>JBBELK010000870.1:0-1415395 GCA_037783545.1 Henricia sp. BOLD:AAB3569
TGGGGCATGAAAATGTGACCAAACCCCCACCTAGGGGGTGGGGGCGCGGGGGGGAGGGGGTTGGGAGGGGTGGGGGAAACAATTGATAGGTGCATAATGCAAGTGGTGCACATAACGTACGTTCTGCATGACCTGTCAATCAAACTGAGCCCATGTGATTACTGTTGACCAATTACAGCAGAATTACGCGGGCAGGTCCACCCCACAATGTATAATTAGCATAATATTAGGTCACACGTGCTGCATGCTGCACGTGTAAAACTGAGCAGTAGGCCTATACAAGGGCAAATTTCATTGCACCGTTTAGCAACCGATTTTGTGCTAACTGAGCCAGGCTCAGGCTATTTCATACTAGAAACTAAACCGTAACACTGCTAAACGTTTGATAGCTTCAGTCTTCAGAGGCAAAATTTTACAAACACTAAATAGCCTTAAAGGGACGTATACCGGCTTTGTTGGGCTATTTTGGGCTCGAAATAGACCCATACATGATTCTGAAAGTCTTTCCGAAATAGACTGAGAAGAACCTGAAAAGAAACCACCTAATTTTGCCGTTTTTTTGCATTTTAAAAGAAATCAATGTCACGTTATTTATCCGAACCAGATTCTGGTTAGTTAGTTTTATTTTTAGCCGTAGAAACCAGCGCGAAGTGCGAGTTGCTTTTGTCATTCGCGGTTGGTTTATCTTCTCGTTGGAAAATAATGTCCTACGAACACTATGTAGGCCTACATACCGTATTCTCAAATTTGTACACAAATCTGCCAACAGATTTCATAAGTCGGGTGTTTATATGGACGGAGAATCTCTCAGATTTTCGAGTCTTCGCTTCGCGGCGATAAATAATATCCAAAGAAAAAACAGCATATGCCTGTAGACTACTAAAGTGTGTTGCCATGGTTTTGAGGTCTACACTAAAACCAGTGAACTGTTTCCCTGCGCTATACCAATGGACGTTTCAGATTACCAGCGAATGTTTAGACCCATTTACCATGGCAACTGACGTCACACTTTAGTAGTCTATTACGGGCGCTATTTAGACACCAACAAGTTGCGTTCGAGTTGATCATGCAATGATGCAAGGTGTGATGAGTCAGGGAAAACGAGGTTAAACACGTGTGGACGGACCCACCTTTATTTACAAACACATGATACATAATACATCGCGACGGCTAGTAAAGCGTACATAGCCTATTGATAGCTTTCAAATGACGTCGTGTTGTGTGTCAAATAATGCCGCGTCATTGTGGAAGCAATGTGCGTGCGCGTTGTATGTGTCCATAGCACGCGTAACGCTCTGTACTAAGGTTCCCATTGGTGAACTAAACCGCGCTGCGCCCACCAGAGACACACACAACGCGCACGCAAATCACTTCCACAATGACTCAGCATTGTTTAACTCACAAAATGGCGTATTCGAAAGCCATCAATAGCCCAACATTTGTCGCTTTTGTTGAATTTTAAAAATTTCTAGTTAATTACGTGACATTTTGTGATTTTTTTCACAACGACCACTAAAAAATTATTGTCAAGGATGCTAGATCCCCACATTATGTAAACAGTAAGCCGGCGTGTCCCTTAACGTTACCACCAACCCTACCGTGCTGCATGTACAAGAAAGCCGCGTATTTTATAGACCACATTAATATCCCTGCCATAAAGCAGTACTATATAGAACGTTAAGACAAGTGCATGCCGACGCTGTAAAGCATTAATCATTTTTGACAAATTATCGGGAATGTTTCCTAATAAATTATCTGCGCTTTCCCATGCTCAAGCGCCGCGTGTCGTCATTGTGGGAGGTCATGCATGACTAGGCCTATAGTTAACTATAGTGGGCGGGGTTAAATCGAGCCTACATGAGCTTTTATGACCACCATCGTTGTTGTCGTGCCGTGAACATTGGTACAGTGGAAAGTGCCGCAATAAAAGATATATTTGTGAAATTTTATCCGTAGGCTTAACCTAAAAATCACTGCACAAAACGGCGTTATTCCCGAATACGAACTGCCTTATTGCAAAAGTACACTAGGCAGGGCCGGATCCAGGATTTTGAAAAAAGGGGGCGGGGGGGGGGGGGGGGGGGGGGGGGGGGGGCGTGAAATTTTTAAGCATGAAATGCCGATGACAATGAAATATCGAGCGCGTAGCGCGAAGCCCTGACGGATGCTCTGTGGTGCGATCTGTGGCAATATTTAACCACTTTAAGCAGGAAATGTGTGCACAAAAAGTGGAATTTTTATTATTTGTTTTTTTGAAAAGGGGGGAGGGGGCGTGCGCCCCCCACTGGATCCGCCTCTGCTAGGCAAGTTTCCCTACATGTTTCCTTATGTATTATACCCAGCATGATATGGGGCCTAAGGACTACCCTCTAACGCCCATATGACTTAACACACTCAAACACCAACAAACCCCCCGCCCCTCCACCTAAAAACTGAAAGGAATTCCAAAGGAATTCCTTGGATGTTTGAGACACAATGGGGGAATAATGGTAGGGAAAGTACCCTCGGCCTAATATCGTGCTGCATGCTGCATAATTATGTTGGCCAGCTGTTGCCGTTAAATTGGTAAATGCAATTTTACTGCAGAATTGTGTGCACTTCATTGACACGATTGTCTAAACACTCCAGAAGTAGATGCTTACACGTGCACAGGTGATATTGATTACCAGACACCGAGTTTAATAAACCATAATATCATACAGGTTGCCTCCCTGCCTTATTGATCGTTGTAACGTCGGATTCTGACCAATGAAAAATGGTTTTACTGCGCAAACGTTATGGCATCCATTATAAGCGTTGTTTTGATTGGTCCAAAGTCGTGACACGGTGAAAAAAAAGACGCCAACCCGCGATTGGTGCCTTCAACACCATCACACTTTGTCTAATACTAGTTGTTGATACCACGCGGTCGGCAAGACAACGAGAACCCTTGACGCTTCCAAGGAAGATTTCTTACAATCAGCTAAAAGAGGCTTAAAATGATTAAAGTGAATCGCAGACGACGGGTATTCTCACTTTTGAGTTGCCGCGCAATCATGGCGCATCTGAGTTTATGGTTTACGTTGCTGTTGTTAGCGACCGCGCAGCGAGACCGAAATTGGCGGAGGGATCGGAACGGTAGACGGCACTGGAGAGGCATGGGAGCCGGGGCTTCTGATACCAACACGAGGAGCCCAGTTTCACCGAACGTAGGCAGCGAATGGCCTCGTGGTGTTTCTACCTGCAGGGATGCAGTTACCTCTGGTAGGAACTCAGTTTTTACGTTTTGATTCGTGGACCATTTATTTTAAGGCCCACTACATCATTTGCAGTGACCCACATTATTTGGCTTGATGAGTTAAAAGAAAAATCCGACTAGTAAAAGTGTTGATAGCAATAGTAACAAACACCACATGATTTTTTTTCCCCGTTTAAAATTGTACCTTTGTGGGAGAAATTGCCTATAGGTGCTTTTCTTGATCGTTTTTCAAACGATTTGTTTTTACCATTCATGCCACACACAAAAAATGCAGGGATTTTTAAGGATTTCTGAAGTACATGTATTACTGCATCTATGTGACTAAAATTTCCACACAAGACAGTTTATCGACATTATGTAATGTTGTTCCTTGAATTCGTGAAAAAAATATATATAATAATGCAATTATTTATTTACAATTATTCAGATATTTAGGGTGTGGAATCTTTTGTTATCAGACCAAGTACATACTGTAAATTTCATGATCGCTCAGTAAACAACTCCGACGACCATTTTTGATCAACAGCAAGTCATTTGCCCAACATCAAAATTGACCAACAAACTTACAGTGTATAACGGCGAAGCCGCCATGACTCGCTACATTCTACATATGTCCTTTGCTGAATATATAACTTACGGAGAAGATTATTTAACTTTTGTCAGGAAGATTTAAGGATAGTATACATGATTGGTAAACTGTTACAAATAGTTTCATCCCCCTGTGTGATTGAAGATATGCATGATTAAAACCAACCTGAGCAAAAATCAGCTCCGTATACTTCGTCTAACTTTTGAGAAAAGTCAAAAAGGCGAAATGGCACTCGGGCGAAGTGGTTGGGAGCGAAAAGGCACTCGGGCGAAATGGTTTTGGGGCGAAATGAATTTTCGTCTCATGAAACTAATTTTTACTCATTTCTCAAAGACTATATATAGCACTTAATTCAGACAAAACCATTTCAGGGGAAGTTTTCTACGGTTATCATGTTTATATTGTGTAAGTTAGGCGTAAATCTGTGAACATTTTTGATTTTCGAGATTACCAATGATGTATACTGCCTTTAATGTCAAGTCGAAATTGTTTTGTCCTTTCAAGACATAACTTTGTTTGAACTGTGTATACTCGGTGCTTCCCAAAAACACTGGAAACAAAATCATAGTGTGCTAGGATGGGACTCAAGCAGAGACAATACCGGACCATTGTGTCCGCTTGAACCATTGTCTCCGACCCATATTTCCGAACCATTATGTCCAGACACCTTTATTTGTGTCCGTTTTTATACCATTATGTCTGTACCATTGCGCGGGTTTCGGTATTCAAATGGGGGACGTTTAACAATAGGGTCCGCGATTGCCAAGGACGTCCGCCATTTAGAATCGTGTGCAAAACAAAAGAGAGCAGTCGCCAAACAAAAGAGGAACAATGGGACGTCCGCAGTGGGTTCACACCTGTGTGTGTGTCTGTTTGTACCATTACGACCTGCACGCACCCCTATCTCCCATTCATCCCACCACGTCATCCCAACCCATCAACTACTGCATCCCTCCACCCCATCATCCTAATCCGTCTCATATACTCAGTCCCTGCACCCTCCGCCACCCGACTTACCGCCACCCGACTTTCCCCCACCCACTGACTCCCAACTCGACTCGCCCCACCATCACAATCCGTCTCTCAATCCATCACCAACCCCATTACCCGAATCCGTCTACTTCACCCGGCCCACCCCTCCATCCCATCCACCCACGCTACCCCCATACCCCAACTCTACTAATTCCCACTCAATGGCGTCACCAGAGAGCGGTTCTGGGGCCTGTTCTGGGGCCTGTTCTGGGGCCCGTTCCCCACAGTGTCGACTTTCCCCTTGAGATTGAGCTGGTTTTGGAAATTTAGTCTGCCCCTTCTAAAGTGCCACATCCAACCCAACCACCGCCCCCTCCCCAATTTTGAAAAGTCTGGCGACGCCTCAACCCACCTCCCAACCCCACCACCATCCTAACCCCACCTCCACCCACATCATATTTGTCCTTATTTTGCCGCAGTGCACAGTGCACTATGCAAAATGTATAAACGCCGTTTCGGCTCAGTTCTGCCCCTCTGTTCTTTTAATATATATTTCCAAGAAATGAAGTCAATTGAAACAGTTTCAAAAACTTGGTCATGACGTGAAAAAAAATTGTGGTTTCGGGCTTTATTGTAATTCTTCCTGGTAAAACATATACTAGGTATGTTTAGCAACATGTTAACAGAAAAGTTATAAACCATGACCGCGAAAACGCGGTGTGATCTTGCATTGCGCAACAAATCATCTGCAACCGTCCTCTTATAATGCAATCCGCAAAGGTCGTTATAGGTAGTTGTTTTTAGAAGCCGGCCTGTCATTGTGTGATTTTTGCCACGAATTTCCAACGATTAGGTACGATTTGGTGAGATTACCAGAGACTGTCTATAGACTCTATACAGGGTTGTAATGACTCGAGACTCGGACTCGAGACTCGAGACTGTGACTTAATGCATAATGTATTTGTCTAGAGTGTGTACACTCAATGTTGCTTTAAAACAATGAAAGACTACCAACAAGACATTCGGTCAATGCAGCTGTGCTTTTACACAATGTTTGCCCGAGTACTTCACGCTCCACTTTCCGTCAATTGAGAAAAATGCTTGTCTATAGTTGTGAACACAACTCCCTTGTTTTACAGGAACAAAATCGAGTTGGTTTATACAGGTGGTTTGGATTGGGGATGGGGCGACATGGACAGGAAATTACTTAAAGTTGCACTGCCCGTGTTTGGGCCGATTTAGGCGTACATTTTTAAAAATAAAGTTAAATAGGTATTTTTCTAGAATAGAAAAGTTATCAGCTTTCATTTGGTACCAAGAACGTAAAAATCCGTCAAGGATTAATGCCAGTCGATTAAAAACAAGAAATGATTAAATGGCTGGTTGGTCAATTAATCGACAGGGTTATGACGTAAATGTACATGTGCGCGTACATGTGTACATTGTACACGTACTATGTACATATGAGCGTACGCGCACATGTACAACATGTGAAGCACGTTTCAAGAAAAAAGCTTGTATCTCCAATTCCCGACGTCGGAAATTTAAATTTTGATATTTTTCGTTACAGAGACACGTAAGCTTTCTAAATTCGTTCGCTTGTGTAAATTAATTTTTTTTAATCCTTTCACCGAAACACGGGCAATGCAACTTTAACGAGATATGTTGCACGCCGATTCTTAACATTCTTCCCACGTTTTGCAATGACCTAACATTTAATCAACCATTTAACCGGGTAAAAACTTTATTCAAACGGAAGGTTGAAGTGGTTCCAACTATCCAATGCGATTATTCCACCTGAATGATATATTTTTGTAGGGCCTATATTAAAACGATAATTGAAGATTAATTTACATAAAATATATGCACACACATTTTTTTTTACAACGGCGTCCTCGTGACTATTCCGTGGAATCATAGCTCTGGGGCCAATTTCATGGCGCAGCTAAGCACACAAATTTGCTTAGCACCTGATTTGTTTGCTTTATTTTGCAAAAATGGATTGCCAACCAAAATCGTAAGTGATGCGTATTGAAAGGTAATCTCCTACTCTTGCGAAAAACACAAGTTGGCGTACAATTTTGGCTTGTAATCCATTTTATAAAGCAAATAAATCCTGTGCTAAGCAAATTTGTGTGCTTAACAGCGCCATGAAATTGGCCCCTGGTGTCCGTGCAGTACACGGAACCAGCTAAATAGGACGGCGGCTTCGCACAATTTCTTGAAAACATGGACACAGTTTTTCTTTGTTTTCTCGGAACTTACAGATGAGGTACTGAGCTGCCTTACAGATTGGATTCTGTCATACACATCCTTAATCACACGTGAAAATAAAGCAATTTTAACATTTTTCCAATCTTGTAATGTCTTTAACACACACACACACCTGCATACAAATGCATGGATTTTAAAGGTTTTCTGAAACACTATACCCCATGCACCTATTTTTGTAGGATAGCCAACCAACATTGTTCTTTAGAGACATAATGTACAGATTCACACAAAAAATAACACACAAAAAAACATTTTATATGCAAATTACACAAAATGTATATACTGCACGCAATATTTGACATGACTGTGATGACTAATCGCCGTGAAATGTATCCATGTAAATAGGCCTACATGCTTTAGGGTGGTGCTATAAGTACAGTTGCGCAATAGTATGGGTATTCCCCGTAAACTTGTGATTTTACGGCCCATGTTAAACTAAACGATATAAAACTGCACTAAAAATATTTTGCGTTGATGTTACCTAAAAGATGAATTTTTCCTGCAACCCAAAAACCAAATTATTTTTTTAACGAAATTAGTGAACTTGACACGATCGGCCAATCATTTTGGAATCACTTTCAAGGCTGTTCCGCTTAAGTGATTTCGTTTGGACAAAACGATACCCACACTGACAGCAATGATGTGACATTTCCTGTTTCTGTGAAAATCCTGTATTTTAAAAGGGATCTCACAAAGGCAAGCCCATTTGGGGGGAGGGGGGGGGGGGGGGGGGAGGGGGTTGTGGTGGTTTCAACATGATTAAACCTTCGTGGGGTAACATGGGTAAGCTGACCTCTGGGCCGCGCGTCTCATAAGTGCAGGAGCTTAGGGAGGCACTTCAGACAGAGTGGCACACCCTGCCTCAGCGGCTCTTAGAGGCTGTTGCAGCCAGCCTTGCCACAAGAGCTGTTTACAAGCGTAATTGACCGATAAAATGTTAGTTCTCTTGATCTCCTAGATTTTTGGGTCAAAGTATAATTTGCCCTTTTTAAATGTAGTTTTAGCAACATAAAAACGTATTTAAATAAATGTTTTAATAAAATAAAATTGGACCACAGACATATCTAAATGGAAAGTTATCTGTTTACATGTGTAAGTACGAACGTCCAAAAAGTACGTGTCTGTATAAAAATAAGGGGAGCGGCAAATGAGAAGTAGACTATCATTTATTAAACCAAACGGTCAATAATTACCGATCAATCTCGGAGCTCAAACACCAGTATCGCATCATGTCATGTTCAAGGGTCGCCACTTACAACTGTTTCAACAGCTGCCAATAGGTGTATTTCCGTCAGTCAGTGATTATGAAAGAGATTGCATGTCGTTTATGCGACTTGTGGCTCGGTTGCAATAGAGCATATAGCTATAGAGCAAGGAAACAGAGCGACCTTCGGCCACGACAGAGCCCTACACCTTAAATTAAATTCCATTGGGGAGTCGAGACACTTATTGGTTTTAATTGTTGCAGTTCACACAATGAGCAAGCAGCGTTTCTATGGTAGATCATGGAGGAATTCTTCCTCCATGGGCAGATGCAGGGTTTAGTCGATTACGTCACACAATTGGCAGTAAATATAATACATGGACATAGGTAATCCCAAAACAATATAAACAATGGCTCTATGTTTGTGTTTCTTCTTCCATAGTGTTTGTTAGATAAAAAATCAAACATCTAAATTCATAATTACAAAAAAATATATAAATACACCCACGAGAAAAAAAAAGTGAAAAAAAACCCAGTGAAATGCTACAAACTAAAGGAGATTTTTTGTGTATGACTAACATTTAGAAAAAAATGTCTGATTTTTGTCTCTCGCTCTTTGCCAAACACAAAATTTTTACATGCACTAATACAAATGGAAATGTCTGTCGAAATTCATCTGCAACAGCCCAACTTAGTAAGCCGGGTCGGTCTATTCCCAGGTAAACCGGGTATTGGTTTACTATTTTATATTTAAAGGCAGTATACATCATTGGTAATCTCGAAAATCAGAAATGTTCACAATTAGCTTTCGTCTCATGAGACGAAAATTCAATTCGCCCCAAAACCATTTCGCCCAGGTGCCATTTCACCCCAAATTACTTCGTCCAAACACTACAATCACCCAAACACTACATCGCCCAAATGCCACTTCGCCCCAAAGCCACTTCGTGCACAGGCTGTGGTTCAGAGCGAAGTGTTTCAGGGCGAAGTGGTTTTGGGGCGAAATGACTGCAGATGCAAACCCTTTTTTGACTTTTTTCTCAAAAGTTAGACAAAGTACGGAGCTGGTTTTTGCTCAGGTTGGTTTTTATCATGCATATCTTCAATCACACAGGGGGATAAAACTATTTGTAACAGTTTACCAATCATGTATACTATCTTTAAGCATCTGTGTTAGACCTGTGTGTGGACGACAAAAGCAACTATTGACACGTGATAGTAAATGGACCACTGAGAACGGGGTCTTTATGAATATGTACGAGTCATTAGGGTAATTTTGTTGTCTTTAATCTCTTCTAGGTAACTACTCCAGGGTATTCACACTAATCACTGACGATGCAGTACAGCTTGACCCGTTTGCAAAACCACTCCACCTGAACGGTTTATCATCCAAAACCCTAGCAGTTCGACAAGATGTCTGCCCAGGGAATGTTTCCTCATGTTCTGAAGGACTTACCATAGCCATGTGGCTGCATCCTGGTGACACATCTGTTCCACACGGAGAGATGTACTATTATCTCTCTAACGGAGCTCAAAGACTAGAGTCTTGCGGCTTCTTCTTCCGACTCGATTCGGTGATTTCAAGTCCCGTGGATGAATCCCTGGTTGGGGTTTTTGATGTTAGCACAGCAGCGTCTGATACCTTCTGGCAAATCAGATACCGTGCAACAATGATGCAGAAAACGCATGTGTTGATATCATGGAGTCCGGATCTTGGAATGGATGTGTATGTTGATGGCATATGCGCTGGTACTGTGCTTGCTCATGAAGGATTCCAACGATCTCCAGTGGCCTCTTGCATTGATGATCCATTCACGGATATGTATATTGGAGGGAGAAATGACCTTGTCAGTGGAGGTCATCCCACAGCGGACATCGGTCAACTGATTATGTGGGATGCTTGGATGAACCCTAATGATGTCTATGATTCAACGAATGAGGGTAACATTTCTATTTTGAAATACTCATACTTGAATGTGACAAAATCCTTCAAAACAGCATTTAATTGATTTTCCTCAACAACCTTGCAGGAACCAAGAGTTATGAACTACAAGCCTTGACATTAACCGAGGCCACCGAGACCAAAAGCCTCGTATGATCTACTTAGTTGGCCCTGATGCACACTTTTGAGGCCAACTTGGCCAGCATGCCCTATCCTCTTAAATTTCGTTTTGCTTCTCCAGTATAGGCCTCATCATTGTCCTTTGAATTTTAGACAAAATCAATGCCAGAGTGACCTACCCTGTATTTTCATGTCGAGGCCTGGAATTAGATTCCTCAAAGACCTCAACCAAATCTTTCAGGTCGGCTTATAATGTATGCACAAATGTACAAATAATGATGGCATTCGGGTTAGCGTAGTAGTTCTTTACTCGCCTTTCACCTCTGGGTTCGACTCCTAGGCATGTATGTGGATTGGGTTTGCAGTTGATCTCTACTTGACCGCATGGTTTTTTTGCCCCAGGAGATTTTACAGGGGGTTTTCCTCCCACTTCTAAAACTGCATCTCCTTTGTCATCTCAAGTTGATAATAAAGTACATGTAAAGTTAAAGCAAACACCGTATAGTAGATGGCATAAAGGGCCTTAGTTGCCAAAGATGCAGTTTGGCGAGCTTTCACTCTTTTTTAAGTGGCTAGAGTGGTTTCCATACAAATTTGTTCGATGCCTGGAAAAATGTTTTTGAAAGAATAAAGAATTTGTATGAAAGGTTTTTAACATTGTTTTTACATACATGTAAACATAGAATGAATTTTTCCCCTTCTTAATTAACAGGAGTCTTGAGAGCTTACTATGAGAACTGCTTGCTGAGAGAATCCATTTCATCATCTCTACAACTGCTGATGAACAGCACCAGTATCCCCGACGACTACTTCGCCTCACATTGTCGATCTGCATGTTTAGCAAGTGGATACAAATACGTAGCTATTGGAGGGGATGGTCCAAGCTGTTACTGCGTTGCTAATTACACCTACAGCAAGTCACATCCGATAGGTTCTTGCAATGTGTGTTCAGGGTACACTGAAATAACTTGTGGACATATGAACAGCATGAGCGTGTACCATACCACATCGTTTCTGGATGGCAGTCTTGATCAAACCAGCATTCAGGGGTTGTCGGTGAGTGTGGATGGTGTGCCAACAGGGTACGGTAACTACACTGTCGTGACACACACAAATGTGAACGTCAGTTTCAGTGTTACCGCTGGTGAGAATGTCCTGTATTCTATCCGTGGAGATGCACGTTTGAAGGAGATTCATATGTTTGAGAGTTCAACTTACTTGTATTTTCCCGAAGAGGGGTTGTATCACTTGATTGTACTTGCAACCAATGAGCTCAGTAGGTTGGAAATGGAACTGTGGATCACGGCTGAAGATGATCCTGCAAGGTCAGGCAAACTTGTTGTGGCGATGTCTTCTGATGGATTAGCTGCTGTTTCTAATCCAGTCTTGATCTGGGCTGACATTGCCAACCAAGGTCCAAATACTACATGCACATTCGATTTTGGTGATGGTACAGAGTTAACATTCCTGCAGGTAGAGTCGAGCTTGAACTTGATTCATCAGTATACCAATGCTGGAGTTTTTCTTGTTACTGCTCAGTGCGCTGAGGCAGAAAATATACCCACTAATGCCTCGATAACAGTGATAATTCAAGAACCAGTGACGATCATACTGAACACTACTTTTAGAGTTTTAAAGGGTGCAAACATCACCATTCCATTTCAGATCACTGGCACAAATGTTACAGGTGTAGAAATTCTCTATGACGGTGAAGCATTTGCTGGTAATTATACCTGCTCTGCAAGTTTCATTTGCGAAGGGTCATTGGAAGAGGCTCAGACAAACACAACAGGTACACACGTGTTTGAGGTCCGTGCCTCAAACTTGATCAGTGTTTTAGAAAGTTCAAGAGCTGATGTTTACGTTGGTGTTCCAATAAGAAACCTCACATACAAGATTAATGCCACAGCAGTTGCGACAAATGAAGGTGTTGAGCTAACAGCTCACATCACAGATGGTACACTTGTCTATTTTCATTTCACTTTTGATGGAAACTCTACCGTGTTTCAGTGTCAAAAAGCTCCATGCAAAATTACTCACACGAAAAGCTTTGCTGAGGTTGGAGATTATGAAGTTTTTGTCGAGGTCTCAAACGACTTCAATGCTCTGAAAAGTGAGATTTACTTGATAAAGGTGTACAATCCAGTTCCTGATTTAAGCATTGATGTGGTTAACTCGAGTTCCACACAAGAACCGGTTCAACTGATCATCTACCCTACGTCTAATACATCCAAGTGGCCAACGGAAGCGACTGCAGTAATTTCGATCAAAGGTTTTGCAAATCCGATTGAGAACAGTTTCACACCATCATCTCCAGTGCATCTAACAATCACCTACTTCCTAAGTATACCTCTGTATGGGATATTTGAGGCATCAGTGAATGTTTCAAATGCCATCAGTGCCGTCGTCATCAACGTCCCAATTCAAATTGGGCATGGGATCACCGGGTTTTATGCTGAACTGTCTTCTGAAATGCACGCAACTGGAGGCAATGTAAGCCTGCAGATTGGCTATGCTGGTGGTAGTGAGGTGGTGTTTAGCGTGGATTTCGGAGACGGCACAAGAGAATCACTCTTGCTGAAGATGGAAGTTGGGAACTTCAGCAATCAATCTGAAGGAGCAATCGCCAAAGAGACAATTTACCACCAATACAGCAATCCTGGTGATTATGTCATCAATGTCCAAGCTCAAAATGCATTTGGAGACCAAGTCAGGACTTTATCTGTCAGCATCTTCAATCAAATTAAAGGACTGGGGATGGAAACTAATGGCATAAACCAAGCAACAGGAACACCAATTTCGTTTGTCTTCTTTCTCGACCAGGGTGCAGCCATTCCACAAACGATGACATGCTCTGTCGATTACGGAGACGGTAGTGATATGGATTTCTGGACAGGTAGCCTCTCACATGACATCGGTGTCATTACAGAGCATACTTACAGGAAGCCAGAGACTTTGCAAGTGCATGCAAACTGTTCAAACGAGGTCAGCCATGTTGTTTTATCGGTCACCATTACTTTGCAAGTCCCTGTGCATGAATGTTCGATCAATACAGTGTCCCAAGTAGCAACCAACACAAACGTGCTGTATCATGCGTTGGCAAGCACCGGATCTGATCTGACACTATCCATTAACTATGAGGATGGCTCGACTGGTTTTCTTTACATTGACGGAGAATTAGACCAGAATCAATCACAGATTTTTGATCATGTCTACAATCAAGCAGGCTTGTATACAGCTCAACTGAGTGTGTCAAATGCCGTTAGTTCTTGTGTGGCGTACAGTGACCCTGTGCTAGTTCAAGTTCCAATATTAAATGACAGCTTCAGCTTTCTGATTGTTCCTAAAGCAATAGACATCTCGAATCAACCAACGATGTTTAAAATCTCTCTCACAGACAACACATCACTACCAACTAATGTAACAGCGTACTGGTCTTTTGGGGATGGCGACACATCGAACACGACACTTTTGCTTGAAACAAGTTGGACAACTTCACACATCTACAAAAATACCGGGGTATACAATGTCAGAGCGTACCTCTTCAATAAGGTCAGTGAACTGACCTTCAATGATACTCTTGTCGTTCTCGAGAGGATAGGGGAAATATATTACAACATAAGAACTATCACTCCGGTTGGAACAAATCTTACTCTCACGGTCCAGGCTTCATCAGGGAGTTCTATCAAGTACTCTGTTGATTTCGGGGATGGAACTATTGACACCAGATTTGAGCAAGAACCAGAGCTTTTGGAATTTGTCCATTCTTATGATCAAGCAGGTAACTATGACGTTACCATTCATGCCGAGAATGCCTTAAGTGAAACTGTCATTACTGACATTATGATCATGGTGGTAAATCCAGTAGAAGGGCTAAATTTTAAAGCCAGCGATGATGTACTTTACAATCCAGGAAACGTCACCTTTAGTCTAAGTATAGATGGTGATGTACCTTCACCGACAGCTATGGAGTGCACCTGGGAAGTGAATAACGGTTCTGGAGTTACAATACTGAAGATTGAAAAGAATGTGACTGTTATACCTGGCAGCAACGTCAGTGTAATCCATGAATTCCCAGGTGGTCAGTTTGAAGTCGGATTGGAGTGCGAAAATATTCTTGGTGGTGTAACTTTCACGAAAAATGTAACTGTTTATGAGGAAACTCAGGGGTTGAAAATTACATCCAAGGATCTGGTTGCCGAAGTTGGTTCTCAGGTTCACTTTACTGTGACCGCTGAAAGAGGCTCCTTGGTGGACTATGTTATACAGTTTGGAGACGGCCAGACAGATAGTAGAAGGGTTGTCAGTTCCTTCAACACAAAGATACAAGACTTTCATCATCTGTACTCAAATCCAGGCATCTTTGTGCCGTCGATCACAGCTACAAATGTCTTGGGGCAGAGGATCGACTTTCTGAATGAAAGCATCAAAGTACTACACAGCACGCGTGGATTCCAACTTTCTTCCAACTCTCCACTGACATTTCCCAAAACACTTGTGACGTTCACACTAGACCCCATACCCGGTTCCAGCCCTCCATCAACCGTAGATGTTGTCTGGTACTTTGGGGACACGACATCCAAGGGCAAGACTACTGACGTCAACAGAACCCATGGCATAATTGAAAATCACGTTTACAACAAATCGGGAAGGTACCCGGTAACGGTCACATTAACCAACCATCTTGACTCCCACACGTTTGCTACTATTGTCATCATCAATGGAGAAATTGAACCTGTGCGTGTAAGATTTGAATACAAAAACCAAGACGGCATTTTGCAATCTGGATTTGGTCCGGAATCAAATTGGTTTCCTGTGGGATCAGAAATCAAGGTGAATGTCAATTCAACTCTGACCGATGCGTCAATCCTGTGGGATTTAGGCAGTGGGGAAACATCTTCACAGAACACTATTTATCAACGATATGAAACTCCTGGTGTGTACAACATTTCACTCCAAGTTCGAAGTGATTCCGGGGAATACACCGAGCGGCATTCATACATTTATTACGTAGTTGATCAGCTCAGTTTAACCTCCATCAAAATTGATGATGCAGAAGGGACATATGTTTTGAAATCTGACAGTCAAGTAGAATTCAGTTTGATAGGCAATGGGCTTGATGGACCTTCATGTATCACTTGGGATGCTGGGGATAAAAGCCCCCAAACAACATATGGGCCGGTCCCTTGTCAGCTTGTATCTCAGAATACCTTCATCAAACAACGCCAGAGGGATGGTCTTCTGCTCACCCATGTGTATACATCGCCGGGTTCCTATGTCGTTAACGTGTCAGTGACTAACTTCTTGAGCACTGCCTACAAGTGGAAAGAGATTACAATTGTTGGATGCAGAGGTCCCCCTCAGGTGTCCATCAAGGGGCCTGGATCAACAGCAGATGCTCCAAGGTCTCACAGAACCTCAGAAGCCATTCTCCTGGATTCCACCATCTCTCTCGACTGCTTTGGAATCAGTTCAACTAGCTTCGCCTGGGACATTCACAGACTAATCACAAATGAAACACAGATCACAATAAACAAATTACCATATGATCTTCAATCATCAAGTGGTCCACAGTTGTATCTCAGTCCTGGGTCTCTTACGTTTGGCTTGTATGAAATTCGTTTAACTGTGACTGTAAATGGATTCGAGAATGCAACAGGTAGAGATAGGGTTTACGTCCAAATTGAACATTCACCGCTGGTTTTGGTAATCGAGGGTGGAAGCAAGCGAGCTGTTGGCAACGCCCATCCGTTAGTTCTAAATGCCATGACATCATCATATGACCCCGACAACATGGCAGGAAACACTTCCGATTGGTCATTTACCTGGTCATGTCAGAAGATCTCTAATGAAGGAAAACACTCCTCAAACGAATCTAATTCAGCTTCTTACCTGTGCGACAGCGGTGCATGGGAACTGCTGAACTTTGCAACTGCAATGATTCAACTTGATCCGGCTCGGCTACAGGTTGGCGGGGTTTATACCTTCAAAGTAGAAGCATCAGTTAACTCAAGATTTGCAGCACAGCAGCAGACAGTTGAAGTTGCACAAGGGGAGGTGCCACTCGTCTCTATAAGGCAAGACATTCATTTTAGGAAACAGTTTTTATCATTGTAGTCAAGACCCTGCAATTCCATTTAATATGTCTTATTAGTCAAGCTGCAAGCAATTTCAATAAACTTTAAAGATGTGCATATTCAACTCTAGTTGATATTTGTAAAGAACTTGTTGTTTTATTGGATTAGAGAAAAATTAGATGGTCCTCGTCAGGTTTTGAACTCTGGCAAACCAGGCAGATGCTTTACCAGCTTAGCTATGAGGCACGGTAGCACATTCTCTCAGGTTTTCCCAAAGACCTCTGGCATACTGGGAGGATGCTCCACTAACTGAGCTATGAGGCACAGCGACACTCCCTCAGGTTTCCCCAAAGACCTCCGACACCAGGCAGATGCTCTACCAGCTGAGCTATGAGACACAGTAGTATACTCTCTCAGGTTTTCCCCAAGACCTCCGACTCACTGGGCAGATGCTCAACCAGCTGAGCTATACGAGGCACAAATGGTATACTTCCTCAGGTTTTCCCTAAGAATAAATGTTGGTGTTGCATGGTTTCTATAAGCAAAGTAACAAAACAATCTTCAGTATGGTGCCTATTCACTATGGAAATAAAATAACCAGAGAGAAATCATATGGTCCTCAATGAGATTTTAAACCCAAGACCCCTAGCAAAATGGGCAGATGTTCCCCCAGCTGTACTACATGTATGTGTATAAGGCACAGGTTTTCTCTCAGAACCTAACCTTTCTCTTATCTCGGTGTTGCATGGTTGTGCAACTTAGCAAAGTAATGAGCGCAAAGTAATAAGGGGTTTAGTGCCTATTTACCATATACACTGTAAATGAAATAACCAAACATTGGCCATACTAACTGTCATATGTATGACCAAAACAAAATTAAAAGATTCACATAATGTAAATTTCCAAAACGTTTAATTATTTTTGTTTTTTCCCATGATGTAGATGTGTGTCCAACTGCCGTGACAAAACAAATCCAACATCTTCATTCACACTGCAAGGAGGCTGCGATAACTGTGATGCCCTAGGGGTGTCTGTATTCACATGGTCACTCTTTGTGAAGGATCAGAGTACAGGGAAATATGAGGTTGTTGATGCTTTGGGGAATATGACATCTACAGGTGGGTTGCAGAACGCCTTGAGTGTTTCTTCAGACTTTGTAGCAAATAAAAAACACTCATCACAGAATTACCTTAGAAATATTTTCAAGATTGCATGTCTAGCCGAAAAAAAGGGGCAATTATCAAGTGAAAAGTGCACTATTCAACTAAACTAAAGGATCTTTCTTTTGCGAGTGTAACTCTGCAAGGTTTCACTTTTTACATCGCTGTTTAATCCCGAGTGGGATACATTTACTGGATTCACGGCAAACATCTGTAACTAGACCGAGGCTTTTTACGCGTTAACATGCATTTGACGCACGTCACTTCATGAAAACATGGCACAGAAGTTTGGAGTAAAACGACGCACTGAAAAACACAAAATCAACTTGGGCAGAAAGGGTTGTTGTGATTCTGTAATTTTCAGTGCATCGGTTCACACAAAATAAACTTTTTATTCTTAAAGCGCCGAGCGTCAAATTTACGAGCGTTAATGCATGAAAAGGCTCTGTCTTAGGTAAGGCAGCCCAGTGCGAAGAAACAGTTTATATGTGCTTCAAAGGTAGAGAACATCATTTGCAGTGACCCCAATTTTTTGTTATGAGTTGACAAGAAAAACCTTACTAAAAGAGTATAACAATGGTACCAAACACCACGTGAATTTATTTCTGTCCAAAATGGTATTTTGTGTGAGAAATTAACAACTGAAGCTGGTTTTCTAAAAAAGTATTTTGCAAAAGACTTTTTTACCACTCAACTCAACACAAAAACCATGCATGGGTCTTTTAAGTTTTCTGAAGTATTGCTGCCTCAATGTGGTTGAAATTTCTACATGGCAGTTTTATCAACATGGCTTTTAATCACGAGTGGAAATAATGCCCTTTGTACCAGTTTACTAATCATATACTCTACTTTTAAGATGATGTCAGCTGCCAGGGTAACTGGGTCTAAACATTCACTGGTAATCTGAAACACCTATTGCTAAAGCACAGGGGAAACAGTTTGCTGTTTTAAAGTAGATCCAGTAACCTTGGTAACACACAGAGGGTGACGTTTTCACTTAAAGGCCCTGTAGATGATCTGTTTTTGAGCGATTCCGCGAATAAAACCATTATAAATCAAAAGAAAGACATCAACAAACTCATCCGAAGAAATTTCAGCTTTGTCAAATGTACCACGTTTAAAAAAAACATGAAAATCCATATGCATTTTCCTGGTCTTGGCGGGGTGTTTCAAATATTCGTTCTTAGTTGATCGGGTACTATGTGGCCTGCGTCATGCACTCTGTGGCGCATACATACATGTGCGCGCGATCCATAAAAATGCATCGCGTTGGAACACGCACACGGAGTACACAGCGCCCATGCATTTTGGACCGCGTAGATGCGAACCAAAAATAAGTAAATCGTTTGCAAACGATCTAAATAATTCCATCTTTACGGATTATTTTCTGGTAAAATTAATTTTGAGCGAAAACCTTTCATTGGATAGTTGCTATTAATTCAATCTTTACTTTCAGAACTTTCCCCCTGTAAACTCGTCGATTACTTTTTGGGTCATTGCAAATGATCCACTGGGCCTTTAAGTATTGTATTACTTTGCAAGTAGTCAAGTGGAAGAATTGTGTAAAAAACAAAAAAAAAACCTTACGATTTCTTGTGAATTTTTTTTTTTAAATGTCTATATCAAGGAATATCAAAGCAAGGTCTTGCCTTCTACCCTAACCAACTGGAGTCAGGGAGAGAGTACCAACTCCAGCTTAACGTCATGGACCAGTTGCTGGGCACCGGTTTTACTCAAAACTCGTTTGTTACCAATCTGCCACCATATAATGGCTCTTGTCATGTTACTCCAACTACAGGTATTTCAATCAATTACAGCAAGCACCCCTAAAATTGTTTTAAAAAGAGAGAAGGAAGAAGAGAGAGAAGGAGGAAGAGGGACGAAAGAATGCACTCCCCTCCAAATAGTACATGTATATGGTAGTAGTCCGGGTAATATCAAGTTTTTTAAAATTGTTCTGGATCCGCCTATGATTAAGTACGTCCAAAATCAAGCATTTTTTAGTACCTATACTTACTGAGAATACCATTACAATCTGTTTTTCAGGAATTACACTTCCATCAACTTATCAAGGATTCTTGAAGAACGTGTTTAAGATCAAACAATTACGTAAACTATTACAAACCCTCTGTGCTTAAAGATCTATTGTCCGTGCATTTTGGGTGTGGCACCTCGAAAAATATATATTGATATTTTTCTAGAAACATAAAAGTTGTTTGCCTTTAAATGAGACATCAACGAAAAAATAAATCGAACAATTACTGTCAGTATTTGCAATTAATGGTGGTCTGCCAATAAATTCAACTCGCGTCAAGGCGCAAAAACAGCTATATAAAAATGGTGTTTTTCACAGGGTTGTCGATGTCCAAAATGCAAATTAGGATGTTTTTTTGTTAAAATAAAGTAAATGCTTTAAAAATTAAAAATCTGTGCTCTACACACAGGCTATGTCATCAACACAGAGTTCACAGTTTACTGCACCGGTTGGCTGGACGAGGGCTACGCAACGGATCGATCCTCAATTTCACCTGATCTAGCTGCTAGTCAGGTGCTACAGTATCGCGTCAAGAGCAGGCCACGAGGCCAAGTCAAGTACTCCCTCAAGACGTCGAGCACAGACAGCCTAGTATCAGGGGTTATATTCGAGTTGGGGCCAGAGCAGTTTGACTATATCCTTGAGCTGCAGATAGGAGTGGTGGATGTGTTTGGAGCAACGGCGTATACGGATTTGACAATAACGGTATGGAGAGATCGTGCTATGAGTTTGTACCAGTTAGGTTTAAAGACAGATACAACCGCATTACATAGAGAATAATGTTGACAAACTGCCTTGTAGAAATTTCAGCCACATAGATGCAGTAATACTTCAACTGCTTGATTTTGTGGGTTTGTTGCTACACTTGTGTAGGGATTTTCTTCTAAAACTGAGCATTTTATTGTCATCTCTTTAAAGGTTTCCTCAAGCTTACGAGCTACAGTGGCACAGGCATTTTTTAGGAATCCCTGGTTTCAAAAGACTACTGAAGTGAAAACAATCCTTTGTGTGCTGCCAAGGTTACTGGGTCTACACTAAAACCAATGAACTCTTTCCCTACGCTTTAGATAATGAACGTTTCAGATTACCAGCAAATGTTTAGACCCAGTTACGTCAAACTTTAGTAGTCTATATCAGAAAGAATTAATAATAATCTCATTTTTGCAATTTTTTCATCTTCATTATAATCTGAAAGGTAAAGCGCCCTGACCTGAGCTCCGATGACCTCACGTCTCTCGTCAGCTCAAACGGTAGCAGTTTGTCCCAGCTGGTGTCGTCCGGTAATGTAGAGCGCGCTACACAGCTCATATCTGCAGTACTGTCCCTCCTGCCAAGTGAAAAGGTATGCAAATTACTGACTTTAAAAAAATAATAAAAATGCAAAAAAAAATTTCTATGATGTTAGAATGAGCACATTTAAATATTTCTCAGGCAAGTATGCCATTACAAGAGTGGCAACATGCAGAGTACTGAAGTGAACACATCACCCTTTGTGTGTTGCCAAGGTTATTGGGTCTATACTAAAACCAGTGAACTGTTTCACTGCGCTTTAGCAAAGGATGTTTCAGATTACCAGCGAATGTTTAGACCCGTCACACTGTAGTTCGGGATTTTGCTTGGAATTCTGGAAAAATTTCCGCAGTAACATTAACGTTAGGCTAAACTGACATAAGTAAAAACTTACCACCAATAAACCAAAATGTTAACACTGAAAACCATGTCCATAGCGGCCTAGCCATAAAAATCACAATATGCACACAACATGATAAACATCACATATGCAATAAAATCACATGTACATGTTGATATTTTTTTTCCCTGTTCTGCCAACTGTGGTTCATAATGTAAGTTGTCCATTATTTGCTTTGACCAAAGGCCGTTACAAAATGGATAACATTTATCATTTTTAAATTAATAAATTTCCCATTACTTTTAAAGGAACTAACCCTTGGCTTTTGATGAGACTTTGCACCCAAACTAAAATAAAAAAATTAAGCTACATTATGTGTCATTTTAACATGTATTGGTGCAAGATATGGTCAGGAAATTTAGCTTATGAGAGGTGGGTACATTTTTTTTCACCCATAGAAATGTATTTTGGCGCATATCTCAAAACAAGAATTGCCGAGTTCTAACTGACTTTGTTTGAATTTCACTCGTATGCCGGTATAAATTTTGCAGGTTGGGAGGTGTATTTTTGCCATCAAAAGCAGGTCCGCGCGATCCTGCAAAATAGCTCCCCTTCAGAATACACGCTCCTGCAATAGGCCCTCTCTCGTTTTCCTTTCTAAAAAAAAAAGAGCCATAATCAATATTGCGGTGAATAAGACCACTTTGGGAATCGGAAATGCTGTGATGATATTCTTTGATTAGTTACCCTGCACCGTTTTTGCAAGTGCGTTCAAATTTTGCGTGTTAGGGGGTGTTTTTTGCGCCCTCTGGACTAGTGGCCTGTCTAATCGCTGTTCTTCTGTCTCGTACCACCAATAATTTGAAATATTGACAGTAATTGTTTAATAACTAAACGTTGGATGATTTTTTTTAAAGCGAATAACTTATGTTTCTAGAAAAATATCAATTCAAGGAACAATTTTATTTTTAGAGGTTCCACACCCAAAACGCACGGACAGTACATGTTTAACACATTGTATACAGTGGTATTATTAATGTTCCTTAATGTTTGATGTTATGAGGGCATTTATTATATGAAGACCAAAACCTACTTTATCTAGAAAACTATATAAACTCCTCAAAAAAAGTTCGGAAAGTCAAGTTTGACTGACGATTTCTCTCTTGTTGCAAAACAATTTTCCTTGAATTTTATATCATTGGAAAGCCCTGTTATTCCTCTTTACGATGATGTGTCATTTGTTATGATTAAGCAATTGGGGGATGTGCAGCACAGCTGAATACGGGGGCGGGTGTAAAGTGAAATGTCACAAAATGCATTGCTATTGTCAAAAAGTGCATGGACACATTCCCATCCTCCAAGCAAAAGGGGAATGCACTGCATGACAATAGCAGTGAATTTTGTGACATTTCACTTTCCACCCACCCCTGTATTCTGCTATACTGCACATCCCCCAATTGATTTATCATAACAAATGACACATCACTGTAAAGAGGAATAACAGGGCTTTCCAATGATACCAAATTCAAGGTAAATGATTTAGTAACAAGAGAGAAATCGTCAGTCAAACTCGACTTTCCGAACTTTTTTTGAGGAGTTTATATATTTTTCTAGATACAGTAGGTTTTGGTCTTCATATAATAAATGCCCTCATAACATCAAACATTAATGAATATTAATAATACCACTGTATACAATGTGTTAAACATGTACTGTCCGTGCGTTTTGGGTGTGGAACCTCGACAAATAAAATGTTTCCTTGAATTCATATTTTTCTAGAAACATAAGTTATTCGCTTTAAAATAAAATCGTCCAAAATTTTTTGAGGAGTTTACATCGACTTCAAACTGCACAGAAACTTATGCGGCATCTTTATAATTTGTTTTTCAGGATACGAATTCCTCATGGTCAGCTGAAGAAGTAACTGAGGTTAGTAAAAAAAAAATCCCTTATATAAAATGATTACACTGATCATGACTACATGATTACATTCACAAAGTTTTCCAATTACATGTAAACTTTTCAACATGTCTTATCATATGGCGTCAACTGTATTAAAGGCCCATTGTATCATTTGCAATGACCCAATTTTGTTTTTCATGAGTTGACAAGAAATACCTTACTCAAAGTGTTGATAGCAATGGTAACAAACACCACATTAATTTATTTTCGTCCAAAATGGTATTTCATGCTGGAAATTGACAACCAAAGGTATTTTTTTACGATTCACTTGTACACAAAATCCATATATAGATTTTCAAGGTTTTCTGAAGCTTTGATGCATCAAAGCAGCTAAAATTTCTTCAGGCTAGTTTACCAACATTCTCCCTTAGATAGGTTACACTCTTATTCCACGAATCTGTAAAAAGTTTTATCTTGCAAATGATACATCAGGCCTTTAAACTTCGTTCTTTCCAAATTTTCTTGCTCATTAAGCCCTCCCCCTCCCCTCCCCTCCCCTCCCACCAAAAATGTTCGAAGTATGGGAAAATACATGGTGCAAGTCATTGATATCTTGAAAACTTAACCGTTTGTGTTTATTTTCAAACAAGCTACGTTCTCAACTGGTCTTGGAACTGAGCAAGATGTCAGTGTGGGCCAAAACCCTGGATTCCCTACTGCAAGCATCAGGCACCATGGCTCAGAGTGTCACTGGAGATGTCAATGGCAAGGCATTGGTAAAATCTTCTTTTTTTTGCCATTTTATGCTCAGTTTTATGCTCGGGGGAAAATATGTAATACACTTTGATGACAATTGTAAAGTCGGATCTGGAACTTGAGGGTTTGACAGGGGCAAGGCCCAGAGGTCTTGCCATTGGTCAAAGGATGTATTTTTATGATACAACAAATAATTCAAATGGTATTTACAATGAGACAAAACTAAGTTGAATGGAACATTCTGTCTTTAAAAAATAAAAATTGACGAGGTGAAAAACTCCAAAGGAAATCTTTGTCATTTGATTGGAGGACATCTGACAGTACTTTTAAATGGCTAAAAGTGACTTTTTGGCATTTACTTTTGGACATAATGAGTCACTTTTAGGCCCTTAGCTATTTTTTTGCTACATGTGTTTTCTAGTCAGTTTATTACACGTATCAGAAATCTCACCCTAGATTCAAAATCAAACATTGAAAAACATACCATCGAGGTCCTTTAACTCTCATGAATTCTCAAGAATTAATTGTAAGTGTCATGTTGCATACAATGCAATTACCACAAGAGGGTGAGCTCGCTAAGCGCTGGTTGGTTTGTGAGCCCGCCCTCTTGTTGTCATTGCATTGTATGCAGCATGACGTGATGCCTCAATGCAATAATTTTGACGCAGTCAAGATTACGGGAAAAATCTAAAGAAAAAAACGTTTGACAAGTTTTTTGCTGTTTAGAAGATCCATTGGAAAAACCGACCATTGCACATAATTGTTGAGAGTCAAAGGACCGCGTGTGGTCTAGTGGGTATGAAGCGGGACTCCCAATCAGAGGTTGGGGGTTCGAGCCCCACTTCGACCAACGTGTCCGTGTCCCTGGGCAAGGCACTTAATCCCAGTTGCCTCGTCAACCCAAGCGATATATGGGAAGCTGTTAAGGGGAATGCCACAATCTAACTGCTGATAGGGTTGTGCGCCTGACCAGCAGCCACCTAGTTGAAGCGAAATGGTTCTGGTGATTCCCTAATGGCAGCGGTAATAATGTTAACAGCGCCTTGAGCACCCTGCAGGGTGGATATGTGCGCTATACAAATCTAATCATTATTATTATTATTATTAATGTTTGATTTTGAATATAGGGTGAGATTTCTGAAACGTGTAAACTGACTAGAAAACACATGTAACAAAAACCAATATGGCGGGCGGGAGAAAATAGCTAAGGGCCTAAAAGTGACTCATTATGTCCAAAAGTAAATGCCAAAAAGTCACTTTTAGCCTTCTAAAAGTAATCTGACAGCATGAAAAAGTAAAGCCCTAGTCCCCGACACCCCTCACATTACAACAATCACTGCATCTGACTAATCTGTTAAATGTGCATTTTACGGGAATGTGTTTGTGTCCATTACACGTAAAATGTCCAGACGTTCATTAACCATTCTTGCACCACACTAAACAGCGCGCACACAGACACAGCATGATAATATGGAACGACCGTGCAATGGAATTAAATACAGTGAAACTTGTATATAGTGGCCACCCAAGGGACCGACGAAATGTGGCCAGAATACGCAGGTGGCCATTATATAGAGATTTAGCGTACATGTGCAGGAATATCCAAACATCATAAAACATACCACAGTGCATGTCTGTAGATAAAAAACTGCTAAAAGTGAAGTGTATGAAAGGTTTGCTCATTAAAAAGTTTAAAATGTTTTAGTTTTAAATAATTTTTTCAAGCTCCTGATAAAATTTCCCAGAGTAGCTTGATTCATTGAGGCAATTTACTGTGTGTGGCCAGCTTATCCAGGTTTAACTGCCATAGGATTGTATACACGAATCCAAGTGCCCTGGCCACTGGCCGCGTTAGAGAGGGGCCCTAATATCAAGGTTTCACCTCCATATGGTTGTGTACAAACTTGTTTGGTGGCCACTTTATAGAGGTGGCCTGAAGAGCAGGTTTCACTGTATTGCATGCCAATTAACACACAATCCTCCAATCAAATGACAAGGGTCTTCTGAAATAACACATGATAAAATCAAAACAAAATTCAAATATTTTGCTTACAGCTGGCTGCAGCAGCTAGCATGACTGAAATGGCAATGACTTTGGATGGACTCCATGATGAAACTCCAAAGAGTGTCATTGACACAGCACATGGTAAACTCTTTGAGTTCAATCTAGTGTGTTTAGAAAATGTATAAAAGCCCTATAGATAATCTGTTTTTGAGCAATTCTGGGAATAAAACCATTATAAATCAAAAGGAAGACATCAACGATCATCCGAAGAAATTTTAGCTCTGTCAACCACGTTTTCCAAAAACATGAAAATCCATATACATGCGTTTTGCCGGTCTTGGCGGGGTGTTTCAAATATTCATTCATAGTCGGTCACATACTCTGTGGTTCGCGTCATGCACTCTGTGGTGCACATCATACTGCGTACTCATGCGCGCGACCCATAGAGTTAAACAATGGATCGCGTTGGAACAACACACGCGCACAGCGCCCATTTCGTACCGCCCAGATGAGAACCAACTAAGTAAAATGTTTGCAAACGATCTAAATAATTTCATCCTCATGGATTATTTTCTGGTGAAATTATATCATCTTGGGCAGAAACATTCCATTGGATAGTTGCTACCAATTCAATCTTTACTTGAAGGTTTTCCCTGATTATCACCCGCCCTAGGTTGGCGTTGCACAAGTGTGAGTCTTCCCTGTTCTACTCGAGGTTGAACTCGCCCCAGGGCGCGATAAACCCGGTTTGGCCGAAACAAGTGTGAAACGATGCAGGGTTAAAAATTCTACTTCTACTCGGGGCGCTCTCGGGGTTCGCCCCGGGTTGAACTCGCCCGGGTTGAACTCAACCCGGGTCGAGAGGCTGTAGTGTATAAAGGCTTATTTTTATAGACTGGGCCAAAATAATTGTCTGCATTTTTATTTAAACTTATATTAATAATATATTAACAACATACTGTCTCTATAACAAAACTAACAGGACTCACCGGTGGTTTGGGAAGTCTGATTAGCCAATCAGATTCTCTCGTTGAAAATGCAATGGGAACCAGCCAAGCAGCAGTAATCACAACCACACCGTCATCCACTGGAACCAGTGAGACAGTTGTCAATGATTACTATGGCGATGACCTTTCACCTGAGGAGATTGCTGAACAGGCTGCAATAGCAAAGGAAGAGAGGCAGAGGAATGAACAGAATGCAAGAGATGCGGTTAGTGATGGAAGAAAGCAATTGGAAATTTATTGTTTATCAAGGGTCAGGGAAATTGCTTCATTTGACAGAGATACACCCTTGTGCAAATCAATTGGATAAAGCAGGCAACATATGCAAATGATTCAATGAACCCTTTAAACATCCTATTCTTAATCAACAGGCACTGACCATTAGCATGCTAGCCCAGGAAACTCTGGACCTGGTCTCGGAGGTCGTCGTGGCCCAACGAGTCAGCGGTCAGCCACCGGTCACTCTGGTCACAGACCAACTCACGTTGGAAGTCTTCAAGGATGAACCGAACTCGGTGGCTGGGAGGACAATAGCAACAGGGACGGGGTCATTCCAACTCCCTAATGCTACCGTGCTGTTTGGGGGTGCTGCAGAGAAACAAGTTGAACAGACAGTAAGGCCATACACGCATTTGTGCCACAGTATTCCATAAGATGTGATAATTGCTCTTAGAGTTCTACCTCCTAAAGCTCAGACTCAACTAAGGAATGGTAACTAGTCACCTTAAGTTGGGACCGATCATTTAAAGGGCCTGTGACATGCTAAACAACTTTGTGCCTAAGCTTTGCTTCATAATGACGGATTACTTGTTCAGCAAGACATACTATTGTTCGTTTGGATGTAAAATCAATAAAAGGTGGCCTTTTTCAACTTTGAAGATTTCATTGCAATAAATCACAGACAGAGGGCGCTGTTTTGAGTGCATAAGGAAGACAGAAGGGAAAAGTTAAGAAAAAACATAAGACTTCAAGTTGGACTTGTGGCAAATTGCTGCAGTTTCTACTCCCAGTTTTGTCATGGCTTACAGCAGGCAACATGTAAAACAAACTCAAACAGCCATGGATTACAAAAGTTTCAGGAAAATTGAGAAAAAAATTGGAATCTTTTGTGCACAGTTGAATGTGATTTTCCTGTGTTTGCCTCTTGTGACATCGTGACCTTGGTCATGAATATGCATATTTGCATTAGCATAAAAACTAAAAACCTTTGTTTTAACCCCCAAAGCAAGCTCCAAATAGGATTTTTATGACTTTAACTGAGTAGAGTGGTTTTAAAGCATAGATTTCATTTATAAAAATCCTAAATAAGGGGCCCTTTAACCATCGGAGCTGCAAAGGGGAGCTTCCGGAAGGCACATTTTTGTACATTTTATTTACTAAAAAACCTTTGGCCCAATTCCGCTCAAACTTCATGTAATCCCCAACTGATTACCCTAGTCTGTGCCCCTGTAGTTACCTTTAATGTTGAGTTCACTTACCGGTCAGGTCCACCCTGGGGAATCTTGGCCTCAAGCCTAGGCCCATTGATTTGTGTACAAACATACATTCTTTGAGTAAGGCCGTTTTGCCGCCATGCGTAAAAGCAGCTGTCAAACACCCTACTGCAGGCCCAGTAAACAGCTGTGTCTTGAGGGGACCTCCATTCATCTATTTAGGCCATTAGAGAAAGGACTGTGTCTGCCAAATAGTGTTATTTATGCGTTATGCAAAGTGCCTTCCGGAGTCTCCCCTTGGAGCCTCCGTGCAATTTTTTGGGTGGTGCATCTCCGAGGGTTAATGAATTTGAAAAAGAAAAAGCCCCCAAAAAATCCACAGCAAAAACAGCATTTAAATAAATTAAATCACAATGTAAGAGATAAAATATTGGCCATGCTGATTGCAAAGTAAGGAAAGCATTCACAAGGCCAATAATGATAAAAATCAGCAAATAAATCACATGGCAAGCTCAGTGGTAACATGGCAAGCTCAGTGGTAAAATGGCCCAAGACCCACAGTGTTTAGAACTTGCAGGGCCTTGTGACAGGCCTCGACTACAACACTACCAACAGGCGGAGCTACGTTCCACTTAATATGCAAACGTTTGCAAACGTTGGCAAGGTTTGCCAACAGGCTCAAGTTGAACGAGTTGTACATCACCAACATTGGCCAACAAACTCTTGAGTTGTTCGCGATGTTCGCGTACAGTTACAAAACAGAAGAAAAGTGAGCAGACGATAATGCTTTCCAGTTTTGAAAATGACATTTTTTGTTGTATTCTTCATGGTTTTTTAAGATACATGATCAATAGTAACATTGCACATTTCCTTTAAAGTTTGGTCTGCAGAGAGCAACATTACAATATTGTTACTACCATTGGGTGCTGCCATTTTGGCAACGCATTTTGCCACAAGAATCCGTTTAAAATTCTATAAAACGTTGACACCAGCATTTGTTAATGTTTGGTAAGTAGACCAAAGCCCTGGTTCCAAATGATCTCTCTCAAATGACGCCACTTCCTACAGATTGTCACGTGCATCAGGATTATGAGTGTAAATTTTTGTGACGTGCATCGGCAGCGCCGTATTTTAAACAAATTGAGCAACACACACCCGTGTTTGAAACATTTTCCATATTGTGCGTACGCGTACTTGATGGCATTTATTACGCAGCTGTATATTTCCTACAAAGATGGCGTTCGTGAGAGTGGTCAATAGATCTGTAATTATGACAATGTTGTTGGATTGGCCAGCATTTATAAGGAGTTAATTGAATCTTCTCCCATAACCTTTTTCAGTTGTACTCCTTCAACGCCAACCCATACAGCTTTTCAAGAAGCTCTGCTAACATTGGTTCTAGTGTGGTTCTTTCTCTCGAGTTCACAACCGGCCAGGGAACGCCCATCTCTGTACACAACTTGACTGAAAGCATCAGTATTATGCTAGAGGCCGACCAGAGCAGACTTGAAAATGCTCAAACAGTCAGGATGACCTTTCAGAACGATTCCAATTGGACATACCATAAGGTGAGGTTAAATCATTCTTCCATTCGTGAAACAAATTGTGTGCAACTAATTTTTTAAAATGTTAATTAAGGATAGTTTTGAAAATAATCCCGGCGTTAACTTGTTACCCAAGCAATTATATTTCCTCTTTGAATACCTGTGTGCGTCCACGGTGCATTAAAATGCATTTTTTAATTGCCAAGTTACCAATCATTTGCAGGTGGAATTAACAGACGATAATATTGAACTGCGGGTGATTTTCACGGAAACATCAAACAATGCGAGTACTTTCCACGTTTACCTGAGAAAAGGAAGTCGCCCAGATACGAACACATTTGATGCCTTCTTGGAATTACCAAGAGACCTTGGAGCGCAGGAACATTGGGATGAAGTGGAACTGGAGACGGAGGCTAGGCACACAGCAGTGTTTCCTCATGACAAACTGGCTGGAGCAGGAGACTACTACTTGGGTGTTGGACTTGCAGGTACATTTCTCTGCACAAGCAGCCCTTGACAAAAAAAGCAATGCCATTAATGACTTTAATTTTACAGTTTTAAAACATGAATAAGGCCACACGAAATGTAAATTATTTGCTCCTGCAAATTAAGGCAGACGTACGCCTTAACCTCTCGACCACCGAGCTAGCTGGTGTTGAATGGCCGGTTCGAATCATCCCGTGAAATTATTTTGTCTAAAGTGCCCCTATTGATAAGAAAACAAAAAAAGTCAAAACTAAACTCCTCAAAAAAAGTTCGGAAAGTCAAGTTTGACTGACGATTTCTCTCTTGTTGCAAAATAATTTTCCTTCAATTTTATATCATTGGAAAGCCATGTTATTCCTCTTTACGATGATGTGTCATTTGTTATGATTAAGCAAATGGGGGATGTGCAGCACAGCTGAATACGGGGCGGGTGTAAAGTGAAATGTCACAAAATGCATTGCTATTGTCAAAAAGTGCATTGACACATTCCCATCCTCCAAGCAAAAGGGGAATGCACTGCATGACAATAGCAGTGAATTTTGTGACATTTCACTTTCCACCCACCCCTGTATTCCGCTATACTGCGCATCCCCCAATTGATTTATCATAACAAATGACATATCACTGTAAAGAGGAATAACAGGGCTTTCCAATTATACCAAATTCAAGGGAAATGATTTAGTAACAAGAGAGAAATAGTCAGTCAAACTTGACTTTTCGAACTTTTTTTTAGGAGTTTATTTGAATCTCTAAAGATCGCCTGTAGATGATTTAAATACACCGCTCTAAAATGCTGCCCTCATATGGTCAAAATCAGTTAGCCGAACAATTCCAACGACTGTTATACGAACAAAACCACAGGAAACTTAAAAGGGTACTATATTTTCTTAGTTCCAATGTACGATGGTATGGTGCTAGTACAAAAACTCATTGGTACTTTTGCTTTCTCACAATTTCGGGGGAATAACGACACAGTTTATGAGTGTTTGTCCCAAAGTTAGATTAGGTACGGAGCTGACGTTTAAACAGGTTGATTTTGTTTATGCATAGGGAGATATCACACAGCAAGATGACACTACTTGTAAAGGTTTACCATTCATGTAGACTACCTCTAATGTTGGGCAAAACCCGACATTTTTAAAATAAGAAAACCCTAGGTTAAAAAAACATTATTTTGTGTTTTCATTTTAGGACCTGCTTCCTCGGGTTCCGTGAGCACACCAATTAACCAGACACACACATCCGACAGTGTGAATGTGACTCTCATTATATATGCAGCTGGTTGCCGTTACTGGGATACTGACATCATAGCATGGAGTAGCGAGGGGTGCCAGGTAACAATTGAACAATGAGGATGTAGCATGCTGAGATAACCAAACTTAGGATGAGAGAAAAATCTTATCGGGATTCGAACCCGTGACCTCCGTCTCACTGGGCAACTGTGTCGCTGCTGTTAGGGTTAGGGTTAATCAGAGGTCTTGGGTTCGAATCCCGATAAGGCACTTACGATTTTTCTCTCATCTCAAGTTTGGTTGTTTCATTTCAATGGTGATTAGGCACCATACCAGATGTTGCGTTAATGTTTAGATAAAATGCCTTGTGCATTGTCCTGTTTGCCATACATAAACGGTTCAAAAAATAAAAATGTAAATTATAGTCTGACCAAAAGATTGAGGAGGCCGACAGAAGATTGAGGCAGTAATATGTATAACCACCTCTTATGGCAAGGCTTACTTTACCAGCCTCTGTAAGAGCCACTGAGGCAGGGTGCGCCACTCTGCCTGAAATGCTTCCCGAGAACCTGCACTTCCAGGGCCGTTTGGGAGAAGCACGGATGCAGTGAATAGCTCATTCCACACAGATTCAGTCTGGTTGAAAACCCAACAAAATTTGTTTTTCTAAGAATCCTAATAACTACACGATACTGTCAGAAAAAAAAAATGTCTCATTTCATTGCAGTGAGAATCACTTTGTTCAAACAGGGCCACTTGGACCTGAATGAAATCACTGAAGTGGAACAGTTTTATAAGCGATTCTAAAGTGATTGATCGATCAGTACCTTGTTATCCACAATCACTGTACTCGAGAATGGATGTGATCCGCTGTGCAAAAAAGGTCCTTAAAGATAGTATACATGATTGGTACATGTAAACTGTTACAAATAGTTTTATCCCCCTGTGTGATTGAAGATATGCATGATTAAAACCAACCTGAGCAAAAACCAGCTCCGTACTTCGTCTAACTTTTGAGAAAACAGTCAAAAAAGGGTTTGCAGTCATTTCGCCCAAAAACCACTTCGCCCTGAACCATTTCACCTGAACCACGGCCTGTGCACGAAGTGGTTTTGGGGCGAAGTGGCATTTGGGGGACGAAGTAAATGGGCTGAAATGGCAGTCGGGCGAAATGGCAGTCGGGCGAAATGGCAGTCGGGCGAAATGGCAGTCGGGCGAAGTGGTTTGGGGCGAAATGGTTTTGGGGCGAAGTGAATTATCGTCTCATGAGACGAAAAACTAATTGTTTTACTCATTTCTCAAAGACTATAGCACTTCAGACAAAACCATTTCAGGGGAAGTTTTCTGCGGTCATCATGTTTATATTGTGTAAGTTAGGCGTAAATCTGTGAACATTTCTGATTTTCGAGATTACCAATGGTGTATACTGCCTTTAAGTCGGGCAGGCTGGGTAGAGTTTTTTCGACCATAAGAAGAAATTTGCAGCAGATCCATGCTCATTAAAATAAATACAAAAACATATAGAAATTTCAGACGGAAGACAAACATTCCAGGAAGTATCTGGGCACCGCCAGGAATTTCCATTGTGTTTTTGTATTCTAATGAGCGTGTATCTGTCGTAGATTTCTTTTGGTCGCAAAAACTCGACCTAGCTTGTGCGACTTAAGGGTCTCTTTTGCAGAGCAGGTCAAATATTTTAACAAAATTACATTTCGTTTTTTGGAGAATACATACATATAACTTACCTGTAATATTTCTCCTATTGTCCTAGGTGGGCCCCCTGACTACAAGCCATTCCACCCACTGTCTCTGCAACCATCTCTCATCATTCGCCGCATCATTCTTCGTTCCTCCAAACACCATCGATTTCTCCACCGTCTTCAGTAAATTCAAGGACCTAGGAGACAATGCGGGCGTCTTCTCAACAGTCGTGGGATTCTTTGGGCTGTATGTCATCCTGCTGGTGTGGCTGAGGAGAAAAGATAAACAGGATATTGTAAAGGTAAAACAAATCCAGATGAAAGATGTTCCAACTTGAGTCCGTATTAGTGGAGTGCCATGGCCAAGTGGTCTATAGTGGCACGTACTCAAGATTGTGCTTAAAGGCCCAGCGTATCATTTGCGATGACCCCAAAAAGTAATCGACTAGTTTACAGAGGAAAAGTTCTGAAAGTAAAGATTGAATTAATAGCAACTACCCAATGAAAGGTTTCCGCTCAAAATGATATAATTTTACCAGAAAATAATCCCTAAAGATGACATTATTTAGATCGTTTGCAAACGATTTACTTATTTTTAGTTCGCATCTACGCGGTCCAAAATGCATGGGCGCTGTGTACTGCGTGTGCGTGTTCCAACACGATGCATTTTTATGGATCGCGCGCACACGCAGTATATGATGTGCGCCACAGAGTGCATGACACAAGCCACATGCATAGTACCCGATCAACTGAGAACGAATATTTGAAATACCCCGCCAAGACCAGGAAAACGCATATGGATTTTTATGGTTTTTTAAACGTGGTACATTTGACAAAGCTGAAATTTCTTCGGATGAGTTTGTTGATGTCTTTCTTTTGATTTATAATGGTTTTATTCGCAGAATCGCTCAAAAACAGATCATCTACAGGGCCTTTAAATCCAAGGTTGTGGATTTAAGTTTGGCTCGTACTTGGTGCGTGTGCCCTAAGGCAAGGCACTTTGCCATGGAGTAAATGGGTACCTGCGAGGGTAGTGAATACGATGTGCGTGATAAGCTCAAGTGCTTAACCAGCAGCCAGGGCTGTATACTCCCCAGGGAGCTGAGGTTTAAGGAATGATATAATTGAGCATAATAACCACGGATGATGAAAAATGTTATCAGCGTCCTGAGGAGCCTGCGTTGTGGATATCAGCGCTAAATAAGACTCCAGAATTATTATTATATTAGGCTTGAGCGAATCCCCTACGAAGTCGATTGGAATCTAGTTCGAGTTGTGAATCGAATCGCAATTCATATTTTGGATAAATTTTGGCAATTCCAGGGGGTACTGAGCGATTCTAAATGTGGACTGATGCATTGCAGTTTTGTTTTTTCTAAAGTTCTTTTTTGGCAAACGCGAGTCAAAACATGTTAAGATCCAAGTCAAGTCAAGTCATTCGCAACAGTGACTGATGTCCAAGTCAAGTCATTTGAGTAATTAGAAAAGAGTTGAGTCAATTCGGTAGAAATTGCGACACAAGTCAACTCGAGTGCCGAGTCTTGAGTCTCGAGTCATTACAAGACTGGTTTGTACACAATATTTGGAAAAGGCAAGTCTAATTACATGTGTGATGAATTTACAAATTCCTTCTCTTTTTGCAGTGGGGTGTGAGCCCCTTGGCTGATAACCATCCAAGCGATAATTACTTCTATCAAGTCACAGTGCAGACTGGAATGGGTCCTGGGTGTGGTACGAGGTCAAAGGTCAGCATGATAATCACAGGAGAGGATGGGGGTAGTGATGCTCGCCTTCTGGATGACGACAAAAGAAAAGTAAATATTTACTAGATGGATTTGAGGGCGATATAAGAATATACCGCACATGAAAATACTGAACAAGCTAGCCGAAGGCGAGTTCAGTATTTTCGTGATGGGACATAGAATATTATTGTTACATGTAAAATGAAGCTTACTTTATTTTAAAAGATTTCTACAAGATTTTTTTTTTTTTTTGAAAACTTCTGCATTTACATATTTTATTTAACTGTGGGGGCCTCCCACTTGTGCACTGTGCGATTTTTGCCACGAATTTCCAACGATAAGGTACGATTGTGTATAGAGTCTCTAGACAGTCTTTGGTAATCTCACAAAAATCGCACAGTGGGAGGCCCGCTTTACATGATACTTTATTGTTAATGACCTCCGGTTTAGAGGCACATTCGACGTTGATTTAATTAGAAAAAAAAATTCAACTTTTGATTAAGCTTTTTGTTTTTTTGTTTTTTTTTTAAGAAATGACATTTCCTTCTTTAAAAGTATTAAAAACCTGATGCTCTAATTTCAGTAAATGATTGATAATTTTTCCATACCAAGATTTTTTAAACTGTTGCAAATCGTGCATACTGCTTTTAAAAACTTGAATCAAAGATTTGACTGTTGGTACGTGTACTTGTTAACAACTCTTGGCGTAAGGCTGAATAAAGTTCAAAATGTACTCAAAAAAAAAATGCAGTTTGGCAACTGCCAATATTTTGCAAATTAGGTCCACAAAGCAGCGAAATTTCACACCACTCATGTGAAGCATTGTAAATTTCATCTTCACCAATTGTGTAGGCTTGTGACCTTGTTGGGTCTGCCAGACATGTGTTACGTAATTAATACGAAAATTAATTGAAGTGAGCATAGTTGAGCAGATGTAATTTCATTCATCCAACCTTGTCCCACCAAATTCATCCACAGGTTTTTAAGAGCGGGAGCATCTGTCATTTCTTGATGGGCGTGACCGGGCCTCTGGGTCCCCTCTCCTACATCAAGTTGTGGCACGACAACTCAGGCCATGGTCAACATGCAAGCTGGTATCTGTCACAGGTGTCCATTACTGATCTGCAGAGTGGACAGCAGTAAGTTAGTAAAGAGAGGTTACAGGATTGGAAAACTGTTACAAATTGTGTTTATCTCACTAGAACCACCTTTTCCCACTAGAGCAACCATCCCTGGGGCAAACTCGCCCGGGACAACCCTGGTGCGACTCAATCCTGCATAGAGTTCAACCCCACATCTATTCACACTTGTTCTCAAAATCAGTACCTCGTCCCTCACTTAAACAAGTCACAACTCACCCCTGCCCCTTTTCACACGAACGTTATCTGTTCAAAATGTTCAACCCTGAGCCAAAATGTTCAACCCTGGTCCCGAACAGGATTGAACTCGCCTCGAGGAAAGAGCAATCTTGGGGGTTGCGCGGCAACCCCAGAATTTAAGTGGGAATAAGGGCTTATTTTAAACCCCTGCATCGCCCCGGGGCCACCCACGAGATTTGGTCTAGTGGGAAAAAGCCTCTGATTTGATTGATCTGTGGGATAAAAGCCAACCTGTGTAGAATTTGGCTCAGTATCTTATCAAGCCCACTACCTTACGTTTTGAGAAAACAAAACAAACAGTGTCCGTACTTTCAAGACACTGTGCGAAGCCAGTGTCCAATTTAGGCTGGTTGCAAGTATCATGCATAGAAATTGGAGCCATAACAGATCTTTATCATGGTGCAGCCATATTCCCTTTTCCCCTATAAAAATGCAAATCGAGGCTTGCATGTTGAAATTGTTTATTGTGTGCATAGCAAGATCAAGAAAATGCGCAGCGCAGACAGTGATTCTCTCATCAAAGCAACGATGACGATTACATGCGCCATCGCACGATCGCCAGATGTGCTTACCGTGCGCGACACGTACCATGGGGAAAAAGACAAAGATGAGTGCACAGTGATAAAGGTCAATACCACAGTAGTCAGTGCCTAGTTTTGTTCACATGAGCACTCTTGTTAAAAAAAAACAAAGTGTGCACATGCATTTATATAAATTCATCTTCAGTTATTGTTTTCTCATTTGAGTAAGGTTCTTTCAATTCAAATGGTTGATTACAATTTTGGGACATTGCAACTTCCATTACAATTGTAATAAAAATACACTTCACCGTCTTCTTGACAGATTTTTCTTTGTCTGCGATCGTTGGCTTGCCGTGGAGAAAGACGACGGGTCCGTGGAGCGCGTCCTCCCTGTCGCGACACGATCCGACCTGACCCAATTCAGCAAACTCTTCTACTCCAGCAGTCGACGCAACCTCTTCGACGATCACATCTGGTTCTCGCTGTTCAGCCGACCGACCAGAAGCAGCTTCACGCGGGTTCAACGCCTCTCCTGCTGTCTGTGCCTGCTCTATCTGAGCATGATAGCGAGCGCCATGTTCTACCGTGCCGAAGAGGCTGTCGAAAACTTGCAGGCACTGCGTCTTGGACCATTTATCTTCACGCTTCAGCAAGTTTACATAGGCATCATCAGTGCTGTGATCGTAATACCGGTTAATCTGGTCATCGTTCAGGTGTTCCGAAAGTCCAAACCGAGCAAATCACAGCTGGCCAATCAACTTCCGGAGCACCTCCAAGCAACACTCGATCACCTTAAGGATGGATCGTCCGAAACCTCCACGCCATCAAGTTCAGTTTTGGACGTCAAATCCGACAAGACGGAGCTGGTTCCCAACGATTCTTCTTCGAGGTAGGGTGTTCAAAAATAACATGAAATTTCAAATTCCTGCCCTGTAACGTCGTGTTTACACTGGTCCCAAGTTCGGGATTAAGATTGATCTCCTGATAAAAATGCGTCAGTGTTAACCGCAATTATTCTGGGTGTCGCGTTTACATTCTGTAGTTGATCTCGAGCACGGCGCCAGAAGTTGCAGTCAAAGGTCATGCTGTTTGTGTGCATGTACAGAACAATGTGTGCATGTACATACATTGTACAGCGTACAAGGCCACTTGAATTTCGCACGCTTCTCTCTCCAACTTACCTTATGGGTGTTGAGATTTTTATATCATATCATGTGTCATGTTTTTCTCATTACCATTTTGAAATTTCACTCTCCCAATCGACATATATTTTCAAGGATATCGTCAAAAACCACGGATGTTTGGTAAACTAATTTAACAGGTTACATCTGCTGTGCAGCCATTACACCAAGCATTTTGCTTCCACATCAAAATTTCTTGTTTTCTTCCCATGGATAGTATTTAGGAGAGATATTTTATATGATTGTTAGGCAATAACAATATCCATTTTTTTGAAAAATCTGAACAAGCTCCTTTAATGCATAGTTCCGATTTTGCCCAGTTAACCCCGCCCCCTTGGATATTGTTGCTATGGCTCACACGCTATCGTCAAAATGGTGACACACAACGCACAAAGCAATGGGACTTTCAACGGAAAGCACAGATTCATTGAAGAAAACTCAAAGGTATTCATGTTTCAGGGTCAACAGTTACCTTAGAACGCACTGAGTAAAGGGCCAGTAATACAAGGATGTCATATCATCATGAAATACGTGCTTTCGTACCTTTGAACAACGAAACGACCGGCCTTGAAACGAAAAATTCACCCGGATCATATCGCGTGATCATGTTGTTGTGAGACAGTGCACAGTGCACGGTTGATTGACAGGTCGGAACTATGCATTACCCTGCTCAAATGTGCTTTATAAATAACATTGTTAATATTTCAGGTCACTTGAAATTTTGACCCTCTGGTGGACAGATAATTGATGTTATTTTGAAACACAGAAGCAAGTCCAAGAACAAGCAATCAAAGAGCAAGCCCTTTCTGCTTCCACACTGGTGTATCTACATCGCATGGCTGTTGATGATTCTATCATCATTGGCAGCGGCATTCTTTACAGTCCTCTACAGCTTGGAGTGGGGGCAACAGATATCATCGGAGTGGTTGACGTCCATGCTGATATCATTGTTCAACTCTGTGCTTGTCATACAACCAGTCAAGGCAAGTTATAAATCAGTGAATGGTACTTTACTGGGCTTCGTCAGGGAAATATTTTTGACCAAGAAAAGAAAAAAACAAACATCAAGTACGCATATGCACATCATGGAAAATATTCCAAACACGAGCGTGTGTTGCTTAATATTTGTTCAAAATATGACGCAGCCGATGCGCATCACAAAAATTTATACTCAAGTTCCTATTGTATGTGGCAATCTGAAATAGGTGACGTCATTTGAGAGAGGTCTGTTGGCAGAGATCACATTACATGGGTGGTCGTAAACGGATAATAGAGACTGGCTGGTTTTAAACACTTTCTAGTTTAGCCCTAGCCAGTTTCAGTGCGTATGGAAATTGCGAATGTACACAAAAAACGTACAAGCCCGAAAGCAAATTGGACGCAATGTGACAAAAAATAAGTTTACCCATGTGCGTGTGCATTACGCATAATGCCTGTGATCAAAGAAAAGCCACCCAACACCCAGCATTTTGAATGAATGTGGTGCAAGGAAAGTACACAAAATGGTGAAACTGCAACTTTTACTGTCAAAGACTTTTGGGGAGTAGATTTTTACTGATTTACACAAAAAAGGTATTAATGAATGGGTATAAAAGATTGTTTTGCCGGTCTTTAAAAAAGTATGTTTAAAATCGCCTGGGTACCTGTAGGCTGATCATGTCCCTCGCCCTAGCCAGTATTAAACATACAGTTTAAGACAAACTTTTATTCCCTCATTCAACACAATTCCTTTTTCCAACAGGTTGTTGTCATTGCCATGATTGTAGCTATCATCTTCAAGAAACCTTCCAAGATGGATATTGAGATTGATACAGAGTTCTCCTCAGTTCAAAACCAACTCAAAAGGGATGAGGAACTATTGCATCAGCCATACACTTCAGGCCAAGGTATTCAAACCATGTGGCTGGATTTCTACATGGCAGTTTATCAACATTATTCTTTAGTTACGTATTGCTGCTGTTCCTGATTTTAAAGCTGGGTTGAAATCTCCCTTCACTTTCATGGTTTTTCAACAGTATTCCTTTCTTTATATAGTCCTTTATGTACTAAGACAATTTTATTAAGAATTTCATCCTGGAAAAGTCAGAAAATTCCAGTTTTGTTTCGAGACTCTTTTCACGCGAAACTGAAAACGAAAGGTCACGTCAGTCAACTCGATGTGTGTGACGTCATATCGAGGGGAGACACAGAGCTGCTTCACTGACTGTGGTCGTGTACCTAGCTCCTCGCAGCAAACACGTACACGTTGTACGCACGCACGGAACCGCACGGAACAAGGCACGAAGCTGGCATTTTATTGATATCAAAAATGAATTCAGTGTAACAACCACTGAGAAAATTCACCAAAAACTTTGAAAACTTTTACAGAAAAATAACGACTGGTAGTTTATGCCATGCGGAAAGCATGCAACGTGCTTTGCAAAATAGTGACTGTCTCCTCGCTATGACGTAGCGGGGTCAATGCATATCATTATGACGTCATCAACCCGTTTTTCATTTTGGTTGACGAACACGGTCTAGTTTTTCATTTTTTCTCTCTAATATAAAGTCAGCAATAAAGATTAAAAAATTGCATCAAGTAACATTGGCTTTAAAGACGATACAGTTTTCCAAGATAAATCATAATTTGAATCTCTGATGTCTTACCTGAATCCCAACAGTGTATTCCAACTCACGGTTCTACCCTCCGCCGAGCAAAGCGGAGCTTGAAGAGGCTCGTAAGATGCGCCTCAAGGAACAGAGAATGAATGAGATCTTGAGAGAAACCACCATTTACACCATCTTTGTCACAGTCGTTCTGTTTCTGTGCTACTCCGCCAGGGACAGTATGTCATTCTACATGACGCGGTCATTGAAAGACGTCTTTGTGGAGAATAATGGGGCTGAAAACATAGTAAGGAAAAGTCAGTTAAACCAACCAGTGTTCTCCAACTATAAAATTTAAAGCATGGCGGCAGGGTACCGATTACCGAACATGATTGCACATGTACATGTACATGCACATGTACATGCACATGCACATGTACATGTACATGCACATGCACATGCACATGTAAATGCACATGTATATGCACATGTAAACATACATGAAAATACATGTATGCACGTGTATCTAGTGTGGAAGGAAAAGTATCCCAAAAATGGGGTAGGGGAAACTTTTTTTTCATCTCGGCAAACTGCCGGCAGTCAAATCACTGCGTGATTTCTTTCAATGTTTCGACTAAAATACAGGCATAAAAACCAGTTTCATTTTAAATAAGGACACTGTATGTACCTTTTTATGAACGTGGATAATTAAAAGAATATTAAAACATGATCACCGGAAACGAAGACGAACCAACAAATAACATGTTTTCCACAGCTTCATGACAGCGGCCGGCCGATCAACAGAGCCTCGCTTTGCAATTGGCTATTGTAAACGCGCGGTTCTTTTAGTTTTATTCAACATTTTTATAAGTTTTTGTTTTAATATTTTTATGTTACCTATACATTTAAATAAAAATAGCAGTGCGGGCAACCTTGGCTTAAGGGAGAAGTCTTTCCCAAGAAATAAAAGAGATAAAACAAGTGCAACTCTGTACATTGTTATACAAAACACAAGCAAACTCAACAGAGGAGTCTGGCCCCCTCGCTAATGAAAGAGAGATGGGCACTCTGGCTTGTTATTACAAGAACGACCTTTACGTTTAATCATGATATCTTTTTGCCTATTTTTAGTCCACAAAACTGACCCTATCTAGCCTTGAGAAGAGCACCCCTGATCTGTTCTGGCGATGGGTTGAGACAGCCCTCATCCCTGGCTTGTATGGAGACAATTACTACAATGGAGAACCCATGCACTGGAGACACACTAGGTTTATTGGTGACTGGGAAGGCTACAGAGTGGGACCAGTGCGACTTAGGCAGCTTCGAGTCAAAAATGGTGAGACACAAGAAAACCAAACTGTTTAGGGAAAAAACAAACCCCAATTCACATCCATTCTCTGGAAGAAAGGTCCAACTGAGCAGTCATAGATGCATACAAAAAAAGGAAACAAAATCTTGATGAGTTTCTTTTGATGGTCAGTATATCAAAATTAAGACCCGCTTCAAACGTCGCGTTTATGCTGTGTCGAATTAAATTCAACTTAGTTTTTAAAATTAGACACGGCACAAGCACGACGTTTAAAGCCATTTGGCTCAGCAAAATGAATTCGGCACAGCAGAAAAATTTAGCTCAACAGGGTCTGCCGTGCTAACTCAATTTAGTGCGGCACAAGCACGGCTCAGCTTCAAACGTCGTGCTTCTGCCGTGTCAAATTTAATTCCAGTTCAAAGTTGGTCCGCAATTTTGTTCACAACTAGGAATGCGCATGCTTGCAGCGCGTATGTGAATAAAGAAATAACCAACAAACAAGTGCATCAAAATAATAAAATGGCGACGTACAATGGACAGAATGGAAAATGCATGTTGGATGTATTGAAGTTCGACTGAGAGTTTGCAATTAAGTTTGACATTTGAAACCACTGCCGTGCTTGCGCCGTGCTACCGTCACTCTAAATGTAATTTTATTCGACACGGCACAAGCGCGACGTTTGAAGCGGGCCTAATAAATTTTGAATGTCTCAAATGTTTTCTATGATGTTCTTCTAAGTATAGTACATGCAACTGAAGTTTTGCAATGTTTTCATCAGGTTCTTGTCAGCTTCTCCCAGACATGAGCTCCCTCCAACCAACATGCCACCTCGAATACTCCTGGAGCAACCAAGACGAAGCCAATCATTCCATTGCTTGGCAACCAAGAAACCCACACAACTCCAGACTTTACACGCACCAGGAAAACGCCCCCTGGATTTACCAGGACTTTCTCGACTTAAACGGAGTGCCTTACTCTGGGATCCTTGCGCTCTACTCCGGTGGGGGCTACGTGGCCGAGTTCGGCACGACCACGGCAAGGGCATTATCCACGACGCAATTCCTGAGACAGAACAACTGGTATGACGCGCTGACCCGGGCTATCTTTGTGGAGTTTTCTGTCTACAATGCCAACGCAAACTTGTTCAGTATCACGACACTGCTGGCCGAGACATCAACTGTAGGGGGCGCTCTTGTGAGCTCCACCATTCACACACTCAGACTGTACCATTACGACGGGCCCATCGCTGTCTTCACAGTCATTTTTCAGGTAATAAGGTTTTCCCTCTTTCTCTTTTGATTTCAGAGTGGCACACCCTGCCTCGGTGGCTCTTGTGGCAAGGCTGACTGCACCAGCCTCCATAAGAGGTGTCCATACACGTTACTGATCGATAATGTTACATATGTGCATCTCTCAGCATTCTTGATTTTTCGGTCCGTGTTGATTTTTTATTTTTATTTTATTTTCTTTACTACTACGTTTTAAAAAACATGTCCTACTTTTGATACTAAATAACTTCGTCATTTGCCGACGGATTTAAACCAAAATTTCAGATCACATAAACAAGCCTTGACAAAATTTATTGAGCTACTTGCATCAGCTTGACAGAGACAATTTCCTTGACATTGGAGGACGCCAGTCGAAAGTGGCTGAGTTTTTGTTTGTATTCGTTGGCAGAGTCGTGACGTCACATTGCGGGTGGTGACTGTAACTATAGTTACTGGTTCACGCTCACAATTTACATCCATTGTGTTTGCACACAGTGTATTTTACTATTATTCTTTTAGAAGAAAATATAAAAAAATAAGGACCATAATGACTTGCAATGTTTTGCTCATACCTACTCTCATAGCGATACGTTACCATACCGCCTTATTTTGTGATGTTTGTAACAGAAAAACTCAACAGAAAATGTTCCCTTTGTGGCTCCTGTGCAAAACGAATGGAGAAACGCGTTGCCATGCAAGTAGCGTGAACCGTTGTCAAAGGAGTGAACGCGTCCGCGCGGAAATTGACGTCACACTGCCAGCGAATAGCTTCTAAATATCGCCCTCTCAAAAACAAAGCTGGTGCAAGTTGCTCAATAAAATTTATCAGGCTTTGTTTACATGATCTGAAATTTTTGTTTATATCCGTTGGCAAATGCAGTTATTTAGGATCAAATGTACGAATTTTTTTTCTGACACTTACATGTACATAATTTAATTTCTTTTTTCAGGTTATTTTTGTGGCCTACCTTGTGTATTTCTTCATCAAGTTGATCCTAGCCGTCAAAAAGGGCGGGCTGAAAGAGCTGAAAAACTTCTGGATTGCTGTGGAGCTGACCATGCTGCTACTAGCCATAGCCACTATCGTCATGTTTGCATTCAGACAGATCTTCATTCAATTAGCACTGAAAGAAGTCAAGAACAAAGACCAAGGTTAGGCCGTGTCCAAATTATCTGGCTACGGCTTGAAATTACACAGGATATGATGGTAAATGCTTAGTAGACAGTTTGACCATTTTCCATAGACTTGTGTGTAATTTCAAGATGTAGTCAGATAATCTGGACAAGGCCTTATATTATACACATGGGGGTACCGTGGCCGAGCGGTTTAGGTCATTGACTCGCAATCATAGGTGAAAACTTGGGGTTGCAGGTTCGAACCTCCCCACGGCTACGGTACCTGTGCCCTTGGGCAAGGCACTCAACCACACTTGCTCCATCCTTCGGAAGGGATGTAAAGCCGTTGGTCCAGTGTGTTAGGTAATGGAAACGCACTCTAAAGATCCCAGAGCATTCTTTCGTGAAGAGCAAGGGGGATCATCCCCAGTGTCTCTGGCCATTTATAATTCTAATTCTTTATGGGTTTCCTCACGCTTGCGAGTGACAGTGCAATGAGCACTATTGAGGAATCCTTGGTATGAATACCAGAAAGAAATAATAATAATAATAATACATATGGACTGGCAATGAGGTCACTAGTGCACGTCTATGGGCCCTGAGGGACTGTGAGTGACCACAAGAGGGTCCTAAATAGGTGTAGGACCCTCTTGTGGCCACAGTCCAGAGGGGCCCTAGATGTGCACTGGTGACCAAATTATGACAGTACATATGTGTTTTATAACACGCCTCTGGCCAAAATACAAATGCAATGAAATTTGGCAAGAAGCAATCCAACAATACGCATCTAAACAGGTTTTTGAACAAAAGGGCAGGATTTTAAACTTTGAACACTTCAACAATAAGGACTTTGACTGAGCACCTCAAGAGCTAGGCAGTTCGTCAGTTAAACGTTCAGGAAACTTTGGCTTCCTAGTTTCAGTTTCCGATTTGCTGTTCACTGACACAGTTGGCAACCTCCAGAGGGCTCAGTAACCAGGCACTAGTTTTTGAGACTAGTGCCTGGTCAGGAACACGCGCCCGTGAAGTCTTAACGCACGCGCTCGAAGTGTTGACGCGTGCGCTCGAAGCTTGTTTTCTTCCCATGGATAGTATTTTGGGGAGGTATTTTATATGATTGTTAGGTTAAAATGAAATCCATTTTATGTAAAAATCTCCTTTGCTACTCAACTGAATAGGTGAATTTGTGAACTTCAGCCACATAGCCAAGTGGGATGAGCTGTTCGGTTACCTGCTGGCTGCTATGGCATTCCTCGCTATCATCCGTTACATGCGTCTACTACGCCTCAACGCTCGCATGTCGCTACTCGGGATGACGCTTGGCCATGCATCCAAGGATATCATCCACTTCCTGCTTGTATGGAATATTATATTCCTCGCATTCGGACAACTGACCTACAAGTAAGGGAGCCCGACTATTTAGTTTAGTTTAAAGTTCTTATATTGATTGCTTTCCGTGACGTAGAACATCCGGGAATGTTTGGTGGTCAACAGTAACGCGAGTACAAGCGCGCGCGCCACTACACGCACATGAACACGCGTACAAAATACTCACCAGCGTATTTTTATTCGAAAATGCCGCACGCGTGCGCTGCGATACGTTTAAATTATTGAGCATGCACTAAGCTTGTAAAAACGAACGTGCTTCTACTTGATCACGATTTTTAGCCTGAAGAAATACGTTTTTATCTTTATCGATACAACAGCCATGGCGCAACAACATATAGCAAGGTTAAGCAACAGAGGTAAGTGCAACCAACGCGCTTTTCTTGCTCTTTTTGCCGGTTATCACTTGGGCCACGTGGGTCATGAAAAATGACAACCAAAATGGTGGATGGAAGGCGTCACGTCCCCGGAAAGCAATCAATAGCACATTTCATGTCTGTTGACATTTCAATGTACTTTGTCTATTTAGCCTGGTTCCCTGGCTATACTGCATAGAAAATAGAGCCATGAGACTACAGTAGTCAGGGGCCTAGTTTCATTTACATGAGTGCGTCCTAAAAACAATGCAGAATCATTGCAATTGGACAGTTAGAATCATCTTCCATTTGAGTAAAGTTTTTCTTTTTTTGGTCAAATGGTGAAATAAATTATTTGCACATTGCAAATCCTGTATATGGGCTTTAAAGGCAGTATACATGATTGGTATCTGGAAAATCAGAAATGCTCACAGATTTACACCTAACTTACACAATATAAACATGATGACCGTAGAAAACTTCCCCTGAAATGGTTTTGTCTGAAGACCTAAAGTCTTTGAGAAATGGGTAAAACAATTAATTTTTGTCTCACGAGATGAAAATTCATTTCGCCCCCAAACCACTTCAACCGAGTGCCATTTCGCCCCAAATCACTTCGTCCAAACACTACATCGCCCCAAAACCACTTCGTGCACAGGCCGTGGTTCAGGGCGAAGTGGTTGCCAACCCTTTTTTTACTGTTTTCTTATAAGTTAGACCAAGTACGGAGCTGGTTTTTGCTCAGGTTGGTTTTAATCATGCATATCTTCAATCACACAGGGGGATAAAACTATTCGTAACAGTTTACCAATCATGTATACTATCTTTAAAATTGTTAGCAATTATTTGACGAGCTAATTTGTCAAAATGTCTGACACTTCGTCTTGTTTTCTAAAATAACCCACATAAAGCTCCATACATCATTTGCAGTGACCCAATATTTAACTTCATGAGTTGTCAAGAAAAACCTGACTAAAAGTGTTAATAGGAATGGTGACAAACACCACATAATTCCCCCCCTCCTCCCCGTGTAAAATCGTACCTTTGGTTTTTTTTTACCATTCATACAACACAAAAATCATGCACTGATTTTTAGTTTATCATTTGTTTTATTCTTTTTTTTATAGTATTACTTTATCTTTGTGGTTGAAATTTCTACAAGGCAGTTTATCAACATTATTCTTTAGCTATGTAATGGTGGTGTTCCTGTTTTAGAAGTTTTCCAATCATGTAATCTGTCTTTAAAGGACGCCAGTTAAAAGTGGCAGTTTTTGAAATCGAGATTTCGTATGGCCTTAAGGAAATCTCACCCTCTCAGACAAAGCTGATGCAAGTTGCTCAATAAAATTCATCAGGCCTTGTTTACATGATCTGAAACTTTGGTTTAAATCCGTTGGCAAATGACAAAGTTATTCAGGATCAAAGTAGGATTTTTTTAAATACGTAATATCTTTAATGTCTTTATACTCACATCCTACGTAGGATCTTCCACACAGCCGTTGTGGGTTTCTCATCTTTCCTCTGGACCCTGGAGACTCTCTTCTCAATGCTCCTGGGCAAGTTTGATTTCAACGCCATGGTGGAGGCCAACCGGGTCCTAGGCGGCATTATCTTCGTCGTTTACATCATGACCATGTACATGATCCTAAGCAACATGTTTATCACCATCGTAGTGGAGGCTTTCAGCCATATGCGACAGGACCAGGGACTGGATGATGCGGTGGATCCCGAGATGGTGGAGTACATGGTTGAGAAGTTTAAAGCGTTCTTCCTCTGGCCTCTACAAGGCGGAAACAAGAACAATCTGCAGCCGAAAGGTAGAGATTTAATTATAAAGACTGTTGTTTTCGAGGGGCCGTGTGCGACTATGAACATACAAAACAAAGAAAAACATAAGCAAGAAAGTAACTAATAATAATAATAATGATTAGATTTGTATAGCGCACATATCCACCCTGCAGGGTGCTCAAGGCGCTATTACCGCTGCCATCAGGGAATCACCAGAACCATTTCGCTTCAACTAGGTGGCTGCTGGTCAGGCGCACAACCCTATCAGCAGTTAGATTGTGGCATTCCCCTCAACAGCTTCCCATATATCGCTTGGGTTGACGAGGCAACTGGGATTAAGTGCCTTGCCCAGGGACACAGACACGTTGGTCGAAGTGGGGCTCGAACCCCCAACCTCTGATTGGAAGTCCCGCTTCATACCCACTAGACTACACGCGCTACCTCAAATGGTTAGTATACAAAGAAGAAGAAAACAGATACAGCATCTGCCGTCATACTTGCATAATGCTCTGATAAACCGGGTTGTAACGAGTCTCCCTCTGCTCGAGGCTCAAGTCAAGTCAAATCAAACTGCCTTCGAGTCCCAAGTCAAGTCAAGTCAAGTCAGGCATGTTGGTCAAGTCAGATCAAGTCAAATAGTCACAACAGTAAATTTGTTCAAGCTAATTTCATAATGACTCTAAATGCTGAAACTTGCATTCGTACGTATAGGGTATTTTTGTTGTTCTGGCCAAGAATGCTCCCTGTTAAAAGCCTTAGTGCTGAAATACAATTCAGTCCTCAAAATGACAAAGTAATGCATAAAAGTTCAATTTTATTTTTGGCAGACTCTAGTAAAAAAATGTACAAGTCCGAGTCAAGTCATTTGAGGTTCGAGTCTCAAGTCAAGTCAAGTCATTTGAGGTTCGAGTCTCAAGTCAAGTCAAGTCATTTGAGGTTCGAGTCTCGAGTCAAGTCAAGTCATTTGAGGTTCGAGTCTCGAGTCAAGTCAAGTCAGTGACAATCGGGACTCGAGTCGACTCAAGTCCGAGTATTGAGTCCGAGTCATTACAACCCTGCTGATGAGAGCAAAGCAGTGCTTTAACATGCTTTGTCATTTCCGATTTTATTTTACCAAAATCTTGATTGTAAACCTAGTTACGAGTACAGTGAGAGTTAAATACAGAAGAAATGTACTTACCAAGACTTTGCACCCAAACCTTTTTTAAAACTCCCCCAGCCGAAATGACAACTTACGAGGACCCCATGGAATTACTGGAACAGCGAGTGGATAAGATCAGCCGTCTCGTTGAAGCGAGCTACAGACAGCTTGAGGCATCCAACGGAAGTCCCACGGGGGGCTCCCCGGTCCGAAGTCTGAGTCGAATCTCACTCCACTCTGCTAGATCAGCTACTGGGATGAAGGGATCGCCCAAGCCACAACGCAGCCGCACTATACTGATTGCATGAAGGCGGCCGTTGAATATACTCCCCCAGAAATGCAATTTTCTTAAAATATCAATTCTTCATCAGAGCAGTAGTTTGTGGATAGTTAAGCCGTGTCCGCATTGGACTTGTTTTTGGGAGGTTTTACCGAGACGATGGTGAAATGAAAAAATGGCTAAATGTTACTGCTGTCCACATTTTGACTTTTTGACACAGTAAAATTTTACCGAGACTGTGGGAGAGCATGCGCAGTGTTCCTTCGCAAATTTACCTTCACGGCCCGGACGTACGCTTCCAGAGCACCTTTACCGACTCGTTGTGTCCGCATTGGACTTTTCGGGAAAAGGGTTAGAGTTCAACTACCCAAAAGGTAACTTGACAAAGGCAAATCAGACCCGGGTCTGATCGACCATTTTTCAATCTACTTTTTGTGTTTACACTTAGCGCCTAACTAGCTTGAACTCACCTTTTTGGAAAATGTGGGATTTGATCAGGCAAAGCTGAATCAAGTATAAATGATCCTTGGCCCTTCCCCAACACTCCTAACACCCCGTTTACACTCGATTCGCCTTTGCCGAATCGAACTCCGCAATTTCCAAAAAGGGGAGTTGAAGCCGGGTAGGCACTAAGTGTAAACGCAAAAGGTGAATTGAAAAAGGCGGATCAGACCCGGGTCTGATTCGCCTTTTTCAAGTCACCTTTGGGGTAGGGTTGAACCCCGCAATTGCGGGGTTGAACCCTGCAATCGTCAAGGTCGCTTGTAGTGTAAACGCTACCCGAATACAGATTCGGCAATTTGAGTGTCCTTGGGGCGGTACCCGCAGTGTAGTAGATTTAATTGACCAATCTGGCACTAGTGCAGCAACACCTAACAGCTCACGCATGCGCTGCAGTTACATTTAGTGGTGACTTTTGCAGTTTCTGAAGCGAGTTGAAGCGATTTGGGGTGTAGTGTAAACGCGGCAAATGTTCAGTTTTGTGGTTGCAATAAAAATGCTGGATCTGTATCCAACTTTGCCGATTCGAGTGTAAACGCGGTGTAAATCCTCCAAAATCATTAAAAATGTTCACACACCCTACAAGGTCAGAGGTAATTGCTAAGGCTAATAAATTACATAGTCTGATTAGGTGGAGTTAATGTACATTTCCATGAGTAGCAAGCTTGTTAGATGCTCATACTACTTGTATGTAATTTTGTAAGTAAAACATAAACTTTAGCTATAAAATTGAATATAAAATGTCAGATTTTTTGTACATAGTGTATTAACTTTATTGTAAATTAAATTTTCTAATGGCTTCAAGTACACAATGGATTAGTTTCTTTGGCCAAATGAAAAATATATGCATTCACCATCAGTGACCTTCCCAAAATTTAAAATGGGCAATATTTAGTTTGTTTTTGTTTGGTGTTATTTTGTGTGAATTTACATGTATGCTATACATATCCAAGGCGCTTTCACAGGGGGTCAAAAAATCACGGGTTACTATTGCTTGTCCTCCAAATCGGGAGAGAACAATAGAGTCACATGGCTGCTAGCAGAAAAGTACCGGTACATGCTCTATTGTTCTCTCCCGATCTGGAGAACAAGCAATAGTGACCCGTAACCTTTTGACCTCCTGTGAAAGCGCCCTATATATGTACAACAATCAATTTTGTATTAGGTAAAAAACTCAAATTATATATTGAAAAAAATGTTTGAGATTGGAAAATCTTGAAGATGCAGTTTCAATAATGGCCATAAAATAGCCATTTTTCTTTTATTACGCCTTATGTATCCTCTTTTGAAATTGTTAGAATTGTCATGCAAATGACTGTCAAATATATAACTAATTTCTTCCCTGAAAACCTATTTAACCTTAAATGCGTGCTTCAATGGTTGCAAAGCCTGATTTCACAAAAAAAGGAACTATTTTATATTTTTGAGAAAGGCTTAATGAGTTGCATAATTTATTCATTCCATAGGAAGAGTATTTTACAAAACAATCCACACTCAAATTAGAAAAAAAATATTTTTATTATGAAGGACAATTTGTGTCTTCTTTGTGTCGTTCCAAGGAGATAATTAAACCCCAAAATGGTAACAAACAGTATGACAACATGCCTGTCTCAAGTGTGACATCAGTTACCAGGGTTACTGGGTATTTACACATTCGGTGGTAATCTGAAACGTCCATTGTCTCACTATTTTTACTCTTTTTGGGGCTTAATTTAACCCCTTGGAACAACTTAAGGTTATTTCTTCTATTTTAAGACAAAATAAAGGCATCTGTTTGAAAATGTGGTCTTGATTGTCAAATGTACCCCTTTACCGTGGAAAGACAAATGCATACCGCTCAGAAAATGATTTCCTAACTGATTTCACCTCAACATAATGTGTGGCAATGTTGCTACATTATTAACCACTTGACGCCGGAGGACGTGTAAACACGCCATGATTTCCGCATCGGTGTAGCGGAGACTAGTAAACATGTCCAGGAGAAATTCATTTGTTACTGCGTTTCACGCCTACAATCGCAGTAATTATCAAGAGAAATAAAATAACAAAGCGACATTGTGGTGTACAATGACGGTGTATCGACATAACAATACCTCACCTCACATGAATTCGGTTGTTTTCTGCCCTTCATGTTTCAACTATGTATACAAATAAACCTGCGCCTACGTACAGCAATGTTTGAAATATTCCCGGCGTTAACTGGTTAAAAGTCAGTAGTATACAGGACTTGGGGTACCGTGGCTGTGATACCTGTGCCCTTGAGCAAGGCACTCAACCACAATTGCTCCATCCTTCTGAAGGGATGTAAAGCCGTTGTGTATAGAGTACAGAAGCGATGACGTCACAAAAAACTTTTTTTACATTTCAGCATTTTGGATACCATGTATCGGTGGAGCATGATGAAAAACATCCACAGCCCAAATTTGGTAGGAATCGGTTCAGTGGGGCCCGAGATATGGCCGCATGAATACATAATTAGCCCCATTGAAATCAGTGTAAATTGGCCTGGTTCCAAAAGTTACGATCCAGGCCAATTTACACTGATTTCAATGGGGATAATTAGGTATTCATGCGGCCATATCTCGGGCCACCATGAACCAATTCATGTCAAATTTGATGTGTGAGGGTTTTTCATCATGTTCTACCGAAATATGGTCATGAAAATGCTGAAATGCAAAAAAGAAAATTTGATGACGTCACACTTCGGCTGTCTATTGCACTCAGAAGATCCCAGAGGCACTCTTTCGTGAAGAGTAAGGGAATTCCCATGTGTCTTTGGCTTTCGGCTGCCAATGGCGCCACTCACCTATGTATCTCGATGTTTAGGTGGAAGACACTTGGGTTTTATAAAAAACGCATTATAATGTAAAGCGCACATGAAACATGTTCATATGGAAGGTGCGCTATATAAATGCAATATTTAATTAATAATTTGCAAACATAAAAAAACAAATGAAACCTACCAAATTATCAAGTGTCATTTTTCATTGATAAGCCCTGTTCCTACTTGAGGCGAAAGCAAATGCAAGTGCAAAGTTGACGTCACAACGAAGTTTTTTGTGCCGCAAATTTGCAGAAAGTTGAACTACATGTAGTTTAAACTTCTGCAAACTTTTACTGCTAAATGATCGACGTCAGATTTATGTTCGCGTTCACTTGCGTTTAAAGTACAGGTCTTCAAAGCGAATGATATTGTGTATATTACTTATAATAGTTTATCATTGTTAGTGTTTACAATTTGCAGGCGTTGTAGAGTTTTGTGGTCAGTTTTGAAATAGATCATTCATTACTCTATATGTGTGTTCAAAGTACTTAGTACAATGCTGTTAAACAGCTTAATATGTGTATGTTAGTTGATCATTGTTTAAATTAATAATATATAATAAGCAATCGCATTGATGTGATCAATAAAGTTTTCAGTTGTGTGTAGCTCAAGTAATAACTCAATTTTGATTATTCATCAGCTTGCAATCAGATTTACATGCACATGATTTTTGCTGGCCAAGTGTGGTCCACGACCCTCACAGATGCCAACATTCCAATTTGAAAAAGAGTAATTTGCCACAGGGCACTCGCTTTGGACACATTTTTAAACACCCGAGCCCTATTTAAATCCCACATTTGAAGCTATGCATTCTATAATTATGTCACAATACTGATCGTCATTGGCTGAAACAATTGTACAAAAATCGTACACATTAGGAAAAATCGTTTCATTCGACAAAAATTAATCGAAGAGATTTCTTTAAATTTAGGCCCTATAGATGATCTGTTTTTGAGCAATTCCGGGAAAATTCATCGGAAGAAATGTCAGCTCCATCAAATGTACCACGTTTTCCAAAAAACATGAAAATCCATAAGCATTTTTCCAGTCTTGGCGGGATGTTTGAAATATTCATTTTTCAGTCGGTTGCGTCCTCTGTGGCTTGCGTCATGCACTCTGTGGCACGTGTCATACTGCGTGTGCTCGCGTCCCATAGAGTTAAAAAATACATTGCGTTGAAACAGCAAACACGCAGTACACAGCGCCCATTTCAGACCGCCCAGATGAGAACCAACTAAGTAAATCATTTCATCTTCATGGATTAATTTCCGGTAAAATTATATCATCTCGGGCGGAAACATTTCATTGGATAGTTGCTACTAATTCAATCTTTACTTTGAGAAAGGTTTTCCCTTTCAACTCGTTGATCAACTTTTGGGGTCATTGCAAATGATACAGTTCCCAAAGGGATTTGGCAGGCCTGGTCACACATGCATGTCAAGCGTCACCAATGTGTCAACGATGTGATTGAAAACCACACAGAACACTCAAAGCATCCAACATTCGACACACATGCGCGACCGGGTAGTGTCGCACAGTTTAATTAAATCTTCGTCAGTGGTTACTTGATGCGAACGGTACCACTCATCGTAATACGATCTTCATTACGTTAGATGTGTACGCACACTTTATTAACTAATGATGATTAACTAATCTTCGTCGAATGAAATGATTTCCCTAGTGGAAACGGGGTCCATATGTTAAATGTTTTGGGCAATTCAAGATTCTGCAATGTACAATCTAAACAAAACCAAGAGTATCAGTAAAAATAACCTCATATTTTTGTCAGAAATTATTTTTCTTACAAGTTGAAAACTTACAGCATGAAGTCATTTAATGACCACTGTTCAAAGAATACCCTGTTGTCTTGCTCCTCAATTGTCCGTGAAGTTAGCTTTCCTTTTTTCTACAAATGCAGTCATTCCCTCCTTCCGGTCATCCTGTCAGAAAAGAAAATGAATAAAAACCAGGGGTCAAAAATTAAGATAAATTACACGATTAGAAAAATGTAAAAAAAGAAAAAGGTGTCCATGCATTCAAGAAATTGTGCAAGACGACCATCATATTTAGGCTGGTTCCCTGCATGGACAAAGAAGCCATAATACCAGGGTAGTCAGGGGCCTGTTTTCATTCACATGACAGCACCCTTACGCACACACTTATTTCAGGCACGTTTGATTCATGACTACAGTTACTATAGTTTGACTATTTCCAACCGAATGCAGTCTAGTCAATGATTTCCTGTTGGCAAACTTCAAAGATGGAAGAAGGTTAGAAGTTAGGTGGGGAGGGGTAAGGGTGAGGGGGAAGGGGCGAGGGGTACATCTCACAGTGATCATGCAGAACATTGCAAACACTGTCAACTTCAAGGAACAACACATGCTGACATTCAATGATTTCCTGTTGGCAAACTTCAAAGATGGAAGAAGGTTAGTCGTGTCTGGTCGACCATTTGGAACCAGCAAACCGGGCACAAGTCACTGGTACCTATCAGACAATCAGTTAAAGCAGCGTTTTTCATGGAACCAGTTGACTAATAATAGGCGTTCGTCCTTGAACGTTGGTGCGCATGTGTGTTGTCAGGATGACGTTTGACCAGTGGTCAATGCATAGTTTCGACCTGTCAATCAAGCCGAACCCGCGACCAATCACAACAGAGCTAGCCGACGACCACATAGGTCAAAGTGATGCAATCATCACACAAATCACGCGATTTTCTGCCCATACAGTTTGTATGTTGTACGTGCCAGTGACCGGGTGAATTTTGGTTTCAATGTCGGGCGATTCGCTGTTCAAAGGTAGGAAAGCGCATTTTTATGAAATATATGTCATCCCTGCATTACTAGCCCTTCGCTCAGTGTATGCTACGGTAACTCTCGACCCCAAAACATAAATACTTTTGAGTTTTCTCCAATGAATCTGTGCTTTCCATGCCGAGTCCCGTTGCTTTGTACGTTGTGTGACGCCATTTTTTGCGATGGCTTGTGAGCACATAGCAACAATATCTAAGGGGCGGGGTTAACTGGGCAATCTCGGAACTATGCATTCTAGTCGCGGATCGAACTTGCTCATAAATTCATCTTCAATTTCCGCTTTCTCATAAAAATATATCATCTCAGGCGGAATCATTGCATTGGACAGTTGGAACCATTTCTATCTTTCATTTGAGTAAGGTTTTCCGTTCAAATAGTTGATTAAAATGTTGGGACATTGCAGGTCCTGTATACAGGCTTTAAGACTTACGGACATTTTATGACAAAAGACACCCTCCCCACCACCTCCCCCACCCCCCAAAATACCAGAACTCACCGTTGCAAACGTCGCATGGAAGATTTTCTTTTCAACACGAAGACCCTCTTGCAGTGACAGTTCGTAGGAAGCATTAACGGCCTCCTTCGCCATCGTAACGGTCAGTTTGGAGTTTTTGCCAATTTTCTCTGCTAGTTTGATGGCCTCATCCAGCAATGTGTCTGGTGGAAACACCTTGCTAACAAGGCCTGCAAGTAACATATTATTCATAAATGTTTAAGTTTAAGCACTTCTAATTTTTTTTTTTTTTGCGAACCACTTATAGTGACATGTTCTCATCCAAATGTTAACGTCAAAAAGTCACATTTAGCCTTCTTAAAGTAGCCAGTCTTAAATTGTACGTTTAAGACTGCCTGGGGAACTGGAGGCTGATAATGGTTCGAGCCTTTTTGTGTAAATCAGTAAAACTCAAAAATGTTTGACAGTAAACTTCACCGTTTTGCCATTTTGCATAGAATTGTTTTGTTAGAACACGCACATTATGTGCATTGCACATGTGTTGTATGGCAGCACACACGGCCAGGTTTAATTTTTGTCACACTGCATCAAATTTATTTACTGACTTGTGCATTTTTTGTGTGGATGTGTGTTCCATACGCGCTAGGGCCTGATTAGAGATGTATAAAACCGAGCCAGTCTACAGTTGTAGTCAGAAGTTTACATACAGCTGTGTTAAAACCGGTGTGCTTAAACTTGCGTTGTCACCATTTTTGTAACAGTCTTTACTAAAGTCGTGATTTTGTGGAATTCCTCACGTGCTTGCAGTACTTAAAACATAGCTTGTACACTTTGCAATGGTTCGGGTAGTCCTGTTTACCATTTTGGGTGATGATGGTAGTGGTGTACATGTATGTAAACTTCTCACTTCAACTGTATATTTAGGGATTTAAAGTGGGTTTGACTGGTCTTAAACATACATTTAAAACCGGATAAGGGCCTGGACGCTGATAATGGCCTATTAAAGTTGAAGGCGCGGGCCATTATCAGCTTCCAGGCCCCTATCCGGTTTTAAACGGATTATTTAAGACCGGCCAAAGCCACTTTTAATCCCATTCATAAATACCTTTTCTGTGTAAATCGGTAAAACTCACCAGTATTAATCACTGGTTATTATTGTTCGTTTAAAACCTGCCACGTATGAGGATGCGTAAACTGTCTAAGGTAAATGGTTTTAAACACTTTCTAATCCGGCCCTAGTCAATTTCAGCGCATATGCAAAATACGCAAGCACACAAAAACCGTACATGCCTGAGACCAAACAGCTTAAGAAAATTTGCCCCCGGACGCTGATAATGGCCCTCGCCTTCGGCTGAGATTTTCAAATTTGGTACGCATATTAACTCACCCATTTCCTTAGCCTGTTGGCCTGTTATGGGATTTCCACTAAGGACTATCTCCATAGCATTAGACTTGCCAACAGCCTGTGTCAATCGCTGAGTACCTCCAGCACCTGTTGATAAATAGGACTGTTTGTTACCAAAAGTGCAAGGAATTGCTTTATTTTATAGCCCTCGAAGTGCCCAAAATCACCCTGCAGTTTTCTCCTCAAAGTGCCTAAAGTTTTCCCCTCAAAGTGCTCTAAACTTCCCCTCAAAGTGCCCCAAACCGTCCTGTATTTTTTCCACGTTCAACTTAATGAAATTCAAACACCCTCAATTGACAGGCATGTAAGAGGTTTCGAGTTTGAATCGCGATAAGGCCCTGATGATTTTTCTGTCATCCCAAGTTTGACAAATCTGACAAATAAGTCAAAATCTGCCAGTATTTTTTAGTTTGGAGTATGCTGGGGTACACTGACCTTTTTACCTTTCAGAGGTGCAATATTCTTTGTTACGCAGCAATACACATTCAAACATTGCACATCTGCAGAGATGAGGTTCGTTCTATTAACCCTAACTCTCTAGGGTTATTACTCTCTATTATTATTACTTCTTTCTGGTACTGAAACCAAGGATTCCTCAAAAGTGTCCATTGCACTGTCGCTCGCAAGCGTGAAGAAACCCATGAGGAGAAAACAATGAATTAGAAATGGCCAGAGACACCAAGAAATCCCCTTGCTCTTCACGAAAGAATGCTCTGGGATCTTTAGAGTGCGTTACCTAACACACTGGACCAATGGCTTTACATCCCTTTGGAAGGATGAAGCAAGGGCACAGGTACCCCAGCCGGGTATCGAACCAGCAACCCCAAGTTTTCACCCGACTATTGCGAGCCAGTGGCCCAAACCACTCGGCCACAGTACCCCACCAGAGCCGCCAACTCTCCCGGATTTTGGGGAAGACATCTGAGAAAACGGGTTCATTCCGTGACTCCAAACACATCTAAAAATCCCCAAGGTTGTTAATTGACAATCCAGGAGAATTTTCAACCACGTCAGGACTCACAAAATTAGTAATTTTCTGAAGAATCTGTTGCAAAATCCGGGAGGGTTGGCAGCTCTGCCCCACCCATGTAAAATTGTAATTGATTTTGGAAGATTAAGAAGTGTTAGGGTTGAATCTGCACCTGGTATTGTTCCCAAGAGGATCTCTGGTTGGCCAAACTTGGCCGTCTCCCCAGCATAGATGATGTCACACATCATAGCCAGTTCACATCCTCCACCAAGCTGTAACGTGAAGGAAAAATTACAGACCTCAAATGGTTTTCAATGTAGTGTGAATTTTTCATAGGGGCGAAGAAAAGCTTAGTAGTTTATAGCTTGCGAGCCAACGATTAAGCCAAAAATCCATGTGTCTGTTTTCTATGTGCGTATTGCTCTGTGCGTTTAACAAGCACGAATGCCTGATGTGTATTCTGAAAATCTATGTTTATACATTTCTGCATTGAAAACCCCGCACAGAATGCGAAAAGTAACCCGATGGAAAACTCAAATCGTCATGAAGTTGGTTTGGCTTTGGTAAGTTCGTGGGACATTAGGGAGGTTTCGCACCGTCACGGATACCGATACGGATACGGATACGTCATGACTTTATGCGCTTCTCGTGACGCGTAACCGTAGTACACATGTTTTCATATGCGCGAACAACAGTTATCGGCCTCCATAAGGGTAGCATAAAAACAGATACCGGTTATGCAGATTTTTCGCTTTTTCCGTGGTGGATTAATAAGTTTTATGCATTTTGTTTCTTTGTGATGTATCTTCCATGAAAACCGATCGAATTTAATGAGTCATGCCCACGTGAAACTGAGGAAAATCAGCTGAAAACAAAGCCAAGCGCAGAGCAGATTTAGCCGATTAATGTATGCACGTAGTCACAGAGTGCAAAACCCAGTTCAGTGAGCGCATCAACGTGAACGGTTGCCGTTATCATATCCGTACTCGTAACCGTATTCGTCACCTTGCGAAACCTCTCTAATAACATAGCTAGGACCAACACTTATCTTATGTTGTACAAAGTGCTGTTACAATCTTAGAAACTGTTTTCCTAGCACATTTAGGGGCATATTCCACTTAATTTCACTTACAAATTTTTTATAGCTGAAAGTGTTGCTCATTTAACTGGGGGGGGAGGGAGCAATTTTTACAGGCACCACTTTTAGGCCAAGAGATTTTTGCTCCCATCTCATTTGAGACATGAAACTAACTCTGCAGTTTCATCACATCGGACGCGAGTCGAGATCATCAGGCAATGTCACTAAAGACGACTGTTTAATGGCGTCTAAATATATTGCATCTAGAAATGGAGTCTAGAAATATTGCGGTTATAAGGATGTTTGTACGCAATTTTTGACTGTGGGAGATTTTGATTTTACCCTGAAATTCCAGAGTCAAGTAAAATAACTTGGTCAAAGATTCCATTACTTGTTGTGAATGGGACGAGAGCAAAAATATCTCGGCCTAAAAGTGCTGCATGTAAAAAATTGCCACCCAGTAAAATGAGCAATCCTTTCAGCTATCTAGAAGTATTTAATACCGCAAATCCATTGACCGCCGCAATAACGGGTTTCTTAATCCTGGATACATCATCCCAATTGCTCAGGAAGTTGCTTCCATACACCTGTTGGAATGTCTTGTCCTGCATCTCCTTGATGTCCGCTCCAGCTGCAATACCAGAGAGATCAGTGCAAGTTTTCAGAAGTCTGATTATCAATTTTTTTCAACAGACACAATTTTTCTGATGTTGATCAGCAAGGTAATCTTTGTGCGTCATCGCTTCTATGAAATAGAGAAATGGCTCGACTTCGGTGACTCCAAACATTTTGAGAAATAAATCGGAAAGAATTCCGTTCACTAGTCGCCACTTATTCTCCCTATAATGACTCAATAACCACCAAAATATTAAGGTATTTTGTTCGTATACATTGAACAAAGATTTTAAAGAAATTACCTCCTGGAATCAACAGATAATGTAATTTTAAGATATACTTCCCACTTGCACTTTTGTCGCAAATGTTGCTTTTCTGCAGAAAAATCACATTTTCTCCTTCAAAAAGTGCCTTCAGTTAGTTTACGCACAGACCGCTCGCCGTGTCATTTTGTGCATTACTTTATGCAGTAATGTTATCATTTATTTATCTCAGAAATGCAACATTTGCGACAGAAGTGCATGTGGGAAGTATAACTTAGAATTTGATGATCTGTTGATTCCAGGAGGTATTTTCTTTAAAATCTTTGTTCAATGTATACGAAAAAAATACCTTAATATTTTAAAAAGAAGTGAATTTAGGAGAGAAAAACATTCAACAATTTCTTTAAAAATACTTGAACCTTTTCTGCCCTGTTCTGTAGACTTAACACGCGGCGTCTCAGTGGCGACCAGTGAACGAAATTAATACAAAAAAATCTGCAATTAAACTTACCTGCAAATGCTTTTGTAGATCCTGTCAAAACGATACAGGCAATTTCCTTGTCTGATTGGAGCTTATGTAGCGCATCTGAGAGTTCAGACATTAGAGCATCACACAGGGCGTTGAGGGCCTTGGGTCGATTTAGCTGGATTAAACCAACATTCCGTTTGTCTCCTCTTTTCTCCACAAGGATGTTCTCATAGTTACCTGAAGTTAGTATGTTTAAATAAAGGACAAAAGACAAGTTCAAGTACAACAAATGCCAGCTTCCATTTCTTTTCAGGGATTTTTTTTCATATACATTGAACACGGATTTCGGTGAATTTATATATTGGAATCGATAGCTTATTCAATTCTAAGATATACTCTCCACTGACACTTCCGTCGCAAATGTTGCATTTCTGAGATAAATAAATGATAAAATGGTATTTTTTTCGTATACATTGAACAAAGATTTTAAGGAAATTACCTCCTGGAATCAACACATAATGTAATTTTAAGATATAATTCCCACTTGCACTTTTGTCGCAAATGTTGCTTTTCTGTAGAAAAATCACGTTTTTTCCTTCAAAAATTGCTTTCAGTTAGTGCACAAGATAACCATTCACACTCGCGCGCGCGCGCGCGCGCGCAGCGCCCTCTGTTGTTGCGCTTACGCACAGACCGCTCGCCGCGTCATTTTGTGCATTACTTTATGCAGTAATTTGATCATTTATTTATCTCAGAAATGCAACATTTGCGACGGAAGTGTCAGTGGGAAGTATATCTTAGAATTGAATAAGCTATCGATTCCAATATATAAATTTACCCAAATCCGTGTTCAATGTATATGAAAAAAATACCGATAAAATTACTGCATGAAGTAATGCACAAAATGAAGTGGCGAGCGGTCTGTGCGTAAGCGCGACAACAGAGGGCGCTGCGCACGCGCGTAAATGGTTATCTTGTGCACTAACTGAAGGCAATTTTTGAAGAAGAAAACGTGATTTTTCTACAGAAAAGCAACATTTGCGACAAAAGTGGGAAGTATATCTTAAAATTACATTATCTGTTGATTCCAGGATGTAATTTCTTTAAAATCTCTGTTCAATGTATACGAAAAAAAAAACATTTTCAGAAGAGAATGCAAAGACAGAAACAATAATAAATTTTCTTTTCTGACTAAACTCCTAAAAAAAAAAAAAGTTCGGAAACTCAAGTTTGACAGACAAATTCTCTCTTGTTGCCCAAACATTTTCCTTGAATTTGGTATCATTGGAAAGCCCTGTTATTCCTCTTTACAAATACAATGATTTGCCATTTGTTATGATTAAGCAATTGGGGGATGTGCAGCACAGCTGAATATGGGGATGGGTGTAAAGTGAAATGGGTGTAAAATGCATTGCTATTGTCAAAAAGTGCATTGACACATCCCCAAGCAAAAGGGAAATGCACTTTATGACAATAGCAGTGAATTTTGTGACATTTCACTTTACACCCACCCCCATATTTAGCTGTGCTGCGCATCCCCTAATTGCTTAATCGTAACAAATGACACATCATTGTAAAGAGGAATAACAGGGCTTTCTAATTATACCAAATTCAAGGAAAATGACTTAGTATTAACAAGAGAGAAATTGTTGGTCTAATTTGATTTTCAAAACTTTTTTTGAGGAGTTTATTAAAGTTGACATCAGAATGCTACTCATGACTGCATACAGTTTCTGTGTGTTGGACATTTCGGAAAGACATTCACTAAATTTTTTGGACAATTTAAAAAAAAATTGCATTTGTATAAAAAACATTTTTACATGGTTTATATCAATTTCCTCTCTCAAGACGACTGGGTTGGCATGAATTTTGTTCAATGGTCGCCACTGAGATTCCGTGTGCAAAGTCTATGGAACATAGCAGAGAAAGTTTACTTTAAAGTTTATAGTACTTTTAGTTATTTATATATACCACATCCAACAGCGGAGGGACCGCCAATTACAGGAATCATGGGAGCAAGTGTGGTTGAGTGCCTTGCTCAAGGGCACAGGTGCCACAACCCGTCACGGCCAGGAATCGAACCTACATTCTAGTACTAGCACAGGAACTTAAGTTCGACCATTGGAGGTAGTGGTTCGACGCACTAGACCGCTCGGCCATAACACCCCACAAGGAAGGAAACTGTGGAATGTTTGTCACTTTTATTTTAAGGTGGAGATTGTCACTTTTCGTGTGACAAAATCCCGACACCTGGGGAAAAATTTAGGTGACAACAATTCCCACCCGTGGGTGCAAAAATCCCCAGCATGGGGCATGAGAAATGTAACTAAACCCCCACCTTAGGGGTGGGGCAGCAGGAGGTAGGGGGCGGGCATGGCGGGGGAATAAGCGAGTTCGGCATTTCGATGCGCGCACAGGGTTGTGGGTAATGTCAAAGGTCAAGAGTTCCTAAACTCCGGTCATGCCTGCACGCGCGCATACGATTGTGCATACTCTCGTGTTCAAATGTCTCGTTTTTCAGCTTTTTCTTCCTTATACGTGGTTATAACTTAACATGAGTGACGAACAGTATAAGAACTTATGTTTGGATGATTTTCTGCGTTGGAAAGTTGAGGCTTTGAAGAGATTTTTAGCGGATAGAGGACTGAAACGAACGGGACGGAAAGAAGAACTTGCAGCATTAGCCTTTTTGCTGCTGCAACACAGTTGAATGTACCTGTTCTTCCATGAGTGCTAGCGATGAAAAGCACTGGTTGCATGCTCGACAGTATCGGCAACTTCTGAAAGTATTGACACAATGACTTGCTTCCGCGTTTCTTTGTTCCGGGGCGGTGAAATGGATTAAGTCGGAGAATAGACTCGAAAGTGTAGATGCTTGAAAATATAGTGGGCTCGGCTTCGCCTCGCCCATTATTTTTAAGAATCTACACTTCTCGTCCATTCTCCTTGACAGAATGTACCATTATAAGTCATGAAAATGTTGAACAAAGGCTGGTTTTGTATTTGAGAGAGTGTGGTATATTGTCATAGCACCAGAAAAGACATCCAATATTGTAAAAATTGGTTAACGCTTTTTGAAATATTTGCCCTATGGTTTATATTCAATCTTCGCCAATAAACTAAAGCCAAGGCCACTACAACATTGTTATTTAAGGGATCTTCTTGAAACGTTGTGCACATATATACAATGTATGACAATTTTAAGACTATGTAAAAATGCACATAAAGTACTACACGTATGCATATTAAATGTACATGTACCGGTATTACTATTTTCATGTTACTTGTACATATAATATATAGGCCTAAGTTTTGGTTTGGTAACTCTAATAAACATATTTGGTACTGAAAATAAATAAGTTACTATCTATACATACATATACATTTGTTAAATAAGTTACTCTTTTCAGGTTTGGATAATAGTTTTTATAGACGTTTCTTTGGCAACACTAATAATAATAAATAATAAAGATCTTTGGTATGCTTTGGAAATACTACATTGTACATTTTTTCTTAATTATAACTCATAAATCTGACAATAAATAAGTTCGGATTTATCAAAACAAAGGAAGTTGCCACTGCACTGAAGGTGAAGGGTTTAACTGTTATACATACTTTTATTGCCAATTTATGCTACTTGAGTGAGTGAACTTGTACAAAAGACAAACTGCATTATGGGAAGGAGTGATCAAACAACCTTCTCAAAATACTGTTTTGTTGTTTGTATAAGTCCATGCAAGCATTAACCCACTCCACACATTTTGGTTTCAAGACTGGCAACCCTGTAAGTAGATCACCTTCTCTTTTTGGCAATGGGCGCTCTAATGTTGATGGAGCAGAATGAAGCATATCCAAGGTGCAAGACGGGATCAGGATTACGTTCAGTTGGCTCACCATCAGGGAAGTGCCTGGAACAAATTCTGCTGTTTCTATAAGTGTCTGGCTCCCAATTTTGTCCTGTTGGTGTTTTACGATTTACAAGTTTGATCCACCAGGCCTATGCATGGCGACGTTTTATATTCTGTTGTTCAGATGGAAATGGGAAAAAAAATTAAAAATTTATCAGATAGGTGAGGAAACAAAAAAGAGGCAATCGGCTGATTAGCTGATAAGTTGCATGCCTGTTCCGAGTTTCTGTTGAGGATCCCCAAATTTCTGCAAAAGTGCTGACAAAAATGTTTTTTTTCTTCACATTTTCAAGGTCTAAATTTACTTTACAAATTTTACTTTAAACACTCCCAAATCATTCGCGAAAACAGCTGTAGTGTATACAGACAAATATGCAAAAATATTTTTCCATATGTCTCGACCATGGAGGGAGAAAACCTATTTCTTCCTCCATGTCTGGACCGAGCTAATAATGCAGGGTTCTTCGCGTTATTAAATCAATGTCAACGAGTCGCGAAAAGTCAGTTTTATCGTCGTTTTCCCGGCTTATTGCGCATTCCAGGATCGGGAAATGCTGCAGAAACACTTTCGGTAGTATAAAACAAAACAATAATGCTAATAATTTAGGATTTGCCTTATTCTGTTATCTTAGGGAGCATTTATAAGACCGCAGTCCATCGTGTCCGCATAGCGATAACACTGCAGCAGCGAAAGTTAGGAACTCTTGACCTTTGACATTACCCACAATCCTTTGCGCGCATCGAAATGCCGAACTCGCTTATTGATAGGCGCTTTTGCGTAAAGCTAAAAGTTTAAGTTTTAATCTGCACCTATGGATGAGAAGCATCTGAGGTTCGCAAATGTTGGGCGCTTTAAGCCAACAGACGACCTCACTGTGCTCATTGAGACAAAACCTTTGCAAAGCACCGAAACACATTTGTACAGATTTGCCATTTCAAAAGTGATGAAGTGACAACCGAACACGATCAGCAGCGCGATTGTTGTGCATACACATATCGCATCATCAGCATGCAGCACATGGGAAATCGAGTCGGCAAAATCCAGCATGCAAAAACCCGGCATAGGTTGCATACTCATTCCGTAGAGTTGACTTGGGGAACCAGACGCTTTGGCATATGCTGTATAAAGCTAGCCGCAAAGGTGCGCTGTCGGTCAACCGACTAAATTCAGCGGCATAATCAAATCTAGAATGCATACGCAAAAGGGAAGTCACCATTACGGTAATCTTTCAATGGTGATCAGGCACCATACCAGATGTTGTGTTCGTTACTTTGCCTAGTTGCGCTACCATGCAACACCGAGCGAAAGGGAAAACCTGAGGGAGTATACCAACTGTGCCTTATATAGCTCAGCTGGCGGAGCGTCTGCCTAGTGAGTCAGAGGTCTCGGGTTCGAATCACGATAAGGTCCTTACGATTTTTCTCTCATCCCAAGTTTGGTAACTGACAATGCATAGTACATAACGTCACTTTAGTATACCGTAAAATGTCCTTATAATAACCCAGAGAGCTATATGGACCTGTGACTGTTACTTACAGACTTTGGAAATAACATATAATGTTGTTTAAAGGCCCAGTGTATCATTTGCAATGACCCCAAAAAGTAATCGACGAGTTTACAGGGGAAAAGTTCTGAAAGTAAAGATTGAATTAATAACAACTACCCAATGAAAGGTTTCCGCTCAAAATGATATAATTTTACCAGAAAATAATACGTAAAGATGAAATTATTTAGATCGTTTGCAAACGATTTACTTATTTTTGGTTCGCATCTACGCGGTCCAAAATGTGTGGGCATTGCGGTCGCACTGTGGACTCGAAACCCATTCAAGTCCACAATTTGCCGGGAAAAGTTACGGATTGTGGACTTGCACTCGTTCGCTCAAGTCCACAGTCAGGTTGACCAAACTTGGGAAAAGGGGTTAGGGTGGGGGTGGAGGGTTAAAAAAAAAAGGTTAGGGTTCAGGAGTAAAGTTTAGAAACATGGATTAGGAAAAAATTGGGGTGGATGAGGGAAGAATTTGGAGAAAACAACGATTTTCCGACCAATGCATAGTTCCGATTTTGCCCAGTTAACCCCGCCCCTTGGACATTGTTGCTATGGCTCACACGCTATCGTCAAAAATGGCGTCACACAACGCACAAAGCATGCAATGGGACTTTCAACGGAAAACAAAGAAACGTCCACAGTGCGTACGTAAATGTACACATGTGCATGGGCGCTGTGTACTGCGTGTACCGTGTGCGCTTGTTCTCCCAAACAATCGTGGACGTTTTAGGCAGGTCTAACAAAGAGAACAATATCGTCCGCGATTGGCAAGCGAACGTCCGCGATTCGCTCCTGTACAAAACCAACTAGAGTAAGGAAAAATAGACTATGTCCAAACAAAAGAGGAACAAAGGGACGTCCGCGATTGTATGTGGATTCGCACCTGGGTGTACTGAGACCAAAATAGTAAAAAATCTATACATTCCTCTTTTTTTCTTTCTTCTTTTTTTAAAACACAAATCTATTATTGACCCCATTTTCCGGCCATCTCCAGGCGCGGATCCAGGGGGGAACCGAGGGGGCACGTGCCCCCCGGGCAAATTGAGTCAAAAAAAAAAATGGGCGGAAAGGAAAGGAGGTAAAAGAAAAAAAGGGGGGAGGGCAAGTAGTTGAGTCAAAAAAGGAGCGTGACCAGAGTTTCTGGAAAATAGTTTTCGATGTAACTTACCAATATAAATATTATCAAGTAACTCCCATACACACCTCCCATGTCCCAAAAACCCGAAAACATTCGCGATTTCCAGTAAAAAATTGAACAAAACTATCGAGTCGGCTTTCAGTGGATAAACGTTGATACTGGAAAATTAGTTTACAAATAATCGGTGGATTTTCGACGATATCCTCGGAAATATGCGGCCTAGAAGCGCGGGAGTTTCAGTTTCGTAATCAGAAAAATATAACGGATGTTATGATATAAAAATCTCATGACCCATAAGGTAAGTCCCGGGGAGTTATGGGTAAAAAAAAGTGATCTGGTCACACTCCTTTAAGCGGGCCCCGGACCCCACGCCGTAAGGGCTACGCGCTCGCATTTGTCCCTTTTTGTTGTGCCCCCCCGTTTACAAAATTCCTGGATCCGAAAATAATTCTTCATACACACAATTCTCAAAACACACAACAATCTTCAAAACTCTTGCTTAAAAAAGTCAGTTAAAAGTGGCCGGGAATCGCCTTAGATTGCACCACAGAGCATCTAGAATCCAAAATTTCCCGGGGCCCTTAAGTGGGCCCCGGACCGGCCCCACGCCGGAAGGGCTTCGCGCTACGCGCTCGCATTTGTCCCTTTTTATTGTGCCCCCCGTCTAAAAAATTCCTGGATCCGCGCCTGATCTCAACTATACCGCAAACCAAAAATGTCTAAAAGCGCGGCGAAAATTCGAAATCTATAATAAATATCCAAATATCCGATGCTCCGATTTTGTAAATGTTATCGGCGCGGCAAGACGACTTTCATCAAATAAATGTTTACAACTTTTTTTTCTTCCAGCAAGTTGAAAACGGAAGGACTGATTTCTGTTTTCCCCGGATTTTCGAAAATGAACAGATTTCAACGTGAAACTGGATAGTAGAACCCAAACCGAACAATTTGGTGACTCGTTTTTACACCACGGGGGAACGTGAAGAGTACTTTTAGGAGCGTTAAAAATAAATATAGGATCAAGTTTGGCCATCGATCGTTTCTTCCAGCATGGGGAAAGGGAAACAATGCTTCCAGTAGCTTCGTCCGGTTACTGATTACTTTTTAGTTAAAGGCAGAGGCTCGTCAGCAATGCGCGCGCGCCATATTCCTGCCACGAAATACGCAGCTCCGTGCATTTGCTATGGAGCTGCGTATTTCGTGGCACGAATTTGGCGCGCGCGCACAGTGCTGACAAGCCTGTGCCTTTAAATGATTAATAAATCGCTTTATTTGTTATTATGTATTTATTATTATTTCTTTCTGGTGTTCATACCAAGGATTCCTCAATAGTGCTCATTGCACTGTCACTCGCAAGCGTGAGGAAACCCATGAAGAATTAGAATTAGAAATGGCCAGAGACACCGGGGAATCCCCTTGCTCTTCACGAAAGAATGCTCTGGGATCTTTAGAGTGCGTTACCATTACCTAAAACACTGGACCAACGGCTTTACATCCCTTCCGAAGGATGGAGCAAGTGCCTTGCCCAAGGGCACAGGTACCGCAGACGGATTCGAACCCGCAACCCCAAGTTTTCACCTATGATTGCGAGTCAATGACCCAAACCACTCGGCCACAGTACCCCATTGAATAGTCTAAAGTGGCAGGGTGATTTTCATGTCCAACCACTAATAATTTATCGTTATGATTTAATCTCTGTAAAAGTGGTAGGAGGGAAAATGTCAAGATTTTACTAACATTTCTACGATCTCCCTTCAGTATATGTATTCTGCTGAATGTATTTTAGGCTGATAGACGAATCGAATGTCGTCTCGCTTCTGACAGGTGTGTGTTTAGACCATAGAGTTGTATAAGCCGTATACAACTCTATGGTTTAGACCGTTCCAATAACAAAAGAGGGGTGGGAGTCATTTATACCCCTTTTTAGAAACTGAATGAAGTAAAAAGATACATATGATTAATACAAACATTAATCAGGTATATTTAACAAATCCTTCTTATTAATATTAAATTGCTATATTTGATAATACAGTTATTTTTTCTTTAAAATATATTTGCACTTACCTAATTTGGCATGAAACAACCGGAGGGGGCGACCCCATTCATGCAAAAACAGGAAGCGTTCCAGAGATAAAGTTCTCCAGTCCAAGGCACCTGCGCATCTGAATTTTATTTACTAATTATTCCTTTTCTATGGCTAATTGTTCCTCATAATTTGGGCTCACAGTATGAACTTACCGCCGGAGAACCCTTCGGGCAACAAGTTACTGTATGCTGGCTTCAATCAAGATCACGGTACTTAACATTTTATTGGGAAAGAATTTACAAGTCGGACGTCACATAGCCGGCCCAGACCTAAAGCTAAACCCTCCTGCACCTTCCTACCTCCATGCCTGCACTAAACCTATGGGACAACTCAGAAGAATTCTAACTAAGTTTTTCCTAGTAAAATCGTAATATTTTTCCCCCTTCAAAATGGTTTGGTAAGAGTTGGGAAGTCTTTAAAATGACTCATCTAGCATTGGAATGTGCAGATTTTATGGAAAAAAACAAAATTTCGGAGTGGGAAAAATTTAATATTTCTTTCCACCGCTTTGACTTTGAGCCATTCAGGACACTTGTTACATTGGGAAATCCATGTCAATTTCACTACACATGAACAGATTGTACATGCATGATTGAATGATGTAACACACTCGGCAATTGGCTGCTATTCTGTTGGTCGCCCCAACGTCACATCCCGTAGGGTTGGAGTGAAAACAATGGTGTGGCCATGGTGGCAAGTGAAGGAACAAGGCCGTTGTCTATGCAACACGTACACGTATCTAAGCATTAAAAAAATTGTTTTCACTCCAGTTACAGTGCTCTATGCCCGTATACAAAAGCATTGGTATTTTTTTCGTATACATTGAACATTAAAGGGAAATTACCTCCTGGATTCAACACATAATGTAATAAACCTTATCGACGTTCTCAATGCATTATGGGATTGGATGACAAAATTGCCCGGCCAAATGTGCATAAACCTATGAGGCGGACACCAACTAGGCAACTGTTTTACTCATTTTCACGAAAACCAAAAAGAGTTCAAGAATCAACCTCCCACCACTTTATCTTTGACACATATCAAACATACTGACAAACATGTCCCGAAACAGAAATGTTGCAAATGCGAGAAATCATTGGGGATTCCCTTCGTATCGGTAGTGCGAGTACCACGCTCGCAGCTCGGTATGCGCTATGCAACGCACGCCGTATCGGCACTGCGAGTCAGGCCTGGGTGGCCTGACGGACTCGCAGGCGTGTGTTGCATAGCGCATACCGAGCTGCGAGCGTGGTACTCGGACTACCGATACGAAGGGAATCCCCGATGATTTCTCGCATTTGCAACATTTCTGTTTCGGGACATGTTTGTCAGTATGTTTGATATGTGTCAAAGATAAAGTAGTGGGAGGTTGATTCTTGAACTCTTTTTGGTTTTCGTGAAAATGAGTAAAACAGTTGCCTAGTTGGTGTCCGCCTCATAGGTTTGTGCACATTTGGCCGGGTAATTTTGTCATCCAATCCCATAATGCATTGAGAACGTCGATAAGGTTTATTTTAAGATATACTTCCCACTTGCACTTTTGTCGCAAATGTTGCTTTTCTGTAGAAAAATCACGTTTTCTTCTTCAAAAATTGCCTTCAGTTAGTGCACAAGATAACCATTCACGTGCGCGCGCAGCGCCCTCTGTTGTTGCGCTTACGCACAGACCGCTCGCCACGTCATTTTGTGCATTACTTTATGCAGTAATTTTATCATTTATTTATCTCAGAAATGCAACATTTGCGACAGAAGTGTCAGTGGAAAGTATATCTTAGAATTGAATAAGCTATCGATTCCAATATATAAATTCACCCAAATCCGTGTTCAATGTATATTTAAAAAATCCAAGGCATATGACACCAGGTCACAAAAGTACCAGGATGTGCGACCAACAGAATTGGGGTTTTAAATTTCAAATCGGTACAAAAACCAAAATCATGTTTTTAAATTGTTGTAGTTAAGCTTTGCTTCATAATGATGGATTACTTGTTCAGAAAGACATACTATTGTTCGTTTGGATGTAAAATTAATAACAGGTGGCTTTTTTCAACTTTGAAGATTTCACTGCAATAAATCACAGACAGACGGCGCTGTTTTGAGTGCATCACATAAAGAAGACAGAAGGGAAAAGTTAAGAAAAAACATAAGACTTCAAGTTGGACTTGTGGCAAATTGCTGCAGTTTCTACCCCGTTTTGTCATGGCTTACAGCAGGCAACATGTAAAACAAACTCAAACAGCCATGGATTACAAAAGTTTCAGGAAAATTGAGAAAAAAGTGGAATCTTTTGTGCACAGTTGAATGTGATTTTCCTGTGTTTGCCTCTTGTGACATAGTGACCTTAGTCATGAATATGCATATTTTCATTAGCATAAAAACTAAAAACCTTTGTTTTAACCCCCAAAGCAAGCTCCAAATAGGATTTTTATGACTTTAACTGAGTAGAGTGGTTTTAAAGCATAGATTTCATTGATAAAAATCGTAAATAAGGGGCCCTTTAAATGATGTGACAATAGATCCACAGAGTGCCTATTACTAGTGCACGATGCACTGTGATAATGTGACTGCCCTCTGTCATGGCTGCCGTGCAAGGGGTCTATTTCATGACTGACCCAATAAATACGCACTTTGTTTGTTTTTATCCAGGATGCTTTGCATGTGGTATGGAGAATGGTTTCCGAGTTTATAACACAGACCCATTGAAGGAGAAAGAGAGGCAAGGTAAGTCTCGGTCTTTTACTTGAGGGCAACCAGCAGATATTTTGGTATTTTTTCCGTATACATTGAACACAGATTTGAAGGAAATTACCTCCTGGAATCAACAGAAAATCTAATTTTAAGATATACTTCCCACTTGCACTTTTGTCGCAAATGTTGCTTTTCTGTAGAAAAATCACATTTTCTCCTTCAAAAATTGCATTCAGTTAGTGCACAAGATAACCATTCCCGCGCACGCGCAGTGCCCCCTGTTATTTTGTGCATTTACTTTATGCAGTAATTTTATCGTTCATTTATCTCAGAAATGCAACATTTGCGACAAAAATGCAAGTGGGAAGTATATCTTATAATTGGATGATGTTGATTCCAGGAGGTAATTTCATTCAAATCTTTGTTCAATGTATAAGGAAAAAATACGGATATTTTTAATTTCACATTCTGCAAGTGTACTGTGCTGTGTAGCTAAGATAATCTCAGCTCTTGCTTTATCATTTTTCATTGGGATGTGGTCTTTTCACCAGTAGAGCTGAGAATGTTTAAGAACATGAGCACGCTATCACAAAACAGGACAAAACAAATGTGTCATTTTCTCACCGTGACACACTAATTCCCCCCTGGGACTCACCCAAACCTTGTCAGGCATAACCACTACGCAGGTCCTTGAGGGAAATAACCAGCCACGATGAATATTTAGCCAACAATTCCAGCGAAACAAACCGGTATGCTCACAGCCTAGCCGTTTTTGTCTTGTTAAAAAACAACTATGTGTCTAGTCTGTGTACAAAGGAATACCAATGCGCATTGGTTACCAGACGTGATCTAAAAATAACTTATTTTTAGATCACGTCTGGTAACCAATGCGCATTGGTATTCCTTTGTACACAGACTAGACACATAGTATCTTTTTGAACAGTCACAAGACATCAACGGCTAGGTAGGCTGTGAGCATACCGGTTTGTGAGTCCCAGGGGGGAATTAGTGTGTCACGGTGAGAAAATGACATTTGTTTTGTCCTGTTTTGTGATAGCGTGTTCATGTTCTTAAACATTCTCAGCTCTACTGGTGAAAAGACCACATCCCAATGAAAAATGATAAAGCAAGAGCTGAGATTATCTTAGCTATGTGCTGTGTTGAAAATATTTTCAACCATGGACATCACTTGAGACAATCATTATCATTAACTGTGTTTTCCCACATTAAAGCCTAGTTTCCATATAATCGTAACGCGTCCTGATGGAAACAATCGGCAAAGTTAGTTTTATTTCCAGCCGTAGAAACCAGTTGCTTTTGTCATTCGCGGTTGGTTTCTCTTCTCGTTGGAAAATAATTTCCTACGAACACTATGTACATGTACATACTGTATTTTCCAATTGTACACAAACCAGTCAAATCTGAAAACGAATTTCATAAGAAGAGTTTCTGGGTGTTGATATGGACGAGAGAATCTCTCAGATTTTCGCATTTTCGCTTCGCCACGATAAATAATATCCGTAGAAAAAAACAGCATATTGCGGACATTGGAGAAACCAAATAGTTGCGTTCGAGTTGATTCCTCGAGTCAGCACTAACCTGGGGGATCATGCAAGGTGTAATGAGTCAGGGAAAACAAGGAATCGAGGTTAAACACATGTCGACCCATATCGAATGCCACCTTTATTTACAAATACATGATACATAATACATTGTGACAGCTGGTAAAGCCCAACATTTAGTCTCTGGTTAATGTTGAACATTTCTAGTTAATTACGTGACATTTTGATAATCTCTTTTTACGATGACCATCAAAAAATTATTGTCAAGGATGCTAGATTGCTACATTATGTAAACAGTAACCCGGTGTGTCTCTTTAAATCTTTTGTTTGACAACAGATTTTGCTGATGGCGGTGTTGGTCATGTGGAGATGTTATTCAGGTGTAACTACTTAGCATTGGTCGGAGGAGGAAAAACACCCAATTACCCACCAAACAAGGGTAGGTATGATCCCTGTGAAGATTGTATTAATAAATTAAATAAAAGTTATGGAGTGCCAAAACTGTGTACAAATTTCTAATATACGCTCATAACCAGGACGACCTAAAATGTAACACAAGTGTCCGTCCCGATTACGAGCGTATATTGGGAATTTGTACATAGAAAGACATGTTGTCACACTATTTGTAACCCTTTTTGGGCCCAAGTTATCTCTCCAGAACAACTTAAACTTATTTCTTTTATTTTGAGACCAGACAAATGTACGGTATTTCCTTGAAAATATGGTCTGTGTTGTCAAAATGCCCCCTTTACTGTGGTAAGACCTAGATAGGATCTTGCTTGGTCACCAAGTCTCTCTACTACTGTGGACAGACCCAAATACCTTCCTGTTCCAAATAGTATACTCATAATGATAACCTCTGCGTAACACAGTGATGATATGGGATGACGTCAAGAAGAAGCCAGTCATAGAACTAGAATTCTCCGGTGAGGTGCGGGCCGTCAGGCTAAGGCGAGACCGAATCGTGGTCGTCCTGGACACAATGATCAAAGTGTACACATTCACCCAGAATCCTCAGCAGTTGCACGTTTTCCAAACATCGACAAATCCTAAAGGCAAGTCATATTTTTGAGATATCTTGGTCCTTTGAGGCTTCCAGCCGTTAGGTTTCAAGTCACTTGTCAGATTTTTCAGAGTACGTGTGGTCTAGTGGGTATGCAGCCGTGCTCGTGATCGAAGAGTTATGGGTTAATTTGAGCCCCACTTGTGCCAACGTGTTTGTGTCCGAGGGCAAGACGCTTAATCTCAATTGCCTCGTCAACCCAAGCGATATGGGGAGCTGTTTGTGTCAAATGATTGGTATTTCCCGAGAGCCGAGTTAAAATGTACATTGTCCGCGTGAACGCGAACACCACATCTGGTTGCCTTACACGTACGCCCGCGCGCCGTCACACACGCGCATGCTGGCACATATGCGCGCGTGATATTCCGTACGCGCTGAAAGATAGTACTAAAAAAGTATTATCCTTTGACCTATGCGCAAAAGGTCAAATGTTGGTTGAACTAATCCATGTCGTGAGATCTGCTTTTAACCAATCGGTGAACGAGAATCAATGTATAAGGTATATAACAGCAACAATACATTTATAAAGCTGTGTCATCCTTTCAACACAATTCACGATACCATACCTTAACACTCTGCAGGCCTGTGCGTCCTATGCCCAAACAGTAACAACTCATTGCTAGCGTTCCCAGGTCGCAGGACGGGTCACGTGCAAATCATCGACCTTGCCAGTACAGAGAAGGACCCCGTGGATATCGCAGCCCACGATAATGCACTCAGCTGCCTCACGTTTAACCACCAAGGCACGAGGATAGCATCAGCCTCGGAAAAGGTTAGTTTAGTTGAGGTTTCACAACATGGCGCGGCCCCTAAAGTCCAAAGTTGTCAACATTTTCACAGTTCTACAGAGCGTAGTGTTTTTCAAGACCGCCCTCCCTCCCCCAACATACTACTTATTAATATTTTTTGTCACTACCATGAAATGTCAACATTTTACGGTGCATGTAAATTCGTACGCGGCCCTCGACCCCCTCCCTTCTTCCTACGCTTTGTAGAACCATGAAATTTTGACAATTATGAACGGCCCCTTACACGGTACATTTGAAATTTTCTTCTCTTTTGGCATGATAAACAATTACAAAGGACACATTGTCCCTCTTATTTTATGGCATTTCTGGAGTTTATTTTTTGGAAAGTTGATGAGGTGGGGGTTTTAATTCATAACAAGCAGCAAGCGGGTTTTGTAGGGTGGATTAAAAACCACCACCTACCTTTCCAGAAAGGAACTGACGGGAATTTCCTCTTTAAAAAAAATGATGATTGGCTCCTGTTTTATGGAAAGACCTATGGAAGTCCTTTAAAGATAGTATACATGATTGGTAAACTGTTACAAATAGTTTTATCCCCTGTGTGATTGAAGATATTCATGATAAAAACCAACCTGAGCAAAAACCAGCTCTATACTTCGTCTAACTTTTGAGAAAACAGTCAAAAAAGAGTTTGCAGTCATTTCGCCCCAAAAGCACTTCGCCCTGAACCATGGCCTGTGCACGAGGTTGTTTTGGGGTGAAGTGGCTTTTGGGCGAAGTAGTGTTTGGACGAAGTGGTTTGGGGGCGAAATGGCACTTGGGCGAAGTGGTTCAGGACGAAGTAGTCCAGGGCGAAATGGTTTTGGGGCGAATTTAATTTATGTCTCGCGAGACGAAAAATAATTGTTTTGCTCATTTCTCAAAGACTATAGCACTTCAGACAAAATCATTTCATGGGAAGTTTTCTACCGTCATCATGTTTATATCTGTGAACATTTCTGATTCTTCGAGATACCAATCATGTGTACTTTAAGGAGTAGCAATTTATGCACGCTTTGTTACAGTATTATCTCTGATGTACGTCATGTTTTTGTTTTGTTTTTTGGATTAGGGAACACTTATTAGGATATTTGACACAAACACCGGGACACAGCTACAAGAGCTAAGGAGGGGCTCAGGCAGTGCTAATATCTACTGGTGAGTTGAAGGCCCTGTAGATGATCTGTTTTTGAGCGATTCTGCGAATAAAACCATTATAAATCAAAAGAAAGACATCAACAAACTCATCCGAAGAAATTTCAGCTTTGTCAAATGTACCACGTTTAAAAAACCCATGAAAATCCATATGCATTTTCGTGGTCTTGGCGGGGTGTTTCAAATATTCGTTCTCAGTTGATCGGGTACTATGTGGCTTGCGTCATGCACTCTGTGGCGCACATACTGCGTGTGCGCGCGATCCATAAAAATGCATCGCGTTGGAACACGCACATGGAGTACACAGCGCCCATGCATTTTGGACCGCGTAGATGCGAACCAAAAATAAGTTAATCGTTTGCAAACGATCTAAATAATTTCATCTTTACGGATTATTTTCTATTAAAATTATATAATTTTGAGCGAAAACCTTTCAATGGATAGTTGCTATTAATTCAATCTTTACTTTCAGAACTTTTCCTCTGTAAACTCGTCGATTACTTTTTGGGGTCATTGCAAATGATCCACTGGGCCTTTAAGTCATTTTGGGGGCCTGTCTTCCTCAACAATGTTACTGATGACTTGTTTTAAGTTTTTTATTAACCACACTCAAAAAGAGTACTTATTTAAAACTAAATAGGTTGTTATGAACATACAAAGTGGTATTTTAAAGTCCCATTATATCATTTGCAGTGACCCAAAACTCTACTTCACCAGTTGACAAGAAAAACCCAGACTAAAAGTGTTGACAGCAATGGTAACAAACACCGTATGATTTTTTCCCATGTAAAGTGGTACATTTGTGGGAGAATTTGCCAACTGAAGGTGCTTAAAAAAATGTTTGCAAACGATTGTTTTACCATTCATTCAACAACAAAATCATGCCTGGATTTTTAAGGTTTTCTGAAGTATTACTGCATCTATGTGGCTGAATTTTCTACAAGGCAGTTTATCAACATTATTCTTTAGTTATGTAATGCTGTTGTTGCTGGAATTCATAAAAATATTTCAACTGTGTTTTACGTTTTTTAGTATCAGTTTTAACCAAGACTCATCACTGCTGTGTGTTTCAAGCGATCACGGCACCGTACATGTATTCGGAGCAGAGGATCCAAGGAAAAATAAGCAGTCAAGGTATGTAGGGTAAAAATAAGTTTCATTTCAAATTAAGCCCTAAAAAAGGGCTGAAATTAGGGGGTGCGGGAAAAGTGGGTTTGGCCAGTCTTAAACATACGTTTAAAACCGGATAGGGGCCTAGACGAGTGATAATGGCCCGATCATGTCATTTTGCCATGTTTTGCATTGTACTGTTACATGCATGACGCGCGTTCGTTCAAACTGCTGCTCGTTCGTGCGCGCGTTACGCGTATTTATCGCAAGCATGTTGTACGCGCACGCACATGACCGGGTACTTAGTGCACATTTTACTTTCGGGCGCGTGCAGTTTCTGTGTGTGTGTGCGTATTCCATAAGTGGCAGGGTTCGACCTTAGCGGTCGCCCGCTCGCCAAATGCGAGTGAAAACAGCGGCGGGCGAGTCAAAACCCTTCTCTTTGTAGTCCGGCGGGCGAGTTAAAAAGGTTGAAAGGTCCATATTTCAGAAAGGCATGTACGGTGGATTTAACAAAACTTCAGTCCCCATGTGTAATTAATTTATAAATTTCTCCTGTTGATATCCATATAGTTTTGGGGCCTCTAGTCCGGCGCATTTGCCACCGATTTCCACAAGGCCGCTCGCGATCGCGCACGCAATTTCAGCATTAAAAATGTGTTCATGCCAACGCGATCGTACGGACACCCCGTACGTACGTCCGTATAAAACAGTCTCGTGTGGCACTATTTCTCCGGCGCCGAGGATCGTCGAATATTTCCATAAAAATGACGATCAAGCAAAACACGGTCGCTGCGATGCACGAAAAAACATCACAAAAATTACGATCGACAACCCAGCTACATGTATGTCATGTAGGAAATATATAAAAGTCGGAGGTACCCGGAGGTAGATGTTTTTGCCAACGTGTAGTTGGTGCGTTGACGGTGGCTCCGGAGCTACGTGGTATTAAAATAACAAGCCGGAGGTAGGTTGTAGCATGTACTACACGGTAACAAACAATTCTACCCGGGTTACTCCGTTACCTCCGGACCGACCTCCGGGTTTCAACCACACCCCGTGCACGTGCAGGGGATTTCACGTGCAGGGGATTTCCCGATCAGAGTAAGAGGCCAACTCGTGTTGTAAAACGCATGCTGATTGGCTGATAAAAATAATATGACCTGTTGCTAGTAAACTCTGGCCAATGACGTTCAAGTTAACAAAATGGTGATCGGCATGAGTTGGCCGGGCTGGTTACCGCCCCACTAAAGCCGGGAATCTTTTGTCCGGAAACCAGACTAGGCACGTTCCGGCGCCCGGTGGACCAGCACCGGGGGACCGGGCCGTCTGTACCGTATCGAGAGCTGTTTTTGGTCGGGCCGATACGCACGTTTGTACGTGGGGAGAACCTCAACGTTGGCCAACAACAGGTACCAGGCTTCCCATAGACGCGTGCACAAAAGCACTGAAACCAGTGGCGGACGTTGGGCCAACGTTTGTGTGTTTGGAATGCAACCCATGTGTACGGCCATTAAATGCATGGGGAAGAAACAATGGCACATGTATCGATACATGTACATGCAGTGGGTACATGCATGTCCGGACATTCATCCGGTTTGTTTACACATGTGTACACATGCACATTAACCACGATGCTAACCACGTGCGCACGGCCAGCACGGGGTGTTCGTAAACAGAATTATCGGAACGATTAGAAGCTTTTAAAAGTAATAGATGAAAAAGAAATGGAAAACTACCTGTTTATTTTTACATTTGGAAAGAATTTAAATTAATACTTGGCAATTACCAGACCTTTACAAAACACATGAGAACAGAGTTTTTCCTAGTAAAGTTATTCCTGCTAGCAACATGTTGTTTCTGTTTGTTTCTTTAGTAAAATCTTCAAGTTTTTTTTTTCACTATTATTTTTTTCCTTATCAAATGTGCACCTACTGATGCTTTGATAAGTCGTTCTGTACCGCTGAAAATAAAACCAAAGCCTTTTCTTTGCAAAATTCCACACTCGATAGATGTTGCTACAAAATGAAGAAATTTAGAAAAAAATTGGTAAAAAACATGGGGGCTAGTGAAACAGCTTGCGGACTACCTAAAATGTTGGTTTACTAGTCCGGCGGGCGAGTGAAAAAATAAGTTAAGGGAAACCCCTGAGTGGTATCGAACTCTATACCGAGTTCGCCGGTATTTCCGCAGTAGCAATCAGTATTAATCGTTAATACTCGTTATTACCGAGATACCGCACAAGCTTACTTAGTGTGTGATAAATTTTACAAGTGAAAATGATGTAGCACATTGGCTCAGCATCATAGGCTAGGCTGTCAATACCAATTTGAAAATTGACTTCCATATTTGAATTTTGTTTTCTTCTTCAGCCTTGCATCTGCCAGTTTTCTGCCAAAGTATTTTAGTTCCAAGTGGAGTTTCTCCAAGTTCCAAGTTCCAGGCCATGCACAGTGCCTCTGTGCATTCGGTGCCGACTCCAACTCTGTTATAGGTGAGCAGATTTGCAAATGGGTCTTGCCGTAAAGGCGGGAGCCAAAAGTGCGACATTTTGATGCATTTTTATAAATGGCTTTTTTAGCCTCAAAGTTAGGCCAAACAAAATTAATGGTGCGTTTACGGTAACGACCTAAACAAAATCCAGGTAGGTAGGTAGGAAAATAGTTCATGCATTTGCGTGTTGTTTTGCAATCTTTGAAACTCACTATTAACAATATTAAACATGTTCATGTACAAGTGTAGAAAATGTTATGTTCGTTGGAAATTATTGCAAATAGTGCTCATTTAAAATTATCAACTTGAAAATTGGCAATAAAAAGTTTGAGGTCGGCAATTTGGCCTTAAAATTCCAGGTAGGTCGGGTTACCGTAAACACACCATTTATTTTGTTTGGCCTTACACTTTTAGAACACCAGAGAGCAGTGCACAATGCCATTTTGTTGCATGTCATAAACGCTAACAATGCAATTAACTGGACCAGTGCTACAATCTTGGACAAAGAACAATTTACTGTGCCCAGAAGAACATAATATTTGATATGGTGCCTAATCACCATTTAAACGAAACGACCAGCCATAAGAGAAGAAATGGGCCTCATCGGGATTCGAACCCGTGACTTCTGACAGTTGCGCATCCATGAAGAAAAATTTGTTGCGCTAGAGAAAACCTGAGGTAGTATACGGGTCTTTCTATAAATTAGGGGTCCAGTGTTGGTGTCCCCCGTTACATTTTACATCTTGTTTTTGTAAATTCAGGACACATTCTTTAAATACTTTCCATCTCAAAGAGTGAGTACATAAAGTACAATTCATACAAAATAATATATCAGGTGTAACGGGGGACACTAAATGTCACACTTTGGGACCCCTAATTTATAGAAACACCCATACCACTGTGCCTCATAGCTGAGCTGGTAGGGCATCTCTCTCGTGTATAAGAGGTTTGGGGGAAAACCTAAGGGAGTTTACCACTGTGCCTCATAGCGCAGTTGGTAGAGCATCTGCCCGACGAGTCAGAGGTCTCGGGTTCGAATCCCGATGAGACCCATGTGATTTTTTCTCTCATCTCATATTTGGTTGTGCCCAGAAGGATTAAGAAAGCTCTATTTATACAGCAAACTCCCAACATAAACATTGACTTTGGTTTACACATTCATCCTATTTGGCTGTAGATGACTTTTGTGATGTGTAAACATCTGTTTACTCTGCTAATTATTTGTTAGTTTATTTGTTAGTTTATTCACAGCTTATGCTCTCTCAGCTCAGTATTTACAGCCCGTTTACACTCGATTCTGAATCGAACTCCGCAATTTCCAAAAAGGGGAGTTGAAGCCGGGTAGGCGCTAAGTGTAAACGCAAAAGGTGAATTGAAAAAGGCGAATCAGACCCGGGTCTGATTCGCCTTTTTCAAGTCACCTTTGGGGTAGGGTTGAATGAACCCCACCATTGCGGGGTTGAACCCTGCAATCGTCAAGGTCGCTTGTAGTGTAAACGCTACCCGAATACAGATTCGGCAATTTGAGTGTCCTTGGGGCGGTGCCCGCAGTGTAGTAGATTTAATTGACCAATCTGGCACTAGTGCAGCAACACCTAACAGCTCACGCATGCGCTGCAGTTACATTAAATTTAGTGGTGACTTTTGTGGTTTCTGAAGCGAGTTGAAGTGATTGGGGGTGTAGTGTAAACGCGACAAATGTTCAGTTTTGTGGTCGCAATAAAAATGCTGGATCTGTATCCACCTTTGCCGGTTCGAGTGTAAACACTGTGTTACAGCCAGACAGAGCTTGTTCTTGTCGGTCACTGATGAAGATCCATGGATCGAAACATTTCACTCTTTGTCGTGTGAAATTTAACTCAACAGTTGTAGTATTAGTATCGTCTGTTTAAAGCCCCAATACATCATTTGCAGTTACCCAAAACTTTACTTCACGAGTTGACAAGAAAAACCCGACTAAAAGTGTTGATAGCAATAGTAGCAAACACCACATGATTTTTTTTTTCCCCGTGTAAAATGGTACATTTGTAAGAGAAATGGCCAACTGAAGGTGCTTTTTAAAAAACAGACAATTTTTTTTACCATTCATTCAATACAAAAGTCATGCATTTTTAAAAATGGTTTTCTGAAGAATTACTGCATCTATGTGGCTAAAATTTCCACACGGCAGTTTATCAACATTATTCTTCAGTTATGTAATGCTGTTGTTGCTGTTCTTAAAGGTTTTCCAATTATATAATCTGTCTTTAACGACATGTGTAACAGCTACTTTATTGTCAAAAATTGTTAAAGAAATTCCTGTGCAATATCTAAACTATTCCCATCCTGTTTCAATTTCTCTTTCCAGCAATTTGTGCCGATGGTAGCTACTTTAAGTTTGTCTTCAACCAAAAAGGGGAGTGCAGCAGGGAGGCTTATGAAAACTTCCTCGAAATGACCGATGAGAAGATGTGAAGAAAGTAACTCGTCCCACCCTCTGATCCTGTTGCCCTGCCCCTTGATCCTGTTGTCCCGCCCCTGATCCTGTTATTCTGCCCCTGATCTTGTTGACCCGCCCCCTGATCTTATTGCCCCGCCCCCTGATCTTGTTGCCCCGCCCCCTGATAATGTTGCCCCGCCCCATGATCCTGTTGCCCCACCCTTGATCATATTGCCCCACCCCTGATCATATTGCCCCACCCCTAAACATGTGGCCCCGCCCCTGATCCTGTTGCCCTACCCCTGATCCTGTTTTCTCGTCCCCCTGATCATGTTACCCCGCCCCTGATCATGTTACCCCGCCCCCGATCATGTTACCCCGCCCCCGATCCTCTTGCCCCACCCCTTAAACCTGCTGCTCCACCCCCTAATCCTGCTGCTCCACCTGATCCTGTTGTTCGCCCCCTAATCCTGCTGCCCCAGCCCTGTTCCTGTTGCCCCGCCCCTTTTCCTGTTGCCCCGCCCCTGATCCTCTTGCCCCCCTGATCCTCTTGCCCTGCCCCTTAGCTGCCATGGTTTTTAATTACCATATAAATTACATATCCATGCTTCCATACATTAACTGTATTTATAGGCAAAACTAATTTTTGCCCTGTCCTTTATATTATCTGTCATCCCAGTATTAAGGGAGCTTGTCCAGATTTTTCCAGAAAATGGATTTCGTTCTAACCCAACAATTATATAAAATACCTCACCAAAATACTATCTATTGGAAGACAACAGGAAGTTTGCAATCTCCAATTTGGATGTGAACGCAAAAAGGTTGGTGAGCCAATATGACAATACACAAGTGGGCACTGTCTGTGTAGCTCTGTTGTGACTGGTCAAAAATGCTCACATGGGCTCAGTTTGACAAGTCAGAACTTGATTTTTGTATGGAATTTGCATGTCCGATCACTCATTGGTACATTGACCGTTAAGTTCATGGGCACAACTGTAATGTCATTTTTTGCCCCACCTCTTTCCTGTCATTGCTGTAAGGATGATTTTTTTATGTGTCCATTACAGTGTACGTTGTTCACTTAAAGGCAGTATACATGATTGGTATCTCGAAAATCAGAAATGTTCACAGATTTACGCCTAACTTACACAATATAAACATGATGACCGTAGAAAACTTCCCCTGAAATGGTTTTGTCTGAAGTGCTCTAGTCTTTGAGAAATGAGTAAATTCAATTCGCCCCAAAATCATTTCGCCCAAGTGCCATTTCGCCCCAAATCACTTCGTCCAAACACTACATCACCCAAATGCCACTTCTTCCCCAAAACCACTTCGTGCACAGGTCGCGGTTCGGGGCGGTGGTTTTGGGGCGAAATGACTGCAAACCCCCTTTTTACTGTTTTCTCAAAGGTTAGACGAAGTACGGAGCTGGTTTTTGCTCAGGTTGGTTTTAATCATGCATATCTTCAATTACACAGGGGGATAAAACTATTTGTAACAGTTTACCAATCATGTATACTATCTTTAAAGGTAGTCCCAATGATTTTCCCCACATGCGTGTGTGGGGTTTTCTCTCCCACCGCTAAAACTGAAAATTTCTTCTCCATCGTCTCTCAAATACCAATTTGTAGATGGCATCAACGATACTGTTCATTTAGTATACTCTCCCAAAAAAAGAAACGAAATTGTTTTTAAATTTTCTGAGACGTTTGTTGAATACAGTGAACTTGTGGATAACAAGGCACTGATCAACCAGTCACTTTTGAATCGCTTTCAAGAATGTTCTGCTTCAGTGATATCCTCCAGGTCCAAGTGGACCTGCTTGAACAAAGTGATTCCCACAGCAATGAAATGTGACATTTCCTGTTATTTTTGTTAAGGGCTCCTAGAAAACTGATTTTGTTGGGTTTAAAATTTCAATCTGATTAAACCTGCTTAGGATGAGCTGACCTCTTGAGCCGCGCGTCTCAAAAACAGCCCCAGAAGTGCAGGTTCTCAGGGAGGCACTTCTGGCAGAGTGGCGCACCCTACTTCAGTGGCTCTTACAGAGGCTGGTGCGGTCAGCCTTGTCACAAGAGGTATTCATACACGTTACTGACTGATAAAATAAGCTACATTTATCAGTCTTTTCAATCTTTTGATCAGTGTATGTTTTGCGTTTCTTTTTTTAAACCGTATACTTGGTATGCACTTGTTCATGCCATATGCGCACAGGTATCGTGTAGCGGTACAGTGTACATATGCTCACTAAGTTTAACAGAAACAAATATTTTGTTGACTGCCCGATTTTAACAATTTTTCTTTAATACTGATTGTTGTTATCAGGATAATTTCATTTTTTTTTAACGTTAAATATTCGCACATTCTGTGAATAATGATGCGATATCAATTATTTTGTACATTTCAAAATTACTGCACGGGTGGTTAAAAAGTTGCATAAAAAAATTGTTATTCTATTCATAAATTCACTGCTTCAAAGATGAATGTTCAACTAACCATCCTGTACATTCTATGAGTGGTTTTGCAATCGGACTCCGTGAGAGAAATTATTTGTGTATGATTCTGCATGAGCTCTAGCAAACATCTAGCAACTTACTGTGCAGTGTGCACACAAACATTGGATCACAATCGTCCCTAAATGCACCATCACCATAGAAATGAAATAAAACGAGTTTAGAACAAAATTATAATTCTCACAGGGATTTGAACCCGAGACCCTTGGCACACTAGGCAGATGCACTACCACAGAGGTATATCCCTTCAGGTTTTCCTAAAGAACCAAATTTTTCTCTCGGTGTTGCATTGATGCGCAACTGGGCAAAGTAAATGTATGGTACATAATCACCATGAAAATGATTTACCGTCTTATGAATTACGGTTTGAAAGGAAAAAAAAATGGATGGCCCTGATCGAGAATTGAACCTGAGACCTCTGGCACACTGGGCAGATGCTCCACCAGGTGAGCTATGAGGCACAGTGGTATTACTTATTCAAATTTTTTCGAAATGTACATTACATTTACATGTAACAAATATTTAGGAATTTTAATGACCCGTTTCATACAGGCGCACCAGAGTCGCGCCGAACTGATTGTATTAAGAGCGACTTGAGTCGCTCCGAAGTAAATTTGGTTTCAGACAGGCGTTCTTAAAGATAGTAATGAGTATACATGATTGGTAAACTGTTACAAATAGTTTTATCCACTGGTGTGATTGACGATATTCATGATTAAAACCAACCTGAGCAAAAACCAGCTCCGTCATTTCGCCCCAAAACCACTTCGCCCCAAAACCACATCCCCCTGAACCACGGCCTGTGCACGAAGTGGCATGTAGTGTTGGGCGAAAGGGCACTCGGGCGAAGTGGCACTTGGGCGAAATGGTTTTGGGGCGAATTGAATTTGTCTCATGAGACGAAAACTAATTGTTTTACTTATTTCTCAAAGACTATAGCACTTAAGACAAAACAATTTCATGAGAAGTTTTCTACGGTCATCATGTTTATATTGTGTAAGTTGGGCGTAAATCTGTGAAAATTTCTGATTTTCGAGATACCGATCATGTATACATACTAGCCTTTAATGCGAGCTGTGCGCACAATAAGGATCGACGTCTGAAACAAAGTCGATCTTCAGTCGTTCTGACCGACTGGAACAGTCGTTCTGACCGACTGGAACAGTCGATCTTTCGACTTCTGGCGAACCAAGTCGCTCCAAATTATTTCGTACATCGAACTTAATTCAAATGTCTGGGATAATTTAGTTCGGCGCAACTCTGGTGCGCCAGTATGAAACGGGTGTTAGACTAGTATATGTATAAAATAAAATGATTATGGTGTAAAAAGTCATTTTTAGTATTAAAAGCAGTTGAGCATAATTTAAGATTTTTTTTTTTTTAAATTAATTTTATTTTTGCAAACTTTTACAGGGATTAAATAGAGACCGGCCCCGTTAGTCGCTACAAAGCCAAAACACGAGCCACTTCACGTCGTATACAATGTATTTCGCTTATTTCATTACAAGGTTGTGTACATTTTAACTATTCTGTGTAATTAGAGTGAAATGTAAACCATATCTTGCACTGCTCTTGTTACATGATGAATAAAGCAAACCCAAATGGCGACTCCAAGAAATCTCAAAAAAGGGTCAAGTGTCACTGGGGATTTTTGTGTTTAGAAAGAATTATCTTCAAATGCTTCTGTCGTCTGCTCACGTGCCTGTCGTAAAGGCGATAAAAGCATGTCTGTGCAATCGAAATACTAAGTAAGCTGCACGTTTGAACCCTATTGCAGGCCCTGACTAATTCGTTCAAAGTCGAAACTGACTTTGTTTGGTGAAGTCCATGATAAATGTTTATTAAAGGGACACACCTGCTTACTGTTTACATAATGTAGCAATCTAGCATCCTTGACAATAATATTTCAATGGTCGTTGTGAAATTTGTTTCTCAAAATGTCACGAAATAAACTAGACATTTGTAAAATTAACAAACGAGACAAATGTTGGGCTGTACGCTTTACCAGCCGTCGCGATGTGTTACATATCATGTGTTTGTAAGTAAAGGTGGCGTTCGATATGGGTCGACAGTCACACCTTTTAAACCTCAATTCCTTGTTTTCTCTGACTCATCACACCTTGCCCTCAGGTCAGCGCTGACTCGAGGAAGCACATCGAACGCAACGTTTTGATGTCTTTAGCGCCCTCAATATTAAGCCTATGCTGTTTTTTCTTCGGATATTATTTATCGCCGCGAACGCGAAGCGAAAACACGAAAATCTGAGAGATACTCTCGTCCATATCAACACCCAGAAACCCTTCTCATGAAATCTGTTGGCAGATTTGTGTGCATATTGGAAAATATGGCATGTACATAGTGTTCGTAGGACATTATTTTCCAACATTAAGAGAAACAAACCGCGAATGACAAAAGCAACTCGCACTTCGCGCTGGTTTCTACGGCTGGAAATACAACTAACTCACAAGACCACGTGACTTTTCGGAACCAGAATCTGTTTCCGAAAAGTCACATGACCTTGAATTTTTGAAAAATGCTCAAAAACGGCCAAATTTGACGCGTCTTTTTAGGATATATCTAATTTACTCTGGAAAGCGCTTCAGAGTAATGTATGGGTCTATTTCGAGCCCAACAAAACCGGTGTGTCCCTTTAAGTGCTTGAATACCATTGTACTTTTTTTCCCATTGTCGGAAATTTTACCAAACCTTGTCATGACATGGAATTTGTTTTGAGATTGAAAAGGCACGGACAAACGCGGCCTCAGAAGTACATTCTACATTGTGTAAATTACAGTATTTCGCATATTTTTATTGTTCTGATTTCCCCCAAGATGTATCCTTTATATCTTTTAGAATTTTGCTTGTAATGGTCCAACTTCATAAGCAAAAATAGGTTACCGGCTAAAATCGTATTTTGTGTTACGATTGACTGATATGCATAGTTCCGACCTGTCATTCAACCAAACCCGCCGACCAATCACAACCGGGCTAGCAGACAGCGCCCACATAGGTCAAAGTGCATTGCCTCACAAACCAACATCACGCGATTTTATGCCCATACGTTGTATGTGGTGTTCGGGGTGAATTTTTGGTTTCAAGGTTGGGCATTTTGCTGTTCAAAGGTAAGAAAGCGAATTGTTATGAATATATGACATCTCTGTATCACTGGCCTTTTACTGAGTGCGTGCTACGGTAACTGTCGACTGTCGGCCCTCAAACATGAATACCAATGAATCTGTGTTTTCCGTTGAAAGTCTCATTGGTTTGTGCAGAGTGTGTAGACATTTTGTCGATAGCGTGTGAGGCATAGCAACAATATCCAAGGGGGCGGGGTTAATTTTGGGCAATCTCGTAACTATGCATTCCTGAATGAATTGCTGCTCAAAAAATAAGAAGACAAGTTGGCATATTTTGGCTGGCAGGCCATATTTTTTTCGAAGCAAATAAATTTTAGTTCATAGCGAGCCTTGGTTTCCTGGCCCTCGTATGTAATTATTATAGGGACCATTAGAAATGGTACGCGTACGGGAAACGTATGCGGCTCGGAAAAACTGGATGGTTGTATCAACAGTTTGCGCAGTTATTTTGTCTGCACAACATAGGTAATGTGACTATGAACATCTAACAATGGAAATTGGGCACACACCATTGTTACTAACAATGAACATGTACATGTTTTTGCTCATAGTGTGTGACTTTTACATCAATATAACCATGATATAACCATGTACACATCTGCCGTACATTTCTTGAACAGCCACGCAAAATTGTACTATAACAACCCAGTTTTTGCGAGCCGCACACGTTTCCCGTACGCGTACCATTTCCAATGGTCCCTATTAATTGTGATTGGACGTGTACCCAGCACGATATGTGGCAAAGGGACTGCCCCCTAACGCCCCTATATCTCAGCACACTCTGCCCTTTTGTTATCGCACCAACTCCCCCTAAAAACTGAAAGGAATTCCTTGGAAATTCCTTGGATGCCGGTTTCAGACACAATGGGGTAACAATGGTAGGGGGCGCGCATGCCCTCTGCCACATATCGTGCTGCATATGATTGGACCATGATTGGACGATACCTGCATGATGAATTTTTTGCCCCAGCGGAAATTTCTCTCCAATCAGAAGTCTCGATACAAAACGCATCGGTGGCTATCAGGTGATAGCCACCTTCTGATTGGTGGCATAATTAGGTGCGCAGTTTGTCACGTGTAGTGCCAATGTCTCGAGTGGCTCACGCGTGACACAGCTGTTACGTGTTAGTTCACGCAGACCGGACCAGCAGGAGTACAGTGCTTTGATTCTTCTCCAGCAAAAAGGTTGATCTAGTTTAATAGTTATCACGTCTGCATACAACCGGAGGTGAGTTTCTTCTTATTTCCCCCATTTATACTTCTAATTTAAAGAGCAATTTCAATAATGAATCGATTTTGATTCAGTCTCTCCTTCAATATATGAAAGATAATTTTGCTCAAAGAACATTACAGCAGGGCCCAATTTCATAGAACCCGTTAGCACAAACATTTGTTTAGCACGGAATTTCTTTGCTCTGTAAAATGGGGTACCAGCCAAAATTGTAGGCCTATGTCAAATTGTATTTTTATGGTCAAAATATCAGTAAATACACATCACATACGATTTTGGCTTGCAACCCAGTTTTGTAAAATAAAGTAAAGAAATTCTGTGCTAAACAAATTTTTGTGCTAACCGGTTCCATGAAATTGGCCCCTGTTAAGTTTAAAAATTTACTAGCAGAATGAGGCCGTTCACTGCGCGCGCGCTGCACGGGCACACCAGTAAAAAGTACTTTAAAGGCACAGGCTCGTCAGCAATGCGCGCCCGCCAAATTCGTGCTCGAAACACGCAGCTCCATGCCTTTGCTATGGAGCTGCGTAATGCGTGGCACACATTTGGCCGGTAGTACTATTTACCGGAAAACACCGGAAAACACCAGAAAACACCGGAAAACATACTAAATACCGGAAAACATACTAAATACCGGAAAACACCGGAAAACAGTATTTTATGGTGTTTTCTGCAGGTAGTGGGGGTGGTGTTATTAAGTGCTTTCGGGTGTTTTCCGGTATTTAGTGTGTTTTCCGGTATTTAGTATGTTTTCCGGTGTTTTCCGGTATTTAGTGTGTTTTCCGGTGTTTTCCGGTATTTAGTGTGTTTTCCGGTATTTAGTATGTTTTCCGGTGTTTTTCGGTGTTTTCCGGTATTTAGTGTTTTCCGGTATTTAGTATGTTTTCCGGTGTTTTCCGGTGTGTTTTCCGGTATTTTCCGGTGTTTTCCGGTGTTTTCCGGTATATAGTATCACCCCATTTGGCGGGCGCGCATTGCTGACGAGCCTGTGCCTTTAATAGGGAAAATTACACGATTAAAACACGTGTTAAATTAACAATTTAAACGTGCAGTGAGTGACCACGCTTTGAAAATGTTAAAAAAACTAACATATCATGTTATGCCCCAGTTTGCAGTTACCCAAAATGTTACTTCACAAATTGACCCAAAAAAATAAAACCGACTGAAAGTGTTTCTTAAAAAAAAAATTAACAAAAACGCGAATGTTGTTACCATTCATTCAACTCTGAAGTATTACTGCATCTATATGTGAAATTTCTACAAAGCAGTTAATCAACACTATATTCGATTGGAGATAGAATATTGTCAATCCTATCATATATGTACTTTCAACTATATTCTATGGTTTAATATGTAATGTCTCTGGAATTCGTGTAAATAAACTCGTAAAAATTATATACACCCTCGCTACTAATTATTCATAATACGACGTGATAACGCCCCAGAAAGTGTAAATAGCTAGTGAGGAAACGTGAATTTATTTAGCAGTGAGAATTTCAAGTTTTCCTTTGGAGATTTAATTTTGGAAAGAATTCCGTACTCGGACGTCACAATTTTTTCCTTAAAATGGCTTATTAAGCATCAACAAGTGCAAATCTGATGAGAACCAACATTTGGAGGGGAAAAATTATAAAGATTTTACTGAATTGTCCAATAGGTTAATTTAGCGCAGGAGGGTTTATGTGACGTCCGACTTGTAAATTCTTTCAATTTACAGTCATAAAACCCTACTTAGAAGTTGTTTTGGAGGTTAAAATCAAGGTTTTTTATTTATTTTATGCTTATGAAAATTTACATATTCATGAGCATAGTTGTGATGTCACATTAGGCAAACAGGAAAATCTCATTTAACTGTGCACAAAAGAGTGAACTATTTTCTCCACCTTGCTGAAACTGTTGTAACCCATGGCTGGAAACTGAAGAAATTTTCCACAATTCTAGTTTGAAGTCTTATGTTTTTTCTTTGCTTTTTTTGTTGTGTGTTCCTAAAGTGACATACCCCAGTTTAAAAACACCACCTTTTATTCATGGGGCATCAAAATGAACAGTAGTATTGTCTTTCTAAACAAGTAATCCTTCATATACAGCAAAAACTGTGCATAAGATTACTTACCATTTTAGGGGACGCCCTTTAAGTGAACCCCTCGCTAGCTACGCGGGCCGCGTAATTTTTTTTCCCAGGATGGTAAAGGCCAATATTTGCATGTTTGCTTCCGATTGGCTGGATTTTTGATGTATTGATAAATTGTTCATGTTGGATGTACATTGCGTGCATACCGTGTACTCAGTGAATAGCAAAACTCCCTTGCAATTGCAAGGTCGTCCTTGGCTGTGACTAGAAGTTGTACGATCACATGACTCGTGTGTATAATTCCATGGTAATTCCAAGACCCAACCACTAAACAAAATGGCCTAGTCTGCAGAGGCAATGAATTCCGTCTACCATGTGGTTTGCAGTACTGATTTCGAAGTTAGTATTCCCCTATGTTTTTTTAGTTGGCCCATTTGTTTTCTTCCTCCATGGTTGGCCCAAGGCCTACAGTAGGCTAATCACCAAAATGTTATATACAGCGGGTGAAATTATAATCGTTGTCTTATAGGCCTCCATCAACTTCAAATTATGATCATTATTAATTCAACAATGTGAACAGTTTGGTAACAGGCACCATATGGTTGCGCAAAACTAGTTTGCAGTACTGGGAAAAAAAATACGGTAGAATCCAGTGTGAGATTTGTACAGCATGTTCGTGCGTGAGCTGTTCAAACTCAAAGGCTTTGGTGAGGTAAATACAGCAATAAATATCATTGGTAACGTACGTGATGACATGCGGAATGGAGGTCAAAGTTTGGTTTAGCACTGAAGTGTCTTTCCATGACCCATCACACACAATTGTGAACGCATATACAATTGATGATGAGGACAAATAGACCATACAAGGACTAAACATCTGAAACAAATAACTTAGGCCTACAACTTTTAAGTCACAAAGTCAATGATCATGAATTGATTGAAAACATATATGCTAACGAGTTAGCCAGAATTGTTTAATATTAAGTATTTTCTTGGAAGATTTTGGTTTTCTTGGGCAAATATCTATGTTTATCATTTAAATCATTTCAGGTTGACATTTATTTCTTGCCGGGTTGAATAAAGCGCTGCATAAATTTATATTTGTGTCGTTGATGTTCTTGTTTAATATGGTTTCAATTTCTTCCCATCATAGAGCAAGGAAACATTGCTCTAATCCCATATGTTGGAACTTAGAACAATTTCTTAAATTCAAACAAAATATTGTAATGACATCAATCAAGTCATTTTTATTACCAAACTGTTCAATTCGACAACATATACATGTACATGTACAAAGAGAGTAATTCTTTAGCAGTTACATGGGCCTGGATTTCTTGTATTTGTGGTCAACGTACTTAGGCCACACACTGCACTACCAACCACACTGACAGTACAGTGTGCACTCTGCAGGTATATGACATGTAATAAGCAAGAACATGCATATGCATAATGATCTGACCAACCAAAGAGAGGTATGCAAATATTGGCCTTTACCATCCTGGGGAAAAAAATTACGCGGCCGGCGTATCGTCCTTTACGCGTCACTAGCACTAGCCGTGCTTAAAGTTCAACCATCATGCCACTCGATAACTTGAATACATGTACATGGAAATTTCCATCACACTCTCGTTCTTGAATGCCAATCAAAATTCAACATGCATTTGGTCAATGGTTAAAGCATTTCCCACATACTACAGTCTAGACATAAGGTAAACCTAAAACAAGTGTTTCGCACGTACATATTGTGGTGATCATATGGGAAGTGATAATCTTCTTCGTAATGTAAGTATAGGCCTACACTATCTCCAGACATTTCATGTGTTTTTATGCAAATCGTGATCGGGGAGCCAGGCGTATGTGCCATATGTCGTTTGCGGAAATAGGGATTAATATCAGATGTGTGTATAAATGGCGGCTTATTAAAAGTGTTATTTGGTGCTCTTTTTGTAAGTATAGGCATAAAATGAGGATATTGGCCGAATATATACAAACTAGCAATTGTTAACATGTAAAAAAGAAACGTACCAAGCAAAAACAAAATTTCATCGAGCACAAGCAAAGGTAGGATTTAAGAAATTTATCATTACTATTTTCTAGCTTGTTTAGATATTTCCAGAAAACAGATTTCGTTTTAACCTCTAAAAATCATTAAAAAAACACCTCCCCAAAATACTATCCATGGGAAGAAAACAGGAAATTTGCAATCTCCATTGATGTGGAAGCAGAAAGATTGGTGTAATTACTGCGCGCACCGCCTTTAATATGGAACCATATCATTAGTTTACAAAACATCGGTGGTTTTTGACGATATCCTTGAAAATATACGGATTGAGAACGAGAAATTTCAGAATGGTGATGAGAAAAATATGACAAAAAGATATGGTATAAAAATCTCGACACCCATGGGGAAAATGGAGGGTTCAAAACGTGATCTGGTCACGCTCCAAAATGACTTATCAAGCATCGCTAAGAGCAGATTTTATCGATAGGCCTATAGAAAACACAAATTTAGGAGTGAAAAATTCAGATTTTCTTAGAAAGCAATTGGATTTTTTTAAAGCCAGTCTCGTATATTTTGTATTGTACACTACTGTAGGTCTGAATCCATGATAAACAATTGTTTTCACTTTGCATAACAAAAGCTCTGTGGTTCTAAACATATTTAGCAATGTTCGTCCATTTGTGCATGGAGGAAGAATTTGATTTGTGTGCCGAGACGTTACCCCTAGAACTATGGGGGATATTATATCCCCCATAGTTCTAGGGGTACCGAGACGTGCGTAAATTATGCCAAAGTTGTTGATACTATATAGACGCTGCGGTTTTGCTTTCTACTATTCCCACAGTTTTTTCTCTCCAAATGGCGGCAGAGAGTGATGTTGACCCTGTATGTTGATCAAACTGTCAAAATGTGACCAACATGCAAGTGTATTTAAGAAAACCACCCTGACTTAGGGGGGAAAAGTCTAATGTATACCAGGGGCGGACCCAGGAATTTTTCCAGGAGGGGGTTTTGCCCGTCAGAAGTTTGTCAGCTCGTTTCGGACAAGCGGACACACACAAAATGCATTACATTACCATATTTTTTTGGTGTCGGAGCAGGGAGGGGTTTTGACCCCCCCCAACCCCCAACCCCGCGCCCCCTCTCTCTAAATCCGCGCCTGTATACCTAGTAGCAACTTAGGAAGGAAAATAACTTCAAAGTGGCATTGTTGCTATCGCCTCTAAAACATTTTAAGTATGATTTTGAATGACACTGTTGAATTTGTCACTCTTCACTTTATTTTCAAATATTAACACTTTTTGGTGTTTATTGAGTCATATTGAAGAAAATTAGTGGCGACCAGTAAACGGCCGGAATTCTTAACCAGATTTTTTCCCAGAAAATTGATTTCGCTCTTGACTAAAGGCCTGTCTACACTATGGGATTTTTGTGTGACAGACATAGGTCTAACAGACTTTTTGTTTGATATTGTTTGACTTTAAAGACTTCGTCCACACTTTTCGACAAGTCTGATGTTTGATTTTGTTCAATCAAGTGGCCACTTAAAGGTCACATATTATCAAACTGTCCATGCACTGACTGGCTACTGACTGTCCAGACTTTAGACTTTTGTCTGAATTATATAATGTGCATGTTCAATCTTTTAACGGACAAGTTTGATCATGTCTGGCAGTGATTTAAAGCCTCTGATGCGCATTCCACATGAGATTTTAGTTTGGCAGACACAACAGGCAAAAGTCTGTAAATACCTCCCTGAAATACTATCCATGGGAAGAAAACAGGAAATTTGCAATCTCCAATTTGGATGTGGAAGCAAAAAGGTTGGTGTAATCACTGCAGCACGTACTGCTTTGTGGAACGGATAAATTAGTGTATATTTTGGTTGTAACGAGTCTCCCTCTGCTCAGAGTCAAGTCAAGTCAAACTGCCTTCGAGTCCCAAGTCAAGTCGGGCATGTTGGTAATGTCAAGTAGTCACAACAATAAATTTGTTCAAGCTAATTTCAAAATGAGTCGAAACGCTGAAACTTGCATTCGTGTACGGTATTTTTGTTGTGGCCAAGAATGCTCCATGTTAAAAAAAAAAAAGAAGCTTACAGTTCGGTCCTCAAAATGACAACAATATGCATAACAGTTAAATTTCATTTTTGGCAAACTCGATTTAAAAAATGTCCGAGTTAGGTCAGGTCAAGTTAGTGAAAATCGGGACTCGAGTCCGAGTCTCGAGTCCGAGTTATTACAACCATGGTTTACAAAACATCTGGGGTTTTTTTTACAGGATGGTAATGTTGAGAAAAATATGACAAATTCCTATATGGTATCAAAATCTCAACATACACCCATGGGACAAATGGGGGGCCTCGAAATTTGATCTGCACATGCTCCTTTAAATGATGTTGCACTCGGATGTTATGTTTTACAACAGTTTGATCAGCGTAACTATGGAGCCATTTTTTTTAATTTGTGTGGGAATAAAAAAAAAATCGTCTATAAAAAGCTTTTGCATTTACGCACACGCCCGTGCCAATGACGTCATTTTGGGAGTCAAATAATGCCGCGTCGTTGTGCAAGCAATGTGCGTGCGCGTTGTGTGTGTCCATAGCGTGCGTAACGCGCAATGCTAAGGCTCCCATTGGTGAAATAAACCGCGTTACGCCCACCAGAGACACACACAGCGCGCACGCACATCGCTTCCACAATGACTCGGCATTATTTGACTCCCAAAATGGCGTATTTGCACGTGTTCGAAGGTGGTCAATAGATGAATATACCCTATGTGTTTTAAAGGCCTATATCTCATCGTTTGCAGATTTTACTTAATCAGTTGAAAAGAAGAAAAAAATAGTGTTGATAGCAATGGTAACAAAACCACATGAATATTTCTGTCCAAAATAGTGCTTTCTACATGTAATAAATATAGACCTGAAACGTAATGACGTCACGCAATGTTTACCGCGGTGCATTATGAGTGAAAAGTGGGGACGAAATCTCTGCATGTCTAGTTTGCGTGCGTTGCATGCATAGCGCCTAGCCTATTATGCACGTAACTTTGTGAACTTTACTAACCGCTTCACTGGCAAAAAACCGTCAAAAACAAAGATCGTAAACTTATAGTTGTGCCTGCATGAGTTTTAAGCCCACGCCGGAACTATGGTTTTAACTTTTAAGGCCTCAAAAGGCGGCGAAAATGGCCCTGCAATAATTGTGCAAACTACCGATGCAGAGATTTCGTCCCCACATTTCACCCATAATGCACCACGGTAAGCATTGCGTGACGTCATTATGTCATAGGTCTTTTAACCGAAGGTAGTTTTAAAAAAAATAAGCGTGCACACATTTTTTTTCAGCATTTATTTAACACAAAAACCATGGAAAAGATTACCATGCAAGGCTAAGTTAATTATGAGTGCCCGTTCATGGTAATCTTATATCCAGCATGATATGTGGCAGAGGAATCCCCTAACGACCATATACCTGCAACACACTCTTCCCTTTTGTTAACGCCCCTAAAAACTGAAAGGAATTCCTTGGAAATTCCTTGGATGTTTGAGACCAATGGTAGGGGATACCCTCTGTCACATATCGTGCTGCATATGGGTAGTCTACCCTTTTCTTTGTTATAGTTTCTTGTGTATTCTGCTTATGAGCCATACACGGTTCACAATTTTCTACTTGCATAACACAAATCTTTTGTGTTGTGGTTGGGGTTTGATCAGTCAACCATGGTCAAACGTGACCACATCGGCATCTAGTTGGTTGCACCATGGAGGTAGGAAAAGCACCACACATGCACAGTCTGGCATACGTATAGTACACGTCCATGCAGTTATTCAGTAGGGTAAGTTTCATTGTGTTGAACACTCCGTCATCTCCGAGTCACCACTGGAAGCAGAATCTCGGCCGTTTTCCGGACAGTTCAAGTCATATCAGCATTACTGCAAATTATCAGGTTAGGTGTCGTTTTCGTTATAATATCACTTATGCCATATAATTATATGTTTGTATACATGTACGGCCTTTCCACGATTATAAAACACTATGGGCTAGTTAGTAATTATGTTGATGTCGCGGAAAAACTACCATCGTCAGTTGAGACCCCATCGCATGCACTTAATTACTGGAGAAAGGAAACAAGAATGGTTTATGCATGAAGAAAGAAAAGCTTGATATTTCCTCATTGCTAAAATCATGTTTTCTAACCAAATTTACACTTTCTGGGGGCATTATCATGTCATATTGGTGGCGAAGGTGGTGTAATTAAAATTCTCCCTATGATAATGCCTCAAAGTTTAAATTTGGTGAGGAATTACGATGGATTTTAGCAGTGAAAAAAGTTCGTTTTTCTTTGAGATGATGGCAAATTGGTTGTCTATTAAATTCAATTTTTCCAGAAAATAATAATACCGTTTCTTCAGCTAAATTTCACACATCAAGCTGAAATTTTAGGAGTCCACTTTTCGATTCGTGGATCTTCATCAGTAACTGACAATAACAAGTTATGGGATGGAATAAACTGTTGATAAACTATAGGTAGAATAAACAGCATATCTGCGGCCAAACGGAGGTAATGATGTGTGAGCCAGATTACAAAACTTTGAAAAAGTCTGGCGACGCCGCGCACTGCTGATCCACAAACTAAGATTTTGTAAAATAGCATTTTCTTTTATTTAATGATTTCTCTTACGTGAAAACGGCGTTTAGCGATATTGGTTGGTTGCCGGTACAACGCAAAAAATGCGGTGTTAAATTTCTAACACCAAGGTTTTTTAATTATTTGGGTGTTACATTTGTGTCAAACGAACACCGGTGTAATAGAGTAACAGCAGAAAAAGTGGTGTAGAATTTGCATGGTGTTAAACTTGATAAACTGCGCATGATCACAATGCATGACGCTTAGTATTCTAATCCCATTGGTTGATCTCGAGAAAATTATGGGATGTCGGTCACGTGTTCACTGCCAAACAATTTTTTTTGTGTTAAAAAATCATGCTAAGATAGCATGCGCCGAAATCCAGCTATTTGATTGGCTACAGGCGTTTCTGATAATTTTTCCGCGTTTGAGCATACAAACCGTAATCACCACGTTGTACTTATGGCTAGACTATCTGAATTGTTTTTCTCTATGATATCATCAATACTCCTTAGGGGGATGTGAAGACATCACGAAAAAACATGATGAAAATAATAATTTTATTAATGTTCCACCACGAACAGATCAGTGTTAAAATATTTTAACACCAAATGCTGGTGTTAATTTACGCCATGTGGGTGTTAAATTTAACACCAGAGGTTTTGCAGTGCGTGTTTTATTTTAAAGTGCATGGGTTCCCTCATTTTACACCAATTGGTGTCGGATTTTAATTATGTAAGAATAAATCAACTGTAGGTGCTACAATTTAATTCCAGAGTCGGGTGTCAATAAACACCAAAATACTTGCCCAAAATAAACACCAAGAAGAATACGTTGACACCGGATGGGGGTGTTAAAGTTTAACACTCTTCTTGGTGTTAACAAATATTGATTCCCAAATTGGTGTTACTTAACACCCAAACCCTTGCCCAAAATGGATACCAACGAAGAATCAAATTTTACACCAGTAGTGTAGATTTTAACACCACATTTTTTGCAGTGTATACCAGCGCGTTCGTCAGTATGGTAAAAACATTGGGTTGTTCGTCATTTTTAGATGTATCATACCTCAAAAACCAGACAATATTTAGGTTTGAAATGTTTATAAATGAAAGAGGGCATCCCAATACGAAAGGTATGTGGCGAATCAGCAAAATTCCACTTTCGAGTAATACGGCTTTTTAGTAATGCATATTCTGGTTCTTGGATTTCGTTTTCTTTTCGTAACAATTCAATTTGTTAGAAAAATGTTATTAGCGAAGAGTTTTACTAATTATGTTGGGTTTTTGGCACGAGTAAGCCTAATCTCGGAGGGATATTGGTGCCACGAACTACGCGAAAAAACAACACCACGTGCGTCTTATTCACCGCTCGTAACGCTATGGACTTTTTCAGGATTCGTCACTATGCAAAAAATGCAAGCCGGCTGTGGTACTTATTCGCCGCGCCTATTCTTTTGCATGTGTCTGTGAAAATCTGAACTGTCGCCTTCAGTTTCGTCATTGATATTATCCCATCTGGATTTCAGACAAGGCCGGTACTTGCACAGATGGACACGTAGTTATTTTAGCATTTGATTTATCAATTAATTCCTTCTTAAACGCTGCAAATTCCAGTGTTTGATTTTTTCCCCAAGTTAGGAGTGTTTGGTTCACGCAATGTCTGTTGGTTCCCGGCAGAAGGCGTTGCCTTGTAATGCGCAAGGCGCCATCGGTCACCAGCATAATGTCGGTATTCGTCACTACGCAAAAACGCTGGGCCAATCATGAGCCTATTCGCCATTCTGCATTTTTTAATAACTAAAAAACCACTCAAATGTTTGATTTAAAACCTTCACAACCTAAATATGGCAAAATCTCAGTTTCGGAAAAATCGCTTATTCGCCACTATGCGAAAAATGCGCTGTTATTTGTTCCACTTGGTATCACGTAAATTAGTACAGGTGCATTTAAAGGCACAGACTCGTCGGCAATGCGCGCTCGCCAAATTCGTGCAACAAAATACGCAGATCCATGCCTTTGCTACACAAAGCTGCGGATTTCGTTGCACGAATTTGGCGCGCGCATTGCCGACGAGCCTGTGCCTTTAAGTACCATCACACTATAAAGCCATCACACTATATAGACGGTGTGACCTCTGACGTCACGGCAGGCATCAAAACATTTTTCACAATTTTAAACCATTTTAGGGGGTTTATTGCCCCCCCCCCCCCCTCCCCCTGGACAAATGTGTGCACCGCACCCCCAGGTGCCCCCTCAGACGTCTCGCCCTAGTTACGCCGCTGATTGGGGGTGTGGCTATCGCTGTACGCAACTTGGGTGCAGCCGCAATGAAGGATCTATCGCCGAACGATGTACGTGTCCTAACAGACTTAAGACAGTAGAAGGCAAACGACCTCAATGATCGAGTCGGCTTATATTCAGTTAGAAGCTCGGAGATATAGATCGGAGCCAACCCATTCAACGACTTATAGGCTGCGTTCGGGCGTACAGTTCTCGCTACTCCGGTGTATAGTAATGCGTGCGAATTTCACTCGGGTCACAACGGCAAGTCCGCATGCGCGAATGGCCATCGGTCAAGATGGCCGTCTCTTGCCATGACTGCATAAAAAAAACGCCGTTTCACTGCTCACAAAAAAATGAAGAAAATACAGCCCGTAATTAGTCGGCATCAGGCGGCGCTAAAAAAAAATCAACAATCGCAAGAGTTGAACATGTTCAACGCAAAACCGGCGTCGGAGCTGCGCACAGGTATCAAAACAATCGCCGACTAATTTGATGCCGACGTGTGAGCTCACTCGGCTCAGGCGCACTTGCATGAAGAAAAATTGGAGGCATGGACACGCATCCACTTTTCTCCAGCCAATCAGGGTGTGCAGAAAAATCACACCATGGAATATTTCTCGCATCGCATCGAATCGTGCGTGAAATGAGATGGCTGCGATCAATTTTTGTTGAGTTGGCGCTTATTTAGCGAGACAATTTGTTCAATTTGTAACCTCAGCCTAATACGTTTTTGGCAAGTGTTTCGTCGCGGCGCAAGATATTTGCAGGTCGACCGGATAGAGAGAACGTATTACGCATATACGATCTTTAATGTGCATACATTTTCTCATTCTATTTCAGAACAGTTGATAATGGGGGAAGCGACCAAGACAGTTGCCATCATCGGCTGTGGAGTGACTGGCCTGGCTGCCGTCAAGTGCTGCCTGGACGAAGGCCTTCAACCAACTTGTTTCGAGAGGTCCGACGCAATCGGCGGTCTCTGGGTCTACAGGGAAAACGACGGCTTTACGATGACCGGCTCAGTCTTCAAATCGTGCGTGACCAACACCAGCAAGGAAGCCATGTGCTACAGCGATTTCCCCGTCCCCAAGGACTGGCCCAATTTCCTGCGGAACAGCTACGTCAAGAAATACTGCGAGATGTACGCCGAGCACTTCGGTCTCAACAAACACATCCTCCTGTCTTCGAAGGTCATCCGCTTGAGCCAGGCTCCGGACTACGACGCCACTGGCCGGTGGGTCGTCACGGTTCAGCTCGCCGGCGACGAGGTAGAGACGGTCCAAGAGTTCGACGCTGTGATGATCTGCACCGGGATGTTCAACAATCCGAATCGCCCCGAGTTTCGCGGTCTGGACGAGTTTCAAGGGAAGGTCATTCACAGTCACGAATACCGCAACCCAAAGGGCTTTGACGACAAGCGAGTCCTCGTGGTTGGTTTCGGCAATTCAGCAGTGGATGCTGCCGTGGACTTCAGCCGTTGCACATCGCAGGTAACCTTTTTGAAGCTGGAATAAATATTCGTATTTGCTAACAAATTTGTATTAATCTTGGACTGTCTGATAACAGTTAACGTCTCGATTAACTGGAGGTGGCGAGTTACAAATTACTAACGCGGCCTGGCAGAGAAGGCTGTCCGAAACGAAACGTCGGGGAAACCACTCGTCAGCATTCATTTCAGAGCCACACCTTTGCCCAAAAGATATATACATTTACAATACACCCGTAACTCTTGTAACCTGCATCGAAAAACTACAGGTTATACTTGTACTAACATTCACGTTTGTCTTAACTGTGCACTTTTACCATTACGATGTAGCCATGTGTTAAACACAATATCCTGAGTTTGTTTTTCAGTATACTTCGTTTGGTGTTGACTTTTCTGTTTTTCTGTCTCCCACAGTCTAAAACGAGCACCCCAGCAGTTCAAGAAGACGCTGGTTTTCCTACTAATTCTTCCACAGTTGCTAATGTTGTCAACAGCGATTTAGGGGGTAGCGGAGATCTTTCTGGGGGTTGATCGTCTCGTTCACATCTGCACTGTCGTGCCATGCATTGGCTTAACACTTGTTCATCAAGATCGGTTTATGCACAGATTATCCAAAGCTGATTAAACGATGTCTTCCTCTCAACACGGTGGTGTGGTGCACGGTGAAGGGCGCGTAATTCTATATTCTCTCCAACAGCTCCTGTCCGTGATAGTACTAGACCCATCCCCATTCTTCACTCGCAACTAATTTCTGGCGGTAGAAGACCCGCTAGCCACGACTCCAAGATAGACCGAGAGTGATCAAGCGCTACACGATTAATACATGCACTTTTTTTGGTTTTCTCGGGGAAAACAGTTGTTTTGCTAATGGACTGTCACGGATTCCCGAATTCAACTTTCATCTGTTAACATCAAGATATCGAAGATATTTTGAAGCACAAGTTTTCTGTATTACCACTACGTAAGTATTACCAATCATATGACCTAATATATTAGCGAAGACAAATCTGCACTTACCCAGCAACGTTCTACCAATTTCTGCCAACGGAACGCTGCAAACAGGCAGCCTCAACCGTGTTTCGTTGATCATCTAACCACTCAATTACTGTATTTATCAAATTTAAGGCCGACGAAACTTGGGCCGACATCAGCGGTGGACCAGGTCATAAAACTAGCCAAGATGTTTTGGCTCTCTGGCGAGTCGGGGTACCGACACGTTGGGAATTACATCAAATTGGGGATTATCAAATCCGAACGCAGTATTTGGTATACTGCCTAATCACCATTGAAATAAAACAACCAAGCATGCAAAAAAGATTGGTCTCATCGAATTTGACGCCAAGACCTCTGACTTTCCAGGCATGCTCTATACCAGGTGAGCTATGAGGCACAGCGGAATACTCATGTTTTGTCTAAGAGGAAATTGGGTTCTTGGGAAAAACCCACGGAAGTATACCACTGTGCCTCATAACTCAGCTGGTAGAGGGGAGGGGAGGGAGGGGGGAGGTGTAGTCTTGGGGTCAAATCCTGATGAGGCCCATGCATATGATTTATTTAATTCCAAGTTTGGTTAATTATCAATTCTGGGGATCATGGATATTCGTTGAAAGTTACAGGGTTGCTGTCCTGATTGAAAAGCCCCGCCAAACACTGCTCCAAGCCTGTGTCTGACTCAAAGGCAGCGAGCGTCTCGATATGCTTATATCAGATACATCTTCGTATGTAGTATTCTAAAACTATAATGTTCTGACCAAACATGTATTCAGAAGTAATCGATGCTACAACTGAAATAACGAATTTAATCAATTTGGTTGTTTTCTCTCTGCAAACTCAGGTGTTCCTGAGCACGAGACGAGGAGCTTGGTTGGTCAGTAGACGAGCAGACAACGGCATGCCCCACGACCTGGTGTACATGAGGCGGCCGAACGTCATCGCGTCCAAGATTCGGGATCTGTACTTCAAGAAGATGCTGCGCCATCGCTACGAGCTGATCAACAACCCTCTAAAGCCATTCGGCGATCTGAAGACGTGCAGCAACCGAGTCGTCAACGAAGAGCTCCCGGGGAGTATCCTGAACGGCTCGGTGATCATTAAGACCACTCCCGTTCGCTTCACAAAAACGGGCGTGGAGTTCCAAGACGGCACCTTCGAAGACAACATCGATGTGGTCATTCTTGCGACTGGATACCGGTTTACTTTTCCATTTGAAGTCGACTGCCCGTCTCTTGAAATCGACCCAGAGCAATGCCGCGTTCCCTTGTACGAGCTGCTCTTTCCCCTAGGCACGAAGCATCACACGCTGTCCGTCAATGGAGCAATAGAGCCCCTCGGTCCGGTCATCCCGTGCGTGGAGCTACAGGCTCGCTGGGCAGCCAGGGTCTTCAACGGTCTAGCCACGCTACCTTCCCAGTCTGTCATGGCAGCGGAGTCCCTAGAAACCACGGATGGTTTCGTCCAGCCTAACAGCCGCCTCGTCAACCACGCCGGCTACAGCGACACCATCGCGTCCAAGATCGGAGTCAAGCCCAGTCTTTGGAAGCTTGCCTTCTCCGATCCAGTGCTGGCATTCCGGTGCTGTTTCGGGCCTCACGTGCCGTACCAGTATCGCCTGGTGGGTCCTGGTAAGTGGGATGGGGCTCGGAAGTCCATCAACACGGTTTGGGAGCGAGTCCTAGAGCCTACTAAGACCCGACCTGGCGGACTTGAAAAAGAGAGATCAAGTGGTTTTCTCCTGCCATGGCTCTTAGTGATTGCGTTTGCTGTTATTGCTTCTCTTATGATTGTGGCGTAATTAACTGCAGCTTGATCTTTACTGGAAATATTACACACAGAAGAAAAGAAAATGTATTTCGATGTTGCCGCAGCTGATCTTTACATGCAATTATAGTTTAGGAGTAATGTCTGATTCAAATTTTGGCACGCAAAAAAATAATTTCGCATCGTGCAAGCTAGTTGGGTGATCGTTATCTAATGTAATGCACGTATAGGCCTATATGACGTATTTTACGAAGCTCTCCTGTACACAAACAAATTAAGGATTTTGGGCAAATGATGCAAACTAGCTGTTGCCAGGAGGGACGACTTGGAGGCCGCCTGACAAGGGAAAACTTCACCCCTTCGTTCTTCCGACTTTTACTGGTAGGTCTCAAAAGCAATAAATATGTGCGCAATTGCAAAGGCTCATGAGATTGGATGACGAGCATTACCAGCGAAGTGTGCGTAAACCTATGAGGCGGAGGCCATTTTCCACGCAATTTTACAAAAAGCTCAGCATTTTTCCTTAAAACATATCAAGCATACTGACCAACATGTCCAGCCCCAAAAACAGAAATCAGAGAAATGTAGCAAATTGGAGAAATGATTGGGATTCCCTTCGTAGCAGCAAAGAGTCCGAGTACATGTACATGGACTTGCAGCGGCACTCGCAATGCAACTCGCGCACTATACGAGGTACTTGTTGCATTGCTCGTCGCGCTGCTAGTCCAACGGACTATTTGCAGCTACGAGAAGAATCCCATTGATTTCTCCCATTTATTGCCTTTCTTTTTCTTGACATGTTGGTCTGTATGCTTGATGTGTTTTGAGAAAAAAAATGATGTACGTTTGATATATTAACTTTTCGTGAAATTGAGTGGAAATGTTGCCGAGTTGACCTTTGCCTCGCAGGTTTATGCTGTGCACACTCGGTCTTGTACCCAGACTTGCTGGGGATGCTCGCCCATCAACGTACTATCAACGACGGCTTACGAATGATCATCGCGTTCAACCAATTAGCGATGAAGTCTGGTCGCATGTTCGCAGACTTGTTGGGCGAGCATCCCCAGTAGGTCTGGCCACGAGACTAGTGCACACTTCGCTGGCATTAATTGTTTGTCATCAATCCCACGAGTCAGTTTTTAGGGACTAACCCGTCCAGTTCGACTCGCGTTTTAATTGTTTTAATGAACAGATTTTAATGAACAGATCTCGAATCCTAGTAAGTTTTTAAAATGTTATTCTTGTCTATTATGTGTAGTCTTGTCTATCTTGGTTTTCTATTTTGAAATTAACTGAAATATTTAATTTTTAACCTCTAAATTATCAAAAGGTGTCTGACTACAGAATCAATGCATTTTTAATTATCAGTGCAACTTTGCAAGACGTACTTGCTGCGAAGTAAATGGAATAGCGTGCGATGCAGCAATGCCCTTTTAAAAAAAACATTATATAAACTGTTTTCTTTGTTCCATGGGCTTCACAAAGGTGGGCGAAAGAGGGCGCGCTTGCTCCCTAAAAAAAACCGGGAATAAAAAAATTGGACAAAATTGTAAAGTGATTAAGAGATGGAAACAAATAATACACGTGTTCATAAAAAAAAATTGAAATTTTATCGGTATTCTATTATACTCGCTGCCTCCTCCCCGGAAGTATTGTACAAGTCTGGCCATTCCCGTTCCCGTCGATTTAGGACGACACGATGCAATCCATCGTCCATACTCATTGTGTACCTATAGTTACTCCTGATCCTTTTGTGTAATCCGAACAACATTTAGTGAGCCCGCCCTCTTGTGGTTATTCCATTGTTACTGCGGTGTATTTCTATTGTGACGTCATGTAAATACCTTGGAGATACACCGCAGTTTTCAATCCTCGGAATAGTCTATAACGGTATCAATTGATATTAAGTCTCAACAGTTCAGTGTTTAAAAGATTGAATAATTATCTTGGTTTGAACTCATAGCCATAACTTTGTGTGAATCAGAGTTGAAATGTCGATTACAGAAAGAGCACTCGAGATCAATAACCAAAACACATTTTTATAGAAGTTTTAAGTGTATTTGTAAACGATGTACGTGTTTGTGTAAAATATTAAAGCCGGCCTGAAAGCTTGAAGCTACTTGGCGAGGAAGAAAGTTATTTTATATAACAGATGTTACTTGATAAAGTTGCGTTTTTCTTCTTTATTGCTGACTATATTGGAGAGAAATGAAATACTAGGCTTAGACCGTGTTCGTCAACCGGCAACGGGCCAAAATGAAAAACGGGGTGATGACGTCATAATGATATGCATTCGCCCCGCTACGTCATAGCGAGGAGAGTCACTATTTTTCAAAGCAAGTTGCATGCTTTCCGCAAAGCAAAAACCACCAGTCGTTATTTTTCTGTAAAAGTTTTCAAAGTTGTCTGTATTTTGAGTGGTTGTTACACTGAATTCATTTTTGATATCAATAAAAGGCTAGCTTCATGCCTTCTTGGTGGTAAAAATTCGCGGTTCCGTGCATGCATACAACTTGTACGTGTTTGCTGCGCGGAGCTAGGTACACGACCACAGTCGGTGAAGCAGCTTTGTGTCCCCTCGCTTGCATTCCACTCAACACATGTAGACTATTGAAGACGGTATTACCAGTCTATGCAAGGCATTGTATTTTGGGAGTACAATGGCGGACGGTGGCTTCAAATTTACACGTCGTTGCTGCGTCCAGTGATTGTCGATGGGGCGCTGAGTCCTTCTGTCACACCATCATAGAGCAAAGAAACGGTGCTGCATACACTCGACCAAACAAGTTCTGTCGCCAGTAAGACATTTATAGATATTTATTGTTAAATTGGATTTAATGTAGGAAAATAATATATCAAATTTTAGCTGAACATATCCCTCAAAGGAATAGAGCTCAAGAGAGATCATGATGGCAACCTTCACTGAACAGGATTGCAACAAAGGAGTGTGGTGTCGGAATAAAAAACACCAAAGAACAATGCAACTTGTGATTTGGGCAATTTGTGTGTAGACAATTAGGAAATTTTAAAGTGAGTTTGGATTAACCAATGTCTTGTCAAAAACATCAAAATCAAAATGTTCAAATTTTCCAATCTGAATCGTGCCATTGCATTAGGTATGGTGGAAGCACAATACTGAACTGTAACTCCCCTTGCTCGAGTGCAATAAAGTTGACATCGGTGTTTTTCTTTCTGACCCCACACGCCTTTGTTGCATTCTTGTTCCATGAAGCTTGCCATCATGCATGGTCTCCGTTGAGCTCTATTCCTTTGGGTGATATGTTCAGCTAAAATTTGATATATTATTTTCCTACATTAAATCCAATTTCATAATAAATATCTACAAATGTCTTACTGGTGACAACTTGTTTGGTCGAGTGTATATGAGGGGAGTTCGAGATGCTTACACCGTGTAACTCCAACTTGCACCGGAGCGTTATTTTAGCCGTCACGTGATGCCAAGTGGCAGTAACCACTATCCGAGCCGTGGCAGGGTCTTTGGTGTAAGGCTCGGTGTAATGATGTCACCTAGTAACCGCGAGTAGAAAAACATGGCGGACAGTTTGTAATCGCTACATGAGAACGAAGAAAAATACAGATTTCTGACACAAAATACAATAAATATACATTTTGCTGAATCAGTAGATGTCTGTGGGCATTTACAAAATCTTTTACGGTACTTTGGGCAACTATTTTTGCGTGGCGCCGGCTTCACATTTTTCATCGTGAGTCGGACGATAACAGCGTTTTTAAAACAACCTTTGACTGACCTGTGTTCCCAGAATTCGAAGCGAAACCCCGTGTCGTTCGTTTTGTATTTTCTGGGGGCTTCCCCCAGTGTAAACCCCAGTTACACGGTGTATTATAAGCATCTCGAATGCCCCTATATAACGCATAGCTCCGACCTGTCAATCAAGCCGAGCCCGCCGACCAATCGCAACAGAGCTAGCAGACAGCGCCCACATAGGTCAAAGTGCAATAGCCTCAGTCACAAACGACATCACGCGATTCTCTGCCCATACAGTTTGTACAATGTTGTATGCCATGATCCGTGTAAATTTTTGGTTTCAAGGCCGGGCGATTCGCTGTTCAAACTTCAAAGGTAAGATAGCACGTGTTTCATGATATGACTGTCCCTTTACTCGGTGTGTTCTAAGATAACTGTCGACCCCTAAACATGAATACCTGTACCTTTTTGAGTTTTCTTAGTATCCCACCGATCAACAGACTTGGTACAAATGGTTTTAGGGTTGCGTGTTGCCACATGGGTATCCGAGTTCTTCCTTCGACGCACGCACTCTGTCGTGACAGTGAGAACCCCGTGGCATCTAGCCAGAACCTCGCGGCAGGCGATGCGAAAATCTCGGTGCGTCAAGCAGTACATGATGCAGTTAATGCAGCTGTTAAGATGGACCATGCAATAGGCTGCCACAAAGACCACTCTCGGTACGCAAATTGACCTTATAATATAGAAAAGGTAGAAGGGTCCGATCAGAATGACCACAGCGATGACGAGAATGAGCAACGTGCGGAGAAGACGCCGATCCGTGTTGCTCAGTGTGACGCGGTGGCACCCACTCCCTTCACCTGCTGACTTTTGCACTGCCTTCTTTGAGCTCCGGACGTAAAGCCATATACGCAAGTAGCAGTATATAATGATAACCAAAGGGGCGATATAACCTATAATCCAAAACGCAATTTGAATATGCCTACCAAGACCTTCACGTGCAGTCCAACTTAACATGCAGGTGAAGAGCTCTGGAACTATGTCATTCGCGCTCGCGGTTTTATTCCAAAGCCACACAAAAACCTCGCGGCTGAGTCCGACTAGCCATGTCATTGCAACATAGACAGCGACTGTCTTCCGGGTGAAGATTTTATGGTAGGCCAGTCGGTGGCAAATGCACACGTAGCGGTTGACTGCAATCGCTGTTAGGCTGTTAAGGCAACTCGTACAGCACATGATGCACAGGGTTCCTATGACCTGGCAAAGTGGCCCGTGCTTTAGAAGGTACTCCCCGTGCGTCCGTATTCCGACGAGGTTCATGCAGTTGAGACAAGCCGAGATACTCAGGTCTGCCACGGCAAGATTCACAAGGAATACGTTGTGTATCTTGCGGAGTTTTTTGCTGACTATGACTGCTGCTATGACCAAAATATTACCGAAGGTTCCAACGATCATCTCCATTAAAGTCACGATAAAAAAGGCGAGGTTCAACTCCTTTTCTTGAGCGTAAATTGCGATCAGTTCCGATGGCGTAAATTGGATCGAGCCATTCAACGGTGAAGTAGGCATACACACAGGCATCTTGGTTCTGGTAAACGTGCTACATTCGTGAAACCTTATAGCATTCAAATTTGCATCAGGGATCGTCCTGCTAAAATCCTTTGAGGCTTTTTAATTCCATCTTCATCAGTTTCGTGTGTGCGGTGCATAGACGTTTCCGTGGTTGTTCTGATACTCTGAGTTGCGCTTGACGAGATTCTTCCGACCCTTGACTGTGATACAGTGTGGATGTTCTTTCTGTCCGAAATCTGTGTTCTGCACGGTGTTTCCCATTTTATACAGCGCACACTTGTTGCCCAAAACAGCAGCTCACGTACAGACTCAGATAATGAAATGTGATCAGTATAACGTGCCGCTCCTAATATTACGGGAGACTAGGCCCTATTTGTCACTCGCTGCTAATTGTTCCACGTTTATTACCTTACTCGTTTGCAGAAGCTGATTCGAGGGGCTGGCTTGCGAACGTGCGGTTGATCAAAGCTACTCATTGTCTTCATATGTTAGTTACGTTTAATGAGTTTGGACTGCGGTCGACTTCAGGCTTTGCAGGAAGACAATCATCATCCGTCAACCACTTAAAGGCCCAGTGGATCATTTGCAATGACCCCAAAAGTAATCGACGAGTTTACAGGGGAAAAGTTCTGAAAGTAAAGCTTGAATTAATAGCAACTATCCATTGAAAGGTTTCCGCTCAAAATAATATAATTTTACTAGAAAATAATCCGTAAAGATGAAATTATTTAGATCGTTTGCAAACGATTTACTTATTTTTGGTTCGCATCTACGCGGTCCAAAATGCATGGGCGCTGTGTACTGCGTGTGCGTGTTCCAACGCGATGCCTTTTTATGGATCGCGCGCACACGCAGTATGTGCGCCACAGAGTGCACGACGCAAGCCACATATAGTACCCGATCAACTGAGAACGAATATTTGAAACACCCCGCCAAGACCAGGAAAATGCATATGGATTTTCATGGTTTTTTTAAACGTGGTACATTTGACAAAGCTGAAATTTCTTCAGATGAGTTTGTTGATGTCTTTCTTTTGATTTATAATAGTTTTATTCGCAGAATCGCTCAAAAACAGATCATCTACAGGGCCTTTAAGTCGATTGTCAACAGGGAAACTGACATGGTGCAATTTGTAACAATTTTGTTAACTTTTATCAGTGGTGACATTAGAAACGGTGCAGATAGACAGTTACCAACAGTCGGCCGGTTCCGTATCAGTGAAATCGTGTGAAACAATCATCGTAGGCGGTCGGGTTGGCGTAGTGGTTATTTCCTCGCCTTTCACCTCTGGCGTACCGGGTTCGAATCCGGGGCGTGTATGTGGATTGGGTTTGCAGTCCCTACTTGACCACGTGGGTTTTCCCTAGGGGATTTCTCCGGGGTTTCTCCTCCCACTTCTAAAACTGCAACTCCTTCTTCACCATCTCAAGTTGATAATAAAGTATAGTTAAAGCTATATAAAACCATATATAGTTGGGTCTTAGTTGCCGAAGATGCCATAACAATAACACCAACAACAACAGTAATCGTATTGAGTGGATAACTGTCGAGAATTTGTTTGTTGTAATCTCTATCGTATATACTTGCGGTCAGCTTTTTTCTCCGTAGTGTCTTCGTATAATCGAAAGCTGGCCCTAGTATTGACTTGATTGTCAAGAGCTCGGTGCACATGCTAGGCGTGGCACGATGGAGCGTGCACGCCGCATCGGCTTGTTACAACCATTTTTTGTGAATTTACCACTTTTGTGAATATGTCACGAGTTTTGTGAATTTTTGACCACTTTAATTTGTGAAGATGATCACACGTTTTGTGAACAACGCCTCCTTTTGTAAATTTCAAGCTCACGAATTTTATGAAATATTGCTCACTTTTGTGAAATTTCACAAAAGTTGTGTTCATTACTTTGCCCAGTTGCGCCACCATGCAACACCGAGAGAAGAATTGGGTCTATACGGAAGCCTGAGGGAGTAATACGAACTGTGCCTTATAGCTCAGCTGGTAGAGCATCTGCCTAGTGAGTCAGAGGTCTCGGGTTCGAATCCTGATAAGGCCCTTACGATTTTTCTCTCATCCTAAATACAAAAGTGGTCGAAAATTCACAAAACTTGTGACCTATAGGCCTATACTCACAGAACTGGGAAATTCACAAGAATGGCTGTAACACGGCTTAGCCATAAGACTGCACCACGGACTGCACGTACTCAGGGGCACTGGCAAAGGCGCGCCGCGACTAGCGTGTGCACCAAGCTCTTAACAATCAAAAAGCTCTGAAGACCAAAAGCTTGGATCTTTGTCCAGCAGCCGATTTCACGAAAAATTGTGTAGCTCGCGCAACTTTTAAAAATGGCATAAGCCCCATAGGCCTGCGTGTAATTATCACCGGAATGTTGCGCAGCTTACGCAATAAAAAGTTGCGCAAGCGGGCTTTCGCAGTGCGTAAGGATTCGTGAAATCGGCTGCAGCAGCCGATTTCACGAAACACTGCGCAACTTGCGCCATCATGGCGCAATACTTACGCCATAACAGCTGCGCAGTAAACCCAAGATTGATTTTACGAAACTCTCCTTAGCTGCGCAACGTTCATTTTTTCACTTGTAGCTTATAGGACGAGGATAATTTCGTTTTATCAACGACTATTTGATGTTTGCGCTTGATAAAAGTTTTCACAAATTTTGAAACTGTCATCATCGGATGGCTGCCATCGCTCATGTCGCTCGCTTATCATGCGTCGCGTCGCAGATAAAAGACCGGGTTTTTTTTACTAACGGAAGGCCGGGGTTCAGTTCGTTGAAATAAGCATGCATGTGTGGCTATAGCTGCATTATCGCCATTTTTCAGTGTCCTATATACGACACATTTTTAGAACTTCCAAAAACCATTGCGCAAGTTACGCCACATTTTTATGGCGTAAGCATGGTAAGTCGGCGAGTTGCGCCATATCCAAATATGACGCAACTTTCGTGAAACGCGTCGCAACTTATTGCGCAAGTTGCGCAATTGGCCTATGTGGATTTGCGCAATTGCGTAAAGTTTCGTGAAATAGGCTGCTGGTGCGCTCTAGCCTTTTGACAAGGCCTTGTGAATTTGGGCGATTTGGTGACTTGAGTAACGTTCGCCTAGCCTTTATATACCCCGCTCAAGACGCTCAATAATTTTTATCCCACATTTTACAAAACAAAATAACCCCAAAGCTATAAAGCCTTGACAAAAGGCTAGGTGCGCTCTTGTAAATGCCAGACGAGTTTTCATATGCCTCTGTTTCAGGAGTACGAGTGGACTAGCGTCTTTCTTGGTCGGCGTCCATGGAGCTCGGAGACCCCCTTGTCCAACGTCCGCTGGGGTGTCTGCCTTGTTATCTTGGTCCCAGACTCGCCAAGGTTATTCAGGAGAGTCTTGATGGTGATCCGTGGATTGCTGTTGGCCTCTCGCGCATACATTTTTTTGCCATACGAGGTGACACCTTTGGCTTCTGACCACGTCCTTCAATGATTGTTTTATGGTGGAACTTCTTGTACTTCCTAATTAGTGGCTTCGGCTGTGGCTGCGGCTGTTGCTATGTTGTTTCTAAGGACTTTCATTGTCCGCCCAGCATAGCAACAGCATAGCAACAGCCATAGCCACAACCAAAGCCACTAATTCGGATCCAGCCTATGTTGGCCAATGACGTCATTTTGGCCTTGGGAGTAAAACAATGCCGCGTCGTTGTGGAAGCAATGTGCGTGCGCGTTGTGTGTTTCCAGCGCACGTAACGCGCTATGCTGAGGCTCTCATTGGTGAACTAAACCGCGTTACGACCACCAGAGACACACACAACTCGCACGCACATTGCTTCCACAATGACTCAGCATGATTTGACTCCCAAAATGGCATATTCGCACGTGTTCGAAAGGGGTCAATAGACCGATCCAGTAAACTCCGCCCATTTTGGAATTGACCAATCACAGCCTCAGGTTGAGGTAACCAAAAAGTGGATCTCCATTTTGGTTACCTGAGTCCTAAAAATTTTGTGCACAGAGCTACGGCGAAATACAGCACGAGTGACGCAAAAACACCATAAACATCATTTGTATTAGCGCAGAGGTTTAAAACGGATTGTATAAGACTATCCAAACCTACTTTTAATCCCTTCATAAATGTGTTTTTGTGTAAACGAGAAAAACTCACCAAAATTAGCTTGTCGTTTTGCTATGTTGTGCATTCAATGCGTTCTAGATCTAGATGTGTGTCGATATGTTTTTGTTCGATCGATCGCGTTACGCGTAATAGGTGCACGCACCCGACCGAATAATTAAGGACACACCGGCTTTGTTGGGCTATTTTGGGCTCGAAATAGACCCAAACTTTATTCTGAAGCGCTTTCCAGAGTAAATTAGATATATCCTGAAAAGATGCCGTCAAATTCAAGGTCAGGTGACTTTTCGGAACCAGATTCTGGTTCCGAAAAGTCACGTGGTCTTGTGAGTTAGTTGTATTTCCAGCCGTAGAAACCAGCGCGATCAAGTGCGAGTTGCTTTTGTCATTCGCGGTTGGTTTCTGTTCTTGTTGGAAAATAATGTACATACTGTATTTTCCAATCTGTACACAAATCTGCCAACAGATTTCATAAGAAAGGTTTCTAGGTGTTGATATGGACTAGAGAATGTCTCAGATTTTCGTGTCTTCGAGGCGATAAATATTATCCGAAGAAAAAAACAGATAGCGCTGACCTGAGGGATCATGCAAGGTGTGAACTGATGAGTCGGGGAAAACAAGGAATCGAACGCCACCCATATCGAACGCCACCTTTATTTACAAACACATGATACATAATACATCGCGACGGCTGGTAAAGCGTACTATAGCCCAACATTTGTCTCTTTTGTTAATTTTAAACATTTCTAGTTAATTACGTGACATTTTGATAATTATTTTTCACAACGACCATCGAAATATTATTGTCAAGGATGTTGCTACATTATGTAAACAGTAAGCCGGTGTGTCCCTTTAAATGTGAAAGTTCCACCACTCCACCTGTACCTGTTATGGCCCAGTCACAATGTCGGCGATCTGTCGGGGATTAGTTTTGGCGGGGGGTCGTCGTAGAAAATAAAGAAGCCTTGAACAATCCTAGCAATAATCCTAATAAAAGTGGAGCAGTTACATTGTCTGAGATTTTTTCAAGGATTTTGACCCGGTTTTGTCGAAAAATCGTGGGATTAGCCTCCGATCGCCTCCGATCGCCTCCGATTGCATCGGAGACGATATCTGCGAGCATCTTTTCTTTTAATTTCCCCCCCCCCCCCCCCGGGTATATGTGGGGGAAAAGGAGGGTTTTCTGACCTCGGTCATCTGTATTTCTCCCTGTACACTGCAGCAAGAGCGTCTCAAACTTTTAGCGATCCGATCGGAGGCGCCCTTATATACACGGCGATTTACTACGATTCCACCGTACGATTCGTCGGAGACGATCACAGAAAGCGTACGAATCGTCGCAGGGCGCCTCCGATTCAGTCGGAGGGCGCCGGAGACCACTCGCAGACATTGAATCTCAACCTGAATTTCCAATCCCACACAGAATCTTGCGACTAGTCTCAGATTATTCGGAGGACGCCTCCGATTAATCGGAGGGCATCGTAGGTCATCAGAGATTGTGTCTGGGATGCCCAAAATGGGTGAAAAATCTTGCGAGCAATCTTAAAATTTTAAGTTCAAAGTTGGGGACCGCGACGGGTGTGGCGATGCCAAAAAAATCTGCGACAAGCCGCAGGCGTCCGGAGAGCGCCTCCGACGGGTGCAAAATCGTGAGATCTGTCTCAAGATTTTGTTCAAATTTCCCGGTTTTACCCATCGCCGACGCATCGCAACTGATTTGTGACTGGCCCATTAGGTATGATATTATGCAAAGCTCTCTGGTTTTTCATAGTAGGGAGCTTGCACTCCATAGATCCACGAGTTAAATCGTTGAAATGAGTAAATAAGCCGGGTCTGTCATTCTTTCACAGTTGCAGTCGAAGTAACCATTGTTTCCTTCCTCCATGAAGTAACCCACGAACGCAGCGCTGGTTGTCCTGTTGCATGCCTCATTTTCGATTTAACTCATTTAACAAATTCACCAAGATTTCGCCATCTTTGTACAAATCATAAAGATACGAAGACCCAGAAGGGACATTTAAGTATTATGCTTTTTTTATTTTTAATACGTACGTACGTGATAATAGTACGTACGTACGTGATAATAATAAGTACGTACGTACTATTATCACGTACGTACGTGATAATACTACGTACGTACTTAATATTATCACGTACGTACGTATTAAATTATCACGTACGTACGTGATAAATTATCACGTACGTACGTATTAAATTATCACGAACAAACGTACTATTATCACGTACGTACGTATTAAAAAAATAAAAAAGGAAAATACTTAAATGTCCCCTCTGGGTCTTCGTATAAAGACAATCGTCAGGAAAAAAAGAGAATCCTCTACCCCGACGGGGCTGTGCCTGTGGGGACTCCGGAGTGTATGAGCAAATTGTCGTTGTTGTCGCCGTTCGAGTACGCCCGATTATGCCCGAACGCTGCCGCTTTGCATGCACTACATGTACCTGTACATTTATGCCTATCAACTTGTACAGTAGGTCTACAGAGTTCATATTACATGTACGTCAATCTAGCTGGCCGAACGCACACGTCCGAGTACAAAGACGTATGCAAATAATATGTAAATACTGGCGTTGCTTTTTAGTGATTGGTAGACAGACGCCTACGCATTTTGTTTCTCAATTTTTATTGGCTACTATTAATACATGTACACAAAGGTAATGTAGATAATGAATTAAACAACAGCACAATACTACGCGTTGGCGTACGCGGCCGGCTGCAAACAAAATGGCTTCCATATGACGGGACTTCTGTTGAAGATGTTTAAACGCACACCTGCTTAGAAATTTGTCTTTACAGTTGAAGTGAGACCACCTGAGGTATGTTGTAATTGTCAAGGAAGTGGTCTATCATATTTTTGCGGGGGAGTGGACAGATTTGTGGAGGGGTTTGCTTGTTGTAGTTGTACAATCAAATCATTTTTGTTGAATTGTTTGTACACAACACACGTCTGCATGCCATAGGCCTATGCCGCATCATATCTGTGCAGTGCAATGGCTGCAGGTCAACTCGACCGTTGTATTGTATCAACTCGACCGTTGTTCCAGCTCGATCGTGCATTCAACCGTATAAGTAAACTTGACCGTTGACGGTTGTCCAACTCGTGCAGCAACTTTAACTAGGCGGACATTAAAGGGACATAGGCCTACCAGCTTTGTTGGGCTATTTTGGGCTCGAAATTGATCACGTTCACAGACGCCATCTTCGTAGGAAAAAATGTTACTGTGTATTGAACGCCATAAAGTACGTGCATGCACACGCTGTAACATGTTCCAAACACGCGCGCGTGTTGCTCGAAATTTGTTTGAAATACAGCACAACCGATGCGCGTCACATCATGATGCATGTGGCAATTTGTAGGAAGAGACGTCATGTGAACGCGATCAATAGACCCATACATGATTCTGAAACTAAGTGAAAGTCTTTCCGAAATAGACTGAAAAGAAACGGTATCAGGTCAAGTCGACCGTTTGCCAACTCGACTCCTACCAACTCGACCGTCGTACCAACTCGACCGTCGTACCAACTCGACCGTCGCGCGCTCGACCGAAGGAGTCAACTCGACCGTCGTACCAACTCGACTCCTACCAACTCGACCGTCGTACCAACTCGACTCCTACCAACTCGACCGTTGTAACCGTTGTACGTTTAACTGCAGAAGTCAACTCGTCCGTTGTGTCCCACTAAACTAGTACATCATAGCCGGCGTGAAAATAAGCATAATGTACATGCCTAATGTATAACAAAAAAAGGACAGCCACACGGGTTATTATAAGCAAAAACGGCTCCCCCCACTATCAGACTCAGGTTACACTGAAAACAGCCAGGAACCGGATGAAACCCTAAACATCCTTATCTCACTGCTTGAAGAACAAACAACTTCTTTAAAAAGCTGGATCCTTCCGCTCAAGGAAACCAAAGCGAGTCACCCGGATTCTCCCGAATCCCACCCGCAGCTGATGAAGGGCATACGGTAGCCTAGAAAGCTAGCTCCTGCTTCACCAAAAGAAACTGAAAAACGTTCCTTTGCTCGCAAAAACCCACCCACATCCCATCCCATATTACCAATGGAAAATAAAATAAACAAAAAAAACTCAGCAAAACGGTACAACTGGACACAACAAAACATTTTTGATTTAAAATAATAGATTTTATTTCAAACAATAAAAACAAGTCGACCAGAACGGCCGTGTCACTGAATGGGTAAGCACCATCACCCCCCCTTTACTTCGATTATGATTCTTAAAGAATAATAAACTGTTACAATTATGTTATTTAACGTGTGATGAGTTAGTACGACGGTCGAGTTGGTAGGAGTCGAGTTGGTCAACGGTCGAGTTGACTCGACTGTGAAGTCGAGTTGGTCAACGGTCGAGTTGGTACGACGGTCGAGTTGGTACGACGGTCGAGTTGGTACGACGGTCGAGTTGGTAGGAGTCGAGTTGGCAAACGGTCGACTTGACTGTAAACCAAAGAAACCACCAAATTTGGCTGTTTTTTAGCATTTAAAAAAAAAACATGGTCACATGATTTATCGGAACCAGATTCTGGTTCCGATAAATCACGTGGTCTTGGAGTTAGTTTTATTTCCAGCCGTAGAAACCAGCGCGAAGTGCGAGTTGCTTTTGTCATTCGCGGTTAGTTTCTCTTCTTGTTGGAAAATAATGTCTTACGAACACTATGTACTTGTACCGTATTTTCCAATTTGTATAAATCGGCCAACATATTTCACAAGAAGGATTTCTGGGTGTCGATATGGACAAGAGAATCTCTCAGATTTTCGTGTATTCGCTTCGCGGCTAGTAATAATATGCGGGCGCTAAAGACACCAAAAAGTTGCGTTCGAGTTGCTTTCTTGAGTCGGCGCTGACCTGAGGGATCATGCAAGGTGTGATGAGTCAGAGAAAACAAGGAATCGAGGTTAACCACGCGTCGACCCATATCGAACGCCACAAACACATGATACACACTGTACATAATACATCGTGACGGCTGGTAAAGCGTATAGCCCAACATTTGTCTCTTTCGTTAATTTTAAAAATTTCTAGTAAATTACGTCACAATCGAACAATTATTGTCAAGGATGCTAGATCGCTACATGATGTAAACAGTTAGCCGGTGTGTCCCTTCAAAATGGTTAGTACAATAACCTGCTAATATTATGATGCTAAGGCTGTGCCTAACGAATCGAATACTCGGCCGTCCATCGAATATTCAAATAGCATTTTACCAACATGTCTTTCAGCTAGGAAAAAGTAAAAACCTTTTTCCTTTGCCAAAACGGCTCCTTTGTTGTCATATTTGCATCCGAGTCCAGTGTACAAAGACCGACGGTAATTTCTGCAAAAACCTCTTCGGGCGAAAGACTGCTATGCAAGTTTACAACATGAAGTCCATAGTTTGAGCACAGATTATTTTTGAGGCGGCAAATTCGGCAATAAAAATGCTACTGTATTCCTGTGAGCTGTGACTTCGGATTAATTTCACGGAAAATATTTTTGTCAAAATGAAACCTATTTTTTGAATAGTAAATTATTTGAAAATGCCTATGCTGCTCAATCCCTACCAAACTTTGTCTGATAGTTCTTGAGAACCCTGCCTTGCGTGTGTCTATGGATTTGTTACAGAATTTGTCAAAATTGAGCGTTTGCAACATGCACTTTTTTGCATGACATACAATTGTCATTGACTAATAAAATTTGGATTTTCGATAATTAAAGATATACAGTCCGTGCGTTTTAGGTGTGGTACCTCGAAAAATAAAAAGTTTTTTGAATTGATAATTTGAGGATGGGACGTTTAACCAGTTAGGGGAAAGTGATTTTAGGAATGAAAAACATTCAACAATTTCCTTGAAAATACTTTCTGCCCTGTTCCATAGACTGCGTCTCAGTGGCGACCAGTAAACGGAGATTTGGAAAAAACTACCATTCATGTTTGCCAGTTGACTAGTTGAGACTCCATGCACTATGGAGCATGACATACAAATCTAATTTTCCTCAATAAACACTAAAAAGTGTAAATATTTTGAAATTGAATGGAAGTGATTTTGAGTGTCTCGAATGTCCTAGTGGCTCAGCTATGGACACGGTCAGAAACACCGAGGAATCCCTAGACTCTTCACAAAAGAATGCTCTGGGATCCTTTACATGTAAGTGTGTTACACAACACAGCCTTCCAAAGGATGGAGCAAGTGTGTTTAAGTGCCTTCATGGCACAGGTACCACAGCTGGGTATCAAACTCGCGACCCCAAGTTTTCACCCGAGTATTGCGAATCGGTGACATAAACCACTCGGACACGGTACCCCACCGTGGCCGAGTGAATGGAAAGCTTTCAAATGATATTTACTCTTTCTCTGGCTTTTAAAAGCAAAATTGAGTTTTTCATAGTAATATTGTAAACACAAAAATTATTTCTTGTTTTGAGTTAGCAGAAATATTTTGGTAACCCAATTTCACTACAAATATGTTAAAATTGTGACATTTGAGGCATGACTTGTGGCATTTTGGCGTACATGTAGTAGCTACAAGAGGTGAAAGTCATTGTCATCATTCCTGTGACCTAAGCAATACTTGTTGGATGAGCTGTATTCTGTCGGTTGCACATCCTGGCACTTTTGTGACCCGGTGTCGCATGCCTTTGTATACAGGCATAACATCGTGACTGGAGTGAAAACAAATTCGTCCATGCTTAGATACGTGTACAATGGCTTTGTTCCTTCACTTGTAACCATGGGCACAAGTTTGTTTTCACTCCAGTGACGTTGCGCCGACCGACGGAATAAAGTCATTCCCATGATCAGCATTCAAATGGTTGTTTCTTGCATTTCACCTTTTTGGTTTTGTTACTTCTGTCAACAGACTCATGTCCTTAAAAAGCAGGCTGCACACCCTTCCGACTGAAGATGTAGAAATCGAACGAAGCAGGCGTCACTCTAAAAAATCCGTAGATCTGCGCGGACAGCACCTTCATGCTCTCCCAACAGCGCTCCAGGACTGTCGGCTTCTAGTCAACTTGGAAGTATTGGACCTGAGCTTCAATACCTTGAAGGAGCTTCCACCATGCATCAAGCAGCTTGTAAACCTCAAGCACTTGTTTGCTCACCACAATGTGCTAAGAAGGCTTCCCGCAGAAATGGCGTGCCTGAAGCAACTCCAAACTTTAGATGTCTCTCACAACAGGATAGGCATGATTCCTCCCTGTCTGTCCGAATTACAGAATTTACAGGTGGTTAACTTTTCCGGCAACCACATCAAATCTTTGGAGGCGGTAGTGTTCCGAAATTCAAGCTTAAGAACGTTTTCACTCACTCGGAATCCCATCCGAAATGTACCCAGGGATGTATATGTGCATGGATTGCAGGCGATCCGGCGGCATTTTGGGATTGAGACAGCGGTTAGGAAACTAAAGTCCCCTCCTTCCAGGCAGGTCCTGGAAGAAGTAACTTTACAGAAACAAATAAGGACGTTTGAGTGGGTTAAGAGGTCCGATCTTGGGGACTTGGGTCCTGCACGGCACATTGAACCTAAACCCCCTGATGAAAACGATGAGGAAGTGGCTTATATAAACAATCATGCAGCATTCAGCAACCGGTACAAGCATATTCTCCTCCTTGATAGAAAGATATCAACGAGCGACTATGGTTCCTGTAGTGGTTCCCATATTGAGAGCGATTTGCTGCACAGGGGTACCAGTGATGACGTCTTAAGTTGTCATGGCGACTGCGGAAGCGACAACGAGGACATAACGTGTGACACGAGTGTCGCTGAGGACCGCTGTGAAATATGCATGAGACCCCTGTACAGTGGAATCGATCTCAGCGACTCGATGCCCTATGACTGTATTTTGCCAAATCGATCAAGATTATTGAAAGTGGACAACGTGACTGTAGTGATACCAGAACACAATAAAATGAACTACATGCGGCGTGAATTCACACTGGATATTCTGAAGGATCACAGTTTCCTACCGGATGAGAATCCAGAGACTATTGTCCAAGCTAGCCCTGTGGTTCTCCTCGGACCTCACGGCGCAGTCTTCTACGAAGATCGCCCAGCTGTTATAAGGCTACCTCTGCTAATCAAAGCACCCTTCCCGAGTCGAATTCACTGTCTCCGAAGCAATACCCACGACTTAGAGTGGCCGTTTTGGGAGCGCATTCCATCCAGCGATTTCCGAGTCAGAAATGGCTATATTTTATTAAGAACTAGCCACTTCTCACTTTTCACCGCTGTGCTGAACAAGATGCCGTTTACGGTGAATGGAACGATAAGTGCCCAGGAGGGTGGGGTTCTCGAAGTCAATGAAGTTCCGGGGTTGGGTGTGAGTTTTCCACGAGGATGCGTTCACGGAGACGTCCCTGCTAGCATCAAAGTCCTGTGCTCAGAGCTGCCGGCCGATTTCAGAACTAACCTCGACCCCTCGGATGCCCTGGCTACTCCTGTGGTCATTCTGCAACCCCACGGCTACATCTTCAACGATTCTTGCGAAAATCCCGTCATTGTCCGATTGCCTGTGCCCGATTACAGCGCGATTGTACAAAACTTTGGCTTTGAGGCCCAATTATCCGTCTGGCAAAGCCCAACAGATAATGACCAGCCAGTAGCCTGGGAAGTCTTGAATACAAACTTCAAGCTCGAATGCGACGAGAATGGGAACTACTTCATCCAAATTCCGGTGGTGCATTTTTCGTGGCTCACCGCACTCTGGGCAAGCATCAGAGGTAAAATTCAGAATGCGCGACTTGGTGTCGGGTTTTCGTACTCGGGCGGGGCTGCCAATATGAAGTGCCAGGCCTGGATGCTCGAAAACCCAGACACTGGGAAATTTGGTCTGGTGGTTATTTGTCATCACAGTGATAATCCCATGCAGGATGTTGGGAACTACGCAAAGAATGTCGGGGGCAGCCTCAAACCTGTCAGCATTGGCCCAGGTTAGAACTCATCTTTTTTTCATTTAATTTATTACAGGATTTGTAAAATTTTATTTGGTTATTTTTTGTTTTGCTGTTCAAAGTGAAAACCCAGTTGAACAGTCTTCACAGAGTGAAATTATCAGTTCTTGTCCAGACAACCCAGTGAACCAAAATTTACGTTCCAATCGTTCAGTATGTTATACACCACTTTGGGAAACCAGAACTGACATCCAACAATGTCCATTTCAGGCTGCGGCCACAAAATTACCAGAACACAGAAGAGTCTTTCCACGATAAAGGGAGCATTTTGGCAACACAAACAATATTTTCTAGTAAATACCTTTGTCTGGTCTCAAAATAAAAGAAATAAGTTTCAGTTGTTCTAAAGAGATAACTTAGGCCCAAAAAAGATTACAAATAGTGTGACAACATGCCTTTGTAAAAACCCTGTGTACAAATTTTCAATATACGCTCGTTACCGGGACGGACACTTGTGTTACATTTTAGGCTGTCCCGGTTAAGAGCGTATACTGGAAATTTGTACACAGAGTTTTTAGAAAGGCATGTTGTCACACTATTTGTAACCCTTTTTGGGCCTAAGTTCTCTTCAGAACAACTGAAACTTATTCTTTTATTTTGAGACCAGACAAATGTATTTTATAGAAAATATGGTCTGTGTTGCCAAAATGCCCGCTTTATCATGGAAAGACTGGGTTAGAAGCATCTGTACGCTACAATCAAAACTACAAATTGAACAATTGCATTCAAAAAATGCATGACTGCACGCATACCGGGTAGCACTGAGATTTTGACACACGTATGGATTGCAAGCAAATACTGTATTATAAACTCAACTGACGGGAGTCGCCCACAGTGAAAGAATGAGAAACTTGAAAGTTTGGACTGCACTTGTGGCACAATAAATGTTTATGGAAAATATCGACTGTAAACATTAAAAACATAGCCACAACTTAACCATCTGCTATCTTGTTATTATATGGTAGGGACACCACCTCCAAAATGGGATAGCTTGGCATACAATATGTAAATGGAAATACTGTTGGTATGCTGAAGTGGCGTACATGTATACTGGTGTATGTATTGTGCTGTTGATTGCGTCTACCGCTGGGCGAATAGCTCGATTAATCGATTAATCGCGAGTAGTAAAGGGTACTTGTACTCGTGACTATCATTTTTAAACTACTCGATTAATCGCGGCACCGTGAGTACCGTTACTATATGCTATATTGTTACACTGTAAGAGGCCTGTTTCCCAACACACTTAAAAGGCGACCTTGTGCTAGCCGAAAGTCCGACAAGCATGTTTTGAACCACAACTATCGAGTACAACGACTGCAGATCTCCACGTGTCATCTACCGCGTCGCCCGGTTCAATGAACTCATTGCGCTACTCGTAATTTCGCACTCGCGATTAATACATGCTACAATGTATGTTACATATGTGACAGTAGCTACATGCATGGGTTGAAGGGAAATTATGGCAAACTTATGCCGTCTAATCGTGGAGCATGCAAGACCGTTTGATTTTTATTACTCAAAGGTAATCGAGGTAGTCTTTTGGGAGAGAAAAAAGAAATAATCCTTGCTAAAGTTCACCATCTATGCATTGTTTGAAACAGAATCAGGCAGCACAGATTAGGCAAATTTCCGCTGTACAGTTTCATGGTTACTTATATACAAACAAATGTGCATTATTTGTTTTCCTCCCTTTTGACATATTGCCAACTACTCGCGATTAATAAATTACTCGCGAGTAATTGTTGCAACTACTCGCGAGTAGCAAAATTCACTAGTCGCCCAGCGGTAATTGCGTCTTTGTGACGAAAAGGGGGACTGAACAAAAGAGGAACAATATTCTGTCAACCTGAATTTGTTTTTTTGTGGGTATCTCCCTAGTGTGTATTTTTAGAAGGCTAAAAGTGTTTATTTGACGTTTATCTTGGGACGTTATCATTTTTATGTTACACTTTTAGCCCCTTGCCTTTTGAACCCCCATTCGTTGTGTTGAATTTTCCTACACGACCAAGATGGCGGACTTTCTGCAAAGTGAAATTTGACCTTACAGTCAAAATTAAACATTGAAAAACTTACCATGGAAGTCCCTGGAATCTCCAGAATGTTGTACCGTGGTCTATTCTCCCCGATGATTCTTTTAAACAGGAAAAAAACTAGTCCAACGTCATTTTTCTTGACATTTTCCGAGCATACTGAAGAGAATAGCGGGATGTAATACTCGAACACGCACAACCAACCAGGGTGGAGATATACCGCTCTCTTGTGGTCACCTCATTGTATGACGTCACTGCAGTACACTTTTAGCCTTCTAAAAGTACCTAGTGTGTATTTATTGCAAAATTTGAATTTGTCCAGAGTAAAAAAAATTCACCAAATGATCATTTGTGTACTTTGCAACCAACAGGAGGTTCTATCATCGTCAAGTTGGGCAAGTCCGAGTACTTTGAGGCCGACACCGCCGCCGGCGAAGACGAGTCCTTGGAACAGGTGGAGGAAAACTACAAAGGAGGCGAGTTTGAGAAGCAGTTTGCCTGCAAATTTAAAGGTCAACCCACTAACAAGGACATCTTCGGCAAGGTGTTTGTCCGTCGCAGATGGGAGAATGGCACAGAGGAGAGACTCTTCGAGTTCAACCTTATTAAGGTTAGGCTTTGTTTTATATTTAGGGATTAAAAGTAGGTTTAATTAAAAGTAGGAACAGGTTTAACCCCCGATTATATCTTCTTAATTAAGACACTAGCGATAGAATAACATATCTAGCCGGTAAACCCTCTTTCTGTACTGCACGTATGCATGATTAAGTTCGATTGACGACTATAGTTCAACTAGAGTCCCTCGAACAACGGAAATTATCCATCGTTCCAGGGACTTTAGTCGACTATAGTTGCTCAATCGAACTTGCTCCATGCTGCCACTGCTGAATGCTTCCACTGATGAAGTGTCATGGCGCCCTCTGTTGACTGAATCAGTAAAGAAATTGACTCGATAGAAGACACTCTTTCCATATATTACTTTCTAGCAGCATAAATATTTATGACTGCAGCACAGAATGTGTGAGAAAAAAATGGTGAAAAGTTCCAAAAACACTCGGAAATTAGTCAATAACTTTATGCACAGTTTTTGCTGCATATGAAGGATTACTTGCGTAGAAAGACAATACTACTGTTAATTTTGATGCCCCATGAATAAAAAGTGGCATAAACTCACAGAAAGAGGGCGCTGTTTGGGGCATGTCACTTTAGGAACACACAGCAGAAAAGCAAAGAAAAAACATAAAACTTCAAACTGGAATTTTGGAAAAATGCTGCAGTTTCCAGCCTTAGTTTTTTCATGGTTTGCAACAGGCAACATGTAAAACAATCCTAAACCGTCATGGGTAAGTTTCAGCAAGTTGGAGAAAATTGTGGAAACTTTTGTGCACAGTTGAATGAGATTTTCCTGTGTTTTCCTAAAGTGACATCACCACTTTGCTCATGCATATGTAAATTTTCATTAGCATAAAAATAAAAAAACTTGATTTTAACCCCTTAAACAAGTAGGGTTTTTATGATTGTAAATTAATGGACTAGTTCCATACCACAGATTTCATTGATAAAAACACCATTTCAGGGGCCCTTTAAGGCTCAAAAGTTGGGGGTTCACCTTATACATAAGAGTTTACGATATACATAATTTCCCCTTTTGTGCATTGAAAATTAACTTTCAAGAGGTCTAACTCGGAATCATTGTCGGACCTTTTAACATCGTACCAAACCAAAAACAAGTATTTTTGTTCTTTAGAAAACTGATGAGGCTGCTTCTTCTCCTGAGGATCCGTGGACGTTGGCGCCTCTCAAGGAACTTGCAGGTACTTGAAATGTATTTTCTGTAATTATATTCTGTAATTCTGTTCGTTCACTACTTTTTAAGTCTGGCAACTTAAATCTTACAAAAAGGTAACATATATGTTTGGTAAACTGTTAAGAATTGCGTGATTTCCACTGGTAATTGAAAGCCTATGTCAAGAAAACTACCTTGTAGAAATTTCAGCCACAAAGATGAAGTAATACTTCAGAAAACATGAAAACCCAATCTTGTGCATGAATGAATGGCTCCAAAGATCGCCTACAGGCAATCTTTGGAGATTTAAATAGTTTCGTCATTTTTGTCATGAATGGAGGCACTTCAGACGAAATAATTTGATGACTACGGTACCAATAACATCTTGATAACAAGTAAGCTTTTGATAATAATTCAGACATTTATTTGGAAGGTAATTTCCAATCATGTAGACTACCTTTCAGGCTGTTGCTACAGAAAGTATAATGCTACCAAAGCATTTTGGAAACGGTTATCATGCTAAGCAGAAACATGGTCTTAGGCAGCAGTGTTAATACAGATATTAATGAAGCACGATATTAAAAAAAACAATGATGACAACTTGTGCAGGGGTCTGATCGCTTTCAGCCACCATTGTGATAGGCTGAGCCGTAGTCTCAACACACTCAACCCAACATGCCTGCATGTGGTGGGCCCAGGGTTGCAGTGTACGGGATACGGTAGACAAACCGCACTGTGCTGAGTTTTAACACACAACCACCAAAGTTGTGCTTCAAAACTTTTTAAATTAAAGCTACTAGAAATAGTGTGTGCAGTTTCGAGGGTAATTACCAATCCTGTATATTACCTTTAAAGGCACAGGCTCATCAGCAATGCGCACGCGCGCCAAATTCGTGCCGCGAAATACGCAGCTCCATAGCAAAGGCATGTAGCTGCATATTTCCGGTTTTTTTGTTGTGTGCTCCATATTTTATTTTTTGCTTTTTTTCCCTACCAAGAGCCTCTCAAAAATTCCGTGAAGCAAACTTGTGCAAGTCTAGTCGCCAAGCAAGTACCATGTCATACGGCGCTGGTGTACTGTAGATGCTTAATGTGGTGCCGCACGGCGTGCAGACCGCGACTGCAATGGGTGGCGAAGCAGACTTGTACAAGTCTAATCCCAAAGCAACTGCCATCTTTGCCTGCATCGCAAACTGGCAGCGACCGTGCATCATGTGTGTGCGCTTGTTCTCCCAAACAATCGTGGACGTTTTAGGGAGAGAACAATATCGTCCGCGATTGGCAAGCGAACGTCCGCGATTCGCTCCTGTACAAAACCAACGAGAGTAAGGAAAAATAGACTATGTCCAAACAAAAGAGGAACAAAGGGACGTCCGCGATTGTCAGTGAGTTCACACCTATATGTGTGTGCTGCATGGGGAGCGGGATGCGGCATGCAGCGGGCAACAAACCGATTTTACTGGCTGCTTTTGCTGGCTCTTTTTTATATTCTTTTTTAAAGCATAGAATGTGTTCCTTCTGAAACTGTAAAAGACCAAAATTGACTTGTAATTTTTTTTCCGCGTGACTGACGATCTTTGTTTTCCTCCACACTTGTACTGCATTTGGTTTGTCTTGTCGCTTAACCTTCGAGAAAGAATCTGATGAAATCGGAAAGTAATGCCACTAATATCACAGTGATTTCATTTTTACAACTTTCAGATGTTCATGGAATCACCGACGGCGATAATTGGAAGCAGTTTGCTAGAGCTCTAGGCTTCAGCCTGCAAGACCTGCGCACCAAGTTCAGCCGTAGCCCAGACATCTTTTCCGCGATCATCGCCGAGTACCGGCGACAGGGCGGCACGCACAGAGACTTCCTGCAAACGTTAAACGAGGTCGGGCGCGCACTGCGTGTCGGTGATGCCGAGGAACAGGAGAAACATCAGGAGGGTTCGCATACGCAGCACAAGCAGCAACAAACGGGCTGGTTGGAAATGTTGTCATTCAGTTTGTTTGGTAGTAGTAGCACCAGGCCTACCACGCCAACTATGACAAATACAACGCTGTCGGGTATGGGGGACAGTGAACAAGGTCAGTATTGTTGTCATTATAAGGACCTACATGTAGCAATGGCCTCTTGGTAGTCTCACGGTCGCCTCGCAGGGGTCGAAATTAACTTGAATTTTATGGTATCCCACAGGACTAGTCCGTCCTCATTTTTTACTAGTCCTGCAAAAATGAATACATGTGACCGTGTGCACTCCGACACTCTTTCAGGAGTATAATATTGATCAAATACAAATTAAAGGAGCGTGACTGGATCACATTTTTGAGCGCCCCCATTTTTCCCATGGGTGTTGAGATTTTAATACCATATCATTTGTCATATTTTTCTCAATACCATTCTGAAGTTTCATGCTCTCAATATATTTTCAAGGATATTGTACAAAAACCACCAATGTTTTGTAAACTAATTTATCCGGTTAGCCGCGCTCGTCACTTTCAACCCTGCCGTCAAAGTTTTTGTTTGGTTTTTGTTGTTGAGTGTTTCGATTAAAAACATGCCTGTTGGCCTCATGTCAACTTGACTTTATTGCTTGGAATCCACTTACCCAAAACAAAATTTAAAAAATAACCGTGTCATTTTGGGAGACTTCAACTTACGCTAAACAAAGTTCTTTTTGGCCTTAGATAAAGCAGTGCAGTAATTACACCAACTTTTTTGCTTCTACTTCCAAATTGGAGATTGCAAAATGCCTGTTTTCTCCCAATGGATAGTATTTTGGGGAGGTATTTTATATGATTGTCGGGTTAAAACAAAATCCATTTTCTGGAAAAATCAAAACAACTCCTTTAAACGGCAAATATATATTTTTTCTTTGATCTTGTAAATCCTTGGAGTGGCTAGCTCCATGGTCCAGTGGATTTTTACCCAAAATTCAATTCAACGGTTTACATTAATTACGTAAAAGTTACAACAGGCCAGATTTAAGTACGAAGTTGTATTTAATATTGTATTTCTCTTCTCCGTTTTACAGCAGGTCCAAGCGGTGTGCACTTAAACAGCCCCAGCCGGAAGCGCGTCTGCCCAACCTGCGAAACCCAAACGCCAACCTTGCCCCATTCCGCCAAGCGCTTACGGCGCGAGGTCGCTGCAAGCACGTCAACCGCCACGTCGACGTCCGAAGACACGTTACTGGAATCGTTGCGCATCAGCAGCCCCGAGTCCAAGCTACCCACGCCGCCGCGGTCTCCCAGCAGCTCGTGCTCCTCGTCGTCGGTAATTGGCACGCTGCCAACCTTCTCGCGGTACTCGCCGCCTCTTGGAACTATGCCAAATCGACATTCGCATGTCAGCGTGGTGCAGTCACATCTCGGTTGTGCCATGTCTACTGGCCCTTTAGCTGGCATGCCAAACCAGTTTTATAATACGCCACTTACGGAGACCAGATATGGTTCAATACCTTCCACGTCAAATCAGGTGAGCATTTACCTTAAAATCTGTCTATAAGGCGTACTTTTCAAAGTGGCAAAAAATCAAACGTTTGGGGTTCGCCTTAGGCACGGGTGTGCCTTAAACACAAGATTTTCCGGTAATCGTAAGAGTTGAAAAATGCCTTAGTGTCCGCCCCTTACATCGTAAAACTAATTTGTTTAGCATTATCAGAACTATGATACCAAGACACGTGAAACTGTTTGTACATTAGTTAAAAGAATCTACACTATTTTTACAAATGCTTTAAAATGTCGCACTTTGGCTCCTGAATTTATGTTTCCCTGGATCCAGATAGGGAATCTTCTTCTGATAGGGAATCTTCTTACATGAAAAGTAGTCTTTATTGCATTAAAATCAGTCAAGTGATTCAAAAGTTATGTAATTTTTGGTGCAGCAAGGTCAGTTATTGACTAATCCTAAACTGGATTCAAAACTTAATGTTATCTTGTCAAAATCTGGTTCATGATTGTAGGTATGACTTTGCTGCATCAAAAATGACATAACCTTTGATTCGCTTGACTGATTTTGATCCAATAATGTTAGAAGATTCCTTATCTGGATCTGGAGAAACATAGATTCTGAGGTTGCTTGGTTTGAACTGGACATTATTTTGTATAGCGGCCTTAGACTGCAATGAAAACATGAAGCACGATATTATGAAACAATGATGACAATTGTGCAGGGGTCTGATCGCTTTCAGCCACCATTGTGATAGGCTGAGCCGTGGTCTCAACACACTCAACCCAACATGCCTGCATGTGGTGGGCCCAGGGTTGCAGTGTATGGGATACGGTAGACAAACCGCACTGTGCTGAGTTTTATACACAACCGTCAAAAGTCGTGCTTCAAAGAAATTGAGATTAAAGCTACTAGAAATAGTGTGTGCAGTTTTGTAACCTGGTTTATACATGAGTAATAAAGGAGCTCCACAGAACATCAAAGTGCCCTTTAAAGGCCCACGGTATCATTTGTAAGATGGAACTTTTACAGATTTCTTGAATTGATTGCTTTCTGTGACGTAGAACATCCGAGAATGTTTGGGTGTCGCCGGGTACACGCGCACGTGAATACGCGTAAAAAATACTCACCCGCGTATTTTCATTCGAAAGTGCTGCACCCGCGCGTTGCGATACGTTCAAATTATTGAGCATGTAGTCAGCTTGTAAAAACAAAAAAAGTGTTTTTACTTGATCGTGATTTTTAGCCTGAAGAAATACATTTTATCTTTATCGATTAAATTCAGTTGTATCATTTTAATTTTCCTACAGTCCATGCCAGCGATGAACGCCCGCGTCGACGAACATCTGATGCGAGAAAACAGCGAAGAGATAACGCAACCACAGCTCTACCGCATCGCGCCCCTCATCCAGCCCCACTGGATCAAGGTGGCCCGCTTCGTCCGGGACGACGAGACCCTGGAAGCGGACTTGCGCGCCATCAAGGAGAACCACACTGGCCCGGAAGAACAGGCCGTTCAAATGCTGCTACAGTGGAGGGATAAATGCCCAGATATATGCACCAAGGGGAGGCTGTACGCGGCACTGTGTGACTTGAATCTCAAGACCATTGCTAAGAAATGTAACCAGGTTTATAACAGGAGCTGAGGTTGGTATAGGGAAGAAACACACAAATATAACATGGTTTGAGAATGAATAGTCAATATCGACAAACTAGTTTGTCAATATCCAACACCGAGGTGTTGATACTAAGTACTGAATTTTGGGTCGATACTATCGACTCCGAATAAACCATGTTATATTTGTTTTACCATACCTCATACATATTGTTCACGCATCATACTCGCGCGACGTACTTGCACGGTGCTGTCGCAACCATTACAAAAAATCAAGGGTGCATTCAGGCCCATTTAATTGCAAAAATATAATTGACGGTACGCAGGTGCCGCCTGGATATTTCGGGTACCGCTCGGAATTTTCAATATATTTTCATATTTTAATGGCCCTGTATCAGCTGCTAATTTCTGTTAATTAGGGTTTGTTTTGCTCTACTCGACTTAACTTGATTAGCACTATATACCCCGTGTTTCCCCAAGACACTTTTAGAAAACTTCACAACGTGCTTAGGTGGAACTCGAGCGCTTGCTAATTTCTGGTTATGCTTGCGAAAAACTCAGCCCAGACTGCAGAACATCTGACTCACATTACATGGTTGAGTCACATTAAAGATTAAAATTTCAAAAGTTTTCATTCCAAAAATTAATTCACATCAATATAGTTCCGTGCTCAGGGGCCGTCCAAAGTTGTAAACATTTTCACGGTTGGGCAGACGCGCTTCCGGCTGGGGCTGTTTAAGTGCCATCTATACTAAAAATCTCCCATTACTAGGCCTTGCCATTATTCAAGGCTACCAGGGCCACTGGCCTCATGCCCTGCTAGGCTGACCGTATTGCACGATATTAAAAAAACAATGATGACAACTTGTGCAGGGGTCTGATCTCCTTCAGCCACCATTGTGATAGGCTGAGCCGTGGTCCCAACACACTCAACCCAACATGCCTGCATGTGGTGGGCTCAGGGTTGCAGTGTATGGGATACGGTAGACACACCGCACTGTGCTGAGTTTAATACACAACCGTCGAAAGTCGTGCTTCAATAAATTAAGATTAAAGCTACTAGAAATAGTGTGTGCAGTTTTGTAACCTGGTTTATATGAGTAATGAAGGAGCTCCACAGAACATCAAAGTGCCCTTTAAAGGCCCACCGGTTACGCGCATACACACGCACGTGAACACGCGTAAAAAATAATCACCCGCGTATTTTCATTCAAAAATGCTGCACCCGCGCGTTGCGATACGTTCAAATTATTGAGCACGTAGTCAGCTTGTAAAAACAAAAGTGTTTTTACTTGATCGCGATTTTTAGCCTGAAGAAATACAATTTATCTTTATCGATTTAATTCAGTTGTATCATTCTAATTTTCCTACAGTCCATGCCAGCGATGAACGCCCGCGTCGACGAGCATCTGATGCGAGAAAACAGCGAAGAGATCACGCAACCACAGCTCTACCGCATCGCGCCCCTCATCCAGCCCCACTGGATCAAGGTGGCCCGCTTCGTCCGCGACGACGAGACCCTGGAAGCGGACTTGCGCGCCATCAAGGAGAACCACACTGGCCCGGAAGAACAGGCCGTTCAAATGCTGCTACAGTGGAGGGATAAATGCCCGGACATAAGCACCAAGGGGAGACTGTACGCGGCACTGTGTGACTTGAATCTCAAGACCATTGCTAAGAAATGTAACCAGGTTTATAACAGGAGCTGAGGTTGGTATAGGGAAGAAAGACACAAATATAACATGGTTTAAGGATGAACCTCTCCGAGGTATTGGAAAATGACGAACTAGGGGTTGATACTGAATACCATGCTATATTTGTTTTACCATACCTCATACATACTGTTCACTAGTTTGGAAAATGACAAGTGCATTTGCGGCCAACTTTTCACTTAGCTCATGTGCGCATCATACTCGCGTGCCATACTTGCACGGTGCTGTAGCAACCATTACCAAAAATCAAGAGTGGATTCAGGCCCATTTAATTGCAAAAATATAATTGACGGTACGCAGGTGCCGCCTAGATATTTCGGGTACCGCTCGGAATTTTCAATATATTTTCATATTTTAATGGACCTGAAATTTTAGGTCTAATTAGGGTCTGTTTGATTAGCACTGTATACCCCGTGTTTCCCCAATACACTTTTAGAAAACTTCATAGCGTGCTTGGGTGGAACTCGAGCACTTGCTAATTTCTGGTTCTGCTTGCGATAAACTCGTCCCAGACTGCAGAACATCCGACTCATATTACATGGTTGAGTCACATTGAAGATTAAGATTTTTCATTCCAAAAATTAATTAACATCAAGATAGTTCCGTGCTCAGGCTCAATTTAACAACCCCTCTCCCCCAACCCCTCCCACCCCTCCCCCTGCCCCCGCCCATTTTTTAAATGGATAGTTTTTAATGAGATAATTTATTTGACTTCCAAAAATTGTTACCTTTCAAAGGAGATATCGATTTAAAAAAAGAAGAAATAGCAACGTGACGTTCTGGGGCAAAAATGATTTTGAAACTTTGACAACCTGCCCATTTTTCATAATTTGCAGTTTGTCCTCCAGAACAGTTGTGTATTCATGTTCGTCATCATAAAATTGGATCGGACCACAAACTATACAAAAGGTACTGCCAACATTGAACTGCTTCAGAAGCCGTCCAAAGTTGTCAACATTTTCACAGTCCTACAATTGATTGCTTTCCGGTGCGTCTTCCGGTGACGCCTTCCATCCACCATTTTTTGTGTCATTTTTCATGACCCACGTGGCCCGAGGGATAACCGGCAAAAAGAGCAAGAAAAGCGCATCTGTTGCTTAACCTTGCTTTATGTTACTTGTTGCGCCATGGCTGTTGTATCGATAAAGATGAAATGTATTTCTTCAGGCTAAAAATCGTGATCAAGGAAAAGCACTTTCGTTTTGACAAGCTGGGTGCATGCTCAATAATTTGAACGTATCGCAACGCGCGCGTGCAGCATTTTCGAATGAAAGTACGCTGGTGAGTATATTTTATGCGTGTCCATGTACCGGTACGTCTATTGGCGCGCGCGTGTACGTGCGTGACCGTTGACCACCAAACATTCTCGGATGTTCTACGTCACTAAAAGCAATCAATAGAGTATATAAAGTAGCTGCACATACAGCCGGTACTCATCCCCGGTTTCATTGGCATGGAGTGACTAGGAGCATTGTTACTGCCCCTAGATGGGATGCCAGTCCATCACAGGTTTACCCCTAGCAGTTAGTTGGGTTTCCCAAACATTATTTGCCCATACCCATTTATACACCTGGGTGGAGAGAGACAATGTGGAGTAAATTTAAAAAAACGCGATAGCAGGGACCAGGCTTTGAACAATGTACCTATCACCCAAAACTCCGACACGCTATCCACTAGACCACTGCGTGTCCACTCCTTCATAGAGTCATGTAGTATTTTTAAAGACATCCCTCTTTCTCCCTGAAATAGTACTTATCAACATTATTCTGACAGTACCATGAAATGTCAACATTTTACAGTGCATGTTAAGTCCTATGCAGCCTTCGACCCCCATCCTCTCTTCCTTCTTTTTGTAAAACCGTGAAAATTTTTACAACTTTGGACGGCCCCCGATTGTTAAAATAACTGAAATGAATTTTCTAAAGTACTTTGCTAGTTCAGTACTTTGCTATTAAATGATACCAGTACTGATTCGTGAACTATGGCCAGGAAAATTAGTTTTGTACACTTTTTGTCAAAATTACTGTTTTCTAATGAAAAAAAGCCAAAAAAACCTCAAATCCCCCGTAAATCTCAGGAATGTAATTAAATACTTTGATATGAACCGTATTCACACAAGTAATTTTCAGGCGTATTCCCTGAATCAGTTCTGTGAATTGTATACCCCTGATTGGAAAGGTGCCAGTCTGTGTACAGTTGAACCTCATTAAAAAGAGGTCCCTTGTTATAACAGAAACCTTGTGTTATCAGGAATGAAAACAATGAAAAACAAGGAATTTTGACGTAATATTTTTGAAGCTATATTAACACATTTTCATTAGAAGCCAGATAAGCATTGGCTGTGTTATTGAATAACACAGCACTGTAACCGGTTTTGGTAATTTTTTTTTTTGGTTCACCCGCGTGCGCATATTGTTGTTTTAGGGTTTGAACAAAACATGTACGTTCACGAAAAGAAACAAAACTGTGACGTGTTGATACTTTTTTTTTTCTGCGACAATTTCGACTATGGTACCATAACAAAACCGGTGCCCAAAACCATGCAAATGGTACTGGTCGGTTCTGGCTGTTAATGGAGTACTGTCCTTGTTTAAAACAAAACAATTGAGTGTTTCCACGGTAAAGGGGGCATTTTGGCAACACAGACCATATTTTACAGAAAATACCTTTGTCTGGTCTCAAAATAAAAGAAATAAGTTTCAGTTGTTCAGAAGAGATAACTTAAGCCCAAAAAGGGTTACGAATAGTGTGACAACATGCCTTTCTAAAATTGCGTACAATTTTCCAATATGTACGCTCGTAACCGGGACTGCCTAAAGTGTCCGTCTCGGTTACGAGCGTATATTGGAAATTTGTACACAGGGTTTTTAGAAAGGCATGTTGTCACACTATTTGTAACCCTTTCTGGGCCTAAGTTATCTCTTCAGAACAACTGAAACTTATTTCTTTTATTGTGATACCAGACAAAGGTATTTTCTGGAAAATATGGTCTGTGTTGCCAAAATGCCACCTTTACTCACTATGAGCAACTAACAATGGAAATTGGGTACAAACCATTGTTATTAACAATGGTGTGTGCCGAATTTCCATTGTAAGTTGCTCATAGTGACTGTGGAAGAACTATTGGCATAAACTGGCTCCTTCCCAATCCGAATTTAACATTGTACAGAATAGAGTCGGGGACACAATTGACAATTGCTTCTGTGTCATGTGGTGAATAAGATCTATTATTTCTTATAGCATAAGATGCACATGTATGTAAATACCAAAGGAGTTGTTTGTATTGAATGCTGTGCTGGGTTCTCTTCAGGTATACATGAACCAGTCCACTGTGGCTTTTTGGTTGTAAATTTCCCTCTACTGCTTTTGTGTACATGTACATGGATTTGTTTTGCAGTAAAATCGCCTGAAATCTTTAGTTTACATCGGTCATGTCCCATTTGGAGCATTTGTCCCAACTTATTGTTATAACTGGCCTAATTAGTGTTGGGATAGTCCTAGCAATAAGTTGGGACAGAGACATACCTGCCAACTAGTACGATTTTATCGTATTTGTTACAATTTTTAAGTGTTAAAAGTGTGAAAATCGTAACAATCGTAACGGTCGACTTGACATGACTCTCCGCGCGCGCCGCATGTGTTGTGTACATGAAAACGGTGCAGTAACAGGTCAACTTGACCGTTGTACCAACTCGACCGTTGCAAGTTTCACTACAGTACGATTTTTTTTTACTCGGCAATGTTGGCAGGTATACATGCAGAGACACCAGTTGGGGCATGACACGTGTACACAATTTAGATATTATTTTTGCCAAATTGAAAATAATTAAATTAAAAGGCTCATGCAATGTGTTTTAAAACTTTCTGGGTAAGGATGACTCATCGAAATTTCATTTTGCATTCAGAATTTTACAATTCATGTATATTCATTGAAGAATATATTGCATTGGGCCTTTTAATTATGACCTTTAACCATTAATCTTAAAATGATAAGCAGCTGACAACATGCTTGCAGTATTATGCTTAAACATAAACTGCTTAATTCAGTGCATATGTACTTATATCAGGAGGTACTAAAAGCAGCATTTCATAATGTGCTTACTACATTGGTGAGCTGCTTAGTGTAGCAGGCTTATTTAAAAATCGAACACAGTACTTAGAATAAAATATCCTTAAAAATGATATAGCACTCCAACATTTGAAAACTTAAAAAATGTTTTTGAGTTTGAAAATGCAGCGTGACCAAATATGAACATGTTTAAAGCACAATTGAGTTGACAAAAAAAACCTGACTAAAACTGTTGATAGCAATGGTAACAAACATCACATGATTTTCCCCGTGTAAAATGGTTACATTTGTGAGAGAAATTGCCAACGGAAGGTGCTTTTAAAATACAAAAATCGCATGCAAACAAAAAACACATGCATAGATTTTTAAGGTTTTCTGAAGTATTACTGCATCTATGTGGCTGAAATTTGTACAAGGCTGCACAGGGTTGTAACGAGTCTCCCTCTGCTCGAGTCCCAAGTCAAATCAAACTGCCCTCGAGTCCCAAGTCAAGTCAAATGGCCGTCAAGTCAAGTCAAGCATGTTGGTCAAGTCGGTTCAAGTACAGTAGTATTTGTTCAAGCTAATTTCAAAATGAGTCTAAACCCTGAATCTTGCTTTCATGTAGGGTATTTTTGTTGTTCTGGCCAACAATGTTCCATGTTAAAAGAAAGCTTTAGTTCTAAAAAACAATTCGGTCCTCAAAATGACACAAAATGCATAAGTTCATTTTCATTTTTATTTTTGGCAGACCCAAGTAAAAAAAATGTACAAGTCAAGTCATTTGAGGTTCGAGTTTCGAGTCAAGTCAAGTCAAGACTCTTGAGGTTCGAGTCTCAAGTCAAGTCAGTGAGAATCGGGACTCTAATCTCGAGTCATTACAACCCTGACAAGGCAGTTTATCAACATTATTCTTTTGTTATGTAATGCTGCTGTTCTTGGAATTTGTAAAAAAGATAAAAAATAATATACTGGGTCTGTAGGCAGCCTTCATGAAAACGCATCTTGAAGGACGTAGCATTATCCGGGCATATGTGTGCTGAAATTTTCCGATTTTGTTCTCAAACAATCAATTTGCTCGTCTAAAAGTTCTGGCTTTCAACCCATTATGTTTTCGGAAAAGAATTTTTAGTCTGAAAACTTTACTTGTTCAAACAAAGCAGTTCGTTTTGAGTTAATTTTCCAAACGTTTCACTTCTATGAACATGGGCTTGTGTACCTTCTAAAATTTATTCAACAACTTGTCAATTCATTTTTGACAGGCATGTAATATATTGTATGTGTGTATTTATCAAGTATCTGTACAGAATGATACTTTATGTGACTGTGAAATTTTGTTGATTACTTTTTTGTTTCAATCGGCCTGTAAGGCATTTTAAATTTTCAATTTCAGAACTGTGACTTCCGGGTTAAACAAAACCTTCTTTTTGAAAGAATTCTTGTTTTGCAGTCAGGAAACTGTGATAAATAATAATTGTTACAGCTTTTTAACAGTTAATTCCTAACTCGTACTAAAGACAAATTGTCTCAACTGACATTTTTAGTGATTCGATACAGGAATTTTAAACAAAGATTAATGTAAATATTCATTGTACATAATCATGAGATTTTATGAAAGTTTTTAGATGCTGTTTTGAGATATTTTTATGAAATTTTTAGAAACCTTGTACAGATATTTCTAAACTTTTGGCATTCCGTGCCAATAATGAGTTGATTCTCAACATGCTGCCGTACATGTTTATTTTGTGTTGTGTGGCTTATTTGGAAGATTTTCGTTTAGCCAGTATTGTGGAGTACTATCTCGTTTGACATTGCATTACAGAAAAAGGCGCCAATTTCATGGTGCTGATTCGCAAAAAAATACTGCTCAGCGCCGAGCAAAAACAAGTAACCAGCTAAAATATAATGCTACTTGTATTACTTTAACTGGAACTAATCAAATTTTGCTCGGCTCAACAATTTGGTAAGCAGCTATTTTCTACTAAGCAGCGTCAAGAAGTTTAGCCCTGGTCAAAAATGACATGTGCACAAGTACTGTGAGATCACAACAGTGGCTTTTATAGACCGTATCGAATAGCCGCCATTTCGTGGGGCAGTTTCTTTGTTCCTTGAGGACATGCATGGTTGCACATATTGTGCTTCCATTGTTGAACGGTTTAAGTAACAAGGTGCCCTACGAAATGGCGGCTATTCGATGCAGTCTATTGCCAGTACTTAATTGCAGTATGCCACCATTTTGTTGTGTATAACTACCGATTTTTGAATATTTATTTCCAGAAATTATTAGGAAAGGGAAGCAAATTGTTTGAAACGCCATCTTTCAATGCCATTTTAATAAAGGGCACCTCCACTAAAAATGAGATATTTTGAAACGATCACCTATCCCCAAACCACATCACCACAAACCAAATCAAACCTGTCATACGCACGCGTCATATTTTGCTTGCATGAATTTGGTTTATGAATGAGTTCGCAGGTCAAATCGTTTTTAAATGTGTCATGAGTAAACCAAATTTATGCAAAACGGTATGCATATGTAACGGGCAATTTTCAACAGAGTGCAGTTGACGTCAAGCAAATGTCATCGTGATTACTATGCTTTTGAACCAGCTTTCCCGGCATTATTACCTTCTGGTACTGAAATAAAAGATTCCTCAAAATTGCTCATTGCACTGTCGCTCGCAAGCATGAGGAAACCCATGAGGAGAATAAGAAACGGCCAGAGACACCGGGGAATCCCCTTGCTCTTCACAAAAGAATGCTCTGGATCTTTAAATTGCGTTAACTAACACACTGGAGCAATTGTGTTTAAGTGCCTTGCTCAAGGGCACATACCCCAGCCGGGTATCGAACCTGCAACCCCAAGTTTTCACCCGAGTATCGCGAGTCAGTGACCCAAACCACTCGGACACGGTACCCCGCAAGTACTGATTACAAATAAATCTTTGTTTTGGATTTATATCAAAATGCACTTGTGTTTATTGTCTCTCATGTGTAGGCAATTTGTATCGTACTATATATAGTGTGACGTCATAGCAACATCAGTCGTACCGAAATAAGGGGCTGCGTTCGGGCGTGTACTCGTGTTAACACGAGTTATACTCCTGCGCGCGTGAACGGCAAGAATAACGACACTCGGGTCGGTGAGAGTTACACTCCTTTAGCAGTGCTTTGCGCGCGCCACTTTAGTTTGCCCGCTCCAACCACTGCTCAACTTCGCCGCAAATCCTGCGAAGCGCGTGGGTGTGACGTCACCCAAGACCGAGCCTGGATGACACTTGCCATGATTGGCTAGATTCTGTCACCTGACGTTGGTTCTGTCACATGACCTGCATCTGACACAGTAAAGATGGCTGCGCCCAGGTACGTCAACACTAACGTTGCTTTGCCCACTGTCGCGTCGACTTTTTTTGTCATTATTTCGTCCTGGTTGTTAGTGTGGTTTTACACAGTAAGTATTTGTTTCACGGACATCACTAATCCTTCATCGTGATCATGTACATCCCTATAGAAAGGTGGGGAAATCACATTTTTCAAGCTCTTCTTTTACTGCGAAATCATGTGTGTATGATTAGGGTAGAGCTGGAGATGAAGAATGGGTATTTTTTTCATATACATTGAACACGGATTTGGGTAAATTTATATGTGGGAATCGATAGCTTATTCAATTCTAATACTTCCCACTGACACTTCCGTCGCAAATGTTGCATTTCTGAGATAAATAAATGATAAAATTATGATAATGCACAAAATGACGTGGCGAGCGGTCTGTGCGTAAGCGCGACAACAGAGGGCGCTGCGCGCGCGCGTGAATGGTTATCTTGTGCACTAACTGAAGGCAATTTTTGAGGAAGAAAACGTGATTTTTCTACAGAAAAGCAACATTTGGGAAGTATATCTTAAAATTACATTTATGTGTTGATTCCAGGAGGTAATTTCCTTAAAATCTTTGTTCAATGTATACGAAAAAAATACCCAAGTCTGATCAGTCTTAGCTAAGTTCAACACGCTGTCTCGTTTTCTGCTAAACTATAAGCTTTGTCACAAAAGCCTAAATGCAGCAGGAGTACGTAGCACACATACGTGTGTGGGCACGCAACGTCGTTGTCAACGTAATAGCACACATTTACGCCTGGAATGAAAACTACGCACTCGACGAAGCTCATGAAGAGGAACTGATAATCATTTTTGTGTGCTAAAACAAACAAAGGGCATGTTTTTTACACTGAAATTTTGCACAAACACAGACAACAATCTCCCCAAACTGTCGCTGGTTTCACAAGTCTGTTTCGCAACACAAACTACCCTGTTTGGACCAGAAATCTCACAGTCAAACAAACATCTTGCTGTGTTCCAATTTAAATATTTAAAAAAAATTGTTTTAAAAATAAATATCGTCAGAGAGTATTCTTTATTTTCAGTATCTATTCAAAAAGTTGGAATTGAACAGTGCTGTTAAGGAGTTTAATTAATAATATTTCTTCATGATGTACTCTCTGCAACAGCAAAACCTTTTAATTGATGTGACTATTTATTCAGCAGATGGTTTTGCATGTACAGTGTATTATGGGTTACATTTTTGGCAATATTTACGTTTTTAAAATCCACCATGTCATATTTATCAGTTGTGTAGTGACTGTGTAAAGTTGTGTGACAGTGAATAAATAAAGAAAACCGTTAACAGTCTATCATTTTATGTCATGATGTTTTTCTGTGTCACAAAAACAAGACCATAATATATATTTTTCCCAAAGTGAGTTTGGCTGTTTATTTTTTATTTATTTGGGCAGATGTAAACATAGAGCAAGGAAACAGAAGATTGGGAAATCGAGTAGGTGACCTTTACTTAAATCTTGTGTACAACAAAGTAAAATCTTCAAATTTAAATTTGAACTTGCAAATCCTTGCTAAGTGATTTTAAGTAAAAACTTATTAAAACTTGATTAAATGCACGCCTGGCTTATTGGCTATGCTTTGAGTTTTAATAGCTTATTGGTTTTGATTTAGTGGGGCTTAATAATACTGTTCAAAGAAGAGAAATATAGATATTAAACAAAATAAGGTATGTGTACTTGAATTCGGGGCGATTCAACAAAGCTCTTTGCGTACAACTTAACCAACGCAAAATAGGTGGACCGTAAAGCAGTCTAATCTGGAACGAGCAATGACGTCATCGTTAGCCAATCAGACTACGGGAAACCAAACGGCGCCACGGCGGTAATTTTTGATTTCTGTTTTTTCGGAATGCCGTTAGATTTCGTTGGATCCCGACTGGACTAGACAAATGTACGTAGAATTTTCATTATTTATGGGTAGAATATTACATATTCTTTGTGTAGAAGGGAAACATGGACTGTTTTGAGTATTAGCAGTGGGAAATATTTACCGATTTTTGGGGTGTGTTTCATCGTCTTTTTTTGCAAGCGTATATTTCACTTCTCGCGCTGCGGACCGGCTGTATATATGCATATGCATGAACGTTAGGAGGCGCGGCGCGATACCCGATTGTGATTAGCTATCGTGCAACAATCCTAACGATTTTGTAAGCGGTGTGCTGATTGGCTTCGCAGGATATGCGGCGAAGTTTAGCAGTGGTTGGAGCGGGCAAACTAAAGTGGCGCGCGCAAAGCACTGCTAAAGGAGTGTAGGTGAGAGTATGCTCTCACTACTCCCCAACAAATGGGGAGTGTGCTCGTACTCCTGTCAAGTGTCATGTGATTTGTACGAAGATGGTGGAATATGGGTGGGATTTTTTGTGAATTTGCTCAACGTGTCAACTCAATAACTGAAACAATAACTCACTAAGGTTTGTTTTAGACGGCATCAAAGGTTCTCACGACTTACGGCCTGTATTTCCTCAGTTTCTTGTGAGCAATGAAACGGCATTTTTTGTGCAGTGATGGCAAGAGACGTCCATCTTCACTGATTGCCATTCGCGCACGCGGACTGCGGATTTGCCGTTCGCGTTATGTGACCCGAGTGCAATGCGCACGCATTACTCCCGAGTAACGAGAACTGCACGCCCGAACGCAGCCAGGGTGTTCGCGTCCCGCGGCCATCTTGAAAAAAGATCCAAAAGAGGGGAACAAAATTGCTGGCAGCCAATGAAAATCGCTAATGGCAGATACCTCACCGACTGACGTCATTTACAATGGCGCTAATCATTGGCCGCCACCGATTTTGTTCCCCTCCACTGGATCTTTTTTCAAGATGGCCGCGGGATGCGAACATCCCTTCTGTTGGCAAAACATTCTGCATGCAGTTTCCAAATTGATTGTTCTCATTTCATAAATTATCATCGAAAACGATGGTTTCTGTGCTTTCTTTCTCAAACGAGGTTACCAGTGCTAATTTTAAATGTGTCAATTACATCACATTACATCAAATGATCGCGATTCAGTGCACCAAGAGCCGATATATTCATTTTTAAAAATCTGCCATGGCATGCAGTTCTGCTGAAGTTAGTAACATCACACACTTCTTCGTGTGAGGGCGCTGTTGCTGTCTTGCTTTCTGGGGCCTGTTTTCGCGACCATAAATATGTTTCTGACATAATTTCTGGTTCAACCATGGAGGAAGGAAACAAGAACAAAAGAACCACTGTCGCTGATCTGTATCGGTAAAAAAACAGCTTAGGTTAGCGACAACAAAAACTGAGTGTCGTTTTTGTAATGTATCCAAATTCATGGATGTTTATTGTGACATTGCCTATAGTGATGAGCTGCTATTTCATTAACGTTCGTTTTGGGTGTGCACCTCGAAAAATATGTTTATTAATTCACATTTTTCTAGAAACAAAAATTATTCGCTTTAAAGGCACAGGCTCGTCAGCAATGCGCGCGCGCCAAATTAGTGCTACGAAATACGCAGGTCCATAGCAAAGGCGTGGAGCTGCGTATTTCGTGGCACGAATTTGCCGCGTGCGCATTGCTGACGAGCCTGTGCTTTTAAATGCACGAGACTAACGTTTAGTTTATCGAATAATTACTGTCAATATTTAAACTTATTTGCGGTCCTTTTACTCACGGCAAGGTGTTTAAATTAAATAATTGCCTAAAAGATCGTCCGGAGAAGAAAACAATTTCGAATTTGATGAGAACCACAGACATCGACAATTATAACTTTTAAATTCGATTTATTGCTATGGTTGAAATACATTTTGAATACATTATATTAGTTGTTGCTGGGTTGGATATAAGCCCCGGATAAGCTTTGTGGTCGTTAGGAATAGGAGTAACCTTTTGTTATCAAAGTATGCATGGATTTGCATGCATTACAAAAATCATTATTCAAAATTAGTGTCACAAAAGCCATTTTCGTATGAGGATGAATCAGGCAGGTAGTTTAATTTTATGTCATGTCAAATGTCAATACAAAAACGATATTCTACCACTACCAGCCAGAAATATGTTTTGATATTTGATGGAAATATTCCGGACAAAAACAGGAAGTACTTCAACAAAACATAACGTAAATAAATAACGGTGACACTTGCCTAATCACTTTTTTTAGCATTTACACTTGGGTTTTCCAACGATTCTTTCGTGACAAATGCAATAAAAATGTCAGTCAACCTGTCATGCCTAGCCTGTGAGTTGCAGGCATGTGTGGGCGTGACCCTTACATACCTGCAAGTACCAATGCCTACAACAGACGCGCCAGGGCATGGTAGGTCACGTGACTTATTCAACCAATCATTCGCGCTGATTCGATGGTGGCCGCCATTGGCGTGTGTGTAGTTTTTGCATAGGAGCTACATAGTACATAGGGTTTCGGCTCGCCGAGATCCGGTCGTGAGTCACGTTGGAACTCTATCGAAACATTGACCGCAAAACCAAAGCCAGGAATTTCTACTCTTAATTTCACATACTGTCCACCATTTTTACCTCTTGGAAGTGTGCAGAACACATGTGCGGAATTCTGGACGCTAAATTTGAAGTGGAGCCAAAAAAACTGTCCTGAAAGTTTTAGTTTTGAATGGTGAAAAAAGGTGCTCATCACACGTTGGATATAGCGCATTGCGGAAGTAGAGTGTGTTGAAATCCAAAATGGCGGATGCGGAGCTCAAGTATTTGATCGTGGACAAGGACTTGGTAAGCGACCCGGCGTCTCAAGCAGAATGGACGTCCAAGAGATTGGTTTGGGTGCCGGACGAGATTCATGGCTTCGTCTCGGCGAGTGTCAAGAGCGAGAAAGGCGACAATATCACGGTGGAAGTTACCGACACCAACAAGAAAAAGGTGGTCAACAAGGACGACATCCAGAAGATGAACCCGCCCAAGTTCAACAAAGTGGAAGATATGGCCGAGCTGACCTGTCTGAATGAGGCGTCGGTTCTGTACAATCTCAAAGACAGATACTACTCTGGGCTTATTTATGTAAGTTGTGTGAAAATGTGTTGTCATCACTCGGCCAGTTTACTAACGTTCAGTTGTAGTTTTTCTTTCGTTGCAGGTTCGAATTCCATGAAACATGTTAAACCTTGTGTGCATTTGCAAACATTGCGGTAAGAGTTGGGAAGTTGATCAGAAATTGTTTTCTTTAAAATGACTCATCTAGCATTGGTATGTGCAGATTTGATGGAAAAACCCAAAATTTGGAGTGGGAAAAATTTAAGATTTGGTGAGGAAACACTTAAACAATTTTCAGCCTGTCTCATATGTTTTGCACACTGGGTCTAAAGCCATGATCAACTAACCAATTCTTTCCGTAAACACGTCACCTGTCAGGTGACGTATTTACTGTGTCACGTGACAGAATCTGGCCAATCATGGCAAGTGTTATCCAGCCCTGGTCTTGGGTGACATCAGCACGCGCTTCGCAGGAAACATTGCCAAGTTGAGCAGTGGTTGGAGCGGATGAACTGGGCGCGCTAACCGCTGCGAAAGGAGTGTACTTGGCCAGTAGAGGGCGCCAGCAAGGCTTTACGGTGTAAGTGGCCCTCGGCCAGAGGATTGGGGCATGTCTGCTGGGAAACGGTAGTCTTCCACCCACGCACAGCAGGACGTTACATGTGTATGGGTCGAAAAATGCAACAAACTTACTTTCTGCCTCGACTACTAATGAGCCTTTATTTAACACCATTTCATGCTTACAACATCAAGGCGTTTCCTGGCGGACGTGTTCCAGTCCTCTGGCAGAGGGCCACTTACACCGTAGAGCCATGCTGGCACGCTCTACAGGCCGATTGATGCAGTTGTTACAATATCAGGCCTCAACGTAATAAAAAGTAAGGGGTGATTCACTTTGACCTTGATTTTGTCGACTTTCAAAGAGCATTGAGCGAGGACAACTGAAGAGGCACCACAGCCTGCCACAGCCAACTTTGTTATTAGCTGGCCAAGTTGGCCTTATAAATTGTATTATCTCGAGGGGACATTGGGGCCAACTCGGCAGGGCGTGAGGCCATTGGCCTCATTTCAAGGGGACTTTGGGGCCAACTTGGCAGGGCATGAGGCCATTGGTCTCAGTGGCCTCGGTTAATGTCTAGACCTGAAGTGTGATACTGATAGACTGAAACATGGCATCTCCCAGCAGCTCACTGCTAGCTGGGTTTGAGTACACTGACAATAAAAACTGCACTCTGACCTCAGCAGGAGAATTTAGAGCTAGGATTACCCTAGTGAAGGTTTGATGGGCAAAAAACCCAAATGTATTAGGAATTTTTCTTGTTTCAGGCAAGTCCTACAGGTTTTGTACACAGGATCCACTTGCAGGCTAAGAATTCTTTCCAAATGAAGTGAAAAAAGAAAGTCTATTTCTTCAACAAGATTACTGAGTAAATAAACACTTCCTATTACATGATTCGAGAAGACAGTTATATGCAAATTAGATCTTTAGACCATGCTTGGCCCACTTAACTCATTATCCAATCATGTGAAAATAAACAGATCTGACCTCAGTGTGGTGTAGAAACCTGCAAATCCAATTACCTATTCAATTTATACTTGTACATAAATGTAGTAACTCTACTACTAAAAGTTGTCCATATGCCCAGTTTATTTTAGGGGCGGTCCAAAGTTGTTAATATTTTCATGGTTCTACAGACTTTCAAGACTGTCCTTGCTCGGGACCAGGGTTGAAAATTTTGGCCCCGGGGCGAGAATGGAAGTGGGAAAAGGAGCAGGGGCGCGGCGAGTTCTTGGGGCGAGTTCACCCGGGGCGAGTTTCAGAACAAGTGTAAATCGAGGCAGGGTTGAACTCGGGGGTGAGTCACTCGGGGGTGAGTTACCCTGGGGCGGCCCCAGGGCGAGTTCGCCCCAGGGATGGTTGGTTCTAGTGGGAAAAGGCCTTATGTAACAAAGATAGACGGATGTTACATTTAAGTGTCTGTCCTTGTTATATAAGGCAATGGGAAATTTGTAGGCTACAGGGAGGTTTTCGACGGGCACTTTCCCATTTTAAGTCCAATGCGGACAGCCTACCATAGGACGTTTTCCTCTCAGTAACTTTCCCCTTAATCCAGCAAGTTACTTTTCCTGGCTAACTGCTGCCCAGGGAACTTTTCCCGATAAGTCTAGTGCGGACACAATGAGTCGGTAAAAGTGCTCTGGAAGTGTACATGTACGTCCGGGCCGCGAAGGTCATACTGCGAATGAATGTTACCGAAGGTTGCGGTAACTCTCCACGAGGCAGCGGAAAGAAAGTCCAATGGGAACATGCCTTTAGTCAAAAGTAATTCTGAAATGTAGGGTTTTATTCGTATGGCTTTTAAATCTCGCCCTCTCGTCAGGCCTTGGTTTACATGATCTGAAATTTTGGTTTAAATCTGTTAGAAAAGGAAAAAGTTATTTAAGATCAAAAATAGGACAGGCTTTTTTTTTGACATGTAGTACCTTTAATTTATGCATTTACAGGAAGTTTGACATCCTTTTGTATGCATGAGGTACATGTACTGGTACTTCATGAATAAACCACAATGCAGCCAAGATTCCTGCCATTTTTAAATGTCACAGCACAACAGGATAATAGGTTCTGTTGGCATGAATGGCAGCTTAAACTAGGCCAGTGTTTGCATAACGATCTGGTAGATTATGAAAAAGTATTTGTCAAGTTATAAAAAGTCAGTCTGCATTTCCTAACTTGTTCATTGCGTTTTGATTTAGAATATGCTTGAACTGCCCTTTGTGACAATGTATTTTGTCAAACGCGAGCGGTTGTCAAGCTGTTTTCGTTATTTTTTGTTTGGTGTGTTGGTCTATTTGACTGTACTTGTACATGTAGTTTAAACTAATTAAATAGATTCATGAGACTGCATTCACACTAAAGGCCTGTCCGCATTGGACTTCTTGGGAAAAACTTCCGCAAAAGGTCTGGTCCGTGGTTCGAATCCCGGTGGAGCCAAGTTGCTTTTCACTGCATCCAGATTTCCCAAACTCATGAACATTTGTCCATTGTTAATAACTCTAACAGGCACACTTTATTTATGTAGCACATTACATCTTAATTAATGTGGATTTGTGATACATTAGTCTTTATTTTGTTGAGAAAGACACTAAGCAGCCATCCAAATGATGACAATAAATGACTACTTGAGCAGACTTGGTTGGGGTCAGTGACCCCCAATTGGTCTCTGAAACCAACTTGCATGAAGTCGGTGGTAGCTTATACAAGCTCCCCAAAAGCCTTGAGGAGAATTGTGTGTGAAGGAATGCAGGGAAGATGTTTGTCAGACCCCATGGTTTGATCCTGTTGTGATGGGTAGAGGGGGCAGATTCAGTTCTGGCTTAATGGGCTAGGGGACAAGGTGAAAGTTTCATTTTTATGTTGACTTTAGGCCTGTCCGCATTGGACCTTTTTTTGGGGGGTTGGGGGGTTGGGGGAACTTACCGAGGGGTGCACTATAAATTTCGTCTAAATTGTAAATGTGGCATCTCTATGATAGGTCTCTTTCCATATACCAGGCCTAAATATGAAAACTTAATCACGGTAACCTGGTGACATGTAATTTGTAGGCCTATAGCCTTATTAACATATTTGGGTAAAAAGTGTGTGGATAATTTAAAACTATATTACATCCAATGCAGTCGACCAAGAGAAAATGTCCTGTCAAATAACTCTACTTTCCTGAGTGCAGGTTACTTAATTACAGCCCAACTTTATCCAGAAAAAAATTACCAGGTCCACCTTCATGGTTTAACCCAGTCCAAAAAAATAAAATTCACAGTAAAAAAGGCTATGTAGTTTATACCCTGTTAATAGACCACTCTTGTGGCAGCCATTTTGGTAGGCATCTTCTGTTGCTGAATTTCGCCAACAATGCACACACAATGTACATGTATACGTACAGCGTATGTATCCCAAACAGAACTTGCCTACTAATGTGACCTAGGAAAGTGGTCTATAGAAGAGACGTCACAAATGCATTTTACTTTTTAACAAAGCGGCACATAGTGTTAGCATGTATTTGTGGCATAAATCATGCATGCGCGAATGCACGTCAACAATTGCAGAAACCCCATACCAAAGCTGTGACTCATTCCTAATCTCTGTTTGTGTGGCTTTTCTCTAATCATAGAAACCAAATGAATGAATTCAATAGCAGAAGGCTGCTTATTGTATAATATAACTGCCTCCCAATGATGGGTTGGGTGTCAAAGTGGAATTTCTTGCTTGTTTGAAAGGATTTAGCCCATGGTATTTTACACTGGTCCATTTTAATAGGGAACACACTTGTACATTGTGTTTTGATATTTTGTAATGGAAATATAGCCTAAGGGATTGTTGGTCTGTTGCCTCTAATTGGGGAGTTTATACTGTTTGACGTTTGAAGACTCAACCCAACCCATTTTCAATTGCGTAGGCCTACATGTATCGTTTTGTAGTTATGTCGTGCAAACTACATACTATGTGGACACATTCTGTACCCAATTCGGCATTCTTTTGAATTTTGTAACTTGCAAAGTGGTGATTCTGTTAAGCCTAGCGTACATCGACCTTGCAACTGGAAGCAACTCAACTGATCAGTTGCAATAAACTGTTGCATAAACTAACGGCAACTGGGAGCATCCAGCCAGGTCTACATTTCCAGAGCGCGCACATCGACATGGCAACTTGGTAAAGCCTAGAGTATTAACCTTGCAACTGGAAGCAACTGTTGCTTGTATCTGCTGTCGATGTGCGCGCACGTGATCAGATGCATGCGTGCAACTGACAGCAACTAGTTGCAAGTACGCGTACATCGACGCAACTGGATACAACTAGTTGCCAGAAAGTAGAAAATGAGCAGCTCGCGGCAACTGGGATTTTTCCAGTTGCCAGTACTGTAGTTGAAAGTGCGCGTACGGTACATCAAACGTTGTACTGGGAGCAACTGATCAGTTGCTCCCAGTTAACACAAGTTGCTTCTAGTTGCCAGAAACATCAGTTGCCACTAGTTGCTTCTAGTTGCAAGGGCGATGTACGTTAGGCTGTTGAGAACATCTCCAGACATTGAAAGGTCAAATCCCTATTGTACAATACAAAGTAATGCAGGTACTTTAAATTAAATTCAAGCAGTAATGTTTAGCAATTTCCAAACATCATTCTCTATCAAGATTTATTATCCAGCCACATATTATAAGGGTGCCATATATTTCTTGTAAAGGTACAATTAAAACTGGCAATTTCCCTGGGGTATCTACTTCATATTCCCCCTGTATGCATGATATATGTACAGTCTACATGTGCCTTAACTGCACAAATTAAAAATGACACCCCATCTTTACAATTTTGTAAGCCCATCAGGGTTTGAAATAGCCACTGGACTGTGGCCAGTAATTTAAATGTTGGTCTAGTGCTTTCTGTGCTATATTAGACCAACTAGTCCAGTGTCCTTTCTCATTTTTAAAGTTCAATTTAACAGTAGGCTACATGTATAACTTTGTCAAATTTACCAATTGACTTAAAACAAAATTCTAGATCATGTACTATAAACAAGGCATGACATTTTTGCCACTTTTGACTTGCCGTTCTCTAGTGTCGCTAAATTACTGGAGATGGTGGCGGAAATTGCATGCTGCAGCCAAAAGCTTCTGAAGGAATGCATTATTACCCCTAATGTCATTGCACAAACTCATCAAGAGTTGCAGAGGGACTACATAGACTGACATATTTTTTGACACTGGAGGACGCCTACATGTAGTCAAAAGTGTAAAATGGTGCATGTTTTACATAAAGCAAATGGGTCTTTCTATAAATTAGGGGTCCAAAAGTGTGACATTTGGTGTCCCCCGTTACACCATACATGTATGTGTTATTTTTCGTACAAAAATCATTAAAATGGCTTTTAAACCATTTTGTATGAATTGTACTTTATGTACACACTCTTTGAGATGGAAAGTATTTAAAGAATGTGTCCTGAATTTACAAAAACAAGATGTAAAATGTAACGGGGGACACCAAAGCTGGACCCCTAATTTATAGAAAGACCCAAATACAGCATTTTGCATGACCTCGAAAGAAGGGGAGTCGTGTAGAATTTACATTTGGACTGTGAGCAGAGTGCTTTAAAATGCAAATGTAGTAAGTTTCTGTTTGGCAGACACAATTTATTATGATTATTTAAAGTTCATGTACTATTATCAGCAGTTGGATGTTATCAATTGCGCAAATATGGTGTCAGCATACTGGGAATGTACACAAAACAGAAGTGTCTAGCAGAAGTACAGGCGCCAAGAGATACGTACAGTTATCGTATACTGGGATTATAATGCACAAAATTCTACAGTCCTAACCTTACCCCTGTACACACGTAGTAGGACTAGTGGTTTAGAGGTTTTTTGAGACCATGGCTAGGAAAATAGTTGTTTGCACTAATACGATAAAAAACAAATCTCAGGGTTTAAATTACCGGTATTTGTCATTTGCCAAATGAGAAGCATCATTGACAACAATTAGCCTATTGATTGCTTTCTGGTGACGTCACGCCTTCCATCCACCATTTTGGGTGTCATTTTTTATGACCCACGTGGCTCGAGTGATTACCGGCCAGAAAAGCGCATTGGTTGCACTTACCTCTGTTGCTTAACCTTGCTTTATGTTGTTGCGCCATGGCTGTTGTATCGATAAAGATAAAATGTATTTATTCAGGCTAAAAATCGCGATCAAGTAAAAACACCTTTGTTTTTACAAGCTGACTACATGCTCAATAATTTGAATGTACCAGTATCGCAATGTGCGCGCGCGTGTGGCATTTTTGTATGAAAATACGCTGGTGAGTATTTTTTACGCGTGTTCATGTGCATCTATTGGCGCGCGCGTGTACGGTGACACCTAAACATTTTCGGAAGTTCTACGTCACGGAAAGCAATCAATAGGTTGGTGCAGTATTTTGAGAGAAGATAAGGAAGACATTTTCAGTTTTAGAGATGGGAAGGAATCCCCACATTACCAGCATGTGGGAGAAACCCATGGAATCAGGCAGAGACTGAAAACCTAATCCATACATTGACCCAGAAAGGATTTGAACCCGGGACACAGATCTGGAAGGCAAGCAAGTACTGAAAAACCAAATTGTTGTCCAGTGTGTATTTTGAGATCCGAAAAACAAGTCAATTCCACCATAATAATGGTAAAAGAATGTTTTGAATGTGGTACGGTATTTGTGGTTATACCACTTTGCTGTTCACATTATAAACATTAACATTAATGAATTTCCTTATTTGGGTGTATCACCACCTGTGGTATCCAGTGAGGTGGTTTCCAGTGAGGTGGTTCCCAAAGAATGTGCTTTGTGTTCCCTAAGGCCATGGGTGGAGAGGGTTAACCCAACCTGCCATGGATGTTGTCTGTTATTCTCATACCCGATGCGAGTGTGGAATGTCGCATTCAATGATGCTGCTTTGTCAAGTGTATCAGGCTTGCACAATGGCTCTGGTACACGCATTTAGCATGTTAAATCTTTGGCAAAGTATTTATTTAAAAAAAATTCCATCATGCCTCAAATTTTAATTCGTAAATACCTTGGACAGTTGACGCATCCTATTGGCTGAAAGCACATCACGTGGCCAGTTTTAAACGGACGATAAAAGCCCAGTCAGTCTTAAACACTTTTAAGCCTAGTTCACGGTTGCGCCCGTGCCCTGGTCAGTGCATATGGAACACGCACATGCACACAGAAACTGTTTAAAACCAGCTAGGGTCCTGGGTGCTGATAATGGCCCTCGCCTGGCGGCCCAGGACCCCAGCCGGTTTTAAACGCATGTTTAAGACTGGCCAAACCTACTTTTAGTCCCTAATTGTAATGTAGTACATATTTCTTTTTGTCACGCATAACAAATGACCATTGCAACAAACACTCGCGGATCCCATACAGTTTCGTTACAGCCAATTTCAACTGTCACATCATATAAGAGCAGGGGTCGAAATTAACCTGAATTTCATGCTAGTCAGAAGGACCAGTAGATTAGAGAACTGTACTGGTCCTGCTGAAAATTTGGTGGTCCACTATGCTTTTCAAAATGGTACCGAGATGTACCGGTACTGAAACACTTTCTGGTTTAAGGTCATTGAGTGCAGGATGGATAGGATTGCTTTTTGATCCAACCCTGGGGCATGTCTGGAGAGATCGGAGAAAGAAATGTAGTTATCTGAAAATGTCTAAAGCGATCAGGAATTGTTTGATTGTAACCAGTAATTGTTCGCATTTAGTAAGAAATGTTTACTGTGGATTAGGCATCGGAGAATGTTTCCATTAGTCATGAAATGTTTTCACTGGTCCATCGGACTGGTGTTTTTAATATCCTTCGGATTTTTTACTGGTCTCGGACCACAGGACCAGTGTTAATTTCGACCCCTGTAAGAGCCATGTTACATGTGTAGTTTTGACCTACAAAGTGGATAAATTTGGAGTCAAACATTTTGTGGTACTATTTAGAACTTTACACAGTTTTTTGAAGTTCTAAATATTGTAATTTTAAGAGAGCTACATTGCGAGTGCTGTATTTGAGTCCATCACAGGTCAATTCTTCACCCCGAATTCTACACATTCAAATGGAGGTGTAGTTTAAAAAGTCACATACTATGGTGTTGTTGCTACGTGGTGCACGCCATTGCCTAGCAATCAACAGTCTGGTTGTTTTATGCCATTCTGTCCTACGATGAATAAACTCTTACATGTGCTGAAGTGTCACGACGTATAAGGCCAATGAAATTAGATTACTAGTTTCTCGTCAACCATTTATCAAATTTTGGCGAGGGATTTTTTTTCATTATTCATTATTTAATAAAGGAAAAATACAACCTTTACACATAACAAACTACCATTTAGAAACTGAATATTAAGGCTCTAAACATGGTTTGGTGCCAGTATCAATTCCATCGAGTTATACCAGGTAGCTTGTGTTTAAAGGAACAAGTTGAGATGACAAAATCATGGGAAATGACAAAGGAGAGGTCTGGTTATGAAAGAGCAATATATTTGAATATAAACACAAAAGCTGCAAAACACAGATCGCGACTGCACAACTCAAATGGAAACTTTTCACTTGGAAGTAGATTGCATTTGATTTTTCCCCTTTTTTGCAAAATAATGAAATGTTGGCATAATGAATTTTTTTGGTGCGGGGTCAAAATCATATGCGGGCGCTGACGAGAAACTAGTAATCTAATTTCATTGGCCTAAAGGGGTACACTGTGTCCCGTTTCCATGGAATGACCCATGTATATGTGAATGGCCCTTTAGTCCATCAATAAAGCTTTAAATCTGCATCTCCATTCAATTCCATCAGTACCCAGGCATTGTGACAATGGTACCCCATACATCAGACACTTTTTCCCCATATCAAAGTTTTCATTGTATTACAGTAAAGCCCTATAAAGACGCACTCAACTGTCACCAAGCCTTCAGTAGTGACAACTGAAAGGAGTGCCACCTCAACATGTAGGACACTCGGAGGTCACAATCTAGTTCTGTTTGGCAGGTACAATGTCCAGGAAGGGTTAACTATCATACTGCACAAATCGGTGTGCCTGGGTGCTTTAGAATGTACACTACATGTACTGTATCTGGGAATTGTGTAAGAGAGTTTCAGATCAGAACCATTCGGTTGATAGGCTAAGAGCACTGCAATTTTTCGCTTGGTTTTTATTTGAAGAAAAAAACCTAATAATAATAAGATTTGTAAGAACTCTGGATGCCACAATAGGGCGACATTTCGGGAAGACTCGCCCCGGAGACCACCCAAATTTCGGCAAGAACCACTCAAAATGACACCTTATTTTTTTACCCAAAGCTTCCAAAAATGCTTCCAGACCTAAGACTCGGTTCTAGACCTAATAAAAATGGTTCTCGATTTAAAAAAAATGGTTTTTGACCTTAAAAAATGATTTAAAAAACAAAAAATATTAGGGCGACACCAAAATGTCGCCCTATTGAGCATGTCGCCCTAATATAGCTTTTTTACACACAAATTGTCGCCCTACATTGTATCCTAGTATTCATAGTTTTTGTAATGCGCACATATCCACCCTGCTGGGTGTTCAAGGCGCAGAGACACTAAAAAACAAAGTAATATTAAATATGAAAGAAACAATCAAAAATGATAGGAACAACCAAATTAGTCTTTGAAAACCTAAGACATGAGAAGTTTTAAGAAGTGATTTGAATTTTGTTGTACAGAGACAAGATCTAAGATTAAGCGGTAGAGAGTTCCAGATGTGTGGTGCGGCTGCAGAAAAATGTCTGTCACCCCACGAGTGTCAAGACTTGGATCCCTTGAGGAGAAGCATGTTGCTGGATCGTAGGTTCCTTGACGGAGTGTAAACTTGAAGAAGTTCTGAGATGTAATGGGGAGCCTTGGATGGGATTCAAACCCGAAACCTGCAGGCCTGTTGGCTGGAGCTTGGGGTCCGTTTATCATTGTTTGGGGTTTACTTCACAATGTCATTGCTTCTCTCCATGACATCCTACATGTAGCTTCTTGAGATATATTAACTTTCTTTATTGCAATCCACCCCTGGGTTACGGGCCTTCTTGACACACAGCCATATGCTATGAAGCAAGATGCTATGAAGCATCTACAGTGGTACATGTACATGTATATATGCACAGTCTGGCACTTTTACAACCAGAAGTACATGTAGTTATATGGAATATTTTATAGAATAAATTTAAAAAAAAAATTCGGAATTACTGCCAAATACACATAAGATGTTGAGTTATTGGGCAGTGTCATTGTTTTTGTGAAGTTCCTGTCAAGTGTTTTGACAGTATTTCAGTGGAGGAAGATACAAAATAGTGCGCCTTCTATTTGTACAAATGAAGGCTTCAGGCGCAAAAGCTGCTAAACGCAACTTCCATGAAAAATTTTATAATGTCATCAAGTGAGAGATTTTAGTGCCTAGTTTACGATGATCAAATACTTCCTGCTTCAAACCCGCTAAAACCCACATTTAAGCTATCCAAAAACTCATTTTTTTGGCAGAAACCACTAAACGCCGACTGCATTTTTTTGCAAAAGCAGCTATTTCCACACAGCGCAAATTGTAGTGCACATCAGATTATGTGTCACCCGAGATGGCAGCTCTAACCATCGCCGATTCTTCACGCTGAGACGCAGGATTTTTGCCAATTTTCTGGCGAATCAACTCTAATAAAGTCATAATAAAGTCATAATAAAGGTGAAATCGGCAAACTTGAACATAGAAACGACTTGGATGAAATGAACGAACCTGTGGTGGTTTCACCATCAGGCAAATGAAAATGCCATCAGTTCACCATCAGGCAAATGAAAACGCCATCAGCCAGGTATTTCTGCCCGTTATACGGCCAAAGAAGCTTGTTACCGTGGTAATGATAAAATAGATTTAGCGGGTTTTGCAGCAAAAGGCAGAAACATTTCATAACAATTAATTAATTAGAAAAAGTTAGATTTTTGAAAATTCGACATTTTATACACTAAAGGTGAAATCAGCAAATTTGAACACATCCTGAGATCTCAGGGAATTTCCACTATGCGAAGCGACGTGACAATACCCTGAGGAAATACACGCAAATCTGTGGAGCGAGCCGGCTGTTGTCTTAAGCCAACTCACGCCCGAGTCATTTTGATGTAATTTAATCAATTCGGTCATGTTATGCCGAAAAGAAACAATTTCTATACTTTCCAGAAATTGTATTGGGTTCCGTTCCTTATGACTGTCCCATTCCTACCAAACTTTCAAACGACGAACCTTATTTACTCCGCAGTTGTTCACATTAATAACAGGGATGCATGCTGACGAATGTAATGGAACGGATTCCCCAGTATGCTTTAAATAGCAGCCAATGGCCGACGCGGACAACAGCCAGCATTAGCGAGTACATGTATCACATGCATGCACGGTGTTTACAATCTGCGCGCGTTACATTTGAATGCCTGCAATCGTGCTACAATGCACTGCAAGCGTCCTGATTGGTCCAGCAGAGGCGACAAGATTTCTGTCGCTAGTCCCACCGCCAAATGGGGCCTTTTTCAACAGGGTCACTGTACGCAGGAGTTAGGGAGTGCGTTAAAGGGGCACTGTTGCAAGAGGATGATTTGAACATAGAAACGTAGTAAAAATTGCTGTTTTAAACATGTTAAAAGAAAAGTTCCCAGGTGGACTTAGTGGCTTTTGCGCCTGAACTCTTCCAATGCGAAGTATGGTTGACATACTACCGGGAGCTACCATACATTTACGCATGTACCTAAGACACTCATTGATTTAGGTCATCGAAAGTGCAATCGACCCAAAATCTAACGCTGTGGTGGATGCGCCAAGGAAAGGCTGTCGAAATCACACACTTCACTGGAGTTATTAGTGAGATTCTGGCAAGTCTGCTTGACTTGGTTCTCTTAAGGCTTGCTAACCCGGAGGGGGCCGATCCTGGTGGAAAGATGCTTCAGTGGCCATGCTGTGAAAATTATGATGGAATGACGTGGTTGGAGTGAATTACCGTAGATGTTATAGTGACATAATTTGTGAGCAGGGATATAACGTAATTTGAATGATGAACGGTGCAACGGACATATGGCATATTAAAAATGGCTACAGTAATAGATGTGTTTTTTATTTATTTAAAGTGACTTCTAAAGTTGTTTTTCTTCTAAAATTGCCAGTATATTTTGTTTAATGATTGTGGTTTTTTTACATCAATAAAAACCCACAATATTTTTGTTCTCTTTACCCTGTTTACACTTGATCCTGAGCTCGGGGTCGAACACCGAACTCGGGATCAGCCTCGGATCACAAACTGAGTGTAAACGTTCTCCGGACCAAATTGGCCCCGGACCAGACCATGAGATTTTTGTCTCGCGTTTGCGGAGGGTTCGATCCTGAGCTCGGGATCTGTTTGCCGTTAGATTTATAAGCAATTAATCTTTACCGCATCCGTTCTACAGCAGTAGCGGGGAAAAGCCCGCGAAATTCAAGTAGCCTTGTACACTGTACAGGTACATGCACAACCCATGCACACATTGATCAGTACATACACCCTTAGAACATGAACTTTGACTGCAACTTCTGGCACCTTGTTAGAGATCAACTACAGAATGTAAAAACGCGGCACTCAGGATCATTGCGGTTAACACTGACGCATTCCTATCAGGGGATCACTCTTAATCCCGAGCTCGGGACCAGTGTAAACACTGTTTGGTAGCGAGTATGATAAATTTTTAGGTGGCAGTGTATACAAGTACTTGTATTTCTGCCAAAAATGAATAAACATATCTGTGTACTGTCTAGAGTAAAGATCGTCAATATTTTTGTTTGCGAAAGGCAGTTTACATTAGAAAAATCATATTAAAATCATCTTACCAGGATTCAAGAACTCTGATTCATTGGGCCGGTACTGGTAGAGCCCGGTGAGTCTGAGGTCTCGATTTCAAATTCTGATAAAGCCCATATGATTTTTCTCTCATCCCGAGTTTGATTGCTTAATTTCAATGGTGATCAGGCACCATACCAGATCTTGTGTTCATTACTTTGCCCAGTTGTGCTCCCGTGTAACACCGAGAGAAAATTGGGTTCGTGGGGAAAACCTGAGGGAGTATACCACTGTGCCTTATAGCTCGGCTTCAAGACCTCTGATTCATTGGGCTGGTACTGCTGGTAGAGCCCGGTGAGTAGGAGGTCTCGGGTTTAAATCCTGACAAGGCCCATATGATTTTTCTCTCATCCCAAGTTTGGTCGTTTCATTTCAATGGTGATTAGGCTCCATACCGGACACAGTACTAAAAGCGTCCTTCGGTTCGACCGAAAACGGTCTATCTCAGTTGTGTCTGAACGGTCTATGTAGACCGCTTTTAGTACCAAAACGGTCTAACTCCGGTCTACGTAGATCGCCGATGAGAGGCGGTCTATGTAGACAATTTTTGGTTTAACTCGAGTTAAACCCTCTAGTACCGTGTTTGGATAGTTGAACATCCGGTCTGAGTTGCCGCTGTGACCCACCTCATTCAAGCGCGCGAACACGTAAAGTGTGCGCCATGTATTCTTGGCGTTCATAGCAGATGTCAGGATGCAGCTGCATGACCTGAAATAGACCGTTTTCGGTCTAATTCGGGCATGTCTGAACACTAAGTTTTTAGGCGAGGAAAAATCCCACGCAGCGACCGCGGAATGTTAAACCTTTTTCGGTCTCCATAGTCCAATGTCTGAACATAGCCATATTGTGTTGATGACAAATGAATACAATTGACATGTCATGATAATTTATAATTTCTTTTCTCCAGACATATTCCGGTCTGTTCTGTGTGGTGGTGAATCCATACAAGCGACTTCCGATCTACTCAGAGAAGGTGATTGAACTGTACAAAGGCAAGAAGCGTCACGAGGTGCCACCCCACGTCTATGCCATCACAGACAATGCCTACCATAGCATGCTGCAAGGTGAGTTTTAAACTAAAGCCCCGCCCACACTTAAGCCCAACCCACTTTGGACATGCTGAGGTAAAACCACAAAACTGTTAAAAGCTAGTACTTAATGTTCGCCTGGAATGCGTGTAGTTGCGCCTTCTCATTAACATTGTTTTGGGCTCTCATTTGCCTGATTTAGGCACCTTATTTGCATGGTTTGGGCACCTCATTTGCACGGTGTTGGTCACTTCCACAATAATAGGCATACAGGACCTCGTGCATGTTCACTTTTTAAAGGTCTGTGATGACCACGCAAAGTGCGACATGCGTACCTGATCTACACGTACCTCATCTACACGTACCTCATCTACGTTCCCAGAAAACAATGAGCATATTTCATTCAGCTTCTTGTTCTGAGCACGCGAGGAGATTGCCCGTGCAACTCTGTCGTCTCTTTTGTTCAAACGTGTTCGTCTGCTTTGCTTATGTCAACGTCAAACATTTCAAATACCATCATCGGTAATGTATCCATTTTGGGATGACTGTCACTACCACCAAAGACCCTTGTCCGTTGCCAACTGGGATATTTTAACAACGGCTGCCTATGGCGATGAAACAAGATGGCGTCGCGTTAGCAAGTAATTGGTAGGTTAGCATGCGGTTTGTTTGCTACCGTAGGTGCTTAAGCAGTGAGTAAGTTTTAGTAAATTTAAAGAGCGCTGCCTAATCAGAAAACGGGTGCTAATGGGTTTTATGAAATTGGCCCTAGGTCAGTTTAGCTGAGTTAAGCCACGTTCCCATTGGACATTCTCTTCTGCTGCCACACTGAAAGTGACTGTGACCTGGGGTAACATTCGCACATTATGTGGATATTCACTGGGAAGCTTTATGTGCAAGTTCATTGTTTACAGCAGGGTCACATAACTTTCATGGGCAAAACTGTTCCCACTGGACCGAATACAGCTCTGCAAATTTACCGCAGCAGAGCGGAAAGTCTGCTGGCAGGATAAAAAACAGTGGTAAACTGTCTGGTAAACTGGCATTTTTGTGTCAGCATTGTCGTTATTTTCACTGGTTCATGACCTATGTCTGTCTGGGGTTTTAGTGGTTTGCATGCCTGCATTGTAAATTATTGGAAATGACATGCTGTCTAATGTCTGAAAGTGCCAAACAATGTGCATGGTTGTACATGATTTTGAAAAGCATCCATGTAAAGGTTGTTATATTGTATCATATTTTAGTGTTCGACACTGCACTAAAATTTATTTAACTGCTAGTCAACGGCAAGCATCTGCTGCTTGAGAATAATAATAATAATAATATTTATAACAAAGTAAAGGTGTTTCCATTGGACGTTAAATAACTATTTTTCCCGTATTAGGACGACCGTTTTGGGTAGAGTGCTTACAGAGACCACTAAAACCACAACATTTTCGGAAAGAAACTCATGAATTGACACCCATTTTCTCAAGCTAATTCTAAAACCTAGACGAAAATGGTTTGTGACCTAATAAAAATGGTATTATTAGGGGTAATAAAAATGGTTTTTGACCTAATAAAGATGGTTTTTGAAGCACTTGGCGTTAGGACAACTGGCTATCGGTCGCCCTAATGCGGTCGGTCGTCCTAATACGCCTTTTTTACCCATAACCGGTCGACTTAAGCGTGAAAAAGCAGGTTGTTCTCTTCCGCTACCTTACAGAAGTTACCGTGACCTTCTGGTAAAATTCCTCCATATAATCTATCCGTGCATTCCCATTTGCCATTTGTTTTCAAATGTGCAAGCCCATTATCTGCTGCAGAGTCACATTATTTGTACAGGGCGAAACTGTTCCCATTGAACTAAAATGAAGCCCTGTTTCTGCGGCCCTCTCGACATGTACATGTACGTTTTACATCCTGGCCGCTGTAACTTTACAGGGACATTAATTATCTGTGTCCCCATTGGACTTGTTTTTGTAATTCTACCGCACAACTACAGTAGTTTAACTTTTTAAAAAGTCCGATTAAAACTCATTCCCTGTTTTTTTTTTACACAACTGAGCAAAGTAAACCCCTGCATACACTGGCACTTTTTCGGCCGACGCGACTCAACTCAACTTGTCGGCTGGAGTTGGTGTCCATCGGTGATTATCAGGCCTAGTTTTTCAACACTTCTGAAAAACTAGTTCAGACAACTTCAGACTAGAACGAAGCGACCGACTTGAGTCGTGAAGTGGTATACACTTACTGACTTTCACCAACTAGTTCGCTCCAGTTTAGTTGGGTTGAGTCGCCGTAAAAGTGCCAATGTATACCAGGCTTTAGGGAAAACCTGAAGGGAGTACATGCTGTGCCTCTTAGCTCAGCTGGTACTAGAGCATCTGCCAAGAGAGTCTGCATGGGCACCATGCCAATATTGGTTCGTGGAGGATAATTAAAATCCACACTTTCAAGTATAAATCATAGGCCTACATGTACAAATAATAAAATAGGCTATGCAAGGATCTTTTCTTCAGCATGTTGTACACGTACATGTGCAATGAAAATCACATTTTACATTCCTTTAAGTTTGTTTTCCACTCCACTTTACAAGAGGGCGATATCCCAGTATGTGTTGGATTAGTGTATCAATGTTACCAATTCATCAATGTCTTGTTGGTATGTTCAAGGAATTTAGTGTACATGTACATGTACAGGGTATACATGCAGCATTCTTGAACTTCCTTCGATCAATAATGCGTAAGTTGGCCCATTCCTTCCTTCCTCCATGGTTAGTCAAGTCCCTACCAGCAGGGGGCTTATTACAACCTGACAGCTCAGGGGAAGTATTGCCTCACATGGGAGGTAATTCGTGAAGTTTCCTTTTTCCCACCTGGATATGCATGGGGTCAAAGGATTTAATGTTTGAACGTGGGTAAAGGGAGTGTGTAGTCGCACTGGTATTAGTGGATAGGTGCATGGTTTGAGGCTTGGTCACTGCTAGTACATGTACATGTAGGCCTTTTTCCACTAGAACGTCAAACGGGATGACTCACCCCCGAGTTCAACCCCGCGTCGATTCACACTTGTTGTTCTGAATCTCGCCCCGGAGCGAACTCGCCCTGGGGATCGGCACCTCATCCCTCACTTGAACAAGTGAGAACTCGCCCCTGCCCCTTTTCCCACTACCGTTTTTGCCTCGGGGAAAGTGTCTCGCCCCGGGGCCAAATTTTTCAACCCTGGTCCCGAGCAGGGTTGAACTTGCCCCGGGGAATGAGCAATCTCAGGGGTGGTGCGGGGGTGAGACTTGCAAGTGGGAATCGGAGCTTATTTTCACCCCGTGGCCACCCCCGATATTTTGTCTTGTGGGAGAAGGCCTACATGTACATGTATTGAGATGTGTCCTTAGACAGGACACCACCTTCGGAAGGTGTTTATAATAGGGTTGAACTTTCCCCGGGGAATGAGCAATCTCGGGGGTGGCGCGGTTGTGAGACTTGCAAGTGGGAATCAGAGCTTATTTTCACCCCGGGGCCACCCCCGAGATTTTGTCTAGTGGGAAAAGGCTTACGTGTATTGAGATGTGTCCTTAGACAGGACACCACCTTTGGAAGGTGTTTATAATAGAGAAATCAAGGCGGCATTCTCAGTACCAACATTCCAGTTTACAAGATGTAAACCACAAGTCTCTCAATTTTTCTAAAGCCGTGTCCGCACAGGACTAAGTTTTTAGAAGTTTTACTGAGACGATGGTAAAATGAAAAATGGTCAAAATAACCACTGTTCGCATTTGGACTTTGTCAACATGGGTAAATTTATACCAAGACTGGCGGGGAGATAACCGAGCTGTAAAGATAGTGCTTTGTTTTGTCGTAAGACACGACATTAACGTCCTTCATGGAATGATGCACTGCAGTAGCACTGATCCAATGATTGTACATGTATCAATATCTGCCATTGTAGTGACCGAAAACAGGAACAGCGCACCAGAAACTTGTCACACGTGTATGCACTGCATCGCGAAATATGCAAAGTGCATGCATTCATGGCGTCCCTTTGCAGCATCACTCATTTTGTCTGCACTGGAAACGGGGCTTGAAATTCGTCACTGAAAGGGCACTGCCATTTCTGTTTTTGGAGTCATCTTTTGAAGTTTAAAAAAAGCACTTCCATTGGAAAATGAAAGTCTATGGGAGGATTGAAATAGGGCATCAAGGCCAGGAGCAGGGGCAACAGAGGCAGTGGCCTTCGTGAATTTCAAGCCCTGCTGGAATTATCGTCTCAGAAAAAGTTACCTGGTCAATTATCCTAGACACCAGATTAACGGGATTTAAATTTTTGGAACATTTTACATGCTGTTCACATTACATGTTTATACCGTTACTGGAAAGCATCCCCAAACCAGATTTACCCCTGTTATTCCAATCATTTTAAGAGAAAGTTCTCTAGCTTTCAGGCTTGCACAAAATAAAAATATGGCTAAAATGGAATCCGACATGTCTCTGGGATCCGACATGTACTAGCCTACGGTATGTGTACTTGGGTGGAATAGTGAACTCTGTTGATAAAAATTACTCATTAATCAATTGTGTCCCACCAATGTTTGTTTTTGTTCTGCTTTCGACTGACCATGGACTGACACAGTGTAAATTGTTCCCACTTATTGTGCTGGTATCTATAGGGCCTACGTGTATACTGCATGCACAGAATGCATTGTATTTGAACCTTGGAAATACATTTTACAAGTATTAGTTTAGTTTTTATGCATTGAGGTTATGTCTGTAGACACATAATTTGCATATTGGCAATGTACCCGTACAAACGAGAGCACAGTTTTTCCTCATTCAATTCTGCTGTGGTATGATACACCAATGTGGACATGTAGGCCTACTACATGTAGCCAAACCACAGATGTCATGGATGTGTACAGAATAAAGGCCTGTCTGCATTGGACTTTTGTTGGTCAAACTTACCGAGACGATAGGTACTTTTCACATTTTTAATCCAGTGCGGACAGTTTTCCTCTCAGTATCTTTTCGTGAGTCCAGCGGTTACTTTTCCTGGCCAACTGCTGCCCAGGAAAATTGACCAGGGAACTTTTCCCGAGACGATAAGTCCAATGCGGACACATCTAGTCGGTAAAAGCGCTCTGGAAGCATACCTCTGGGCAGTGAAGGTCATACTGCGAAGGGACACTGCGCATGCTCTGCCGTGGTCTCGGTAAAATTTTCCCATGTCAAAAAAGTCCAAATGCGGACAGCAGTAATATTTAGCAATTTTTCATTTTACCATCGTCTCGGTAAAACCTCCCAGACGTACGCTTCCAGAGCGCTTTTACCGACTCGCTGTGTCCGCACTAGACTTATCATCTCGGGAAAAGTTTCCTGGTCAATTTTCCTGGGCAGCAATTGTCCAGGAAAAGTAACCGCTGGACTCGGGGAAAGTTACTAAGAGGAAAACGTCCCCGGGTGTCCGCATTGGACTTAAAATGGGGAAAAGTACCCATCGTCTCGGTAAGTTTTCCCCCCAAAAAAGTCAAATTATGCGGGCAGGCCTTTAAACCAGAAAAGCGAAGCATGTACGTGTACAGTGGGGTATATTGTTGTTTACACCATATGCAGCCAGGAATTTATGAATATTGCCCTGAGGAACTAGCTGGCAAGCCCTACTACACAAACAAACGCAATAATGTGGGGTTATGCCTGAACAAGGCTCCGCAAAATAGAGCTTTTATGCTACTTTTATGCACCATGCATTGTCCTGACATACTTGTCTGCTAGTATGCCCAGGGTGTCAAATTCTATAATGAGCAAGTTGTACAGTATCAAATGGGAAGGGAGTCTTTCCACAGTAAAGGGGGCATTTTGGCAACACGGACCATATTTTTTGAGGAAATACCTTTGTTTGGTCTCAAAATAAAAGAATTAAGTTTCAGTTGATCTGAAGAGATAACTTGGGCCCAAAAAGGGTTACAAATAGTGTGCGTTCCCACTTACCATATATTTTACACGACGCGAGCGGAAAATTTAGCTACTCGGCTGGCCATATGTGGTCAATTGAGTGCGTGGTTTACATAACCTTTGACCTAACAGGATGTTTGACATGCCATGTGATACACATATTGGCGCGAAATTATTAATTGTGTGCATGCTGCACGAAACCCAATCAAATTTCGAACAACTTCGATTAAACTTGCCATTATATTTGCGAAGAAAAGAGCATGACAAAACATGTGCGTATATGTACATACAGGGCCCGTACATAATAACCAAAATTTTTTCCCGCAATGTGTGGTTGGATTGCACGATGCAGGAAGGGACGTCATCCATTTGGTATTTTACACAGCGGCAGCGGTAGTTCTACAGGGAGGCACTGTTCCTATTGAACTTTTCGAGGGCCCTGTAAAACTCCCGCGGTTGAGCGGAAAGTTTCAGCGGCCTCTCTCGCCCTGTACGTTTTACATCGTGGTCGCGGTAACTTTACAGGGACGCTAATTCTCCGGGTGTCCCCATTGGACTAATTTTTGTTATTCTCCCGCACAACCACGGGAGTTTAACCAAAAATAGTCCAATGGGAACACCACTTACATGTAAGTCATAACCTGAGGAAGAGACGTGCAGAGTGTGGGACACCAATTAAAGGCCCAGTAGATCATTTGCAATGACCCCAAAAAGTAATCGACGAGTTTACAGGGGAAAAGTTCTAAAAGTAAAGATTGAATTAATAGCAACTATCCATTGAAAGGTTTTCGATCAAAATGATATAATTTTACCAGAAAATAATCCGTAAAGATGAAATTATTTAGATCGTTTGCAAACGATTTACTTATTTTTGGTTCACATCTACGCGGTCCAAAATGCATGGGCGCTGTGTACTCCGTGTGCGTGTTCCAACGCGATGCATTTTTATGGATCGCGCGCACACGCAGTATGTGCGCCACAGAGTGCATGACGCAAGCCACATAGTACCCGATCAACTGAGAACGAATATTTGAAACGCCCCGCCAAGACCAGGAAAATGCATATGGATTTTCATTGTTTTTTTAAACGTGGTATATTTGACAAAGCTGAAATTTATTCGGATGAGTTTGTTGATGTCTTTCTTTTGATTTATATTAATGGTTTTATTCGCAGAATCGCTAAAAAACAGATCATCCACAGGGCCTTTAATAGGTGCAATTACATTGTGTTTAGCACAATGTCTTTTGTTACTTGGTTATAATCCTGTAAAGATTCTACAAGCAAACTTTATGTATGGTTTACTGCCCATGTTTCAGTACAGGTTTGAACTATGCAGAACTCGTGCACTCAATCTCCACAGTCTTTATTTACATGCACCTGAACTTGGGTGTAAATAATTGTGGTCAAGCATTTCTTTGAAATTTAAAACCCCTAGAGATATAATCTGGATTTGTGAAAGGTCAATCAGAGAGTTCTGCCAAAGACATAATACCCTATTTGCCTTTTTGTTTGGGTAAGCGTTGGGTGGTTTTATAAATAAACCTGGGTTGTGTTGTATGGGCTGGGTTTATCTTAGTGATATCTGAGACAGGCCTCGGAATTTTAACATCAAAATAGAGCAGAATAGAAAAAAAATATTGTTTTCTTTGGCAGTCTGCATAATGAAAAGTTCATTGCATTTTTGACATATGCGTGTACATTGAAATTGTGAAGTTAAGCCGTGTCCGCATTGGACCCGTTTTTTGGGAGGTTTTACTGAGACGATGGTCAAATGAAAAATGGCTAAATTTTACTGGTGTACAAACTTTTGACACGGTAACATTTTACCGAGAGCATGCATAGAGTCCCTTCATAGTTTGACCGTCACGGCCCGGATTTATGCTTCTAGAGCGCTATTACAGACTTGCTGTGTCCGCATTGGACTTTTTGTCTCAGGAAAAGTCCCCTGGTCAATTTTCCTGGGCAGCAGTTGGCCAGGAAAAGTAACCGCTGGACTCGGGAAGAGTTATTGAGAGGAAAACATCCTAGGCTGTCCGCATTAATTGGAGTTAAAATAGAAAAGTACCCATCGTCTCGACAAGCCTTTATACAATATAGTGACTTTAACACTATATTTAGTTATTTAGCCTTCCCAGGCTGTGCGTACATGTACATGTACATGTAGACCAACTGTTCTACCCCGGTACCCCATATCCAGCTGAGATTTGGTTTCCTAACTGTGACTCTGTGGCTTGACGACCTTATTAGAATTCAACCCCCAGCGTGGGTCCTGCAGGCTGTTGGCACTGAGGTATTTTTGATATGACTGAAACTAAAGTCATATTCCTGCTGTATATTATTTGTTTGTGGGGTTGGGTGAGGTGTGGTAAAGGGGGCGGGGTTAAGTTTTATCCCTGTGTGATTGAAGATATGCATGATTAAAACCAACCTGAGCAAAAACCAGCTCCGTACTTTGTCTAACTTTTGAGAAAACAGCCTGTGCACGAAGTGGTTTTGGGTCGAAGTGGCATTTGGGCGATGTATAATGTTTGGACGAAGTAATTTGGGGCGAAATGGCACTCGGGCGAAGTGGTTTGGGGCGAAATGGCACTTGGGCAAAATGGTTTTGGGGCGAACTGAATTTGTCTCATGAGACGAAAACTAATTGTTTTACTCATTTCTCAAAGACTATAGCACTTTAGACAAAACCATTTCAGGGGAAGTTTTCTATGGTCATCATGTTTATATTGTGTAAGTTAGGCGTAAATCTGTAAACATTTCTGATTTTCAAGTTTACCAATTATGTACTTTAAAGATTCAGGCATGAAAACACTTTAGTCTTTCAGAAATACGGCATTAGCATTAATTCATCTAACATCCTTGTGTTCATGAGTAGGTCTGAAGTTGCATTGATCCAGGATACACGTAGAATGAAAAGTATTGTATGGCCATGAGTGGAAACACTTGTGTGAAGGATATGCACATATGTTACTAGCACTGTGTCCACGCTGGTGGTACTATACTGGTGGTTAAAAATGGGTGTGGCTCTCCTACAGGAAATACACACCTGTGTATATTTTGGTGCAATATGCTTCAAGTACATTTCTCTATGTAGGCCTATATGGCTTTTGAGTTTCTCTAAACAAAGGGCACTGTATTTTTGTTGGAATTCACTTGGTTAGTTTCAGAAATCATGCTTATGGTGTCTGTCGAACTAAATTGAATTTAGCATTACGTAAGCACTGCAAAAAGCATGATGTTTGAAACCATGCCATGCTTACATTATAGCTACCAAACAGAAACTAAATGGCAAAAGTACAGCACACCTTGTTTGAGCTTTCTACAGAGCAAAGACGAATAACATTTTTGCGTACAACTTTATTTTGTATGATGCCAGGGGAATGCGTTAAATACTTCAAATTTTCAGTAAACCTATACACCAATCCGGTAATAAGGTCTTCTTCCCTGTATATCCGCCATAGCTGGGGGGCTTCCACTGAATGAACTGTATGTTTTTGTTGTTGCTGAAGCTGCATTTGTTTACTTCGAACAAGTTGCGCGTCTTTGTAGGGTTGTGTGCGCGCGAAGGCGGGCGCGTCGCGTGTACGCAAAGGCGGGCGCGTTGCGTATACGCGAAGGAGGCTCGTTCGTGCATGTAAATGGATGAGCGCTTTTCGTTCTAACAGCAACACAAAACGCACAGCCCATAAACTGGACGCCCCCCAGCTATGGCGGATATGCAGGGAGGAGATATTAGTTACCGGATTGGTGTATACCGGTAAATAGCGGGTAACACAAAGTTTCTACTGGGCCGCTCTATCTGGGAAAAAAGTGGAGCTTACTGTTCTTCGCCACGCACGTGCGAGTTTGCCGGATAAAGGTCATATGCACGTGCATTGGATCAGTCATTGTGTGGTCACATACGTTTTCTCCCCTGTATGCGCACTCGGGCCTAACGGTGCGTGTTTCTATTGCAGCTTACCGGATAAAATCCCTGGCTTTTTCCTAACTCGAGAAGGAAAATTCCAGGGAAATTCTCCTCGCCATTTACCGGAAAATAGCGGATAAGACCTGTTTCTACTGTGAACATTTTCCGTCTTTTTTGGAATTATCCGGTAAATGGATCTCAATAGAAACACACCTAGTGTAATGTCAATGCCCTGACTTGTAATATAACAAACAATGTGTTTTCAACTAAATGTATGCTTGAGTGTAATTTTTGGAATACAGACTGTAGCTAGCCAGAGGTGTTCATGCAAGTATAATTTGACACTGAGGTCAGACTCCCATGAGGTAGAATTCCCTTGCATATGACAGATAACACACCCACCCAGGGAATTGTCAATGTCATGCAGTGGTTCCCTATAGGCTATACCAGCTCTGCCATGGGCACTTTTCTACACACTGGTCAGTAGCATGGTTTAAATGTCAAAATTCATTTCTGACCTCCATTGAGTATCTGTAGGGGGCCAGTTTTTGCATGTCGGTGGTTTGTATTGGGTAACAATTTAAGAATGTTTGCAATGAGTCAGTTATTTTGCCCAAGTTTGATAGGATGGTGATTGGAGTTTATATAAAGTCGTGTCCGCATTGGACTTTTTAAAGTAAAACCTAACAAATTGTTAATTTAACCCAAATTAAAGGAAGGGACAACACTTGCAAAGGGTTGCCTAACTCCGTACGCTTTATGTAAGTCGCCATCTTTTGCAGTTCGGCACTCGGACTTGAGAGGGCGTGAGTCGGGTCACAACAGATTTTGCACACTTCATGTTGTATAAAACTTGGGAAAAAACAAGGCATCATTCGTGACGTCATCATTCCTTTCAAAATTTCAAATATGGCGCAGCACATAGTTGCAGAGATTATCATTAATATTAATTGGGTCTCCGACGTTAAAAACAAGATTCTCTGATTCTCATGAAGGTTTATGCACCGGGCACTACATTGGTAATATTTTTGATTAAATTTGTCAAAAACTTCAAACAACTAAGTGTTGTTGTCCCTTCCTTTAACTCTTTTAGTGCCAGCGTTTTTCAACATTTACCTCTAAAATGCCAGAATTTTCGCGTTTGTTTTGTACATAATTCTTTGAAATTCTGTACAAAAATAAATTAATAAGTTGTACTCATCAAATGTGTTGTATATTGTTCTTTTATAGATTCCGGTATTGTTTTGAGTGATAAATATGAATCTTTTTCACTATCCGAATCCGAAAAATACTCAAACGTCCTCCACGGAGAAGCGAGTGCATTTTACTATGGACTCCGCCATCTTAGCTGCTCAGAACTGCTCAGACTTTGCGCCCACTCGAGGAGCTCCGACATCGTACCTCGATGATATTGCATTTTATGATAGATCAATGAGCGATATTTTTAGGTTGTACATGTATGGCGGTTGGCACTGAAAGAGTTATGTCCAGTGCAGACAGCCAATAAACACCGGAAAATATTGTCGACTTTTTTTTTTCTCCATGGTTTTATAGTCCGCTGCTGTATAGTTTTACAGAGTGAGCCCAGTTGCATAAATACAAGTCCTGTGTGGATAGACATTGTAATGTAAAACCATGGTGAAACCCACGTTGAGGTCATGTAACTTCTGTGTGGACCTGATTGATGAGGTGTCGCATTACTGTAATTTTTATGTGGCAAAGACATTCTAGGGGCCGAAAATAAATTTCGGATAATTACCTTGATGAAATGTTAATAGTGGCTTGTGGTAACTTTTTACAAAGGTTTGTTCAATGCAGACATGCTTAAAGGCCCAGTGTATCATTTGCAATGACCCCAAAAAGTAATCAACGAGTTTACAGGGAAAAGTTCTGAAAGTAAAGATTGAATTAATAGCAACTATCCAATGAAAGGTTTTCGCTCAAAATGATATAATTTACCAGAAAATAATCCGTAAAGATGAAATTATTTAGATCGTTTGCGAACGATTTACTTATTTTTGGTTACGCAGTCCAAAATGCATGGGCGCTGTGTACTGCGTGTGCGTGTTCCAACGCGATGCATTTTTATGGATCGCGCACACACGCAGTATATGATGTGCGCCACAGAGTGCATGACGCAAGCCACATAGTACCCGATCAACTGAGAACGAATATATTGGGTTTTTTTAAACGTGGTACATTTGACAAAGCTGAAATGTCTTCGTATGAGTTTGTTGATGTCTTTCTTTTGATTTATAATGGTTTTATTCACAGAATCGCTCAAAAACAGATCATCTACAGGGCCTTTAAGCCTTCCAGGAAATAAGCTGTACTGAAGCCTATGTTTTGAAGAAAAAAATACAGCATAGGGACAAAAAATGCAGGGCTCATGCCAACTTTTACTGCATAGTAATAAGCTTGTCAAAAATATTAGATTTAATCTGTGATTCGAGAAGTTCTGGCCTAAATTTCATTGTGCTGATTTGCAGATAATCCTGCTTGGAAAAATTTTGTTCTTAGCAAAAATTGGCAGAGTACCAGCCAAAAGTAATACAGATGGCATGGGATTTTAGCTGGGTACTTGTTTTTGCAATTTGTCTGTGCTGAGCAGTGTTTTCTGCTAAGCAGCACACTGAAATAAGGCCCTGAAGGAGTATTAAACCTCGGCTGCTTTTTGCTGCTATTGGTAGAAGAAATGTCAAAACTAATTTTTCAAGCTTTGCAGTTTGAAAATAATTTTTTCAAAGGCAGTTATACAACCATTGCCAAATTCAAATTGTTTGCTTTTCAATGGGTACGAGTGAACCAGGATACTTTAAAGGTTTGGTGAAATGACAACCGACACTAAACTAATTTTTCTGCATGAAGTAAAGAAACTTATTTGAAGCAAAAACCGTGTCCGCACTAGACTAACTTTTTTGAAGGTTTTACGGGAAATTTTACCGAGACCACGTGAGAGGTAACTGAGCTGTCAATATAATGCTTTCTTTTGTCAGACATGTAAGACATGGCGTTGACGTCCAATATTATCTCGGAATATTGCATTGGTATAGCACCAGTCAAACTTCCGACTGTATCAATAATAATATCTGCTATAAAATATGCCATGATTGATTACCAAAAAAAACCAAATAGACTATGTAAGTTGACCGCGTGAACGTACGAGACCGCGCGAGACCACTGTTATTTCCGGGCACAAGACCCTATCTCTTCAACGCACGTCGCGAGCGAAATTATTGGATTATTTTGTTTACGCAGGTTTTTGTAAACTCAGACGGCCCAAAACGCGTATCTCTAAATAAAATCTTGCATTCCAATTGATGAAGTGGGGTATATAATCAAAAATAAGCAATCGAAATGTAAAAATTCACGATCTTTTTTGAGCTGACAAGTCCATCTTTGAAGATCGTAAACTACATGCAGCAAAAGATATGCAACATGCACAGCAGCCGACGTACGTAGGCCTACAGTGTACATACAGACCTCGCTAGCGATAGGCGAAACGCCATCTACCAAAAGTAGAGCTTGCAGACTTTTAAATTTTTTTTAATTTTTTTATTTATATTTATAGAGTGCCCAAGTTCGAAGCATTCATTTTCACATGAATCCACACCTGGGTCATCCATTCCAAATTGGAAGAAGAATATGCTAGCAGAGAAATTTCACAAAATTTTTATCATTTTTAGGGATAATTATGCATGTATTATATATTGTAAAAAAACATTTTAGTTACCCGAATCACTTTCCCGATGTGCTTTTACCGACTCGCTGTGTCCACACTGGACTTATCATCAGGAAAAGTTTCCTGGTCAAATTTTCCTCGGCAGCAGTTGGCCAGAAAAAGTAACCGCTGGACTCGGGAAAAGTTACTGAGAGGAAAACGTCCTGGGCTGACCGGATTGGACTTAAAATGGGAAAAGTATCATCTCGCTATGTTTTCCTTAAAAAAAAAAAGTCCAATGCGGACAGGGCTAAAGAAACTCAAATTTGTTCCCATTGCAAAGAAATGACATTGTTAACCCTTTAAAAATATCCTGACTTGGAGGACACTTCTTAAGGCCTGTCAGCATTGGACTTTTTTGGGGAAAACTTAACGAGACGATGGGTACTTTTCCCATTTTAAGTCCAATGCGGACAGCCTGGGACGTTTTCCTCTCAGTAACTTTTCCTGAGTACAGCAGTTACTTTTCTTGGCCAACTTCTGCCCAGGAAAATTGACCAGGGAACTTTTCCCGAGACCAAAAGTCCAATGCGGACACAGCGAGTGGGTAAATGCGCTCTGGAAGCGTACGTCCGGGCTGTGAAGGTCAAACTGCGAAGGGACACTGCGGATGCTCTCCCACGGTCTCAGTCAAAATGTCCAAATGCAGACAGCAGTAAAATTTATCAATTTTTCATTTTACCATTGTCTCGGTAAAACCTCCCAAAAAACAAGTCCAATGCAGACATGGCTATAGACGCTGTGCTAAATTTGGTTTAAACACTGCCCGATCTTGTTTCTGTGTGCTCAGACGATTACGCACAATTGGGTCACAATGATTCACACACGATAGTCATAACCTTCAGATGTGCTGACTGTTCAGCTGGGTACATGTATCATGCATTAAGCCAGTTATGCACAAACAGCTGTAAGATTACGTGCAATCTCGTGTAAGAAAAATAAGATACACATGGCAACATTCGCAAACATGAATTTGTAATTGCATTTTCTTATCCAGAACTGACTCTTGCATTACGCGAGTGAAATCAATGTATGTAACGGTAGGCTTAAACCTTTATTTGATAACAAACTTAAATGCAGTACTTTCCTGGCTGCAAAATGAGATTACCCTTGAATAATTGTCTGGAGTTGTTAGTTGGGTCTTTCCACAGTAAAGGGGGCATTTTGACAAATCAGACCATATTTTCAAGTAAATATACCTTTGTCTGGTCTCAAAATAAAATAAATAAGTTTAAGTTGTTCTGAAGAGATAACTTGGGCCCAAAAATGGTTACAAATAGTGTGACAACATGCCTTTCTAAAAACCCTGTGTACAAATGTCCAATATACACTAGTAACCGGGATGGCCTAAGTGTCCGTCCCGGTTACGAGCGTATATTGGAAATTTGTTCTCGGGGAACACTTCAAGCAGAGTGGCGCATCCTGCCTCAGTGGCTCTTAATAAGGCTGGTGCATACATGTTACTAACCAATAAAATAAGCTACATCTACAGTATCGGCGTCCTCGATCTTTCGGTCACATTATTATGATTTTGCATTTCTTTTTTTTTGTTGAAAAGTGTAGGATTTTTTTTAAAGTCGGGTCCCATGGCAGTTTTTTATTTTCATAGTCAATATCAGAATAATTTAACCCAAATATAAAGTGTGACCTCTCTTTCTGTCATTTAGTTAATAACAGCATGAACAATTTGTTATATTGTGCCAAGGCATGCACGTATAATTTATATTATGACTTGTGTACATTGTAGGCCAACATATCTCACAATCATATCTCGGGAGTTGACAGTGAGTTATTGCCACTTGGGACCTCTTCAAGAAATTCCTTGGCTTGGCTTGTGTAAAACTATCAACACTCAAACAGTGATATCAAGAAATGAGGGACATATGATGCAGACGTGCATTGATTGGCCAAATTCCTGTCATGTTTTGGTGTAATTGTAAGGGGTTTTATGAGAGTAAATGTAATTTTATTTTAAAGAGTAGGCCTACACACAAGTATACATGTTTAAAGGCAGAACACATGATTGGTAAACCGTTACAAATGGTTTTATCTCCCTGTGTGATTGAAGATATGAATGAATAAAACCAGCCTGAGCAAAAATCAGGGCCCTCGAAAAGTCCAATGGGAACAGTTTCGATCTATCGCCCTGTAAAATGAACACAACCCTGCAGTAAACTATGGGCCTGCACGGCAAAAGTTTACTGCAAGTTCGCGGAACCTTTCCGCATGCGCACTGAAAGCAATTGCAAATGGGAACGCATGGGAAGATTACACGGAGGAATGTTACTGAAGGTCGCGGTAACTTTCCGCGAGGCAGCGAAAAAAAGTCCAATGGGAACATGCCTTTATAGATGCATCAATGCTTCAGAAAACCTTGAAAATCTATATATGGATTTTGTGTACAAGTGAATGGTAAAAAAGTCGCGTGCACAGGACTTTTTTTGAAAACTACCTTCGGTTAATTTCCAGCATGAAATATCATTTTGGACGGAAATAAATTCATGTGGAGTTTTTTACCAACACAGGGTTTTTCTTGTCAACTTATGAAAAACAAAATTAGGTCATTGCAAATGATACAATGGGCCTTTAAAAGGAAGTGGGCTTTAGAGGTTGTGCACACAACCTGGGCATGTTGGCATGTTGGAAAATTGTTACAAATGGCATTATCTCCATGTGTGATTGAGGATGTGTATGATAAAAACCAACCTGTGAATAACTACATGTGCAAGGAAGTTGTGTCTACAAGCAAAGAACACACCCACCTATGGATCCCCCATGCCAGCCTCAAGGCAATATTATTACTGATCCTGGTTCCAAGGTTGGAACCAATGCACTTCCCTGGAATTGTACAAAATGCATTTTGCAATACACAATGAACTCCACAGATTGCCATGGAAAGGTCCTTGATAAGCACCCTTTCAATTTCATCTATTGGTGAAGGACTTGGGGCCCAGAGCTCCATGGATCCTACATTGTACACTACTGTACATGCAACGGCAAATATAATGGGTGTGTGGATATTTAAAGGGCCTCTGAAATGCGGTTCCAAATTGTCCAGGTTTCTACTGAAAATGAAGGCCTACATGATTATTTTGATAAAACACATCCCTAAAATTGTTCTGGTTGTAAATGGGCTGAGGAAAATTCATGCTTGAAAATTTGTACAAACTAAGGCCGGGGGTCACACAAGAAAAATCTCGTAATTGCTTTATCACGATTGTAATAGTTCCAACGACGAGTTGGGGTCACACGACAAACATAATAGGATTGTTATTGTATTGCAATAAAGTGGGGTCACACGAATTACGAGGTCCGTTCGACTTGTGGCCTGGACAAACATGCGCGTCCTACGTCGAGCGTCGCGTGTCAAGCGTCTGACACTCTGAATGCTCTGTGTGGACTGAGCGGCGCGTCAAAACAACGCTTGCCCATGCCATGCAGAACATTCCAGCGTCGTTTTCAAGCAGGGGCTTATGGGATGGATTGTAATACGATTAATCACGAGATGGGGGTCACACGCGTGTTTTGCCATTCTATTGTGATACGATCACAACACAATAGAATGATGAGAATTCTCGTCGTTGACCGATTGTGATACGATTACAATATATTTGGGGTCACACGGACAATCTCGTAATCGAACTATAGTAATACTACAATAAATTGGATCTTGTAATTCGTGTGACCCCGGCCTAATACTAATACAAGACTCCCATGTAGATCCATTTGGGTGCAATAACCAATGCATACCTGTAGGACACAATCAAGTAACAGCTGTGACTTAAAATTTTGCCTTTTCAGAAAGAGCTTAAATAGCATTATAACAAAGTTTTACAAAATTTTGAAAAAATGTTGCATGTACTTCTAATGTGGCTTTATGCCTGATCTCTTTCCAACTGAGTCACTGTGTTAATCGCATTAGGTCTGTGTAAAAAATGTCTGAGCGGCGAGGTTAACAATTTTTTGCCCGCATTTCTAAGTTCTGCCTCAGTGAACTTGAATGTACATGTAGTTGATTTGTTGTGGACCAGACGTTTTCTTAACCTCATTGTTATTAAATCCTTTTTTTCCCGTAAAAATTCCTGCAGACTGCTTGCATGCTATGGTACATACATACATGTACATATCCTTGCAGGAAGTGAATGCACACACTGTGCCCTTGACAGTTTAGAAAAATCCACAATTGTAGACATTTTCATTTAATGGACAATTGATCCTACATTGTACATTACTGTAAGGGTGTACATGCAATGGCAAATATAATGGGCGTGTGGGTATTTAAAGGGCCTCTGAAATGCGGTTCCAAATTGTCCAGGTTTCTACTGAAAATGAAGGCCTACATGATTATGTTGATAAAACACATCCCTAAAATTGTTCTGGTTGTAAATAGGCTAAGGAAAATTCATGCTTGAAAATTTGTACAAACTAAGGCCGGGGGTCACACAAGAAAAATCCTGCAGACTGCTTGCATGCTATGGTACATACAGAAAAATCCACAATTGTAGACATTTTCATTTAAACATGTTTGTCCCTTCATTTAAATGGTTTAAATGTCCACATTATGATTTTTTATAAAACTGGCTGTGTTCTGATGTTGCCTTGGGGGGCCCAAACCTAGCATTTAATTGTATTTGATCTTTTTATCAGGCCTGGATGTTTGTGTTCGAATGTGCTGCCGTGTTAATGTTATTCACGCGTTTACAATGGAGGGAGTTATATTAGGCTTTTTCAAACTAGACTATTGTAGGGTTGACACGGGATTGAAAAAAAAAAACCCAACATTTCACACTTGAAAATTTTCAACCCTGAGATTGGTTTCAACCCGTGTTGAACTCAAACCCTGCTCAAACCAGGGTTAGGATTTTTGCCCCAGGTTGAAAATGATAGTGTGAAATGAGCAGTGTTAAGCTTGGCCCCGGTTGAGATTCTTGCCGCTTGCAAGAATTTCTAGGCAATGTCTAGCTCTGAGAAGCCGGAGATGTCATTGTGACTGGAGTAGCAACTAGCAATATATGCTGTTTCTGTAGCTTCGTGTGGATATCTGCCTTCATAAAATGTGAAAATATAGCAGCAGAAGAGGGCCATTCATAGCAATTGATAGGCATGTACTCATAGCTTGACTCATCCTCTTTCAAATCTTGTGTGCAGTAAGAGTGGCTACTATTGGATAACTTCTATTTAAATACATGTAGATCTTGGCAAGGAACATAACATTATAGACCATTCCCGTAACCATGAAAACCTTCCCTGGGACGCGGCTAGTGCATGAACTACATGCGTTATGTGATGATGCTCATTGTGTCGTCACTTTGAACAATTAGCGTGTTTGTTGTAATGGTAAATTTACACTGAGCCTTTTCTCGCGCGCGTAATTGCGACGCGCATCGCTTTGAGATGTGGAGGGAATTTTGACCGAAATTATGCACTGAATTAATCACTGAATTATGATAACACTTTACGTCCAACATGTCCAAGCTAATTGTGGTTTTTGGTGCGTTGTTTCGCCCCAAATTCCTTCCACAGAATTAGCTTGGATGGAAAGTGTTTTCATAATCAGTGATTTTTCAGTGCATCGTTTCACTCAAAATTCCTTCCACACCGCTTTTTCTCAAAGCCACACGCGTGGCAATAACGCACAAAAAGACTGATTTTGTTTGTGGGAAGAGCGCGTTGCGCGTGTTTTTGATGCACGCTGTTCGATTTAACAACACCACAAAACACACCGTCCATGCACTGGAAAAAGCTGCATCCCAGCTATGGCAGACGTGTACAGGGAAGGCATCCTTCATGGTCTACATGTATAAACACACTACATGTCCAGATTATATAGGCCCATGTACAATTTACAAAATACAGGAAATTTGAAGTCGGAAAGTCAAGTTTGACTGACGATTTATCTCTTGTTGCAAAATAATTTTCCTTGAATTTTATATCATTGGAAAGCCCTGTTATTCCTCTTTACGATGATGTGTCATTTGTTATGATTTTAATTGGGGGATGTGCAGCACAGCTGAATACGGGTGCGGGTGTAAAGTAAGATGTCACAAAATGCATTGACACATTCCCATCCTCCAAGCAAAAGGGGAATGCACTGCATGACAATAGCAGTGAATTTTGTGACATTTCACTTTCCACCCACCCCTGTATTCCGCTATACTGCACATCCCCCAATTGGTTAATCATTTAACAAATGACACATCACTGTAAAGAGGAATAAGAGGGCTTTCCAATGATACCAAATTCAAGGGAAATTATTTAGTAACAAGAGAGAAATCGTCAGTCAAACATGACTTTCCAAACTTGTTTTGAGGAGTTTAGAAGATCGATTACTAGATTTAAAACTAATGTCACAACTGAGTAACCCAGCATCTATGAAAGGCGTAACTGTCACATCTGATTAGAAGGCCATTTTGGAACAAATTGACAGTGGATTTAAGTTGATATTGGTCTGGATGCGGACTAGGTCGAGCAGTCACATGCATCCGCATCACTCGAGCATTCGTGTGGAAAAGTAGTTTTACAGTTGGTGTTCTTATATTTGCAATCTCAGAATCTATTTGAAGGCTCGTTAAAGGGTTGAAATGACGCGAAATCTTTATGAATGAGTTAATGGGGAAGATAGAAGTACCGGTAGTAGAAATTATCTAATAAAATGATTCCTCCATAGACAGTATCTTCTTTTTTTTATATATAATAAAGCACCAATTAAAGATGAATTTATATAACTGATTGTACACAAGCATGTTTTTTTACAAGGGTACCCTAATGTGAATAGAACTACATGTAGGTCCCTGGCTGCTGCAGTGGTGTTATGGCTCTGTTTTTAGTGTATAAAAGCCAGGGAACCAGCCCAAACAGGATGGTAGTTTTTGCACAATTTCTTGAAACCATGGACACGGTTTTTCTGGGAACGAAGATGAGGTACTAAACGGACTTATAGACGGTATCGAATAGCTGCCATCTTGTAAGGCAGTTTCTCTGTTGCTTGAGGACATGCATGGTTACACATTTTGTGCTTACGGTACATTGAGAAATTTCAATAAGAAAAGTTGTCATACAAGATGGCAGCTATTCGATGTGGTCTACATGTATACACAGGTTGGTTTGTATCACACAAATCATCAATCATGGAGATAAGATTGTTTGTCCATATAACAATTGTCAAATCCTGAATCTATCTTTAACATGCTTTTAAAAAAACATCTTTTAGCTATGTGTATGTAGGAAATCAGTCTGAATGAGGATTTAATGTGCAATTCCTTCAGCCGAAACGGTCTCCATGCAAGCAATTAATATTGACAGCTCATTTACAGTGTGACGGATTTACTTACAATGTATTTCTTGTCTCTTTCTCTGTTGTCTCTCCACAGACCGCGAAGACCAATCCATCCTGTGCACGTGAGTTTTTACTGTATGAGTCATTGTGTTTAGGTGATTCCTTGTCAAACCTCTTAAGATAGAAACTTTTTCTGCAAGTTTATCAACCCCTCAGTTGTCTTTTTACATACATGTACTATTTCTGCCTTGTGAGTCGGAGGTCTCGGGTTCGAATCCTGATAAGACCCTTACGATTTTTCTCTCATCCCAAGTTTACATGTACTATGAGTATGTGCTGTTCTTCAGTCAGGGTTGTAACGAGTCTCCCTCTGCTTGAGTTCCAAGTCGAGTCAAACTGCCTTCGAGTCCTGTGTCAAGTCGAGTCAAGTCAGGCATGTTGGTCAAGTCAGTTCAAATCAAGTAGTCACAACAATAAATTTGTTCATGCTAATTTCAAAATGAGCCGAACGCTGAAATGTGCATTCATTTTGGGTATCTTTGTTATGGCCAAGAATGCTCCATATTAAAAGAAAGCTTAGTGCGGAAATACAGTTCGGTCCTCAAAATTACAAAAAAATGCATAGAAGTTTAATTTCATTTTTGGCAGACCGGAGTCAAAAAAGTCATTTGTGCTTCGAGCGTCAAGTCGAGTCAGTGAATATCAGGAGTCGAGTCGAGTCGAGGCCGAGTCTCGAGGCCAAGTCATTAAAACCTTGGTTCTAATTTTGGGTTATTTTATAGTAATCCTGACATGAAAAAAAAAAAAAATGAAGTTCAGTGTAGGCCGATGACGACAACCAAAACCTATTCTCAGATAATCAAAGTTTCCCGCAAGGGTCATTGCTTGACCCAGAAACATGCAAATGTCATGAAACACAATAAATATGTGACTGTGACAATATCTGTCACGTCCATAACATTTCTATCTGCAGTTAGTTGAGAAGGGCGGGAGGACGTTCGAATTCCCCTTTTTTGAAATGGAGTAGAAAATATTCATTTATTTAAAAAAGAATTCAACAAAATATCTTTCCACAATTTGTTTTTAATTTTAATTTGATTTTGTTGATCATTTGTAATGTTTTTTTTCCTGAATTTGTCCCAATTCGCCGTCGTGTCATCCCACAGTGGAGAGTCCGGTGCCGGCAAAACAGAAAACACCAAGAAAGTCATCCAGTACCTGGCCTACATTGCCGCTAGCAAGAGCGGAAAGGCTACTGCGGCTCAACTACAGGTACATATATGTGGTGTCGCTTGACACGCCCTGTACTACTTGTAATATAGAAATGTAATTCTTGAAAAATTAAGAGTATTGATACATGTAAGTAGCCGTTGCCAAGCAACCAAGAAGCATGCATGAGGCCACAGTAGCAGACAATTCCCCAGGATTCACCAAGGTTTCATCTTGGTGCACTTGGGTAGCCAGTGGTTCTCCACTGGTCACCATCTTGTCCGGGTCCGCTGAACAGCGCCCTCACAGGGAAAACAGTGACCAACCCAATGTTCGCCATGTGAGGGAGCTGCTCAAAATGGACGCTTGTATGTGGATGCATGCAACTGTGGACTGTGGTCGCTGAATACAATGGATACACATGGTACCAGGGTTGTAGTCGAGTCCATCACAAGTCCAGAGCCGATAAAATCACAAGTCCGTGACAAGTCCTGCACAAGCCTGTCACAAGTCCAGTAACAAAAAGCAAAGGAAGAAACACGCACGAAAGAATGCCTTTGTTGGAGTTCATTTGAATAGCTTGTGACTTGAATTAAGACTTAAAAAACACCCGACCTTGGAGTCGCCAAAAAGTGTTTTTGAAAAGGTGTGCCCATTGCAGGAAAGATTAGAACCAAATACATGTAGAGGAAGGAACTGCATTGGCCAGCTTCCTGATTTCACACAGTACTGTGGCCCACGTCCCTAGTTTCTTGTCAAGTTGTAACAATTTCAAGGGTATTTGGTGTCCGAAACATCTGTGACCTGACCTGGAAATCTAAAATATTCTGAAAATGTAAAGTGTAAAAGGGTAACTGAACTAGGTATATTTATAGTACTGAAACAAGTGATTTTATGTTTAAATGTGTATCGGCCATGTTCAAGGGAGATTCGACCTTGAAAATATAATTGAATAAAATTTCACTTTTCTTGCGTTGGGTAAAAGAAAATTGCCTATAGACCGTATCGAATAGCAGCCATTTCGTGGGGCACCTTTTGTTACTTAAACCGTTCAACAATGGAAGCACGATATGTGCAACCGTGCATGTCCTCAAGGAACAAAGAAACTGCCCCACGAAATGGCAGCTATTCGATACGGTCTATAGGAAGCTCTGGAACCAAAAAAGTTACTAATGTGTTTTTATTGCAAGCATCGGCATTAAACACTTTTTGCCCATGTGGTTTGCCACACCTTTAAAGTTGCATCTTTTTGCCCCAAAAGTCCTACATGTATTACATGTAGGTTTTGTTTTTTGCTGAAATTTCAACCAAAAGCCAATAATGTTACATTGTGAGAAAATTTAAATTCATTTTTCGAGGTGGAATCATGCTGCCCATTTTACAACAATGATTAAAACTTCTAGAAGTTAGAATCTCTTTCTCGCCTGTACATGTGCTCCCCTAATTTCCCTTCCCCTTCCCTCTCGCCCCCGTACCCCTCCCCCCGAGTTTAACTCAACTGTAGTTACTCTTATTAAAAATTCACCTGATTAACTCGCGGAATTCTTTCCTAAAGCCATCCCCTGTAAGAAAAGACCTATCCAGGGTAAGTATTGCTCCAGCAGGAATGGTTACGTTCTTCTGACATCCCGTGTGTGTGGATCAGCAGTGTGTTGTTACATTGTTTTGTAGATATTTGTGTGTACCGTATGATGTGAGATTGACTAGTTGTGCCATTCCATGATACATGTACTAACTTCATTTGAATACTTGTGATATTGTTGGAAAACGTAGGAAAATGAAACAGTTTGAAAAGGAAACATCAATGCAAGATCAAAATGTTAATCATAAGAAAATAAAGACGATTCTTCAGTTTTGAAAATGAGAACATTTCACATTTAAATCAACCTTTTTGTTAAATACAGGGTGCCCCAAAAATGTTTAGGCTAAACCAGAGACCTCAAATTTTAGGTTTTCCCGAATTCTGCTAGAGAATGTTCTTATATGAAAAATAGTTTTTATATAACGCCCAAGTAGATCCATGTCATTTGATTGGACGATAGCAGGTCACATGTTGTTAAATAATTTAACCATTTAATGCTACGTCACCAACCGTGCCTTTTTGTTCTGTACAATTTGTTTCCATTCCATGGCGCGCCTGTTTTCATTGCACAGCTCGCGCACTGCATGCATTTTTACTGCAAGTGCGTGTTCGTGTACGCGCGTGACATTACACGACGCTGAAGCAGACGCATTTGCGTAAGACGTGTTTGCGTAAGACACATGTGTGGTAGATGAGTTGGTCATTGTGATGCGAGGGATGTCGGGGACTAGGGTATTAAGTACTTTTTCATATTCTCAGGCAATCAGATGTTCTCCAATCAAATGCCAATGATCTCTTTGGGCATTATATAAAACAAATAATGAATGTTTTTCATTCGTTCAATGGAACGAATATTTTCATTTGACGAAAATTATTCCATTCAACTCTGCACCGCCTCGTTGAATGGAACATTGCATCTTTCAACTTGTTCGTACCATTGAACTCGTAAACATTCATTATTTGTAAACCATTTCATCAAAATCTGACTGAAATTGAGTAATTTAATGCCAGTGACTGCCTACTGACTTTAATATCAAATAATCAAATCTAGTTCATGAACTAGAGTCTGACTTTGCTGCACAAACAGTGACATTACTTCTGATTGTCTTGATTAATTTTAGTGAAATAAAGTATATTTTTCATTTAAAAGAAGATTCCCTGTCAGGATCCAACGACCCTGTATATAGACACAAGTATTCAGCAGATCCACTCGTGTGTGTTTATGAAGTGAAATATTGTAAGGTGGTGTTTTAAAGACACTTGGTCGCCACTTGACCAAAGTGTACACTTCTAAAATTTCGAACAATTTACATAGCACCCAATACAGATAACATATTGAGAAGTGCTCCTGCACTACACATCCCATAACTCTTGCACAATGCTACTGAGACATACGTTTCTTTGCAGTTTTATTTAGTGATTGTCACCAGGGGCCAATTTCGTGGAGCTGTTAAAGGGAATTACACCCAAGAAACGCCAGACATTATGCCGAACAAGCGTAACTCGTACACTATTTTTATACAAAGAACAAGTAATTTGACCCGCTGAAAATCGGATACGAGCTTCACAAAAAAATGACAATAGCAGCGACACCATATAGCATGGGCGGCGCCATTTTGTCTGGAAATCGGGCAAAGAATGACATTTTCGCGGACAACTCTTTCGTGTACTCCTTTAGCAGTACTACGGAGCTATGGACGTGCCATCCGACTTGTTGAGATCCTGAGATAATTTATCGCAGGATGACGACATATGCAGTGCAAAATGTCGTCATCCTACATTCTGGATGTCGTCTTCCTGAATACCAAGGGATGACTACATTTTGCAATGAATGTCGTCGTCCTGCGATAAATAATCTCGGTATATTAACAAGTCGGATGGCACGTCCAGAGCTCCGTCGTACTGCAAAAGGAGGACACGAATGAGATGTCCACGAAAACGTCATTCTTTGCCTCGTTTCCTGACAAAATGGCGGCGCCCATACATGTAGCCATTCTTTGTAAAGTTCGTATTCGATTTTCAGCGGGTCAAATTCCTTGTTCTTTGTATAAAAATAATGTACGAGTTACACTTGTTCAGCACAATGTCATTTGTTTCCTGGGTGTAATTACCTCTTTAAGCACAGAAATTTGCTTAGCAAAACAAAATTATTTGCTTAGCAAAAATGGGTTACCAGCCAAAATTGTAAGTTAACTTGTATTTTAGCAACAGCGGAATACCAATCTCAACCCATTTTTAGTAAGCAAATAGCTTGCAAAGCAAAAAAAAAAGAAAAATGTGCTAAGCAAAAGTTTGTAATTAACACATTTTTATGCTTGGCAACTAATAACAGAGTACCAATCAAATGTACAGATTGCGTGAGATTTTAGCTGGTATACCCGTTTTTGCTAAGCATTTTTTTTGTGGTAAGCACTATTTTCTGCTAAGCATTGCTATGAAATTGGCCCTGATCGTAAAGATGTTGCATGAACATAATAGATGCACTGTGTAGATGTACCACATGGATATATAGTGTATTTTGTTAGATACATGTTTTCTTTTTCAATGTCATTGCTTGAATGCCCACAGAATGAAATATTCAGAAATTATTTGGAAAGTGCGGATTTTGACACATGAAATATGTAAACCTGAGATTTGTGAACTTGTGATAGACTTCATTTTTTGTGGCAGAAGCCCATTCGAATGAATAACATTTGTTTTGTACACACAATGGGGGCTTGCCAGACAGGCTGGATTTGCTGTGGAAATTTGGGTCAAGCTTTCACTGGGCCTTTAAAAGTGCACTCACTATGTTTTTTAAATCTGTCTGAAAGGAAACTTAAGGAGTTTAAAAAAAAAAAAAAAAAATTCTACTACAAAAGAAAGCACTTAGATCCTCGTTTTTGATGGCAATTTGAGATTCCTCTATTACGCTGCCGTATTCAAGCAAATGACAGTTTGCCCATTATATGTTGTACATGTACATGTAGATAGATATCTTACAGCCGATTGTTAACACACGTTAACAATCGGCTACAGATTGTAGTCTTTTGTTTCTAACACTCTACATGTCTTTTTCGTTCTACCTCATCAACCCTCTAATCTCATATTAACCCAACCCCCATCCTGCCCCTTCCCAACCATTACTTTTTCTCCCCTTACTGCGTCAATAGAGCTTTGATAGTCTCGGCAGACATGTTGTCGTAAGTACCCATTGTAGAGTTCAGTTACATTGTTTCTTTTCCTTCCACGTACTAATATTTGTTATTATTTTTACATTGTTGGGTGAATATGGCTGGGTGAGAACAGTTAGCAGTGTTGCCATACTAGTCATGTGACTTTCTGTCCCCTTCCTCATTTCAATGCAATTGAGATTCAGATTGTTTGCACTTCAGGCAGAGTGGTGCATCCTACCTCAACGGAGGCTGGTGCAGTCAGCCTTGCCACAATTAGAGGTGGTCTAACATACAGTCCTGGCCAGAAGTTTGAGTACACTTGTTGAAAACTATGTATTTGCAATTTGTCTGTAAAATTGACCCTCATTTCGTAGAGTAATCACAGCTTGCCCTTTTCTTTACTCAACTGGGGTCCTTTTGCCATTTTACAACAGTTGTGTATGCAAGAAAGGCAAATATAGACTAGATAGTGGTCAAGAACTGACTGGTGCCAATACTGTGCATTCAGCTTGTACAAAGTGATTTTGGACACGCTCCAGGGACCTCAGAAAATCAGAGAACAGTCAGAACACATGCAAAAAAACATATTACACATAATCTGTTACATAATACAATATTGTATTCATTGTATACTTCTTAAAACTTGTGTGACCTTCAGAGGCTACTTTTGTTTAATATGAAGCCAGAGGTGGCTATTTTGAGGAATGAAAGATAAAGAGACATTTCCTGAAGTTTCAAGGACATTTCTATGACATTTCTTGAATATATTGGTTGCATAATGTGTTATTTGTACTGGGCATAAAATGCTGTAAAATGTTACTAAACATAGTTTTCAACAGGTGTACTCAAACGTTTGGCCGTACTGTATTACCATGGTATTACTGACTGATAAAATGTGACCTCTCTTTTAATAGCCTCGATCTTTTAGGAGTGTAACTTGCATAAGTTTTGTGAAGCATGATTTCACAGTAAACCAAGTTTTGGCAACATAACCCTGGGAGAATTAAAAGTGTGTACACTATTAAAAAGAAAAAAATACCTAATCGGTACATATTGCCCACAGTTGTTATCCAGCCATATACATGCAACCCTCGTTTGATAGTTCTGTCTACCATCAGTGTAATTTCAGCCTTCATATTGTTTGCATTTTCATAAATTTGCATGTTTTGTCGCCAAAACCCAACTGCATGCAAACCCCAGGCAGGAAGTGTGTTCACAGCAAATCTTACTTCCTTTTGGACACCTGGGGCCAATTTCATGGCGCTGTATAGCACAAAAATTTGCTTAGCACAGAATTTCTTTACTTTATTTTGCAAAACTGGGTCGCCAGCCAAAATCGTAATTGATTTGTATTTATTGATATTTTGCTTCTGTTCCTAAAAGTACAATTTGACATACAGTTTTAGCTGGTAACCCATTTTACAGAGCAAAGAAATTCTGTGCTAAACAAAATTGTGCTAAACAGCGCCATGAAATTGGTCCCTGGTTGTTAAAATTTGTACGTTATATTGCAATACCAGTCTTGTTATAAGTGCATGTGCTAGACCAATGCGGATTTCCCCCATATGGTAAAGTGTGTAGGCCTACTTCCTATTTGCCTTGCATGTAGAAATGTTTGTGTTTGTCTGAATGGTCCTTTACACACGGTATTGGTGGACGTTTACTGAAATGAATTGAAAGGAATATAGCCAAATGCATGCACTGTACACTGCATGCTTCTTTTTGAGAAATTGAAAGGAAAGTTTGTGACCCGTTCTGGCAAAATGGGTTGGAATTCGCACTGTCTCGGCCAGGTTTTTGCGACCATACATGTACCTAGAAATCAGGGATGGATCCCAGGCCCATTAAAATGCAAAAATATAATGGACATTCTAGGTAGTACCCAGGTACCACCTGGACTTTATGGTACCTCGACAATATGGTCTGTGTTGCCAAAATTCCCCTTTTTACTGTGGAAAGACCCATGTACATGAAATGTACTGCATGCAATAATTAATGTATGTAATTGATTCTTCGTAGCTATATGAACACAATAATTGAATTAACATCCATTTTTGTAGTTAAAATAAACCTGGATGTAGGCCCTGAGCACTCGACACTGAAAAGCTTAAAAGAAAACCATTTTAAAATCAGTTAATCCATTTTTATTCCCGATCTCTAAAGTAATCCAATTACAGAGGTCTTTCTGTCGCAGTTGCCTTTGGTGGGTCTTGGGGGAGAAAAAGAAAAAAGAAAAGAACACCGCCGTCTTACCCCAGACTAAATTTAATTTTTGGTCGGAATATCTTGGGCAGATCATTACTGCCGGAGGGAAGGAGTGGCTGGCTTGCAGTCCTGATGTGCTTTAAAATTCTAATATTTTATTTGGAGAATGGTATAAGTAGATAAATGGAAGATCTGATAAAGGTCTAAATATGTGGGAGTGAGGGAAATGCTAGAAACCAATTTCTGTTGGGCCCAAAAAAATAAAATATGTTTAGCGTTAGCGTGCGTGTCACTTTCAACCCTGGGCGTTAAAACTTTTTTATTATTTTTAAAACAGCCAAAATAATAATATATATCATCAGCGCGCGTCACTTTCAACCCTGCGTGTCAACATTTTTTTAAAAACTTTAATAGACACACACCGTCTGTCATTATTGTCTGTTGAGTGTTTCAGTTAAAAACATGCCTTTATTGCTTGGAATCCACTCGTGACATGATCATGCTTACCAAAAAAAACAACAACAAAGCCGCAACACCGCATCGTTTTGGGGCCCTAAGTTAAAGGGGTGTTTCTATCTATGGGTGTGTGCTAGACAGTATTGGAATCAAATATAGTACATTTCGAGTAGCCTACACAACAGACATTTATCACCGTGCGGCCATCTTCCCTTTTCCCCCATTAAAACCAACGTTGCTGAATCCAGGCTTAAAGTAAAAATAGTTTGGCCCTGTGTTTGAGATAATCCATGGTTCTAATTTTTGTAGTTCCAACAATCCAGATGACTTTATTTAACGATGTTTCTTGTTTTAGAAAAGTTACTCATAACATACAAAAATATAATAAACATTCTGAGCAAAAATTTTCCATTTTGCCACATTAACACTGAATTTCTTGTTCAAGTTTGTTTCCATAATTGGCTTTTTGTTCACAATTTGTATTCTTTCTGAACGTGTTTGAAGGCTTTACTTCAGTCCAAAGCTTGTTTGTGCATGCAAACATGTCTGCTGCTTTTTGTGTGTGTTCCTTGGTCTGTGACATTGCAGTTTGAAATTAATACATTCATATTTTTACAATGTACACTATGCCATTAATGTGCTTGTTCAGTATTCACGTCCTTGCTTGTGTCTTTAATACCTGGCACTGTTTTGATTCGTGTCTACTTGTTTCAGCGTGGGCACATTGTTTTGTTAATTGTTTATATTGTGAGTCTGAGAGTTAGGACCAATATTTATGGAATTTTAGGAATTTTGGGTCCACCCATTTTAATATTTGGGCGTTTCAAAATAACATGAAAATTCATGCCTTTGTAACAGGCAACTCGGCAATAACTGTTTTTTTTTACATGTTTCATGAAATGCCTTGTGTGAGGGGCACATTATCAAGCAAATTTGGGCATTGCCCACAAATTTTATGCTGGAATGGTCGTTTATGAAATATAAACAAGTGGGTCCCACTCATAACGTTTTCTGCATCAGCATCAATTTTGCTGATTTGTCACTTTGATATATATTAAAGATGCACTGTCCGTGTTTTGGTGAAAGGATTAAAAAAATTAATTTACACAAGCGAATGAATTTAGAAAGCTTGCGTGTCTCTGTAAACTGAAATTTCCTACGTCGGGAATTGGAGATACAAGCCTTTTTCTTAAAACGGGCTTCATTCCGATTGGCTTACCGGCGACCAATCAGAAATTTTTTAATAGTAATGAATATTCATGACTTGTGACCTTGGCCGACCAATTTCACGAGCGACATGTACGTTCGTGTATACATGTAGTATACACGTGCTGCATGCACATAACTGCCAGTGCGCACAGTACAGTGCAGATCTTCCTATTTTGTATCATATGTACAACATAACCCTGTCGATTAAAAAGCGGGGCCTGCCTTCTAATCTAGAAAAATAGCAATTTAACTTTTAAATATTTTTGTTTACGCCCAAATCGGTCTAAACACGGATAGTCCATCTTTAACTGAAACTATTAATTCACTTTAATAACAATGCCACTTCTCAAAAATATGGTGTACACAGTGGCTTTAAATGTGTAGGGATAATGGTTATTTCAGTCATTTGAAATTTTTAAACCCTAGTTGACAAATTGTTCATGCTACATGTATTTTGAAACACTCTATCTCGATAATACCCGGTACAGTAATTGATGGAACAGTGTAATAGAAATCTATTTCAAAGCTCTCGTTAAATCCTTCACCTTGGGAGCTCGTGGGTAAGACATACACCGCATGATGCAGTCTTGTTTGTTTGGTCTTAGTGTCGCGTAGACATGAGCACGGACATTAAATGCATATGATGCCAGTCTCTCACTGTGGGGTGAGAGGCCACGGTTTCCAAATGCTTCATGCCAGCTGACGTTAATGGCATTTCATGTAACCAGCGCTTATAGAAATTCATCATCTCTCTTTCAGCTGGAGTGAGTTGTCATGTATCATTCCAGTGTGTACTTATGTAAATACTTGTTAAGCTGCCAAGGCAGTGTGTTTTGCCAAAGGCATATTAAAACAGGAAATAGTGTGAATTTTGACCCCGTTCTCACTAGAGAAATCGCTTCGTTCGACGAAGATTAGTTAATCATCGTTAGTTAATGAAGTGTGCGTTCACATATCACTTAACGAAGATCGAACAAAGATCGAATGAAGAGCGGTACTGTACACATTATAAACGACCACTAACGAAGACCGAATGAAGCTGTAGTAGGTAGTACATGCGCGTTGCGCGTCGAGACGCGCTGTATGGTTTTCCAGTGGCGCGTCAAAAACAACGCTTGCTGCGCCCATGACACACAACGCGCTTGTGCAACCTGGCCTGCCAAATTGCTTCGTCGAACGAAGAGAGCGTTGTCATTACAAATTTGATTTCTTTATCGAATGAAGCTATTTGCTTCATCGAATGAAGCGATTCTAATCATCGTCGAATGAAGAAGCGTGCGTTCACATCAGGAAAACTCTTTGTCGAATCATCGTCGAACGAAGCGATTTCTCTAGTAAGAACGGGGTCTTTGGGTCAGTTTTGAGAAATGCTTACTTTCAGGGCTGGCCTCAATGTTTGCAGCAGTCATTCACAGAAGTATGGGGCTCGGGGCGGGCTCGGGGCAGACTCTCCTGGCTTTATGATCGGATCTCGAGTCAGTATTGAGGCCAGCTCTAAAATATGAGGGTGGGAGGGAGGTGTTTACACAGTTGATTCTCTGAAATTGTCAGCTTGTTTTTCACTTCATAATGAGCATCAGGCCAAGAAAAAAAAAACCTGTTGCATCCAAAAAATTATTCAGGGTGGTTAGGTGGGAAATATCTTTTTATTTTGCTCAATTTTTTTTACCGAAAATATTAGGGTGGGATGATAGTCAGTACTTTTTTACCTTTATAAATTACAACAGTAAACATGTTGAGGTAAAAATCACTTTCTATTACTGTACACAATATCTGAATTTAAAAAGCAGGTGATTGCAGATACAAGCACACAAGAGTGAGCCACATTTTTTAAGCTTTTGGGGGTTAAACAAATAAAAACGCTGTACACATACATTAGGTTTCAGGTAGGAACAATAAGTTTATATTTTTTACTGATTTTATTAATCAAAAGAAACACAGCTATTTTTTTTCTTGGCCTCATGATAAAAAGTTTTGTAAAAAGCAAAAAAGTCGGTCACTTTTGGTTTTATCGATCTCGTCTTGAACTTAGTTTTTTCATCCAATTTCCATGCGAGTAATTTCTTGAGTATAAATAAAATCACCATAAATAATCATCATAAAAACAACATACAAGGACTGTACAATTCCATACACCACAACATTCAAAACGTACCAAACAACACATTCAGTTGCATTTGACACAACTGCATGGTTTGAATTGTGAATTTTGTTGCCGTGCTCAAGTGTGAATCTTGGTATAAAATTAATTGTATTTTAAGACGTAAAACCCACTATTTTTTTCCTTTTAAACAGGGAGAGTTGGAGGCACAGCTACTGCAGGCCAATCCGATTCTGGAGTCTTTCGGAAATGCCAAAACGGTCAAGAATGACAACTCCTCTCGATTTGTAAGTTGGAAATTTTATGGTAAAAAAGGCCATAATCTTTGAAAAAAAAAAAAGTACTTTGGACACTTGCCAAAATGTGGCAGCGTTCCCAAATCCAGGGACACTAAATAAAAACATGTTAAAAATACCTCGGTTCATGCTTCGCGGTGCTTTCCTGGGACACGATGAAAAACTTTATAGCGTGCTCGGGTTGGACTTGAACCCACGACCTCCTTGATTCAATCATAGTGTCTCGGGAAAACACCGAGTATACAGTGTTAATAATTACGTCGGGTAACGGCAAAACAAACCCTAATTAACATTCAGTCTCCCCAACGCAAGCTAAATCAATTTCTGAAAACAAAATGTGTGGATTCTTAATTGGATTGCAGACCTTACAGTTTGTATTTGCGGTCGCTGTTTGTATTTTGCAGGGGAAGTTCATCCGTATCAACTTTGATACCTCGGGCTACATCGCAGGAGCAAGCATCGACACATGTATCCTTTTTGTTGCTTGAAAACATTTAGTACAAAGCGTAGGTAATTATATACTCAGTCTACCAATTTTCATTAAATTTCGCAAAAGTTACAGAAAAAGGCAAGTGAGAAAAATAATTTGGTTCCTCTCGTACTACGTGTAAAAAAAAACCCCATGTCCTACTTTTGATCTTGAATAACTTTATCATTTTTCAACGGATTTACACCAAAATTTCACCAAATTTAAACTAAAGGCCTGACAAATTTCCTTGAGAGGTTCATTAGTTTTGTCCAAGAGGTTGAGATTTAAATGCCATAAAAAAAAAACCTGAATTTGCCACTTTCGACTTGGCATCCGCCATTGTCAACGAAATTTTCTATGTCTGAGGTCCTCTTGCACCTCTTGATGAATTGCACGAAATAATCGTGATGGTTTGCGTAACATTTGGAGTGATCCCGCCTTTCCTCAGAAGCTCTTGGCTCAGCACACATATTCCACCACTGTCTCCAGCGACGTATTGACATTGAAGGAGGCCAAGTCGAAAGTAGCGAATTCTGAAATTTTTGTTTCGTATGGTGTTTAAATCTCAACCTTTTGGACGAAACTGATGAAAGTCACTCAATTAGATATGTCAGGCCTCATTTACATGATGTAAAATTTTGGTTTGAATCCGTTGAAAAATGACAGTTATTTAAGATTAAAAGTAGGACATTTTTTTACGCGTAGTAGCAGAAAAAGTTTGAGTATGCGGGATGGAAGCACCACGCGCAAATGCAACAAGCGCCGTGCCACATATAGTGCAAGTTGCATTGTGCTTTTATCAAAACTGCACAATACACTAATGCTAATTCAAAAGCAGTGCATGTGCATCCAACTTGAATTGATGTGAGAATTTCGTTTCTTACGTAGCGTGCATGTGTAGTTGTGCAGTGTACATTTTCTGGACAAATTTTTGCATTGTCTGGCAGTGGCCTGGCAACTGAGGCAATGATATTTCACTGCCTTCCACTACCATACCGGTACAGCATCCATTATTAACCAACAAGCCATTTCACCTTAACGCTCCATACCAAAGACCTGCTTGAGAAAGCCCGTGTGACACGTCAAGCGGCCACTGAACGTGCCTTCCACATCTTCTACCAGTTGTTTGCTGGGGCTTCCAATGAACAGAAGAGTGAGTTTTCTTGTTATTTCTATGCTAAAATTAAAGGACGTATAAAATAGGATTTTTATTACATAAAACTATAGTACAGGATATGTTTTACACATTTCAATCAATTTAAGAGAATTTGATAGTTGCGTTTTGGTGTAATTACAAGTTTTATATTTTTATGCTAATGAGAATTTCCATATTCATGAGCAAAGTGGTGATGTCATATCAGGACAACAGAGGAATTCTCCATAGACTTGTGTACAAATGTTGGTGTCATTTTCAGTGGCTTCTTGATATCATGAACTGTATCAGTTTACTGAGTTTGTTTAGTATGTCATTTGCAACAATCCTGACAAGTTTGTTTGAGCCAAAAATGGATCAGTGGGCTACTGTTACGGTTTGAAATGTAATGTTTTTTTCTTTGTTTTTCAACTGTGGGTTCCCTCCATGACTAGCTTTAAACAGCGCCCACACCCGTCATGAAAATCTTGAAGTAAAGAAAAGGTCACTTCTTACTAAAATAAAAACAAATTTGAGTTTGCCCCTTTGTCTGCAGCAGTTTGATCCATTGATTTGTGTATAAAAACCAGCTTGTTGTTAATTTTCACTTCACAAATCCTTTAATGAAAATAATGTGATTTGTTCTGACGAAATGAGTCGGATATTGCACAGTCTGGGGTGGATTGCAATATGGGTCTTTCCACAGTAAAGGTGGCATTTTGGCAACACGGACCATATTTTCGAGGAAATACCGTTGTCTGGTCTCAAAATAAAAGAAATAAGTTTAAGTTGTTCTGAAGAGATAACTTGGGCCCAAAAAGGGTTACAAATAGTGCGACAACATGCCTTTCTAAAAAAAAACCTGTGTACAAATTTCTAATATACGCTTGTAACCGGGATAGCCTAAAATGTAACACAAGTGCCCGTCCCGGTTACGAGCGTATATTGGAAATTTGTACACAGGGTTTTTGAAAGGCATGTTGTCATACTATTTGTAACTCTGTTTGGGCCTAAGTTATCTCTTCAGAACAACTTAAACTTGTTTCTTTTATTTTGAGACCAGACAAAGGTATTTCTTCGAAAATATGGTCCGTGTTGCCAAAATGCCCCCTTTACCGTGGAAAGACCCATTTCCAAATTATAAAAAGCAATCCACACGGTCACACAAATAGGCTAGATAATACTGTTCATTGAAGTTTTAATATTGATAGTGTTTTGTAGTATTTAGTGACGTTATTCCAAAGGAGTACAAAAAACGGATCATTGAGCTGTACATGGCAACCAAAGCGCATCCAGGCATCCTGATAATCCAAAATAGATTCTCTACGATAAATCTGCTAATTTTTAAACACCTATTGTATCATCAACAAAAGAGAACGGCCTATGCATTTTTTATTACATTGCCCAACACACACATGTACCATTTGTACAGATATATTTTCCCCCAATTTGGCGCCATGTGTTTGTCCCACTTCAGTTGAATAATCATAAATACCTCTTTCACCAATCTTTTGCATACAAATACGGCCAATTTGGTCTGGAATTGGGAATAGGCAATTCATACTGGCTCATACTAGTGTTGAAAATCAGGTTATCTTCATTTCAGGTTTTTATAATTTGCCCAGCAGCGACAGGACTAGAGCCGTATTGTAGTTTCAGTATAGTCTCAACAATTGTATGTTTTTGAGGCCAGAGGTCGTGGTTTATTTGTACTGTGCTCTGATAATGAGGGGAAAGAAAGGACAAAAAAATTATCTCCATGATATCACTCAGTATCGTTTAAAGGTACTTTCATGGAAGGAATTTCACAGAGGCCATGGTTTAAATTTCTCCAAAGATTTAGCCCCAAAGTCTCCTACCATGTTGAAAAGTTGCCTTTTTTTATTTATGAGAAACAAATTTGACGTGACAAAAAATTCAAGCCCAAGACCAAGAGCATTTTGTCGTTATGTCTCATTTTGATGTAATCACCCGTCAAAGATTGAGTTTTGGACATGAAATTTTTGCCCCGAAACTCTTGAGCTAGTCTCACTGTAGTTGCCACATGCATCTTTAGGCGTCTTTAGTCTTGGGTCTGGCGTCTTGAGTCACATTTATATTGGATAGACCGATCCAGAAGCATTTAAGCCCGCCCCCAAAATGTCCACCAATCAATCATTTTTATGGATAATGGTGATCCGTGTGGTCTTTTAGTGATCAAAACAATCTTACGATTTTTCTCTCATCCCAAGTTTGGTTGTTTCATTTCAATGGTGATCAGGCACCATACCAGATGTTGTGTTCGTTACTTTGCCCAGTTGCGCCACCATGCAACACCGAGAGAAGAATTGGGTCCATAGGGATGGAGTATACCAACTGTGCCTTTAGCTCAGCTGGTAGAGCATCTGCCTCTGAGTGAGTCGGAGGTCTTAGGTTCGAATCCCGAATAGGTCCTTATTTTTCTCTCATCCTAAGTTTGGTTGTTTCATTTCAATGATGATCAGGCACCATACCAGATGTTTTAATCTAATGATTGTGCGCACTTTAAAGTTGCTAGACACATTTCTACCAGTACGTGGGCAGGGCTTACTGGATCGGCCTATTCAATAAATGGATCTAAGGTTACAAAAATTCCAGAGTTGTCGGAACAGAATGTGCCTTTAAGAGTGTGCTAAACGTAACGTCATTCCATTGACTGATCTGAGTAAAATGTTAGGTCCCCAGACAGCAAAGCTCAAAGGTCGGCCGGCGAGTGGGAGCTCTTTTCAGGGTCTACGCATTTATTTATTCTTTCTGTCAACTCACGTTGTTTGTTTCTCAGGGGCTAAGCTGCCAATCGGAATATGATAGATCGATGTAAGGTTGCCCCCAAGCACTGTCTGAAACTTGCTAATAATCATGTAGGATTTGTAGAGACAGTGCATGATATGCTGTTTGTTACATGTAAATTTATCTTGTCAGGAACGTGTTGGTTTTGGCACCTGTGTTGTGTATGCAGAGCAATTAATTAAGCGCGAGTTCAAAGCGTGGCATCAGATTTCAATTTATATTAACAGGTGGCAAATTGACCGTTTCCTGCTCAATGTCCGGGCACTTAATTGCTTAAAAAGGTTTCTGTCTTAACATGAGTTGCGAAAACATGAAATTAGTACAGTCGAATCTGGATAATAAGAACACTGTTAATATACCATTCTGCTTATAACAAAGACAAATTGTAGGTCTTGTTTTCGTTTCTGATAATACAATGTTCCTGTTATAACAAGGTGATTTGCTAAGTCCCAAGGATGTTATTAAGAAAATTTGACTATTTTTAATAATGGTGGATTTTTATATACGCACATGTCCACCATGCAGGGTGCTTCTGGCGCTGTTGCCATTATTACCGCTGCAACTAGGTGGCTGCTAGCTGGCCAGGCGCTCAACCCTATCAGCAGTTAGATTGTGGCATTCCCCTTAACAGCTTCTCAAATATTGGTTGGGTTGATGAGGCAACTGGGATTAAGTGCCTTGCCCAGGGACACAGACACGTAGGTCATAGTGGGGCCTGAACCCACAACCTCTGATTGGGAGTCCCACTTCATACCCACTAGACCACATGCGCTCGCATAGAATAGTTTCTGAGATGGCATTCTGAAGTTAAGGCCTTTGATCACTTTTAAAAATAGAATTTAATGCTGTCTTTTCTGGTGAAACCTGTTTATAGTTTGAAGCAATTTTAGTGGTTTATTTGTCTACAGTGCTTCCTGAAACAGGAAATTAAACTATTTTATGTGATCGACATTAACCTAAATTTTTCTGAATGAAAAAAGGACGGAAGAAACAAACTTGCGGAAAAAGCAAAGAAAATTAGACGATCATAATTTAAACCCAACGTAGCTGACATTTTTAGAAAGTTTGTGATTTTAATGATTTATCAACAATTTATTTTAAATTGATTGCAGTTCAGTTTGACTGAACTGCAATTGTTTAAAGGCACAGGCTCGTCAGCAATGCGCGCGCGCCAAATTCGTGCCACAAAATACGCAGCTCCATGCCTTTGCTATGGAGCTGCATATTTCGTGGCACGAATTTTCCGTGCGCGCATTGCTGACGAGCCTGTGCCTTTAAACTTTAACAGTTTTGGCTTTCACGTTTTCTGAACACGGCATTTTAATTTTCTTGTGTACTTTTGCAGAGGAGCTCCTGTTGGACGACATCAACAACTACAAATTCCTGAGCAATGCCCACGTACCAGTGACCGGCGTCAGTGACCAAGATGAGTTTGATGTCACTCTGGATGCGTTTGACGTCATGAGCATGACTGACGATTACATGTGTAAGTGGCTTTAGTTTTCGTAATGGACCCATTGCACCGGCGGCCATGACAGTGGGCATGTTGTCATATTTCATAATGGCCACGTACCAGTGACTGGTGTCAGTAATTGGCCCTAAACATTGAACCATTGGCTAAAGCCCGCCGCACACGTGAGGTCGTTTGCTGAGCAAACTGTCGTTCGTGGCCGTTTGCTCAGCACTTGGCTCACGTGTGCGGTGGCTATTTTGCTGCATTTCTTGCCTCGCGAGGCCGTGAGCCAAAAATCTAACGTGTTTGATATTTTTTGCCTCGCGTGGCCAAAATCTCACGTGTGCGGGGGTGATGAGTCAGGTGCTGAGCAAAAATGAATGTAGCGGGCCAATCAAAACCACGCGCGCGATACGAAAACAGCGCGCACACGCGAACCCCGCCAAGGTCACCACACTTTAGCAAAAGTTTGGTGACCTTGGCGGTGCCCGCGCGCTTTGTATTCATATCATGTGAATATGGGGATGGTTTTTAATTGGCCAGCTACATTCATTTTAGCTCAGCACTTGGCTCATCACCCCCGCACACGTGATATTTTGGCCACGCGAGGCAAAAAATATCAAACAGCCACGAATGACCGTTTGCTCAGCAAACGACCTCACGTGTGCGGCGGGCTTAAGGTTGCACACAAGTAAATATAGCTCCCATAGCAACCAATGCTAAATGCCCAATTTTCAAAAAATCATTTAGAAATACTCACAAGTTTCTCAGCTTCTCAGGACAACAACCAAAATACTCATTGAAGTCTCATCTTTTCAATTCTATTCAATTTTATGGGGGTAATCTGTCACTTTTATTCCCTAATTTTCACTTTAAACAAAACTACCCCTGCAACAGTGAAAGTTACTAAACAGACCAGCATCCATTTTGGAACAAAGGCACATACGCTACTGGGCAAAATGGGCCACTTTTAAGAGCTACATTGTCGAAAATGTTTATAGTTGGAAGAAAAAATACCCCACATCACGGCGATGGCCATACTCTCCACAAGACCACACTCAATCAGCTCGCAACTCTCTCTAATAAAGCAGAAATTAAGGGAATGCAAAATATTCATGAGCTCGGCGCACGGATCTCTGCCTATTTACTTGGGTGCACCCATAAAGCGTCCATTGTAAAAACCAAGGCTTCATGTCCTGCTGAGTTGGCCCTGATTCCCCTTCAAGATGTATACTTTCTGAGGCCAACTTGGCCAGCATGCTCGATCCTCTTAAAGCCATCGCACAACATTGGTTTTGGACAATTAGAGTAATCCTTACTTACTGTTAATGAAAAGATATGTAGTAAAATCCCCCCGTTAAAGTGTCGTCCTCATTTGTCATTTCATATTTTAAAAAAAGGTAAAAATCTTCAACGATTTTTCACGTACAATCGGAGGGAATTAAAAAATATAATTCTCGTCTCATGAAACAAAAAATAATATTTTACTCATTTCGCAAAGACCATAGCACTTATACAAAACCATTTCAGGGGAAGTTTTCTACCATCATCATGTTGATATTGTGTAAGTTATGTGTAAATCTGTGAACATTTCGGATTTTTGAGATTCCCAATAGTGAGCAGAGACTTTAAATTTTATGAGGCTTGTATACACTAATAACCAGTACACATTTGGAACCAAATTAACCATGGTGTCCCTCTAGTTGGCCTCGGTGCCCTTTGAAATTCAGACATAATCAAGGCCATAGTGACCTGCCCCTTACTTTCATAACGTCGAGACCTGGGCCCAATTTCATAGAGCTGCTTAAGCGCTAGCTGAAAACGTGTGCTTACTGTAGCAGAAAAGTTGTGCTAACGTTAAGGCTATTTCAGGACCGCGGCGTGCTTAAGCATGCGCGCGCTTGGAAACCGCCATTGTTGCGTCACTATCTTAAGCAAAATTTGGCTCTGCGGTTAAGGCAGGTTTTCAGTTGCTTACCGTTAACGATGTCTATGAAATAGCCTGACGCTCGGTTAACGTAAAATGGGCTGTTAAACAGTTCTATGAAATTGGGCCCAATTGGAGACCTCACTTTTTACTAAAATCGGTCGTTTTTATAATTGTTTTTCTCTGTCTAGCTGTGTTCAAAGTTGTTTCTGCCGTGATGCTATTTGGCAACCTCACCTTCAAGTCAGAAAGAAACAACGACCAAGCCATTCTTCCAGAAACAACGGGTAAGATGTTAAAAAGGTCTTGCATTGAAACTCTTTTGTGAAAGAATTTGAAGCTTTGAATATTTAGCCAAGATCGCTAAAAAGCGGTCAATGCCAATGCCTGCAGTAAAAACGTGCTAAATTTTATGAAAGAAAGAAAAACGCCAAATTTAGGACAATTTCAAACTACAACTTTTGTCCCATGATTTGTTTTTACCAACATGTCATTTGAAAGATAAGTTTGGCAAACCAAGAAAATTAATATAAACTCCTCAAAAAAGGTTCGGAAAGTCAAGTTTGACTGACGATTTCTCTGTTGTTGCAAAATAATTTTATAATTTGAATTTTATATCATTGGAAAGCCCTGTTATTCCTCTTTACGATGATTTGTCATTTGTTATGATTAAGCAATTGGGGGATGTGCAGCACAGCTGAATACGGGGCAGGTGTAAAGTGAAATGTCACAAAATACATTAATATTGTCAAAAAGTGCATTGACACATTCCCATCCTCCAAGCAAAAGGGGAATGCACTGCATGACAATAGCAGTGAATTTTGTGACATTTCACTTTCCACCCACCCCTGTATTCCGCTATACTGCACATCCCCCAATTGTAAAGAGGAATAACGGGGCTTTCCAATGATACCACTTTCAAGGGAAATAATTTAGTAACAAGAGATAAATCGTCAGTCAAACTTGACTTTCCCAACTTTTTTTTGAGGAGTTTATTTGACACTAAATTTCTCAAATTTAAATTTAGGGGAAGAAAAGTGTTAAAACAAAACATAACAAAACAATTATAGAAGTAAATTCACAATGTAATATCGTATTTGTCTTGTTTACTTTTGGGCTGTCTTTCCTTCGTAGTTTGGAAATAATCCAAGCTATGATTTGTGGATATTGACAGCGATAGAAACTCGTCCTGATTTCGACAGTGTCTGTCTTGTTCCCGTGGCGATACTGCGCTGGCAAAGGACGACATTATACAGCAAAAAATTTGCAGTTTTAAAGTTTACTAGAGCAAGAGGACTACAAATTTGCAATACTAAAAAAAAGTTTATTAGAAAAATAAAAATAAATTTAAGCATTTATCTTGTAAGACTAGATTTCTATTTAAGTTATAAAGTCTCTCTTGATTTTTTCACCCCTGTTTAGTTGCCCAGAAGCTATGTCGTCTTCTTGGCCTGAATGTGACCGAAATGACCAAGGCACTGCTTAAACCAAAGCTGAAGGTTGGCCGTGACTTCGTGCACAAGGCTCAAACAGTTGAACAGGTTCGTGATAAATATTTATTATTTTTTTTCAATTAGCGGGTTCTGCTTGATATTCAGAGGTAAAAGGATCATTACATAGTCAATGCACATGTACATAATCTCATTTGGATTTGGAAGATCTCAAAATTTGAATATTCGGATTCTTGAAAATTGAATATCCGAACCAGCATTTCATCTAACGACCCGTCTTTTGGACAGGCAATGTGTGATTTTAGACGGCACTTTGCGAATTGGACAATAAAACATGACGGGTAGTCTTTTGGACAGGCAATGTGTGATTTTAGACGGCACTTTGCGAATTGGACAATAAAACATGACAGGTTGATTTTTGGTATAAAATGTATACATACTTGAGCGACTAAACTGCATTTTTGTTCAAAATAAAAAACACAAAAATACCTCGTAACCTGACTGGCTGGCCCTGCGACTGGCTGGCCGGCCGTGGTATGCTAGCTTGCGAGTCGCGACTCTTGTACATGTTGTATGCGCACTGCACAGTACGTACGTGTACCCTAAGTGACCAGATCACATGTATCATGTTTTTCAACTTGCCTGGTGTCCGTAGCCGCATTACTCGTTTGTGCGCAACACCGCGCATACCAATGTACAGAACATTTTGAAACAACCCACTGTCCACCGTCTATTCCGCGTTTTACCAACATCCCCACTGGACTTTAGTGCTGTTATCCTAGTATCATCGTGATCGCGTGCGTCGCTGCAGGGCAACCTGATCGATGAACCAACTCGACTCACAGGACGGGTACTTTTTAACTGCACCAAAGTAGGACAGACAGTTTAGAAAATCCGAGATGAAATGCTGATTCGAACCTGTACTTTATCAATTCAAATTACATTTAAGTGAAATTTCAATAAGTCATCAATAAAAGTTTCAAAATCTCGCACTTGCATTTAAACAATAGTACTAGTTTATTGAATTATTCTCGTCTTGTTTTAGGTAACATAAACAGGTAGAGGTGTCGTTTGATTCACTAGGCCATACACTGTTTATAGGCCTTATCGAATAACTGCCATGTTGTAGGGTAACTTTTGTTGTTGGTCTACAATGTAAGCACAAAATGTGCAACCATGCATGTTCTGACGGAGCAAAGAAACTGCCCTACAAGATGGCAGCTATTCGATACGGTCTATATGCTGAAGGTAGTCGTTCTTTGAAGCCTGGTATTTATTATAAAAAATAAACTCCAGGGGCGAATTGCAATATACGGTCTAAGACCGGTCTATAGGCTTAGCTCGCTAATGCGGCGTCTACTAAGACTGGTCTATGATTATAGCCTGCTTGCGATATTGTTGTCTTAAAGTTAGACCTGTCTTAAATTTTAAGCCCGCGGCGAGCAGGCTATAATTTTTGGACACCACGCTACATCTTGTAATTTTGCATGAAAAAAAGACTAACAAAACGCACATTGGAGCCTTTTTAGTGCTATTTGATAACTTTCGCGGTCAATTTGTCCACAAAAACTGCACCACACATGCGTCATTAAGTGGCTTCGTGAGGATGTTTGTTTGGCTTGAAATCACGCAAGGATAGCCGGTTGCATCACTTTCCGTTAAGATGTGTGTGTTTATGGGCTGCACAGCCGTACTTAAGATGGACTGGTTTATTGCAATGGGCTAAACCAACCACTAAGCAGAGACTGGCTAAGTTGGATAGCCGGATATAAAAGACAGATCTTGGACCAGTGGTTAAGTTGATTTTATTGCAATCCGTCCCTGAAGTGTCACAACGTAAGTGGGACACTGTGTCCCGTTTTCATAGAATGTCCCACATGCTCAGAAAGCCTTCTTTATTTCATACAGGTGGAGTTTGCCTCACAGGCTTTGGCCAAGGCCGTCTACGAGCGTCTCTTCAAGTGGATTGTCAGCAGAATCAACAAGTCCCTGGACCGGACCACACGAACTGGGGCTTCCTTCATCGGGATCCTGGACATTGCTGGATTTGAGATCTTTAGGGTATGAAAACCAACTTACAATCTATAGCCCGGTTCATACTTCACACGAAAGCAAATGGAACATTACTGTCACAGCCAAGTCTTTGCACTGCTAATACGTGCCTTTATGGTTCCCAAACAATTCACTGCGTGCGGTACATGGCGCAGTGCACGATGGTATAAAAATCTAGTACGCTGGCAGAATCTCGTATGTTCGATTGTACACAAGTCAATGGGTTATTGGAGTTCTTGGCCACTTTAAACGCGTAAAACGCGGCGAATTTGTGTTTTTGACACAAAATGATAACTGGTAATATAGAGCTCAGATACAGATTCAACCTACTGTATAAATCTGTTTTGGGGTTATATGGGTGTCTAGGGGTGGAATTTTTGAGATAACTGTTGAAAATCTGTGGTTACGGTATTGCGTAAAGCCGAGCACACAATCATAATTGCCGTGTTTTTTTGTTTTTTTTACCCAAAAGGAAAGGCCACAGGGATTCCTGTATGGACATTGGACTTTATTTTGCCACTTTGGATAACCCCAACACTCCTCAATCCTCCAAAATCAGTACGATTTTTACCTACTCCCAAGGGAGTTAGGGTTAAATTCAGAGCCGACTCGTTATCAAATGGATTTAGACCATTATGGATTTAATAAAAAATGTGGACAAATGTCCATGAGTTTTGGGACTTATAGATGCAGTGAAAAATACCTTGAAGTTCGAGCTGCAGAAGGTCCGCAGTTCGAATCCCGATGGAGCCAAGTTGTTTTTCATGGACATTTGTTTTTCGTGGACATTTGTGCACATTTGTATTAAAGAAACACACCAGCTTCTTTGGGCTATTTTGGGATCAAAATAGACCCATACATTATTCTGAAAGTGGTTCCGTAATAAACTAAATAGATCCTAAAAAGAAACCATCAAATTTGGCCTTTTTTAAAGCATTTTTCAAACAATCAAGGTCACGTGATTTATCCGAACCATATTTCTAGTTTAGATAAATCACGTGGTCTTGGAGTTAGTTTTATTTCTAGCAGTTGCTTTTGTCATTTCTCTTCTTGTTGGAAAATATTGTCGTACGAACACTATGTACACACCTTATTTTCCAATTTATACACAAAACTGCCAACAGATTTCTTGTGACATTTTGATAATTTTTTTCACAACGACCATCAAAAAACTATTGTCAAGGATGCTGGATCGCTACATTATGTAAACAGTAGGCCGGTGTGTTCCTTTTTTTCACCCTGGCTGTTCCTGGGTCATTATCCGTAACAGAAATCACCTATTAATACTATATTACCTTTCACTTCTTTAGATGAACTCCTTCGAGCAGCTTTGCATCAACTACACCAATGAGAAACTGCAGCAACTCTTCAACCATACCATGTTCATTATGGAACAGGTGAGTTACAGATGCCACAAACTTAAAACTTCTATGAAGGTGCCACCAGGAGGTTGGAGCAGAAATGCTGCTTTCGCTGTGTATCATGAAAAAAGTCGATAGAGGGCAATTCTATAAATTCAGATTTACACCTCAGAGACTTTGAGGGCTTGTAATGCTTCACATATTCAAGTTGTTTGATTTTAAACATGTTTTTAAGCATCATTGATGGAAGTGTAATTCCTGAAAATATAATTGTTATGCCATTCTCAGTAAGTGTGTAGGGTCCCCGAAACCCTCGGTTTAGGACATACTCATTGAGTACGTCCGAAACCGAGATATTTTTTAATGTATCACGCATATTGAGAATGGCATTACAATAAGATTTTCAGGAATTACACTTCCATCAATGATGCTTGAAAAACATGTGTTTAAAATCAAACAACTTGAATATGTGAAGCATTACAAGCCCTTAAAGTCTCTGAGGTGTAAATATGAATTTACGGAAATGCCCTAGACATTGCTAGACATGTGATAAAGCATATATGTGATCCTCCAGCACAAAATGGGTCACATTTTCAAAAGTGAATTTTTTGCTTACCTAAAAGAGCATGAAATAAGCTTTCCAATGATGTATAAAGTTTGGTGTTTGGAAAAAATTTGGCCGAGAAATGGACAAAAGAAGTTTGCGAACCAGGGTTGTCGGGAAAAATAAAAGAAATAAAAACAAGGCCTTTTAAGTTTCCCAAATGTATTGGATGTGTTTTGCAATGTTTTGTGTCTTTATTTTTATTTATTTTTATTTATTTTTATTTATTTTTATTTATTTTTATTTATTTTTATTTATTTTTATTTATTTTTATTTATTTTTATTTATTTTTATTTATTTTTATTCATTTATTTCCATGCTTCACGGATACAAGAACATGTTTTCATGTAATAAAATAACACTTTGGAGTAGACATACATGTACATTCATGAAATGACTTAGAAAGAACTTAATGGACTTTTAAGAAATGTATGCCGTAAGCATGGCAGGTCCTCAGTAGAAAGCCAGAGGCTTGTACAAGACCAAGGGCCTGTCATATTTACTTTCCCTAATTTATGACATGGTTGCTAACTAGAACAAAAATGAGCTTTCATAGAAACACTTGCTTTAGGAGATTACGACTATTTCAAGTTTATTTCCCGATTGTTCAATTCTTGCTTTGTTTTGTTGTGTACAGGAAGAATACCAGCGAGAAGGCATTGAGTGGAAGTTCATTGACTTTGGTCTTGACCTTCAACCTTGCATTGACCTCATTGAAAAGGTGAGTCGGTGTCCAGTTTTTTTGGCCGTCTTGAAAGTTTGCTTGAGTAGATGATAGGCGCTAGGTAGATGATCAATTTTCATAGACTCGTGTGTGTGATTTTAAAACGTGGCCAGATAATTGAAAGAACTTTAGTCAAGGCAGGAATGTATAGATTACCAGAGCGTCGCTTGTGTCCTCGTGGCCAGTCCATATGTGTATAGTAGTTGGTACTCAAACTTGCTTGTGTTTGCAAGCGATAATGGCCCGAGCCTCAAGCGAGGGCCATTATCGGCGTCCAGGCCCCAAGCAGGTTTTAAACTGATTGTTTAAGACCATCAATCACCGCAAACATACAATACTGGCCAAAAGTTTGAGTACACCTGTTGAAAACTATGTTTAGTAACATTTTACAGCATTTTATGCCTAGTACAAAAAACACATTATGCAACCAATATATTCAAGAAATGTCCTTGAAACTTCAGAAATGTCTCTTTATCTTTCATTCCTCAAAATAGCCACCTCTGGCTTCATATGTAAAAAGTAGCCTCTGAAGGTCACACAAGTTTTAAGAAGTATACAATGAATACAATATTGTATTATGTAACAGATTATGTGTAATAGGTTCTTTTGCATCCGTTCTCTGATTTTCTGAGGTCCCTGGAGCATGTCCAAAATCACTTTGTACTAGCTGAATGCACAGTATTGGCACCAGTCAGTTCTTGACCACTATCAGATAGCTATCTAGTCTATATTTGCCTTTCTTGCATACACAACTGTTGTAAAATGACAAAAGGACCCCAGTTGAGTAAAGAAAAGGGCAAGCTGTGATTACTCTACGAAATGAGGGTCAATCTTACAGACAAATTGTGTACTCAAACGTTTGGCCGGTATTGTATTTTTCTGGTTTTTGGTCACAAAAATGCTTGCCCAGACTCTGCAACATTGGACTCATTTTTGCATGCATTGTTGCTCACAAATTATACACGTCCATGAATTCCTTTCTTTATTATAAACCATTGTCTTGCTGCACAGCCCATGGGTATTCTAGCCCTCCTGGATGAAGAGTGTTGGTTCCCTAAAGCCACCGACAAGAGCTTCACCGAGAAACTCTGCAAGACACACATAGAGCATCCCAAGTTCAAGAAATCGGACTTCCGTGAAGACAGTGACTTTTCCGTCCTTCACTACGCTGGAAGGGTGAGGATTTCTAACCTTAAAATATAATTACAGGATTAGAAAACTGTGTTTATCTCCATGTGTGATTGAGGATGTGCGCGATAATAATAATAATGGTGACATCTTATGTAGTGCACATATCTATCCTGCGGGATACTCATGGTGCTGTACAATATCATTCATTACTATTATTTCTCTATTTTATCCAATGGGGCGACACTTTTTGTGTAGAGGGCCCTATAAGGGCGACGCGGTGGGTTAGGGTGACAATTTGGCGTAGCCCCAATATTTTGGAAGTCAAAAACCTTTTTTTTTAAGGTCAAAGACCATCTTTTTAAAATCGAGAACCATTTTTATTAGGTCTAGAAGCATTTTTATTAGGTGTGGAACCATTTTTGGAACCTTTGGGTAACAGAAATTTAGTGTCCAATCGATGTCTTTTAGCCGAAATTTCGGTGGTCGTTTGGCAAAGTTTTACCGACGGGTCGCCCCTTTGCTGCATTAAGTGATATTATTATTATTAGGTGATCGGGCCAACAGCCCGATCACCTATTACTCTCGTACGATTTCTTTGTCTTTTGTTTTTGTTTTTGTTTTTGTTTTCTTTTTCTTTTTCTTTTTCCACTCAAACGTTCCCAGAGCTTTTCTTCAAAACGGTTCAAGCTATCAACTTAAAACTTGGTAGGAACATCAACCCCAATGTGAAGATACAAGTGTGACGTCATTGTGACGTCATTAGGTATCAAATTACAAACCAAAAATGACCAAAATATGCATGTTTTAAAATGCTTCCGTCTGGAAAACCACGTGACCCATGATCTTTGTATTTGGTAGGCTTATAGATCAGATCATAGCCAACAATTTTCTTCGTGTGGGCATTTTCATCTGACCCTTCCTTCTGTGGTCAATTTGAGGTCAAAGTTCAACGAAAACGAAAATCTCAATTTTTGCACTTATTGAGCACCAATGCCCATCAAACCAAGCTGAATCTTTAAGAAACTAAGTACAGGCATAGGTCCTATGGCAGACTTTCACCAGCGTGTATAATATTATGATGGTATCAAGCGTGACGTCATCGTGACGTCATCAAGTATCAAATTACACCTCCCAAAAAACCAAAATATGCATATTTTAAAATGCTTCCATCTCGAAAACCACGTGACCCAGGATCTTCATATTTGGCAGGTTTATAGATGTCATTCTGTGCTACAACTTTCTTTGTGTGGGCATTTTCATCTGACCCTTCCTTCTGGGGTCAATTGGAGGTCAAAGTTCAACGAAAACGGAAATCTCAGTTTTTACACTTACCAGTAACAATGCCCATCAAACCAAGCTGAATCGTTAGTAAATTAGATACAGACATAGGCCCTACAGCAGACTTTCACCAGCATGTATAGTATCATGATGGCATCAAGTGTGACGTAATCATGACGTCATCGGGTGTCAAATTACAAAAATTCAAAGGTTATTATTTTCAAAATTCATATCTCAAGAACCGTAATAGATACTTGAACAATTCTTTCACAACATGATAAGTCTAAATGAACTGAACAAATCATACGATGTCATGACCCCTGTGTGACGCCTACTTCCGGTCCAAACCGGAAGTTGTTCGAAAATGTGCAATTTTTTAGCATTTTGAATAGATTCAAAGTGGTAGTGAATTTGACCATATTTCTACGGAACGAAATGTTTCCACACATGTGGACCTTTTGACTATACCATTGGTGACGTCATTACATGGACGGTGGTTACGTAATGTGGTGTCAAATTACGCAAATTTGGAGCTGAATTGTTTTAAAATGCTGTATCTTGAAAACTACAACAGATATTGGTATGATTCCTTCGCCACATTTAAGAACTTGATGTTCAACATATTGTTCAACAATTTGTGCACAAAATTGTGACGTCATGATGTCGTCACAGGTGTCACATTACAAGATTTCAAAGGTTATTATTTCAACAATTCATATCTCAAAACGGTGCAAGCTATCAACTTGAAACTTGGTAGGAATATCAACCCCAATGTGAAGGTGTGCATACAAGTGTGACATCATTTCCATCTGACCCTTCCTTCTGGGGTTAATGCACAGTTCCGACCTGTCAATCAACCGAACCCGGCGACCAATCACAACAGAGCTAGCAGATGTCACCCACATAGGTCAAAGTGCACTGTACGCTCACAACAACATGATCACGCGATATGTTCTGCCGGCCCCATACAATTTGTACAGTGTTGTATGCGACGATCCGGGTGAATTTTTGGTTTCAAGGCCGGTCGTTTCGTTGTTCAAGGGTACGAAAGCTATATTTCGTGATGATATGATATCCCTGTATTACTGGTCCTTTACTCAGTGTGTTCTAAAATAACTGTTGACCCTGAAACATAAATACCTTTGAGTTTTTTTCAATGAATCTGTGCTTTCCGTTAAAAGTCCCATTGCTTTGTGCGTTGTGTGTCGCCATTTTTGACGATAACGTGTGAGCCATAGCAACAATGTCCAAGGGGGCGGGGTTAACTGGGCAAAATCGGAACTATGCATTGGAGATCAAGGTTCAACGAACGCTAAAATCTCTAATTTTGTTCACTTACTGAGCAACAATGCCCATGAAACCAAGCTGAATCTTTAAAAAATTAGATACAGGCATAGGCCCAAAGGTAGCCTTTTGTCAACGCAGAGTGAGTTATTCACTTGGCCTTTTTCGAACTGACACCGCTGGTGGTAGCAGTAATCAGCCAGTCACGTGCAGGTCACGCTATACAAATTACGCCGTGAGCTCCTACAAACAAGGGAGTAGGATTTCGCTTTTGAATTCACTGGGTAAATTAAACAGTAACTAAATTAAGTCAAATGGGAATTATATTCGTTCCGTATAAAACTTGGATGTAATAAACAATTTGTGTCAAATATTAACGTATTTACATGAAGCTCAATTGGGTTTTTTAGAACTAAATGTAAGTGCCGTACCTACGTTGGTAATGAACGAGGCCATAACGCCGCAAGCCATGTGAATGGTCAATTTGTCCTGTGGGAAATATACGTGACTTGCATCTATGCTTGCATGCACGCGCGCGTGCAAAACAAGTACCTAGCGCTCATTGGCTCAGTTGACAGTTTGTTTTTGATTCTGTTTTCAAAATGTTTACGTGTAGAGTGGCGTGGGTAATGATGTTGTGACGTTGCACGTTCGGGTCAATTTCATTCTTCAGATACAATTTGCCGCAATACACCAAGGTCTTCTTCCCTGTATATCCGCCATAGCTGGGGGGCTTCCACTGAATGAACTGTATGTTTTTGCTGTTGCTGAAGCTGCATTTGTTTACTTCGAACAAGGTGCGCGTCTTTGTAGGGTTGTGTGCGCGCAAAGGCGGGCGCGTCGCGTGTACGCAAAGGCGGGCGCGTCACGTATACGCGAAGGAGGCTCGTTCGTGCATGTAATGGATGAGCGCTTTTCGTTCTAACAGCAACACAAAACGCACAGCCCATGCACTGGACGCCCCCCAGCTATGGCGGATTTGCAGGGAGGAGATATTAGTTACCTGATTAGTGTATACAGCAGCCAATTTCACGAAACTTTACGCAATTGCGCAAGTCCACTTACGCCATAAGTTATTGCGCAAGTAATGGCGTAAGTGGACTTGCGCAATTGCGTAAAGTTTCGTGAAATCGGCTGCTGAACTTCCATTTTTGCCATTCCACAGGTGGTAACAACCCGATCACCTGGCGTTTGTAACAACAAACGTCATACCTCTAGTTATTATTATTATTTCTTTCTGGTATTCATACCAAGGATTCCTCAATAGTGCTCATTGCACTGTCACTCGTAAGCGTGAGGAAACCCATGAAGAATTAGAAATGGCCAGAGACACTGGGGAATCCCCTTGCTCTTCACGAAAGAATGCTCTGGGATCTTTAGAGTGCGTTACCATTACCTAACACACTGGACCAACGGCTTTACATCCCCTCCGAAGGATGGAGCAAGTGTGGTTGAGTGCCTTGCCCAAGGGCACAGGTACCGCAGCCAGATTCGAATCCGGATTCGAACCCACAACCCCAAGTTTTCACCCATGATTACGAGTCAATGGCCCTAACCACTCGGCCACGGTACCCCTGGTCATTGGTCACAACTCCCTGGGTATGCAGCCCTGGCAGCCTGACACAAGCGCTCAAATGCTGCAACCCTTGCAGAGGTATACCCATATTTACTCCTGGGTGGAGAGAGACAACTTGTGGCCATATGGTACTTGATAAAAACCTACCTGTGTATAAGTTGGAACAATACCTCATTTATGTCCAAGAAAACTGAATAACTGTGTCCATACTTTGATGAAATTGTGCGAAGCCACTGTCCTGTTTAGGCTGGTTCCCTGGCTATATTGCACGAAAATGGAGCTGTAATACCATGGTGGGTCAGGGAACTAGTTCCGTTCACACGAGGGCGCCCTTGTAGAAATGTGTGTACACATGCATTTATAACAAATTCCTCTTTAATTTTTTTAATACAAAAATGTCATTTCAGGTAGAATCATTGCATTGGACACTTAAAAGCACTTCTGTCGTCCATTTGATTAAGGTTTTTCTGGGTCATAAACATTTTAAGATGTTGCAAGTCCTATATACGGTTCTTTAACGGCCCAATGTTTTATTTGAAAGATGAAAAATTCCTGGAAAAATGGCATTACATATTTGACGAATGTTGGTACTGAAGATATGAAAAACAAGTGATTTACTAAAAAAAAAAAATACAAACTTCCCTTCAAAAACAGCAATTTCCAAAGAATGGCAATTTCAGCGATGTATAGGCTAGGGACGGGACGTTTAACCGGTTAACCATTTAACCGAGAAAACAAACCGGTTTTGCTGAATGTTTTAAACGAAACCCAATTTTAAAGAATTTACAATAGTTTTCAGAGGTTCGTAGTAAAATTGCGACCAGATAAAGGTTCAGTGATTATTTTGGGGGCAATAGCGGTATTGTATACATTTCACATGCATCTATAAACACCAGCAACAACCTTTAGTGTCGGCCGAACGATTAACCGATTAACCGACACTTGAAGGAATTGCAAACCGGTTTCTGAATTAACCGTAAATTTCCATCCCTAGTATGGACCGTATCGTGGGGCAGTTTCTTTGTTCCTTGAGGACATGCATGGTTGCACATATTGTGCTTCCACTGTTGAACGGTTTAAGTAACAAAAGGTGCCCCACAAGATAGCAGCTATTCGATACGGTCTATAGGCTCCCCCAATTTTTCCAAAAACTGGACAGAATGGTGATTTTGTGAAACTCCTTTCTGAAGAAGTACACAAACAAATTGTAGTCCAACTATAATTTGTTTTGGCCCAGTTTTTTTTGGGAGGGGGGGACAGATTTCCTCCTACCAAGGGATATATTTTATATTTCTGCCTGGTTTTTCTACAGGTGAACTACTCGTCTACTGCCTGGCTGATGAAGAACATGGACCCACTCAACGACAATGTGGTTACACTCCTTCAGAACTCCAGTGATCCATTTGTTTGTAACATCTGGAAGGATGGTAAGTTGGCCTCATTGAATGGTGATCATTTCAGGATTAACTCACTGCCTTTCTAAAGCTCCTGAAATCATGTTTTTTTTGGATTGTGATCTTATGGCTCGTGGCACAAGCATGCATTTTTGAAGTTGGGTCAAGCTTTACTTGTTAAAGGCCCTGTAGAAGATCTGTTTTTGAGCGATTCTGCGAATAAAACCATTATAAATCAAAAGAAAGACATCAACAAACTCATCCGAAGAAATTTCAACTTTGTCAAATGTACCACGTTTAAAAAAAACATGAAAATCCATATGTGTTTTTCTGGTCTTGGCGGGGTGTTTCAAATATTCGTTCTCAGTTGATCGGGTACTATGTGGCTTGCATCATGCACTCTGTGGCACACATCATATACTGCGTGTGCGCACGATCCATAAAAATGCATTGTGTTGGAACACGCACACGCAGTACACAGCGTCCATGCATTTTGGACCGCGTAGATGCGAACCAAAAATAAGTAAATCGTTTGCAAACGATCTAAATAATTTCATCTTTACGGATTATTTTCTGGTAAAATTATATCATTTTGAGCGGAAACCTTTCATTTGGTAGTTGCTATTAATTCAATCTTTACTTTCAGAACTTTTCCCCTGTAAACTCGTTGATTACTTTTTTGGGGTCATTGTAAATGATACACTGGTCTTAACGGACGCTAAAGGGTCCGGCTGGTTTTAAACACTTTCTCGTCTGGCTGTAACCAGTGTGAAAAATAGACACACACACAAAAACCACACACGTCTAAAAAGCAAATTTGACACAACGTGAGAAAGAAAATCACAGGTTATCCATGTGCGTGCTTATACGATGCACGTGCTATCAATTAAAAACAGCCCGAATCGCAGCACTTTAAATTAACACGACGTGTGTAAGAAAAGTAGGCTTGCACAAAATAGCGAAACGGTCAATTCCGAGAGTTATACTGACGCTGATTTACATAAAAAGGTATTGATGAAATAAATACTTGCGACTTGGACCATTGTTGGCATCCAGGTTCCTAGGCAGTCTTAAACACAGTTTAGAACTAGCCAACACACACAGACCGTTACCACATACACTATGCGGACTTCTATTTGTACTCGTGCACTGTAGAAAATTTCGCCAAAAATATTTTTTTCCTCAAAAATGAAACGCAGGATTTCGCCCTAACTTTACAATTCGTTTAAGTGCATCGTTACACACCTTATACTTTTTTTAAACTCCCCTCCCCCTCCCCTTATCCTTTTTAAAATGCTGAGACAACTCGTCTGCGGACCTGTGCAAGTCCACTCAGTTACGGTGCTACCTGGTTTATGCGGACCTCTTTTGTATGCAGGTTCATATAGTGTACTACACGCTCGTACATTAATTCCCTTAATAACATACAAGTCTGTTTAAATTTCTTTGTAGCTACCATTGTCAGCATGAGCGCCCTCGCAGGCGGCGATTCCGCCTCGGCATTCGGCGGCTCACGTACCCGTAAGGGCATGTTCCGCACTGTGGGTCAACTATACAAGGACCAGCTGTCCCGATTGATGGTCACGCTACGTAACACCAATCCTAACTTTGTACGCTGCATCATTCCAAACCACGAGAAGAAGGTAGGAACTTGTTTCCTCAAGTTTGTAACATGACTGTTTGTAAATTATTTTAAATATTCTAAAGAGCCTGGATGTACCCATCTCAAGAATTATTAAAGTGCTGTTACACTATTAGGCCAAGGGAATGAAATTTCATGTTTTGCGTCCGAGCATAAATTAAAACACATGCAGCATTTTTAAATTTTTCATTATTCATTATTTTTCATGAAATCTTTCAAATAGAAAAATAAATAACACGGTAGACACCCAGAAGAAAACGAACCATATGTTTCATCAATACAGCTAAAGAAAAGGTAGCCTGATCCACGAAAATTCATAAAAGATTGTCACATTCTCGCCAGAATAATTTTTGCGATGTGAAATGCACAGTAAAAAGACGGGCAAAAAAGGCTATGGGCTAGCGCATACATCTATGCGCAGGGAACGCTAAAATACAATCGGAAAAAATCACATTCCCATCAATCCATCAGTATAAAATATTATCACTGAAGCATCTATTAGAAAAATATTAAAATACATCTTTGATTCATTTTCGGGGATATTCGAGGGCAGGAAACGGAACCAAGAAAAAATTTAAAATTAAGATTTGTTTCTAATAATAATTTTTAAAAAGCGGGTGATATGCGGGCGATGGACGCAAAACATGAAATTTCATTCCCTTAACCCTGGTCATTGGGCTCAACTCCCTGAGGAGCAATCAAACATCTTTCACTACCTTTGCAGGTACCAATTTCCTCCTGGGTGGAGAGGCAATTTATGGCAAAGTGCCTTGCCTAAGGGCACACACGGGCAGACCCGGATTCGAACCCACGACCTGTAGAATTAACCAAGTCTGAAGCCTACTATGAACTGACTTTATTTTCTGACCACAGGCCGGTAAGATTGACTCTCAGCTCGTCCTGGATCAGCTCCGTTGTAACGGCGTACTGGAAGGTATCCGTATCTGCAGACAGGGTTTCCCCAATCGCATCATATTCATGGAGTTTAAACAACGCTATGAGCTACTGACTCCAAACGTCATTCCCAAGGGAATAATGGACGGCAAGAAGGCCGTACAGAAAATGGTAGGAATACTCAAACATGTCGGAGATAAAGTAGATTCACACTGAACCTACCCGTATCAGGTGCACTTTTTTCCCCACGGCAAAAAATCAAAAGTTTGGGGGGCGGGGAGCAGGGGGGAGGGGCCACGGATGCACCTTATACACAGGATTTTATGGTATTCCATGCCTTATGCCCGTAAATTTTATCCACGGGAAAAGGGGGCATTATGGCAACACAGACCATATTTTCCAGAAAATACCATTGTCTGGTCTCAAAATAAGTTTAAGTTGTTCTGAAGAGATAACTTAGGCCCAAAAAGGGTTACAAATAGTGTGACAACATGCCTTTCTAAAAACCAATATACGCTCGTAACCGGGACGGACACTTGTGTTACATCTATAGGGCCTTTAAGCTCCAACATATCGGATTTAAATTCCGTATTTGAAGCATTCCTAAAAACGCATTGCACGAATGCACTGCCATGACCGCTGAATGCCTTACTTGACTTAAGAAAAACCACATTTGCATTTACGTCCCCAAAAACGTTTGGTGAATACCACTTGACTTAAGTCTGGTGTTGAAGCAGACCATTTAAATGTATTGACTTAAATGTAAGTCACTTTGCAAATATATCTATTGAACAATAAAAAACTATGTCATTTGACTGCACACATATTTGTCACGTTGCTGCAATATGCAGCCGTAACTATTCGTATTTTTATGCCTGGTTTTTGCCTCTTTGTCCATGCTTTAGATTGATGCCCTAGATCTGGAGCCCAACCTATACCGCATCGGTCAGAGCAAGATCTTCTTCCGTGCCGGCGTCTTGGCCCATCTAGAGGAGGAACGTGACTTGAAACTGACTGATATTATCATCCAGTTCCAGGCCCACTGCCGCGGCATGCTGTCTCGCAGGTATTGTAATGCAGAGATATGGGCAGTGATTTGGGAATTGTGAAATTTGTTATCTGTTCTCCGATACCGCAATAACTTCCCGATTTCATATTATTGCAATTGCCTGTTTTACGATATTTTATCAGACAATTAGCACGAGCAGTCTTGGTGATCTAGTGGTCAAGGCATCTGCCTTGTATGCAGGAAGTCGTGGGTTCGAGTCCCACCCGAGCACATTCAGATTTTAGTATACAGTACATACCACGTCGTGTACGGGCAAATAAATCCTATTTCAAGGTTGTATGGACATTTAGTGTACATTCTTAGTCACATGTAGAATGTTTTTGAGAGTTTGTGCAAGAGATGGGATTTACATCTTTCAGTGAAACATATAAGAGGATTTTACTGTGTTGCATGTTACAGTTCTCGTTAGTACCATTTCCTCATCTTGTTCATTTTGCAGAAACTACCAGAAGCGCATGCAGCAGCTGAGTGCTATCCGCATCATCCAGCGTAACTGCCTGTCTTACCTTAAGCTACGCAACTGGCCATGGTGGCGTCTCTTCACAAAGGTAGGAACGCATTCCAAAATTATAGGTCTTGACTACACTGGGTTGCTCTTAAAGACCCATTGTATCTTTTGCAGTGAAACATTTTCTCAAATTCTTGGGAAAAATGGCATTAGTAGTTTTTCTTGTTAACCCAAGGAGTCAGATTTTGGGGTGGTCAGGAGGGGTACTGTTTTGCCCCCTCTCTTTCACCTCTGGCGTCCAGGTTTTGATTCCGGGGCGTGTATGTGGATTGGGTTTGCCGTCCCTACTGTTTTTACTGTCGATTGTAAAACTGCATCTCCTTCTTCGTAATTTAAAGGGCCCCTGAAATGCTCAATAACTTTATGCACAGTTTTTGCTGCATATGAAGGATTACTTGTGTAGAAAGACAATACTACTGTTCATTGAAAACGTCTTCACATAAACTCACAGAAAGAGGGCGCTGTTTGGGGCATGTCACTTTAGGAACACACAGCAGAAAAGCCTTTAAACTCAAATTGTGAAAAAATGCTGCAGTTTCCAGCCTTAGTTTTTTCATGGTTTGCAACAGGCAACATGTAAAACAAACCCAAACAATCATGGGTTACAAAAGTTTCAGCAAGTTGGAGAAAATTGTGGAAACTTTTGTGCACAGTTAAATGAGATTTTCCTGTGTTTTCCTAATGTGACATCACCACTTTGCTCATGCATATGTAAATTTTCATTAGCATAACAATCAAAAACCTTGATTTTAACCCCCCAAACAACTTCCAAGTAGGGTTTTTATGATTGTAAATTAATGGACTAGTACCATAGCACAGATTTCATTGATAAAAACACCATTTCAGGGGCCCTTTAGTTACTGTATAGTTGATGACACAACGGGCCTCTATGAATTTCCCACGATTAAGCTAGATTTTAAAAAAATTAACAAAGATTGTTCAGTGGCAATTTGGCCTTGCATATGCAGAGGGCGACTTACGTATTGAAGAATGAAATTTTTTTTAAATTCATTGTGCTTCATGAAATGGTGCCTTTTTCCTTTTATTGTTATTATTAAGAAAGACGAATCAGGTAGGGTGGGAAGAGTGCAAGCACTATAAGTAGCCTTTCGACAACTCCCACACACTCGAAGCGTCCAGGAAGAAAACATAAATATAAAATTCAAAAAACAAAAAAAAACAAAATAAAAAGAATTAAGGTGTTGAAATAGACCAGATGACCACATACAAATTTGAGTAGACAGATCTATATATTTAGTAAATGTGATGTTTGTAAAAATCTGCAAACATAAATATAACCATCAGAGAAAATGTATATCACAAAATGTACAAAATTAAATTTAATATATGTCTAGAGATAGATCAGCAACTAAGGAGTTCAATAACTGATAATTTCAGGCATTCTAAGCAGGCCGAGAACTCAGAAATTTGTTTGCTCGTGCTTTAAAAGACTGTAAACTATCTGCTGCGCACACTTTTTTCAGGTCAAACCCCTCCTGAACGTAACCCGCCAAGAGGATGAAATGGAAGCGAAGGACACCGAGCTGCGTAAATTCAAGGACAAACTGGGCAAATACGAGAATGACTACACGGACCTGGAGAGGAAGTACCAGCAGATAGTTGAAGAGAAGAGCATCCTGGCTGAGCAGCTACAGGCTGAGGCTGAGCTTAGTGCTGAGGCAGAAGATGTAAGAACACACCATTCCCTTCTGCCCCTCTCCTAAAAACACTTTCAGAATTGTGAGGATTTTCACACAAAATAGATGCAATCATGTCCAAGTACAACTTAATAAATTTTTGCGATATAAATTGGCCTTTTGCGTGTAAGGGCGGGTTCACACTGCACTATTTTCGTCCGACAGACATACGTAAAATTGACGTACGCCAGTTCTGGTCCGTCAGTTTTTGGTCCGTTGATGCGTTTTCAATGTGAACCGTCTCAAAGATCAGCTTTATTTACGTACGTCGAGTAGAAAAATCAACGTATCCGAACGTTTCATATGTCAAATTGACGAATGATGAAAGAGTTGATTTTTCATCTGTTACGTCCGTTGTACGTACAACAGCGCGATCAAAATACATCCACCACAGGATAATTTTCTATAGCTGTTTGTTGGAAAAAAAAGACTGTGGTGGATGAATTCGTTGTTTTCGAATGTGTGGCTGAACTCGGGCGGCTGATCTTTCTCCGCTCGCGGAGGATAGAATGAAAATGGCGCGATGCGTGATTTCCCATGTTTTTTGTTAAGCTCTGTATTCGGTTGCATGCGACGACAGTGTGAACTGCTGGTAAAGACGTACGTAACGGACATAATCTGGAACTTGATGGACGGCTACGCGATGGATGGACGCACAATGGATGTAACGTATTTCTGACTGACGAAAATAGTGCAGTGTTAACTCGCCCTAACCTTTTCACTATAGCTGTTGACCCAAATTAATTATCTCTTACAAATTACGTCACTTCCTACAGATTGTCACGTGTATCAGGATCTTCAGAATAAATTTTTGTGACGCGCATCGGCTGTGCCATATTTCGAATAAATTCTAAGCAACACGCTTGCGTATTATCACTGTTTGGAACATTTTCCATGATGTGCATTCCAGTAAGGGTCCCGTCCAAAGTCGTCAACATTTTTACAGTTCTACAGAGAGTAGTATTTTTCAAGACGCCCACCAAAATACTACTTATAATCAACATTTTTCTGTCAATTACGCAGTGCATGTATAGTCCTACGCGGCTTCGACCCCTCTCCCCTTCCTACGCTTTGTAGAACCGTGACAACTTTAGACAGTCCCTAAATAACTGTCTGTACATGTTATTTACATGTTAGCCAATGTTAAAATTATCATAACTCAAAAACTGTAAGAGTGCCCATCCCTAATCTTTCTGGAAGAAAGCTTACATCTTAAGCTAACAAATGAAAACAAATTACGCATTTTGACAAATACGCATTTTTGCAAAGGTTATAAATTTACATAACTTTTTTGTAGTACGAGATACAATTTTGATGTTTTTTTATAAAATGAAGGCCATTTCAAGAGCTTTAAAATGATGTGAAGTTTATCTCTCTAGGTCTATTACTTGTAGAGATATAACTGTCCAAACATAGCAGGTCATGCTAATTAGTCAAAGTTCGTTGACCTGTATCTCAAATTAATTGACCAAATGACATAAAATTTTAGTTCTTGGGGTTTCTCAAGGAGTCAAATCGGCACACAAAATTTCATTTCAATCTGTGAGGGTCAGGTCCAAAAGCTCGTTGAATTGACATGGAATGACCCGATAGTACACCACATAAGAACACCACTGCGTTCTGTTTTCATGGAATAACCCATATGCTTGTTTGTATTTGCCTGTGTAGATGCGAATCAAACTGTCTTCCAAGAAACAGGAACTGGAGGAAGTCATGCATGATATGGAGGCTCGTCTTGAAGAGGAAGAGGAACGCTCTGTGGCCCTCGGTACCGAGAAGAAACGACTCGGTGGACACATCCAAGACCTAGAGGAACAGTAAGTAGTGTTATAGACTTTTATCACGGTGCGGCCATCTTCCCTTTTTCCCCCAATTAAAATGCACGTAGCCAAAGCGAGGATTGCAGTAAAAATAGTTTTTCCCCGTGTTGAAATTGTTTATTGTGTGCATCACAATGACACATGCGTAGCGTGATCAAGAAAACATGCAGCACGGAAATCGAAGAGGGGAGAATATTACGCATTCTGCGTTGCATGCAGTGCCGATATCTCTGTAAAGAGTGGTGGACGCATCAATGTATAGACCGTATCGAATAGCCGCCATTTCGTGGGGCAGTTTCTTTGTTCCTTGAGGACATGCATGGTTGTACATATTGTGCTTCCATTGTTGAACGGTTTAAGTAACAAAAGGTGCCCCACGAAATGGCGGCTATTCAATACGGTCTATTGCGAAACATTAAATCGGAAAAACATCGGGACATCGCAAAAGCATGATCTGCTACAAGAGGCATTGGTGAATACGTCAGATCAGTGGATGATGAAGAAAGTGTTATTAGAGCAGAAACATATTTCACCATATTCCTAGGGAAAACCACTAGTTTTTACTTCTAATATTGACAGCTAATACTAGAAAAAAAGTAGGAATGTGACCAGAAAATGCCGCAGATTGCACCACAGAGCATCTAGATTGCCGCAAGGGCTTCGCGCACACTCTCAAATCTACCTGATTAGTATTTTCCAATGTTGGCAGTTCTGATCTTCAGTTGTCGTTTCCTTGCAAAAAAGGCCCCATTGTATCATTTGCAATGACCCAATTTTGTTTTTCATGAGTTGACAAGAAAAAACCTTACTCAAAGTGTTGATAGCAATGGTAACAAACACCACATGAATTTATTTCCTTCCAAAATGGTATTTCATGCTGGAAATTGACAACCGAAGGTGGTTTTCTAAAAAAGTCCCGTGCATGCGTGGGACATTTTTACCATTCACCTGTACACAAAATCCATATAGATTTTCAAGGTTTTCTGAAGCATTGATGCATCTAAGTAGCTAACATTTCTTCAGGCTAGTTTACCAACATTCTTCCTTAGATATGTTACACTCTTATTCCACGAATCTGTTTTATCTTAGTTTAAACCGCTACTATCTTCCATTTGAGTAAAGTTCTCCAGTAAAATTATTGATAAAATCCGGAATACAGGATCTAAGATGTCCTGTTTGTCTCCATGTTTTAGGCTAGAGGAGGAGGAAGCTCAGAGACAAAAACTCCAGCTGGATAAAGTCAGCCTGGATGCGAAGGTTAAAAAAATGGACGAAGATCTAGCCATACTGGAAGATGCACACGCAAAGGTAATCAAATAGCACCCATGTCATGGGCTGGCAGGGCTGTAGTCGAGTCTACACTTTTCAAGTCTAAATCCTTGGTGTACGAGTCTAAGTTCTAGTCCAAGTCCGTGAGTCCGAGTCCCGAGTCCTTGTTTCAATATTAAGTGTATTACTGTCAAGTGTCAATGATTGTGCCTATGATCTCTTAAGCCTAGCGTACATCGACATTGCAACTGGAAGCAACTCAACTGATCTGGGGCCAATTTCATAAAGCTGTTAAGCAAAAAAAATTGCTTAATCCAAAAATGGTTTACTTTATAAAAATGGGTTAATGGTCGAAATTGCCTGTCAACTTGTGTTTTTTACAAGAATATCTGCTATTCTTGCTAAAAACACAAGTTGACATGCAATTTGACTATTAACCCATTTTTATAAAGCAAACAAATTTTTGATTAAGCAATTTGTTTTGCTTAACAGCTTTATGAAATTGGCCGCAGTTGCTGTCGATGTGTGCGTAGCGCGCACATCGACAGAAACTGATTAGTTTCGCAACTAGCGGCAACTGGGAGCATCCAGCTATATACATTTCCAGAGCGCGCACATCGACACAGCAACTCGGTAAAGCGCAGAGAGTTGCCCTTGCAACTGTGCTTGCAGTTGCTGTCGATGTGTGCGCACGTGAACTAGTTGCAAGTACGCGTACATCGACGCAACTGGGTACAACTAGTTGCCAGAAAGTAGAACATGAGCAACTCGCGGCAACTGGGATTTTTTCAGTTGCAGGTAGTTGCAAGTGCGCGTACATCGACCTTTTTTAGCAACTGATCAGTTGCTCCCAGTTGCAGGAATCACCAGTTGCCACTAGTTGCTTCCAGTTGCAAGGTCGATGTACGCTAGGCTTTACAGCTCATAAGTTTGCTTTAACGAACACAACATCTGGTATGGTGCCTAATCACCATTGAAATGAAACAACCAAACTTGGGATGAGAGAAAAATCGTTATGGCCCTTACGATTTTTCTCTCATCCCACGTTGGTTTTAGGGAAAAGAAAAACTGTATTTAGAGTGCCCAAAATCACTTCAAGCGGATTTTAATAGTTCACATTCTATGCAAGAATCTACCATTACGGGACTTGTCACGGACTTGTAATTTTATCGGCTCTAGATTTGTGAAAGACTTGTGATGGACTCGACTACAACCCTGCGTTTTATATAACAATAATAATAATGGATTTCTTTTTGGGTGATATGAGAATATACCGCATTCGTCATGAAAATACCGAACTCGCCTTCGGCTCGTTCGGTATTTTTATGACTCCAATATTATATGATTATAAAGTAAAATGGTACAGTGAAACCTGCTCTTAGGGCCACCTCTATAAAGAGGCCACCTGTCTAAAGTGGCCACATTTGTTCGGTCCCAAACAAGTTTGTACACAACCATATGGAGGTGTAACCTTGATATTAGGGCCCCTCTCTAACGCGGCCAGTGGCCAGGGCACTAGGATTTCTGTGTACAATCCTATGGCAGTTGAACCTGGATAATCTGGCCACACACAGTAAATTGCCTCAATTAATCAAGCTACTCGGGGAAATTTTATGAGAAGCTTTTAAAAAAATTCAAAACTTTCAAATTTGTTAATGAGGAAATCTTTTATACACTTCGCTTTTAGCAGTTTTTCAACTATAGACATGCACTGTGGTATGTTTTTTGATGTTTGAATATTCCTGCATGTGTACGCTAAACCTCTATATAAGGGCCACCTGCTTATAGTGGCCACATTTTGTCAGTCCCTTGGGTGGCCACTATATACAAGTTTCACTGTATTGTAACCTTGAACAATATGTTCTTTTTTAATATTTCAAAATTTTTGCAAGGATTTGATGCAATTAGCTTCGAGAAAAAAGTGTTGCCACAACCAATAATATTATCATTGTCCATGGTTACATGTATTTGTGTTTTCTATTTTGAACCGTACAGATGAACAAGGAGAAGAAAGTGACGGATGAGCGACTATCGGACGCGGAAGCAACCTTACTAGAGGAAGAGGAGAAAAACAAAGGTCTGATGAAGCTGAAGTCGCGTCACGAGTCGACTATCGGGGACATTGAAGACAAACTGCGTAGAGAGGAAAAGGTAAGAGGGCGGGGTGAAAATGGGCAATATTTCCTTTTTTTAGCCATAAAAATGTGTCCTTGTTTTTTAGCCATAACCATGTGTCCCGGTGGTATTACGATTCAATATCGTGGTTAATCCTAGTCAATTCTAGTTAGGATTTTCAAGATTACCAATGATGTATACTGCCTTTAAACGGACAAGAAGGGACCTTTTTATGTTTTTGACATCCAAAACAAGCATAAAATCTTACCATCAATCATTTCACAAATAAAAAAAATGAATCTTAAAAAACTGAATGTAAAAGTTTTTTCTTTCATTTTTTGTGACAGCAACGCAACGATTTAGAGAAAGTCAAGCGCAAGAATGAGACGGACTTGAACGACCTGCGAGAGCAGCTGAATGAGTTGAGAGCTCAAGTTGAGGAACTTCGGGCCCAGCTCGCCAAGAAAGAAGAGGAACTTATTAATGCATTGGCCAAGTAAGGAATCAAAGTAGAAGTTTATCACACAATATGTGGGAAAAGGGTACCCCTTTCCATTGTCCCCCAACATCCAAGGAAGCGTTCGCCCTTAACTTTTGTTCCAACTGGCCACCGGGACCAGTTGGCTTAAGTTTTGACTGGTCCGTTGGCATTTCAAGTGGCCCGGTTCAAATTTCAATTCTGGTTGTTCTTTTTTACACACAGTCGACCTTTAATGTTTGCAATAAACGCATGTTTTTGTGCACATTTAAATATTTTTACTAACAAAATAAAAACAAATTGTCCAATTGCAGAGTGGATGAAGAGGTTGCGGCCAAGAACGCAGCCTTGAAATCCCTACGAGAGCTCCAGACTCAAGCGACTGAACTACAGGAAGATTTTGACGCGGAGAAAGCTGCCAGGACCAAGGCTGAGAAACTCAAGAAAGATATGAATGAGGTGGGTAAACTAGCTTGGTCAGACCTGGGGCCAATTTCATATCGCTGCTTAAAGGCCCTGCAGATGATCTGTTTTTGAGCGATTCTGCGAATAAAACCTTATAAATCAAAAGAAAGACATCAACAAACTCATCCGAAGAAATTTCAGCTTTAAAAAAAAACCATGAAAACAGATCTACAGGGCCTTTAAAGAACTCTCTTAAAAGGGAATTTATTAAGTTAAAAACAAAATGGTAAAAAAAACCTGAAAGTAATTAAACAATCAAAGAAAATGGACTGTTTAAATCTGTTTATTTCAGGAACTGGAAGCCTTGAAGTCGGAACTGGAGGATTCCATGGACTCGACAGCTACGCAGCAGGAACTGAGAAACAAGCGCGAGTCTGAGCTGGGAGATCTACGCAAAGCCCTGGAGGAGGAGACTAAATCCCACGAACTAATGCTCGTTGAGCTGCGACACAAGAATAATCTGGTCGTTGAGGGTTTCAATGAGCAGTTGGAGACGGTGAAAAGGGTGAGTCGGGATTTCTGGAATGGCAATGGGATTACGTTACGGGCCGTCTAAAGTTGTCAAAATTTTCACAAATATTTGTTAATCTTCAGTAAAATAGTGTTGTGTTCTCGATGATAAAAGAAATCCATTTAATACAGACCAAAGCTTCCCTGGAGAAGAACAAATCGACCATGGAAAGCAGCGTCTCTGAGCTGAGCAATGACATCAAGACTCTGAACCAATCCAAGCAAGAGTCGGAACGCAAACGCAAGAACCTTGAAGCGCAGTTGTCGGAGATGAACGTCCGGCTAACCGAGACGGAGCGCTCTCGTAATGAATTCCAGGAACGTGCCACCAAGCAACAGGTATGATAACTTTAGTCGGAAGGTTCAACTTCAATTATATACCTCATAAACAGATTCTCGTTTAGTGAATTGTCACTTTACTGTAGTGCGTTTGTAAGCTCCCAAACGCAATAAATGGAAAAGGCACCTCTACTGATTCAATAAATAAAATGAAGAAAATGTCTGAGCTTGTCACAAAAATAGAAATGTTTTACCTTTAATTTCCGGTTTGCACGTACCTTTATGAATTACAGGCTCAGACTTGGTGCATCTCAGAAATATTAACATGGCTAAACAAATATCTAGTTTGAACGTCAACTTGAACGTTCACACAGCCAGGACAGAGAATCGCAAAGACCATCTGAAGCCGAATCAACTACTTCTTGAAAACGGCCATAATGCATTGTATCTGTGCCAAAATATCTGCCATAATGGGGTCATTCCATGAAGTTGAGGAACAAAGTGTGACATTTCTTCATTTCCACAATGAATCACCATTTATATAACGATGTTGCATGATGTGGTGGCTTACACTGTTTGGGGGTAATTTGGGGGTCTTCAGTATTGACAAAGTGCCGCCATTTTGAATTATTTAACAAAGTGGTGGTTGTGGATGTAACTTGGAAACCAATACAGTTCAACTGCTTTCACTCCAACTACAAATGTTTTCATGTTGAATATGAAATTAACACATAGTTCTCAAACTAAACAATCCTTTTTAATTTGAATTTGGAGGATTCTAGCTTAAATTTCTGTGTGATTCAAGAAAATCTGCTAAAAAGCACCAAATGTCACACCTACATTTGAACAAAATTCTATTTAGTTGACATCTAAATTTAAATTCATGAGGATTTTGTTACAAGTAATGAATGTTTTAAATTTCTCTCATCCAACAGCTTGAATTTCTGAATAGTATTGATTCATGGGGTTATCAAGGGCAAAACAAGAAGTAAAAATGGTTGTGGATGTAACCGGAAACCGTGTTCCTCAACTTCATGGAATGACCCATTGCTCTGTTAAGCACAAGTCAAAACGTGTTTCAGAATTTCTCTGTCATTATTCAATGTTATAATCATGTGTATTCGTCTATTTTACAGAGCGAAGTTGAATCACTGACCAGCCAGTTGGAGCAGGCTGAGACTAAGGCAGGTCAGTCCGGCAAGTCGGCTAATTCCCTGGTTACACAGCTAGCTGAAGTCCAGGTAAGACTTGTGAATCGTTGTTTCTTCAATTTGTGTTTTACTTGGGACAAGGATAATAAAAAATCGACCTGAAACATGGCGTCACAGTTTGGTTACATGTGCGCAAATCTATGGCGAAGTCTCGGGTTGCTAGGTCTGCGTTCCACCTACGCGAACGTTTGCAAACGTTGGCAATGTTGGCCAACAATTTCGAGTTGGAATGAATTGTGCGCCTTATCGTGAGTTGACTTATTGGCAGACCGCCAATAATTCAAAATATTGACAGTAATTGTTTGATAACTAAACGTTGGTGGATTTTTTCGTTGATGTCTCATTTGAAAGCGAATAACTTTTATGTTCCTAGAAAAATATCAATTAAAAACAAATTCTTTTTGAGGTTCCACTCCCAAAATGCATGGACAATATATCTTTTAAATAAAGATATATATCGTCAGAACCCTTAAATCCACGCTGTCCTATTTCTACGCACTCACCTTAATGTTTGCCGGCCAATGCGCGCGCGTGCATAAGCGTAAGTTGCGCAGATTATGGAGGATCGAGGCTATATAAATTTGCATCGCCAGATTGAGATTTCTTTTTGGTGAAAATTGCCACACTTCTCTTTTGTCTAATATTATTACAGGAAAATTTGAACGAGGAGACGCGTCACAAACTAGACCTGAGCTCCAAACTGCGAGCCAGCGAGGACGAGAAAGAACAACTACAAGAGCAGTTGGATGAGGAAGAACAGGCGAAGAACAACCTGCAACGTCAAGTCAGCACTCTCACCATACAGGTACATTAGTCATGCATGGGGAAATAGTCACCGGGCAATAGTTAGTTACAGGGCAATATTTAGCTGTGTGCCAGCGAGGATGAAAAGGAACAACTACAGGAACAGCTGGACGAAGAGGAACAGGCCAAGAACAACCTGCAACGTCAAGTCAGCACTCTCACCATACAGGTACATTAGTCATGCAGGGGGAAATAGTTACCGGGCAATAGTTAGTTACAGGGCAATATTTAGCTGCGTGCCAGCGAGGACGAGAAACAACAACTATAGGAACAGCTAGACGAATAGGAACAGGCCAAGAACAACCTGCAGCGTCACGTCAGCAATCTCACCATACAGGTCCATTAGTCGTGCAGGGGGAAATAGTTACCGGGCAATAGTTAGTTACAGGGCAATATTTAGCTGCGTGCCAGCGAGGACGAGAAAGAACAACTATAGGAACAGTTGGACAAAGAGGACTAGCCAAGAATAACCTGCAACGTCAAGTCAGCACTCTCACCATACAGGTACATTAGTCATGCAGGGGGAATAGTTACCGGGCAATAGTTAGTTACAGGGCAATATTTAGCTGCGTGCCAGCGAGGACAAGAAAGAACAACTACAGGAACAGCTGGACGAAGAGGAACAGGCCAAGAACAACCTGCAACGTCAAGTCGGCACTCTCACCATACAGGTACATTAGTCATGCAGGGGGAAATAGTTACCGGGCAGTAGTTAGTGACGTGGGTTGGTGCGTGGGCCCGTTATTAACGCACAAATAGCAGTACTGGACAGCATTGTAATCAAACGATCATCATTTTTCTTCTGTCCCCCTTAGCTTCAAGATGCCAAGAAGAAACACGAGGAGGACCAGGCATCCTTGGAGTACAACGATGAGTCCCTGAAGAAGACACAGCGAGAGCTGGAGGCTGTCCAGAACCGGCTAGAGGAGGTCCTGGCCAATGCAGACAAACTGGAGAAGACCAAGAAACGTCTGCAAGGGGAGGTAGGTTGGCAAGGCAAGGGCCGGGCATCTGTGCTCATGCTTGGGGCTATGTGCACTCAATTTGCAAAACCCGTGCTATGTTTTCGGAGCGAATTCGTGCACACACACACTCCATGTAACTAGCTTGGTGGCCATTCCATAAAATTGAAGCACAAAACACAACTGTGTCCAAAGTAGCAGTGACATAAATTGCAGGCCTCGAAAATCATTTTAAAAAGGGCACGGCAATTTTCTCTTACTAAACACTCGTAACTGGGACGGACACTTGTGTTACATTTTAGGCCGTCCTGATTACGAGCGTATATTGGAAATTTGTAGACAGGGTTTTTAGAAAGGCATGTTGTCACACTATTTGTAACCCTTTTTGGGCCTAAGTTATCTCTTCAGAACAACTGAAACTTATTTCTTTTATTTTGAGACCAGACAAAGGTATTTTCTGGAAAATATGGTCTGTGTTGCCAAAAATGCCCCCTTTACTGTGGAGAGACTCCACTCCAAACAGGCTTTGGCTCAGTGCATCATAATTTTGTTATTGGGTTTCCCGTGACGTTTTTGCTGTGTGAAACCAAGATGTATGAAATTTACAACATGAAAACTGCAATATTTACTCTTTTTCTTTGTTAAATCCCAGCTCGATGACATGATTGTGGACATGGACAAAGAACGAGCCCAAGTCAGCAACCTGGAGAAGAAACAGAAGAAGTTTGACGCCCAGCTGGCTGAGGAGAGGGCCGTCAAGGACCGATTGATTCAGGAGAAAGATCAGACAGACAAGGAACTAAGAGAGAAGGAAACAAAGGTTAGAATTATCTTCAGGGAGTTATTTAATGGTGGTGGGGTATTGTACTGTGTAGGTCTCTTTTATAGCTGCCATCTTTGACGGTAACTTCTGGCAAATTTGTGCAAATTTGTGTATGACTCACTCTTAAAGGCCCTATGTATCATTTGCAAGATAAAACTTTTTTACAGATTCGTGGAATAAGAGTGTAACATATCGAAGGAAGAATGTTGGTAAACTAGCCTGAAGAAATTTTAGCTACTTAGATGCATCAATGCTTCAGAAAACCTTATATATGGAAAATCTATATATGGATTTTGTGTACAAGTGAATGGACTTTTTTAGAAAACCACCTTCGGTTGTCAGTTTTCAGGATGAAATACCATTTTAGACGTAAATAAATTAATGTAGTGTTTGTTACCATTGCTATCAACACTTTGAGTAAGGTTTTTCTTGTCAACTCATGAAAAACAAAATTGGGTCATTGCAAATGATACAATGGGCCTTTAAGTCCCGGTCATTATTTTGTGTGTGCATTGCTTATTACACTCTCTGAATACGAGGCTAGCATTATTTTAAATCCTTAAAGAGTGCTATTGGGAGTTTACTGTATACAAGCTTTCATATAGATTATGTCAAGCGAAGACTCTTTGTGAAAACTGTCAGAAACAGACAAGTTAACATTGTTTTCCTTGTTTAACTTCAGGTGATCTCTATGAACCGTATGCTGGAGGAGCTACAGGACCAACTGGCAGACAGCGAGCGTGTGCGTAAATCACAGGCTGCTGAGCTGGAAGAGGTCATGTCATCCAAGGATGACGTTGGCAAAAATGTAAGCATAATTGTAATTTTAAAAAATGATAATTATATAATGTTGGACGGCTTTGCGGGTGATTAACAAATATATCGCACATTGTGCACAAGTCATGAAAATACCGAAGTAGCCGAAGGCAGGTTCAGTATTTTCATGAGTGCAGTATATTCAACTGAAATGAGACATTTTCTTTGCTTAGTGTTGAAAACTTAAAGATAGTATACATGATTGGTAAACTGTTACAAATAGTTTTATCCCCCTGTGTGATTAAAGATATGCATGATTAAAACCAACTTGAGCAAAAAACCAGCTCTGTACTTCGTCTAACTTTTGAGAAAACAGTCAAAAAAGGGTTTGCAGTCATTTCGCCCCAAAACCACTTCGCCCTGAACCATTTTGCCCTGAGCCACGGCCTGTGCACGAAGTGGTTTTGGGGCGAAGTAGCATTTGGGCGAAGTAGCGTTTGGGCGATGTAGTGTTTGGGCGATGTAGTGTTTGGACGAAGTGGTTTGGGGGCGAAATGACACTTGGGCGAAATGGTTTTGGGGCGAATTGAATTTGTCTCATGAGACGAAAACTAATTGTTTTACTCATTTCTCAAAGACTATAGCACTTTAGACAACCATTTCAGGAGAAGTTTTCTACGGTCATCATGTCTATATTGTGTAAGTTAGGCGTAAATCTGTGAACATTTCTGATTTTCGAGATTACCAATCATGTATACTGCCTTTAAGTTCATTTTATATCGACAACCACATGCACTTTTTTGTTTGCTGCTGTACAGTATTTTATTATACCATACTCTAAGTGCATGTTGCATACATGCACAATGCAGTTAGCACCACTAATTAGCGCATGTACATACACGTGTGTTGGTGTGTCCAGTTTGGACCCACTTCGGATTGGGGTTCTCTACCGCACAGCATAAAAAATGTACGGTATTGAATATTGTGATATATTAAAGGGGTTTCGCAGGCCGACGGATACACGTATACATACGTTTAGATATTCGTATCTGTTAGTGGCATTTCTGTGGTTTTGCAACTTCAAAACTACAGTGGGTTAGCTAAAATGAGTCTATTTCCAACAGCGGGTAAACTACCCGGCACAACATGGCTTGGATACTAATTTTACTTTCCAATCCAAAGCTTTGAAGAGGACAAAAAGTTCATGGATATTCATAATTCATACTATTTTCAACCTGTCTATGTAAGCACAGCAAAAATGAGGACAAACACTATAAATCTGACATTTCACTACGCGCTTAGTGCTCACACATAGTCGGCTTCATATCCGTGCCATGCAATTGCGTAGCGCATAGTGAGTTGTGTATTATTACCACAAACCTGTGACGTAACCGTCACGCTTGCGAAACCTAAGTATTTTTGACAATATAATAATGAAAACGTTTTTGTTGCTGTTTATCATTGACAGGTACACGGCTTGGAGAAGTCCAAAAAGAACCTAGAGACCCAAATTGAAGAGATGCGGACCCAGATGGAGGAGCTTGAGGATGAACTCCAGGCCACCGAGGACGCCAAGCTGCGTCTGGAGGTCAACATGCAGGCACTCAAGGCTAACTTTGAGAGGGAGGCGGCGGCTAAAGAAGAGGCGCTGGAGGAAAAGAGGCGGGGCCTAATCAGACATGTACGGGCAGAAATTTGATTTCTTTTCCCATTTTGTGGGTCAACCCTCGGAGCTGCACAGAGGAGCCTCCAAAAAGCACATTTTTATATACTGAAACGCAAAAGAAACTTACCACCTTTTAAACCTTTAAATAACAACAGTAACACTGCGTGTAGTAATGTGTGAACTTATTTGTGGACAATAGTGTCCTCACTGTCGGACCAAACGGTGTCTGAAGGTCACTTGAACCTTCAATGGTCACTTCATGGCACAGCTCTTTTGACTGTCAGTGATTAGCCAAGGGGTATGGGATGATTGTAATGAGCTGCACGTGATGTCTTGATGTTGGCTTTAAAAAGGCCAGTGCAAAATGGGCATTTCAAGCAACTGGTAGGCAGTATGCGCCGACGATGCACTGCCTGTATCCAAATCAATGGTGGCCACACACGCTATTGAATGGGGACTGACATCGCACCCTCTTCTGTTCTTTACTGTAGAACAAACTGATGAGATGGTGTATCTTGGTCAAAAACTTGACATGTCATCAATAAAATGCCAATGTTTCAATTAGCAATTGTTGGTTTGTTTTATTTTGAACTGTTACAATTTCATTACATTTTAAACAAGTGGTAAGTTTCTTTTGCGTTTCAGTATATAAAAATTGAGATGTCCCGGCAGAATGTACCTTTTCAAAACATGTTTTATTTTGTATTTTTTACTCTGACATGGACACACAACTTTCTTATATGCTCAAAGAGGCTATCAACTTCCTAAGAATCTTAAAAGTTAACCAGGTTTATATCTTGTCCACAGCTGCGTGAGATGGAAGGCGAGCTGGAGGAAGAGAGGAAACAGCGAGGAATTGCTGTCAACGCCAAGAAGAAGCTTGAGATGGACATGAAGGACCTTGAGGGGCAGGTCGAAGCAGCCAGTAAGATCAAGGAGGATAGCATCAGACAAGTCCGCAAACTACAGGTAAGATGGCTTCAAATAGGTCTGCCGTTTGGCATGATACAGGAAACCTTTCGTTATGTCTTGGTTGTCGTTCTAGGAACTGCCACGGTTCTCGTAACATGAGGACGCCATTACATGCATAATGCATGCTTCGCGTCATTACGTGCTACTCATAGAGCTCTTGATTGGCCGAAGACAAATTTTAAATATTCATACCTTTCATACCCGCATATCCAAAGCCCGCTCATTTTCGGCCAAAACTGGCCGAAGAAAGACATTAAACCCGGAAGTTACAGACGCGACAAGGCGGTCTTATAAGCTAGGGCAGGCCGTACGCAGCTGTAGTGCTGTATGTAATCAGCCATCGTGTTGCCGTACAGGTTGGTACTATGGACGTCGTGATTGTACGGTGGCTCGTTTTCATGCCGTTTGCATGCGCTAGACCCCATATTCTCTCGAACAGCAAAAAACCTGGAGACCGCTTTGGACAAGGCTAATGAATCAGTTTTTTTTATTTTTTTATATTTTTATTTATATACCACATCCAACAGCGGAGGGACCGCCAATTACAGGAATGGGAGCAAGTGTGGTTGAGTGCCGTGCTTAAGAGCACAGGTGCCACAACCCGTCACTGCCAGGAATCGAACCTACATTCTTGTACTAGCACAGGAACTTAAGTTCGACGCACTAGACCGCTCGGCCATAACACCCCACAGTTGAAATGTGTATTGGAAATGTGACAGACTTTGTATGCATTCAAAGTTGCAAAGATGAGCCTTGGAACACATATTCTGGCACCTTCCCACCATGGTGTGAATTTCGTTTATCAGCCGAGCATGCCAGAATTTATTTTCCCCCAGAGTATGAAAAAAAAGCAGCCTATTGACTGATTTAGTAATATCGCGAAGCAAGTCCAATCGCTAAGCGTCTTGACACTCTGTACTTGCCATGTGGTTGTTAATGTGTGTGCATGCAGTTTGTAGGTCGCTGACATGTTATATGTTGGCCTAACTTCATCAACAATTATCGTTTTTAGGTTTTTTAAATTTTTTTATTTACACTCAGAAATAGTATTTATTTGAAACTAAATTGAGTTTTATGAATGTACAAATGGTAGTTAAAATGTTTAAAACAATTTAAAACAATTCCAACTGACTTGTTAAAACACTTTTTTCTCATATTCTTAAATCACATTTCCCCTCCCCCTCAGACCCAAATGAAGGAATTACAGCAAGATGTTGAGGATGCTCGCATGGCTCGTGAGGAACAAGCTGCCTTGGCCAGGGAAGCCGAGAGGAAATTCAAGACAATGGAGACGGACTCTATGCAGCTACATGAGGTACACCGACTATTAAAATGTCTAAAAAAAATAGTTATATGGAAATCCCTCACGACTATAGATGACTTTCACATTAGCACGTTCTGCGTACACTTCCGCAATGAAACCGAGGCTCTTCGTGTCAAGTACAGTATTGTACAGTGACAGAGTGTGTACGTGTGCTGTTCTGCGTGGCACTTAGGAGTGATTGCGCATTCACGTGCGTACATTAGTTCAGTTCAATTGCGTAACATGAAGTGCGCAGACCGGTCTCAAATTGGTTAATTTGGGATTTGTCTATGCACCATTTAGCATATTATGTGGAATTCATAAATACCATAGACAGTTTACCCATTCCTATCCCCACGTCACGTGGCCAGTTTTAAACGGACGGTAAAGACCAGTAATAAAGACTGGCCCGCGTTTGTGCCTGCACCCTAGTCAGCTCGTATGGAACACGCTCACAGAAACTGCAAGCTCCCGAAAGCAAATCGTGCACTGTGACAAGTACCCGGTCGTGTGCGCGCGCGTACAACACGCCTGCATTACGCATAACGTGCGCGATCGAACAAAAACATCTCTGGCCAGTACAGTGAACTGTTGTTCGCTGTATTGTTTCGAGCACTCCGGGTGATCAAGCAAGTGTAGTCCTATAGCAGCTGTACATTCGGATCGTGTGGCAGTTTTGCGTGCATCTTTGCAGACGCGCGACGGCTGTTTGCGGGAAACAGGCAGGTTGCTACGGATGGAAGATGGAACGGGCCATTTTATTTATTTTTTTTAAATTGTTTTTTCGGAACTTTGATGAGGTACCAATTCTCTTTCGGCTCCATTGGCTTCCAGTCAAGCAAAGATTAGCATTTAAGACTCTTTTACTTACCTTTAAGGCCATTCATAACATAGCTCCGGGTTATCTTTCTAACCTTGTCCAGTTGTATACCCCATCTACGTCTCTAAGATCATTATCGGACTGTCAATTGAGGGTACCTGCTCACTCATCAACAAAATTCTATGGTGATAGATCATTTGTTTTTTCAGCGGCACACCTCTGGAATGGTCTTCCTAACAGCATGCGTCAAATTCATTCCATCAGTAATTTCAAGTCCCAGCTTAAGACACATCTTTTTGTTCAGTATTACCAGACTTGATGCTCTTGATGATGCTCTTTGGTTTTAACGTTTAATCTTTTTTACCCATGTATATGTATGTTATCGCTTTGGTTTTTGTTTTTATACTGTAAAGCGCCTAGAGGCCCTGGCATTTGGCGCTATATAAGATTGCTATTATTATTATTTTTTCTTTTTTTTTCTTCGGAACTTAGATAAGGTACTGAGCTGATTTACACACAGGTTGGTTTTTATCATACACATCCTCAACCACACACGAGGATAACACAATTTTTCCAATCCTGTAATCTATCTTGAATGCGTTATTTGATGTCAGGATTTGGCGACGTCAGAGAGGCAGCGTCGCAAGGCGGAATCCGAACGCGACGAGCTACAGGAAGAGATCCAAGGCAACACGTCCAAGGGCACTACACTGCTGGAAGAAAAGAGGCGTTCGGAGCAACGCATCTCACAGCTGGAAGATGAACTTGAAGAGGAACAGAGTAATGTGGAGGTGCTGATTGATAAGGAGAGGAAGAATGGACAGCAGGTGGGTTGGCAGAAATAATAATAATTTAAAAAGTTAAGGAGCTCTTTCAACAATTTCTGAAAATCTGTTTTTCTGTCTCTAGTTCATCATCCCTAAAATTAAGATTTTCCAAAAAATTTCGTTTGAACCTAAGAATCATACACCTACCTAAAATACTATCCATGGGAAGAAAACAGGAATTATTTATTATTATTACTTTCTGGTACTGAAAGTGCCCAATCCTGAGCAAGTTCCGGCGGGCGACTAGACTTAACCATAGTTGATATGGCCTGGAACAAGTTCGCGCAGGCGACTATAGTTAACTAGACTAACCTACCCCCGGGGCTTGTTTCCTCTAGTCAGACTAGCTAGTCAAACCACACAGCGTATTTTGACAAATACGCATTTTTGCAAAGGTTATAAATTTACATAACTTTTTTGTGGTGCGAGATACAATTTTGATGTTACTTTATAAAATGAAGCCCATTTCAAGAGCTTTAAAATGATGTAAAGTTTATCTCTCTAGGTCCATTACTTTTAGAGATATAACTGTCCAAACATAGCAAATCATGCTAATTAGTCAAAGTTCGTTGACCCGTATCTCAACAATTAATTGACCAAATGATATAAGATTTTAGTTCTCGGGATTTCTCAAGAAGTCCAATCAGCACACCAAATTTCATTTCAATTTGTGAGGGTCAGGTCCAAAAGCTCGTTGAATTGACATGGAATGACCCTATAGTAGCCCGCCCGAACTTTCTCAATGTTGAAATCTCCAATTTGGATATGGAACCAAAGAGGTTGGTGTAATTACTGCATTGCTTTATGAGCTCGCACAAAGTAACAGTACATTTCAAAAGCTTGTGATTTGAATTAAGACTCGGGGACTTGTGATGGACTTGTGCGGGCTTGTGATGGACTCAGCTAAAACACAATTATCAGTTGGGTTTACTTCACCTTAATTTTTCCCCTTATCCAATTTGTAATATTGATCTTGACCTTGTTCCTACAGGTTGAAACTCTAACCAATGAGCTTGCCTCTGAGCACTCGTCCAACCAACGCCTGGAGAATGCCAAGATGCTCTTGGAAAGACAGGTAAGGCCTTTTAAAAACATTGGCCATTTCTCTTTCTATATCTGCCTGGGCCACACAACTCCATTAATCCTCGGAGATGCACCGCCCAAAAAATTGCACAGAGGCTCCTAGGGGAAACTCCGGAAGGCACTTTGAATAACACGCAAATAACACTGTTTGGCAGACACAGTCCTTTCTCTAATGGCCTAAATTGATGAATGGAGGTCCCCTCAAGACACAGCTGTTTACTGGGCCCGCAGTAGGATGATTGATAGCTGCTTTTTTGCATGGCAGCAAAAGGGCCTTACGCACAGAACATATAAAGAACACATGTTTGTACACAAATCAATGGGCCTGGGCTTGAGGCCAAGATTTCCCAGGATGGACCTGATCGGTAAGTGAACTCAACATTAAAGGTGACTACAGGGCCACAGACTAGGGTAATCAGTTGAGGATTACATGAAGTTTGAGCAGGATTGGCCAGAGGGTTTTTAGTAATTTTAAAAAATACAAAAATGTGCCTTCCGGAAGCTCCCCTTTGCGGCTCCGAGGGTTTTAACAGTCGGAAGTGAATACTGCCTGGGACGTGCATAACTGGGCCGTGTACAGATTTGTCAGTTTCATGGCAGTGTTTGGCAGAAACTATTGTTTCACACAGAAAAATTGTGATGAGCAAATATCGGGTTTCCACCAAAGATCTCCACATATGAGGCGTTCGAGATGCTTACACCGTGTAACACCAACTTACACCGGAGCGTTCGTTTAGCCATCACGTGATACATGAGTCTGCCCCGGTGGCAGCCACCACTACCCGAGCTCCCGGGCGGGTCTGTGGTGTAAAGCAAGGTGTAATGACGTCACCTAGTAACCGCGAGTAGTAAAACATGGCGGACAGTTTAGTATCGCGAGTACGAAGAAAAACACAGATTTATGACACAAAATATTAGGGAAAAGTGCTGTAAATACATTTTGCTTAATAAGTATTAACTAAGTTTTTGACGGTACCATTTGGACAACCAAATTTCGCGTGGCGCCGGGTTAATTTTTCCTTGTGAGTCAAACGATGACAGTGTTTATAAAAGCCTCGCCTGGCAACAACCTGTGACCTGTGTTCCCAGAATTCAAAGCGAAGCCCCGTGTAGTTCGTTTTGCATCTTCTGGGGGCTTCCCCTGGTGTAAACCCCCCGTGTTACACGGTGTAAGCATCTCGAGTGCCCCTTTTATTATGAGGCAGCACACCAAATATTCTCACGAGTAAATTTTCAATATATAATTAACACAACTTATTCTGATGCTACATGGACACCGTTGTACTTGATGGAGTGATCTCTAAAATTTGAATGTCAAATTGAGTCTGAAACAGACCTCGCATCGTATTTGGCTTTGTGCTATGTGCTCGTAGTTCGGTACAGTTTTATTTCCGTGTTTTATGTTTTGTTTTTTCATTGAAGCGTTGCCTGTCAGAATGTTGTATTTGCTAGGGATTGACTTTCTCATTGTATTGCGTTTCCATTTCAGAACAAGGAGCTGAAAGCCAAACTGCAGGAGCTTGAGGCTACATCTGGCAAGAAGAGCAAAGCGGCTATGCTACAGATGGAGAGTAAAATCAGTCAGTTGGAAGAACATCTTGATACAGAGACTAGGTAGGGCTTGGTGGTTTGCACCTCAACAAAATATCCAGTTTTTAAAAAAATGCAAATTATACTCGAACCAAAATGGAGCTGACGGAGGTAACATTTTATCTGTCTGTAACGGGTGCATACCTGTCAACCAGTCCGATTTTATCGTATTTGTTCTGATTTTTAAGTGATAAAAGTGTTGAAAATCGGAACAGCGCATCCAACAACGTCCAACAAGTTCCAACTTCATGTTGGACCTTGTTGGCCAACATATGTTGGATTTTGTTGGCCAACATATGTTGGATCGTGTAGACGGGCCTTAAGGTGCATCCCCAACTTTTGATTTCTTGCGGTGGTGAAAAAAGTGTGCCTTATACACAGGTTTTTACGGTATTTTACTTTGTGTATACTTTGTGTATACTTTGTGTATACTTTGTGTATACTTTGTGTATACTTTGTGTATACTTTGTGTATACTTTGTGTATACTTTGTGTATACTTTGTGTATACTTTGTGTGGTTGTCAGTTTTATTTGGAGTAATTTTGCATTAAAACACGTACTTTTTATAATCTTGGGAATTTTACCACAATAAGTGCATATCATAATGAATTTGATCATCGTGTTTCAATATACAGAGAGCGTAATACAATGGCCAAAATGGCCAGACGAGCAGACAAGAAAAGTAAGGAACTCACTTTACAAGTAGAGGATGAAAGACGTCATGCTGACCAGTACAAAGAACAGGTTGGTGATTGATGAATATGGATTAGAAGTACACGTAATATGTGAGCCACTCCACCAAAAGTAGGCTCTTGCATACAAAAATTAAAAAGGAGCTAATGACTAAATCAGATAGAGTATATTATAAGCTTCAGAAAACTACACACATTGTGTCAATCCGTCAAATATTGACAAAGTTATGACCATTTCCGTGATGACCAAGAGCACAATTTTTTAAGAGCTTTAGAGGAAAATGGCGTAGAAGGTTGTACTTCTGTTAAGGCATAAAGTCCTTAGCAACCATGCAAATTCTGACTCCAAAAGCCCTATACCTATAGGAAAACATGTGTTCTTCTGGTGTATGGGATATAGTGCCAACCCTTGCTGAAGGCAATGAAAATAAGCATGGAATATCGGTGATTTTCCCATTGTTTTAGCCAAATTAGCGTAGTTTCATGAAGGTATGCTTTAGGAAAACACTGAACAATACCCTATTTTCTGGTAGTATTTATTCACTTAAACTTCTTTAGGTGATAGATGGATACTTAATAGGTGGTCTCGTGCAGAAATCCTGGTATCGATAAAAAATGCCCTACCTTTCGGCCTAAGTTATCTCTTCAGAACAACTGAAACTTATTTCTTTTATTTTGAGACCAGACAAAGGTATTTACTAGAAAATATGGTCTGTGTTGCCAAAATGCCCCCTTTACCGTGGAAAGACTCGCATAAATATCCCGCAAACCTGATACGAAACACATTATTATTATTACTATTATTTCTTTCTGGTATTCATACCAAGGATTCCCCAATAGTGCTCATTGCACTGTCACTCGCAAGCGTGAGGAAACCCATGAAGAATTAGAATTATAAATGGCCAGAGACACCGGGGAATCTCTTTGCTCTTTACGAAAGAATGCTCTGGGATCTTTAGAGTGCGTTACCATTACCTAAGACACTGGACTAACGGCTTTACATCCCTTCCGAAGGATGGAGCAATTGTGGTTGAGTAAGGGCACATGCCACTTTCTGGAGTTTTTCTAATTTCTCCACTCACTAACATTCAGAATTTTCAGGTACTTCTTCAGTAACAGAAAGAAATCTGTGTAATGGTGTGAATTGTTTGCTTCCTAATTCAGGTTGACAAGGCCAATTTGAAACTGAAGAACCTAAAACGCCAACTTGACGAGTCCGAGGATGAAAGCACACGAATCAATGGACAGAAACGCAAAGTGCAACGAGAGCTGGACGAACAGGTGGAAGCTAACGAGGCGTTGATGCGAGAAGTCAACTCGCTCAAGACCAAAATGAGGTTAGGAAATGCATATTTGTCACCCATTCTATACCGAATAACAAAAACATTTTTTATTTCATGTTGAAAATTGACAACCAAAGGTGGGTTTCTAAAAAAAAGACCATTCCCTTGTACACAAAATCCACAGATTTTCAAAGTTTTCTTAAGCATTGATGCATCTAAGTAGCTAAAATTTCTTTAGGCTAGTTTACCAACATTCGTCCTTAGGGGCCGTCCATAAAGTACGTACGCATGAAATGCCCACTTTTTAGATGACCCCCCCTCGCCCCTGTACGCATGGCGTACGCAGTGGCTCCAACCTCCCCTCACCCCATCCCCCCCTGCCCCCCTTATGCATACACATTCCATATACCTCAGCATTGGTAATAAAGCATTGGTAGATGGTTCAGTACTACATGTATATACTACTAGTACGATTCGCATGTTGCCTCCAAAGTCTGAAATAAATGACGAAATCTATAGATTTCTTATGCATTTTTTTAAAACTTAAAATGACACATCAAGCATCAGTAAAATAATACAGATTCAATGAAAAAGAACCTAAATTGAGGAGTGAGAAAAATGTGTGGCCTAGTAATATGTTTTGTACAAGGTCTGAAGCCATGGTCGATTTGTCTATCCTTTCCCGATTTACTAAAAGCAAATTTTCGGTTTGCGTACATACGCATTGGCTTGGACCCCACCTCCCCCCCTGTACGCATGGTGTACACAATGTCAACAACCTCTCCCCCTCACCCCCCCTCCCTTCCGTGCGTACGTACTTTATGGACGGCAAATATATATTTTGCACTCTTATTCCACGAATCTGCAAAAAGTTGTATCTTGCGAATGATACATAGGCCTTTAAAGGCAAAATTCAAGAAAAACTTATCTTTATGCACGCTATCTCAACATTCTCTGATGCATTTTGAAAATATAAATGGAGCAAAATTAATGTCCTTACCATTTTCCATTGCAGGAGTGGAGCATCCACTGCTCGACCAAGTCGCTACGGCGGCCGACGGGCCGCGCCGGTGGAAAGCACCAGCTCGGCGGACGATCTACCGGACGGTGCCGGAGACGGCGTAGAGTAACGAGTCAAAACGTCGCCACATGTTCTTCCATTTCTGTCCTATAGAGGGCGCTCTACACTTCGTTTTTATGCAGCATCAGCGGTGCCTATTAGTACAATCTCATGAGACCACAGCCGAGAGACAACGAGGGCGTAGAAATAGCAGGCAAGCGCATTTTTGAGGATATATAGTTTGGGTTGATTTTTTTGGGGTAAAATTGCGGTAACATTTCAAATATGTAAAAGAAGATTCTTTGATAATTGAACTTTTTGTAGCCTTCATCATAATGCAAAGTTGATACATATTTTTTTGTAATTGTTCGTCAGCGAAGATGATTTGAAGAAATTTGAACAAAAAATGTTGACTTCGATTTTGATCTATAGATGTTTCGACCTGTCACTTTCATTTTTTTTTTTTTATGCACGTTGCGTTTGGTTTAGCACTGTAATTTTATCACAGGGTGTTTAATGATTTTTTTTTTCATCCTGAAATATCAGGCTTTTGCATTTTCAACAGCTTAAAAGTTGCCAGGTACGCTCTCACGAGAATTGTGAAACTACTGACCTAAAGTATATGCCAGAAACTACATTTAATGTTAAAAAATAAAAAAAATAAAATAAAAAGATTATAGAATTTAGTTTACTTTGATTTCACATTTGACGAACTGGCCAACAGACGAGTTCTTGACAATTTTTTTTTTTCCATTTTTTTTTTCTTCCATTTTTTTTTCTTGACTAGAAATGCTTTTGCTCCGATTACAATATCTATAAAGTAGAAAAAAAAGCACCTATAGCTAGTTTTTAAAATGTCCATGTACCGCGATGGACATTCTGTATATTAGGGTCGTTTTGCTAAAACGGAAACAAATAAATGTACTGTTTTTACACTGCAGTAGTTGAAAAAAAAAATCTTTGCCATTCCAAAAAGTGAAAGGAATTTAAGAAAGGGGAACTGTTAAGATTTTACAGGAAGATGAATTTCCAATTAAATTTTAATTAGCAAATTGAAATCTGTCTCTCGTGGGCTTTAGTCTAGAAACCTTTCTTTGCAGTATACTAATATTAGAAATTGTAAAATCCTTGTTGGGCAATAATCTCCAATTTATCTGTAACTAAAAATAATAAAAAAATAAAAAAAACTAACAAATAATTTCTTTTTTATATTGAGCTAAAATGAAGTAATTATGATCAGTTTATATATTTAGTTTAATTATAGACAATTTTTCGGATAAGCGATTGTACTTGTAACCCTTTTTTATTTTAGCCGTTTATTTTTCTGTACTCATAAAAACAAAAAATCTCTTTTGCTATTTTGCTATGTTAATTGATAAATTGTGTAGATAATCGATTTAGGTTGAATGTATTGGAAAGTTGAGTTTACTAATTGTTTTGTTAATGTTAAAGGCAGAGCTGCCCTCTTCCGGATTCTTCGGAAAATGCGAGTCCTGACATAGATTAAAAAACCCCGTATTGTTAATAAACAACTTTGGGGATTTTTAGATGTTTGGAGTCACGGAATGAACCTGTTTTCCCAGATGTATTCCCAAAATCCGAGAGCTTTGGCAGGTCTGGTAAAGGTTGTGCCTAGTGCACTACTTGCTAAGCATAACTCCTATCCTGCATGCAAAGAACATTATTGGAAAAGTTAAGTTTCAGGCGCACTTTTATATTTGTGGTTTGGGATATTTTGAGTTTGCTAAGATACAACACTATGCAGTTCTTCAAATTTAGCCAAATTTTTGTCACTGTGCGCAGTGCTAGGTGACTATACTGTTTGTGTGTGGAATTGATGTAAAAAAAATCGTACAAATTTTGGCAGTGAATTTTGAACAAGTTGATAGCTGGGGTTAAATTGTGTGTGTAATTCAGTTGTTTAACCATTTCAAATTGGCCTTGTTGTATAAGGCTGTCTGCAGTCCGGGTTTACCTAAGACACTTGGATGATCTGTCAAACGAGCTTTGTCATTTAGTAATTTAAAAGTTGGTGTAGGAAATTAATAATTGATCAAGGGGGCGATTGCAATATGCGGTCTAAGACCGGTCTATATGCTTAGCCGGTTAACGCGGCGTCCGCTAAGACCCGTCTATAATTATAGCCCGCTTGCAATATCGTGGTCTTGATGTAAGACCTGTCTTAAAATTTAAGCCCACGGTGAGCAGGCTATAATCGGTCTATAATTTTTGGACATGGTGCTACATCTTGTAATTTGTGCATAAAGACGACGACGAAGAAGATTGTTGTGAACAGAACGCACATTATGCCCATTGGTGCCTTCTTAATGCTATTTGATAACATTCGCGGTCAAATTTGCAAATCCTTTATAAGTACACGCGCCATCAAGTGGCTTCGGAAGGACGACATTTGCTTGGCTTGAAATTACGCAAGTACAGCCGGCTGCCACTCTTTTTTGTAAGATGTGTGTTTTTCACCTGGCGCAGCCGTTAGACTGGTTTATTGCAATGGGCTAAACCAGCGACTAAGCCGAGACTGGCTAAGTTGGATAGCTGGCTATAAAAGACCGGTCTTAGACCAGTGGCTAAGTCGATTTTATTGCAATCCGCCCCTGGTTTAATTGTGCTTACCCTTTTGTTGTTACTTTGTTAATTTCATTCCCCGTATATTACTGGCATGCCCAATAATTTCTATTATTGTTTACTAACAAAAAAATAAACCGATGCATTCCAAATTTGAAACATCTTTGATTTATTTGAAGGAATTTGTAGAATTACGTGAAGTGAAAATTTAGAATGCAGTGTTGGGCACAAATGCATAGTTCCGACCTGTCAATCAAGCTGAACCCGCGACCAATCACAACAGAGCTAGCAGACGGCGCCCACAAAGGTCAAAGTGATGCAATCATCACAAACAATCCGCGATGTTCTGCCCATACAGTTTGTATGTTGTATGCGCCAGTGATCGGGTGAATTTTGGTTTCAATGTTGGGCGATTCGCTGTTCAAAGGTAGGAAAGCGCATTTTTATGAAAGATATGTCATCCCTGCATTACTAGCCCTTCGCTCAGTGTGTGCTACGGTAACTGTCGACCTCAAAACATAAATACCTTTGGGTTTTCTCCAATGAATCTGTGCTTTCCATGCCGAGTCCCGTTGCTTTGTACGTAGTCTCGCCATTTTTTTGCGATGGCTTGTGAGCACATAGCAACAATATCCAAGGGGGCGGGGTTAACTGGGCAATCTCGGAACTATGCATTAACTGGTGTATTTTTTAACACCTATATGTGAGTTAGCTCTTTAAAAAAAAGTCGAATCCTGTGGACTTCGATGCTGCTATACAGCCTTTGCACGGCGGCCAGTCACATTGTCACCGTCCGTCATGCATGAGTAGGTGCTTTGTGGTTCTATTGTTACATCATTTACATAAGAAAACCTGCCCCCTGTCATGGCCGCCGGTGGATAAGCTCTATAGCAGCATCAACAATAATAAAAACGTGGGGTTAAAGAGGCACATTTCAGTGCAAGTTTTAGTCCGTCTTTATCGAAATTAAGAAGGAACGATTTAACTATTCACCTTGTAAATATAGCACAGAGTTAATATTTGCTGTAAACTGTGTAGTTGAATTTCAACCGGTTGAGCACGATTTTGATATTAAAAATGGTAAATTTGGATGTTAACCCTACAATAGACTGTATCGAATAGCCGCCATTTCGTAGGGCAGTTTCTTTGTTCCTTGAGGACATGCATGGTTGCACATATTGTGCTTCCATTGTTGAACGGTTTATGTAACAAAAGGTGCCCCACAAGATGAAAGCTATTCGATACGGTCTGTTAAATGGCTTCTCAACGCCCTTCAACTATTTAATTAGAATATTATGCCCACAACCGTCCCTTCAAAATGTCGAATTTCTCCCACAATTATGCAAAATTGGCTTGAGAGGTTATTTTGTAATGTAGTAGAAGTGACATTCTGAAAGTTGAGGTTATTTGACGCAATTATAAATTGAGCGAGAGGTATTTTGAAACCTTTAAAACTACAACCGATGAGACGACCCGAATGAAAAGCAATGTTGCTTTTAATAAATCTGGCAATGTACATTGCTTTTCAAGGTTTCCTGAGCATACTGACCATTAACTTTTACAGTAATTGACACACAATAAAAGTTGTGGAGCTAGACGGCAAAAATCAGTCCAGCGACTGCGTGACTTGTGTATTAGAAATGCGTCGCTGTTGTGGATTGTATTTTTGACTGTATGTGGCGGGCCCAGCTGATTTAAAGTGTGTATAGGTACCCAGGTTTCTGTTTTTATTTTAAATATGATAAGCAGTTTCCATTATTTTTGTTTTCATAAGTACTATTCAATAGATGACCTGGTATTACTGTTTACGTATTACTGGTTTTTCAAGCAAAATCATTTAATGAAAAATGACTATTTTAGCTGCAAAGTAGCCGACAGCATTAAAGTGTGATTTTCTTCTTCGACTTAGTTTCAAAATGCACTCCAATTTTGCATGTAGAATATCGAAGTTACCGAAATCTATCTTAGACATTGTATTGTATGTTTTATATATAGTGCCTTGGTGACGGGTTTTGTACTTCCGATGGTAGCCTGGCATCCCTCCTGTTTTACACAGAATTTAAACTAGACCCACTTCTAACGTGCAGTGTACATTGTAGAGAAAGGTTTGGTCGCCCAGTCTACTTCGTATTAGTTGAGACTAGGAGTTTTATTAAAATTTAGCCCTGTATTAAATGTGTGTATAAAAACCACACTACACGGTATAAACTAACCCATTTGAAAATAATTCTATCTTTACAAAATGTTAAGACCATAGGGTGAAAAAATAGTAATTAACATGGGAGTGTAGGTATTTTTTAACAGTGGGCAAGTTTGTTGCTAAAACGTAGATTTGTATATTCCTTGTAATGCTTATTATTGTTAAATCACTTTTGGCGTATCTTTAAAACTTAAAAACAAAACGAAAAATTATCAAGCTATTCTATGAAAACCTTGCAAATTTAAATAAATAACTTGTATCAATAAAAAAGGGGGTAAAGAAAACTGCTTTTGAAGAATGTTTGACCAGCTCAGTTCAGTTGATTTATATAATGTACCTTGGACATAATTAGTGTTTTTGTGTGTATGCACTTTCCTATGGTCCTATAAACTAAGAGTCTTGTATAGGAAAGCGCCGACGCCACTCAACTCAACTAAACTGGAGCAAACTAGTTGGTGAAAGTTGGTAAAGCCGGCCGTACCCCTTGCGTTTCGTCCGTGATCCGATCCCGATAGCGCTGTGCAGTCGCATCACAAGGTGTACGGGTTATGCGATGCGTTCCGATGGCGATGTGGTCACGATTTTGTGTACGTGTCCGTCGCAACGCAATCGCAGAATTTCGAGCATGCTCGAAATTTGGTGTCAGTCTGTGCAATCGCAACGGAGTCGGAACGCAAGGTGTACCACTTCACGACTCAAATCGGAGTCAGTCACTTCTTGATCTTGTCTGAACTAGTCTGAAGTTTTTAAACAGTCTTGAAAAACTAGGCCCGACTGACACCAACTCGAGCCGACACGTTGAGTCGCGTTGGCCGAAAAAGTGCCAGTGTTATACAGGGCTTTATGCTACAGTCACTAGAGATGATCGGGAGTTGGTTGTCGGAAGTCGTAGAAAGGGTTTTTAAGTTGTCAGTCTTTAAAAGGGTGTCAGTGGTCCCCAACTAGTTGGTAGAGCATTTTGGTCGCCGCGGGAGGTTTCACTTGTCCTGGCGGCCAAAGTGGTGGGGATGTTTTTCTGCATGGTCTTTATATATCGGTTGTCCAAGGGTGGAATTCTTGTCTGTGGCTGGTCTCGGAATGTCAGTGGTTGCTGGCAATCGGCGCAGTTTTTGGTCGCCGACATTCAGAAACTAATCGCCAACAAATAGACAGCCGAAGTGTGATTGGCTCTCAACATCTTGGCCGTAGGAAAAAGTACCATTGCAAAAGTACAGGGACACGGTTCAGTGATTTTTTGTGTAAGGTGACGTATTCTCTTCGGCAGTCTATTGACGAGAAAAGGTGATCGATGGCCGACCAATCGCTGACCCTTCAACAATTATTGAAAACCAACAATAATCACTTGGCGAGCAGGCGGCAACCGGTTGGCGATCGTTCGCCTAGGATGTCCAATAGACGATCGAAAATCATCTAAGCCCCGCCCTCGAAATTTCCACCAACCTATCATTTTGAAGGACAGTGGTGATCCACGTGCTCTTTTGGTGATCCAAACAATCTAAAGATTGTGCGCACTTTGAAGTTGCTAGACGCGTTTCTACGTGGGCGGGGCTTACTGGATTGATTGGTCCTTTGACATTTCAAATGAGCACTGCATGCAGACAGCATCGTTTTAGATGCTGAAACAATGTATTACGTCACGTGTCTTCATATGCAAATCTTATCACAAAATAAAGCATTGATGAGAGACTCGTTCTCTATGACAATTTTAAATTCCTCAATTCATTCATCGTGAATCGACTTGCTGAGTAATAGGGAACCGAGGTGTGATGTATTGCCATTGTAACTGGCTCTATATGATGAGCCGTTGGTTGGGCATCTATTGCAAAACCGCAGGGACACGATTCGGTGATGTTAGTGTGGAGCCATTGCCTCGGCAACAAAGAATAAGTGACATTCACTTCTGCTGTCTATACTCTTTTGTTGATGACGAAGCGACACAAAGGAGATGCTTCAAAGATCGCTTTTGGCAGGATCACACACAAAAACAGCTGTTAAAAAGACAGAATTTAGGTTGAAAATTTTGTTAACTGCTGTGTTTTGCCCGAATTGGACGATCATAGAGAACTGAAAAACCGAGACTTCGAGGGGAAAAAGACAACGAAAACGTTGCAACAGAATACTCGAGGCATGGGCTCCGTCTTAAGATCACAATAGGGAGACGGCTCGATCATTGCCCATCCCGACACGTGTGTGATTTTAAGACGTAGCCTAGTCATACAATTGTGTGTCCCACTTGAATTCACTCGTTTTGAAAACGGCCATCCGGTTCATTGAGGCCCGAACGCCAGTTCTACTAAAAACTATTGAGGTTCGAACGTGCACCCTACCCCCGCCAGGAAACGCGATCCGCCCACCATAATTATGGACAGCGCCCTCAATGTTGGATCACAGGGTCTGATATCAGCGCGCGAGCCTCGCCTAAAAATTAATCACCTTGCTTTTTCAGTGAATTTCGGCCTCGATGTGCGAAGGATTTATCAGGATTTCTTCAAACGTTTGCTGTTGAACTTCACGATAAACATGTTCTGTGAGCTGTAAAATGAATAAATGTTCATACTGACGAAAATTGACGTCGATAAACGTGGAAAAGAAATTGGTACGTGAACTCGCCTTTCTCAGTCGAGTCCCTTTTTTATACCGGTGTTTTTGTTAAACGGCGTATGCGCCTGTACAGCTAGTGCACAGCATACGGCGGTACGGGTGCAGATCAACTCGACTCGAATCAACTCGACCGTGGTACCAACTCGACCGTTGTACCAGCTGATGTGCAATTTGAATTTCCAATAGAATGTTGCTGTTGTCACTGTCAGGTGGTGGTTGTTGTTTTTGGTAAGAGTTGGGAAGTTGATCAGAATTGATTTTCTTTTAAAAATTATTATTATTAGGTACCTACAATACATGTAGGCTATTATTATTATTATTATTATTTATTTCTGGTAGGCCCTGAAACCAAGGATTCCTCAATAGTGCCCATTGCACTGTCGCTCGCGCGGCAAGCGTGAGGAAACCCATGATGAATTAGATACGGCCAGAGACACCGGGGAATCCCTCCCCTTCTCTTCACGAAGAAATGCTCTGGGATCTTTAAAGTGCGTTACTTTACCTAACACACCGGACCAACGGCTTTACATCCCTTCCGAAGGATGGAGAAAGTGTGATAAAAATGACTCATCTACGCATTGGAATGTGCACATTTAATTGAAAAAACAAAAATTTTGAGTGGGAAAAAATTTAAGATTTTGTGAGGAAACACTTAGCAATTTTTCAGCCCATCTCCTGGTTCATTCTGTGTCAAAACAGCCAATATTGAGATATCTCGTACATGACACCTCTCAGATTTTGCTGAAACTTTGTTTAAAAATACCGGACCAACCCTCAATTTAGCGACGCGGCGATGTCGCTCAATTAAGCGATGCAGTGGCTGCATCCAGCTGCCGATAAGTGTCACATGTCCTCATAAATATGTTAATGCGTCGCTTAACTGAGCGACATCGCTCAATCCAGCAAACGCTTCAACCTCAAACTCGGCTGAAATTGTAACTTCCAACTTCAAGACAGAAGTGTAAATAATCTACACGATAGAATGTAAAATGCTGCGGTAGATCGTTAAATATTGTTCCAAAGAATAGATTTTCACAGTCCCCTACCTTAGCACATGATCCTTTTTTTGGTGCATACAACGACAGGGTGTACACTGGTTCACTAAAGCCCTTATTACGGGTGTAGCTGCATGTATGACCTGACTCAAACTTGCATAACTTGAACTTTATGAACTTACAGGAAACATTGTCTGTCAGACTTGAAATGATGAAGGCAAGAGCAGTGCCTCAGGGTTTTAATGAGTTTCCCTCGGCTCTGCTCGAGTCCCAACTGCCTTTGAGTCCCAAGTCAAGTCCAACTGCCTTTGAGTCCCAAGCAGAGCTGCCAACCCTCCCGGATTTTGCAACAGATTTTTCGGGAAATGGCTAATTTTGTGAGTCCTGACATGGACAAAACACCTCCTGGATAGTCAATTAGCAACCTTGGGGATTTTTAGATGTGTTTTGAGTAACGGAATGAACCTGTTTTCCCAGATGTCTTCCCCAAAATCCTGGAGGGTTGGCAGCTCTGCCCAAGTCAAGTCCAACTGCCTTTGGGTCCCAAGTCAAGTCCAACTGCCTTTGGGTCCCAAGTCAAGTCCAACTGCCTTTGAGTCTCAAGTCAAGTCCAACTGCCTTTGAGTCCCAAGTCAAGTCCAACTGCCTTTGAGTCCCAAGTCAAGTTTATTTATTTATTTTTTTATTTATGTATTCACCACATCCAACAGCGGAAGGACCGCCAATTACAGGAATGGGATCAATTAACATAGATATTCGAATAACTATCAACTTCTAAGTTGAATTAGAAATGGCCAGAGACACCAGGGAATCCCTCCCCTTGCTCTTCACGAAAGAATGCTATGGGATCTTTAGAGTGCGTTACCGAAATCTAACACACTGGACCAACGGCTTTACATCCCTTCCGAAGGACGGAACAAGTGTGATTAAGTGCCTTGCTCAAGAGCACAAGTGCCACAACCCGTCACGGCCCGGCATCGAATCCACATTCTAGTACTGGCTGGTACAGGAACTTGAGTTTGATGCACTAGATCGCTCAGCCATAACACCCCAACTGCCTTTGAGTCCCAAGTCAAGTCCAACTGCCTTTGAGTCTCAAGTCAAGTCCAACTGCCTTTGAGTCTCAAGTCAAGTCAGGCATGTTGGTCAAGTCGAGTCAAGTCCAGTAGTCACAACAGTAAATTTGTTCAAGCTAATTTCAACATGAGTTTAAATGCTGAACCTTGCATTCGTGTAGGGTATTTTTGTTGTTCTGGCCAAGAATGCTCCATATTTAAACAAAGCGTAGTCTTAGGTTTCTATAGTGCTGAAATAAAATTCGGTCCTAAAAATGACAAAAACAAATTGCATAAAAGTTCAATTTCATTTTAGGCAGACTCTCGTCAAAAAATGTGATGTGTGTCAGTGACTCGAGTCTCAAGTCAAGTCAGTGAAAATCGAGACTTGTGTGGACTTGAGTCCCGAGTCTCGAGTCCAATTCATTACATATACAAGAACACTTGGCGAGAGGGTGCATTACAACATTCAGGTTGTTTTTTCCTACATGTACATTGTACATGTACCTCCATGGGTCAAGTACATGTACATACGGTAAGGTTTTGCAGCTTGAGCTTCTATTTAAACATGTTAAAACTAAAACGTGATAACAGCAGCCCGACAGAGAGAGTACAACTACTACTGTGTGTTCGAGATCCTGGAATAGGTAGAGAAATTTGCAGTTTCGTGCACTTACCAGGTTATAATTTATAATTTTGCACATGTATCTCGTATACTTTTATTCCAGATGGCTTGTTGATTATTTGTTGGCATTTGCAAAATCTAATTTATTTTTATGTTTTGGTTTATTTTTTTTGTGGTCGATTTGTGAACTCATAATTTTCAAAGTGCAATGACAGCCATGTGCTTGTACATGTACATGTACATGTACATGTACATGTACCTGGTACCTGCCTATCGCTGGCCCATGTCCCAATGTTAAAAAATAAACCAAAACATTATGTAGGGTCCAAGGTTTTTTTTGTTTTGTGGCAGGTCCTAAATACAGGTTACATGTCTACTTGAGGGGAAAATGGCCTGTAGTTCATGCACTGACCGCATCCCAGCTATGGCGGACATACAGAGACGGTTTCCATGTTAATGGTTAAGTTCTATAAGGAAACTCTATTTTAGGAGCTTCCCTGACATTGCTAACATTTTAGTTAGCAATGTCACAGGATGTGCAATGCCATAATATTTTAATAAACCGTTTGACCGAAAAAACCTTACTCAAATGGAAGATAAAAGTGGTTCCAACTGTCCAATGCAATGATTCCGCCGGAGATGGTGCCTTTTTAAATTTATTGATAATTGTTGAATTTGTGACGTCCGGGTAAAAAATCTTATCCTGCAGACCAAGTACATACCGGTATAGACTGAGCCTAAACATGTATGTTTTTGCTATTGATCACGTTCAAATGACGTCACTTCCTACAAATTGCCACGATTTTGAGCGTATTTGTTTGTGACGCGCATCGGTTGCGCCGTATTTCGAACAAATTTCGAGCATCACGCGCGCGTGTTTGGAACATTATTCGGCGTGTGCGTGCACGTACTTTGTGGCATTTAATACGCAGTAGCATTTTTTCCTAGGAAGATGGCATCTGTGAACGTGATCAATTAGAGTAAACATCCATTTGCCAACCTGCCACTGTCAATCCAATCACATTATGAATCTGCACATATTTGGGGGGTCAAATTGCGAAAGGAAGTGCCCCAAGGCTCATACAATCATGTACACATAGTGACTATTTAAACCATAATTTTCCCCCAATACAAACAAGGCAGAGATGCAATTTTTGTATCCCAATCAGGCAGCCAGTTATGAATATTACATGTCAGTACACATAATGCAGGACCTGTCCCACTAACCACACTAGCCTGCTGGGGCCACTAACAGACTGCACACTGATTAAGAAGCAGCAAAGCACTGGCTCAGGTTACCCCTGTTACTATGACAACAGGGTACTCTAATCCCAGAGCAGAATATATAGGGTCCCTTTGGTTGGTTAGAAATTGGGAGGAAGGGGGAAATATGAATTATGTTGAGAGTAATAAGATGGGGACACGTACACGGAGTGTCAGGATTATGGGGCTTTGAAAATATCTTGGAGCCAGTGTGTTGTGACAGTCTTATGGAATATTGTTCTTTGAACAAACAAGGGTTGCTGCATATTTAGCATATTCGTTGGATGGGTTTTGACAATGCAATGCATTACCGGTATGAGTACGGTACACGCCTAAGCGTGCGATGCATGATGACCTGCACGTTTATAGCCACTAGGCGATTTGTGCAGTACCAGACAGATACAGATAAGCCGTTTCTGCAATGGACTTGTTTTTCGGCAGGTTTTACCGAGACGATGGTAAAATAAAAAATGGCTAAATTTTACTACTGTCCGCATTTGGATTTTTTTGACACGGGAAAATTTACCAAGACCGTGGGAGAGCATGCGCAATATCCCTTCAGAGAATGACTTTCACGTCCTGGATGTACATGTACGCTCCAGAGCGCTTGTAGTACCGACTCGATGCGTCCGCTTTGGACTTATCGTCTCATTTTTCCTGGTCAATTTTCCTGGGCAGCAGTTGGGGGGCGTGGTGGCGCGGCCTACAAATGTACGTATGTACAGGTCTGTAATGCAGGCATGTGAAAATTCCCTTTCAGCTGATTTAATGGTTTTTGCTTTTAATTTCTGTGCAAAAATATTGCACTGCAGTTTCCTCTTTTTTATGTGGCTGGATTCCCCATTTGCTCATATGCCTGGAAATAAGGCCAAACAAAATAAATGGTGCGTTTACGGTAACGGCCTTTAAAAATCCAGGTATGTACATACTATGTACATGTAGGTAGGAAAATAATTGTATTTTTTCATTTTTTTTTACATTTCAGTTCATGCATTTGCGTGTTTTGCAATGTTTGAAACTCACCATTAACACTATTAAACATGTTCATGTACAAGTGTAGAAAATGTTATTTTCAGTGGAAATTATTGCAAATAGTGCTCATTTAAAGTTATCAACTTGAAAATTTCCAATAAAAAGTTTGAGGTGGGAAATTTGGCTCCAAAAATTCCAGGTAGGTTGGGTTACCGTAAACACACCATTTATTTTGTTTGGCCTAACCTACACATACTGTAATGCCTTATGTTGCGGTATTGCTAATGTACGGTACACCTGTACATGTACCCCATACACACATGTATGGTATAGCGTGCATAAATTTGCGAATTGTTCTTCACTCGAATACAGTAATTGTTCCCTGTGCACACAATAAACAAATTCAACAGCCAGACAACCTAAGTATGCTTTAAGATCTGGAGTGGAATCTACCAATGAACAATCAACAGGGGGTTTCCCAATTGCATTATTGTCAAATGGCAAGCCAAGTTCATAGTTGAACTATTGCTCACATCCCTCCATCCCAATGGTCTGGTCGTAATTGGTCACAGGAGAGTCACTAGGAAGCGAGTACATTATTTGAGTGCTATTTGACACACGGAAAAAACATTGTAAGATTTGCATTGTGCTTGTGCAGTGTCTAAAAATTATTCCAATGTGTAATTTCTGATGTGGACATTCTTTGCCAGAGGGTATTTCACTGTGCAAATTATGTACACTTGGCGTACTGCACAAAACAACCCTGTGGAAAATGTCATGTGAATTCCGGAGTGGAATATGCCAGTGAAACTGGATATACTTAATACATCATGTATGGTACATGTACATCCTTGCTACTTCATACATGTAGGGGAGCATGGGGTTAGTTGGAACATGGGGTACAATGTACATGTACGTATGTTAGATTTGTCACCGTTTTAAGTAATGTTTTCACCATTTAAAAATGTTGTAACTTGTATTAATATGCTAATGTGTTCATAGATTCACTTGACTACATGTATTTTAGGGTCTAGTACTAAGCTACAGAATGATGTTAAATAGCAGTCCCTGTTTTGCGAGTATGCTTGCAAACATGTTAAATGGGCCAGCGGGTTTAGTTGGAACAAAATAAGGGGTTACATGTAGTTGGAACATGTTTCAACTAACCCAAACATTTTATACATGTAGGTGAATGTATGCCGTATGGATAGAAGCCATACTTTATTTTCTCACATTTTGTGCAAGGGGAATAACATTTTGCCATTCACTTGTTCAGTAATCTATATGGAAGTCTTTCCACGGTAAAGGGAGCATTTTGGCAACATGCACAGACCATATTTTCCAGAAAATACCTTTGTCTGGTCTCAAAATAAAAGAAATAAGTTTGTTGTTCTGAAGAGATAACTTAGGTCCCAAAAGGTTTACAAATAGTATGACAACAAGCCTTTCTAAAAACCCTGTGTACAAATTTCCAATATATGCTCGTAACCGGGAGCGCCTAAAATGTAACACAAGTGTCCGTCCCAACTTAAAAACTGCACAAAATGTATGGTACGCGTCCCTTAAGCTGCGCGTCACTTTTAATGCGCACACTTGCACCACACTACGCAGAACGGACACAGAGACTTTTTGATCTTGTGTAGCCGACGACCGTTTTATTAAAAAACATAAATCAGCACAGCAAACGGCAAATTTGCAAATATCCCTAATCGATAAACGAATGCATCGCGCTTACGATAGGTTTGGTGAAATGCACCACAGCACCCATCGTAGCCACGATCCATCGCAGCCCTACGATCCATCGCAAGCTTTATTATTGACTTTAACTTATTAAGAGTTTGGTGAAATTGACCCCTTGTATGGTACACTGTACATAACATACATGTACAAATGGGTTTTTGCCATCTACGGAAATTTTGTGAGCATGCGTATGTAATGTGTGTGCATTAGTTTAATTAGCAGGGTCTGCATTAGTTTTTCGGGAGGTTTTACCAAGACGATGGTAAAATGAAAAATAGCTGTCCGCATTTAGACTTTTTCGACACAGGAAAATTTTACCGAGACCGTGGGAGAGTATGTATGACCTTTATGGCCTGGACGTACTGTACGTACCGGTACGCTCGAGTCCAGAGCGCTTTTACTGACTCGATGTGTCTGCATTAGACTTTTTGTCAAGTCCCACCCAAGCCCAAGCATGCTATGAAGTGTCTTGGGAAATTGCTAACTGCAGATGATATATTATCATTCATTCAACACAAAAACCATACATGGATTTTTAAGGTTTTCTAAAATATTATTCACCAGTCTTGTAATGCTATTGTTCCCTTTTTAATAGTTCTCCAATCATGTACGGTAATTTGTCTTTAATTCCACGTAGGAATGTAATGTGATCACGTCTGAATATTCTGCATCAGGAAATTGCCTGTCACTGTCTGTGTTTTTCTTTGGGTTTCTTCTTGACATGTTGTTGAAATTCTCCATACTGTGCAGAATTCAGCCAGTGCAGTTTGGTATGCAAGGATTATGGCATGCCATGTGACCTTCTGGCCCTCAAAATGGAACCAAAGTCTAGTGTAGTTTACTGCTGTACATGTATGGGTATGCAATAGTACACCAGTGCTTTGTGTATTTTCATCTGTTCCTTCAACCATGGTGGTAGAAATAGCTGATCTTATATACCTCATACATTGAGTCTCGTTAACTGATTGGTTAAAAGCAGATCACCTGACATGGAATAGTTTAACCATTTCCGACGGCAACTAAAAAAAGTACTATTGTTTGACCTTTGCGTCATAGGTCAAAGGATAGTACAATTTTGGGCAACTGAAAAAGTACTATTGTTTGACCTCTGCGTCATAGGTCAAAAATACCAATAATTTTGACACATAAAATCAATGTATGAGGTATATAAAACAAATATTGACTGCTCTTTATTCGGGTTATGGAGCAAACTATCGTCCCTCGGTTATTTTGAGACGGCAGGCCTGCTATTTTCCCTCGGCCTACGGCCTCGGGAAAATAGCAGGCCTGCCGTCTCAAAATAACCTCGGGACGATAGTTTGCACCATCACCCTCATGAGCAGTCAATATTTGTATAATAACGGGTTGAGCCAGCTGAGGTACATTTACTGTACATTATGGAGGTAGGATATGACCAAAGAGTTCCATATATTTTTCTGGAGGAGACCTTGTGACACCATTTTTGTGCTGGCATGGACACGCGCGTATACGGGGGTGGGGTTTTTCAGTTCATTTTTATAGTGGCGTAAAAGGGACATCGCATATTACAGATATCTTTGCAAATATTTGAGATGTCGCAAATATCTTTGGAAACAAATATTTGCAATGTCATTCATTTCTTTGCAAATATGTTTGTAAATATTCGCAAAAACATTTGCTAAAAAAAAATATGTGACACTAACAAATATTTGCAAAGATATCTGTGATACGAGATGTTTCTTGTAATGCCACCATGTATTTTTAAAAACTCTTGAAGCGCTGCACCACACGCATGTACAGATGTACGTGGGATGCGCAACCCTATATGCGCAGCTGCATGCATTCCGATACGCTGCTGCACAAACACATACGTACATGTAGGAGTCCGTGAATATGACACGACAGCCATATTTGAAATTCAGAATCAGATTGAGTGTTGCCAACACATACATGTACGGTAGGCATACTCTGTACCAGTACACAGAGTTGTATGACACTTGTACTCGGCAAACACTTATGTTGCGTTTGCACTCGAAATGGCAAAGGTGGATACAGACCCGGCATTTTTATTGCGACTGCAAATCTGGAAATGTACTGCTTTTACACTACAACTCGATTCAGTCTGCCTAAAGTTCCAGCTCCGCAAAAGTACCGGTATTCTTGTTGTGTGCCTTTCTAATTGTGCACACAACACATGCATGGATTGTTTTGTGTTGTGGAATTATTGAGCTGGGTTCGTCAGTCATTAAAATCCTCCCACACGGCACTGCTTAAGCCTCCACCCCAAAGGACGCTCAAATTGTCAAATCTGTATATATATTTTAGCTGCGTCCACATTGGACTTGTTTTTCGGGAGGTTTTACCAAGACGATGGTAAAATGGAAAATGGCTTAATTTTACTGCTGTCCCCATTTGGACTTTTTTGACACGGGAAAATTTTACCGAGACCGTGGGAGAGTATGACCTTCACAGCATACGACGCTTCTAGAGCACTTTTACCAACTTGATGTGTCCGCATTGGACTTTTCGTCTCGGGAAAAGTTACCTGGTCAATTTTCCTGGGCAGCAGTTGGTCAGGAAAAGTAACCGCTGGACTCGGGAAAAGTTACTGAGAGGAAAAACTCCGCAATTGGACTTGGCATTAATTCGAAAAAAAATACCCATCGTCTCGGTAAGTTTTCCTAATGTGGACAGACCTTTAGAGTACTGTAGTGTTTATACCACAAGCCACCTTGACAACTGCAGAGTTCAACCCTACCCAAAAGGTGAATTGAAAAAGACAAATCAGACCTGAATTGAGTATAAACAGGCCTAAAGTTCCACCAACAGGCAATTTGTTTGGTTATGCTAAATTACTGTGGTTGACCACAATAATTGGTATGGTGCCTAATCACTATTGAAATGAAACAACAAGATTAGAGAAAAATCATATGGGTCTTAGCAGGAATTGAACCCGAGACCTCTGACTCGCCGGGCAGATGTTCTACCAGCTGAGCTATAAGGCAGTATGGTAATTTGCAGAAATAATTCCAACAGGGACACACTGTGAACTACATGTAACCTCCCTGTCAAGTTGTGGCCGTCCATAAAATAGGTACATGTACTGTATGCATGGAATGTCACGTACGGTACTCGTAATAAAAAATTGACAAAATCAAAAATCAAAATAGGTACATGTAATGCACGGAATGTCACGTACGGTAGTCGAAAAAAAAATTTGACAAAATCAACTTTATAATTATTATTGGACAATTTGTTTTCTTCAAAATGTGACAAATTATGAAACGGGCCCTTTACAGGTATGTTAACAGACCCAGGTGCATAATATGGTTAATACAACATGTTCAACAGAATACGACAGCTAAGGAAATGCATTTAGGGTCCTCCTCAGCTTCCACAAAAACAAAAAAATACTCTGGATCAGTTTATCAGGGGACTTCTAGGCAGACCTTGAGAGGAAATTGGATATCTGTGGCCTAAAGCAGAGTGGCAAGCAGTTGTATAGAATCTTGGTGAATTACAATATAATGTGCCATCAAGAGGCCTGACCAAGACACAAGACACTGTGGGCTATGGGACAAAAATCATGCAGCAAACATGAATAGGATGAAATCAATCCAGGGTCCCAGCTACATGTACATGTACCGTACAGTAGCAATTTCGTAAATAATGGCCAACGTTTTAGCCAAATAAACAGTTTTTGAGCTAGTAATATTTTTTTTAAATTAAATTTATACATTTTTTGTGGTTTTGTTATCTCTTATTTAAAGCCCCATTGCATTGATTGCCGTGACCCAAAATTTCACTTCATGAGTTAGGTCGTAACAAGAAAAACCTGATTTTGGTAGCAATGGTGCATGTCAAGCCTAGTGTACCGGTACATTGACATTGCAACTCGGGCATGCAACTTTTCAGCTGATCAGCTGATTTCCTCTTTTTTGTTTCCTCATCTCTCCCATTGAAAATTAAAAAAATACTACAAAGTTGGAGATTTTTTGCATTATCCTCTCTTTTTTGTAATGACACAGTTGCATGCCTGGCAACTGGAAGCATCTCAACTGATCAGTTGCTGTCGATATGTGCGTAGCGCGCTCATCGACAGCAACTGATCAGTTGCGCAACTAGTGGCAACTGGGAACACGTCCAGTTTTCAAAGTGCGCACATCGACACGGCAACTCGGTAAAGCCTACAGTACATTGACCTTTCAACTGGAAGCAACTGTTGCTTGCAGTTGCTGTCGATGTGCGCGCATGTATTCAGACACATGCGTGCAACGGACATTAACTGGTTGCAACTATGCGTACATTGATGCAACTGACTGCAACTGGGTACAACTAGTTGCCAGAAAGTAGAACATGAGCAACTCGCGCCAACTCCAGTTGCCAGTAGTTGCAAGTACGCGCACATCGACCTTTTTGAGCAACTGATCAGTTGCTCCCAATTGCTACAAGTTGCTTTCAGTTGCCGGAAACACCAGTTGCCACTACCAAAACTTTGCTTTCAGTTGCTTTTAGTTGCAATGTCGATGTACCCCGGTACGTTAGGCTTCAAGGTTGTACCGTAGTCGAGTCCATCACAAGTCCCCGAGTCTTAATTCAAGTCACAAGCTTATACCGGTATTCAAATGCACTTCAACAAAGGTATTCTTTTGTGCATGTTCATCCTTTGCTTCTTGTTACTGGACTTGTCACGGACTTGTGATTTTATCGGCTCTGGATTCGTGATGGACTTGTGATGAACTAGAGTACAGCCCTGCTGCATGTGACAACCACCACATGAGTTTTATCCCTTGTTACATCAACACGCAAGCCTGTCAGTTCTCCGTTTTGGTACCGTCAGTGCATCTCACCAACATCTACTGGACAGTTACATGTAACTAAAATCATTTAGCCCCATTTTGTGAATTGTAATAAAGATTTTAATCTTGGTTAGTAACGTTACAAAAAAAGGACGTTACAAAAAAAATGCATGTCTCGAAACAAAAAGTTTCCTTAAATGGGACACAACTGAAACAAACCATTATATTTCTTTCATTGCTTGTTTACTGGCATGTGTTTTTGTATACATGTATGCCAAGTCACACAGGTCTAGTAACGTTAGTTAGTCAAGTTATAGCTGTGCCATGCCTACAAAATTTATGACATTTCCCACACGAAAATAAATTTGTAGTACATTTTCCACAATACACCAATCCGGTAATAAGGTCCTCTTCCCTGTACATCCGCCATAGCTGGGGGGCTTCCACTGAATGAACTGTATGTTTTTGTTGTTGCTGAAGCTGCATTTGTTTACTTCGAACAAGTTGCGCGTCTTTGTAGGGTTGTGCGCGCGCGAAGGCGGGCGCGTCGCGTATACGCGAAGGAGGCTCGTTCGTGCATCTAATGGATGAGCGCTTTTCGTTCTAACAGTAACAGCAATACAAAACGCACAGCCCATGCACTGGACGCCCCCCAGCTATGGCGGATATGCAGGGAGGAGATCTTAGTTACCGGATTGGTGTATACCGGTAATTCAACACCAAACATTTTTTTGCAGAATCTTTTTTTCATATGCTATAATTTAAAGTCTGTTTGTACGCAAATATATACATGTAATTGCAAATTCTGTGGAAATGTCCACCTGATCATGGAATTGCCCATAATAATGGCCATTAATCCTTGATACTGCTGAATCTTTCTATTAATGCAAAACTAAATTACATACGTACAAGTACATTGTGTAGCTCTGGATAATAAGAGTAGGCCTACGTTACATCTATCGTACAGTATACGGTATCTTTCCATGGCAAAAGATAATATAATATTGCATGCATCAGCAGTTGTGTAGGTTGATGGTACGTGTAGCGTGGACTTTGTGATTAATAAAAAAACCAAGCTGACGTCACAACTGTAAGCAAATAAATGAATGATGATGAAGCAGGGCCCACATGTTCAATTTGCTGGATCTGTAAAAGGTCTAAAAGGTAAACATGTACAGTACATGTACATGTACGTGTGTGTGTGTGCCTACATGTACCGGTATGGGTACATGTACCGATACATTTGAAACTGATTGTAAGAGGTCTTTGGGTGTTTGTACAGTTTATATTGTTACATGTACGGTATATCAGGAACCTTGTATTGTTTTAAGAATTTGTTTGTTCTACGTAAAAACAGTGTAGGCTAAACATGTAGGTCTATACATGTACATGTGCAATCGAACCTCGTTAATGAGGGGTCCTTGGGTATAGGCAGATTCGCCAAAATTTTCAAGTGCTCCAATTAAATACATTTTTATTTTATGTTAAAAGGCTTGAAAAGCCCTTTAAAACGAGGAGTCTCTCATTGCCAGAGTGTTCTAGGAACTAAAGTTATTGTGGATTTTCTTGACTCGTTTTGATACACAAAATGATATACAAAAATTGTGGCCATATCAAAAATCTTCAACTTTTGTGGGCCTCTAAAACAACACTTGGCATTTACTCACACTGATGTAATTAAGTTAATTGGTTGATTTTATATATGAAGTATCCCTTTATTGATGAATTGTTCGACAGGAAACATTTATTGATACTGTACTGTTTTCGTCTCCTAAATGTAGTAGGTTTAAAAACATGTAGTAGGTTTAAAAACTGGTCACAATTTCCATGCACAAATGTGTACATCAAGGAGTGCGCCCTCAGTATTGCAGCTTGAAATTAAATTGAACTTTTATGCATTTTTATCAATTTGAGGACCGAACAACATTGTTGGCCAGAACAACATACACAATGTACCCTACACGAATGGAAGATTCAGGGTTTAGACTCATTTTGAAATTAACTTGAACAAACATGCCTGACTTGACTTGACTTGACTTGGGACTCGGAGGCCATTTGACTTGACCTGACTTGGGACTCGAAGGCAGCCTGACTTTACTTGACTTGGGACTCGAGGACAGTTTGACTTGACTTAGGACTCAAGCAGAGGGAGACTCGTTACAACCCTGCTTCCTCGAGAAGGAAAATTGCCGGGGAAAATTCTTCCCGCCATTTACCGGAAAATAGCGGATAAGACCTGTTTCTACAGAGCACATTTTCCGTCTTTTCCGACATTATCCAGTAAATGCGTCTCAATAGAAACATGACTATTGAGTACTCTTATTATCGAGGTTCGACTGTTTGTACATACAGTAATATTTTATTTTCCTACCCTGTAGGGCCTAATTTGTTTTTATACCCAACCAAATACATGTAGGCCTTCATGTAGAGTACATGTGTACATGTAATGTAAAAAAACAAATATGGATGTCAGAAATACATGTACATGTACATAGGGCCTACATTATACAAAGATCCCATTCATTTTTGGAAGAATAACAAATGCTGGTTCATTGACAATTTCTGAATGTACAGATTATATTGCACAAGTACCGGTAATTACTGCTCTTTGTGTAATTCCACAACCAAGCATATTCCCCCATTCTGTCGATGGCTACATGTAGGTCATTTTTCCCCCCGCTATTCTGTTGTTTCATCAGATAGAGACAGCCTTTCCTGAGCGCTGTAATTGCTCAGGCGCATAATAAATGAGAGAACCGCATGCAGTCTGTGCTTGAAAGCCTATCTTCCCACACAGTCACGCGCTGGGGATTATGCAAAGCCTGTGGGTACCAGACTTGATATAGGTTGAAAAGCGGGGATAGCAGATGTGTGGTTTGGGATAAAAGCCTTGTACAGTACGTGTATGCCATTCATATTGCTGTACCGTATTTGTATTTAAGTGCTTGTCTCTGTTAATAATATATTACAGACTTCTGTCTAAGATAATATTCATAGTGAATCATACAGATAGCGTGATAAATGTAGCTACCTCTGCATGTACATGTACATTAGAGTTTATGTAGCTTTGTGAGTTGATAACTGTCAATAGCTGTTATGGTTTTTATCATTCGTTTTACTATGCACGTGTACATACTGTGCTGTGCATGTACATAAATACATCAGCTCCAATTTGAGAACAAGGCCTCACTGTAGTACTGCATGAGCTGAAATTTTAAATCTGCCAGTTGAATAAAAACCTGCTACAAGTATGATAGATGTAGACGTAAGTTCTTTCTTTGTGATTTGTGAAAACAGTGCTCAGCAGCCTGTAGTGTACACTACACAGGGTGGATACAAAAAATGAAACCTAGATATTGCTAATTGTGACTAAAGTATGAATGAACGGGAGATATCATCTGTTAGGGTTGAATCTCCTCTTTAAAATGACACCCTGATCATGTCATTATGTTTCCTGTTGACTAAGCAGTGACCAGTGTTATGCAAGGGTCTAGTTTGGGATTTGCGCCACTTTAATGCATGGCAAAGGCTGTTTGGATGACCAAGTATCTATTGGTAACCTAGGACGCCTCAGAAATTAACATGCTGAAAAAAATGTTGGTGGGGGGTAGGGATGGGGGTGGGGGGGGGGGGGGGGGGGAGGAGGGTGGGGGGAGGTGGGGGGGGGGAGGTGGGGGGAGAACCAGCATTTTCTTAAACCGAACACATTCCGCAACCCCAAGTTTTCACCTATGATTGCGAGTCAATGACCCAAACCACTCGGCCACATCATCCGTCATTCACATAGAGCATGACCTTTGACTGCAACTTCTAGGACTGCGCTTGAGATCAACTACAAAATGCAAACGCGGCACTCAGGATCATTGTGGTTAACACTGACGCATTTTTATCAGAGGATCAATCTCGATCCTGAGCTCGGGACCAGTGTAAACACGGTCTAAGGGTGAAACTGTGTCCTGTTTTCATGAAATGACCCACAAACAAAATGGACAAGTGTTGTTCCAGCTTGAGGTTGCCTTCATTGGCAATGAGGTTGCCTTCATTGGCAATGAGGTTGCCTTCATTGGCAATGAGGTTGCCTTCATTGGCAATGAGGTTGCCTTCATTGGCATTGAGGTTCCCTTCATTGGCATTGAGGTTCCCTTTATTGGCATTGAGGTTGCCTTCATTGGCATTGAGGTTGCCTTCATTGGCAATGAGGTTGCCTTCATTGGCATTGAGGTTGCCTTCATTGGCATTGAGGTTGCCTTCATTGGCAATGAGGTTGCCTTCATTGGCATTGAGGTTCCCTTCATTGGCATTGAGGTTCCCTTCATTGGCAATGAGGTTCCCTTCATTGGCAATGAGGTTGCCTTCATTGGCAATGAGGTTGCCTTCATTGGCATTGAGGTTGCCTTCATTGGCATTGAGGTTGCCTTCATTGGCATTGAGGTTGCCTTCATTGGCAATGAGGTTCCCTTCATTGGCAATGAGGTTGCCTTCATTGGCAATGAGGTTGCCTTCATTGGCAATGAGGTTGCCTTTATTGGCAATGAGGTTCCCTTCATTGGCAATGAAGTTGGGATTAAATAATGCAATTAGGCCATCCTTGGAACATGCTATATTCAGTTACTGACATTAGAGACACTCCCTGCATTCCTTAGTGTACCGGTACACTTTACATGTGGGACAAAGGCAGATGCATAATACAAGTATTATAGCACACCTCCGTTGTACGGTACAGGTGTATGTGTATGTAAGTTTACACCACAAAATGTTTTTATTGAGACCCATTTACTGGATAACACCAGAAAAGACGAAAACATTTCCGGTAAATAGCGTTGAGAATTTGAAGTGCTTTGTTTCAGGTTTAATTAAATAATAAATAAATATAATTACCCAAATAAGCTGCACTTAAACCAAAAATGCTGCTACTTCCCGGCAAGGAATTCTTTTATTACACAATAAAAACACCTGAATATGGAATGTCACTACAAATTTTCCCTGGCAATTTTCCTTTTCGGGAAAGGAAAATACTGGTGATGTACATGGTATTAAAGCGCAAATACTGTAGAAACACACACACACCGTTCTTCATGAGTGCGCATACTGGGGAAAAATGTAAACATGTGACTGCACTGTGCCATGACTTTTATCTGGCAAAAGGCTAGCAAGCTCGGCTATTTTCCAGATAGAGCGGCTCAGTAGAAACTTCGTGTTAAAGGCAGTATACATGATTGGTATCTCGAAAATCAGAAATGTTCACAGATTTGCGCCTAACTTACACAATATAAACATGATGACCATAGAAAACTTCCCATGAAATGGTTTTGTCTGAAGTGCTATAGTCTTTGAGAAATGAGTAAAACAATTATTTTCGTCTCATGAGACGAAAATTCAATTCGCCCTAAAACCATTTCGCCCAAGTGCCATTTCGCCCCCAAACCACTTCGCCCGAGTGCCATTTCACCCCAAATCACTTCGTCCAAACACTACATCGCCCAAATGCTGCTTCGTCCCAAAACCACTTAGTGCACAGGCCGTGGTTCATGGCGAAATGGATCAGGGCAAAGTGGTTTTGGGGCGAAATGACTGCAAACCCTTTTTTGACTGTTTTCTCAAAAGTTAGACAAAGTACATGTACGGAGCTGGTTTTTGCTCAGGTTGGTTTTAATCATGCATATATCTTCAATCACACAGCGGGATAAAACTATTTGTAACAGTTTACCAATCATGTATACTATCTTTAAGCTGCTGTTTACCGGTAAATGGGTTTACTGGTAAAATTCCGGATGCTCAATAGAAACACGTCTTATGTTATAATGTACAGTAGACATGTCCCTTCTCCTACAGGCTTTCAATATGGACACACTAAATTTTGGAAACAAAAATTGTATTTGTTACTTTGCTCAGTTGAGCATTCATGCAACACCAAGAGAAAAATTGGATTCTTAAGCCCCTTTCACACCGGATCTGCGTAGAGTTGCGTAGTGTGGCGTACTGACTACGCCGAAATTAGGCTGTGTATTCATGAAAAAAATGTTGCTTTGGCGTAGAATAAAATCTAGCACTGCAGGAATAGTGATAAAAAGTCCAGCAGGGATCAAGCAGTCACTGTGGCTAGGCTGCGCGCAGGTAGGATCTAGGACGCCTTTATACGCTTTTACTGCTTCGTCGGACTGGCGTACGGTAGCGTACTATTGCGTAGGCATGGCGTACAGTAGCGTAGTGTTGCGTAGACTTGCGTAAAAAATGCGTACTTTCTGCGTCTAGTGTCTACGCCGAAAGTACGCGAACAAAATTAAACATGTTTAATTTTTTGCGTCCATCTCGCGTACCCCTTTGCGTCCCTCAGCGTATATAGTTACGTAGGGCAGCGTACGCTCGGCGTAGTCGGTACGCAACACTACGCAACTCTACGTATGGCCCGGTGTGAAAGGGGCTTTAGGGAAAGTTTGGGGGAGTTTTACCACTGTGCCTCTTACCGCATAAAACCCATGGAGGATAGTTAACAATAGGAACAATAGGGTCCTCGATTGCCAAAGGGACCGCAAATTGGAAGCGTGTAGAAAACAAATTAGAGCAGTCGCCAAAAAAACTTCAGTCCAAACAAAAGAGGAACAATAGGACGTCCGCAGTGGGAGGTGGGTAGAAGACTGTGTGGCCTACACATGTATGCTTCATGTCATCATTTTCAACACTAGAGTCCAATAACAGGTGGTCTGATGATAAGGTCCAAATGGAAAATGTCGCATGTTAACAGTATGCACAGATGGAAAATTTAATGGCAGATTCCAGCGGCAAAATTGCAAAGTGTTGACATCATGCCTGGATAAATTCCACAGACCTGTAAATGTACAGTGTGTGTACCGGTACATGTACATGTATGCCTGCTACCAAATTTGCATTCTGTAAATGTTGAACAACCTTCTTTTTTTTGCATAATAAACCTACGACGCACCTAGTTTTATGAGCTCACCAGATCATAGTACACATTTTGAGCCGGTAAGACTGGATCAAGTTACCGGTAACACTGTGCACATCCAATTTCTTGAGATCCAATGTCATCAGTACGGGCAGCAGTGGAATTACCGGAGGCTATCTTTTATGTTAACCAATCAAATCCATCACGGAAGTCGCATGACGGATAGCGTGGTGCAATCTGGCAAGTGTGTGCGTGGACTTGCAATCAACAGCGAAAGAAATGCAGTGGGATTTACTTTATTGTTCAAATTTTTGCTTAACTAGTATACACTTGGGAGAACTTTTACGCAAACATGCCATACTCCGCGGAGGTCATGCCATTATCCAGAGGCTGTGCCTCTACTAGAAAATACCGTAGTCCCAATAGACCTTTATCACGCTACGGCCATCATCATCTTGTTCTCTACATGTATGTGTTGGGCACAATCGGTGCATCTGTGTGTTAGCGTGCGTTATCTTCCACTGTTGTGATTGAAAGAAATAATTAATCGCGCTACGCGTGTGCCATTGTAATGCACACGCGACAATTTCACCATGGGACCAAACCGTTTTTCTTGCAAGCCTCACTTTGGCAGGGGGCCGGATCCAGGAATTTTTCCAGGAGGGGGTTTTGCCACCAGGGAGGGGTTTTGCCCGTCAGATTTTTTATGTCGGCTTGTTTCGGACAGGCGGACACACAAAGTGCATTACATTATATTTGTTGGTGTCGGAGCAGAGAGGGGTTTTAAACCACCAGACACCCGCCCCCCTCCTCCCCTCTGGATCCGCGCCTGCTTTGGTTACATTGATTTTAATAGGGGAAAAGGGAAGATGACTGCACCGTGATAAAGGTCTATCATCCAACACCTTGGGCTTATTACATGTAATTTCCCTGCAAAGACAGCATGCTATGGATACATGTAGGGGAGCGTGGGGTTAGTTGGAACAGTTTTCACAAAATCGTCTATTAAAGAAAAAACAACTATACCACTTTAAGCATACGGGCTACAAATGGAGCCTATAAAATGTTAAGACTCGTTGATGGTTTCTTGTCCACCTCGGACCTGACCATGTCAGCTGTTCCGACTTACATAGTAGGGGGTAAGTTGAAACATGGTATGTGATCATTGACTTCTGTAATCAACCTGTAAAGACATTGTAGCTTAGTACTAGACCCTAAAATACTCATAAACTAGTCAAGTGAATCTACATGTATGAACATCATTAGGATAATACAACATTTTTGAATGGTGAAACAAATTACTTAAACGGTGACAAAACTAACATTCCTTTCCCATTTCAATAGGGTTGTAGCACATGTGGTGTGGGAAATATGATGGATTCATGGATGTTGGTAATAGCAACACATGTTTTTGTATGAGTGGCAGTATTTCATAAAAATAACTACAGCCGTGGAAAAAAATATCAATGTTTCAACATACCCCATGTTCCAACTAACCCATTCTCCCCTACAGTATTTGGATATTACATATGTTTTAGGATTGCAACAAAACAAATTTCAATTTGATAGGTCAAGGGCAATATTTTTATAAATGCACTGCAGTAAGAAAGCGGTTAATATAATTAACCGGTAATTACGGGTCATGGTAAAAATATTAGGCATGTGGTACTTGTGCCTACATGTACATGTATATGTGGGCGATTCCATAAATTCGGGCCCCAAAGTAGATTGTACTTTCATGTTGAATTGTCAAGTTACTTTAGTCCACATGTTATTTTTTGAGTTTTGCTTGTGTCACCAACATCAATTTGTACTAAACAAAACCTTCAAAATTGGTATCAATCATGAATATGCGTTGTCCTAATTCTGACTAAAAATTGTCACTTTTTAGGCAAACATTTGTAACATTTTAAACACATCACTTTAAAACTAAGATTTTCCTTGTTTTCAGTGGGTTAATAAGCCCAGTCACACACTACCGTTTCAGCTGAACGCACGCCTAACGCACCAAATTATTTTCCTGCGTCGAAATGCGTTGATACACTGTAGAGGTGCGTCAGAGGTTCGTCCAGATTCGGTAGAAGGCCGGCGGTACACGTACGGCGATACACGGGCATGTGCGCCTATGCCAAAAAATATTTTTGAACATGCACTAAAATTGTGAACGTACGATAATTACGCGCTGTGTGCGGCAAAATGCGTCCGAGGTGCGGGGAATGCGGTAGAGCCGCGGTAGGGCTTCGTTGAGTGCGTTAGCAGTTCGGTACAGTACGGCCACAAAAGTTGGACGACATCTTCAGCGTACACCCCGAATGCACAGATCGCGACTCTACCTCGCGTCTATCGATTGTGAACGCACGTATAGCGTTTGTGGACGTATGTCAGCGCACATAGGACGTTATCGGACGTCTGTATGCCGTAGTCCTACCGCACACAGCGCATGTCTACCATGTGTCTACCGTGTCCAGCGCACCGCCACCGCATGTCAGCGCACGTCTAGCATTTGGCACTCGTACGTCGAGAAAACTATCTAAAAAGGCACCCAAATCTGGATCTCCACATCGAGTGCGTTGTGTTACCGGTGGGGGCGCGGTGGCTAGCGGTGGGGGCGCGTTGACTTTCGGTGGCTTTTGGTGGCCTGCGCTGACAAACGGTGGGTATTTACAATTTTTGTGCGTTGGCATGTGCTGCGTGCGCTCAGCATGCGCTGAGTGCGTTCAGCATGCGCTGACAAACGCACTTATTTTTCCTAATTTTAAGGCGAGTTTTGACTCTAGACGCTGGCCTGCGCTGGTCCTGTGCGGTGTCTACGTTCGGCACGCGTTCAGCCCGCGGTGAACATGCAGTACTATACGCTCAGAACGGCCTATTTGGGGGTATTTTTGTGCGTACAAAAATTATTGGTTGCACGCTTCGTGCGCTGATGGCGTGCGCTAGTGTGTGACTACAGCATTAGCTTGGTTATTTGTAAACTGAAATATGGTCATTCTGATTTTCTTCGGACCACTTTGGTGTCCTCCTAATATTTTTACTATAACAATATTTGCCAAGCTTAACATACAGACTTTTCTAGCAGAAATTTATTTTCGTGGAGCCTTTTAAACAAACAGCACAAAACATTTTGTAAACTTGTTTCAGAATTTGAAAATTTAGGCAAAACAACTTTTGTGTCCCCAAAAACTCCTTATGCGTAACACATTTGTTTTTGTGCCATAAAAGTGTAATGAAAACACTGACAGACTAATCAATTGAGCTTGGAATTGACTACATCTTCAAAAATAAACACAAAAATGGTATGAAACAAATATTACACTGGTTCTAATGAGAAAAAGGCATCTTGGTGTCCCCCCTTACGCGAGAAACCAATAATTTTTCGATGAATTGCATGTCACAAGTTGGTACCCTAATTTATGGAATCACCCATGTGTGTACTGATTTTTCTTTCATTCCAAGTTTGGTTGTTTTCTTTCAATGTTGATTAGGCACCAAATATTACATGTACTTGTACCGGTACATGTACAATAAATGTGTACATGTTTGTACTGTACACGGGCCAACACTGTATCCAGGGCCAACATTGTATGCGATATTTATTGTTTCAGTTTCTTCGTTCATACAAACACAACAGCCTTTTAGCCATGCTCTTTGTGCCCTGCAGCACAGGAAACCCTTTGTGCCCATGTGCCTACTGTTGACTTTAAACAGTATTCTCTTCGTTCCCAGTCGATGCAGTCAATCTGTACATGTTGTACATGTACGGTACATGTACAGTATGTACATGGACGTGCACTGTATAGATTATGAATATGACTGGCACAAGTTACACACAACCAGTGGGGTTTGTTGTTGGTGGTCGGGTACATGTACCGGTACATGTGTCTGGAAACGTGTGCAGTACCTACCCGTATCTGTGCGTGTTTGGAAGTAATGGTGTATACATGTAGTGTATTGGGAAGCAGTGAAGAATGTGAGTACTTGTACATGTACGGTAGGTTAAATTTACAATACATAAAGTTCCATTGTAAGCCATTAATGCCACAATCATCAATTCTTTAATTGCACCATTCTACTGAGTACTGTACAAAATACATGTACATGTAGAAGAGAAGAATTATGTTTTCTGGTAAGGTGAGCAGGGGTCAAAATTAACCTGAATTTCATGCTGGTCAGAAGGACCAGTAGATTAGCGAACTCCTGGTCCTGCTGAAAATGTGGTGGTCTACTGGTGCTTTTCAAAATGGCACTGAGATACTGCAACACTTTCTGGTTTAAAGGCACAGGCTCGTCAGCAATGCGCGTGCAAAAAAAATTCGTGCCACGAAATACGCAGCTCCATAGCAAAGGCATGGAGCTGCATATTTCGTGGCACGAATTTGGCGCACGCGCATTGCTGACGAGCCTCTGCCTTTAAGGTCATTGAGTGCAGGATGGATGGGATTGCTTTTTGATCCAACAGTGGGGCATGTCTGGAGAGATCGGAGAAAGAAATGTAGTTATCTGAAAATGTCTAAAGCGATCAGGAATTGTTTGTGGTAACCAGGAATTCTTTGCATTGAGTAAGAAATGTTTACTGTGGATTTTTAGGCATTAGAGAATGTTTCCATGAGTCAATAAATGTTTTCACTTGTCCATTGGACCAGCGTCTTTGACAGATCTAGTGGTCCTTCTGATTTTTTACTGGTCTCGGACCACGGGACCAGTGTTAATTTCAACCCCTGGATGAGTCATTTGTGATTGACCCTGCACATTCATAGTGCTAATATTGTACAAATTAATATACCACATGTCATACATAAATGTGTGACAGTGGATACATGTACATGATTGACGAATGTACGTACTGTACGGTACATGTATACTGTTATTCAGATACATGTACGTAGGCATTATAATTTGTTCATGTAGAAGCAGTCCAGTCATGTTTCTTACCACTTCGTGACACTAGGCATTTTCCAAGTTATTCCCCTGGAGTGGGAGACTGCACTTGCAGTTTTGGTTATGCAGTATGTACGGTACTGGTACATGTATGTCTCTGGGGCTGGAGACTTGAGAACTAGTTTTTATTTCAAGTCGTAAATCAATCTTATTTCCCAAGTCCAGTCACAAGTCATTTTCTCCAGAGTCAAGTCACAGGTCAAAATCCAAAAACTGACTTGACCCTAAGCTACATGTAACAAGATAAGAGACCAGCAGCCGATTTCACGAAACTTACTCAGTTGCATAAGCCCGCCTGCGCAACTTTTTATTGCGTAAGCTGCGCAACATTCCAGTGATAATTACACGCAGGGCTATGGGGCTTACGCCATTTTCAAAAGTTGCGCAAGCTACGAAATTTTTCGTGATATCGGCTGCTGGTCTAATTCATTTCTGGGGTGTTTCAAAATTTTTTAAAATTTTAAGTGACTTTAAATAACCATACAGTACATGTATACATGTACATGTACAGTGTACATATATTTCCAAAACAAAGTTTCTAGAATGAAATTTGTGGGCGCACATACCGTAAGCTTGGCAAAGCCCAACATACATGTACTGTACAAGATATTAAAAAAACTGGTGAAATAACTGAGTTACATGTATTGCTAAACAGTCTGTTAAAGGGCATGAATTTGAAATTTCATTTTATTTTGAAAAGCTAAATTGAGGTGTAGTGTACATGTATATACTGCAAATGTTCAGTTTTGTGGTCGCAATACAAATGCCCGGTCTGTATCCACCTTTGCCGGTTCGAGAGTAAACACGATGTGAGAGCACTACGTATACAATGTAAAGGATTTTTAAAGTGATTACTTGTCTTTTTGTTCCGTTGATCCTTTTTAGCTGATAAACCTACCGTACATGTACATGTATTCATAACCTGGTGCAAAGCTATTTCTGACAGTGTACACACGTGTGCCTTTGAACAATTGGTGCTCAGTTGTCCATGAAGGTGCTCTGGATTTCTTGGTGTCATAAGAAAGAGGACATGTGATAGATGGTTGCCATTTTCCAAAATTCTTCAGTAAATACCGAGTAATTAGCATTTTAATCTTGGTTTCCTTTTTCTAGGACACACTGTGTTGTGTTCATAATTTGGAAATTGTCAGTTAAATATTTTGAATTTGTTTGTTTTTACAGGCTTGTACAGCTCTGTGATGGAAAACTACACTTGACCTGGAGAGAGTCTTGAGTGCTGTTACCCAGGATGGAACTGCCACCATCAGGCACCAATCACCTCTCTTCACCGCCGTACTGCCAGGCCTACCCTCCTGTTCAGCAGCCTTATGGACGCGAACAGGACTTCAGTGCTTACTCGCAGAAAATGGGTGACCCTTACTACAGCCCCCAGAGGTCTGGTACCACGACGCCACTCTATCCAACTCCACTACCGGCGCTCATTGAGCCGAGCCAGAACTTCTCTCCGAGAGGGCTCGATGCACCTAAGTTAGGTGGGCAGCAGTTTGGGATGACGAGTCCTGGATATGGACAAGGGAGTGGTGAAATGGGTCCCATGATGAGGGCTTTGACTGAAGATGATGTCTTTATGCCTCAGCCACCTGATTATCGTGCCCCCATGCAAAGTGTCGGTGCGCCTTATGGTCAGCCCATGGGTTACACCTCTCCGGATGTAACGAGGGGAGCCTACAGTTCGGGGCAGTACCCAAGCCCATTCAGTCCCAGTCACAGTCCTAGGACCTCTCAGATCTACCCAGTGCGCAGCCATGCAGTGTCTCCCCACGACACTGGCTTCGGAGCAAATGCTTCCCAGTACCACAGACAGACCAGCCAAAGTCCTCACATGAACATGACCAGCCCAACGGGGCCCAATTCTGGTTTCAGCAGGGGCACTGGAGTAACAGCCCCTTCTCCCGTAGGGGTGCAAGGACAGAGTTTGTATTCCCACAGTCCGGGATCATCCCAAGGTGGTCGGGGGAACTCAAACTTTCCTTTTAGTACCTCTCCTGGAAGCCAACACACCTCCCCACTGCCGTCACCCAGCAGCCTGCGGTCGCCGGGTGTGACACACAGTCCACACAACCTCGCAACTGCGTCTCCAGGTCCCTTCAGTAGTCCGTCCAATCCCAGCCCTGTCAACGTACCCAGGCCAATCAAATCACCCGTGGCAGCATTCCAAACGCCTACACCTGTCACCCAGACGGGACACCCTCTAGCATCCCCGAAAGTTAGACCTGTCAACAATGGCGACAATAATTTAAGTGGAACTCAGTACGTAGAACTTGTGCACTCAAGAAATGATACAGCTAACAACAATCAGTTGACAAGCAGCCAAGGATCGCCGGAGAGCCCTTACCCTAAGAAGAAAGAGGACAGGTCTAGCAGTGGACATTTACCAAAGCTGGAGGAGATGGTTGCTTTCTTGGGTGAGTCAGCCACCAAGGGTATTTTGACACCAAATGAACTTGAAATGGCAAAAGAGAATGGTGATAAGGCATCCAAGGAATCTACAAATTCTGATGGTCATTCGGAAAAGACTTCAAAATCCAATGGAGAGAGGCATCTGTCGCAGAATGTAATTCATGCTGGAAGTGTCGACTCTGCAGAAAGGCAACCAGACATTTCATCAGGTGCCAAGCAGAAAATAACTGTTCAGGAAAACAGTACGTGTAGGTTTATCCAGGATAATGGCAGCCCAGGGGCACATAACCACTCTCCAAAGAATGACTCCAGAGATTACAGCCCCCGGAACCACAAAGCTAACGGAAATGTACATGTAAATGCAAGCAGCCCACTATTAATAAAACCGGACAAGTCACCAAGGTCGATAAGAGTGGGAAATGTCAACAAAGAATCCACCTTGGACAGTCAGAATGGTCCAGTAAATGAACAAATGACTTCAAGAATACCACTCAAAAATCAACTGGATCCAGATGGAAGGATAACCCATTCTCCACAGAATTTCACGGTGGCCAATGACATTTCCCAGGTTGACAAAAATTCCATGAGTGTGAACAATCAGCTTAAGCGCAAGTTTTCCGAGTCTCAGAATGACATTTACAACACCTTCAACAGTTACTCCCGAAACGGCGGGCAGAACGTCACTGCCTTCCCGCTCACTTATAGCCCCACAAAGGGCAACAATGACAAGTTCCGCCCTAATAGTCCCAGGGGTTCCAAATCTCCTAAAAGGAAGGCAAAGGATGACTTTCCAGATGGTGGTCCACGCAAAGTACTAAAAACCTACAGTGGTAAGAAGAAAAAGTCAAGTGTGGACAAGCAAGGTAATGCTATTGTTTTACCGAGCCCTCTGCTTCCTCTTTCTGTAACCGACCTTCCAAAGCCAAAGGAGGAAAAGCAGAACATTCCTGAAGAACCTCTTTCTCAGAATCCTGCCAAGGAGAGCCAAGATGCTAGCCCACAGGCAACTGCAGTGGAGACCACACCAATGCAGACTACGCCAACACAGACCACCTCAGCAGGGATCACTCTACCAAGAAGCACCACTCCAACCTTCCAGAACCCGATGACCAACCCTTCTAGCCAGAGGTCAACTCCAGAAAAACCCCTGTCTCCAAGTTCCCAAAAAGTCCCACCAGGCACTCCATCTGGCCAGCCCACATCGGATGATCCATCGACCCCTACTCCTAACAAGAGGCGCGGAAGGCCCCCGGGTAGTAAGAACAAGCCCAGGAAAGATGGGGATCCTCCAAGGCAAAGGAAAAAACCTGTTAAAAAGAGCTTTGAATTAAGCTTGCAACCAAGCGAAGAACTTGGAAAATTCAAGCATCTAAAGCCAGTTAAAGGCAGGAGTGCTGATTCACCAGTTCCATCACAGACTCGGGGTCGTGGACCCGTGTTAAGAATTGAAGGCACCCGTAACAATCCCATCTCTGGTAAGATCATAAACAATCCAGATGCAATTGTAACAGCTGCGGCGCCCTCTCACAAAAAGCATGGATTGAAACACGGGAACGCCAAAGGCAAGACCAGCCAGAGTGTTAGTAGGGCTCCTCTTGGCCCTGCCACAAAGCAATCACTGACTGTCAACAATCCCTGTGGGCAATGGCTGTGTGCTCTTTGTGGAAAACCTGCCAATTATAACTCTCTTGGGGATTTGTACGGTCCTTACTACCCTCCAGGCTATCAAATCCCAATCCTCACAACTCAAAGTACTCCGAAGAAAGCCAAAAGCGCTGTCGTTGCTGCTGCCAGCAAGAAACAGCAACAAGCAAGGGCAAATAAAAAGGGCAAATTTTTAGGGAGAATCTCGCCCGGGGTTAAAGGGGTCAGGAGCACCAGTGTTTCGCAGAAGGGGAAGAACTCTAGGACGAGTGGTGGGCATCGACAAAACAGATACTCTGATGAGTCTGAATATTTCGTGTTCATGGATGAGTCCACCACGTCCTCGGGCAGAGTTTCCAAAACGCCCAAAAGAATGACAGTTGAGCTTGCCAAAGCGAGCACTAACCGCGGTGGCAGTAGGAAGCGAAAATCAAGTGAGCTTGAAGACAGGGGACCAAGTGACCCAAATGAGTACTGGGTGCATGAGGACTGTGTTATATGGACTCAAGGAGTTTATGTGGTCGGTGGGACTTTGTATGGACTAGCCGAATCAATCAAAGCTACACAGGCAGTGGTGAGTGTGAATGTTTGTGTTTTGTTTCATGTTTGGAGGTCTTTACAAGGTCCATTGTAAGTGAATATTCATTTCCATGCCCACACTGTTTGCAAAGTTTTGAAGTGGGTTTGAGAAAGATGTAATCAGTTTCATGCATTAGTGTCATTTTGTGACAGAATGATACCAATGCATTGGTCAAGTATGTGAGTTTTTGGATTATACTTTTTGTTTGCTGAAGAAAAAGGGTGATCCTCGGGAGGTGATCCTCGGCGCTAATAAAAAGTTTGGTTTGTCACACACAAAAATTACAGATATCTTAATGAAGATAAATTATGACAATGTTTACAACATTTTGATTCGATGTGGAGGTTTTAAAATTCAAAATGTAAACCTAAAATTCCAGAATTATTCAAGAACGAGTTTGTGCTAAGTACGTAACTGCGCATGTCTCCTACATGTAGTTGTCACGACGACGCAGTGGTCGGGAGCAGTTGGTGCCACCATCTGGTGCACCAACACGCTTTTGGGCTGGCACCACGGAACACCGGGGATCCCTGGTGCCTCTCTCGAAAGCAGCCTACATGTAGGTTGTGCCATCCTACTGTCGGCACTCTAGTAGAGTCCACGGTCCATCACAAGTCATCACAAGCCTTCACAAGTCCCTGGGTCACAAGTCCCTGGGTTACAATCTATTCAAATAAATTGCAACAAAGGCATCCTCCTGTGCATGTTTTATACTTTTGTTCTTTGTAACTGGACTTGTGATCGATTCGGCTCGCTTCTCATCTCTGTTCCTTCATTAACATTCCCACTCATACAGGGCTGTGTTGAGTGCAAGGAAAAAGGAGCATCATTAGGTTGCATGAGCAAGGGATGCAAGAGGACCTACCACTATGTCTGTGCCCTGTCAGCTGGTAAGTACAGATACAAATCAGACATACCCCGGTATGTAAAGCTTGCAAGATCTTATTGATGTGCCTTGGGTTGGGGCCAATTCCATGGAGGTGCTTAGCAGCCAATTTTGTGCTAACAGAGCTCTGGCTATTTCATGGAGACCGTAAGCAATGCTGAATGCAGGGGCGTGAAATTTCTGATTTTTAGCGGATTTCCGCTTTTTTGTTGAGCGTCCCAGAATTTATTTTCTGCTTTTTTGTTTTGCGCTCCATAGTTTATTTTCCGTTTTTTTGCCCTACCAATGGGAAATTTTTTGTTTACCGAGCATAAAGAAAGTGCCCTCAATTGATTGATTAATTTTGTGAAGCAAACTTGCGCAAGTTTCTTCGCCAAGCAAGTGCCATGGCATACCGAGCTTGTGTATGCTTAATGTGCATGCAGTGGTGCCACACAGCGAATGCAAAAAATGGCTAAAGAGACTTGTACAAGTCTAATCCCTAAGCAAGCACCATCTTTGCCTGCGTGCTGCATCGCAAACCGATAGGGGCCGTGCGTGCATCATGTGTGTGTGGTGTGTGATGTATGGGGCACTTAGCCGAGGCGGCCAGGGTGGTCCGTGCATGCGGAACAAACCGATTTTACTGGCTGCTTTCACTAGCCTGTCTTCAGCAAACGATGTTGCCTGGATTCTTTCTAATATTATCCTTACCCTTACAAGGTAAATATTTAAAACAAAACTGGTTCTTGTGATAGTTAAAATGTTTTTTTTACATTGCACAATGATGGTGTTAATTTAAACGATCCCAAAAGTTAAAGCACTCGTAGTCTGTACACCTCCCCCACCCCCTTCCCCCAAGGAACCACGCCCCAAAGCCACGCCCCTTCCGATTTTTAAAACATTATCCACTCACACCCCTGTGAATGCTCGCTAGCTCCAAAGGCAAAATTTGCAAAACACCAGTGACGCACCAATGCCTGTTTCCAAGCACGCGGTAACGTTAGCACAGTAATTACACGTTTTCAGCTAACGCTTAAGCAGCGCCATGAAATTAACCCCTGGTGGTCTAGTGCATCGAACTCAAATAGCTGCAATGTGGGTTCAAGTCCCGTTTGTTTGTATCCGGTAATTAATGCAATATACAGTGAAGAGCTTAAAGGCCCTATGTATCATTTGCAAGATAAAACTTTTTACAGATTTGTGGAATAAGAGTGTAACATATCTAAGGAAGAATGTTGGTAAACTAGCCTGAAGAAATGTTAGCTACTTAGATGCATCAATGCTTCAGAAAACCTTGAAAATCTATATATGGATTTTGTCTTACAAGTGAATGGTAAAAAAGTCCCGTGCACAGGATTTTTTAGAAAACCACATTCGGGTGTCAATTTCTAGCATGAAATACCATTTTGGACGGAAATAAATTCATGTGGTGTTTGTTACCATTGCTATCAACACTTTGAGTAAGGTTTTTCTTGTCAACTCATGAAAAACAAAATTGGGTCATTGCAAATGATACAATGAGCCTTTAACCCTAACGCCCTAGGGTGTACGGTATGTAAAATCATATTGATTTTGGAGGATTCAGCAGGGTTAGGGTTAATACAACATTCTCCTCATAATAAGGTAAACAAAGTCTGTTTTTCAAATCAGCAAATCGGGACAGCATTGACTAACCAGTGCTGAAGCATACACCAAGTATGCAGTTTTCTTTATACACTGTACATGTGCACTCTAAATTTGGAAACAATTTATTGGTGACTACACATGTACATGTACATATGTAGGTGACTGTTTGCTAGCTTGCTACGCCATCAGATTAGGTCTGTGGAAGTAATAGTTTTACTCAACACATGGCAGGAAATAGGAGGTCATAAAGAGGTCATCTAGCCTTATAGGAAGGAAAACCTGGCTCATGGTGAGGGATCCAGAGGGGAAGTGCAGTAGGTACATGTTACAGCCCGTTTACACTCGATTCGCCTTTGCCGAATCGAGCTCCGCAATTTCCAAAAAGGGGAGTTGAAGCCGGGTAGGCACTAAGTGTAAACGCAAAAGGTGAATTGAAAAAGGTGGATCAGACCCGGGTCCGATTCGCCTTTTTCAAGTAACCTTTGGGGTAGGGTTGAACCCCGCAATTGCGGGGTTGAACGCTGCAATCGTCAAGATCGCTTGTAGTGTAAACGCTACCCGAATACAGATTCGGCAATTTGAGTGTCCTTGGGCCGATGCCCGCAGTGTAGTAGAGGCCAGTAGACTTCAGAAGCAACTTAAACTTATTTCTTTTATTTTGAGACCAGACAAAGGTATTTCCTCGAGAATATGGTCTGTGTTGCCAAAATGCCTCCTTTACTGTGGAAAGACCCGTATACATGTGTAGCAACAACAATTTCGTCTGGTCATGGAGACTACAAATGTAGTGTGCATGTGAAAGGAAGTACATGTACGTGTACAAAATGTACGTCAGTACATCAGTTGCTATTCATTTAAAACACGCAAAAGTCAAATTGAATATGAGTAAATTTTCAGTATGAACTTAATACAGCTATACTGATGGTTCATGGACACTGCTGTTATTCGTGTCTCGACTTGCTGAAATGACCCACTTGTATCAAATTTAAACGTGCGTGTGCCTATTTTTCCATAAAAACAGGAGCCAAAGAGTGACGTTTTGATGCATTTGTAAAAATGGCCTTTTCAAGTTAACAAAATGATTTAAAGAAATTTCTGTGCAATTTCTAAATAATGTAGAATATTTTGAAATATTTACAAACGATTTATAGACATGTCCTTGGTATCATAGTCTTGAAAATATTCAAGGAAATTGTTTCACAACGTAAGGGGTGACTCCAAGGCATTTTTAAACTCTTGTCATTACATTTCAAGTCTTTTTGATAAGTTTCTTTCGGGAAAATGTACATGTAGTTGCTGATTATACCCAGCTGTAGAACCTGGACTTTAGTTTATCGATTCAAATTACATGTACATTTTAAGCAAAAGTTTTAAAATGTCACACTTGCATTCAGAAGATCGCACTAGTTTATTGAATCGTTCTCGTTATGTTTTGGGTAGTAACACCAAATAAAGGTGCTTTTCGATTCATGTGGCCATATATTCTTTATATGCCGAGGGAAATCGTTCTCTGATGTCCGGTAATTATAAAAAAATTGTCACGACGTAAGGGGGACACTGTGTCCAGTTGTCATGGAATGACCCATTTCTAAATCCAAGTACTGTTTTTAAATTCAAAATGGCCATCTGCCTTACATGTATGCATAAATGGACAAGGTGCTCAGCCAGGGAGACAGGTGTTCAAATAGAATACACGAGCCAAGGAATACTGCATTGCAGGCTGATATGCAGTATATAATTATAATTCACACCCAAGAGGTTTGAGGATATGGATTTTGTACTTGGTATTGCCAGCAAGGCGTTCTCTTGGGCTTAACAAAGCCCTATCTTACTTCTTGGGCAGACGTACAAATACAAGACATTGTAGATTGTAGAGGATATGCATAGGCAGGAAATAATGCACTGCGGTTGGATATTTGAAGATTTATATTGTAGTGAATGCTTATGCAAGGCTATAACAAGACCCTGCAAGTTCACAAGACTCCATGGGTCTGAATTCATTAGCTACAGTGTAGGCCAACTGTACATGTACATCCTGAAATTACACACGAGTCTATATGGAAAGTAATCAATTTGTCTACAGAGTCGCATCTTCCATAGACTTATGTGCAATTCCAATCAACAGCCAATGAATCCGGACATGGCCTTAGTCAAGTCCAAAAAGTGTTTAAATGAACTGCAACAATAGACATTCTTTTGTGTGTATACGTGAACTGTTTATCTTTTGTGACAAGTGATGCACCATACATGTACCAAACATTGCGTTTGTTACTTTTCTTTTCAGAGTTATTTTCACTCCCGTTTCTTTTAAAGTTTCCCAAGTCAAAAGTGCAAGCGCAACTGATATAATTTAACTACAAAATTTGACAAGCATCTCTGTAAAATTCATGAGGTGACAAATTCAGCATTCTATTTCACAAGGCGAAGTTGAGTAGAGAGGAGAACCCATGATGGCAGTCAACCACACATCTACCATAGTACCGGTACAGCAGCGTTTGAATTACCGGGTAGCACTGGTCCGTTGGCCAAATGACAGTTGAAATCGTCTCGGGCCAGCTAGAAAGCCGCCCCAAATGGTCCGGCTGTCCTGCCCAATTTTTTTAATTTTATTTTTTTACTAAAAATATTTATATGTGCACAAAAACATGCATCTGTGAAAATTTGTAACAAAAGAGCCTTTTTAAGACTCAAGAATAGCTACAAAATTCACCACACATTTTCAAACTTTATGGGGAGAACCTTATGACTATCAAATTTTCCTAGTTTATTCACTCAAATGTGTTTATTGCAAACATTAAAGGTGTGTAAAATGAACAACCAGAATTGAAATTTGAAACGGGCCACTTGAAATGTCAATGGGCTAGTCAAAACTTAAGCCAACTGGTCCTGATGGCCAGTTGGGAAAAAAGTTAAGGGCAAACGCTGTTAACAGCCAAGTCTACTTTTTGCGCGTAACGTGTTGTTCGGGTGGATAACCCACGGCACGCAGTGCATGCGGCCCAGACTGTGGGACGGGTTATATCAAATAATTCAGCAACACGTGACCACAATGCATGGATCAGATAATTGGGTTTTATTCGGGTGTTTTATAACTGGGAATCCAGTTATGGCTGCTCTAGCTATAGCCAAGTGCTGCAAAAGCTCACTTTCAACCTTTCGGCATGCCACAGTGGCAGACATGTGCAGATGTTGACCAGTCTGACAGCTTCCATCCTAAACCGCGTGGATATCATTAGCTGCATTCCTGTCTGTCTGTTAACAGAATGCAGTTGGTTCAGGTCCAGTCACTCTAAATGGATTCTGCTCTCGCTTCCTGTCCCATAGTGCCAGATACTTAGTCACTGTTTTTTTGCAGTTGCTCAAAGTAGACCGGTGACCGAAACTTGCCATATTTGTTTTTTTCAGTGGCTATCCTTAATGTGTAAATTGAATACAGAGGGTTACATTTAACATGTAACATGTACCGGTAGGGCTAGGCCTGTTTGCACTTAACCTGGCTTTGCCGAATCGAACTCCACATTTTCCAAAAAGGCGAGTTAAAGCCGGGTATGTGCTGTGTGTAAACACAGAAGGATTGAAAAAGGCGAATCAAACCTGGGTCTGATTCACCCTTTTCAATTTACCTTTTGGATAAGGTTTTTCCCCTATTTTCACTTTAATACTTCTATTCCAGTTTCCATCTTTCGTTACAAGAAAACGTCACACATTCGCTGATTCGCACTTGAAAATTAGCATTTTCAATTTTGCCTTTTTTTTTTAGACTCGGCTAGAGATGAAACATGAGGCTACTAATTTTACAGTGTGATTTTCAATTTGTAAAACTCCTGCATATATTTTTTATAAGTTGATTTACACCTGTCTGAATGTATGCACGTTCAATTCAAAAATTTATGATTCCCCACATGCAAAAACATTATTGAGAAATTATCATTGTACATGTACTTGGGGCATGTTTGTTTCGGACGAATCCGCCGATCCGATCTGCGCAGATGGTTCAGCGCTATGCATAGTTGAATCTAGCTGAACCATCTGCTAGATCTCGGGATCAGCAGATTCGTCCGAAACAAACACGCCCTACATGTACAACATGTATTTCCATTGGATCTGATAACCTCCTTAATTAAGCAAGATTTGTTTGTGCTTAAGCCAGTTTTTGTACTTGGGCCCAGGGTAATGTGTCGTGAGTACCTTGCAACATTAAAATGTCCTCAAATAGAATCCATACAATTCACAGAAAATCTGTGCAATGCATTTTCGTGAGCATGCTTGTACATGTACCAAAAATAGTCCTTATAATTCATTTAATTTTTCCTCTTTCTTCACAGAGTGCCAACTACAAGTAGACAACTACTCCATGATATGTCCACAGCACAAGGTAAATTTAAAATTTAAATATTTATATTTGGAGAATTGCAGAACCGATGTATAGATACACTTCTAAACCATGTTTGCACAATGAAAGAGCAAATTCATGGAGAATTATAGAGAATATGTGCATATTCAGTAGTAAATTTTGCTGTAAACACGGACGATTCTGTCTTTCAAAAAGTAATGAGGGAGGATCCTACACGCAATTTATTTTCATGGCTGCTAGAAACTACAGGGTGTCCCAGAAAAAAACAGAACAGTTAGGATAATCGTGATTGTGGGGAAACATATCACAACCATGTAAAATTGGTTTTGCTAGATGTGCCAGAGCATAAGCTTCATTTTCATACCAATTTCATGTTGGTACAGTTACGGACGGCTGCACAATTATTGTTTGACTGAGGTGAGGTAAAAAGACAATTGCCGCATGTTTCATAACTTTTGATAATTCCTGAGAATGGTACTTTTTGAAGGGACACGGCGACCAGGGTAACGAAGGGCAAAAGCATTTCTGACTGCTGCAAGGCTTCCAAGTCGTGCATATTCAGTCACCACAAATGACCTTTGCTGATGAGTTAACTGCACCATGTTGTGAAATGACCACCAGAGAGCCCATGGCAAATTTTGTATGCCTGTGCTTATGTAATCAGTCAAAAAGCCGATTCTGCAGAGGATTATGCAATGAAATTCACAATCAGAAAACATGCGGCAATTGTCATTTCACCGCACCTCAGTTAAACAATTATTGTGCAGCCATCCGGAACTGGATTAACTTGCAATTGGTATGAAGTTATAGCTTATGCTCTGATGCATCTAGCAAAACCAAATTTCTATGGCTATGGTATTTGTTTTCCCCACAATCACGATTTTTATAACTGTTCCGTTTTTTCTGGGACACCCTGTATAGGCTTACACCTGTAACACCAACTTAAATCAGTGCCTTCGTTTTCCTGTTAAGTGATACATGCAGCGTTTTTCACTACCGGTTTTGTCCGGGCGCACCGCCCAAAAAAAATAGTCAGAGGTACCGTTGGCACCCGGACAAAAATTTGCCACCCGGACAAAAATAATAAATTTTCCCCTCTAAAACACTTTGAAAGTACAGCCAAGTCATTCTAAAATTAGGTGTAAAGTCACCAAACGTGATTCTTTAGCCACTGGTGTCATTATCGTTCACTTACCATATATTTATTGCATCGGCAACCCAATCTGCGATCCATAAACGGCCATTGTAGTTAAGTTGCATGCGCCCTCATGTGGAGAATCAGTGTTTACCGCATGAGGGCGCTGCTCAGCACGCCCGGCATGCAGTCGCGGTGCGCATGCCCCCAGTAAATACGTGCATGCAGTGTCCTCAACAGGTGAACACAATCGCCACTTGAGGGCGCTGTTCAAAAATAATCGACTTGGCAGTTATTTTATTGACACGGATTTGGGTCTCCGATCGGATAGATATGCGTGGTAAGTGAACGATAATCATGATAATGACACCAGTGGCTAGCGAATCACGTTCGTAGAATTTGAACCTAACTTTGAAATGACATGGCTGTACTTTCATAGTGTTTTAGAGGGGAAATTTTTTATTTTTTTTGTCCGGGCGGCAAATTTTTGTCCGGGTGCTAACGGTACATGTGATGATTTTGTCCAGGCGGCGCCCCCGGACAAAACCGGCAGTGGAGAACACTGGGTCTCCTAACACAGGTTAATATCGACAGTCATCCCATTACGACGATAGACATGCTGTATTCACGCTTTCATTTGCAATAAAACTACCCTTGTTTTTTTCCAGGACAAGGTCGTCAAAATGAAAGATCTTACATGATATAGAGGAACAACAACAGTGTTTCTACTGTCAAAAGTCTGACGCCATTTTCAAGAAGTGCAACAAATCTATAGATGTTTTGGCCAGATATGCTGTATGTTCACTGGTCACGGCAATCTTGTCATTTTTCTGGGCATTTCATCTACGTGTACATCTTAAGCAGTGTTGAAAAGGTGTGATTTAAATAGTTGGGTTTTTTCTGTGCAGAGCCTTGTTCATAAATACAAACAAAATGTAATATAAATCTTTGATTGTAAAATTTTACCATATTAAGATGTTTCAGTAGGAACAGGTGTTTTTGTTGAAGCGTAGCATTGTGGATGCGTTTGTTGTTAGCTTTTTATGCATTTTGGTAGAGTTGTTACAAAACCATACATTTTTTGCCAAACCGTGAACCGATCATTGGATAATGTTTTTGTTTCTGTAAAATGGTTTTCAACACAAGTACACTCCTCAAAATAAAATAAGTGTCAAAAGTATTTTTTTGAAAAATGTTGACCAAGTCGGGACATAGAAACAATTTTAGTAAGAGTAATGGGCTACGGGTTGCTCTGCAACATTTTCGGCACTTTTCACATGGTTTGTATGTCTATTGGCTTAGAAACTGACAGATCATGAGACAAGACACAAAAATGCTGATAACAGGTTCATGATGTCGCAATCAAGTTTAGCACATCTGCTTTATTTTTCTTCAAGACTTAATGAGATTCCCCACACATAATCAATAGGATTCTGCACTTGATAGAGTAAAGTCTCAAAACATACAGAAATAATGTTGATTTGCCAAAGTTTATGACAGGGAGAGAATATCAACTGGTGGGAAAGCCTTCAAAATAGGGAGGGCGCTCAAGAGGTCCCCTCATCCCTACAGCTTCCATGCTGGTTAACCCACTGTTTAACTTTACTCTATCAAGTGCAGAATCCTATTGATTATGTGTGGGGAATCTCATTAAGTCTTGAAGAAAAATAAAGCAGATGTGCCAAACTTGATTGGGACATCATGAACCTGTTATCAGCATTTTTGTGTCTTGTCACATGATCTGTCAGTTTCTAAGCCAATAGACATGCAAACCATGTGAAAAGTGCTTAAAATGTACCTTTAGCCCATTATCCTTACTAAAATTGTTTCTACATGTATGTCCTAACTTGGTCAGCATTTTTCACAAAAATACCTTTGACCCTTATTTTATTTTGAAGAGTGTAGTTGATGACTAATGTTGAGGGCCTGTAGCTCAGCAAATGGCCAGCTTGTACTAAGTGTTGAAACAAAATGTCGGGGCACAGTCGAACTAGGCACAAATATATTACGTGTGTACCTGTAGGACAAGCCACCCAGTGAAAATTGTGGTGCAGTCAAGCAAACATTTTTTTGGGATTTTTACATATTCATTTTTAGCATACCTTATGCTCCATATTAGACTGGATCCACACTGAACCTTTGTGTACTTAAATTTGATGTGCGTTGCTTTGAGAAAAAGCATCATGGTGAGAATTTGGAGAAAAAACGATACACTGAAAAACCACAGAAACAACGTAGGCAGAAAGTGTTTTCGTGAATCTGTGATTTTTAGTGTGTTGTTTCACTCCAAATGCGCATCAAATTTATGCACAAAAAGGCTGTGTAAATCCAGCTAAACATAGGAATCTTTTATTTCTATCAAAAAACTCATGTTGAGGATTTCTGATCTTCAATAGACCTTTATCACGGCGCGGCCATTTTCTCCTATTAAAATGAACGTTACCAAAGCGAGGCTTGCAGAAAAAAATTGTGGTACTATTTTGAAATTGTTCATTGTGTGCATCACATTGGCACAGGCGTTGCGTGATCAAGAGAGCGCGCAGCGTGGACAGTGATTCTCAACGAAACACTCTAGGCGCTATCGCGCAGACGCACTGACATGACTGATCGTACTGACACGTACTATGGGGAACAAGACAAAAATGGACGCACCGTGATAAAGGTCGGTCTTTCACCAAGTAAACTGCTAGGTTATCTTTTTGTAGGCGTTGCAGTTTTGACTACCCCAGAATTTTGTTGACAAGATTGTAAAGGTTTGGCAATTTTACAACAAAAAAGTAGCTCAACAAAATCAAAAGTAGTTTGTATTGTTTTGAATGGTGTTTCTTGAAAAGGGAGGCAAATTGTTCATGTGTTTTGTTATTGTTTACATTTAGAGTTGTGTGACGTTATCGGGACAGAATTTGTTCATAGACAATGCAAACGTGTACATCGATTGTTGTAGACAAGTTTGGTGGAAGAAATAATGTGTGATGTTCAGTTGATTGGAGACAGTTTGTACGTGCCATTTATAGCATAGACTAACATGATGTACATAGACTGTACATTAGACTGGGTACCGGTGATTGTGCGCATGTATACTGTTAAACCACGTGTTCGCTTGTACCCACCGCCCTTACAGGACGTTGGGATGGGCTGATGTGCCTTCACAGATTTCGGTGAAGGAAATTTATACGTCACGCAAAGGTCACAGCTACAGATGTGCGGAGCATTGTGCGTTGCTTACTGCCAGACGAATAATTAATAAATAGTATGCTAATGCTTATACATACATACATATATCCAGTGCAAAAATCAAATTTACGAATCTGGAATGAGTGTACTGTTTGCAAAAAACCTGCCTTGCCTGCTAGAAAGAAAAAAGGAAAAAAAAAAAAATCCTTTTTTATGTTTGTTTACAAGAAAAAGACGTGACCGCGTGGTCGCGTGTCGTATTAAAAAAATGAAGGCGTGACCAAATTAGCCTATCCCGGCACCCTGTAAGGGCGGTTGGTACGAGCGAAAACCATGTGGAAGCCCTCAAAAACAGTATGGTAAAGGCGGTTGTGGCAGACGGTCAGTGCATGCGAGTCTTTCCCCGTGCACGCTAGTCTCTCTCGCGAAATAAAACTCGGCACGAATGCCTTGACTAAAGGCTATTTTTGACCCGTACTGTAAAGTTTGTATCTCTCAGTTATTAAACCCATAAAACATATATATGGGTCTTTCCACACTAATTGAAAAATCAGTCAATAATTCCTTTCAGATGTCTTCAGTTTATCTCAAACTTAAAGAAATTCCCTTGTACTGTTCTCAGGAGATAACTTTTGCTCCAAAAGGTAAGAAAATGCTGCCACAACATACATTTCTGAAAAGCTTGTGTACAAATTTTCCATATTATGTACGTATGTAACATTGGACCAACATTTTTGTCTGTCCACCGTTACATACGTATATATATGGAAAATTTGTACACAAGCTTTTCAGAAATGTATGTTGTGGCAGCATTTTCTTACCTTTTGGGGCAAATTCTTTAAGTTTGGGATAAACTGAAGACATCTGAAAGGAATTATTGACTGATCCTACAAATAGGCCCATTAGTGTGGAAAGACCCATATAAAGTTTCCTTTGTTGGAAGTGTATACAGGCTCGGGCGATTCAACATTTCTGGAATTGATTCTAGTTACACTTGGAGTCAGATTCAATTTGGCCAATAATGTAGAAATTTAAATATTTGGAGCTCTACATTAATACTCCAGCAGCCGATTTTCAACTTGTGAAAATGGCATAGGCCCCATAACTTGCGTGTAATTATTGCAGAAATGTTGCGCAACTTACGCAATAAAGAATGCGCAAGTGGGCTTATGCAGTGTGTGAGGTTTTGTGAAAGCGGCTGCTGGTCATTGGGCTCATACTGTTCTCCATGTCGGCTCCCTGGGGAGTATACAGCCCGGCATGCTGCCTGTTATAGGCCCTTTATGAGCTAAATCAAACATTTATACCTTTTCCTATGAGATTGGAATCAATTCCAGTGTGAATTCGCCCAAGTCTAGACTGTGTGAACTGCATTTTACAAAGTATGTTACAAAGGGCATCTGCAATACAATTAAACAATTTTACTTCGGAAGTATTCATCTCGATTACCCAGTACTGTAAGCATAATTCCGTGCTTAAATTTGAGATGGAATCGAAATAAAATGGTCTTTAAATTTCCATGCAATGCGGGCCGGGCCCTGTTAACAGTTGGTGCAGAACAGTGCCATGAAATTAGACTGTAACAAAAATAGCCTTTTTTGTCTAACCTTTGCAGTATGGCTAGTGCCCCGAGTTCTTTAATTCAAATGGAGGGGCAGTTTAGAAAGTCCACATAATATGCTGCTGTTGCTACGTGATGCACGCCGATTCCTAACAACTAATGGTCTGGTTGCTTTATGGCATTCTCTCTTATGGTGAACACGGTATTGTGCTTGCAACACATAGCAGCAAAAGTTTAGTTTGGTCATCTGGATTCAAAGTGTGTATGTGAAAGGAAGTACATGTATGTCAGTTCACCAGATGCTATTCATGCAAAAGGCTATAGACCTGTTCGGGGTTTTTTGCACACAATGGAATTAGCATACTCGTGTATATTCTGGTACAGCGGACCTTTGACATGTATAGTTTGGTTCCCGAGTAGATGGCATTCAGTAATAAGCGATAGGATTAGGAACCGGTCCATAGTATGTCAAAGGTTCGCTGTACCAAAAATAAATGAGTATGCTAATTCCATCATGTGCAAAAAACCCTGAACTGGAGCCAATTTCATAAAGCTGTTTAGCAGAAAAATGTCAACTTGTGTTCTTAGCAAGAATAGCAGATATTCTTGTGAAAAACACAAGTTGACATGCAATTTCGACCATTAACCCATTTTTATAAAGCAAACAAATGATTGAATAAGCAAATTTTTCTGCTAAACAGCTTTATGAAATTGGCCCCAGGTCTATTAAATTGGGCTTTTAATTATAAATATGCATGAGGTATGGTAACGTGTATTGCCACCTCTTGTGGCGAGGCTGACATCGCCACCCTTGATAAGAGCTGCTGAGGCAGGGTGCGCCACTCAGCCCAAAGTGCTCCCTGCAAACCTGCACTTCTTTGAGTCGCAGGGCCCCAGAGGTCAGCTCATCCCATGTAGGTTTAATCAGGGCGATAAAAACCCAACAAAACCGGTTTTCTGAAAGCCCTTGCACTATGAGCAACTAACAATGGAAATTGGGCACAAACCATTGTTATTAACAATGGTGTGTGCCCAATTTCCATTGTTAGTTGCTCATAGTGTTGGCTATAGGATTCTCCCAGAAACAGGAAATGTCACATTTCATTGCAGCTGCTATGCTGTGGGAATCACTTTGTTCAAACAGGTCCACTTGGACCTGGACGAAATCACTGAAGCAGAACATTATTGAAAGCAATTCCAAAGTGAATGGTCGATCAGTGCCTTGTTATCCACAAGTTCACTGTATTCAACAAACTTCTGTTCTGATCAAGAATTGATATTATTTTTTTTAAAGTTTAATTTTTGGAGAAGTATAGTTTCCCCCTGAATATAAATGTGCACAATCACAGGCCTTGTCTTCTTGCTTGGAATTTGTTTTAGTTGTCTTGACGACATAGGCCATATTCAAGGTAAAGCATGCAGAACATTTTCATTGGCTAATCTAGGTAATCCACTTCTCCCCCCTCCCCCCCAAAAACAAATCTGGATTAGTTGATGTGGATGTAAAACTGTCTATCGGAAAAGCGGTTCTACCAGGCCTTTTCGTTATAGACTGTATCGAATAGCCGCCATCTTGTAGGGCAGTTCCTTTGTTCCTTGAGGACATGCATGGTTGCACATATTGTCCTTACATTGTTGAACAGTTTAAGTAACAAAAGGTGCCCGACAAGATGGCAGCTATTCGATATGGTCTATTGTTCAAAATTTGTTTTCAACAGGTGGGACACTACATGTTTAAGCAACTAACAATGGAAATTGGGCACAAACCATTATTAACAATGGTGCGTGCCCAATTTCCATTGTTGGTTGCTCATAGTGCAACTTAATCATATAAATTTCAAATTTCTAAAAGTTCTTGAAATCAAATGTTGGATTAGGGGTTGTACATCTTACAAAAGGGCAAAGTAATCTTTGTGATCTAATCTCTGTGAAATATTTTTATAGCTACATGTGTTCTTTGAGTGCTTTGTGGTTTATTGAAAGAAATAGACGCAGGGAATCTAACTACTAGATGTTTTTGTCGAGTTCAGTGTATAAATGGTTGTTTACTGTTGTCATTCGTTTCAATTACATTTGTTTTTGTATCTTTGTTAATGATACAGTTGATGCTCTTAAATAGTATCTGTATTACAAAGAAGCAGTTTGCATTAAAACCATTAATTTTAATGGGAACTGTTAAAACAGTCTGACTTTTTGTTTTATTTTGGAGTCGTTGCCAAAAACAGCAATAATTCGCTGGCAGAGTGTGATGTCAATTTCCGCGCATAGAAACACGTTTCTCCATCTGTTTTGCACAGGAGCCACAAAGGGAACATTTTCTGTTGAGTTTTTCTGTTACAAACATCACAAAATAAGGCAGTAGGGTAGCGTATCAATATAAGAGTAGGTATGAGCAAACCATTGCAAGTACCGTGGGGTACCGTGGCCGAGTGGTTTGGGTCATTGACTCGCAATCATGGGTGAAAACTTGGGGTTGCGGGTTCGAATCCGGCTGCGGTACAAGGCACTCAACCACAGGCACTCAACCACACTTGCTCCATCCTTCGGAAGGGATGTAAAGCCGTTGGTCCAGTGTGTTAGGTAATGGTAACGCACTCTAAAGATCCCAGAGCATTCTTTCGTGAAGAGCAAGGGGCTATTCTCCGGTGTCTCTGGTCATTTCTACTTCGAATTCTTCATGGGTTTCCTCACGCTTGCGAGTGACAGTGCAATGAGCACCTTTGAGGAATCCCTGGTATGAATACCAGAAAGAAATAATAAATTAAATTAAAAATTGGTCTTTCATGCAAAATTATTTGCTTTGCAAAAATGGGTTAGCAGGAAAACATGCACGCCAACTTAAGTTCTTAGCAAGAACTTAAGTTGTAAGACACATCACATATGATTAAGACTGCTGACCTATTTTTGCAAAGCAAATAAATTTTGTATTGTAAATGCGTGTAGCTTTTTGAAATTGGCCCCAAATCCCCGCCCCTTTTTTCACGCTAGGCTTTTTTTTTCGAGCGCCCTCTGTTGAAATGACCAAGGAATGTCTTTCTAAAATGGCAGCCTCCAGTCGAGCTCAGAGATGAACAGAGTAGTGATGAAGTTGATCAACTTGGAATCAAGCATGTCAAGTGAGTTGGCTCAAATAAACCTTATCTACGTTCTCAACAGCTCAATGCATCATGGGATTGAATGACAAATATTGCCAGCGAAGTGTGCGTAAAACCATTTTCACGAAAAACAAAAAAATTTCCTGAGAATCTAGACCCGAGAACAGCAGCCGATTTCACGAATCCTTACGCACTGCGTAAGTCCGCTTGCGCAACATTTTATTGCGTAGGCTGCGCAACATTCCTGTGAAAATTACACGCAAGCTATGGGGTCTGCGCCATTTTGCAAAAGTTGCGCAAGCTGCGCACTCTTTCGTGAAATCGGCTGCTGGGCTTCGGAAAATCCTCAGCCCCTGGAGCCGTTTCTAACCCCAAATCTGTGGCAAACTCACGCAAATGAAATTTGTCCCTTGGCTCTGATATTTGCTTAATAGGTGCAAATAATGTTCAAATATTCCGAAGAGTACGCATCGATCCGATTTCTAGTTTCGGTAAAATCGTGGGGCAAAATTTAGACCCTCCGTGAGATAAAATACAGATCGTTTGCTCAAAATCAAATATGCGCATGCGCGAGAGCGGAGAGGTCAACACTAGACTGGTTCTCTGTCCTCATATTTACTTCCCTTCGTCGTATACGACGAAGGGAAGTAAATATAAGGACAGAAAACCAGTCTAGCTCGTGTTGACTTTTCCGAAGCCCTGTTCACAGGTCTACTGAGAATCTAGACCCGTGTTAGCATGGTTAGCCCCATTCTGTGGCCAAATACTACGCGGGCTCCGTATATGCTTGGTTGTTTTCCTTCTTCCATGCTTGACCTTTCGCGAACAACTCCGACCACAAGTGCTTTTAAACTACACAGTTTCAGAAGCCGTAACTCACATTATTGTTACCTTACTTCACCGGTTCACCCTAAAAAGATACACATTATGATTAGGTGGAGTATCGTACGATGTCTACTTTCCGAGAAAATACAGTGGGAATTCCACCCAAGTTTCACCTTTTTCGTGCCGCACTCCCCCCTTGATGGAATTATACAAACAAATACTATTTAATTAAACTAATACAGTGTGAGGGAAGTTATGGCTTTTCAAAGTATCACCTACAAACGCGGTTTTTCGCATAACCTATGGCGCAAAAAAGAAATGTCAATTTTTATGGCCATATATTTTGTTTTAGGCAAAATTGTAAAATTATCTTTATATAGTCTTATTATTGACTCAAAACTGCACATGTTGGCACAAAAATAATTCCAATATTTAAAAATGAAATGTTTCAAAATACCTCGCAACTCGAAAATGACCTTTGTTATTATTACTTCTTTCTGGTACTGAAACCAAAGATTCCTCAAAAGTGCCTATTGCCGTGTCGCTTGCAAGCGTGAAGAAACCCATGAGGAGAAGACGATGAATTAGAAACGGCCAGAGACACCGGGGAATCCCCTTGCTCTTCATGAAAGAATGCTCTGGTACCTTTAAAGTGCGTTAGCTAACACACTGGACCAACGGCTTTAAATCCCTTCCGAAGGATGGAGCAATTGTGTTTAAGTGCCTTGCTCAAGGGCACAGGTACCTCAGCCGGGTATCGAACCCGCAACCCCAAGTTTTCACCCGAGTATTGCGACTCAGTGACCTAAACCATTCGTTGCTCTCGGACTGTACTTCACTTTATAAAACCACCTTCTGAAGCCACAAAGGCTATTCTATGATGAGGACACAAAAACACAAAAACAATTTAAAACGAATAAACAAGCAATAAAACAAACAGTTTACAAACAAAACGGTCATTCCACAACGGCACTTTTGGAGCCAACACCTAACCTAGGGACTTGGAAATATGTGACATCATCAGCCGCGCAGTCGTGACACTATATTGGTCAATCCATAACCGAAGTTAGCAAGCTTGATGGACTGCTGCGTGAATTAAATTGCACTGTAAATCATGCTGCCTTTAGTTTCTGTCATTTAATCTGCCAGGCCGATTTATTTTTGGTACAGGCCTATTGGGGCTGGTTTTCTTTGTATTTGTGCCAAATATCACGCAAGTCCACCTGTGCAGTGGTGAGATTTTCCGCCCCAAAATATCACCAAAATTGGCAGTTTTAATTCAAGACACCAATACAGGCATGACTATAGGCATAACAAAGCCTGCGCCTATAGTGCCAACATGCTCTACTTGGCACCGCTGTTTATTGTCAGTTGATGGCGCCCTGTTTACAGTCTGCTCTTGAAGGACAAGATAAATATATAACGCTTGAATTTAAGACTAACCAAGAAAAAAATAACGTGCTTCGTGCCAAGGAGAGCGCTTTGCATCACATCACAATTTTTGAAGTTGCTGTCTATTCATTTTCATTAACGATTCCGCACGTAAATTTGACACATTTTAACAAGCATAAAATAGGAACCGCTTGATGAATTTTTGCAACAAAAGTGTTTTTGATATCTGTTGCAACTTGTCTGTTGTGTGAAAATGGTTTTAACTCGAAATATAAATTTTGATTTGTTTTCTTCCCCAAGTTGCTACCTAACCCAAAACATTATTTTGACCCACCAGGTGAACTACAAGTCACTGCTTGTTGATCCCCCACACACCATGGCGAGACCAGCCTCCAAGGAAACCTTCAAGCAGAAGATTGCTAGTATCTTCCGCAGAAAGGACAGTGGGATCATCACTAATGTAGCCACTGAGTCCAAATCTGAGGAGTATTTTGTCACCCCAGCACTTCTCAAGGTGTGGTTTTCACCTTTAAGGGGCTGTCTAAAGTTGTCAAAATTGTCACGGTTCTACAAAGCATGGGGAGGGGGCCGGGAGGGGGTTGTTTAGCAATAGACCTTCTGCATGGCGGCCATGACAGAGGGCAGGTTTTAATATTCAAATGATGTGACAATAGACCCACAAAGTGCCTACTCGTGCATGACACACTGTGACAATGTGACTGCCCTCTATCATGGCCGCCGTGCATAAGGTCTATAACGATCAGTTATTTCACATGTTTCATGAATGTATGTTGACCATTACCTACCAAGCTTATGTGCACCCACAAAGTTCATTCTGGGAAAACATTTTTGTTTTAGAAATGTGCATGTGTGTCCCATGCATAATGCTTTTTGTATCAACCGAAAAGTGTCCCATGCGTAACACCAGTTTAGCTGATTTGTCACTCACTGAAACAATGCACAGTTCTGACCTGTCAATCAAGCCAAACTCGCATGATGTTCAAAACGGATGCACGTCCTTGTATAGCCGTACGTGGTTGCGTGTAGTTGTATGTACATGTAGCAAACCTGAGTGAATTTCGATTTCAAAGTGGTGTGATTCGCGGTTCAAGGGTAAGAAAGTGCGTATTTTTTTAATATACGACATCCCTGTATTACTGGTCCTTCACTCCACTAAGGACCAGTAATACAGTAATAGACTATGTAAGTTGACCTCGCGAACGTACGAAACCGCGCGAGACCACTGTTATTTCCGGGCACAAGACCCTATCTCTTCAACGCACGTCGCGAGCGAAATTCTTGGATTAATTTTGTTTACGCAGGTTTTTGTAAACTCAGACGGCCCAAAACGTTTATCTCTAAATAAAATATTGCATTCCAATTGATGAAGTGGGGTATATAATCAAAAATAAGCAATCGAAATGTAAAAATTCACGATCTTTTCTGAGCCGACAAGTCAATCTTTGAAGATCGTAAACTACATGCAGCAAAAGGTATGCAACACGCACAGCAGCCGACGTACGTAGGCCTACAGTGTACATACAGACCTCACTAGCGATAGGCGAAACGCCATCTACCAAAAGTAGAGCTTGCAGACTTTTTTTTTTTAGAGTGCCCAAGTTTGAAGCATTCATTTTCACATGAATCCACACTTGGGTCATCCATTCCAAATTGGATGAAGAATATGCTAGCAGAGAAATTTATTCAGGTCACGAAATTTTAATAAATTGTTATCGTTTTTAGAGATAATTATGCATGTATTCTATATTGTACAAAAAACATTTTAGTTACCCGAATCACTTTCGGCTCAGTTGTATACTTAAGATTGGACAGACAAATTTATATACAAAAAACAAAATCTCGCCCGTGTTATAGGAATAGGCGTTTTAGTCGTGTTGTGCCCGAAAGCTCAGATTTGACCTTTGCCGCGAGACTTACGTAGTCTATTGTGGCATGACGTAATGTCCTTCACAGTGCTAAGATAACTGTTGACCCTAAAACGTAAATACCTTTGAGTTTTCTCCAATAAACCTCTGCTTTCCATGCCGAGTCCCTTTGCTTTGTGCGTTGTGTGTCGCCATTTTTGAGATAGCGTGTGAGCAATTCGCTGGCGAAGTGTGACGTCAATTTCCAGGCGGACGCGCTCACTTCTTTTACGGTTTACGCTACTTGCATGGCAACGCGTTTCTCCATTCGTTTTTCCCAGAAGCCACAAGGGTAACATTTTCTGTTGAGTTTTTCTTTTACAAACATTACAAAATAAGGCGGTATGGTAGCGTATCACTATGAGAGTAGGTATGAGCAAACCAATGCAAGTCATTATGGTCCTTATTTTTTAATATTTTCTTCTAAAAGAATAATAGTAAAATACACTGTGCGCAATCACAATGGATGTAAAACGTGAGCGTGAACCAGTAACAATAGTTACGGTCCAGTGCCCGCAATGTGACGTCATGACTCTGCCAGCGAATAGCAACAATATCCAAGGGGACGGGGTTAATTGGGCAATTTCAGAACTATGCCTAATGATCCTGCGCTGCTGAAAAGTACTTTATAAAATTGCCACTTCTCAAAAAGTACGATGTACACTGGTTCAAAATCTTGAAATTTTGAAACTCTGGTTGACAGATATTTTGTTTTTTTGAAACGCCCCAGTATCGGTTCTGCATGTATTTGCCTTTTCCCACCCTTTTAGGAGATCCAGCGTGACAGTCCAATGGGCCAGAGGGTCAAGGCAATCAGGGACCTCTGTGAGCTAGTCACAACTAAACGACTGGAAGATGTGAGTTCACTTAGACTTGGGTGACAAAATTATGTGAACAATCATGTAATGGAGGATTTGGAAAGAAAAGTGCATCCCATCTTGAGAAACTCAAGACCTCTGCATGCTTAAAGATAGTATACATGATGGGTAAACTGTTACAAATAGTTTTATCCCCTTGTGTGATTGAAGATATGCATGATTAAAACCAACCTGAGCAAAAACCAGCTCCGTACTTCGTCTAACTTTTGAGGAAACAGTCAAAAAAGGGTTTGCAGTCATTTCGCCCCAAAACCACTTCGTCCTGAACCATTTCGCCCTGAACTACGGCCTGTGCACGAAGTGATTTGGGGCGAAGTAGCATTTGGGCGATGTAGTGTTTGGACGAAGTGATTTGGGGCGAAATGGCACTCGGGCGAAGTGGTTTGGGGGCGAAATGGCACTTAGGCGAAATGGTTTGGGGGCGAATTGAATTTTCGTCTCATGAGACGAAAACTAATTGTTTTACTCATTTCTTAAAGATTATAGCACTTTAGACATAACAATTTCAGGAGAAGTTTTCTACGGTCATCATGTTTAAACTTTGTAAGTTGGGCGTAAATCTGTGAACATTTCTGATTTTCGAGATACAAATCATGTATACTGCCTTTAAGGCTATACATTCAATTTATGAAATTGTGCTATATCGTCAGAATTCATGCACACATTCTACATTATCTTGCTAGTGCATACACTGTAGTGTGCTTCTGGCTTTTACCCCTTCGTGGTGGCTAGGCATTTTCCAATTTATTCCCCTGGAGCGGGAGACTGCACTTGCAGTTTTGGTTATGCAGTATACATGTATGTCTTTGGGGCTGGAGACTTGATGACTAATTTTTATTTCAAGTCGTAAATCAATCTTATTTTCCAAGTCCAGTCACAAGTCATGTTCTCCAGAGTCAAGTCACAGGTCAAAAACTGACTTGACCTCAAGCTAACAAGTAGACAGACCAGCTCTGCCCTGGTGGTACTGGCCCATGGGCTAATTCTGTCTAACCGCCCCCAAGACATTCACACTTAGAACTGCATATGCAGTTCCCTGTCGCGAAGTGGTTAAATGAATCAGCGCTCATCAGCTTGACCACGTGAATCCTGCCTTCATGCATTTGTTAATTGGTGTATACCGATAAACGGTCCTCTTTTGGTAAAATTCAATGCACATTTGTGATACCAAACCAGGGCCAGACACTTGTGCAGTGCTCTGATGATTGCAAATTGAAATGTTTAATGAGGGGTACATGTAGGTGAGGGTTTGTACATATAATAAAGTGCACCTAAGGCCTGGACACACATACACGTAAAGCGTCGAGTGTGGAGCGTCAAGTATGGCGTGCAATGTTAAAATTTAGAAACATCTCGACTTCTAGAAGTGGCAAGTTAACATTTAATCCTGAATTGGCGAAATTTCTATTTTTATTAGAGATATGTGTCTATTAGAAATAAAGACGGCTATTTCAGTATTAAATGTTAACTTGGCATTAACTTTGCATGCCATACTTCATGCGTGACTCTGGCGTGTTTATGTGTATGTGTGACCAGGCCTTAAGTCTTTGGGCCAAAATTATGGCCACTATAACTGTTCATTTTTGTATTTGTTTGTGTATAGAATGGTCTTGAAGCCCTGTGGGCTGCAACCAGTGACCTACTGGAGTCACATGTACCCATTGAACACAGACACCTGATGTTAACATTCATCAAATGCATCATTGTTGGTCAGGTTAGTATGAAGTTTGGGCAAAGTTGGCAATAAGAATTAGGTCTTTCCACAGTAAAGGGGGAATTTTGGCAACACAGACCATATTTTCGAGGAAATACCTTTGTCTGGTCTCAAAATAAAAGAAATAAGTTTAAGTTGTTCTGAAGAGATAACTTGGGCCCAAAAAGGGTTACAAATAGTGTGACAACATGCCTTTCTAAAAACCCTGTGTACAAATTTCCATTATAACCTGCGTTACCAGGATGGACACTTGTGTTACATTTTAGGCCGTCCCGGTTACGAGTGTTATATTGGAAATTTGTACACAGGGTTTTTAGAAAGGCATGTTGTCACAGACCATATTTTCGAGGAAATACCTTTGTCTGGTCTCAAAATAAAAGAAATAAGTTTAAGTTGTTCTGAAGAGATAACTTGGGCCCAAAAAGGGTTACAAATAGTGTGACAACATGCCTTTCTAAAAACCCTGTGTACAAATTTCCATTATAACCTGCGTAACCAGGATGGACACTTGTGTTACATTTTAGGCCGTCCCGGTTACGAGCGTTATATTGGAAATTTGTACACAGGGTTTTTAGAAAGGCATGTTGTCACAGACCATATTTTCGAGGAAATACCTTTGTCTGGTCTCAAAATAAAAGAAATAAGTTTAAGTTGTTCTGAAGAGATAACTTAGGCCCAAAAAGGGTTACAAATAGTGTGACAACATGCCTTTCTAAAAACCCTAATGACTCGAGACTCGGACTCGAGGCTATTGACTCGAGACTCGGACTCGATATTGGTGACTCGACTACAACACTGGTAGATACTGACTGTTTCTTTTTCCTGACAGAATGAGAGGCTGGAATTGATGAGGGCATTGTTCTTTGAGGTTCTTAAGAAGCACTCCATCTTTGAAGATCTGCCACAAAAGTGAGTCTGTATGTTATCATCTTTGGATGTAATTGAATTGGTTAAAAGTGTGGGCATTGAATAAGCTAAGATCTGTGTTTTTATAATTTGTATTTACCAGGGCATGGTACACAAATATTGACTGCAATAACCATGACCCGAAAATAAACAGCAGCCAATATTTGTTTTATATACCAAATGTCTAGATTTTTAGTCATTTGGTTGGTTAAAAGTAACGTTGCGTTACACAGTCATGACAGTAGTCCATCGAGTTTTCAATTTCGAAAGCTGGTCTACGGTGGTAAGGTTGGTATTTACAGCAAAATATTGATAGCATAATGCACCTATCAATTTGAGCTTGCAGATGAGGTCCTCACGGAAATCACAGAACCAGCTAACGCCAAAAAGAAAAAGGGTCAGCTGAAATATGCTACCAATATTTTCAAAGACTTATCTCACTCTTGTAGATACCGACCTTGCCACCGCAGACCAAATTCCGAATTGGAAATTCGATGAACTACAGGTCTACTTTTGACCGGATACATGACAAACATCTTCATATTTAGTATATGGACTGCTTTTTATTTGGGTCATGGTTAAGATTACAGGCCCTCGGTGATCTCGAAGCCATGACTATGCCCCTCGGCTTCCGCCTCGGGGCAGTGTCTATGGCTTTGAGATCACCTTGGGCCTATAATCTTAACCATGCCCCTCATTGCAGTTAATATTTGTATACTAGAACATCTAATGTGCATGTTCACGAATTGAACACCTTTATTTTGACTCATAAAATAATACTATATGTGCATTGCTTCCTTTAGATTGGATGTCCTCAAGGCACTTAGTGCTAACGGCAAGAACTTGCTTCATTTTGAGGAGGACATGGGACCATTTCTGCACGCCTGGATGCCAGATGTCATCAGCTATGGCATGTAAGTTAAGTTATATGTAGATATTTATATGCCGCACATGTAACGTATATCACTCCTGGTCTTTGGCAGGGATGCCAGTCTTCCGGCTATAAAATCAATACGCAAGCCTGTCATTCTACCAATGACTATCGGACAGTAATAACTAAAATAATTTACCCCCAGTTTGTGAATTGTAATAACAAATTCAATCTCGGTTAGCAATGTTACAAAATAGGACATGGAAAAAATGCATGTCTTGAAACGAAACTTTTCCTTAAATGGGACATCCTGAGATCTCAGGGAAATCCACGCAAATCTGTGGAGTGAGCCGGCTGTTGTCTTGAGCCAACTCACGCCCGAGTCAATTTAATCAATTCGGTCATGTTATGCCGAAAAGAAACGATTTCTATACTTTCCAGAAATTGTATTGGGTTCCGTTCCTTATGACTGTCCCATTCCTACCAAACTTTCAAACGACGATCTTAATTTACTCGGCAGTTTTTCAAATTAATAACGGGGATGCATGCTGACGAATGTAATGGAACGGATTCCCCAGTATCCTTTAAATAGCAGCCAATCGCCGACGCGGACAACGGCCAGCATTACAGAGTACATGTATCACATGCATGCACGGTGTTTACAATCTGCGCGCGTTACATTTGAATGCCTGCAATCATGCTGCAATGCACTGCCAAGCGTCCTGATTGGTCCAGCAGAGGCGACCAGATTTCTGTCGCTTGTTCCACCGAGAAATGGGGCCACTGTACGCAGGAGTTAGGGAGTGCGTTAAAGGGGCACTGTTGCAAGAGGATGTAAATGGGACACAACTGAAACAAACCATCACATTTTCAGAAATGTATGTTGTGGCAGCATTTTCTTACCTTTTTGGGCAAAAGTTATATCCTGAGAACAGTACAAGGGAATTTCTTTAAGTTTGAGATAAACTGAATACATCTTAAAGGAATTATTGACTTATTTTTTAAATAGGCCCATTAGCGTGGTAAGCATATATTTGTATATGCTTACATTTAAAGTAATTTTCTACAAAAATATACAATTCCAAATTATGTGGAATTTTCCACCTCTTATTTCTCACCACAATTCAGGACAGCCGAATTTCTGGGACTCCTTGTGAATGTCTTCAAGTTCAACTCATGTTACCTAGATGATCACATCGTGTCTGGACTTGTCAAGTACGTCCCGCTTTTTCAAAATTTCTGTAAATTGTAGTGTAGGTATTTTGATGCATTTTCATTCGAGACTGATTTTGTTCAATTTTTTTGGGGCTCCTAAAATGCCTTAAATTAGGGATTAAAAGTAGGTTTGACCAGTCTTAAACATACATTTAAAACCGGCTAGGGGCCTGGACGCTGATAATAGGGAGGTTTCGCAAGCCGACGGATACGCGTACGCATACGTTTAGCTACCCGTAACCGTTAGTGGCATTTATGTGGTTTCGCAACTCCCAAACTACAGCATGTTAGCTAAAAGTAGTCTATTTCCGACAGCAGGAAAACTACCCGGCATAACACGGCATTGATACCAATTTTACTTTCGTTTCAAAGCTTTGAAACGTACAAAAAGTTCCTGGACATTCATAATTCATACTTTTTTCAAGCTGTATGCGTAAACGGAACGAAAGATGAGGAAAAACACTAGAAATTCGAGATTTCGCTACGCGTTTTGTGCTTACGCATAGCGAGCTCGATATCCGTGTCGTGCAAACGCGTAGCGGATAGCAAGACGCATATGACGTCACAAAACCGCGCTATCCGTCACGCTATCCGTATCCGTGCGCTTGCGAAACCTCCCTATTGGCCCAAGCTGCCAGGCTTGGATTTCGTTTTAACCTAACAATCATACAAAATACCTCCCCAAAATACTATCCATGGAAAGAAAACAGGACAATTGCAATCTCCAATTTGGATGTGGAAGCAAAACAGTTGGTGTAATTACTGCACTGCTTTATGGAACCGGATAAATTAGTCTACAAAACATCGGAGGTTTTTTGACGATATCCTTGAAAATATACGGATTGAGAATGCGAAATTTCCAACTGGTAATGAGAAAAATATGACAAATGATATGGTATCAAAAACTCAACACCCATGGGGAAAATGGGGGCGGGGTGCTGAAAAATGTAACCTGGACACGCTCTTTTAACTTGGAAATTGTTTGCATAACACTACAGTCGTCCAAACTTTACCAGTGATCATGCATTTTGCTATGTGATTCCTTCCAGGCTAACATGTACAGTATGCAGTCGTACTGGCAGGGAGTATGACATAGAGCAATCACTGAAGGTATTGGAAGCAGTGGTCTGCTACAGTTGTCTGCCCACGGAGGCTCTTTACTTCTTTGTGACTGCTTTGTGTCGGACGGTCGGTGTGCAGGAATTCGCTCAAGCAAGTTGGAAGGTCTGTTAATTAGGGTTTGTTTTTGCCCTTTCTTTATAGACAGCCGAAGTGTGACATGGGTTGCCATGGAAATTGGCTCTAAACACCATGGCCGTCAGGAAAAAGTACCATTGCAAAAGCACACGGGCACAGTTCAGTGATTTTTATTTTGGGGGGTGGGGGGGGGGAAGCGTCTTGAAAAATACTGCACTCTGTAGAACTGTGAAAATGTTGACAACTTTGCACAGCCCCGTACTCAAAATCTCTTACTCTCTTATTCAAATCAGGTTGACTGTTTTTAGTTTTCAGGACTACGCAAACACTACTGCAGGGCTTGAAATTCGTCAATGAAAGGGCACTGCCATTTCTGTTTTTGAAGTCGTCTTTCGGAGTTTAAAAAGGGCACTTCCATTGGAAAATGAAAACGTCTATGGGAGGATTGCAAAAGGGCACCAAGGCCAAGAGCAGGGGCAACAGAGGCAATAGCCTCCGTGGCCTCTGTTAATTTCAAGCCCTGCTACTGACCTTACTACATGTAGTAGCTTAGAGTAAAAATCATTGTTTAGGTAGTGGTATTTTATGGGCTGAGTAATGTTTTTTTTTATCTTTGAATACAGCTGATGCGCAATCTGTTGGGAACTCATCTAGGCCACAGTGCGATATACACCATGTGCAGCATTATGGAAAATGGGTAAGGTTGCAAAGTGACACGATTTCTTTCTGTAGTCTGTATGGTTATTGATTAGCGTCTGCCGCCATACTTGCGTAATGCTCTGATGAGTCAAACGCTGCATTTACACTCGAAACAGCAAAGGTGGAAACAAATCCAGCATTTTTATTGCAACTGGGAAACTGAAAACTTGCCGTATTTACACAATGTCTCAATTCGGGTTCAATTTGCCTTTTGAAATGCAAGTTGTCACTAATTGTACTTGGAGCGCATGCATATCATGTATCTGCATCTGAAATTGTATTTGTAAATCTTACACAACTTACCTTTGTATGTAATTTTGTATGTGATAGTCGCTCTTTGTATTATTCATGTATTTGTAACCCATTATGTAAAGCGCATTAGGAGTTCTTTCAGTTCTGAAATAATAATAATTATTATTATGGGGTGTTTTGCGTTGTGGAACCAGTGCTGGATTTGTCAGTTAAATCTACCACACGATGCGAACTGCACAAGCTCCGCTCAAATTGTCGAATCTGTATTTGTGTAGCATTTACATTACAAGCAACTTTGGCAATTGCGGGGTTGAACCCCACCCAAGAGGTGAATTGCAAAAGGTGAATCCGACCTAGATCTAATCCGCCTTTTTTAATCCACCTTTTATGTTCACACTTGGCACCTACCGGCTTTGACTTGAAAATGCGGTGTTCGATTAGGCAAAGCCAGGTTGAGTGTAAATGTACGTACATGTACAAAGTGCTTTAGTATGTATTACTTTATTCCGTTTTAAAATGTTGTAGTTCCACAAATTTTTCACAATTTATTTGTCTCTAACGTGACATGTATATCGAGCAACAAAAGAAATGCAAACATTTTTCCACTTTTTGATTGAAAAAAAGTGGGAATTTTCAGCAGTCACACATAAATAAAAACTTTTTGAATAAACTAAAAATTTGCGGGGTTTTTTTGGTTGCCTTTCTTGAGAGACACTACAAAATAGAGTTGGACTAAAATCCATGGCCCCCTGCATACTATATTTTTTCTTTCCATTTGTTACACAGGCAGAACCTTAGTGACGTAATCCTGCTGCGAGGGGCAGTGTTCTATGTGGGTATGGCCCGCTGGGGGTCAATGAGGGTTCAATCCCTCAAACACAACTTCACTTCAGTGCTACCGTCATTCCTTAAAGTAAATACTGCCCTTATATCTATTTTTTTTAAGGTGGTGGAATGGGGGGGTGTAGAGGGAGGGACAGGGGAAGGACGTGTGTAGGGGTAGGGAGAGGCGGAGGGAGAGGTGGGATGGGGAAAGAGGCAGGGAAGGGGGTGTAGGTGAAAGACAAGATAGGAGTGGGGAAAAGGGCGGAAGGAGGGGAGTGGAAAGTTGTAGGCAGAGTGTGATGTTTGGATTGTCAGTGCAATGGGAATGGAATCTAGAACTGAGACTCAATAGACCGATATAACCTCCGCTCATTTAGCAATTGCCTATAGCAACATGCCACACATGTGAGGCATGTGTGCAGTAGAGTCGCGTGGCCACGCCGTTCGTCAGCGTCCGCGCCCTGGTCAGCGCGTATTGAAACACGCACACGCATACAGAAACTGCACGCTCGAAAGCAAAATGTGCACTTAAGTATCCGGTCGTGTGCGTGCACGTATAACACGCCTGCATTACGCGTAATGCGAGCGATCGAACAAAAACAACTCGACACACATCTAGAACGCAGTGAATGCACAACATAGCAAAACGACAAGCTAATTTTGGTGAGTTTTACCGATTTACACAAAAACACATTTATGAAGGGATTAAAAGTAGGTTTGGCCAGTCTTCTACAATCCGTATTAAACCGACTAGGGTCCTCTGTGCTGATAACAATGATGTTTATGGTTTGTTTGCGTCACTCGTGCTGCAGGTTTCCGTTGCTCTGTGCACAACATTTTTAGGACTCGGGTAACCAAAATGGAGATCCAGTTTTTGGTTACCTCAACCTGAGGCTGTGATTGGTCATTTCCAAAATGGGTGGAGCTTACTGGATCGGTCTATTGTGGTGACTCTACAAGGGGACATGGGCACACCAAAGACTACGTGTAAAAAAAAAAAACATGTCCTACTTTATAATTTTTCAACGGATTTAAACCAAAATTTTACATCATGTAAACAAGGCCTGACAAATTTCCTAGACCGAGTTTCATCAGTTTTGTGCAAGAGGTTGAGATTTAAACGCCATACGAAAAAAACCCCGTACATTTGAGAATTTGCCACTTTCGACTTGGCATCCGCCATTGTCAAGGAAACTGTCCAAGGTCCCTTTGCTCCTCTTGAATTGCGTAAAATAATCGAGATGGTTTGCAATAACATTTAGAGTGATCCTGCATTTCTTCAGAAGCTTTCGGCTTGGCACACGCATTCCACCACCGTCTCCAGCGATGTATTGACATTGAAGGAGGCCAAGTCGAAAGTGCGAATTCTGAACGTTTATATTTCAACCTTTTGGACAAAACTGATGAAAATCACGCAGTAAAATTTGTCAGGCCTCATTTAAATGTTGTGAAATTTTGGTTTAAATCCGTTGAAAAATGACAAAGTTATTTAAGATTAAAAGTAGGACATGTTTTTTTTTACACGTAGTACATAGGTGCACACTGTGTGACATTTGTTTATATGTAAAGTGCCCTCTATTGTGCACACACATCATGCTTTGCATAAATTTGCTTAGACACAATTCAAAGCCGATCTGATGGTGACCTCATTCCGTATGATGCGTGCGCACAGGGATAGCCGGCTACCATTAACCACTTCGCGACAGCTAGGCATTTTCCAATTTATTCCCCTGCAGCCGATTTCACGAAAAATTGCGCAGCTTGCGCTACTTCTGAAAATGGCACGAGCCCCATAGGCTTGCATGTAATTTTCACAGGAATGTTGCGCAGCTTACGCAATAAAAAGTTGCGCAGGCGGACTTACGCAGTGCGTAAGGCTGATGGAGCAGGAGACTGCACTAGCAGTTTTGGTTATGCAGTATACATGTATGTCTCTGGAGCTGGAGACTTGATGACTAGTTTTTATTTCAAGTCGTAATTCAATCTTATTTACCAAGTCCAGTCACAAGTCATTTTCTCCAGAGTCAAGTCACAGGTCAAAAACCAAAAACTGACTTGACCCCCAAGCCAACAAGATAATAGTGACCAGCTCTGCCCTGGTCTAATTCATGGGCTAATTCTGTATAACCGCCCCCAAGACACTCACACTTAGAACTGCATATGCAGTTCCATGTCGCGAAGTGGTTTAAATAACTCAACTATACTTTCACATCATAGCTAGGTATTTTAAATCTACCATTTTGTGTTACCACTTTGTTCAGTGTGTTCATTTTGTTTACCCAGGCTTTGCGATGCAAACACCCACTAGTAGCCTATGAAGTGACCTTATCATTGCAAAGATTGGTCAAGAAATATGGGAAGGACATGCAACCAGTCACCTGGGATATCATTTTGGATATTATTGAGGAACTCTTTAAAAATATCAAGGTTGGTATTTTTGGTTAAGATGGCCCATGCTAACTGTTTGGCTATAAAAAGCCCCAGTCACACCAGACCTGTGACCAGGTTACGACCTAGCTGTGACCAGGAAATGTTGGCATCACGGGCAAATCGTAAAAAAGAGTGTACGACTGGTCTCCGAGATCGTGGGTAATCGCTGCAGCAAAATCAGTCGCAGCAAGGTTGATAGTCATGTTCAAAACGTCTGACCTGCGATTCCAAATCGCAGACGCCTCAGTTGTACGACTGGTTGTGCCACCTGACAATTGGTGGTACTACCTGTTGTGTGAGCAGTCACAAGTCACGGCGGAAATAGATTGGACAGGCCACCAGCCCAGAGGGCATAACAGACCAAACACGGGAAGTCAGACTTGGGCAAATCTCGGCAAAGCACTAAAAACATAAAAAATTATTCGTTTTCAAATGAGACATCAACGAAAAAATAAACCAATGTTTAGTTATCGAACAATTACTGTCAATATTTCAAATTATTGGCGGTCCACTAATAATTCAACTCACAGCAAGGCTCAAAAACGGGCATATAAAAATTTGAAGTTACCAACTGTTCAATTCTGTTTTTTTCTGTCTCCAGATATATTCTACACATGAATTACTGCCAAATGGTCTGCATGATCTGCTGACCATTACGGAGACTTTACATGAGACAAAATCATTCAGTGGTTCAGCTACCAGACTCTTTGGCATTGTGGAGGAATTTGCCAGTATAAGACCGGTGAGGCTCAGGCATAACATTTTTCATTAGTCCAGGGTCGTCAGTGCCGACAGGTCCTGTCCTTACAAAATTGACCCAAAATTGATGCTAAATGACAATTTAGCATTTCCCGAACTAATTTTTGGCAGTTTTCAAAAGGAAACAACATAATTTTTCACAGGTCTGGGGTCGTCAGTGCCGACAGGTCCGACCCTGTCAAAATCAAAATATTGACTGACAGGTTTTAATTTTGAGGCTGTCAAATATCTGTCTCGTATTGCAAATCTAATCATCCCAGGGAATATGTTCTTTTTGTTTATATTACCTTGTAATGCAAACTGCTTATTCAATCCCCTGGTTCATTTCTGCCTATTCTCAGGAGAGTTCTGTGCTGACCCTAGTGTCCTTCCGAGCCCAGTCCATTCACCCTACTAAGGTAGATTGGATTCAGAACCTACAGGTTCTCATGGAGCGATACTTCAAGAATGAGCAACGGACGGCAATCCGTGAGGCTACGCTGCGTGTCTTGTCGTCCGTACTCAGCTCCACCAGTCATCTGTATGAGGTTAGGACAAACATGACTTCAATTCACTTCATAGGCCTTTTCATACTACAGCGCGGGTTGAACTCAACTCGAGGCGAACTCCAAGACCGCCCCAGGTTAAAATGCAAATTTTCAACCCTGCATTTAACCCCGCAATCAACCCCGCATCTTTTCTCACTTGTTTTGCTCAAACCGCATTTAATGTAATGTAATGGTGGACACTTGTATAGCGCACATGTCTACCCTAGGGTACTCCTGGCGCTGTTGCCATTAACATCAATGCTGCCGTCAAGGAAATCACCAGAACCATTTCGCTTCAACTAGGTGGCTACCTGGCCAAGGCGCACAACCCCATCAGCAGTTAGATTGTGGCATTCCCCCTAACAGCTCCCCAAATATCGCTTGGGTTGACGAGGCAATTGAGATTAAGTGTCTTGCCCAAGGATACAAACACGTTGGCACAAGTGGGGCTCGACCCTGTAGTCCTTCGATCACGAGCACGGCTGGATACCCACTAGACCACACATGCTCTCATTTATCTCACCCCGGGGTGAGTTCAATTCCTAATTGAAAGGAGAGGATTCACACTAGTGCAACACCAACCCGGGGCGAGTGATAATCGAGCGTTGTGCATGCGTAAGTGCTGTCCCCTGCCGGAAATAGTTCCAAAATCCATTATCGCGTTTTACGTGCATCTAAACCTCCCTATTACTGCTTTCTTCCCTGTCAGGATGATCTGATTGAGATGGTGGTCCTACCCCAACTCGGCCACGTGTCTGAAGACCGCGACCCCATCGTACGTCAAGCGGCAGTGCATCTCTTGATGGATGTAGCTCAAGGATGCCAGACACATCGATGTTTGGACATTCTGGACATTATACACAAGGTGAACTTGTACAGAGTAAATTCGCTCTTACTATAGACTGTATCGAATAGCGGCCATCATGTGGGGCAGTTTCTTTGTTCCTTGCATGGTTGCACATATTGTGCTTTCATTGTTGAACGGTTTGAGTAACAAAAGGTTACTGCTTGGTCTATACAGGGTGTTTTAAAAAAAAAGAAACCGAGATTAATTTGTTAATTTCGTGGAGATGGCTAAATATTTTGGAAATTGGCAACCACCATCTATTAGCTAATGATGTCCTCTTTCTTATGACGCCACGAAATCCAATTTACGGTCACACATGACTGAGCACGGAGCAGTGTAATCAACCATGTCAGAACTGGTCTTGCACCAAAAAGATGTTTTCATAATGAACCATGTCTGCCCAGTGCAGGGCTTTTGTTGGGCCTCCAAATGATGCAATCCTCAGCCTGTTATTTCATTGCACACTCCTTAAAAGTCGAAGGACACCGGGGTTAGGTCAAGACAGGGAAAGGCACCCAAAATGTGTAATCACCCAAAATGTGTAATTTCATTTCCCGTTCAAGGTTGTTATGAGACCCATGCATACCAGAGCCAGTCTCTGCATCACATCAGAACTACCAGACACCACTAAGAACCCACTGCCCCATCAGAGAGTTGCTGAGAGTGAAGAGGACTTAGTGGACATAAAGGCCGCTGCTCAGAGCCTTGTGGAACTATTCAGGGTATAAACCATTTAATTTATTCACTCAATTACTGTCCTTTCTGCTGTTTAAAGATATATAGTCTGTGGTTCTCAGCAAATTTGATTTTTCTCCGAACAAATTTTTAAAGCATTTACTTTATTTTAACGAAAAAACATCAAACTTTGTTTTTTAGAAATCGGCAACCATGTGAAAAAAAGGCCTTTTTTATTCGGCCGTTTTTGCGCCTTGCCTAGACGTGCCCAGGGGCCAATTTCATAATCGGGACAGACACTTGTGTTACGTTTTCGGCCGTCCCAGTTATGAGCGTATATTGAAAATTTGTACACAGAGTTTGTAACCCTTTTTTGTACTAAGTTATCTCTTCAGCACAACTGAAATTCATTTCTTTTATTTTGAGACCAGACAAAGGTATTTTCTGGAAAATATGTTCCCGGCTCCAGCAAAACCCAACACTTGTGATGAAAATTCACAATTTAAGTTTTGGTATCAGCTTAGTGTGCATACAAAAAGGTATCTTTTAAAACATGTTTGAGGAAATTCTGAAAATTTTTGGCGAAGTTATGACCAATTAAAGTTTGACCCTTGACAGATCAGAAAAAGTGACATGGAGCTATTGGTCTTTAAAGTTTGACAAACTGGTTGATTATTTAATTTTGTCAATAATATGAGGAATTTTGAGACAGTTCAAACAACAAAACAAATCTTGAATGTATCCCGATGTTGATTCTGCCAAATTTTCAAGTTGATCCCAGAGGCCATTTTTTAAGGTTGTGGGCCCATATCACGTAATGGGAAATGCCGAGAAGCGTCGGGGTTTGCCAGAGTCGGTTACATATGGTCTGTGTTGCCAAAATGCCCCCTTTACCGTGGAAAGACTCATCTCTTTATCTGTCTGTTTACAGAGCAAACTGTATCGTCTGCCCTCCAGTCACTGTGTATTAGCCTTTGAGCTGCTGGTCAAACACATGAAGGCCCAGTACCAACATGGCTACAGTTCATCCATGGCCAGGAATATTAGACTCTTGGTAAGATGCAAGGGGGGAGATGGACACGATAGTGCCACCTCCGTTGGGACGTTCTCATTTCATTATGCGACAGCGCGGAGTGAACATTTCCACCTATTGTGTCAGGGTTCTCCACGAGATGTTTTGCTAGGGCGTGCCGCCCTACCTAATTTTTGTGCCGCCCGTGCAAAATCTCGACCACCCGAGCAAAATCACGACCGCCCTAGCAAAAAAGAATGCCGCACTGCAACAATTTTCACGATACCTTTCATGTATTTACATCATGTATGTACACGGGCCGCTCCCAAGGAAAACGAACTGATGTCGCCCTCTGTTGACTAAATCCGTCTAACATAGTCGGGTACTTTGTTTACGCGCAGTTAGTACGGCTTTTTGCGTACTAGGGAGTACAGGTGCCCCACTCGGTACCGATCAAAACAAAAAGACATAAAAGGTGAATACCCGTCGCGCGTCACTTGCGTTTGCGCTTTTTTTTTTAACCGGCCGGAAGAGACATCGTCATGAATTTAAAAAGGAAATTTTGGAGGTGGAAGTGAACGTGTAAGTGGTGGGAAAATTTAAAAAAAAAAAAAAAAATGTTGAGGAAAAAACGAATAGTGACACAGTTTGTGATCTAAATTCGTATCTGTGACGACAGAAACACATCCTTTATTATCCCTTCTTGATGTGCATCCCGCGTTCAATAGAATAATATAAGGATAAAACTAATTCCAGATAACAGAAAAATGGGGGCGGGGCTTCGCGGGGCGGGGCTTCGCGGGGGCGGGGGAGGGTGGGGTGCCGCCCTAGCAAATGAAAAACCTGTGGAGAACACTGTGTGTGTACGCATTGCCATGTTACACACACTAAATACAGTTCGCACAGTCTTGTACCCACGACCCATTGTTCCGCTTTTGGACTTAGTTTTTTTAGGGACTGCTCTGTTTGTTTTGTACAAGATTCCCAATCGCGGACCCCTTTGGCAGTCACGGACCCTATTGTTCCTATTGTTATAAAACGTCCCCCATTTGAATGCAGAAACAATATATTCTCACTTTTGTATCCTTGTGGAGACATCCCTTTGTTCTCATGTACAAATTGGTTTTAGGGTCAGGGAAACAATTTTCAAATGCTTCTATTTAAAGATGGTATACATGATTGGTAAACTGTTACAAATAGTTTTATCCCCATGTGTGATTGAAGATATGCATGATTAAAACCAACCTGAGCAAAAACCAGCTTCGTACTTTTGAGAAAACAGTCCAGGGTTTTGCAGTCATTTCGCCCCAAAACCACGTCGCCCTAAACCACTTCGCCCTGAACCACTTCGCCTTCGCCCTAAACAACAACCTGTGCACGAAGTTGTTTTGGGGCGAAAACTGGCATTTGGGCGAAGTGGTTTGGGGGCAAAATGGCACTTGGGCAAAATGTTTTTGGGGCGAATTGAATTTATGTCTCACGAGACGAAAAATGATTGTTTTGCTCATTTCTCAAAGACTATAGCACTTCAGACAAAACCATTTCAGGGGAATTTTACTACCGTCATCATGTTTATATTGTGTAAGTTATGTGTAAATCTGATTCTTCGAGATACTAATCATGTGTACTGCCTTTAAACCAGAATTACTTTCCTGAGCTTAAATTTGCAGAATGGACAAGGCTATTTTCAATTTTGCCAAATCAGCAGGCAGTTTCATGCACATCATACCCCCCTCTTCCTTCTTCCCCCCTCCCCCACTCCCCCTCCCGCCCCCTAGTAAGATGTGCTTTGTGCCAAGTTTGATCAATTGTGCTTTTTGTTTTTTAACTGCTTTTATTAAAATGATGATAAATGTGGGTAATATTTACACCATGTCATTATAACCACAAAATTGACACAGTATCGTCTATCCTTCTGATTGTCTCCCCCTCTGTGTTGTCTTGTCAAGGTATTTGAGCACCTGCTGATGCTACGTTCTGATTCCATGTTCCACATTGGTCTTCCTGACAAAGACGGCAATGTGAAGTACAGCTCCTATGTACTCTGCGATTGCAAGTAAGTAAACACACTTTAAAACAATTGAAAGTGTGCTGAGAGTGTTGAGCCTAGCGTACATCGACCTTGCTACTGGAAGCAACTAGTGGCAACTGGTGTTTCCAGCAACTGGGAGCAACCATGGAGGAAGAAACAAACATGGAGCAACAGATCAATTGCTCAAAAAGGTTGATGTACGCGCACTTGCAACTACCGGCAACTGAAAAAATCCCAGTTGCCGCGAGTTGCTCATGTTCTACATGTACTTTCTGGCAACTAGTTGTACCCAGTTGCAGCAGTTGTGTCGATGTACGCGTACTTGCAACTAGTTGCTGCCAGTTGCTCGCGTGCATCTGATCACGTGCGCGCACATCGACAGCAACTGCAAGCACAGTTGCTTCCTGTCGCAAGGGCAATGCACTCTAGGCTTTACCGAGTTGCTGTGTCGATGTGCGCGCTCTGAAAATGTAGATATAGCTGGATTAGTTGCCGCTAGTTGTGGAACTAATCAGTTTCTGTCGATGTGCGCGCTACGCACACATCGACAGCAACTGATCAGTTGAGTTGCTTCTAGTTGCAATGTCGATGTACGCTAGGCTTTAAATATCTCAACTCAACCTTATTGGTTAGCAACGGTGCGCGGCAGCCATTAACTCGGTTAATGTGAAGTCGAACTTGGGAAAGTCTACGCCCCACCGTGAGTTGAAATATTGACAGTAATTGTTCGATAACTAAACGTTGGTCAATTTGTTTTTTTGTTTTTTTCATTCATGTCTCATTTGAAAGCAAATAACTTTTATGTTTCTAATTAAATATCAATTCAAGAAATTTTTTGAGGTGCCACATCCAAAATGCACGGAGAATACATCTTTAATTTTTTCCCCATACAGATTGGAGATGGACATAACCGGTAAGGCCTCCCCTCCGTCATTATGTGCCTCCCCGCCCCTCACAGAGCGTTTCTGTAAGACCACAGTCATCCCGTTTGCCGATGCATTCAAGGTTATCACTACCTGCCTCAAATATGTAAGTTTAAACCCACGCTCAGTTCATTCCAAGCATCATATAAAATAGATAAACCTTTATTGTCCTGCCTATAGGCCTTTTCCCACTAGGACCACAATCCCATGGGTGAACTCGGCCCGAGTTCAATCCCGCGTCGATTCACACTTGCTGTTCTGAATCTCGCCCCAGGGCAAACTCACCCCGGAGATCGGCACCTCCTCCCTCACCTGAACAAGTGAGAACTCACCCCTGCCCCTTTTCAGACTACTATTCTCGCCCAGGAGAAAGTGTCTCGCCCTGGGGCCAAAATGTTCAACCCTGGTCCCGAGCAGGGTTGAACTCGCCCCGGGGAATAAGCAATCTCAGGGTGTGGCTCGGGGTTGGCGCTGGAGCGAGACTTGCAAGTGGGAATCAGGGCTTATTTTCACCCTGGCATTGCCCGGGGCCACCCCTGAGATTTTGTCTAGTGGGAAAAGGCCTTATGTGTGCATGGAAATCTGGCCTCTGGTCAACTTTTGTTGAAACCATGTACATGGTGTCCCAAAAAAATATCCAGGTCAAACCAGGCAATCTCCGAATCTGTTTTCCCCGATCCTGATAGGGAATCTTCTTTCATAAAAAATAGTCTTTATTGCATCAAAATCAAGCGAATCGAAATTTATATCATTTTTGGTGCAAATAGGAGTGACTGCCTATTAATCACGTTTACAGACGGCATCTTCGTTGGATAAAAATGCTACTGCGTATTAAACGCCATAAAGTACGCGCACGCACACGCTGAAACATGTTCCAAACACGCACGCGTGTTGCTCGAAATTTGTTCAAAATACGGCGCAACCGATGCGCGTCACAAAAAAATCCGCTTAATTTCATGATGCACGTGGCAATTTGTAGGAAGTGACGTCATTTGAACATGATCAATTGACTAAATCCTAAACTGGGTGGCCAATTGAACCAGGGTGTGCTGCACCAAAAATTACATAACTTTTGAATCGCTTGACTGCTTTTGATGCAATAAAGACTACTTTTCATGTAAGACAATTTCCCATAAGGATTTGGGTAAACATATTGGACGTAATTTTGTAATTGTACTGCATGACTATGGTATTGAACGAAAGAAAGAAAGTCCAACGAGAACACCATTTTATTTTACACATACCACTAGTTACATGTACAAAACGTACATTGGAGCAGTTAAGCTGGTTTCAATTACTTTCCAGCATTAGACCACTGTTTGAAATAGGAATCTTTAGGAATCCATGGCTGCCTTCGGGCGTGTACTTTTGTTAACACGAGTATACTCCTGCGCGCGCGAACGGCAAGATTAACGACACTTGGGTCAGTGAGAGTATGCTCTCGCTACTCCCCGACAAATAGGGAGTGTGCTCTTACTCCTGACGAGTGTCATGTGATTTGTACGAAGATGGCGGAATGTGGGTGGGATTTTTGGTGAATTTGCTCAACGTGTCAACTGGATAACTGAAACAACAACTCACTAAGGCATCAAAGGTTCTCACGACTTACGGTCTGTATTTTCTTCAGTTTCTTGTAAGCAGTGAAACGGCGTTTTTTGTGTAGTCGTGGCAAGAGACGACTATCTTGACTGATGGCCATTCGCGCATGCGGACTGCGTACTTGCCATACGCGTAATGTGGCATTACTCCAGAGTAGCGAGAACTGTACGCCCGCCCTGAACGCAGCCCACATGAAACAAAAATTTGTGTATATGTGTCAACTGATGTAGGTTTCACCTTGTTTGTTTTTCTTGACTAATAAAATTGTGATTGTTGCTTTAGAAGACACATGTTTTATGTTCTACAGGAGAGTGACTGGCAAGTGCTGAATCGAGTTTCCCAGAGTCTGGCCAAAGCCATGCAGAACAGAAGCTTAGTGTTAGCCTCCAAGGCCAACTTAGATCTGCTCTGTAGGACGCTGTGTGCAATGGTAAGCTACAGCAAGTACAGTTCACTATTAGTATTGTTAGTTTTTCTCTGACAATACATTTAGCTAATTTAGTTCTGTGACTAGTTACATGACACCGTCTCGCAGAATTAGGTGACTTTTTTTGTAGTTAAATTGTAAATAAAAATATTAAAAAAACAACAAAAAAACTCAAAATACCTTGTTCTTTCATTGATTTTCAGATCGACGACCGAAGCCGCATCCAGAGTTTTCAGCAGACACTGTCAACGTTCACCAGGGCAGATTTCTATGTTGGAGTGTATCGTGTCCTGACAGCGCTGGTTCCCTACCATAATCAGCTGGACAATAGGAGACAGGTGAGGGCGCTAAAAAAGCGCATCATTAATTGCAATCGGCTACTCTGACTGCAAATATTTGTGACCCGTTTTCACCCAAATGTTTCACCCAAACCACTCGGCCACGGTACCCTGCAAAGGATGACATTTTTGCGTACAATTTTTTTGTACGCAAAGACGTCATTCTATAGTGCGACGCATCGCTAAAATTGCTATTCTTTGTGAAGTTCGTACCCGCTTTTCAGTGGGTAATATTTCTTGTTCTTTGCATTAAAATCATTTAAGAGTTCCACTTGTTGAGCACAAGGTATTTGTTTTTTTTGGGTATAATTCTCCTTAAAGGCACAGACTCGTCAGCAATGCGCGCGCGCCAAATTCGTGCCACGAAATACGCAGCTCCATAGCAAACGCACAGAGCTGCGTATTTCGTGGCACGAATTTGGCGCGCACGCATTGCTGACGAGCCTGTGCCTTTAAAGCACTAGCTGAAAATGCGTGCTTACTGTAGCAGAAAAGTGTGCTAACATTAAGGTTATAGACGGCCAAAGTGTGACGTGGGTTGCCATGGTAATTGGCTATAAACATCATGGCCGTCGGAAAAAGTACCATTGCAAAAGAACAGGGACACGATTCAGTGATTTTTAGTGTAGAGTCATTGCCTAGGCAACTAACAAAATATGACGTATTCACTTCAGCGGTCTATTTCAAGGCGTGCTTAAAGATGTTATGCCGTGGAGAGAGGAATTATAATTATTTTTGCATGTTTCTATTCTTTGATATATTAATTATCGATTTCTTATCTCGTTTTACATTTTATATTAATAAAAAAAGTGAAAATTTAGGCTTAATTCCAACCCATGATTTTCCCCTTTTCTGGTAACTGTCGAAATCCCGCTGCTGCAGGCAGCAAACAGATTTGGCCAAATTCGTGATGTCATTTTACGGAGACGTTTTTAGCCAAGAAAGGCTCGCGCACGATATCACTCCGCGCCAATACAATAGTCTGGTGCCGCACACATTGTATAAGAAGAAACCTGTGTTTGGTCTTGATCCCACCGCTATGGCCGGTATGCTCGCCCGCGTGCGTGCGTGATCAAGTGCTTTGTAAAGTACACGCCGAACGAACGGCCCGCCAGCCGGTATGGTTTCAGCGAGTGCGCGCTGAACATTCTCGTAAAATTGTTACATTGCATTATCGACACAGTCACATCACAAGACGCCCCCAAAACACTGCTTGATAAATGTTCTAGTGTTGGGATTAAATTTAACATCCACAAGTATCAAATGAAGAGGAAAGAACAGGTCTAAGTTTTTACATCAAACGGATATTTTAGGGTTTGGTTTTCGTCTCAACAACGTACGTTCATGGTAAGTTTTACGATGAATATAAATTCCACATTTAGATGGTCAAAATATTTAGGCAATCGGCTCAAACAAACATGGTACATTTACCATGAAAACTTCCAAGGACAAAATAATTATTGACCAAAAAGGGTTGAGAAAAAGTTGAGAAAGAAAGAGAAAGCCGAGGCAGTACCGTTCCAGTTTCGTGTTGTCGACTTCGGTCGTCGATTCGAACACCGGACTCGCGATATTCTCTGATTTCTTCCTCGCTTTCTTCCTCGGTTAATTCTGGCTCAAACTGATACGGTTCAACCGTAGGAAATTCACTGGATGATTCTTTATCGCTGTCGTCATGAAATGAATGCGATGAGCAAGAAAAAACATCGCTATCTCCATCGGAAAAACGTCAACACTGGATCACTTGTCAACATGTTGTTCCAAAATGCCACGTTGTGAAATAACAAGAAACAGCCGTCGGCCGGACGCGTCCGTAAAATGACGTCACGATTCCGTGGATTTTCCAATGTCAAACTTTTAGGCCCGACGGCTGTTGTTCAGATTTTGCTTCGAGTTTTGCCTGAAAAGTGGGCCAAAAAAACTGCTATTGTAAAAAAACATTCGCACAGTCTAATTTTTTTCTGAACAGTTTTCCTGGCATAATTAGATGTATTTAATGGTTTAATGTGTAATTTTGGTAAATTCCTCTCTCCACGGCATAACATCTTTAAGCATGTGCATGCCTGGAAATGGGCATTGTTGCATCACTAGTGTTTAGCAAACTCTGAACTAGCAAACGTGTTGCAAACTCCATGAAATAGCCAGGGCCCCCATTAAAGGCCCAGTGTATCATTTGCAATGACCCCAAAAAGTAATCGACGAGTTTACAGGGGAAAAGTTCTAAAAGTAAAGATTGAATTAATAGCAACTACCCAATAAAAGGTTTCCGCTCAAAATGATATAATTTTACCAGAAAATAATCCGTAAAGATGACATTATTTTGTTTACTTATTTTTGGTTCGCATCTACGCGGTCTAAAATGCATGGGCGCTGTGTACTACGTGTGCGTGTTCCAACGCGATGGATTTTTATGGATCGCGCGCACACGCAGTATATGATGTGCACCACAGAGTGCATGACGCAAGCCACATAGTTCCCGATCAACTGAGAACGAATATTTGAAACACCTCTCCAAGACCAGGAAAAAGCATATGGATTTTCATGGTTTTTTTTAAACGTGGTACATTTGACAAAGCTGAAATTTCTTCGGATGAGTTTGTTGCTGTCTTTCTTTTGATTTTCAATGGTTTAAATTGCAGAATCGCTTAAAAACAGATCACCTACAGGGCCTTTAACACCAAATAGGCTGCTAAACAGTACCATGAAATTAGCCCCTAGGTGCTGATAATGACTCTTGCCATTTAGCCATTCAGGCCATTATCAACATCCGGTCTAAATTATAGAGTTTAAGACCGGTCAAGCACACATTTATTCCCCCATTCCTTCCTCAATCTTCACTTGTCCCATTTGATCACCAGTTCGACCTCATCAAGTGCCTCGAGGCCGGCCTAAAGCTAAAGTGTGCCCAGCAGTGTGTGGACGGTCTGACTCTCTGCGTGATGGAGATGCAAGACACTATGGTCAAGATAATCCCATCGGTCATTCTGGAGATGTCCAAGATGTCTGCTACTCCTAGTATGGCCATACCGGTCCTCGAGTTCCTCTCCAGTAAGTCACCTTATATTACATAAAGCAGATTTTAAAATGCCTTATAAATGTCCAAATATCGAGTTGTCAATGTGATTCTACCAAGTGAAAGAATCTCCGAAGAAGAAAATCTGAAACTGTTCTGAGCGTGATCCAAAACTGGTAAACATTGGATGGAAATTTCAATATTTTACAATCATATTACAAAAATTAACAGAACAATTTTGGATTGGCACACTGTGCCATCAGATTTTCAAGAAATAGTTGAAAATGCATGCAAAATCTTTTAGTTTTATTGATTGTCCGTCCCTCACGCATAAAAACAACCTCTGCATAAAACTGTAAAGTCAATTACAACATGTGATAAACTGGGTGTGTGTATTAACACCAGTAGCAGGTAAACATACAGGTTGACTTTAGTTTTCATTTGTTGTAATGATTATTAAAAAGAAAGGCATTTGTCTCCTGATTTCCATCCCTCACATGAGGGACGGAATTGGATCACGCTCTTCTACAGAACCCTCATTTATTATCATTTTAACAGTTTGGGAAGAATTCTGTGCACAGCTTTCCGGTTTGTTTATCACGGATATTACATCCAGAAAAGGAACATACACGTACAAAACAACACAATCAATTAAATTGAAAACGGACAAAATGCATAAAAAAACCAGTAGAATAAGTATCCGCGACACTGTTGAGGATGACACAAAAAGCTAAAAACGGCTTATTTACATTGCGGTCCTCAACGGTGACATCATGTCATCCGCCATTTTAGGTGTCATTTGACAATCATGACCAACTTGTCCCGAGTGCTAACCAGCAAAATGAGTGAGAAAAGCATATCTGTTGCGTTACCTAAACGGCCCTAGAAGTGCAGGTTCTCAGTGACCATTTCACGCAGGGTGGCGCACCCTACCTCAGCAGCTGGTGCAGTCAGCCTTATCACAAGAGATGGTCATAATGAGCGATATCTTACTAAAGGCCCGTCTATACGAGCCAACATTTGTTGGCCAACAAAGACCAACTTAAAGTTGGAACTAGTTGGGCGGTACATGGATGCGCTCGACCGCTTGAACCAACATGTTCCAGCATATCTCGACTGCAGTTGGTTGCTGCCTATAACGTGACAGGCGTTCTAATGTGCTATTGGCCCATTTCTCCAACAAGCTCCAACAAAGTCGGGCGATATAAACATGTTCCAACTTGGACCAACTTGTTGGATGATGTTGGGCGTTGTCTGGAGGGACGTCCGCACCATCCTACTTTTGGTTGGCCGACATCGTCAGGCACGTGTTGGACCTTGTGTTGGACCTTGTGGGGTGTTATGGCCGAGCGGTCTAGTGCATCGAACTCAAGTTCCTGTGCCAGTACTAGAATGTGGGTTCGATTCTGGGCCGTGACGGGTTGTGGCACTTGTGCTCTTGAACAAGGCACTTAATCACACTTGTTTCGTCCTTCGGAAGGGATGTAACGCCGTTGGTCCAGTGTGTTAGGTTTCGGAAACACTCTAAAGATCCCAGAGCATTCTTTCGTGAAGAGCAAGGGGAGGGATTCCCTGGTGTCGCTGGGCGTTTCTAGTTCAACTATTTGAATATCTATGTTAATTGATCCCATTCCTGTAATTGGCGGTCCTTCCGCTGTTGGATGTGGTGAATAAATAAATTTTTAAAAAATAAATAAACAAATGTTGGCTCGTGTAGACGGGCCTTAACTGATAAAATATGTTACATCTTTCAGCCTTCTTGATCTTTTGGTCAGATTATAATCTGGATTTCTGTTTTAGATACTTATTCTGCAGTTGGATGTTTACCATCTGTAAGCGTTCGCTGAATAGACCGATCCAGTAAGCTCCGCCCATTTTGGAATTGACCAATCACAGCCTCAGGTTCAGGTAACCAAAATCTTTGGTTACCTGAGTCCTCAAAATTTTGTGCACAGAGCTACGGCAAATGCAGCACGAGTGACGCAAAAACACCATAAACATCATTTTTATCAGCGCAGAGGAGGCTAGCGGGTTTAAAACGGATTGTATAAGACTATCCTAACCTACTTTTAATCCCTTCATAAATGTGTTTTTGTGTAAATGTGAAAAACTTACCAAAATTAGCTTGTCGTTTTGCTAAGTTTTGCATTCACTTCGTTTTAGATGTGTGTCCAGATGTTTTTGTTCGATGGCGCGCGTTACGCTATTGCAGGCGTGTTGTACGTGCACGCACACGACTGGATACTTAAGTGCACATTTTGCTTTCGAGCGTGCAGTTTCTGTGTGCGTGTGCGTGTTTCAATACGCGCTGACCAGGGCGCGGACGCTGATGCACGGCACGGCCACGCGACTCTACTGCACACGTGCATGGCACGTGTGGCATGTTGCTAGGCAATTTCTAAATGGGCGGAGCTTACTGGATCGGTCTATTGTGTTGGTTCATTTCAACAGGTCTGATCTGGTTTCCCCACCTGTATGCAAGCTTTGTTGAGAATCAGTACATGAGCATCTTTGCCATTGCTCTTCATTACACAAACACTTTCAAGTAAGTTGGTCAGATCTTGTCTGGTTTTTGTTGGTTTTCAGGTTTTTTAAAGCTAAATCATATGGGCCTTATCAGGACTCGAACCCGAGACCTCTGACTCACCGGGCAGATGCTCTTCCAGCTGAGCAATAAGACTCAAGTTTTATTAAAGGAGATGTTCAGTTTTTTTTCTTCAGAAAATGGATTTCATTCTAACTTAACAATCACATAAAATACCTCCCCAAAATACTATCCATGGGAAGAAAACAGGAAATTTGCAATCTCTAATTTGGATGTGGAAGCAAAAAGATTGGTGTAATCACTGCACTGCTTTATGGAACCAGACAAATTAGTTTACAAAACATTGGTGGTTTTTGATGATATCCTTGAAAAAATATGGTGTGAAATTTCAGAATGGTAATGAGAACAATATGACAAATGATATGGTTTAAAAATCTCAACACCCATGGGAAAAATCAGGGGTCACAAAATGTGATGTGAACACGCTCCTTTAAATGAAACAATTGTGCAAAGAAGTAACTTTGACATTGCTTAAACTGCTTGGTGTTGCAGTGTAGTGGAGTGCGTGTGGTCTAGTGGGTATGAAGAGGGACTCCCAATCAGAGGTTGTGGGTTCAAGCCCCACTTCGACCAACGTGTCTGTGTCCCTGGGCAAGGCACTTAATCCCAGTTGCCTCGTCAACCCAAGCGATATTTGGGAAGCTGTTCAGGGGAATGCCACAATCTAACTGCTGATAGGGTTGAGCGCCTGGCTAGCAGCCACCTAGTTATAGCGAAATGGTTCTGGTGATTTCCTGATGGCAGCGGTAATAATGGCAACAGCGCATGGAGCACCCCGCAGGGTGGACATGTGCGCTATATAAGAATCCACCATTTTTATCATTATTATTATTAGTGAAGCTCCATTTTTTTTTCAAAGTTTTGCTTAAATTTTTATCTCTGTAGGTTTTCATTGTACGTTGTGTCACTGGCTCACCACGTCATTGCCATGTGGTTTATCAAGTGTCGTCTTGCATTTCGAAGGGAGTTTGTCAATTGCATCACAAGGGTACGTCCAAATTTAGCAGTCTGTTATCACGCGAAAAAGTATAGAGTGCCTTCATAGCAATATGAGAAATAGCAGACCCTAGGGGCCATTCAAAATAATCAATGTTAAAAACTTTTTTATTTATTTGGATTTTTAAATCTTGAACAACACAATCCATAAACGTACATCTATACATGTCCTACATTCAATGGTACACAAAAGTGTCACTGTTACACAACAACGCACATGCACAATAACATCGAGGTGCGAACGTTTTCGGTTAGGCAACTGGTCCAGCACAAGTACCAGTGTGATTGTGCCCTTAAAGGCCCAGTGGATCATTTGCAATGACCCCTAAAAGTAATCAACGAGTTTACAGGGGAAAATTTCTGAAAGTAAAGATTGAATTAATAGCAACTATCCATTGAAAGGTTTTCGCTCAAAATGATATAATTTTACCAGAAAATAATCCGTAAAGATGAAATTATTTAGATCGTTTGCAAACGATTTACTTATTTTTGGTTCGCATCTACGCGGTCCAAAATGCATGGGCGCTGTGTACTCCGTGTGCGTGTTCCAACGCGATGCATTTTTATGGATCGCGCGCACACGCAGTATGTGCGCCACAGAGTGCATGATGCAAGCCACATAGTACCCGATCAACTGAGAACGAATATTTGAAACACCCCGCCAAGACCAGGAAAATGCATATGGATTTTCATGTTTTTTTTAAGCGTGGTACATTTGACAAAGCTGAAATTTCTTCGGATGAGTTTGTTGATGTCTTTCTTTTGATTTATAATGGTTTTATTCGCAGAATCGCTCAAAAACAGATCATCTACAGGGCCTTTAAACGTACCAGTGCGTACCTTATAAATAGTTAATCTGTATAGCATAGTGGTCATCTACCTGTACATGTACATCAAAAGAGTTAATTGTCTGTGATCGGGGTTGATTCACCTTAAAAAAAAAATATCAAATTTGTCATTTTTTTTTTAACATTAAAAAATCCACCAATAAGAGGTAAAAGAAAAAAAGGGAAATTTATGAAACATTAGGAGAAAAATTTTAACATTTCAAAATCAAACCTTTTTGCCCCATTGCTTTTTTACCAAATTTAAATATTTCCAAGGATTCAACAAACCCACAAAATCATCAATTTTTATTGTAGTTTATTTTAAAATAATTCTTGAACACAGACTGTACAACTTATACCAAATTTCTACAATTTATTATTAATAAAATACAATTTTTAAGATACACGTGCATGCTTTATTTAACTTTCGAGAATAAACTTTGGATGTGCCAAACTTTATTTGTATTAAACCCACAGGGACTGCGAGCAAGTGCACCCAAGATGTCACTGGAAAACCCCGGACGGGCTAAACTCCGCCGAAGTAGCAGCCTAACAGATAAAACAAACCTGTACGTGTAGTATGTACATGTAGATAATAACAAATAATATCAGAGCATTTATAATGAGCACAAAAACTATGGATGCTAGGATAGGGCGACAATTTGTGTGTAAAAAAGGTATATTAGGGCGACACGCTCAATAGGGCGACATTTTGGTGTCGCCCTAATATTTTTTTTTTTTTAAATCATTTTTTTTAAATCGAGAACCATTTTTATTAGGTCTAGAACTGTCTCTCTTAGGTCTGTAACCATCTTTGGAAGCTTTGGGTAGAAAAATAAGGTGTCATTTTGAGTGATTCTTGCCGAAATTTCGGTGGTTCTCGGGGAAAGGCTTCCCGAATTGACGCCCTATTGCGGCATCCAGAGTTCTTGCAATATCTAACATGATTGTCATTCAAAGTCGCCGTGGCCATTATTATTTTCACTGCTTAGACACGGTACCGTGTGTCTGGGGGATCCTCTATAACCGGCCTCCTGGGGATTCCCTTGGAAATCTGCCCAGAATCCATGTAGTACTTATATACAATGTTTCTTCAATCTTATTGAAATATATCACTTGATATCTATACAACTGATTCCAAGATCATATATTTTCCACAACTTACATGATTTAATTAATTTTAATTAAAACTAAGCATTTTATATATTAACATAATCCCGTCGTGAATATGGCCACTGATGCCGGCATGGCGTTAAACTCCAAACTCACTCACTATTTTCACTGCCATCGTGGAATAACCAGAACCATTTGTGACCTGACAAAATGAGCGTAAAGTCAAAATTTTCAAAAATTGGATATTGATATTGTTGAATTTAGCAGAAAAAGAGCTTTCCAATGGTATATAACACATAAGGTAAAAAACTAAATGTCCCGTACCATGAAATGACCCTATATAACAAGGTTTAAACGCAAAACTTAAAATTTAAGCTCATCCATTGTGGTTTGACACAAGATTTTACTGTCAATTAGAGAAGTCTAAAAACTTTGATTAAGCATGTTTAATCAAAAACGTCTTTTTGTGCCAAGATTGTCCAAGAAAGATGGCGACAAATCAAAAGACAAGACAACTCGTGAGTCACAGCGAGCAAGCAGCGAGTCACTGAGTGAGTTACACTCGCTACTCACTGAGGGATGCCTAGACATGATGGCCAGATACGCTCACTCAAACTGCACCACGGTACCAAAAAGGTTGGTTTCGTTCATTCAGTCGTAGGTTTCACTGAAATGACCGAGACGAGACAGCTCGTGAGTCATAGCAAGCAAGCAGCGAGTCACTGAGTGGGTTACACTCGCTACTCACTGAGGGATGCTTAGACATGATGGCCAGATACACTCACTAAAACTGCACCACGGTACCAAAAAGGTTGGTTTGGTTCATTCAGTCGTAGGTTTCACTGAAAAAGTTTGACATGTACAGTTGAAGTCAGAAGTTTACATACATGTACACCACTACCATCATCACCCAAAATGGTAAACAGGACTACCAGAACCATTGCAAGGTGTGCAAGCTACAGTTGAAGTCAGAAGTTTACATACATGTACACCACTACCATCATCACCCAAAATGGTAAACAGGACTACCAGAACCATTGCAAGGTGTACAAGCTACAGTTGAAGTCAGAAGTTTACATACATGTACACCACTACCATCATCACCCAAAATGGTAAACAGGATTACCCGAACCATTGCAAGGTGTACAAGCTATGTTTTAAGTACTGCAAGCACGTGAGGAATTCCACAAAATCACGACTTCAGTCAAGACTGTTACAAAACTGGTGACAACGCAAGTTGCTTAACACCAGTTTTAACACAGTTGTATGTAAACTTCTGACTACAACTGTAGTTCAGTTTTTCATAAAGAGTGAATTTGATTTTCAATTATTTTCCTTGACAGACCCACCCACATTTTACAAATTGTTTGGATAGACTCTAACTTAAAAAAAAATGCTTAGAGAGGTATACCTTCATAAACCAAAGTTTCGTGTTTTAAACACATTGCTTAAAAATATTTAGTCTAGTTTAAAGATAGTATACATGATTAGTAAACTGTTACAAATAGTTTTATCCCGCTGTGTGACTGAAGATATGCATGATTAAAACCAACCTGAGCAAAAACCAGCTCCGTACTTCGTCTAACTTTTGAGAACCATTTCGCCCTGAACCACGGCCTGTGCACGAAGTATCATTTGGGCGATGTAGTGTTTGGCCGAAGTGATTTGGGGCAAAATGGCACTCGGGCGAAGTGGTTTGGGAGCGAAATGACACTTGGGCGAAATGGTTTTGGGGCAAATTGAATTTTCGTCTCATGAGACGAAAACTAATTGTTTTGCTCATTTCTCAAAGACTATAGCACTTTGGACAAAACCATTTCAGGGCAAGTTTTCTACGGTCATCATGTTTATAATGTGTAAGTTACAATGTAGGCGAAAATCTGTGAACATTTCTGATTTTCGAGATACCAATCATGTATACTGCCTTTAAAGCAGATCAAAATGCAAGACTTCAATTTTCTTTTTTGACCCACCAACCCACATTTTTAAAATTTAGAATCATTGACAATTTTGAATAACCTAAATCGCTTGAAAAAACAAGAGCATACATGTACCTTTAAAGCTAAAGTTTGGTGTCTTTGAAATAATCAGTCCAGTTTACAGCAATATTGCAAATCGAAAAAGAGTAAATTGCTGCAAGGAACCCCACCTCAGACAAGAAAATTAAACCTACACCCTTTAAAACGCCACATTTGGAGCTTTGTGTTCTACAATTATATCACAATAGTGGTTGTAATTGGCTGAAAAAATCGTACACATTTTGCCTATAAATTGTTGGCATCTGGGTCATTCTATAAATTTGGGGTCCACTTTTTCTGTCCTCGTTACATCTGACATCTTGTAAAATGTTGTATTTTGTAAATTCAGGACATATTCTTTAAATGCCTTCTATTTCAAAGAGTGATTACATAAAATACCATTCATAAAAATATGGTTTGAAGGCATTTTTAATGATACTTGTATGGCAAATAGCAGTATGTCAGGTGTAACGGGGACAGAAAAATGTCACACGTTGGACCCCAAATTTATAGAATGACCCATCTCTGAGATCAAAATATAAAGAAGCATCGTCCTCTGAAAGTGTATTTTCCAACTGCATGTATTGGGTACGATATATATTTTTGTCAGATCCCCAGTTGCTGAATTCCTGCTGGCAGGTGGCCAATCGCAGTCATGGTTGCTAAGCAACAAAATAATCACCATAACGACGAGTGGCGGAAGCTCCAAGATGCAGAAAAACGGTCTGTGCGACAAATGCCAGTCGTTGATCAGGCTAGAAACGGGGGAAGAGGAGCGCAGAGATGGTACAGAGAGCTCTTCCATCTTGAGGTCGGAGGATTCCGCCAAGGCTGTTGATGAGCCTTCTGCTGATCAGCCAGCTCCTTCAAAGGGATTCCTGAGGAAGCAGCGCCTGAAATCGGGGAAGCAGTTGGACAAACGGCATGACTCTGGGGAGAAATCGTCAAGGTGAGTTGCCATCATAAGCCCCAAAAACAAAAGATGAAACGTTTTGACGACTTCCAGGAACAACAGTATTACATAACGAAAGAATAATGTTGATAAACTGCCTTGTAGAAATTTAAGCCACATAGATGCTGTAATAATTCAGAAAACCTGAAAAATCCATGCATGTTTTTTGTATTGAATGAATGGTAAAAAATCATTTGCAACTTTCATTTGGCAATTTCTCCCACAAAGGTACCATTTTACACGGGAAAAAAATCATGTGGTGTTTGTTATCATTGCTATCAACACTTTTAGTCCGGTTTTTCTTGTCAACTCGTGAAGTAAAATTTTGGGTCACTGCAAATACATTTTTTTTAGCAATTACAGCAAAATCCATTTTGAACTTTTGTTTTGATTTATTTTTAGCCGCGGTACAACCTCTCCCCCATCCTCCCCTCCTCCCTCCGACAAACCCAAATCCTTCGACTATGCCGCACAACCAACCCCCGAGAAATCCACCTCCGAAACACGGGGCTCTCGAGCAGGCAGTCCCCCCATAACCAAATCCGGACGTACCAGCGGGGACAGCCAAAAGTCCAAGTCCAGTGCCACGAGTCCTGGAAGCACCGGCCGTGCCGGGTCACCGGTGGGACTCGAACCCAAGCCTCAACCAGAGACGGCCAAGGAGTTTTTGGAGCGGGTTCAGGCATCGCTGTATAAGAGAACACAAGCGTCCAGTACCAAACTGCCTTCTGCTAACTTATATCAGTGCAACTGTTGGTGTCAGGGATGGGCAGAAGTAAGAAATTATGACTTGTTTTAGATATTTATATACTGAGCAGCAAAAGGAAATTGCAATTTTTAAGTTTAATCAAAATTTAAAAATTTCTTTTGTAATTAAGGTGACTGCACAAAACGTGTCTGCTGAAAATTCCCGCTCTAAGATTAACTGCTTTTTAAAGATAGTATGCATGATTGGTAAACTGTTACAAATAGTTTTATCCCCCTGTGTGATTGAAGATATGCATAATTAAAACCAACCTGAGCAAAAACAAGCTCCGTACTCCGCCCCAAAACCACTTCACCCTGAACCATTTTGCCCTGAACCACGGCCTGTGCACGAAGTGGCATTTGGGTGATGTAGTATTTGGACGAAGTGATTTGGGGCGAAATGGCACTTGGGCGAAATGGTTTTGGGGCGAATTGAATTTTCGTCTCATGAGACGAAAAATAATTGTTTTGCTCATTTCTCAAAGACTACAGCACTTCAGACAAAACTATTTAAGGGGAAGTTTTCTACGGTCATCATGTTTATATTATGTAAGTTTGGCGTAAATCTGTGAACATTTCTGATTTTCGAGATACCAATCATGTGTACTGCCTTTAAATCAAAACGTAGAGAAAATGTTGACATTTCTTTGCTGCTTAGTATATTAACCCTCTGACATGCACTGCACTATAAAATTACATGGGGAGTTAAAAGGTAAAAACTAGGTGAAAAAATACCAAATGTGGAATGAGGGGGGAAAAAGGTCGTCACTGAGACACATGACACACCGGGCAGATGCTCTACCAGCTGAGCTTTGATGCACAGTGGTATACTACCTCGGGTTTCCCCCAAGACCTCTGACACATTGTGGAGATGCTCTACCAGCTGATCTAAGAGGCACAGTGGTATACTACCTCAGGTTTTCCCCTAAGATCTCTGACACACGATGCTCTCCCAGCTGAGCTCTGAGGCACAGTGGTATACTACCTCAGGTTTTCCCCAAGACCTCTGACACACCGTGCAGATGCTCTACCAGCTGAGCTATGAGACACAGTGGTATACTACCTTAGGTTTTCCCCAAGACCTCAGACGCACCAGGCAGATGCTCTACCAGCTGAGCTTTGATGCACAGTGGTATACTACCTCAGGTTTTCCCTAAGACCTCTGACACACCATGCATATACTCTACCAGCTATTAGCTATGAGCACAGTGGTATACTCCTTTAGGTCTTCACCCCAAGTCATCTGACATAGCAGGCAGATGCTCTACCAGCTGAGCTATGATGCACAAGTGGTATACTACCTCAGTTTTCCCCCAAGACCTCTGACACACTGTGGAGATGCTCTCCCAGCTGAGCTCTGAGGCACAGTGGTATACTACCTCAGGTTTTCCCCAAGACCTCTGACACACCGTGCAGATGCTCTACCAGCTGAGCTATGAGGCACAGTGGTATACTACCTCAGGTTATCCCCAAAACGTCTGACGCACTGTGGGTAAATGCTTTACCAACTGAGCTATAAGGCACAGTGGTATACCACCTCAGGTTTTCCCCAAGACCTCCGACACACCGTGCAGATGCTCTACCAGCTGAGCTATGAGGCACAGTGGTATACTCCCTCATGTTTGCCCCCAAGACCTCCGACACACCGTGCAGATGCTCTACCAGCTGAGCTATGAGGCACAGTGGTATACTACCTCAGGTTTTCCCCAAGACCTCAGACGCACCAGGCAGATGCTCTACCAGCTGAGCTTTGATGCACAGTGGTATACTACCTCAGGTTTTCCCCAAGACCTCTGACACACCATGCAGATACTCTACCAGCTAAGCTATGAGCACAGTGGTATACTCCTTTAGGTCTTCACCCCAAGTCATCTGACATAGCAGGCAGATGCTCTACCAGCTGAGCTATGAGGCACAGTGGTATACTACCTCAGGTTTCCCTCAAGACCTCTGACACACGATGCTCTACCAGCTGAGCTATGAGGCACAGTGGTATACTACCTCAGGTTTCCCTCAAGACCTCTGACACACCGGACAGATGCTCTACCAGCTGAGCTATAAGGCACAGTGGTTTATCCCCCAGGTTTTTCCCAAGACCTCTGACACACAGTGCAGATGCTGTACCAGCTGAGCTATGAGGCACAGTGGTTTATCCCCCAGGTTTTTCCCAAGACCTCTGACACACAGTGCAGATGCTGTACCAGCTGAGCTATGAGGCACAGTGGTATACTACCTCAGGTTTCCCCAAGACCTCTGACACACCGGGCAGATGCTCAACCAGCTATGAGGGACAGTGGTATACTCCCCTCGGGTTTTCCCTATGTATTTGTGTTTAATAACAGCGTGTGTTAATGTTTGAATTGAGCTGGATTACATGTCACTAACATCTTGACCTGGACTACATTCTAGCGACCTGGGAACTTTTACTAACAGTTTCTTGTGGAATGACTTTTGTGCCACCAACGTTGGGCTGGCCAACAAACGTTTGGGTTGTTTGCGAGTGTTAGTGAGCTGTTTAAAAGTGGTTAAAAGATGACAGAAAGATTTATAGCAGACCATAATACGTTCCAGTCTTGAAAGTGACGACTAAATTGTATCTTTCATGTTTTTGTCTCGTTTATAATTAGGGATATCAGTGGTTGTCAACATCCTGGACCAGTAATCCATTCCATATTCGGTAAAATGTTGGTACTAATGTTTGTTAGCATTCGCATAAGTGGAATGCAGGCCTGATTTTATTTTATTTTTTTAAAGGTTTATGTCAGACGGCCAACAGGCAACACATCCTGGATCATGCGCATTGAGAACGGGGGCGCCCTTCTACCTACCACCGAAGATTTCCCCCTGGCTGACATCTCGTCTCTCCTGCTCCGCAATCGGAAGCTGGATCTTGAAATTGACGATGCTTTGGAATATGAGGATGATGAAGAAAATGAAGATGACGTCGAAGACGTGACGATAGATGAGAAGGAAGACGAAGGGAGGGAGGTTATGCAGACTGACAAACAGACTGTTGATAAGCAACAGGGTAAGATTAAAAGCATGTGTAATACTGCAGTACGTTCTCTTATTTGGTTCAGTTGGTCCTAGTTGTGCAAATCCTGTTTTTGAAATCAGGGATCAATTTGACAAGAATTACGTAAAAATAACAATAAAAGATGGCAAACTGGTTTGCAGCAGGTTGTAGTCATACAAGTGAAAGTCATCAATGCAGTTATTTTCTCCGTAAAATTACAAGAAACATCATTCACTTAGACCCTTCACAAAATTCGGACGACAGATACGACAGATTCAGCTCAATTGAGTTTGACTGGATTTATTGACCCCCAATGTACGTCCAAGGATCATATAAAAGTTTCTGAACATTTATTTGATTTCATTGCAATTTCTCCCCTGCAAACTTCTTTTGGATAGCCTTGAAAACAACATTATTCGTAGGCTGTCACTGCCATCATGGCCATGGTTCAACACCGGCACTATGTGTACGCGTGTGTATTGTCATGTATGTGTGCGTGTGTATTTGCCTCCAATCGTGGACCTTCATAGCAATAAACACATTCAAACTGCAGACCTTTAACGAACGTGGACCGTCCACGGTTGTAAAACTGTGTTTCTCAAACCTATATAGGTTTGAGAACCAGTTAACCCTAAACCTAATTATTTTTGGTTCTCAAACCTATATAGGTTTGAGAACCAATAGTAATTATAGTTGGTTCTCAAACCTATATAGGTTTGAGAACAATAATAATTAGTGTTAGGGTTAGGGTTAATTGGTTCTTAAACATATATAGGTTTGAGAATTGGTTCTCAAACCTATATAGGTTTAAGAACCAATTAACCCTAACCCTAACACTAATTATTATTGGTTCTCAAACCTATAGGTTTGAGAACCATTTAGGTTTAAATTTCATCTCTCTAGCTTTAGGTAAAATAAGTTGGTGTCATTAAAAAAATTATTTTCTATAGTAAAGTAAAATTTAGTTAAGTGTCATTAAAGAAATTATTTCCTACAGTATAAGGTAAATCGAGTTAGGTCCACGATTGCCGGCAAATACAAGTAGGGGTGTGTATGTGTATGTACGATGTGTACGCACTCTCCATAGTCTATGGGAGTAGTCCAGGTATTAAACTTCGACCCTAAATATCATGTTTTTAACAATGGGACAGGAGTTTTGACAAATTTGACTCTTAGCCACACCCCCTCAAAGAAATTCTGGATCCGCCTATGTACCAGGGATGTGATTGTTCCGGTTTTTCCCGGAACTTTCTTTTGTCTCATTGGTTTGTAACAAAGAATATTCCGGGAAAAACCGGAACAAATCACATCCCTGATGTACACAGGTTAATATTTATTATATACATCCTCAATTTTGTAACAGTTTCCAATCCTGTAATCTATCTTTTAGATGGTGGTGAGGACTCTCGTCAGGGCAGGCCCTTCTTCCTTGAATATTCCTCCATACAGCTGGACAGCGAAGACCAGGTGTGTGACAAATTGTTGTAGTAATGGAGCTTATTGACGCAGAAGCGTAATTTGGTTCTGTGAATTGTAACCTGTATTTGCCGCTGATTTTTATATGGTCACAATGCTCAGCCCGGACTGTGCGACATATTTGACTAGCGACATATTTGACTAGCGACTTGACTCGACTTGGCCAAATTTTTATTTGAGACTCAAGACTTCAGGGATGTGATTGTTCCATGTTTTCCCAGTGGCTTGTGATAAAGACTTTTCCAGGAAAAACCCGGAACAAACCACATCCCTGCCAAATTTGACTTGAGACGTGACTTGACTTGGCCAAATTTGTCTTGTGACTTGACTTGGCCATGTTCAACTTGGGATTTTGAAAAATGGCTTTATTACAACACTGCCTTTTGCCGAACTTTCTTTTTTGCAGAATTTTGACATGGTGACAATTCTAGAAGACATAGCAGATGACATTACAAACATCGCAGAGTTGGTTGAACAAGCTGGAACCCATCGCAGAATTCTCTCGCGCTCTGCCTCATGCCCCGCCATCTTAACAACTGCCCCAGTCGCAGCGCCCCCAGAAATGCAGACTGAAGATCTTGAACGCTTGAGCACCTCACCCCGCACGGTGGCCAAGTCATTTCAGCTGAAGCAAGCACCGATTTCAAGCTCGTACAAAGAGATGTCGGTTCTGGAACAACGATTTCAGTTGGGTGTGGGAGCCCTTGGAATCGTCCAGAAAGAAGAAAATGATAAGAATGTGACTGTCGACGTGGAAAACAGCAACTTCTCTAAAACTGTTGAAAAGTCGGGAAAAGAAGTATCAATTGAGGGTGAAACTCATTCATCTGATCAACTTTTGCTCCCAGAACCTTTGCCGGACACCCCAAGCCAAACGAGACGTCGTGAAGGACACACCCAGAAAAAGCCTCGTCCGATCTCATTACCACCTCAAACGGATGCAACAAGCTTGCACATTCCGAATTCTGAAGCCAAGAAACAGTTTGTTGGTGCGGCTAGCCTGAAGGCGCATCAGGGGTCAGAGTTGCGTTCATCGGGACGGCCGCGTGGACACACTGTGTCTTCACTGATGTCGACGTCATCCTCGGAAGAGTACCATGGAAGAAAGAGACGACCCTCGGAGAACAGACCGAGGGTTATGAATAGAACAGGACTCAGTCCATGGTAAAATTATCCGAGTTCCAACGGAATTTATAAACAAAATACTCAGTATGGCCCCTGCTCACAAATAAAATATACAAATATGGGGAGAGAGAACAATCATGATTTTACATAGACTTTTGCAAACTGCTTGCCAACCAGCACGGCCTTTTGTAAAATCACACTATAAAATTACGAAAACACAATGGTCATTCCTGGCGGTGCCTAGATACCGCCTGGAATGTCTGTGTTCCCCCCTGGAATTTCAATTGTGTTTTGGTATTTTAATGAGCGTGGATATGCCGCAGATTTCTTCTTATGGTCGCGAAAACTCGACCTAGCCTGCGCGACTTATGTTACCATTTCTCAGATCAGGTCACATATGTCCTGTGCCAAGTTGATTTTTTTCAGTTTTTGCAGTTTGTCAAACACAAATGCTTTTTGTATTTCCATACAGTTTTGTCTTCCTTCAAATCTACTATTCTCCAATGTTCTCTGATGACCAAGAACGGCCAGTTGCCTTGCCATTAACACAGGTGAGGAAGCACAACTTTTCAACAAATTCAGAACATGGGGCTCCATGGCCGAGTAGTTAGTGTATACAAGCCTCATGAAATCTATAAAGATTGGTCATGCTGGCCAGTTTTACATTATTGTATCGTCTGTCTTGAATCAAATTTAATTTTTTTAGTATTGGTTAAATTTTCCTCTTTTCAGGTTGTTCAACGAGCAGTGAAAGTGCTGGATCGAATTCCCCCGTATGACACGCACAAGATAGGGGTGCTGTATGTTGGATCTGGCCAGGTATTTATGCAGTTTCCTTGGTATTACTGTGTAGACCAATCCGGTAACTAAGGACTCCTTTCTTGTACATTTTTCATAGCTGGGGTCCAAAAATGAATTGTTAGGGCATCTGCAAAAGCAGAAGGTCCATGGTTCGAATCCCTGTGGAGCCAAGTTGTTTTACACTGCATCCAGATTTCCCAAATACGTGGACATTTTTCCACATTTGTATCGTAGAAAAAAAATAACAGCTCAGCAGACTGGAATTTAGTCTGTTGATCAGAACGTAAGGAGAATTCTGTTCTTGCAGCAATGTAGATTGGGCCAACCATATTGTCCAACGTAGCGCTTTGTGTACACATTTTCCACACATGCGCTTTTCTGTTAAATAAAGTGGTTGTGATATCACTGCACACGTCATTCACTTTTTTCACTGCCGGCTGTGCCACACTATCACGACAGCTATACAATAGTACGTGTTGAATAGCCGCCATCTTGTGGGGCAGTTTCTTTGTTCCTTGAGGACATGCATGGTTGCTCATTGTGTGCTTACGTTGTCAACCAATTTAAATATTGCCCTACAAATGTTGCCCTACAAGATAGCAGCTATATTCGATATGGTATATTGGCTCGATAATTTCTCTGTTTACAGACAAACAACCAAACAGCCATCCTGTCCAATGTGTATGGTTCCACTCGCTATGTAGAGTTCCTAAAAGGCCTCGGCCGACTGATCTCGCTCAAAGACGTCTCTCCCAATGAGGTTTACACTGGTGGCTTGGACCACCAAGGCGGGGATGGGAAGTTTGCATACTGGTGGCATGATGACATCATGCAAGGTGAGGCCCAGCAGTCTAGTGCACTGAAGGGCTGCGCTTAGGCCCGAGTCCGCATGCGCAAATGGCCCTCGGTCAATGGCCATCTCTTGCCATGACTCGACAAATAATGCTCAAAAGAAACTGAAGAAAATACAGGCATACATCACACTTAACCCCGAGAACTTCTGCGGGATCTTTAATGCTGTCTGAAACAATGAGTTGTTGTATCAGTTATCAAGTTAACACGTTGAGCAAATTCACCTAAATTCCATCTATGTTCCGCCATGTTCGTTCAAATCACATGGCACTCGTGGGGAGTAAGAGTGCACACTTGTCGGGGGAGTAGCGAGAGCATACTCTCACTGACATGAGTGTCGTTATTCTTGCCATTCGTGCGTGCAGGAGTACTACTCGTGTTTACACAAGTACACGCTCGAACACGGCCATGAACAAGTTCACGTGTTAACAAGTTAACACGTTTCCAATGCTAGGTACACTATTTTGAATGTTGCTTTGTGAAACACTTATCAATATAAAATGTATTATCATTTTACCCATTTTCTCCCAGTAATTTTCCACATTGCAACTCTAATGCCCAACAAGGATTCTGATCCAACCTGTAACTGCAAGAAGCTACACATTGGCAATGACTTTGTGTCCATTGTCTACAATAACAGCAAAGAGCCGTACAAACTTGGTACCATCAAGGTGAGCTAACATCTATGCATAGTTCCGATTTTGCCCAGTTAACCCCGCCCCCTTAGATACTGTTGCTATGTGCTCACAAGCCATCGCAAAAAAAAAGGCGAGACTACGTACAAAGCAACGGGACTCGGCATGGAAAGCACAGATTCATTGGAGAAAACCCAAAGGTATTTATGTTTTGAGGTCGACAATTACCGTAGCACACACTGAGCGAAGGGCTAGTAATGCAGGGATGACATATATTTCATAAAAATGCGCTTTCCTACCTTTGAACAGCGAATCGGCTGACATTGAAACCAAAATTCACCCGGTCACTGGCGCATACAACATACGAACTGTATGGGCAGAAAATCGCGTGATTGTTTGTGATGATTGCATCACTTTGACCTTTGTGGGCGCCGTCTGCTAGATCTGTTGTGATTGGTCGCGGGTTCAGCTTGATTGACAGGTCGGAACTATGCATTAAACTTAAAGGCTCATGAGGTTGGTTTTTAAATGAGTGTAGGTAGAAGTTTGGATGTACTTTGTGTCTGTTGTCAACAGTGAGAGCTAGTTAAGTTAGGCCAAAAAAAAAAGAACTATGTTTAGTGTAAGTTGAAGTCTCCCAAAATGATGCGTTTTTTGGAAGGATTTTTGGTGAGTGGATTCCAAGCAATAAATTCAAGCTGATATGAAGCCAACAGTATTTACTGCCGAAAATCGAGGGGCACTGTGGCCAAAAGTAGAAGGCAACGTTGATGTAGTTGTGAAGTTTGAGCCCCGACTGCTGTCAACAGTAGCTTGACAAGACTGCATGTTTAAGTGCATTGTGTTTTTAAAAAATTAAAAAAGCTTTGACGCGCAGGGTTTAACACAGCTAAAAATAGTTCTCTTTTTTTGGCTTAAGTAGCATTGTGGCAGTCAAGACCAGGGGCCAGTATTCAATTCAAGACTTGGATTAAGTCAAAACCTTTCTTAGTATTTAGCTTGGCTGAGAAAATGACTTATCTCATATTCAAATGTCTCTTAAACCTTTTACCTTTAGTAAGTAAAATACTAAGATAAATTGACGTCGCAAAACTCCCTAAACAGCCAACCGAATACTGCATGAGATGCGCATAACATGCGTCTTCTCATGTGCATATTCCTTACGCAAAACCCACTACACGCGCAACCAAACAACACTGGTTAAAACCGGTTACAGTGTGCGTGTGATAAGTAAAATACTTCCCCCAAAAGAACCATTTGAATACCAAATATACTAAAGTATTTTACTGAAGTAAAAAAACTTAGTCACTTACGAACTGAATACCAATTTTGGCTCAGAATTTTGCTTCAGCCAAAAACAAAGTAAAATTCCCATGTTTGTCAATGTCGTGTTGCTGCTCAGTGCTAAATACATTTGCTTTGTATTAATGGGTTACCAGCCAAAATTGTATGTCAACTTGTGACCTTGGCATCGGTAGCAGAATACCTATCAGTTGGAATTCGCATCACATACAATTTTGGCTGGTAACCCATTTGTGCAAAGCAAATTCTGTGCTCCATGAACTTGAAATTGGCCCCAGTCTTGAGACCAATTTGGTTTGGTCTTGGTCTTAAAAAGGGTAGCCTCGGACCATAGAGCAAGGACAGAAGTCTGTTCCTTGCTCTATGCTCGGACCTACTGCTCGGTCTTGACTTCAGATTTGCTCTTTTCCAGATTTTTCCTCAAGACCAAGACTATAAATTTATAAAGGAACTTTGTTTCAAGGAAGATTGTTTTGTAAGAAAAAAAAAAAGAAAAAAAAGGAAAACAATTCACCTATTGTATGAAAAAGGTCAACTGTTCATGAGAGTGATGGTGAAAACTATTGTCCTTAGGTGATCTTCAGACGGTAGACCTGCCATTCTTGAGACAGTATTTTGCACCATCACCTGAATAAAATCATCCGATATTTGTTTTTTGTACCTCATACTTTGATGGTCTTTTTTACACATGTTTATGATCAACAGGGCCAGTTCAACTTTGTTGAGATCGTCATTGAACCACTGGACAGTGAAAGCAATCTTGTTACAGTTCAAGCAAAACAGGGTGAGAGTTTAGAGTTCAAAGTTCGCTTGTATCTTGCATGGAGGCATACGGGGTGGGGGGTTGGGGGTTGGGGGTTGGGGAGGGGAGGGAAGGGGACCCGATGTGTGCGAAATTTGCACTTTGACTACGCGTGAATGAAAATAACCTGGTCTTTTATGCACGTATTCAAGTTTTGACAGGTCTAAAACACCCCATCAAATGTCATTTGTTATAAGAAAACTTCCAACCCTGGTCTTATTCCAAGAAAAATAACAGTAAGGATGAATCTTTCATAAGTGTGAGAGAGGGCAAATTCTGTCCATTCTACCTGGACCAAATTTGACACAGTAGTGTGATCCACTACTGCTGTGTTAAGTTTGCATCTAGTATACATGTATACAACACCACACATCATCCGACTGATTGTGCATAGCAACGCATGTGAAAGTTGTTTACTGCGCGATGTTGCCTAGTTAAATGAGAACGTTCCAACGTAGGTGACTCGAGTCTGTGGCTTGGACATGAATCGCACTGGAGTCAACAATTTTTTAGGAGTTGATACGTGTTATGGACTTGGATTAAAATTACTTGGAGCAATCCCTGACATTATGAGAATAAGGGGCGGACAACCTTGGCCCTTGATTGTGTCCACATTTCCAAAACTATAAAAAAAAGTCAAACTTTTTTGTTGTTTTTTGTTTTAGAACTGGAAGCAATGATTGGAAGCCGTGGTCCCCGCATGATCACCAATAAAAATCTCCCCTTGTTAGTGCGGCAAATGGCTCTGCATGCCAATGTAAGTTTCATTTAACACAGCCTTATTTGCTCATCTTCAGGGATTTTCGTGTTACACAAATTTCAAGGTACCACGAAACTGGTACCAATGCGCTACGTCAACAAGTCACACATGGACAAAACCTGGCAGCGTACCAAACAGAATGTTTTCTATCAGGGGGGAAATTTGTTATTTTCAAAATGTGATATTTTTATGAGATATTTTGAAGAAATTCTTGTGTGAATTTTTCTATTTTACCTTTGAACGATCTTTTTCAAATTAATCAGTTTTCAGGGGTGCGTTATTACTTCAAATCTCATGCAGCATGTATCTTTAATTTTTTCCCATTTTTCCTTCTTACCCAGCTTGCCTCGCAAATCTACCAGAGCCAGATGCGGGGTAGCCTCGTCGAGGCCTACACCTCAAATTGGTTGGAGAGGCTTCGTCAAATTAAGCGTCTCCGCGGAAAAATCTCCCAAGGAACACCGTCCAATTCCCTGGCTGCTGTGGCTGCCGCGTCCTCAGTCAGACAGCATGAGAGACGTAAAGGGTCCTCGGTCACACTAGATGATTTTACTGACTATGCTTGATCAACCCCAATCGGGGATGAATACCGTCTAATTCCCTGGCTGCTGTGGCTGCCGCGTCCTCAGTCAGAGAGCATGAGAGACGTAAAGGGTCCTCGGTCACACTTGATGATTTTACTGCTATGCTTGATCAACCCCAATCGGAGATGAACATTGTCTAATTCCCTGGCTGCCGTGGCTGCCATGTCCTCAGTCAAGCAGCATAATGAGAGACGTAAAGGGTCCTCGGTTACGCTGGATGAGTTCGCTTGATCAATCCCAAACGGGGATAAACACCATGTAATTCCCTGGCTGCTGTGGCTGCCGCGTCCTCGGTCAGGCAGCACGAGAGACGTAAAGGGTCCTCGGTCACGCTTGATGATTTCACCGACTACGCTTAATGAAGCCCTTGGGGTTTTTTTTTGGTTTTTTAAGTGTTGCCAGCATGTAATTAAAGATATATGGTCCGTGCATTTTAGGTTCGGCACTTCAAAAAAGTTTCTTTTAATTGATAACTTTCTAGAAACATAAAAGTTAATCGCTTTCAAATGAGACCTCAACGAAAAAAAAAATCAACCAACATTTAGTTATCGAACAATTACTGTCAATATTTCTAATTTTTGGTGGTTCGCCAATAATTCAAGACGTAGACTTTCCCAAGTCTGACATCCCATGCTCGATGCGCAGCGTACAGTGCGCCCTCTGCACTGGTGGCCTGTCCAATCTGTTTTCTTCTGTTTCCTCTGTCTCAGAAAGTCTTCCGAGATGGAAGAAAAGAGATTTTACATTCCAAACACGGGAAGTCATGCCTTGGCAAGTCTAGGCAAGGCGCAAAAATTGCCATATAAAAGTCTTTTTCACAGGGTTGCCAATGTCGGTAAAATACACAGTATGATGTTTTGTCGTTAAAATAAAGTAAATGCTTTGAAAATCATATTTTCTGAGAACCATGGACCGTATATCTTTAAAGGACGCATGAAATAGGATTTTTATTACATACAACTACATGTAGTAGAGGATGTGTTTTACACATTGCAATAAATTTCAGAGAAATTAATAATTGCGTTTTGGTGTAATTGCCATTTTTCTATTTTTTATGCTAATGAATTTCCATATTCATGAGCAAAGCTGTGATATCATTTCAGAAAAAGTGAGGAATTCTCCATAGACTTGTGGACAAGAGTTGGTGTCATTCTCAGTGGCTTCTTTATATGAAATGAATCAGTTGACCGAGTTTGTTTAGTGTGCAATTTGCAACAATCCTAACAAGTTTGTTTGAGTCAAAATGCATAGTTCTGAGTTTGCCCAGTTAACTCCGCCCCCTTGGATATTGTTGATATGCCTCACATGCTATCGTCAAAATGGCGACACACACTGCACAAACCAATGGGACTTTCAACGGAAAACACAGATTCATTGGAGAAAACTCAAAGGTATTCATGTTTCAGGATCGACAGTTATCTTAGAACACACTGAGTAAAGGGCCAGTAATACAGGGATGTCATATCATTATGAAATACATGCTTTCTTACCTTAACAGCGAATCGTCCGTCCTGAAAACAAAAAATTCACCCGGATCACCGCATACAACACTGTACAAAACTGTGTGTTGTTGTGAGGCAATGCACTTTGACCTATGTGGGCGATGTCTGCTAGCTGTTGTAATTGGTAGGCGGGTTCGGCTTGATTGACAGGTCGGAACTATGCAATTACTGTTTGAAATATAATGCTTTTTCTTTGTTTTTCAGTCGTGGGTTCCCTCCATGATTAACTATAAACAGCGCCCTCACCTGTCAAGAACATTTTGAAGTAAAGAAAAAGGTCACTTCTTTCTGAAATAAAAACAAATTTGAGTTTGCCTCGTTGTCTGCAGCAATTTCATCCATTGATTTATGTGTAAAACCAGCTGGTTGTTAATTTTCATTTCACAATTAAAGAAAATCAAGTTGTTTCAACATGACTTGAAATATCAAATTCATACCCTATAAAAACTGCCCAGTTATTTTCACATGTTTCACGAAATGTCTTGTGTGTTGGGCATAAGCTTTATATGTTCACACAGAAATTTCATTTTTAGTGTGTTTTTGACAATATCCAGTGGAAATATACGGATTGACAGTATGAAATTTCAGAATGGTAATGAGAAAATCATGACTCGGGATATGCTATCAAAATGGAAAAATGTGGGCGTCAAAAATTGTATCTGGTCACGCTCCTCTGTACAATTCTTGGTACTTGATCACAGTTTTCCTTATTTTGTATGTACGTGCGATACACTTGTACAAAACAGTTATTAGTTAAATAATCTTATTACATTATAATAGTTTCTGTACACTTTATTAACAAAAGTCAGATAATTGTATCAAGATTTTTCAAACCAATCATCAATGGATTGAAAAAAAATTAAGGCAATTTATTTCTATTTAATTACATGTACCTTTAAGTAAAATTGCAACTTTTTTTGTAAGTAAGACATGATTTGAACATGTTGGGGAATGGTCCATACAAAACCTGCACAACTCTGATCTTTAAAGTTTGCGTAACTATACTCTCCAACAAAAGAAACTGTGCATGATAAAAATTGCTGTATTTTTTCAGCCATGGCAGATAACTCGCTGGAATAAACTGTTAATGAAAGTCCATGAAATCTTTCAAATGGTTAACCGAACTTGAAATGTACAAAATGTGTTCTTCGTGTTCTCAGAGGTTGCTGAAAACTGACTTGCCAATATTGAAGTCACAAAGTCAGTATCGAGTGTGTCCCCCTTGTGCATTAATCACTGCTGTGCATCTTCGCCTCATGGAGCCAATGACACGCGCATGAAAGAGAATATTGACTTTTGGGTAGAAAAGTTTTTTTTTTAATTCCAGCGAATTTGGAAGAAAAAAAAAACATCTGGTGCGATTTTTCTGAAAACTAAAAAAATTAACTTCACAAAACTCTCGAATGCTTGTTTTTCCGTCAGAAAAAGGCGTCTTTTACTTTTTAGTCGTTAAAAAAAGACGTCTTTTGGCTTTGCATACACTTCCCAAATTTATAAGACATTTATAAGACATCAATAATTTACGGACGTCTCGTGCCCATGGTTATGACGCCTAGACCCATAGGGCTGAAATAAGGATAAAGCAAACATGTACGTAGAATTTGTTATAATAGAAGAATTTGTTATAATAGTATTATTCCATCTTGTCAAGATGCTAGATAACATTTTTCTTTCTGTTTTGGCGAAGTTGCATACTTATCAAAATCATAAGGAATTTGCGGCACGTGGGCAGAACAGTCTTGAGGCGTGATTGCGTCAGAATACATACGGACGATTACAATGTCAAGCGGGTATTTTACAGCCCACAACAATCTGAGGGACAAGGGTAAACAATCTAAAATTACTGTCTTTCCGTGTTATACATGTATATACAATTATTATATAACGTACGATAAACAAAATTAAAGTTGAATTTGTTTTTAACGGGTAGAGCTATTGATTTGTCGCAATTTTTTATCAGCGTGATTGCGGTGTGCAGTTATCAACATTTGGTCACCCCCGTTTTCAGAATAATTTGGGCAGGCGGGAAAATGAATGTACGTGGTGCACGTTATGACCACGACTTGACTGCGTGTGTTGTGTTGTGGTTGTACAGCGCGGCCATGTGCGCGAATATACGTCCACAACAAAAAAACGAGCTCATCAGTAGAATTGGCAGAAATTACGAGCGAGTGGGTCACGACGTAAACACACTCCAAGCAAGACAGGCGAGCTCCAGCTATCGAAAAATCAGATTTGGCAAGTACCTACATGACCTACCACCACCACTAGTGCTGCCTGCTGGGCCAACCGAGAGAAAAAGGTGAGGAAAGCATGCAACCAGGCATGATGCAACCATTTTCTGTATACATTGAATCTGCATCTTGTGGGTACAACGCTAGCTCTGGCCTTTTATTCTGTTATTATTATTATTATTATTTATTCATGCCAACAATGTACATCATAAACAAGATGGGCATAGGAGCGACAAAAGCAATACAAATCACTGTGGTCGAGGACCTGTCTCTCCCACATCAAGTTAAGAAAAAAAGATAAATAAATAAATGTAAATACATGTACATTGTATATAGATCCTATGGTAAATATAAAAAATATACAAAAGTAAAACAAATAGACAGAAATTTAAATTGCACAGTTTAAGAATACTAATTACATTTACCTGATGTGACACTTGATACAAAAGCAACATACCTTGAAATAACATAGTAAAGGAAAAACAAGATGGATGGCATGTAGAACTATTGACAATGGCACTGGAGGCAACTGTTGCAAGAACCATGGAGGAAGGCAAGAACTTAAGCTGATAAAAAAGCGACTAAAGGGTTGCAGAAACATGTGAATAAGAGCTGTAAATTTGGTCAAAAATAAATAAAACGATGTAAAGTGAAAAAAAAAAAAGTTGACTAAAATAATGCAGTTTAAGATAACTAATTACATAGCTACATGTACTTGTGTCTGATTAGACACTAAATAAAAAAATAAAAAAATACCTTAATCCTAGATGCAATGAAATAAAAACAAGATGAATGGTTGCACATACCGGTAATTGAGGAGAAAATTCCATGAGATTAACAATTTACAGTTAGCACAAATTTACGTACGGAACAGTGTTTTTCGAAAAAAATGCTGTTAAGAAAAGAAAGAGAAAATTTAAAAAAAAGTCTACAGATCTGGGTAAGGAACAGTGTTTTTCAATGTTACAATAAAACTTGAGAAAGGCTGCAAGACTAAGGCATTACGAACATGTTCAGGGAGATTAGACCAGAGGCGAGGAAATTGATGCATACAAGATAAATGTAGGGTTTGGGTTCTAATGTACTCCAAATCTGTGGCAAACTCACGCAAATGAAATTTGTCCCATGGCTCTGATATTTTCTCAATAGGTGCACTCACCCCAGTTTGCAAATATTCCGAAGAGTACGCATCGATCCGATGTCTAGTTTCGGTGAAATCGTGGAGAAAGTTTGAGACCCCGTGCGGTGAAATACCGACTTTCACCAAAAATCAAATGCGCGAGAGCGGAGAGGTCAACACTAGACTGGTTCCACATCCTCAATTTACTTCCCTTCGTCTACATATTTATTTATTTATACTTCCTCTCCTGCATAGCCCCTTTACTGTAAGCAAATATATTTGTAATTTAACCATACTTCAACATATATAACTGTACAAGAATGTATTTTTTAATCGACCAATATACTTGTAATACTATGCATTTATTTATTTATTTATTTATTTATTTAAAACGCCTAATTACCTAGTATTATTTTATTTTGTACATGTGTATTTTAAGTGTTGGCATGGCGGCATTTGGAGAGCCACTCGATTGTGATTTAGTTCACATTTGGCAATCCTTCAGGGGTGTTACCATGTAATGTTTTGTTTTATGTAAATTTTCATCTGTGTGTACTGTACCTTTCATGTTTGCCCTGAGAAATAATAAATGAAATGAAATGAAATGAAAAGATGAAGGGAAGTAAATATGAGGACAGCGAACCAGTCTAGATTGTGTTGACCTCTCCGCTCTCGCGCATGGTGAAAGTCGGTATTTCATCGCAAGGAGGGTCTCAAACTTACCTCAAGATTTCACCGAAACTAGACATCGGATCGATGCGTACTCTTCGGAATATTTGCAAACTGGGGTGAGTGCACCTATTGAGCAAATATCAGAGCCATGGGACAAATTTCATTTGCGTGAGTTTGCCACAGATTTGGAGTACATTAGACGACAGGGCTGAGGGTTTTCCCGAAGCACTGCTCGCAGGGCTAACCTAGGCCCTAGTACTACAAAACATGAGACTTAAGTGTTTTCTGGGATATACATGTAGGGCTGAGGGAACTTGTCAACATGAACACGATATCTCAAAACATTGAAATCAAAATGTGTTATTTTCTCCCCGTGACACACTAATTCCCCCTGGGACTGGTGCCCTTTTAGTTTTAACCCCCACCCAGATTTGTTTTCAAGTCGACATCGTACAAGTCGGCAAATCGCCTAAGTCGGCCGTCCGACAAAAGTCCCGATCGTCTATAATGCATTTCCATTGAAATGTATGTTTCTAAGTCGGCATTTGTAAGTCACCATTTCGCCCAAGTCGGCATGTTATTCTCGGTCCATTTCAACAAAATGCAATACAAAATCCTTTGTGTAAGTCGGCACTTAAAAAAAACCACACAATATGGCATCGATTTCCTTCCCTGCGGTTTACAAGAAGTGTCGAGTGAAAAGACAAACACTGCTTAACTGATGTCTGTTTATTGGCACGCACGGACCGTGGTCGCCAGTGTATCGGTGTCGTACGCGTCATGTTACAGCCAGGGCTGCGTTTGAAACGTGAACATTGCAAACGTTTGCATCGTTCGCCAACAACTTTGCATCGTTCGCCAACAACTGGTACCCGGCTTTCCATAGACCAGTGCACAAAAGAACTGTACCAGTTGCAAACGTTAGCAACTTTTGCGTATGTGGAATGCAGCCCTGGCCATGTGTGAGATTGCGTGCACTCAAAAAGGGGTTTCCCCTGTACGCATGCGCACTTCCCATGCATTGTAAATTGGAAATCGTGGAGATAAGTGACGGAATTTAAACAGCTAGAATCCCCCCTTCCACATTTTTTTAGTTTTTCTGTTTATCATGGAGGTGTATGTGTCTACAACACCATCACAACTTGTTTTTCACAAAAAATCGACAGGCTTTTGCTTAAAACGTAAAGCAGTTCTGACCCTCTTGTCTTCACCCGAAATTCTGAAACGCTCGAGGTCACTTGGCTTGTTTATCAACAGGGTTTTGACGTCATCCTGAGAAACATACAAAACGGTCTGTGCAGTATTGAATGGAAAATAAACGAAGTGAATGTTTATCATGCCTGTTTTGTCCTTGTAATTCAAAATACAAACGTGAAAAACACTTCAAGTAATATGACAACAATCTACTATTACCCGTTTTGTAAAAAAACTATGAAATTGTGGCTCACAATGAAGCTCTTTTGAAGTAAATACTGGTGCATTAATTGCGACGGGTGGTTTTGTCACGGAACGAACGGCATTGACAGCGGTCTGTGTACAGCATAGTACGGTCCCCTGCGGGCGTAGTTCCCACGTGTTTGAACATCAGCCATACAAGTTATAGAATGAGCGACTCATTTTTCTCTCTTTTGGTAATAGAAAAGAAAATCTTTCTGCTCTTTTTTTTTTCATAGTGTCTGGTAAAACATACAACCACGCAGCTACTATGATAGGCATATCTCTGGCTTTTTGGACCAACAAAATTCTTCAAAAAACACCATCTAACAGAGACGGTATTCCAAGTTTTTTGCGTGTAAACGTATGGAGCTAACAATCGTGTTGACTTCTCTTTCTCAGGATTGCGTCACGGGGTCACACGCATATCATAAATACCTAATGAGCGTTTCAGAAATCGCGAAAATCTCATTTTCGCTTGCAATTTATCCACTTAAAACTGACAATTAAATAATAATAAAAATCCACGTCGGCAAGAGGGATGTTTGGACTATCGAAAAAAGCCTAAATGCTGGATTTTCGTCTAAGTAAAGAGGGGGGTGGTGGCGTTCTCCCATTCAGAGACACATGCGTTCCGGTTGACTTGTTTTGATTGTTTGAAATAAAATATATTAAATAATATTTTTTTATTTCACAGTTTTATTTGTATCCATTTTGTACCGTTATACTGGGTTTTGTTTGTCATTGTTGGTATGGGAATGGGGTGTGGGTGGGTTTTTGCGAGTAAAAGAACGTTTTTCAGTTCCTTTGGATTAAGCAGGAGCTAGCTTTCTAGGCTTCCGTATGCCCTTCATCAGCTGCGGGTTGGATTCGGGAGAATCCGGGTGACTCGCTTTATGTTTCCTTGAGCGGAAAGATCCAGCTTTATTTATGAGGTTATTTGTTCTTCAAGCAATGAGATAAGGATGTTTAAGGTTTCATCCGGTTCCTGGCTGTTTTCGGCGTAACCTGAATCTGATAGTGGTAGGGGGAGCCGTTTTTTGTTGTTGGGTAATTTGGCTCGGATCAGTTTTTGTTTCAGGTTTTCCGCTTTTTTGAAAGCAATGAGTGGTGGTTTAGGAAATATTTCCTTTAGTGGTTCAGAGCTTTCGATTAGGTGCCATTGTTTGTTTATTGCTTTTTTCAGTTTGTAGTTGTTTATTTCTGGATTGTAGGTTGTGGAGAAAATGAGTGGGGTTTGCTTTGTTTTGTTTTCCCTTTGTTTGTTGATAAGGTTTGCCCTTCCGGTATGTTGTACCGTTATTGCGGCTAGTTCTGGTTTGGTCATGTTTGTTGACCGATTTTGTAGTCGGCTATGGGCAGTTTCATACTTTGTGGCTTCCAGATAGGATTCCAGCGTTGTGCTGGGGGTAGTTGTTGGTTGCCATTTTGATGGTGGTTTAAATGGGTGTTGTCGGGATTGTTTTTTGTGCATTAGAAATGACACTCTCATTCTTCGGGTGAAAATTTTGAAATCGCTCAGTATGGATTTTCGTGTTGGTTTAGCAGGTGTAGGTACGAAATTCAATCCTTTGCCCGATGCTATTTTTTCAATTTCTGAAAGTTTGGTTTTGGACAGGTTGGTTATGAATTGTTCGCAATTTTCTGCTAAGGATCGTTTGTGTACCCCTTGGGCGTTTGTTTCTTTGGTTCTACATCCATATGAAAACCGTTTTGATTTTGATTGGGATAGTGATCTCTTTTGTTTTTTTACCTTTTTGTCTAATTTCCTTTTGGCCATGACCTTTGTTTTATATGGTGACGTTATATTTCAGGTGGTGGTATAACGTTTTATTTATTTTAGGTGTATAGGCATACAGAAGTCTCTTTTTGGAAATTGTGGTGGTCCTGAAAAGGACCGTTGGTTTTGTTTTAGTTGTTACTGATCACTGTGCTTTCTTTTTTTGCCTCTGGTTGGTCCACTCGTGAAGAAGGTGTAAAGCTGTTGTGCCGTTTTGTGGTCTGAGTCTGGGAAGTTGGCGATCGTTTCTTGAGCTGTTCGGTGTGCTGCGGTGACTTGGTCGTCGATATTCTCCAGTTGTTTTTGATATTCCCTGAGTGTTAGTTCTGCCAACCGGAGTGATGCTTTCCTCTGTAGGTTCTCGAACCGTTCTTTGTAGGTTTCTGAGAATATGAGGGGTTTTGGTTGTTTCGGTGGCTTTATTTTGATTGTCAGGTAGGGTGGTGCTTGTCCGTCTGATTTACCCTTTGAGAAGAATCTGATTTGTTTAGTGATATGTGTTTTGGCGGTTTTTATGTTGGATACGTCCTCCGCCAAAAATTTCACTAGTTTGAAGCTCTCTTCTGATAGACGGTGTCGCGGTTGTGTGCTGGAGGTTGAGTCAGACTCGCAGGTTAGCTGGAGGAGATCCTCGTCGAAGATCGAGTCGTCCAGGTTTCCTTGTCCGCAGGGGATGCTTGAAACGGATGGCGTTGGGCTCGGTGGTGATGACGGCAGTTGTTCTTGCTTGGGCTTGCTTCTCTTGGTTTTGCTGAGTTTTGACATTTTGTCAGGAGTGATTTGTGTGTGCTGTGGACCGGGTTAATATAGCACTTTTGCGGCCACGGTATGGATCGCCGCGTGGTGAGTCATGGATGCTATTGTTCGCCGTGTGGGCTCCCATTGGTCATTTTCGTCCAATGATTGTTCGTGTTCAGTGAGCGGGAAATACCTGCAGGTGCGCTTGATCCCGGGTAGGAAAATGTGTCATCGGATTTGTTTGTTGTATAGAAAGACTTGATATTGATATTTGCAATTCTGTGTGGTTAATTGCACTTTTTTTAGTCTTTTTCAGTTGGCGTGTATATGTAACGATGCTTTATTTTATAGTGTTTTTTCCTCATTGGGTTTTCCATTTTTTCGTTTGTTTTTAGTCGTTTGGTTTATATTGGGTGTTATTGGGTGGGATAGTTGTTGGGTAGTGGGTGATATTGTATCTGTACCCTGATTCGGGTGTTTTTATAGTTGGTACCACTTTTTAAAAGTTTTTTTAAATTGTGTTTTTGTTCTTTTTACTATCCGTATATTGTTTTTCGTATTCAAACGAGAATTTATTGGAAGAATAAAATGTGGTTTAGGATCGTGTGGTCCACCAAAGATTTCATGGAAAGTTTCCGTTATTTTTTGTTTTGGTGGGGTGGATTTCCGTATGTTTTTTATGGGTTGGGGAGTTGTTTACTCCGGTGGGGTGGATACTGAATGGTCAAGTCAGTGGTGAGAACCCGTGGGTATCTCGGATCTGAGAACGATGCAACCTGAAGATTCGGTATTTCTCGTGCTAAACACCCGGAATACTCGGGTAACGTTTTGGTTACCACCGACTCACGATATTCCCTAAAGGAACACGGAGTAAATCAGATCAAGTAAAGAGGGGGGTGGTGGCGTTCTCCCATTCAGAGACACATGCGTTCCGGTTGACTTGTTTTGATTGTTTGAAATAAAATATATTAAATAATATTTTTTTATTTCACAGTTTTATTTGTATCCATTTTGTACCGTTATACTGGGTTTTGTTTGTCATTGTTGGTATGGGAATGGGGTGTGGGTGGGTTTTTGCGAGTAAAAGAACGTTTTTCAGTTCCTTTGGATTAAGCAGGAGCTAGCTTTCTAGGCTTCCGTATGCCCTTCATCAGCTGCGGGTTGGATTCGGGAGAATCCGGGTGACTCGCTTTATGTTTCCTTGAGCGGAAAGATCCAGCTTTATTTATGAGGTTATTTGTTCTTCAAGCAATGAGATAAGGATGTTTAAGGTTTCATCCGGTTCCTGGCTGTTTTCGGCGTAACCTGAATCTGATAGTGGTAGGGGGAGCCGTTTTTTGTTGTTGGGTAATTTGGCTCGGATCAGTTTTTGTTTCAGGTTTTCCGCTTTTTTGAAAGCAATGAGTGGTGGTTTAGGAAATATTTCCTTTAGTGGTTCAGAGCTTTCGATTAGGTGCCATTGTTTGTTTATTGCTTTTTTCAGTTTGTAGTTGTTTATTTCTGGATTGTAGGTTGTGGAGAAAATGAGTGGGGTTTGCTTTGTTTTGTTTTCCCTTTGTTTGTTGATAAGGTTTGCCCTTCCGGTATGTTGTACCGTTATTGCGGCTAGTTCTGGTTTGGTCATGTTTGTTGACCGATTTTGTAGTCGGCTATGGGCAGTTTCATACTTTGTGGCTTCCAGATAGGATTCCAGCGTTGTGCTGGGGGTAGTTGTTGGTTGCCATTTTGATGGTGGTTTAAATGGGTGTTGTCGGGATTGTTTTTTGTGCATTAGAAATGACACTCTCATTCTTCGGGTGAAAATTTTGAAATCGCTCAGTATGGATTTTCGTGTTGGTTTAGCAGGTGTAGGTACGAAATTCAATCCTTTGCCCGATGCTATTTTTTCAATTTCTGAAAGTTTGGTTTTGGACAGGTTGGTTATGAATTGTTCGCAATTTTCTGCTAAGGATCGTTTGTGTACCCCTTGGGCGTTTGTTTCTTTGGTTCTACATCCATATGAAAACCGTTTTGATTTTGATTGGGATAGTGATCTCTTTTGTTTTTTTACCTTTTTGTCTAATTTCCTTTTGGCCATGACCTTTGTTTTATATGGTGACGTTATATTTCAGGTGGTGGTATAACGTTTTATTTATTTTAGGTGTATAGGCATACAGAAGTCTCTTTTTGGAAATTGTGGTGGTCCTGAAAAGGACCGTTGGTTTTGTTTTAGTTGTTACTGATCACTGTGCTTTCTTTTTTTGCCTCTGGTTGGTCCACTCGTGAAGAAGGTGTAAAGCTGTTGTGCCGTTTTGTGGTCTGAGTCTGGGAAGTTGGCGATCGTTTCTTGAGCTGTTCGGTGTGCTGCGGTGACTTGGTCGTCGATATTCTCCAGTTGTTTTTGATATTCCCTGAGTGTTAGTTCTGCCAACCGGAGTGATGCTTTCCTCTGTAGGTTCTCGAACCGTTCTTTGTAGGTTTCTGAGAATATGAGGGGTTTTGGTTGTTTCGGTGGCTTTATTTTGATTGTCAGGTAGGGTGGTGCTTGTCCGTCTGATTTACCCTTTGAGAAGAATCTGATTTGTTTAGTGATATGTGTTTTGGCGGTTTTTATGTTGGATACGTCCTCCGCCAAAAATTTCACTAGTTTGAAGCTCTCTTCTGATAGACGGTGTCGCGGTTGTGTGCTGGAGGTTGAGTCAGACTCGCAGGTTAGCTGGAGGAGATCCTCGTCGAAGATCGAGTCGTCCAGGTTTCCTTGTCCGCAGGGGATGCTTGAAACGGATGGCGTTGGGCTCGGTGGTGATGACGGCAGTTGTTCTTGCTTGGGCTTGCTTCTCTTGGTTTTGCTGAGTTTTGACATTTTGTCAGGAGTGATTTGTGTGTGCTGTGGACCGGGTTAATATAGCACTTTTGCGGCCACGGTATGGATCGCCGCGTGGTGAGTCATGGATGCTATTGTTCGCCGTGTGGGCTCCCATTGGTCATTTTCGTCCAATGATTGTTCGTGTTCAGTGAGCGGGAAATACCTGCAGGTGCGCTTGATCCCGGGTAGGAAAATGTGTCATCGGATTTGTTTGTTGTATAGAAAGACTTGATATTGATATTTGCAATTCTGTGTGGTTAATTGCACTTTTTTTAGTCTTTTTCAGTTGGCGTGTATATGTAACGATGCTTTATTTTATAGTGTTTTTTCCTCATTGGGTTTTCCATTTTTTCGTTTGTTTTTAGTCGTTTGGTTTATATTGGGTGTTATTGGGTGGGATAGTTGTTGGGTAGTGGGTGATATTGTATCTGTACCCTGATTCGGGTGTTTTTATAGTTGGTACCACTTTTTAAAAGTTTTTTTAAATTGTGTTTTTGTTCTTTTTACTATCCGTATATTGTTTTTCGTATTCAAACGAGAATTTATTGGAAGAATAAAATGTGGTTTAGGATCGTGTGGTCCACCAAAGATTTCATGGAAAGTTTCCGTTATTTTTTGTTTTGGTGGGGTGGATTTCCGTATGTTTTTTATGGGTTGGGGAGTTGTTTACTCCGGTGGGGTGGATACTGAATGGTCAAGTCAGTGGTGAGAACCCGTGGGTATCTCGGATCTGAGAACGATGCAACCTGAAGATTCGGTATTTCTCGTGCTAAGCACCCGGAATACTCGGGTAACGTTTCGGTTACCACCGACTCACGATATTCCCTAAAGGAACACGGAGTAAATCAGATCAAGTAAAGAGGGGGGTGGTGGCGTTCTCCCATTCAGAGACACATGCGTTCCGGTTGACTTGTTTTGATTGTTTGAAATAAAATATATTATTTTATTCCAAAATTTATTTGTATCCAATTTGTACCGTTTTTGCTGGGTTTATTGTACATTACATTGGTGGTGTGGGAGAGTTTCCCCGGTTTTTGGTTGTGCGAGTAAAAGAACGTTTTTCAGTTCTTTTAGGTTTAGCAAGAGCTAGCTTTCTGGGCTTCCGTATGCCCTTCATCAGTTGCGGGTGGATTCAACATGAATCGGATTACCTCGCATTTGGGTAAATCTTGAGAGCGATAGAATCAGCTTGTTTGTTTAGTTAGAGCAGGATTGTTTAGTGTTCAGTGACTGCTCTTTTTATAGTTCTGGTTTGTTACTGGTATTGTTTGGGTATTAACACTGAGTGGCGTTTTGTTATTTTGAAATGTCCTTTCATTATTTTGATATCCGTTGGCATATTTAGGCGTGTGCCGGCATGCTTTCTTTTTGACGCCGTTTGAGTAAAGAGGGGGGGTGGTGGCGTTCTCCCATTCAGAGACACATGCGTTCCGGTTGACTTGTTTTGATTGTTTGAAATAAAATATATTATTTTATTCCAAAATTTATTTGTATCCAATTTGTACCGTTTTTGCTGGGTTTATTGTACATTACATTGGTGGTGTGGGAGAGTTTCCCCGGTTTTTGGTTGTGCGAGTAAAAGAACGTTTTTCAGTTCTTTTAGGTTTAGCAAGAGCTAGCTTTCTGGGCTTCCGTATGCCCTTCATCAGTTGCGGGTGGATTCAACATGAATCGGATTACCTCGCATTTGGGTAAATCTTGAGAGCGATAGAACCAGCTTTTTTGTTTAGTTAGAGCAGGATTGTTTAGTGTTCAGTGACTGCTCTTTTTATAGTTCTGGTTTGTTACTGGTATTGTTTGGGTATTAACACTGAGTGGCGTTTTGTTATTTTGAAATGTCCTTTCATTATTTTGATATCCGTTGGCATATTTAGGCGTGTGCTGGCATGCTTTCTTTTTGACGCCGTTTGGTGTTAGAAAGGATTTTTGCGTGTTTAACATATTGGCCACTCTCATTTTTGGGTGTTTTTAAAAGTTGTCTACCGCTCGTAGATTTTCCCAATGTTTTAGCAATTGTCTGAACAAAAACTTAGTAGTTTACCCAAAGCGGTATATTTTTCAGTTTCTGAAATATTTGCTTTGGGTAGGTTGGTAGTTGTTCACAGGTTGTTTCTCGTTGGGGTTTTTCAGTTTGCGTTCGCATCCATTGCTTTTTTGTCGAAGTTTAATGCTCTCTTAGTTTATTTGAGTTTTGTTTAGCCTTGACATATATTGGGTACAGTTTTGGTCAAGGTGTTTGTTTCATGTTTTAAATTTAGAGATCTATTTTTTGCGCTTCTTTTGCGCGTTTTCTGCTTTTAGTTGGTATAAGGGCTGTCGTATCAAGTTGGTGATGTGTCTGTTGTGTATACAGTTAAGTTCAGACACTTTGCTGGCTTGATACGCCCCGTGCGTTTTGACCACGTCATTGTTGCAGTTAAATGGCCTGGTTGGGCTTTTTTATGCGTTGTGGATGCATCCTGCTCTGCGTGACCTCCCATGGGTTGGTTCCGTTGTCCAATGAGCGTTCGTGTTCAGCGGCGAGGAAAATCCTGATCCAAAGGTGGAAATTTTTCATCGGGTTGTGTTTCTTTGTTGTGGAAAAAGACCTTTTTCGAGTATTTGCAGTTACAATCGAGTAAAATGCAGTGTGTTGTGGTCCTTTATAGTTGGAGTTTTACCGATGTGTTGTGTTATTTTGTTTATGTTTTATTTCCACAGTTTATATTTTTGGGATTTTGTGTCATTCGTACACGTTAAATTTAAAAATCCGTTGGGTGGGATAGCGATTTTTGAGGTATAGTGTTTATTTTGGTAATTTAAATGGTTACCCTCGAGGGTGGGTTTTTGGTAAATTACCAGATTTTTTATTTATTTGGGCTATCCCGATTAATTGTATATGTTTGGGATTATTTTTGATAACGAATTTGTATTTTGCTTCCCGTGCATAGCGTTTACAGGATCGTGGCGTGTTCCACCAAGATTAAATGGAGGTTTCCGTTATTGTATTTGGTGGAGATGGATTTTCCAAATTAATTTTGAGGTTAGGGAGTTGTTTACTCCGGTGGGGTGGATACTGAATGGTCAAGTCAGTGGTGAGAACCCGTGGGTATCTCGGATCTGAGAACGATGCAACCTGAAGATTCGGTATTTCTCGTGCTAAACACCCGGAATACTCGGGTAACGTTTCGGTTACCACCGACTCACGATATTCCCTAAAGGAACACGGAGTAAATCAGATCAAGTAAAGAGGGGGGGTGGTGGCGTTCTCCCATTCAGAGACACATGCGTTCCGGTTGACTTGTTTTGATTGTTTGAAATAAAATATATTATTTTATTCCAAAATTTATTTGTATCCAATTTGTACCGTTTTTGCTGGGTTTATTGTACATTACATTGGTGGTGTGGGAGAGTTTCCCCGGTTTTTGGTTGTGCGAGTAAAAGAACGTTTTTCAGTTCTTTTAGGTTTAGCAAGAGCTAGCTTTCTGGGCTTCCGTATGCCCTTCATCAGTTGCGGGTGGATTCAACATGAATCGGATTACCTCGCATTTGGGTAAATCTTGAGAGCGATAGAACCAGCTTTTTTGTTTAGTTAGGGGGATTCTTCCTCTTTAATATATTGTACAACATGCACATTTACATCGTAACAATTTTCATTAGATATAGACCCCGTTCTCCAGTAGAAAAATTGCTTCATTAAATGGAGATTTGACAATGATTCGATGAAGAGATTTCCTGATGTGAACGCACGTCTCATCATTCGACAAAAATTAGAATCTCTTCATTCGGCAAAGCAAAATGCCTTCATTCGACGAAGAGATCGCTTCATTCGACGAAGCAAATTTGTAATGTGAACGTTCCCTTCGTTAGACAAAGCATTTTGGCAGGCCTTTTGCACAAGGGCGTCGTGCGTCAAGTGACGCATCGCTCAAAACCACACAGCGCATCAGACACTTGAAACTCGACGCTTGGCGAGCATGTGCGGCCAGGCATAGTGGCCCCAAAGCTTCATTCGATCTTCGTTAGCAGTCGCCTAATGTGAACGGTACTGCACTTCATTCGATCTTCATTAAGTGAGATGAGAATGCACGCTTTATTACTTTTAGAAGGCTAAAAGTGATTTTCTGACGTTTACATTGGGACGTTATCATTTTCTATGTTACACTTTTAGCCCTTTACCAATTTAACCCCATTCGCCGTGGTAAATCATGCTATACGACCTTACTCGTCCAAAAACCTCTGTCAAAAATCTTACCTTACATTTCAAATCAGACATTTAAAAACACCATGGAGGTCCTTGTAATCTCAAGACTTTTGTACCCTTGTCGTTCTTTTCCCATGTTGCCTCAAACATCAGAAAACGATAAAATGGAGCAAAATTGGGGAAGAATTCGAAAATTATCAAACAGATTGGTGACTGTACTTTCATTATAGCGTCTAAAGGAAATTAGTCCCACTAACGCAGATGAATTTTGTTTACACTGTGTTAAATCTAGACTGGTCCCCTGTCCATGTGCGCAACGCTGCTTTCGCTTATATACGACGAAGGGGAAGTAAATACATGTATGTTTAAGGAAACGTTTGGGGCAAAGACTTTTTTTTTTTTCATGTCCTTTTCATGTAACATACATGTAACTAACCCAAGTTCAAGTTCTTGATGTCACTCACAGAAATGTATCATGATTTTGTTTTTTATTATGTAGATTCGGTTTAGTGTATTGACACCATCAAAATGAAAAAAAATATTTATCCATCTTCATATAGCGGCCAACATGACCAAACAATGTATAAGGCACCTTAAAGGTACATGTAGTATTCTTGTTTGTAAACTGGTAGACTTGAGGTCAAGTCTTTAGACAGTCGTATTTGGTCCGTCTGACGCCTATAATCCCCACACGCAACAGTCGTTGTTATGAATAGTACCTGTCTAGAGACTTGAGAAACCTGTATTCGCGCCAATATTAGTGCTTCATGGCGCGTAATATATAATCACGCTGTTGCCATAGAACCAGCCAATAACATTTCGGCCATCGTGCCGTGGTAACGTCCACTTCTACCAGAGGGGATGTAATGTTATCTGATTCGGTTAATGCGTATTTTAAAACTTCAATATTGTTATTTAGAGAAACTGTGTTAAGCGTTTAGTGAAATGTAGTATGTTAAGTTACAGTCAAGAGCATTTATGATGTACAAATAAATGTACAACAATATTCATTAAAAAGATCTCCCCTATAATGATTATGGGAGATTTTGTATCGGCTTCTTTTGATGAATGTGTTCTAACAGTATCATATTCAAGTATTAACTCGGTATCAATCCCTCTAGATGTGATTGCGCCAATTTATGTCAAGGGCTAAATACATCGATAAATTAAACTGCACAGCCCTTTATCACGTCGCAGAAAACAAATGAACGAAGCTGAGCAGAATGCATTAAAACTATTTTTACGTTCTGTTGCTTTATCGTTTTCCAACTTTCGTGGCACTGCAGTCCAGTTAACGCACCACGGACTAAGATGCGCTTTATGTAAAATTAAAAGGGATCGAGCGCACTGCCAACTTTCCAAACTCGAGCTAGCGGGTCAGTAATTTTGCCCGGTGTTTGTTTTTTTTGTTTTTTACTACAAATTGGATTTTGGTTTTTGTTTGTAACATTCTTCTTCGACTAGTTGATTTGGAAAACGTGTTGCTGGTGACTAAAATGGCCAGCATTAATACCCACAAGTGGCGTGCGTGCTTAGTTTGTAACACGACTTTACTAGCTATCCTGCAAGAAATATTACAGTCTTGATAAATCAGATCTTCGCTCCAGATTAGAAAAAGTCCTGCAAACAAATCTTTCCTCACCATCGAAGATCTGCGTCCTTGTCATACAAAACTGGCAAATGTTGAGAAGGTGACATATTTGACCGAAAGCTTGAAAAGCACATTAAAACTGCCCAATTTGCTTATAGCGACTTGGAAAAAAATTCAAAATTTCTATTTTGAGTTATTAAAACCATTTTCACACAACAGACAAGTTGCAACAGATATCAAAAATAGTGTCACGACTGCGTGGCTGACGATGTCACAGATTTCCAAATCCCTAGCTTCGGTTTCAACGAGGCCGACAACCCTGCTTGACAGTACTGTTCAAAATTTCAGCTCTATCTTTCTCCAAAACCACGATCTGACAATCATGCAATCATCAGCGTTTGCAATTATATTTTAAACAAAAACCATCGATAATCGCAAATTCGCATAAACTGATCAAGTCGAATAGGCTTACATGTACATGTAGCCTATAATATAGCCTAAACAAATTTGCACTTCGAGCTCGCTGCATGCGTTATTACGATGGAGATGAAACCCAATTCAAAATTCACAAAAACACATCCATTTAGAGGAGTACCATGAATATTAATGTCGTCCTGCGTTTCGACCAATCAGCTCTCTACGTCCAATTCTGGTAGCAATCTCCATAGACCGTGTACAAAACGGAAACAGGTTTCTCAAGTCTGTAACTAGAGGTCGATTAGACTTGTTCCCAGTCCATTCGCGACTACGCTGCTGCCGTTTACGAAACAACCGGTCTAGTTACAGACTTGACATCAAGTCTAGTAAACTGGTAATTTAAAGCATACATGTACCGGTAGGTCGAGAAAACTACCCTGTAGAAATTTCCAAATAATTTTTTTGTGCATGAATGAATAGCTACAAAGAATGCCTTCAGGCGATCTTTGGACTATTCATATAATTGTCATTTTTCTCGTGAATGGGGGCAATTCAGGCGAAATAATTTCACAGGATGATTACCACCAGCTTGATAACAAGTCAGCTTAAAGATAATAATTCAGAAATTGTTTTGGAGGGTAATTACCAAACGAGTGGACTACCGGTACCTTTAAAATGTAACGTAACTAATCGTGAATTGCCCAGATAATGAATCTCAATGTCCACTTTAACAAGCCATTGAATGGGGGAATTAAATTCCATTTCAACAATTATTGCAGTGTATGATTTCCACCACAATTCCTGAGTAGACACGGCCACCTGTTGTATTAAATTAAACAAAGTTGGGTGAACATACTTTTATAGTACAGCTAAAACCCATCCTGAAAGATGATGCAATCACACACATGCACAAAGAGAGAGAAAAAAACAAACAGTAAAACCAGCTTTATCGTAGGACCTTGATTATGAATCCACAAAAATCAATTTGTCTAAAGAACGTTCAACGTCATTACATGTAAGTGGTACCAGCAACATTGTTTTCCGGTAAATGGTATTTTACTTATTATTTTTTTTTTGGTGGCGTCTTCTTTTTATTTTAAACTCTGGTTTTATTTGTAGTTCTACATACACTCTCTGTGAAAGCTTGAAATTTTGAATGGCAGTTGAAAAGATTGCCTTTAAAGGCCAGTGGATGTGTATAGCAATCGAATGGTGATCTGCTATTCTTGCTAAAAACACAAGTTGACATACAATTTTGACTATTAACCCCCTTTTATAAAGCAAACAAATTTTGGATTAAGCAAATGTTTCTGCTATAAACAGCTTTATGAAATTGGCCCCTGTACACATTTTAAATTTTGAACCCCCATTTTTTTCATGGGTTTTGAGATTTTGATACCATATCATGTGTCATATTTTTCTCATCACCATTCTGAAATGTCACGCCCTCAATCCGTATTTTTCTAAGGTTATCGTCAAAAATGCACCAAAGTTGAGTAAACTACATGTAATTTGTCCGGTTACATGTACCGGTACATAAAGCAATGCAGTTATTACACCAATATTTTTGCTTCCACATCCAAGTTGGGGATTGAAAATTTTCTGTTTTCTTCCCATGGATAGTATTTCGGAAAGGTGTTTTATATGATTGTTAGGTTAGAACGAAATCCATTTTTCGGAAAAATGTGGTTATATGCTCCTTTAACTTTTTTGGTTGAAAAAGTTTTTTCCAGAATTTGCAAACTCGTAGCTTCCCAGGTAAAATGTTTCCCGGGTTAGACTTGGGTGGTGTGAAAAGTCCTTAAAGGCAGTATACATCGTTGGTAATCTCGAAAATCAGAAATTACACAATATAAACATGATGACCGTAGAAAACTTCCCCTGAAATGGTTTTGTCTGAAGTGCTATAATAGTCTCATGAGACACAAATTAAATTCGCCCCAAAACCATTTCGCCCAAGTGCCATTTCGCCCTAAACCACTTCGCCCGAGTGCCATTTCGCCCCAAATTACTTCGTCCAAACACTACATCGCCCAAATGCCACTTCGCCCCAAAACCACTTCGTGCACAGGCCGTGGTTCAGGGCGAAATGGTTCAGGGCGAACATACTTTTATAGTCCAGCTAAAAACCATCCTGAAGGATGATGCAATCACACACATGCACAAAGAGAGAAAAAAACAAACAGTAAAACCAGGCCGTGGTTCAGGGCGAAATGGTTCAGGGCGAAGTGGTTTTGGGGCGAAATGACTGCAAACCCTTTTTTGACCGTTTTCTCAAAGGTTAGACGAAGTACGGAGATGGTTTTTGCTCAGGTTGGTTTAAATCATATGGGCCGAATGTAGCAATACAAATTGTTGTTTTGCCGTCTGTGTGAGGCTGGTTGCCTCCAGTCCACAATCACAAAACCAAAGACCTCTCGGTCCGCAGACACCGTGTTTACACTCGAACCGGCAAAGGTGGATACAGGCCCAGCATTTTTATTGCGACCACAAAACTGAACATTTGCCGTGTTTACACTACACCTTGATTCGGCTTCAACTCGCCTTCAGAAACCGCAAAAGTCACCACTAATTGTAACTACAGCGCATGCCAGAGCTGTTAGGTGTTGCTGAACTGGTGCCAGATTAGTCAATTAAATGTACCACACGGCGGGCACCGCCCCAAGGACACGCAAATTGCCGAAAAATACATACTTTTCCATCACTGGTAAACTGTTACAAATAGTTTTATCCCCTGTGTGATTGAAGATACGCATAATTAAAACCAACCTGAGCAAAAACCAGCTCCGTACAGTCAAAAAAGGGTTTGCAGTCATTTCGCCCCAATAACCACTTCGCCCTGAACCATTTCGCCATGAACCATGGCCTGTGCATAAAGTGGTTTTGGGGTGAAGTAGCATTTGGGCGATGTAGTGTTTGGACGAAGTGATTTGGGGCAAAATGGCACTGGGACGAAGTGGTTTGGGGGCAAAATGGCACTTAGGCGAAATGGTATTAGGGCGAATTTAATTTGTTTCATAAGAGACGAAAAATTATTGTTTTACTAATTTCTCAAAGACTAGAGCACTTTAGACACAACCATTTCAGAGGAAGTTTTGTACTGTCATGTTTATATTGTGTAAGTTAGGTGTAAATCTGTGAACATTTCTGAATTTCGAGTTACTAATCATGTACCTGTATACTACCTTTAAAGATGCTTTGCTGAAAATTTAGGTGTATTCCTTTGAGGTATTGAGTTAACTGGATTTGACTTGGCAAAGCTGTTCAAACATCTTCTCTTAAAGGCCCAGTGTATCATTTGCAATGACCCCAAAAAGTAATCGACGAGTTTACAGGGGAAAAGTTCTGAAAGTAAAGATTGAATTAATAGCAACTACCCAATGAAAGGTTAACGCTCAAAATGATATAATTTTACCAGAAAATAATCCGTAAAGATATTATTTAGATCGTTTGCAAACGATTTACTTATTTTTGGTTGGCATCTACGCGGTCCAAAATGCATGGGCGCTGTGTACTGCGTGCGCGTGTTCCAACGCGATGCATTTTTATGGATCGCGTGCACACGCAGTATATGATGTGCGCCACAGAGTGCATGACGCAAGCCACATAGTACCCGATCAACTGAGAACGAATATTTGAAACACCCCGCCAAGACCAGGAAAACGCATATGGATTTTCATGGTTTTTTTAAAATGTGGTACATTTAACAAAGCTAAAATTTCTTCAGATGAGTTTGTTGATGTCTTTCTTTTGATTTATAATGGTTTTATTCGCAGAATCGCTCAAAAACAGATCATCTCTTCAGGGCCTTTAAAAGAGCACGTCCAAATCATATTTTTGAACAAGCTGAACAAGCTCCTCTATGTGTTAACTTAACAGTATACACATCTATAGGCTTTCTGCCTACATGTAGCAATGTACAGTATCTCGGGTTGTTAGACTGTGGAACATTCGACAATGTAGTACGACTTGATAGGCTTCGGCACTATCCACCAGCAGTGGGTACTAGGCTCTTTTGATCCTAGTGCCCTTTCAGTTGTATGCAAATTAGCTGAGGTTTATAAAGTGGTCTGGGTCAGGCATTTCAGTTTTGCAGCTGCCTGCATGAGGAGACTATATATTTTGCATATGTACTAGGTAGCTACAGTTGTAATTCTTACTCTGCAGCATTTATAACATTCAAGTTTGGTATTAAAAGTAGTAAAAAGTGTTTAAAAGACTTGATTGAATCACACATGACAAGATATGATACTTTCTTTTGAAAGACTTGAGACTACAGTGTATGCATGGTGAAAACTATTGTGTTAAGGGCGTGTGGTTGCACAATGTGAAACATCTCTTTTGAAGATGTGAGGTTCTGAAAACATCCGGTGAGTGTGACCTCGACGTTTCGAACAGTGTATTCTGCAGCCGATTTCACCAACAAAAATTGTAGCTTATGCAACTTTTTAAAATGCATGGTTAGATTTTTATCAAAATTTCAAAGGGTCAGCTGTGTTTCTGATTATTTTTTTTTTTGATGAATATTTGTTTCTACTTTTTTTATGTGTCCTAGATTTCATTTCAAAATGATGTCCATGAAAAGACTGAAGACCATCGGCTCCACGTTCTTCGTAGCCTTTTGCTTCCAGTACATCATTTTCATCTATATCTTCAACCAATCACAAACACCGTACAAGCACAAGCTCCTGCCTCGTCACGTCACGACTAAGGAGGTCCGTGGGCCCACGTACCACGTCCACAAAGTGGACCCCATGCCCATCGGCTTGCGCGAGAGGTACGAAAGCAGACGGCTTCTTGTGAAGAACAATCGCCCGCGGCTTGTGTCGCGACGAGAGATCCTGAACAAGTATAGGTCTTCTGCGCAGTCTGATCCGACGCCACTGACTGAGGCAAATAGATACGTATCGCTGGAGTCGGAGAACACAAGAGGCGAATTACTTTCCTGTAGAACTTGTTCATTGGTCTCAAATTCAGGTAAGAATTTTCGGTTATGGTGGTGCATGTTGTGACTTGATGGAAGAGGAAATGGTTGCAGAAGGTTCCTTGTTTTACTCCAGAATATCACAATCTTGGAAAAATTTGTTATACGATTTTCAAACCGTATCCCTTCTCACCATTTGAAAAATCAATATAAATCACTCTAAATGTGAGTCTCCATGTTTTGCAGTTCGGTGCACAGACCTCATGAGGGCGAGAGTCAGTTTACAACTGAGTTTTCGTACTCCAGTGTCCGTACTCCAGCGTTTGAATACTGACGGCATCCATAGAACTGTTGTATGGTTGTCAACATTTTTAATAGCACAATCACATACTCACATTGGCTTCAAAGTTTATCATCAAAATGAATTCTGTTGGTACACATTGGAAACGAGTGCCTCAAATTCCCATGATGATTTATGCATTAGGCATTGCATACATATAGGTAGCAGGGGTCGAAATTAAAGGCACAGGCTTGTCAGCAATGCAAATGTTCCAAATTCGTGCCACGAAATATGCAGCTCCATGCCTTTGCTATGGATCGAGCTGCGTATTTCGTGGCACGAATTTGGCGCGCGCACATTGCTGACAAGCCTGTGCCTTTTAACTTGATTTATTTTTTTTTGGTAGCCCACAGGACTAGTCCGATAAATGTTTCACTGGTCCTTAATTTTTACTAGTCCGTGCCACCACACGTCATTACATTTGCATGTTCATTCAAGTTTACATTACTGATAAGAGATGACTTAAAACACAAAAAAAACTTTAAAAAGATCAAGAAACTAAACTTCGAGTGCCATGTCTTTTTTGCCTGATTGCTGTTTTTACAATGTTGAACTGTCAAACTTTATTACTACACGTAGTTTATTATCAACAGGGAACATTTTTATTTTATGAATGAAAGACAGTATTATGATGTAGCACTACTATACGGGTATGTATTGGCCCACACTACTAAACTACCAGCACAATGCAGCTATTGTAGTAGTCCTCCAGCTAAAACCACTAGTCTCGGACTAGTGCTAATTTCGACCCCTGAGGTAGCATTTGTTAATTCCAAACAAGGGTTTTCTCCTCCTTCAAGAATGTAACTTGCAATGCTTGAATTTCATTACAACATTGATGCCAATTGCAGTTGATGTCGTTATTTCCTTGTCCATTTTCTTATTGTGATGGTAGTCATGGTAGTAGAAGGTCAATGGCACCGCTTTAAAAACTTTAAGCCAAAAACAGGATGCATTATTTGCATAAAAAGGATGTTGATTATTAAAACGGAAACCATCTGCTCTAATATTAATTTCATTGAAAAACCGACGACAAAATTGTCTATTCTTATTCAGTTTAAAAATTGGTTTTCCATTTTGAGTGCCTTTAAGTTAGGGTGGTTTATCATTGCAGGCCACATAATCCGCTCCAGACTTGGCAATGAAATAGACCAGGCTGAATGCGTCTTCCGGCTAAATGCAGCGCCTTCTATTGGATACGAGCTGGATGTTGGACGAAGGACAACTGTCCGCGTCGTGTCACACAGAGCGTAAGTTGTAGCACGTATTTTGAAAGCCTGGTTGTGTATCTACAGTATAGAACAAATTTAAGCAGTGACTATTGCAAAGTATACATGTACAATGTACAGTATGTAGATAAGCCATTTGGGCTCGAACAGTCTTGTCAATAGGGACAGCAGTGGTCTAGGGGATACCCTTCAGACTTTCATGCAATAAGTCTATGGTTCGACACTGGTCATTCGACAAGACACTTTACTCCACATTCTTTCTCCACCCAGATACATGTATAAATGGGTACCAGCAAATGCTAGCAAATGCTAGTCACTCCATACCATGAAAACTAGGAATGAGAACTGACTGTACCGGTATAAGCCAGCTTAACTCATGAAACGACTTTACCTGGCAGTCTAGGCAAGACAATGAGTATAGCTGAGGTATACACTTTTAAAAAATCCTCGGAAAAGAAGTAAAACTTATTGCACAAAAAGCTCACTCGACTGTAGTTTTCTAAAATGTTTTCCTCTGTTTGGCTTTCAGAAAACGTACGTAAAATTAACAATGACACTGTCCCTGCCTGAGTTTAGAAAAAAAGGTTCCATGGACTTCCCAAGATAAATTACATACAGATCAATAATATGCCACAACCAACAGAAAATATTACAGCTAATTGGCAGATTATGCACAAACACAATAAATCTTTCGGAATTAGTGTGCTTAATTATTAGAAATTGAAAATCAATTATTGGAATTCTCCATGCTGTCAAAAGAACATATGCGGGATGTGGAAGGCTTTTTGAGAAGTTGGGAAGTCTCACTTGATTGCACGAGATTACATTAACAAATGCCCTGTGGAATTGCGCCAGGTGTGCCGCAGTTTTTACGAAAGTACATTTGTTTCTATTTCTCCAAATGAACTCGATTGACATTAGACTCGGGGGTGAGATTTTTTCCAGATTTCCGGAATTTTACCAATTTGTAGCGGAATTTTATTTTTTTGTTGTGTGCTCCGCGGCCGCGATCCATATTGTATCCATATTTATATGTTTGTTTTTTTGGCACACCATACTTTTTAAACGAGCGCCCTCAATTGATCCAGTAATTTTGCGAAGAAAACTCATGCAAGTCTACATGTAGTTGTCACGCAAGTGCCATGACATACAGACCTTTGCCATGTATGTACTGTGCATGCTGCGCGCTCGGCGACCTGACCGAGTCTGCAACGAGTAGCGAAGCGGACGTGTACCGGTACAAGTCTAATCCATAAGCAAGCACCATATCTTTGCCTGCATCGCAACGGCCGAGCATGTGATGCGTGTACGTGTGCAGTGCTAGTGCGGGCCGCGGCATTGGCGATGCGACAAGCAGCCAACGAACCGATTTTACCCTCTGCTTTCGCTTCACCGTCTTCAACGATAGATGTTGCCTGGATTCTTTTTATTATTATCCACATTTGTTGGCCTATAAACAAGGTAAATATTTCAAACAAAACTGGTTCTTGTGATGGCTAATTAAAATGTTTTTGACATTGCATTTTGCACGATGCCGATGATACGGTGGTGTTTAAAAAATCCTCCGAAAAGTTGAAGTTTGCGTGGTCTCTACGTTTCGCCCCGCCACGCTCCCCCAGGAAGCCACGCTCCCCCAGGAAGCCACGCTCCCCCAGGAAGCCACGCTCCCCCAGGAAGCCACGCTCCCCCCAAGGAAGCCACACCCCTCCTGGAATTTTCGTTTTCCTCCAATCTCACCCCTGTAGACTAATTTTAATAAAAATTTACTGCGAGTCACTGTTAACATTCCATCGTGATAATTATTCTGCGCGTCCACACTTGAATTTGTAGAACCTTGGTAAACCTTAATACAGTGACTTGTTACCTCATCATTCAGTTCGACCAAGAAGTTACTTAAAGGCCCTATAGATAATCTGTTTTTGAGCGATTCTGGGAATAAAACCATTATAAATCAAAAGAAAGACATCAACAAACTCATCCGAAGAAATTTCAGATCTGTTACAATGTAAATGTACCACCTCTTCTAAAAACATAAAAATCCATGTGCATTTTACTGGTCTTGGCAGGGTGTTTCAAATTTTCAGTCGCGTACTTTGTGGCTTGTGTCATGCACTCTGCTGTGGCGCGCGTCATACTGCGTGTGTGCCTGACCCGCGCGATGCATTAAAAAATGCAACGCGTTGGAACAGCATACGTACATGTACACGCAGTACACAGCGCCCATTTCAGACCGCCCAGATGACAAGTAAATCATTTGCAAACGATCTTAATAATTTCATCTTCATGGACTATTTTCTGGTAAAATTATATCATTGGACAGTTCAATCTTTACTTTGAGTAAGGTTTCCCTGTCAACTTGTTAATTAACTTTTGGGGTCATAGCAAATGATACAGTGGGCCTTTAACCCTAATTACATTGCCGGTTCATACGGGCAATGTAATTCTTCTGTGACGGAGTGTGAAACATAAAATTGATAAATGACAATTTCTAGTATGATCTACCGGCCCTCCACATTGGACTAAATTTGATAAAATTAGTGCGATCTCCAAAATTTTTACCAAAGCTAGTAATGGACACGGCTAATGGCTTTCATGACATTTGTTCAAGAGCCTGTGGACATAAATTTCGATCAGATTTGTGGAATGATAATTTGTCTGCAAACATACCCATGTTGAAATTAACAAATGTACCGTATAAAGTACTTGTACATGTACATGTGCTCTCTTGGTTGAACTGAAAGTATTTATTGTATTTGACGATCAAAAAGGCATCCAAAGGCATGTTCCCATTGGACTTTCTTTTCTGCTGTCTCACAGAAAGTTACCGTGACCTTCGGTAACATTCCTCCGTGTAATCTTCACATGCGTTCCCATTTGCAATTGCTTTCAGTGCCCATGCAGGAGAGCTAGAGCGACCTTGCAGTAAACTTGTGCCGTGTTCATTTTACAGGGCGAAACTGTTCCCATTGGACTTTTCGAGGGCCCTGTAAAACTCCCGCGGCTGAGCGGAAAGTTTCCGCGGCCCTTCTCGCCCTGTAAGTTTTACATCGTGGTCACAGAACTTTACAGGTTTGCTAATTCTCCGTGTGTCGGACTAAATTTTGTTACTCTTCCGCACAATCACGGGAGTTTTACCAAAAATAGTCCAATGGGAACACACTTAACTTGGTAAAATACCCAGTAACATTGCAGTGTATCGGTACCATTATTATTTTTCTTTCAGTTTTCGAGAACTCCTATCCAATGCGAGCACTCAACTAGACAACCACCCATCACTGTCAACCATCTTCATCCACGGTCCGGACCACGTGTTTTCCCTGGGGTCACTGCCCAGACTAGTCAGCAGTGCTTCGGCCAAGTACCCTAAAGTTGACTTCTACCGACCTTCCGAGGCAGTGGAGACTGAAACGGACAGGGACTTTGAAAAATTCACCGGGAAGTCGAGGTACGGTGATAAGGTTTTAAAATCTTTCAAGGTTTGTTTAATATTTAATAAAAAGTTTGAATAAGTGTTTGGAACTGCAAAATCGGAAAATAGTATTAAGTAACGACCTGCACTCGTAAGAGCAAAACGCAATAATGGCGTGGTGACGCTATCGACAATAGTATCGGGCTAAAGGCGGGAATGACGTGTTCAGAATGCCGAGCGCTAATTGGTCTGCTTGACAACAGCAGGGAGCACACTACTGTGCATGCGCAGTTAAATTACATTGAGCGTGTGTACAAATTCTTTCTGACGACACAACACAGGTTTTGTGAAGTGGATGTAGCTTCGAGCATGTGCAGATGCATGATACTGCGTGCTCTGGCCAGTACAGTATACTGCTGTTCACTGTATTGTTTCGAGCACTCCGGGTGATCAAGCAAGTGTTGTGCTATAGCAGATGTGCATTCAGGCTGTGTGGCAGCTTTGCGAGCGTTCTTGCAGACGCGCGACTGCTGTTTGCGGGAAGCAGGCAGGTTGCTGCGGATGGAGGATGGAACATGCTGTGTAATGCAAAATTAAAAGTTTGCAAAATGTTTATGTGTTGGCAGTCACAAAATTTGCCATAATGGTAGTGTAACCCACACAATATAACTACATTGAGGCCAAACTGCTACTGTAATTCCTGTACGATGCTTGTAACTTTACACAGCCTGTTTGTGACACGGAGTCACAATCGTAAAAAAATTCAGTGAGGGAGGCCAATGATTGTCTGGCAATGCCATTAAATGTGTCAACGGAGAAATTGAATCCTTGAACTTGGAGTTGTATATTCTATGTTTATGACTGGAAGTTGATACCATCATATAACCCGTTTCATATTTCACTTTCCGTGCAATCAGGTTATCAACAGGAACAGAGTTCTCCACCGGCCTATATGCTCTCGCGATCATGAAGGATGTTTGCAGTGATATAAAAGTTTATGGAATGGCTCCAGAAGATTATTGCAGGTACGTGTAGGATTTAGCATTTTATTTCCGTTTTAGAGCGAATTATTGAAGCACCACTTGTGACCCAGTTTCTTTAAATAATGCCTGGTAATATTTTTATTTTATTTGTTAAAATAATTTTTTTTTTTTTATTTATAAATTTTTTTCTCCAAACTGACCCTGTTTTCTGGAAGAAAAAGAAAAACATCTGTTACTTAAAGAAGTGTTCAGATTACATTAGTGAGCAAGCCCCCCCCCCCATGGGTGTTGAGATTTTGATACCATATCATCTGTCATGTTTTTATTATTACCTTTCTGAAATGTTGCATTCCAATCCACATATTTCCAAGGATATCGTCCCAAAAAACACCTATGTTTTGTAAACTAACTTATCCAGTTACATAAAACAGTGCAGTAATTACAAAACACCAACACTTTTGCTTCCACATCCAAATTGGAGATTGCAAATTTCTTGTTTTCTCCACATGGATAGTATTTTTGGGAGGTATCTTAAAGGCCTATGATTGTTGGGTTTAATACAAAGAAATTTATTTTCTGGAAAAATCTTAACAAGCTCCCTAAATCTGTTAATAGTGACAAAAAAGTTACCTTGACTAGTTACAATTTTAAATGGTTTCAAATTGATCCTCCAAGATTGCAAGACGATGAAATACATGTAATGTAATTGAGTCGATCCATACAATATTTTAAATTTAAAAAATTATTTGCCCGAATATGACACTGATAGTGTTTCTCCCAAGTAGTGAAGTGGTAAAAACCTCATGGCGTGCTCACATGAGACCTAACTCCATGACCCTCATATTAAGCCCTTTTCACACGAGGCCAAAAAACTTGCAAGGCTTGAGATATTTTCTCATGCTTGAGAAAATTTTACAAAAGTGCCATCGTGTGAAAGGACACCATGCTTGACAGTCTCAAGCATTCCTTGAGAAATGTTCTCAATGCTTGAGATATTTTGTCGGAGGTCCGGACCTACGACAAAATCTTCCGCTAGCGGAAGATTTCTCAAGGTACATGTATGCTTGAGAACGTTCGTGTGAAAGGAAATGTACAACGTCCTTTGCGACAGCTAACGCAATGCGCATGCGTGGGACCTCAACACACGATAGACTGGTTCCCGTCCACATATTCCACACAGGAGAATATAAGAACAGGTAAAGGGCGCTTCATCTTGATCTGTAATTGGTCGTCTTTGCGCGTGCGCATTGTGTAGCGATGGCCAACTCCAACATGATTTTACTGCTATTTTGGCTCCACTCTGTATCTCGATCTTCTGGGCCGAGTTCCCTCCAAACATGGCTATTATGTACCATTCCATCCATTTTAGACTGGACGGAGGTGGTCTCCATAGCTTCGACTTTTTCCACGACTTTTTCCGCTTTTTCGACGAGTCCGTTTCTTCTGTCGCTTCCCCTTTTCCGTTGACATTTTGTCCGTGTTAACCGCTGGTACTAGCAACATTTACGCGCATACTTTATTGGTCTGCTGGCTACCAGCGAAAAAAGCACACTCGTCTCAAGGAACGTTAGCGAAACGTTTTCCTGTGCCGTGTGAAAGTATGCGAAATCGCCTAACCGCGTAATTGTAAAGTAAACAATCGCCGCTCGTAAAATCTCTCAAGCCTTGCAAGTTTTTTTGATGCCGTGTGAAAAGGGCTTTAGAATAGACTTCATAACCAGTGCTGAGTTTGCTGGCGTCGACAGTCCAGTGGATGGTTCAAGGCCTTTTGAAATATGCAGCTGTTACTTTAATTTACATTATAAAGTAATGTAATTATTTTAATGTCTATTGCACTTGGTGATTATTCAACCCTGAGAAATTAACAAGTAAAATATAAACAGGATTGACTTTGGTAAATTGGTGGGACAATAACATTGTTTGACTGTCATTTTATCTGACCTCACTCAATGAAAAACCTTGGAAATTGTTTGAAGGAGTGTATTTCAAGCCATTTTCCAGGAAATTGTACACAACATTTCTATCCGTATTGTGTGCGTCATCCGTTTCAATCGCTAGCACTGGAGCGTATCAAATTTAGACGAAAAACGCAATGCGGATAGCACAATGCGCAGAACACACATGGACATATCTGCGTTGCTTTTTGAACAACTGATGTTTACGCATCGCGCAGTACGCTCTACGGTACATGTACGTACGACGCATGACGGATACATGAATTTTCTGCCTTATTCATCAGGCCTATGCGTTTGACAGTTGCTTCCACATAAACAAGCCCCATGTTTATCCTGAAGTTACACGTGATTTATTTGTTTATCACATGGCTTATTTCCTCCTGCCCCCAATCGCATCCCAGCATGCACCCAGACAGTACAGTTGCCTACAGCTACTACAAGACTCCGTCCTTACCAGAGTGCATGATGTACAATTATCATGAGAACATCGAGCAAGGGGGCCAGCGGCTCAGGACGGAACGCCGTCTCTTCAGTAGTTGGGCAAAGACCAACCCTATCACATTTTACAGCCCAACTTGGAAAGATTGAGCAATTTTTAAAAAGCATTTTTCAATTTTTATTTGTGATTATTTATGTTTTTTAAACGTCCAGTTCTTTTTCCTTTTTAGAATAAGTATTTTTTAAAGCATTTTTTTCAATTTTTATTTGTGATTATTTTATGGTTTTTTAACGTCTAGTTCTCTCCCTTTTTAGGATAAGATTGAGTATTATTTTTATTCAGGATTGGTCACAGTATTACGCTTCAATGAAGTGTACCGGTAGGTGTTTTTGATTAGTACCCTAAATTACGTATCGTCTGAGCTTTTTATGTGTTTTATGAAGGAAATTATGTTGCCACCTCATCTGGTAAGTTGGCCTATTAACTGTAATTTAATTTTTCCTGCTAAATTTACTTGCCAAATAGAGCAGAGGTGTGGGAGTGCTGCGGTCTCCTTGGTTGTTGGTGCTTGCCCATTGCTATTTGACATTTTATTTTTTGTGTGCATGTATGAATCGCTTTAGTAATCCCACTGTGCGAGTGACGCATGTGATTTTTATTTAGAATTTGGCCCAAAACACCAACGATATAGGATTTCCTAGTGTTGTCCTTTACACGACAAAAATGTCGTGTACATTGTACAGTACATGTACATGTAAAAACTTGGAAGCAGTGCGCATACAGCGTGCTTTTCCTTTGGTCTAAGGTAGTGCACAGCAAATGACCAATGCTCTGCAGTGACTTAATCTTTCAAATTAATTTAGGCTATTTCCCACTAGACAAATTCTCGGGGGTGGCCCCGGGGCAAGGCAGGGGTAAAAATAAGCCTTGTTTCCAACTTGAAAGTGTCACCCCCGAGCTACCCCCAATATTGCTGTTTCCCTGGGGCGAGTTAAACCCTGCTCAGGATTGGACCAGGGTTGAAAATGTTGGCCCTGGGGCGAGACACTTTCCCCGGGGCGAGAACGGTAGTGGGAAAAGGGTGAAGGGGCGAGTTCTCACTTGTTCAAGTGCGGGACCAGTTACCGATCTCCATGCCGAAATGCATGCAAAATACAAGTTTTTGAGTTTTTTTCTTGTCCCCCGAAATTGGTAGGTTTTATGTCTCCTGAATTGTGCTATTGTAGCAAATAAAAGTGTGCTATTTTTTATTCGTTTTTTTGCCTTTTAAAACCTTTTAAAGAGGTATCTGCACACTATTGCAAAACAAAACTGAAGTTCCCCCTTCATTTAGTGACTTTTAAAATATATATTTTATACGATATGGAAGAAATTTCCATCTAAACAAGTTCTTGTCGCAAGTTTGCAAAACTTGTCAACGTGGTAATTTATTGAAGTGTTCTGTTGCGGTTTTGAACCAGATGGTGTAAAAAATGTGTTAGAAGTACTGTTAGCATAATTACAGATGTACATGTAGGAGTCCAGTAGAGAGTACAAAGTAGCACATATTTCAAAAGCAGCTGTAGTTTCATTCAGTAACGTGTTTAATTTGGAATTGCAAATTTCTGTATTAGAGTAAAAAGAATATTTCCACCCGTGACTAGACTAAAAGCATATAGATAAAACTGCCTTGTGGAAATTTCAGCCACATAGATGCAGTAATACTGCAGAAAATCTGAAAAATCCATGCATTGGGTTCTTTGTTTTTTTGCATGAATAAATGGTAAAAACTTTTTAAAAGCACCTTCGGTTGGGGGAAGGTCGTGTGGTGTTTGTTACCATTGCTATCAACACTTTTAGTTGGGTTTTTCTTGTCAACTCATGAAGTAGATATTCGGATCACTGCAAATGATGCAAGGGTGTTTTAACAGATCAAAAGTGGCTGTGCAGTCTTTATCTACACAGTCGCAGTAGTTTTAAGCCTAATGTACATCGACCTTGCAACTGGATGCAACTACATGTAGTGGCAACTGGCATTTTCGGCAACTAGAAGCATCTCGCGGCAACTGGGAGCAACTGTACGCGCACTTGCAACTACTGGCAACTGTAAACAAATCACAGTTGCTGCGAGTTGCTTGTGTTCTACTTTCTGGCAACTAGTTGTACCCAGTTGCGATCAATTGCGTCGATGTACTCGTACTTGTTGTTGCTACAGTAGTTGCACAACTGATCAGTTGCCGTTGATGTGCGCTATGCACACCGACAGCAACTGATCAGGGGCCAATTTCATAAAGCTGTTTAGCACAAAAAATTGCTTAATCCAAAATTTGTTTGCTTCATAAAAATGGGTTTTTAGCCAAATCTTATGTGATGTGTATTATAATTGACTGTGTTCTTCTATTCTCAGTGCTACAAACACAAGTTGATATACGGGCCTTTTTCCAAATCTCGACTTGGGCTCAAGCTCAGGCTCCGGCTCCATGTAAACCACATGGAGACGGAGACGAAGCCGAGATTTGGAAAAGCCCCATAATTTTGACTATTAACCCATTTTTTATAAAGCAAACAAATTTTGGATCAAGCAATTTTTTTTGCTAAACAGCTTTATGAAATTGGCCCTGTTGAGTTGCTTCCAGTTGCAAGGTCGATGTACGCTAGGCTTTACCGAAACTGCAGAAAGTGCATGGAATAGTCCTTGGCTGTAAAACTGGCCATTCATGTTACTGTATAAGTGTAAAACTAGTGGAAACAAATCCGTCACAGGGTTGGTAATTAAGAAAAAAGAACAAATATAAAAAAGTATAATATAATTTTTTTTTTATTGTGCTGTTAATTCTATGCACTTCTAGAAAACTAGAATGTTTTTTTTTTTTGCGTGTTAAAGTAGTTTGTACATCATAATGTGTACACGAAAACAATAAGCAATATAAAAACTGGTGTGTGGTTTTTGATTGTTCTTTCAAAACACTGTTAATCCGTTATGTTGTCAATGATATATTAGTATAAAGGAAACATGGTTTTGTAAATGTACCACCTAAATGTATTTCCATTTGTTTTTGACAAGCATTAAGTATTTTTTAATTCGAGGGTTTAAAACCTCCGACGAACCTCGGAGGGAACGGCCTCCATGTGGACATGCCTAAAAATACCGAGAACCTTGTTACAAGCGTCAGACAAGTACGCAAAGGTGCCATTTGAGTGACCAAACTAGACGCGTCTCCTGTCTGTTTGACATGCCTGTCGCGGATGCTGCTGTTACTTTTCGCCACTCCACGAGAGGCATGTCAAATAGACACGAGGCGCGTCTACATGTAGTTTGCCTACCCAAATGGCGCCTTTTTGTACTTCACTTTATTGCGTGAACGGTCTATCTTAGGCGCTATGTGGCCTGTCGCCACAAAATGAGCCGAAAGTAAGAATGTTCAAAAATTTAGATTTTTGAATTCAGCAGAAAAAGAGCTTTCATAACAAAGTAAAACTATTCCCCCAACGCAACACAGCTTGGAGAAGTGGTAGTGGTCAAACAAATTTTTCAAATCTTCAAAAACGATTTCTTACGAAGCAACATTGGTCTGAAAATTATGTTTCTAATTGTTGGATGACGCTAAAAAATTGGAATAAAAACGAATAAGAGTTGGGCTACTCTTTCCAAATATTACAAAACTCAAAAAATTTAACATCCCCTTAAATTTTTGACTTAGAGCCGCCATTATAGGAAATAGCGGAGTACGACTTTACGCTCATTTTGTGGTGACTGGTATTAGTTAGACTGTATTATAGTTGAAGACGTGCATGATTAGGAAACGTTTTTCGAGCAGTCTGTGTTTTGGTTATGTGCGTTATGACAGGGTAACCATATAAATCACTTGCACAATGCAATGCAAAAACTTAAATGTTTTAAAATGTGTATAATTTGACTACTGAAGTCATTTTTCCAGTTACAGTTCAAATATTTTTTATTACATGTACATAGTCATCTCAAGGAGGGATACTATTTTGTACAGTATATTACTGGTTGAAGGTTCAAATATTCGTTTTAATATGCTGTTGATTTAACTTATGACCAAGTCTAATTGTGTAAAAAAATATGAAGACATTACAAGGTAAAAAGTAATTAGTAAAAGGGTTAATGGTAAAAATGACATATATTTTTGAAGCTGTCGTTTATTAGTAAATAAAGCAGCTCCGTTTTACAAAAACATGTTGCTTTTGTTTGCTTCCAAAAAAAGGACTACTAGTATGGACCCAAGTCCCAAATTTTTTTTCCCATAATGATCGGCAAACTTTATGTAGACTGCTCACAAAAAATTGACTCGACGAAAATATTTTTTTTCAGTAAATGCTGCTGCTTTCGTATACCGGTATATGATCCCCTAACGGGATCTGGTTGCTGAGATTAGCCGACTTAAGTCGTTGCCCTGTATCCACCTAGGAGGTTCTTCAGCTAGGCCACAAAGTGCGAGAGAAAAGGAAAACATTCTCCGTTTTTGAGGTGTGGGGAAAACCCCATGAGAACCCAATCCACATGCTGACCCGGACGGGATTCGAACCAGGGCCACATTGGTGGAAGGCGAGGAAAGAACCGCTACGCCAACCTGATTCTCCTAATCAGTCAACGATACAAGGCAACGATACAAGGCATTGATTCAGAATCTGTACTTAACACCTGCCGCGTGCACCACATAGCAACAAAACTTTAGTCTGGTCAAATCAATACTAAGAGTGCAAATAGTTGTAGTATACTCCAGACACTAATTGCTGTAGAAAACACGAACAAATGAAGGTTAAAAAATGGTGCGTCTTATTTTTTGTGAGCAGTATATAATGGTTTGTTTTTGATAACTTCATTCTCTTCGTAAATGTTGATTTTTATCACAAGTGCCACTGAAACAAAAAATCTGTATACATTTAGTTATCTTTTTCTGTAATGGCACTGTTGCATGCTTGTTAAAAGCAAAAATTACTCGTATTTGACGTTTATTTGGTAGAAAACATTTTAGATATTGGTATACAAGTACGTAGGTTGTGTGTGTAGATTAGAGTGACCATTATGAATGATTTACATTATTTGCAGTGCACAAGATGAACTTCAATTACAGTAAACTCTCGTTATAGCGCTCTTCATTCAAGGGACCGAAATAATTTGAGCTTTAAATCCAGAGAGTACCCTTAATGCATACACAATGCAGAGAATAATGGCCGGGGCTTAGAAAAAGAGCTTTATATCGAGAAGAGCTTTATATCAGGGGGTGTTGGAACGAGAGTTTACTTTATCTAAAAGAAACTTTTCAAATGCGTATAATACCTTGATCGCTGAAGTCGCTTTCAAGTTACAGTTCATAGATTTTTATTACAAAGTTGGGATACTACATGTATTTTGTAAAGTACACGTATGTGACAAGGTATTTAAATAGGGTAACAAGTACTAATGACTGATATATTTTGAAGCTGTCGTTTATTAGTAAATAAAGCAGCTGTTTTACAAAAATGTGTTTCTCTTGTATGCTTTGTGTACTTCCAATTTTTGTTTCATTTTGGGGGTGGTGGGTGGGGGATGCCAGTCATTTTTATATTAGCTTGTTGCGTGCAGGCGGCCTTTTTTTGTGGCTTTTTGCAAGGACGAAAAAAAGCCTGTTCCCTTCTTCTTTCACCGTCTATCCTTTTCTTCTTTCCCCTCCCCTCCCCTCCCTTGCCTTGCATGCATGGTATGGGCGGAGGCTCCCGTGTGCACGCTGAGTTGTCGGCCATCCTTACAGACCGTCAAAACGGCTAAAACTAAATTGCGTTTTGCGATGAGATCTTAACTTTTATACGAAACGTTTTCTGTGACTTATAGTTGTAGAAAATAAACTGAAAATACTAAATATATATAACACGGAAATCGGGTGGATGCCTGTTCAAAGTTGGAAGATCGAAAAAACTTTCGCTATTCGCAACGTAGCTTAAAGTTGCACTGCCGTGTTTGGGCCGATTTAAAGTTAAATAGGTATTTTTCTAGAATAGAAAAAGTTATCAGCTTTCATTTGGTACCAAGAACGTAAAAATCCGTCAAGGATTAATGCCAGTCGATTAAAAACAAGAAATGATTAAAAGACTGGCAGGTCATTTAATCGACAGGGTTATGACGTAATTGTACATGTGCGCGTACATGTGTACATTGTACACATATTATGTACATATGAGCGTACGCGAACATGTGAAGCACGTTTCAAGAAAAAGGCTTGTATCTCCAATTCCCGACGCCGGAAATTTAAGTTTTTGATATTTTTCGTTACAGAGACACGTAAGCTTTCTAAATTCGTTCGCTTGTGTAAATTAATTTTTGTAATCCTTTCACCGAAACACGGGCAATACAACTTTAAAGGCACAGGCTCGTCAGCAATGCGCGCCCGCTAAATGTGTGCCACGCATGCAATACGCAGCTCCATAGCAAAGGCATGGAGCTGCGTGTTTCGAGCACGAATTTGGCGGGCGCGCATTGCTGACGAGCCTGTGCATTTAACTGGAATGCAATGGAAAGTTTTCCCGATGACATGAAAAGTAGACGGTCCGCTTTCAGAAAAGGTATATGGTTTGTTTAAATACGTTGAGGGGATCATTTCGCGATCGGAAAGATACTGCTTTTATATCGGCGAGATTTGAGCGCATGCTGGTTCAAAAATGGCAATTTCTGCCGCCGAGCGGGAAAAGGGGTATCTTGTAAAACTTATTTTGTAAAGATACAGCGAAAATGTCAACATATTTCGAAAGATGAAGGACCAAATATGTATAAAATGTTGATTTTCGGCCTTACGCAGTCACTGTGGCTAGGCTATAGTTACGGTAACCGTAACGCGATAATGAATGGCTATATAGTTACGGGATTGCAACAGCAGATTAAAACTAAATAGGGGCGTTCGAGATGCTGACACCGGGTAACACCAACTTACACCGGAGCGTTCTTTTAGCCATCACGTGCTACACGAGTCTGCCCCGGTGGCGTAATTTTTTTTCCCAGGATGGTAAAGGCCAATATTTGCATGTTTGCTTCCGATTGGCTGGATTTGAGGTATTGATAAATTATTCATGTTGGATCATGGAGGTCTCCATGGTTGGATGTACATTGCGTGCGTACCGTGTACTCAGTTAATAGCTAAACTCCCTTGCAATTGCAAGGTCGTCCTTGGCTGTGACTAGAATTTGTACGATCACATGACTCGTGTGTATAATTCCATGGTAATTCCAAGACCCAACCACGTACTAAACAAAATGGCCTTGTCTGAAGGCAATTCTACCATGTGGTTTGCAGTACTGATTTCGAAGTTTAAATATTCCCCTATGTTTTTTAGTTGGCCCATGTGTTTTCTTCCTCCATGGTTGGTTGGCCCAAGGCCTGAGTAGCCTAATCACCAAAATATATGATATACAGCGGGTGAAAATATAATCGTTTTCTTATCAACTTCAAATTAGGATCATTATTAATTCAACAATGTGAACAGTTTGGTAACAAATTAAGTTGGAGTTCACATGCACCCTAGGGTTGCGCAAAACTAGTTTGCAGTACTGGGAAAAAAATACGGTAGAATCCAGTGTGAGATTTGTACAGCATGTTCGTGCATGAGCTGTTCAAACTCAAAGGCTTTGGTGAGGTCAATACAGCAATAAATATCATTGGTAACGTACGTGACGTGATGACATGCGGAATGGAGGTCAAAGTTTGGTTTAGCACTGAATTGCCTTTATCCATGATCCATCACACACAATTGTGAACGCATATACAATTTATGGTGAAAAATATACCATACAAGGACTAAACATCTGAAACAAATAACTTACAACTTTTACGTCACAAAGCATGATCATGAATTGATTGAAAACATATATGCTAACGAGTTAGCCAGAATTTTCAAAGATTTTGGTTTTCTTGGGCAAATATCTGTTTATCATTTAAATCATTTCAGGTTGACATTTATTTCTTCGTTGTTCTTGTTATGGTTTCAATTTCTTCCCATCATAGAGCAAGAAAACCTTGCTCTAATCCCATATGTTGGAACTTAGAACAATTTCTTAAATTCAAACAAAATATATAAAGTCATTTTTATTACCAAACTGTTCAATTCGACAACATATACATGTACATCATGTACATGTACAAAGAGAGTAATTATTTGGCAGTAACATGGGCCTGGATTTCTTGTATTTGTCAGTGGTCAACGTACTTAGGCCACACACTGCACAACCAACCACACGTAGTACAGTGTGCAGTACAGTAACAAGAACATGAATATGCATAATGATCTGACCAACCAAACCGAGGTATGGAAATATTGGCCTTTACCATCCTGGGAAAAAAAATTACGCGCCCCGGTGGCAGCCACCACTACACGAGCTCGCGGGCGGGCGGGTCTGTGGTGTAAAGCAAGGTGTAATGACGTCACCTAGTAACCGCGAGTAGTAAAACATGACGGACAGTTTGGAATCGCGTCGTGAGTACGAAGAAAAGCACTTATTTATGACACAAAATAGGAGGGAATATGGCCGTAAATACATTTTGCTGAATCAGTAGATGTCTGTGGGCATTGACGAAGTTTATTTCGGTACTTTAGGGCTACTATTTTTGCGTGGCGCCGGCTTCATTTTTCATCCTGAGTCAAACGATAACGGCGTTTATAAAGCCCAACCCGGCAACAACCTTTGACCACGTGTTCCCAGAATTCAAAGCGAAACCCTGTGTCGTTCGTTTTGCATCTTCTGGGGGCTTCCCCGGTGTAAACCCCCCGTTACCCGGTGTAAGCGTCTCGAACGCCCCTATAGACTATGTAAGTTGACCTCGCGAACGTACGAGACCGCGCGAGACCACTGTTATTTCCGGGCACAAGATCTCTTCACATCCTCTTGCAACAGTGCCCCTTTAACGCACTCCCTAACTCCTGCGTACAGTGGCCCTGTTGAAAAAGGCCCCATTTGGCGGTGGGACTAGCGACAGAAATCTTGTCGCCTCTGCTGGACCAATCAGGACGCTTCATGTGCATTGCAGCACGATTGCAGACATTCAAATGTAACGTGCGCAGATTGTAAACACCGTGCATGCACGTGATACATGTACTCGATAATGCTGGCCGTTGTCCGCGTCGGCGATTGGCTGCTATTGGCTGCATACTGGGGAATCCGTTCCATTACATTCGTCAGCATGCATCCCTGTTATTAATTTGAAAAACCGCGGAGTAAATAAGGTTCGTCGTTTGAAAGTTTGGTAGGAATGGGACAGTCATAACGAACGGAACCCAACTTACAATTTATGGAAAGTATAGAAATTGTTTTTGAAAACTCACACTGCTCCATTGGTTTGTACACAAACTGGTTTGCCGCATGTGCGCGGCCTATCGGGACGCGCAAAACGTTTTGAGCTGGGTCAAAGTTCAAATCTATTTCAACTTTGACCGCGGTGCGCTGACCTTTCCAACGCGCAGCCAATGATGTATCAGAAAAGCCCCAAGTTACCAGAGTGGAATTTTCTATTTTAGAATAATCGGCGATTGGGAGCTCATGCAATGCGGTGAGCGCAGCGCAAAAGTGTGATTTTTCGGCGATAGTAGTGTGAATCCGCCTTAATTCATGGTCAGCTAGATTGGTTCCCGATCCCTATAGATTGGTTCGCTTATTGCGAAAATATAGGGATCGGTAAAGGGCAGCCATGACGGGCAGAATTCTGCCCGTCACGTGGTTATTATTATTTTTATTGTTTTAGTAAGTGCGCAGATTTTGCATTGACATTTGTAACTTGGCCGTGCGTGTCGAACATATCCAATTATGTAAATAAAGTACATTGCCTAAAGCAAACAGCGTGGCCAATTTTTAAATATAAAAAACACAATGCGCACGCGCAAAGTCGACCAATTACAGATCAAGATGAAGCGCCCTTTACCTGTCCTTATATTCTCCTGTGTGGAATACTGAAAAGAAAAAAAACGTACCGGCAAAACAAATTTTGAATTTTGTAGTGAATTTTAGGTAATACCATTGAGGTGAGAAACGATTTAGTAGGGACCTATGCTTTTGGATGTTTCTGATTTCCTTTCCAGTTTAAAACACCCGCTGCGCGACCTCCCACACACTTGACGGGCAGACAAAAATATTCCGACAGTTTCAGATGATGTACATCGACGCGTGTGTGTGGAATATGTAGACCGGGAACTAGTCTACGCTTGATTCTCCTATGTGGAATATGTGGACGGAAACCAGTCTATATCTACAAACCACATCATACACATGCGAAGCTGGTCAACTCGTACGCGTGCCAACTCGTACGCAACCAACTCGTACGCAACCAACTCGTACGCGTGCCAACTCGTACGCCGACCAACTCGTACGCCGACCAACTCGTACGTGACAACTTCGTACATGTAACCATTCATTTCCCAACATTATTTTCGGAGGATTTAGTGGACAAATGGTACCGAAATTCCGTAGATACACGCAAGGTGAGTGTCTCAAGAACTACCAGACGGAGTTTGGTGGCGATTGGGCAGCGGATTATTGCGCTAGCCGAAAACGTTTCGGTCCGATCTTAAAGTTCAGGCGCCGCCATATTGGAAAAAAACAACATTACCTATCTATCCCCCATAGTTCTAGGGGTAGGGAAAAACCAATAGTTTGGGTGAGAATAGTTTAAGATTTTGTGAGGAAACACTTAGAAATTTTCCAGTCTGTTTGTACACGAGTTCTGAAGCCATAATAAACTTCTAAATTCTTTAAAGATGAGCACAATTTTTTTGTGTATTATTTTGTGAATAGGCCTATATACTCTACAATTCTTTAAAGATGCTCGTCATACTATAGGGACTGCTAACCCAATCCACATACACACCCAGGATTCGAAACGGGTACGCCAGAGGAAAGGCGAGGAAAGAACCACTACGCCAACCGGACCGCCCTTAAGCAAATTAAATTAAAAATGATCAACAGGGGTTTTACTGCAGGTTGATTCTTTCTTATTTGTTTGTTTGAAAGAAGAAATACAAACTAGAGGTATGACGTTTGTTGTTACAAACGCCAGGTGATCGGGCTAAATGAACATTTTGTGATGAATTTCAGACGTTGTTATCACCTGTGGAATGGCAAAAATGGAAGTTCAGCAGCCGATTTCACGAAACTTTACGCAATTGCGCAAGTGCACTTACGCCATTACTTGTGCAATAACTTATGGCGTAAGTGGACTTGCGCAATTGCGTAAAGTTTCGTGAAATCGGCTGCTGTATACACTAATCCGGTAACTAATATCTCCTCCCTGCATTTCCGCCATAGCTGGGGGGTTGATAGCTTGCACCGTTTTGAGATATGAATTGTTGAAATAATAACCTTTGAAATCTTGTAATGTGACACCTGTGACGACATCATGACGTCACAATTTTGTGCACAAATTGTAGAACAATATGTTGAACATCAAGTTCTTAAATGTGGCGAAGGAATCATACCAATATCTGTTGTAGTTTTCAAGATACAGCATTTTAAAATATCTCAGCTCCAAATTTGCGTAATTTGACACCACATTACATAACCACCGTCCATGTAATGACGTCACCAATGGTATATATAGTTAAAAGGTCCACATGTGTGGAAACATTTCGTTCCGTAGAAATATGGTCAAATTCACTACCACTTTGCACATTTTCGAACAACTTCCGGTTTGGACCGGAAGTAGGCGTCACACAGGGGTCATGACAACGTATGATTTGTTCAGTTCATTTAGACTTTGGCCTTGGTGACTTTGGTTAATGTCAAAGCCTGGATTGGTTGCATTTCTGTCACAGTTGCTAATTTTTGTTCATTATGTATTCACAGATTGGAGATGGAGCCCACAGACTGTGGAGCTTCATATTACACACTACAAAAATGGACGTGTTGCCATGGATACTGAAAACACAGGAGAGGTGAGTTCTTGGCCATCATTCCAATTTTATTACAGTGGAAATTCCCTATAATGAACACCAAAAAGAACATTCAGCTACAGTGAACATCGCTCATGGCTCCCAATCATTTGTTCGCGTCAAACGCCACCAAAACAAACACTTGTATGGTTCAGATACGATGCCCATTTATGGTGACTTTCCACTGTATTAAAACTTGTCTAGCTTCCGCTTATAGGCATGCATGGGTAGGGCTTCCTCAAAGATGATATAGCAGCAAAAGTGCAAGATAGCCTACCCATGCGAAATCAATTCAATAAAGTGAACTATGTAAAGGCACCATTTTAGTAATAAGCAAACTAGACGCGCCTTGTGTCTGTTTGACATGCCTCTCGTAGTGTAATCTGTGTCGCGGCGAATAGTTACAGCGGCATCCACACTTGGGATGAGAGAAAAGTCGTAAGGGCTTTATCGGGATTCCAACCTGACACCTGTGACTCACTGGGCAGAAGCTCTACCATCTGAGCTATAAGGCACAGTGGTATACTCCCTCAGATTTTCCCCAAGACCTCTGCCACACCAGGCAGATGCTCTACCAGCTGAGCCATAAGGCACAGTGGTACACTCCCTCAGATTTTCCCCAAGACCTCTGACTCGCCAGACAGACACTCCACCAGCTGCTGAGCTATAAGGCACAGTAGTATACTCCCTCAGGTTTCCCCCAAGACCTATGACACACCAGGCAGATGCTCTACCAGCTGAGCTACATGTACGGTATAAGGCTCAGTGGTATACTCCGTCAGGTTTTCCCCAAGACCTCTGACACACCAGGCAGATGCTCTACCAGCTGAGCTATAAGGCAAAGTGGTATACTCCCTCAGATTTTCCCCAAGACCTCTGACACACCGGGCAGATACTCTACCAGCTGAGCTATAAGGCACAGTGGTATACTCCCTCAGATTTTCCCCAAGACCTCTAACTCACCAGACAAACGCTCTACCAGCTGAGCTATAAGGCACAGTGGTATACTCCCTCATATTTTCCTTCAGACCGTTTACACACCAGGCAGATGCTCTACCAGCTGAGCTATAAGGCACAGTAGTACATGTATACACCCTCAGATTTTCCCCAAGACCTCTGACACACCAGGCAGATGCTCTACCAGCTGAGCTATAAGGCACAGTGGTATACTCCCTCAGGTTTTCCTTAAGACCTCTGACACACCGGGCAGATGCTCCACCAGCTGAGCTATAAGGCACAGTGGTATACTCCCTCAGATTTTCCTTAAGACCTCTGACACACCGGCAAATGCTCTACCAGCTGAGCTATAAGGCACAGTAGTACATGTATACACCCTCAGATTTTCCCCCAGACCTCTGACACACCAGGCAGATGCTCTACCAGCTGAGCTATAACAGACCTTAATTTTTAAGGAGCGCGATCGCGCAGGCGCTCCTACCGCGCTCCTCGTAATTTTCGGGGAGCGTAAAAAATAGCGCTCCTCACAAAATAACGGGACCATCAATGACCAAGTGTCCGAACGCCAACGCTGTACGGTGCGACTAAAATGGCCCCAAACAGGCTAAACATTTGATTTTTCCCCAAAAGTCCATATACAGTGTGTTTTCAAAGATTTTAAGGAACTTTTTTTTTATTAGGAGAGCTATTAGCTCTCCTCGATTATCACAGGAGAGCAATTTAGGGCTCTCCTGACTTTTTAAAAAATGAAGGACTGCTATAAGGCACAGTGGTATACTCCCTCAGGTTTTCCCCAAGACCTCTGACACACTGGGCAGACGCTCTACCAGCTGAGCTATAAGGCACAGTGGTATACTCACTCAGGTTTTCCCCAAGACCTCTGACACACCGGGCAGACGCTCCACCAGCTGAGCTACAAGGCACAGTGGTATACTCCCTCAGGTTTTCCCCCAAGACCTCTGACACACCGGGCAGATGCTCCACCAGCTGAGCTATAAGGCACAGTGGTATACTCCGTCAGGTTTTCCCCAAGACCTCTGACACACCAGGCAGACGCTCCACCAGCTGAGCTATAAGGCACAGTGGTATACTCCCTCAGGTTTTCCCCAAGACCTCTGACACACCGGGCAGACGCTCCACCAGCTGAGCTATAAGGCACAGTAGTATACATGTACACCCTCAGATTTTTCCCAAGACCTATGACACACCAGGCAGATGCTCTACCAGCTGAACTATAAGGCAAAGTGGTATACTCCCTCAGGTTTTCCCCAAGACCTCTGACTCACCAGACAGATGAGCTACATGTACAGGCAGATGGTCTACCATCTGAGCTATAAGGCACAGTGGTATACTCCCTCAGGTTTTCCCCAAGAACCCAATTGTTCTCTTATTGTTGCATGGGACCGCAACTGAGCAAAGTAACAAACACATAATTTGGTATGGTACCTAATCACCATTGAAATGAAACAACCAAACTATGGGATGAGAAAAAAAATCAGCAACTGCGAAAGTCATGTCAAACGGACATGAGGCGCATCTACCGGTAGTTTGCTTACTAAAATGGCACCTTGAATTTCTGCGGAGGTCAGCCCCTGGTAGAGTAGTCTATCTTGCAGCAGGCATTTAACTTTAATAGTTTGTGTAGTATTCAATTGTTCGTATTCAAATTTATGCAAATAAATGCTTAATTTACATATTACTGCACCATTAATTAATACTGACATAGTGATGTACTGTTCTTGCCTTAATCAAAATTATGCAAATCTGCTACTTATTTACATGTCACTGCAGCATGCTAAATTTACTATTTTGCTCATGTATGGTGTTCCCCTGAAGCGGAGTTCCAGTTTTGTTTTTTAGAAGTCACATCATGGCCATGGTTTCATCATGATGTTACCCAGAATGCCCCAATATTTTCTCATGTTTATTCATGCATGGTGTATACCCCTGAAACTGAGTTCCAGTTTTGTTTTTTGGAAGTCACATCATGGCCATGGTTTTATCATGATGCTACCCAGAATGCCCCAATATTTTCTCATGTTTATTCATGCATGGTGTATACCCCTGAAACTGAGTTCCAGTTTTGTTTTTTGGAAGTCACATCATGGCCATGGTTTTATCATGATGCTACCCAGAATGCCCCAATATTTTCTCATGTTTATTCATGCATGGTGTATACCCCCTGAAACTGAGTTCCAGTTTTATTTTTTAGAAGTCACATAGTGGCCATGGTTTCATCATGATGCTACCCAGAATGCCCCAATGCATTGAATAAAATGAGTTAATACTGACAATAATAAAATTTAAATTTTAAAAATTGCTCATTTACATACCATATTTCCCAAATATGTTTGTTTCTACTACGGCATGTTACTCACAGTGGCTCAAGAGTCCAAAAACATTTACTTCCAGCCAAAAAGCTACAAGAGTTGAATATACCTTTCAAAGATTTTTGCAAACTTTGTTTTGTTGATCATCATGTCTCTGTTAGGGGCCGTCCATAAAGGAGGGGGAGGGGGTTGTTGACATTGCGTACAGGGTGGCAGGGGAGGGTCCAAGCCAATGCGTATGTACGCAAACTGAAAATTTGCTTTTACTAAAACGAGAAAGGAATTGGACAAGTTGACAAACATATTAGACAGGCCACACATTTTTGTCACTCATCTCACATTTTTTTCACTCCTCAATTTAGTGAGCTGGTGTCGGACTGTCAGTTTGAATCATTAAAAACCAGTGCTTGGGTGGGACTCGAACCCACAGCCGAGCAGATCTTTTAAGCACTTTTGTAAGGCACATTTTTGTATTTTCTTTTTTAATTACTAAAACATCTTTGAGCAAATTCCGCTCAAACTCCATAACATTTTCGGGCCTGTTGTCTGTTTTGGCACCGATTTAGCACCGTCATATTTAGTTAGATGATAGCATTTCTGCGGTTGTAGCAGTGTGGATGAACTAGCTAAAATAAACCATCTTTTGTTTGGATCAATTCTGCTTTCATAAAATGCATTAAGTTCATTCATACCTCCACACATTTTCCACTTTAGTGTTAGATATTTGGTTTGAAGTCTTACATGTAGCTCTGATTTGTAAGTACCGTAACTTAGTTAACTTATATATTTTCTTTCCCTTTTAGTCTGTGGCTACTGTTCATGTGCACCACCCATCATGTTGAGATTTGCTGGGAGAAGAAATCTGGCCAGTGTTGACCTACAGTATCAGTAAGTCACAGTCCATTGTTCTGTTCATCTTTACTGCAAATCCATTTTGGGTCAATTTTATGACAATAATTTTTTTTTTTAAATCACAAGGGGTTAGTCCAGCAGTTATTTGCACAAATCGGCATAAAAATATATGACTTTTTAAAAAATGTCTCAGAAATTATCAGGAAAACAATTTTTGCCCGTTTCCAACCTGTTTTGGTACGTTTCAAAGTTAAATTCTGAATTTGTTTCGTCTTTGCTGAAAATCCATACTGATGTACCCCGGTAGGGTCCTCTCTACCATCCCAATCAACTCTGATTGTGAATGTAGCCTGCAGTTTATACAGTGAACCCCCATTGGGGAAGATTCCACTACACATTCAAATATTTGCGGAAATGCCTCTCATCTTGCATTTTAATTGCTCTACACTTCACGTTAATTTCTCCAAAGCAGTTTATTTGTAAACTCCACCATGCGTGAGGCAATCCATGATTTTAAACAAATCAGATGTGAATCTTTGTCAGCAACCTAACGTGTCTTCATTTTTCCAGCCAAATTGAAAAATTCATCAACTTTTAATTTTCTCTAAACTTGCAGCATTTTATAACGTAGTCGTTATGTTTTCTTAATTTGTGACAGGTGACAAAGACGAGTGTGCCAAGCGATGTCGACCAGGAGCTGAATATTTTCAAGATCTGTTTTGGCAAACCTCACTGCATCGTCTTCAGAGTGGCCAAGATTGACCCACGGTGAGCCCCAATATACTGGCATTTTCCACGGTAAGGGGGGGATTTTTGGCAACACATACCATATTTTCCAGAAAATACCTTTGTCTGGTCTCAAAATAAAAGAAATAAGTTTCAGTTGTTCTGAAGAGATAACTTGGGCCCAAAAAGGGTTACAAATAGTGTGACAACATGCCTTTCTAAAAACCCTGTATACCAATTTCCAATATACACTCGTAACTGGGACGGCCTAAAATGTAACACAAGTGTCCGTCCCGGTTACGAGCGTATATTGGAAATTTGATCACAGGGTTTTTAGAAAGGCATGTTGTCACACTATTTGTAACCCTTTTTGGGCCTAAGTTATCTCTTCAGAACAACTGAAACTTATTTCTTTTATTTTGAGACCAGACAAAGGTATTTTCTTGAAAATATGGTCTGTATTGCCAAAATGCCCTCTTTACTGTATAAAGTATCTCCAGTTTTCGAAAAATGACCATTGGGCCTTCAGGAGTTGCAGTTTACAGGCATGCAACTTTTCCTCATCTGCACCATCAGAAATTTAAAAAACACTGTACAAAGTCGGAGATTTGTTTGCATTTCCCTTGTAACACAGTTGCATGCCTGAGTTTACAGCATAGAAAAACATTATCTGATTCAACAAATATGGAAATGTTGCATTTGTGCCATCTGTAGATTTACTATACTGTTTTAAAACTTTTTACTTTTCCGCCGCAGACACAAGTTGAAGAAATCAGGATGATTGAACCTTCTGCCACAGAGATCCCCAAAAAAACCAAAGCAACAACAAGAAGCTCTGCTGTCCAAGCCTCTCTCCAAAAACAACTCAACTGAACCTTCCATCTATCAGTCCCTAAGCACACAACTCTTCAGTGTCTCAAAAATGACTATCAGTTTGTAAACATTGAATCAACAGAAGAAAAAACCTTCTATCCATCCTACAGTCAGTTCCTAAGCACAACTCTTCAATGTCTCAAAAAAATGACTAACAGCTTGTAAACAAACAAGCTGTCCTAAATTTGTTCAAGCCTCTCTCCAAAAATTGATTAACAGTTTGTAAACATTGAATCTTCTATCCATCCCTAAGCACACAACTCTTCAGTGTCTCAAAAAATGACTATCAGTTTGTAAACAAACCAAAACTTGCTCAAATTATTCTCTCAAAAAATGACTATCAGTTTGTAAACAAACCAAAACTTGCTCAAATTATTCTCTCAAAAAATGACTAACAGTTTGTAAACATTGACTTGTACTTAATATTCTTGTCTTCATTTAGCAACAACCAATTGTATTTATTTCTCTTGTAGCATTGTTAAACAAATATAGTAATGTTTGTAAACAATCTTATTTAAATAGTGTTATATAGTTAAAGTAACTTCCAAAGTCAAAATAAAAGTCACTGACAACAAAAGTTTCATTTGTAAACAAGTCTCATTTTATTCTGTACTCCAATAAGTAAACCAAGTAATATATTCAAGTAAAATGTTCATTAACTTAATTTATGCAAGGTCCTAATTGCTATTGTCTTTACAGATAGTCCAGGGCGCGGTGGACCAAAATTATAATTTGAAAATCGAACAGGGGTTTCCCCCTGTCCGATTTTCTAATGTATTGAAGTGGAGGTTTCCCTCCTCTACCTGTTAAAGAAAACATTAATAAAAATGGTGTACAAAGAAATACAATTAAAATGATTTATTAAACATTCACTGTAAAACAAGAAAATAAAATTACAAACGATAACTGCAATTTCAAGAAACAAATCAGTAAAACACAACATTTGTAACTTGGTAAATCACAATTAAGTTACATATTGTCAGTAACAACATGACGATAAACTGAAAATTGACTTTCTCATATTTTCTGTCTACATACCCAATTGACTGAAAATACCATCGGCAATTTGTTCCAGATTACGACGTACCACATCACTCGCGAAAAGATTTAAAAACTAACACGTATTCCGGTTGTAGTCGAGTCCGTCAAACGTCCAGAAGCAAAGGATGAGCATGCACAAACGAATGCCTTTGTTGGAGTTCATTTGAGTAGTCTGTGACTTGAATTAAGACCCAGGGACTTGTGGTGGACTGGACTACAACCCTGCTTGCAGCCTCATGAGCTCCCATTTCTGAAAAAGAAAGTTACAAAAATTAATTTCAGATCAACACAATTTACAATGCATTTCATACCAAAACAAAATGATTTTTGAGTTAAATTTCTCATAACTTATTCCATTTGCCTAAAACAATTTACCAGTCGTACAAAAAAGTACCTTTTAGCTGGAAATCATGTGTAGAGCCATTCTCTTGTTACATGTGTAGCTTTTTGAACTGTATTATGTTCAATAAATTTCCTGTTGGTGAATACTTTTGCATTAATATAGCATGGAAGTCATCTACAGGGGGTCACCTTATATAATAATACAGCATTTGTCTCAAATTTACTTGAAAATTTCTTTTTACAGGGAAAAAATGTCTGTTACGTGTGTGACATTTCTGACGTCACACACGTAACATACATTTCCCCCCTGTAAAAAGGAACTTTCAGATAAATTTGAAACAAATGCTGTACTATTATAAGGTGCGCCCTGTAGATGACTACCATGCTAAACTCCTCAAAAAAAGTTCGGAAAGTCAAGTTTGACTGACAATTTTTCTCTTGTTACTAAATCATTTCCCTTGAAATTTGTATCATTGGAAAGCCCCGTTATTCCTCTTTACAGTGATGTGTCATTTGTTATGATTAATCGATCAGGGTGGGTGGAAAGTGAAATGTCACAAAATTCACTGCTATTGTCGTGCATTCCCCTTTTGCTTTGAGGATGGGAATGTGTCAATGCACTTTTTGACAATAGCAATGCATTTTGTGACATTACACCCGCCCCGTATTCAGCTGTACTGCACATCCCCCAATTGCTTAATCATAACAAATGACACATCGTAAAGAGGAATAACCGGGCTTTTCAATGATATAAAATTCAAGGAAAATTATTTTGCAACAAGAGAGAAATCGACAGTCAAACTTGACTTTCCGGAAATGCTTTAAAATGTCACACACAGGTTTATTTAAACATGTCCAGTTTACGTGATCACTAAATGGGTTGACAGGAAAATTTCCACATGTTTAGTTTTATTAGAATGTAAAATGTTACAGCAAACAATTTGCAGATTTGATCAGGAAAAACCAAAAATTTACCCGAAAAAATGTGACTTATTCTAAAATGAGTTGGATGTTGCACAGCCCGAGTCAAGTTTTTGCAAGTATAACTGGAAATCAGTGGCGGTTCTAGGCTTATGGACATTTCAAGCACTACCCAGATAGTGCCCGGATCCACTGCCAATTTCTAGTCATGATCACAAAAACTCAGCCCAAGCTGTCAGACACATTTTTCAAAAACAAAATTACATTTTTTGGCCAATCTTCCGGTTTTCTGATGATTGAGTACTGAATTCTTTCCTCATAAAACCAGGTTAATTTAGTTAAACTTTGAAAATGCACACAAACTTGTTTATGGTTTTTCAATGATTATCAATTTATAGGTAAGAATTAAGGGTTTTTTCCCTATACAAAAAAACAAACTAAATTTAAGAATTTGCTTAGAAACATTTTGTAGCCATTCTTGTGTTTTGAGCACAAACTGCATGTTACACATTTCATTTTCTACAAAAAAGAAAAGGTCAATTCATGTGGCGTGGATTGCATTTGAGACAATAGAGAGGTTTCGCAAGGTGACGAATACGAATACGGATAACGGTAACCGTTCACGTTGATGCGCTCACTGAACTGGGTTTCGCACTGTATGACTACGTGCATACATTCATCTGCTAAATATGCTCTGCGCTTGGCTTTGTTTGCAGCAGATTTTCCTCACTTTCATGTGGGAATGATTAATTAAATTCGATCGGTATTCATGGAAGATACATCACAAAGAAAAAAAATAATAAAGTCATGACGTATCGGTATCCGTGACGGTGCGAAAACCTCCCTAATGATTAGTTCTAAACGTGGGTTCTCTCCACCCAGGAGTAAATGGGTACCTATAAGGACAGTGAATGTTGATATGTTTGCTGGAATACATGTATTATAATGGCAGACAGTTCATGTTGTAACATGCAGTTTGTACTCCAATTTTAAACCACTTCAGCAAGTAAATTCATTCCCTTCGCACATATGCAATAAGTAAAGTTTGTTTAATCTACATGCCAAACATATTTTATTTTGTGCTGTACATTTACCAGCATGTCTGAATGAAAATTGTGGCCATGCATGCACAACATGGAACCTTCCGACTTTTGACACAGATATGTTTTGCCAAACATATTTAATCTACATGCCAAACATATTTGATTTTGTGCTGTACATTTACCAGCATGTCTGAATGAAAATTGTGGCCATGCACAACATGGAACCTTCCGACTTTTGATACAGATGAGTAGGTGAAGTCTGTACGATGTATGTATTCATGTAGCCTTTTCGCAAATTCAACTTGATGTGCACAGGTTTCAGGATGATATACGGATACAAATACGTTGCTATATTTTCTTCTTTAATAGCATAGTGCAGGTAATTTGCAGAATGAGTTATAAGTATCAGGGCAGTTTGGGTCATTAACTTACAAACTTCAGGTGGAAACACCCGAAGGTTGTGGTTTTCAGACTACTTGAGGTACTTGTGCCCTTGAGCAAGGCACTTTACCCCAATTGCTCCATCCTGTGGATGGGATGTAAAGCTCTAGGTCCAGTATTGTGTAATGCATCTTAAAGATCCTAGAACATTCTTTCAGAATTAAAAGAGAAGGGGAATTTTCCCAATGTCTCTGGCTTAGCCGCCACTTGCCGATCTATGTATCAATATTGAGGTGGTTCGCATTGAGATGTCAAGAGACATGAAATGCGCTATTAAAGGACACCAGAAATTTATCAGTAAATTTATTTGTGTACACTGATTTTGCCACTGATTTCTCAAGCAATGAAATTGTGAAAAGGCCAATAATTTAGTTATTTTCCTAACTTAATTAGTTTTAAAATTATCAAAAACTAATGGTTTCCGGAAAATGCAGGTATTGATTTTCATCATCTCTCAAGCCAAGTTTCTTTCATGTCACTGCAGGGCCACATATTCCAATTTTGTTTTAGTTTTACTTTTTGCCACAAGATTTAAATTCGGAGGTTAGTTCTTTCCTTCAAAATATACGTGGGGTTCATTACCATGCACGGACACCCAGGATTTGCCTTTTTATGATCAATAAACCAAGTAAAAACACAAAAAAAATGTCTGGGCCAATTTTAATATGAAATTTAGATATCCAAACAGTCAAGTGTCATGTACTCAATACCTTGGTTAATTCAAAAGGTTGTAGATGTGCCTTTGGGCAAGGCATTTTACCATAAATTGCTTCTCCACACAGAACAATATAGGTACCGGTACCTACTTTGGTGGTGAATGTATAAAACTCCAGTACTATTTATATCATTAACATCAACCTAAGAATTCCATGCCCAGATATTCATGGTAAAATTTGCTCCAAGCTCAATCAATGCATCTTTAAAGTTACAATAGAGACTATGATACTTACATTTAAACTGGACCCTTGGCTGGTGATCAAAAACCTGAGGAGAAAAGACAAAGTATTGCTGTTAATAAAATAAATAAAAGGTTCCCAAAACCCTAACCATGATCATTCAAAATGGCCTCATTTTGTTGAATTATTGTTTTGTGGTAATTTTAATTGTTCCTATGTGGATTAAATAAGAGAATTCTAGTTAAGAGTTGAGAAGTTAATCAGAATTGTTTTCCTTTAAAATAACTTATGTCGCGCTTACGCAATGTATTTTCAATGTATAAGGGAAAAAATACCGGGAATTATTCCCAGTTGTCCGATGGGTTTAGTGCAGGAAAGCTTATGTGATGTCCGACTTGTAAATTCTTTCCAAAATTACACTATCCACTATAAAATTCATGTTTCGGTAAAAGTTGAGAAGATGATTAGAATTTGTTTTGGTATGAATTCCGTTCACTGGTTGCCACTGAGATGCCGTGTGTTAAATCTATGGAACAGGGCAGTATTTTCAAGAAAATTTTTGAATGTTTGTTACTGCACAATTCACTTCCCTTTCAAATATTTTGATGGTTATTAAGTCAAAAGGAGAATAAGTGGCAGCCAGTAAACGGAATTCTTTCCTATTTTACTTAAATACCTGCATTATTTCATTCATACAGCTTATCTTCCGCTAAAAAAGTGAAATTTTGTTGTGAAAATATTATTTTAGCCTGAATTAAAAAAAGGTATTTTTTTTGTTTAGGTTGAACAAAGATTTTAAGGAAATTACCTCTTGGAATCAGTTCAGATAATCCAATTCTAAGATATACTTTCCAGTTTCCACATGCAATTTTGTCGCAAATGTTGCTTTTCTAAAGAAAAATGACATTTTCTTCTTCAAAAATTGCATTTAGTTGGTGCACAAGATGAACCATGTACGCTTGCATGCAGCGGCCTCTATTGTCGCACTTACTCGCTGTGATTTTGTCTTACTCTCTGCAGTACCGGTAGTTTTATTATTTATTTATCTCAGAAATGCAACATTTCCGACAAAAGTGCAAGTGGGAAGTATATCTTAAAATTGGATTATCTATTGATTCCAGGAGGTAATTTCCTTAACATCTTTGTTCAACCTCAACGAATAAAATAACAAAAAACCTTAATTTTGTTAATGAAGAGTTGAAAGTGCAGGTATTAAAGTAAAATCTTTCAGGAATTTCTTCCAATTGAGAGTTTTAACAGATCCGCAATTTACCTTTTCCAAGAAGCCGCCGTCATAAGGTAGTACACGACTCCATCCTGAAAGCGAAAACAACAATCAGATTAGAAGGATGGTTACTTGATTAAGCCCCATTATAAGCAAGGAATCATAACAAGTTCATTTCACTCAACCCTAGACAAGGTTACGGCTCAAAATTTTTCATGTGGTAATCTTTTAGACAAGGTTACCTCGGCTCGAAATTGTTCATGTGGTAGCCTAATCTTTTAGAGATTACCACATGAAAAAATTCGAGCCGAGGTAACCTAAGCTTGTCTAACCATAGAGCAAGGAACTGTTTCTTGCTGACTATGGTCTAACCATGGTGGTCTAACTCAACCCACGTATTTTAAATCCCGAACCCCACTTAACTACTTTTCCCTTCTCCAAGTAGGTAAAAGACCCAGAAAAACTTTAATCTTTACCATAATACATAGCATGAAAACATAGGAATAGGATAACCGTTACAATCGTAATTTACGTACCTAAAAATCCCACTAGCGTAGATTGTCGAGGACGTCCCGTATCATCACCAGCATCTTGACCGGCCGTCGGCAGTTCGTCTGTTGCAAAATCTACCTGCTGCTTCCACGGTTCATTGCGTCCGGAATGCGGTGCATAACCGAAGAATGGAAACGCGGGCTTGGGCAACTCTGGACAGCATTTTTGGAATCGATTCCGATTCCAATCGATCGCAATTCTAGCTACCCGGAATCGATTCCATTGCAAAACCCCATCTTCCTTTCGCAAGAGTCTTTGCTGCACACCGGAAACTCGGTAACTCGGTGTGCAGCGTGCAACAAAGACCCTAGTCTTTGTGAAAGACTGTCTTACGTTGCTTGGTTTGTGTACCGCGCGGTCGACATTGCACCGTGTGGACAGGGTACTAGTTTATGCGCTATCTGGGTTCTGTCTGTAAGACAAACACTACCCATAAACTAGTTCCCTGTCCACACAGTGCAATATCGACCGCACGTACGGCGCATAAACTAGTTCCCTGTCCACACGAACCAAGCAACGTTAGACCGTCTTTCACAAAGACTACAAAGACCCTTGCGAAAGGAAGACGGCAACACCCGTGTATTTTGGTTCCGGAATTTCTAAGAATCGGCATTCGGCAACCTATCACTGGGGATCGAATCTAGATTAAAGGAATCGATTCCTGAAAATTTGGAATAGTGACTCAGATTCCTAAAGTGGAATCGATTCTACTGGACTCCAGCGTGGAATCGCCCAAGCAGACGCCCACATAGCATCTGAGAGTACACCTGTTCCTATTGTTATTTCAACATCTTAGGAATGTATATGCAGCACGATGTGGCAGAGGGTATTCCCCTACCATTGTTCCCGATCCCCCATTGTGTCTCAAACATCCAAGGAATTCCTTTCAGTTTTTAGGGGAGTTGGTGTGTTAACAGAAGGGAAGGGAGTGTTAATATAAGGGGAGCTCGGAGAGGGGTTTGGGGTGGGGGAAGGGGTTGGGGGTGGGGGAAGGGTGAGATCCGTTTGTCACATATCGTGCTGGATATAGTGTGGGGTTGATAGACTACCGAAGTGAATACGTCATCTTTTGTTAGTTGCCTAGGCAATGGCTCTACACTAAAAATCACTGAACCGTGTTCCTGTGCTTTTGAAATGGTAATTTTTCCAACGGTCACGGTGTTCGACCCCTAGCTCGGGATTAAGTGTTAACAGCTAAAGCTTGTTTTTATGTACACGTTTTTAAGCAATAGACTGCCGAAGTGTGACGTGCGTTGCCATGGCGATTAGATCCAAACTATCATGGCCGTCGGGAAAAGTACCATTGGAAAAGCACTGGGACACAGTTGAGTGATTTTTAGTTTAGATCCAATTGCCTAGGCAACCAACAAAAGGTGACGTATTCACTTCGGCAGTCTATTGCTAATCTAGAAAGCTTTTGCTTGGAGAAATTAGTTCTTGCTTATATTATTACTTCTTGGAAACCAATGATTCTTCAAAAGTGCCCATTGCACTGTCGCTCGCAAGCGTGAGGAAACCCCATGAGAAGACGATGAATTAGAAACGGCATTCACGTCTGGAAGTATGTTGATGATTTGACGTTGGTCGAGAACAAATCATACGGCACTCAAGGATCGAGGTATCCAAAATGGCCTTGAATCCCTATGCACATGGTCTGATGAAAATAAACTCAAATTGAACCCAACCAAGTGCCAGGTGATGCAGGTTTATTTTGGGAGAAAAGTCAGACCCGTCTTGGATGCATGCATTTCTGGTCAAAAACTTGCTACTGTCAAAAGGTGAAATTACTTGGCGTCATCATCCAAGATAATAGGTCCATATACCGATGCCTTGGTTACTCTGCAGTTAGAGTCACTTCACTTTCGTAGAGACAAAATCTGTAGAGAGTTTGCACTTAAAGCGAGCCGCTCTGTGAGGTTCCCTGACTCTGAGTATAGGTCAACTATGACTTTTGAGGAAGACAGCAAAGTTTGGTCAATTTAAGTGCAATACTAAAAGGTTTGAACGAAGCCCCTTGCCATACCTCACATCATTATTGAATTAATAACTTTTTGTGCAATATTTTAGTCACTTCTTATTGTGATGTTTGATAGTGGTGATTTTTGTGCAAGTGTCATTTGTAAGTTTTGTTTGGGTGTATTTGTATGGTCCTCTACTAATTTTTAATGTAGTGTCCCTACTGAAAACGACCTATTCAAACCAATTGATTTTTGAATTGGAATGAACTGGTCTTAATTGGCTCCAATTGGTCCTCAATTGGTACTGAATTGGTTTCAATTGGTCTGTTAATCCTCCTGTCCATTTATTTTTCTCCAATTGGTATTTCCAATTGGTACTGAATTGGTTTCAATTGGTCTGTTATTCCTCCTGTAAATGTTTTTCTCCAATTGGTATTTCCAATTGGTACTGAAATGGTTTCAATTGGTCTGTTATTCCTTCTGCTTATTGTTTTCGTCCAATTGGAATTTCCAATTGGTACTGAATTGGTTTCAATTGGTCTGTTATTCCGGCCTCCTGTCAATTTTTTCCACCAATTGGAATTTCAATCCAATTTTAGAACCAACTGAAACCATTTCAATCTAATTCGAAAACTAACTGAAAACATTTCTATCCATTTCAAGAACCAACTGAAACCATTTCAATCCAATTCGAGAACCAACTGAAACTATTTAATTTTTAATCCAATTCGAGAACCAATTACTGAAACCATTTCAATCCAATTCTAGAAACAACTGAAACCAGTTCAATCCATTTCGAGAACCAATTACTTAAACCATTTCAATCCAATTCGAGATCGAACCAACTGAAACCATTTCAATCCAATTCTAGAAACAACTGAAACCAGTTCAATCCATTTCGAGAACCAATTACTTAAACCATTTCAATCCAATTCGAGATCGAACCAACTTAAACCATTTCAATCCAATTCGAGAACCGCAACTGAAACCATTTCAATCCAATTCGAGAACCGCAACTGAAACCATTTCAATCCATTTCGAGAACCGCAACTGAAACCATTTCAATCCATTTCGAGAACCGAAACTTAAACCATTTCAATCCATTTCGAGAACTGCAACTGAAACCATTTCAATCCATTTCGAGAACTGCAACTGAAACCATTTCAATCCATTTCGAGAACCGCAACTGAAACTGTTTCAATCCAATTCGAGAACCGCAACTGAAACCATTTCGATCCAATTCGAGAACCAACTGAAACCATTTCAATCCAATTGGAGAACCATCCTACCTGCAAGTATCAATACGGTTTCTTGTGTTGGATAACTTTTGACAACTACGGTCTGGTGACAGTTTTTTAGGCTACAATTTGTCCCAGTCGCGAGCCTTTTTACCGACTTTTTGGCTTCACCGTTGCATGTATGCAGCAGAAAAGATTACTCCTATACGCTTATCACGGTTAAGTCACGAAACTTTCAACTTTGAATTGGATTGAAATGGTTTCAGTTGGTTTGTGAATTGGATTGAAATGGTTTGCGTTGGTTCGTGAATTGGATTGAAATGGTTTCGGTAGGTTCGTGAATTATATTGAAATGGTTTGAGTTGGTTCGTGAATTGGATTGAAATGGTTTGAGTTGGTTCGTGAATTGGATTGAAATGGTTTCGGTAGGTTCGTGAATTAGATTGAAATGGTTTGAGTTGGTTCGTGAATTGGATTGAAATGGTTTCGGTAGGTTCGTGAATTGGATTAAAATGGTTTGAGTTGGTTCGTGAATTGGATTGAAATGGTTTGAGTTGGTTCGTGAATTGGATTGAAATGGTTTCGGTAGGTTCGTGAATTGGATTAAAATGGTTTGAGTTGGTTCGTGAATTAGATTGAAATGGTTTCGGTAGGTTCGTGAATTGGATTGAAATGGTTTCGGTAGGTTCCCTTGTAACCATAATTTCCAATTCAATTGGAATGAATTGGGTTTAATTGGTTTTAAGTTGGTTTTGGAAGTTGCAATGCATTGTGGGATCATGTAACTGAACAGATATTTACCGTGTAAAAAGGGTAATTTGCTTCAGTTTTGGCAGTTGTTTTGATTTTTGTAAATGGGTTGTTGCTTGATAATAGGCAATTTGCAATTGTCGGGAATGAACAAACTCAAAGTGGCGAAAGATTATAATTAGATTTGGTATTCGGTTAGTAGGTGTGTGCCAACCATGGGTTACAGGGTGCATGTTTTTGTGGAGCATAAATAGAAGTCGCACATAAAGATAATGTATGAGTACCGGTAAGTAGTGTATCAGTAGTGTATCAGTAGTGTATGATGTGTATCATTAGTGTATAAGTAATGTATGAATATGTATAAGTAATGTATACGACCTAAATAAGACGTCTTTTTCCCAATTGGTTCCAATTGAGGAGTGCCAAAACTCAATTGGTAAAATGTCCCAATTGGTAATGAATTGGAAATTTTGGTAAGGGTTCTTCAATTGGATTGAAATGGTTTCGGTTGGTTCTTCAATTGGATTGAAATGGTTTCGGTAGGTTCTTCAATTGGATTGAAATGGTTTCAGTTGGTTCATGAATTGGATTGAAATGGTTTCGGTAGGTTCTTCAATTGGATTGAAATGGTTTCGGTTGGTTCTTCAATTGGATTGAAATGGTTTCAGTTGGTTATTGGGATTCTTTGAATTGGTTTGTGACTTGGTATTGAATTGGTTTGAATTGGTTTGTATTGGTCCAATTGAAAAAACGTCCCAATTCCGCATTCAAACCAATTGATATCCAATTGGAAAGTGAATTGGTTCCAATTTGTAAATGAATTGGTCAGCGAATTGGTTTCAATTGGTCAGTGAATTGGTTTGAATCGGTAAATGAATTGGTTCCAATTGGAAAACCAATTGGCCGTTTTCAGTAGGGGTTGTTGTTTGTAACTTGTTGCTTATTACATGTATACGAATTTTGTACTTTTGTAATTCAAATGCAATTCAGCCTTGGGGCTGCCAAGTTTGAAGCAATTAAATAAACAATTAAATAAACATTTTCAAGGTTAGGCCAAAAGTGTTCAGTGTAAGCATGAAGGTAGTGGTGTAAGTTGAAGTCTCCCAAAATGATGCGGTGACTCTGCTTTTTTTCGCTTTTTTTAAATAAGTGGATTCCAAGCAACAGGCATGTTTTCAGTCGAAACACTCAACAACAAAAAAGCTATGACGCGTAGGGTTGAAAGTGACGCGCGCTAACACTAAACATAGTTCTACCCAATATTTTTAACCAAACTTGGGATGAGAGAAAAAATTATAAGTGGCGGTGCCCTATCGAGATTCAAACCAGAGACCTCCGACTCACTGGGCTGATGCTCTACCAGTTGAGCTATAAGGCACAGTGGTATATTCCCTCCGTAAATCAACTGTGCCTTATATCTGTTCCATAAAGCAGTGCAGTGATTACACCAACCTTTTTGCTTCCACATCCAAACTGGAGACTGCAAACTTCATGTTTTCTTCCCATGGACAGTATTTTGGGGAGATATTTTATATGATTGTTTGGTTAGAGCGAAATAAATTTTCTGTACAAGAGGCTTCCAGCAATTGTTTTTAATACTTGGAGTACAAAATGTGAAAGGCAAGTGCTCACAAAACAGGCGAAGGAATGCTTTATTACTTTAGGAATTAATTTTTGAAACACACGTAGAAAACTGCATAGAAAACACGAAAACTCCATTTTATGGGTTCAAATCTTCAAATAAGCTCAAACAATACACAGTGAAACCTGCTCTTCAGGCCACCTCTATAAAGAGGCCACCTGTCTAAAGTGGCCACATTTGTTCGGTCCCAAACCAATTTGTAAACCAGTTTGTACACAAACATATTGAGGTGGAACCTTGATATTAAGCCGGGGCACTAGGATTTCTGTGTGTACAATCCTATGACATTTAAACCTGGATAATCTGGCCACACACAGTAAATTGCCTCAATTAATCAAGCTACTCTGGGAAATTGTATGAGAAGCTTAAAGAGGAAGAAACCCCCTTGACGAAAATCCAGCATTTAGGCTTTTTTCGATAGTCCAAACATCCCTCTTGCCGACGTGGATTTTTATTATTTTTTAATTGTCGGTTTTAAGTGGATAAATTGCAAGCAAAAGTGCGTTTTTCGAAAATGAGATTTTCGCGATTTCTGAAACGTCATTAGGTATTCATGATATGCGCGTGACCCCGTGACGCAATCCTGAGAAAGAGAAGTCAACACGATAGTTAGCTCCATACGTTTACACGCAAAAAACGTAGAAAACCGTCTCTTTTAGATGGTGTTTTTTGAAGAATTTTTTTGTTCCAAAAAGCCAGAGATATGCCCATTAGCTGCGTGGTTGCATGTTGAAAAAAAAAAAGAGCAGAAAGATTTTCTTTTCTATTACCAAGAGAGAGAAAAATGAGTCGCTCATTCTATAACTTGTATGGCCGATGTCCAAACACGTGGAAACTATGCTGCAGTGGACCGTACACAGACCGCTGTGAATGCCGTTCGTTCCCTGACAAAACCACCCGTCGCAATGCACCAGTATTTACTTCAAAAGAGAGTCACTGTGAGCCACAATTTCATCGTTTTTTCACAAAACAGGTAATAGTAGATCGCTGTCATATTACATGAAGTGTTTTTCACGTTTGTATTTTGAATTACCAGGACAAAATAGGCATGATAAACATTCACTTCGTGTATTTTCCATTCAATACTGCACAGACCGTTTTGTATGTTTCTCAGGATGACGTCAACACCCTGTTGATAAACAAGCCGAATGACCTCGAGCGTTTCAGAATTTGGGTGAAGAGGGTCGGAACTGCTTTACGTTTTAAGCAAAAGTCTGTCGATTTTTTGTGAAAAACAAGTTTGTGTGGTGTTGTAGACACATACACCTCCATGATAAACAGAAAAACTAAAAAAATGTGGAAGGGGGGATTCTAGCCGTTTAACAAAATTATTAAAAACTGACAAATTTTCAACTTTCTAATGAGGAAACCTTTCATACACTTCACTTTTAGCAGTTTTTCAACTATAGACATGCACTGTGGTATTTTTTTTTTTATGTTGGAATATCGTTTGACTATTGTGTGTACGCTAAACCTCTATATAAGGGCCACATTTTGTTGGTCCCTTGGGTGGCCACTATATACAAGTTTCAATGTATACATTTCTTTCTCGCTGTTATGCTAGTTTTTAAAAGCCGTTTTAAACAACACCAATCATGCCTACCCTATTTTCCCCCCATTTTTTTCTTTGGTCGTATATAGCTTACAAAGTACCCAACTGCCTTAAGTTACAGGGCTTGAGTGTTGAGTTAAACTTAGCAGAATGTGATTTTTTTTATCTGAAATGTCTTTCAATAAATTAGGGAATAAAAGTTGGTTTGGCCAGTCTTAAACATACGTTTAAAACCGGATAGGGGCCTGGACGAGTGAAAATAGCCCGAGTCGCAGGCAAGGGCCATTATCAGCGTGCAGGTGCGTCCTCCATACACGTTGAATAGGGCTCGGGGCGGGCGAGCACCAGGATGATCAGACTTGTCAGGCCTTTATTGTCCTTTTAAGACTGGCCACATGAAGTGCTCTCAGCCAATGAGGATGCGTAAACTGTCTAAGGTATTTATGAATTAATTTTATAGCTGAAATGGCGTTTAGAACGTTTACAGTGAGTAAAACTATTGAGTACATTATGGATGTTAGTTCTGCAATTACTAGATTTTTTGATTTTTGCATTATGTTGCAGTCAATACAGTAACAAAAATGGTAAGAGTACGGGTAGGTGATACAATCATAAATATGACAATTCAATATATATACACAGAAACATCAAATCAAGAATCACAACTGCATCATTCAACAATAGCTCAGAACAAGACAAATCCAACATTATAAGCATGTTTCTACTTGGCATTAAACCTGTTGATGCCAGGATTAATTTTTTCAAAAAAAATGCCAATTTTTTAAAAAGGCAAATGTGATTGGCCAAAAGTTGAGACCAGGGCTGCGATCCACATACGCAAACGTTGCCAACGTTCGCCACTGGTTACAGTACTTTTGTGCACTCGTCTATGGAAAGCCGGGTATCAGTTGTTGGCGAATGATGCAAACGTTTGCAATGTTCGCGTGTTTGGAACGCAGCCCAGGTCAGGCACCACAAATAATGACTCGCAAGAGACATTTTTACAATCATTGTATGAAAATTCTCACCAAAAGATCATACTTTGCAACACTCTGAGGTGGCCGCCATGGAGCGAGATTTGCTACACTGACAGGCCGTCCACAGCCGTCAAGTTCAAGTTCATACTGTAACACGGTGTGTACAAATGAATGGTGGACATAACCATGGAAGACGGCTGCAAAGCTGACGTTTTAACTCGTCAACCGCCACTGTGACTATACATTGCCAGAACCTTTTTACACGTCCTCCGGCATCGAGTTAAATGCTTTTAGCAAAGCGTTGGGACAATGCATAGTTCCGACCTGTCAATCAACCGAACCTGCCGACCAATCACAACAGAGCTAGCAGATATCGCCGACATTGGTCAAAGTGCACTGTCTCACAACAACATGATCACGCGATATTTTCTGCCGGCCCCATACAATTTGTACAGTGTTGTATGCGATGATCCGGGTGAATTTTTGGTTTAAATGCCGGTCGTTTCGTTGTTCAAAGGTACGAAAGCACGTATGTCATGATATGACATCCCTGTATTACTGGCCCTTTACTCGGTGTGTTCTAAGATAACTGTCGACCTTGAAACATGAATACCTTTGAGTTTTCTTCAATGAATCTGTGCTTTCCGTTGAAAGTCCCATTGCTTTGTGCGTTGCGTGATGCCATTTTGACGATAGCGTGTGAGCCATAGCAACAATATTATTATTATTTCTTCTTTCTGGTATTCATACCAAGGATTCCTCAATAGTGCTCATTGCACTGTCACTCGCAAGCGTGAGGAAACCCATGAAGAATTCTAATTAGAACTAGAGGTATGACGTTTGTTGTTACAAACGCCAGGTGATCGGGTTAAATGAACATTTTGTGATGAATTTCAGACGTTGTTATCACCTGTGGAATGGCAAAAATGGAAGTTCATCAGCCGATTTCACGAAACTTTACGCAATTGCGCAAGTCCACTTACGCCATTACTTGCGCAATAACTTATGGCGTAAGTGGACTTGCGCAATTGCGTAAAGTTTCGTGAAATCGGCTGCTGTATACACTAATCCGGTAACTAATATCTCCTCCCTGCATATCCGCCATAGCTGGGGGTTGATAGCTTGCACCGTTTTGAGATATGAATTGTTGAAATAATAACCTTTGAAATCTTGTAATGTGACACCTGTGACGACATCATGACGTCACAATTTTGTGCACAAATTGTTGAACAATATGTTGAACATCAAGTTCTTAAATGTGGCGAAGGAATCATACCAATATCTGTTGTAGTTTTCAAGATACAGCATTTTAAAACATCTCAGCTCCACATTTGCGTGATTTGACACCACATTACGTAACCACCGTCCATGTAATGACGTCACCAATGGTATAGTCAAAAGGTCCACATGTGTGGAAACATTTCGTTCCGTAGAAATATGGTCAAATTCACTACCACTTTGAATCTATTTGCATTCAAAATGCTAAAAAATTTCACATTTTCGAACAACTTCCGGTTTGGACCGGAAGTAGGCGTCACACAGGGGTCATGACATCGTATGATTTGTTCAGTTCATTTAGACTTATCATGTTGTGAAAGAATTGTTCAAGTATCTATTACGGTTCTTGAGATATGAATTTTGAAAATAATAACCTTTGAATTTTTGTAATTTGACCTCTGATGACGTCATTATTACGTCACACTTGATGCCATCATGATACTATACATGCTGGTGAAAGTCTGCCGTAGGGCCTATGTCTGTATCTAATTTACTAACGATTCAGCTTGGTTTGATGGGCATTGTTACTGGTAAGTGTAAAAACTGAGATTTCCGTTTTCGTTGAACTTTGACCTCCAATTGACCCCAGACGGAAGGGTCAGATGAAAATGCCCACACAAAGAAAGTTGTAGCACAGAATGTCATCTATAAACCTGCCAAATACGAAGATCCTGGGTCACGTGGTTTTCGAGACGGAAGCATTTTAAAATATGCATATTTTGGTTTTTTGGGAGGTGTAATTTGATACTTGATGACGTCACGATGACGTCACGCTTGATGCCATCATAATATTAAACACGCTGGTGAAAGTCTGCTATAGGACCTATGCCTGTACTTAGTTTCTTAAAGATTCAGCTTGGTTTGATGGGCATTGTTGCTCAATAAGTGCAAAAATTGAGATTTTCGTTTTCGTTGAACTTTGACCTCAGATTGACCCCAGAAGGAAGGGTCAGATGAATATGCCCACACGAAGAAAATTGTCGGCCATGATCTGATATATAAGCCTGTCAAATACGAAGATCATGGGTCACGTGGTTTTCCAGACGGAAGCATTTTAAAACATGCATATTTTGGTCATTTTTGGTTTGTAATTTGATACCTAATGACGTCACAATGACGTCACACTTGTATGCACATCTTCACATTGGGGTTGATGTTCCTACCAAGTTTTAAGTTGATAGCTTGAACCGTTTTGAAGAAAACCTCTGGAAACGTTTGAGTGGAAAAAGAAAAAGAAAAAGAAAAAAAAAAAAAATAAAAATAAAGAAATCGTACGAGAGTAATAGGTGATCGGGCTGTTGGCCCGATCACCTAATTAGAAATGGCCAGAGACACCGGGGATGATCCCCCTTGCTCTTTACGAAAGAATGCTCTGGGATCTTTAGAGTGCGTTTCCATTCAACCTAACACACTGGACCAACGGCTTTACATCCCTTCCGAAGGATGGAGCAAGTGTGGTTGAGTGCCTTGCTCAAGGGCACAGGTACCATAGCCGTGGGGAGGTTCGAACCTACAACCCCAAGTTTTCACCTATGATTGCGAGTCAATGACCTAAACTGCTCGGCCACGGTACCCCACAATATCCACGGGGGCGGGGCTAACTAGGCAAACTCGGAACTATGCATTATCTTACTTTCTCACATCTTCCGGGGTCCGACGAGCCGTTTTCCTTGAGGGATTAGCAATGGGATACAATGACCTCCGGACTCCCTTTGTCTTGCCCATCACTGGTGACCGCACCTTGGATCCTGCACTCTGCTTAGTGTTACCTGGTACCTGTCGATTGTTGACCTTTGACCTCCCAGGGTCCTGGTTTAGCTTCTTGGGGTCTTTTGACTTTAGCACATCCTGGTGAATGATGATTCCTTGCTTTGATGGTCTGTGGAGAAAATGGATAAATTAGACAAATAGACCACTAAAGTGCGATGTCAGTTACTAGCGTAACTGGGTCTAAACAATCACTGGTAATTTGAAACATCTATTGCTAAAGTGCAGGGGGAAAACTCACTGGTTTTAGTGTAGAACCAGTAACCTTAGCAACACACAGTTATGTGGTCAATATTACTCTATTTTGGGCACACACAGCACAAAAAGCAAAATAGGGAATAAATGTGAAGAAATCTATTTTGTGGTGATTTAGGTTGAGGTAATGTTTGCACAAAATGCTCAATATGCATCAACTTGCATGATCTGCAGCCGATTTCACGAAACTTTACGCAATTGCGCAAGTCCACTTACGCCATTACTTGCGCAATAATTTATGGCGTAAGTGGACTTGCGCAATTGCGTAAAGTTTCGTGAAATCGGCTGCTGGTTGGGAGTCTACCCAATAAGTAAACGTTTCTGTTGGGCATTCAGAACCAGGTATTTGCTCAGTTCTGCTGTCATGTAAAGACATGTGAATATTTACGGGCACCTTTCCTTTGGTCCGTTTTTCATCCGTCTTCCGTTTTTAATACGTTTGCGTAGGGTTTGCATCTGAATTGCTCCATAGACCGATACAGACGGACGAGCGCAGCGCAAACGCAACGCACGCAAAACGGACCTAAGGAAAGGACCCTTAATGCACAGACTGTGTGCTAAGCAGCATTTTCTGCTAACGGGCCATGAAACTGGGCCCAGATGCATCTTGTCTTCCTTTCATTGGTGACACCACGAACTGACACGTGGCACTTGAGTGCGCGTCTTGGGTACAAAATGACATAAGCAGGTAGATTGTATTTTCACAAAGTAACACCAAGTACTTCATGTGTATTCTCAACGTTTGTTTTCATGACCAAACACAAATTAACAAATTAGGGAGTGTTTCAATTGATTTTTTAACTATATTTCACAAGTATATATAGACGTTTTGTTTTCGCATTAATTCAATACATACTTGCGTGTCGGTTCGTGCAAATTCATGCAGAAGTGCACATCCATGTCACTTTGTGATGTAAGCAACCCAATGGCAGGAAATATTGGATTTTAAAGCCTTAATACATGTCAACTTCAAAAGCCAATAATAAATTCAAAAGTCTAAAAAAACTACAAAATCCTATAGTCTAGACTAAACCCACCTGTATGTGTTTGCACTTGCTGGCCTCATGGGGGACCTTTGACTTATTAACGGCTTCAAAACTCTGTAAATGAAGTAAAACCAAGCAAATGCAATAATTGTTTCATTTCAATCACCCCTGAAATGAAACAAAAATTCTTAGGGGCCTTATCAGGATTTTAACCCAAGACCTCTGGATCTCAGGGCAGATGTTCTACCAGCTGCAGGGGTGAAATTGGAGGAAAACCAAAATTCCGGAAGAAAAAAAATCGGAAGGGGCATGACTTCCTTGGGGGAGGGGGCGGGGAGAGACGTAGAGACCACGAAGACTTCAACTTTTGGGATCGTTTTAAACACCACCATCGAGTGTTTAATTGCAATGTCAAAAACATTTTAACCAGGTATCACAAGAACCAGTTTTGTTTTAAATATTTACCTTGTACAAATGTGGATAATATTAAAAAGAATATAGGCAACATCGATCGTTGAAGACGGTGAAGCGAAAGCAGAGAGTAAAATCAGTTCGTTGTCCACTGCTTGCCGCATCGCGCCAGCCGCGAACTGCACAGCACACGTGCACGCATCACACACCAGACGCAACACACGACCGTTGCCAGTTTACGATGCAGGCAAAGATGGCGCTTGCTTAAAGATTAGAGTTGTACACGTCTGCTTCGCTACTCGTTGCAGTCTCGGTCTGCTCGCCGAGCGGCACAGTACATACATGTACATGGTACAGCACTCTATGTCATGGCACTTGCGTGGCGACTAGACTTGCACAAGTTTGCTTCGCAAAATTACTGAATCAATTGAGGGTACTCGTTAAAAAAATATGGCCCTCTGGAAGGGTAAAAAAGCGGAAAATAAAATGTGGATCGCGTAGTACATGTACACAACAAAAAAGCGGAAATCCGCTAAAAATCAGAGATTTCACAATGAAAAACAGAAAACTCTGAAATCTGGAGTGTCGGTAAAATTCCGGAAATCCAGACAAATCTCACCCCTGCAGCTGACCTACAAGACACAGTGGTATACACCCTCAAGTTTCCCCCAAGACCTCTGACACTCCGGGCAGATGCTCTACCAGCTGAGCTATGAGGCAAAGTGGTATACTCCCTCAGATTTTCCCTATTTTTCTCTCGGGATGTACTGACATTTTGGCAGACCAATCACTTTGGACTACTGTTCTGCTTCAGTTATTTTCTTCAGGTCCAAGAGGATTTGTTTGAACGAAGTGATTCCTGCAATATTGAAATGTGACATTTCGTGCTTCGGGAAAAATCCTGCAGTTGAGGGGTCCCCGAAAACTAATTTTGTTGTGCATTTCCCAAACAGCCCTTATAAGTGCACAAGGTCAGGGAGTCACTTCAGGCAGAGTAGCACACCCTGCCTCAGTGGCTCTTACAGAAGCTGGTTCAGTCAGCCTTGCCACAAGAAGTGGTCATACTCGCTACTGAATGATAACATTCGTTAAATCTCTCAGCCTCCTTGATCTTTCAGAGTATAATTTGCTATTTGATTTCTTGAACTGTATATCATTAATCACTGGAGGAAGTGTACACACGTTGTGGCAATGTATAGTCACAGGGGGGATGACGAGTTAAAATGTCAGGTATGCTGCTGTCTTCCATGGTTGACATTTAAACACGTCCATTGTCCACCATTCATTTGTACATACTGTTTTGAACTTAAACCTGATGGCTGTGGACAGTCTGTCAGTGTAGCAAATATTGCTCCGTGGCGGCCGCCTCGGAGTGTTGCAAAGTATGATTTTTTGGTAAGAAGATTCATACGATGAATGTAGAAATGACTGTTGAGAGTCCGTATTTGTGGAGCTTGACCAGGGGCCAATTTCATGGCACTGTTTGTTTAGCACAGAATTTCTTTGCTCTGTAAAATGGATTACCAGCCAAAATTGGATGTCAAATTGTATTTTTAGTAACAGGAGCAAAATATCGGTAAATACGCATCACATACGATTTTGGCTGGCAACCCAGTTTTGCAAAATAAAGCAAAGAAATTCTGTGATAAGCAAATTTTTATGCTAAACAGCGCCATGAAATTTGCCCCTGGTCTTAACTTTTGGCCAATCATACTTGCCTTTTTAAATAATAATTGGTAATTTGTTTTGCCAAAAATAATCCCGGCGTTAACTGATTTAACAACAGAGTATTATTACCTTCCCTCAGCAGCACTAACAGGCCTACTCCTTGATGACACAGCTCCTTTGGGAGGGGATCTCCTCTGTCCAAACAGCCTAGCCTCGGCCTCTCTGGCCTTCCTTTTCCTCTCCAAGGCTTTGATGGTTGCAGCTGATAGTGGTCTTGATGGGAATCGGTCTTCAACTGGAGATGTCTGTAGCAAGGATAGTTTTAAAAAACCCATAAATAATGGCCCAAGCCATACTGTTTAAAGGAAGGGACAACACTCTGCAAAGGGTTGCCTAACTCTGTACGCTTAAGTCACCATCTTTTGCAGTTCGGCGCTCGGACTTGAGAGGTCGTGAGTCGGGTCACAACAAAATTTACACACTTCACGTCGTGTGGGAGTCGGGAAACAAGGCAACAGTATTGACGTCATCCATGTAATCGTTGCATGGTTGACGTCATCGTCCCTTTCAAAATTTCAAATATAGCACAGCACGTAGTTGCATTAGTTTATCATAAAAATTAATTGGGTTGCCGACGTTGAAAACAAGATTCTCTGATTCTCGCGTTGGTTTATGCACTGGGCAATACATCGGTAAATATTTTGATTAAATTCGCCGATAACTTCAAACAAGTCTTGTCCCTTCCTTTAATAAGGTCATGTATTCCAATTCATAAAATGGGAAATTCCAGAAATTCAGACATACATTTTACACCGCGTTTACACTCGAATCGGCAAAGGTGGATACAGATCCAGCATTTTTATTGCGACCACAAAACTGAACATTTGCCGCGTTTACACTACAACCCAAATCGCTTCAGAAACCGCAAAAGTCACCACTAAATGTAACTGCAGCGCATGCGTGAGCTGTTAGGTGTTGCTGCACTAGTGCCAGATTGGTCAATTAAATCTACTACACTGAGGGCACCGCCCCAAGGACACTCAAATTGCCGAATCTGTATTCGGGTAGCGTTTACACTACAAGCGACCTTGACGATTGCAGGGTTCAACCCCGCAATTGCGGGGTTCAACCCTACCCCAAAGGTGACTTGAAAAAGGCGAATCAGACCCGGGTCTGATCCGCCTTTTTCAATTCACCTTTTGCGTTTACACTTAGTGCCTACCCGGCTTCAACTCCCCTTTTTGGAAATTGCGGAGTTCGATTCAGCAAAGGCGAATCGAGTGTAAACGGGGTGTTAGAGACTTTGATGCTTAATGTACCAGTATACACATGTTATTCAAGCATCCTTGACCCTGTTCTCACCAGAGAAATTGCTTCGTTCGACGATGATTTGACGATGATTCGACTCAGAGTTTTCCTGATGTGAACGCACGCCTTTTCATTTGACGAAGATTAGAATCGTTTCATTGGATGAATCAAATAACTTCATTCGATGAAGAGATCGCTTCATTCGACGAAGCAAATTTGTAATGTGAACGCTCCCTTCGCTCGACAAAGCGATTTGGCACGTAACGAGATGGGGACGTCATGCACCTTCATTCGAACGTACGGGTCTCGTTTCCGACAAAGCCTCTGGGTGTTCACATATCAAAGTGCTGTGCGTAGAGTTGTATTGTTCGATAGTGCGCATTGCACGCGTAATGTACGCCAACGCAAACAGCTGGGTTTAACTTTTGTCACACTGCGTCAAATTTGCTTTCGGGCATGTGCGCTTTTTGTATGTATGTGTTTCATGCGCATTATCTAGGGCGCCGTGAGCCAGACTAGAACCGCATTTAAAACTGGGCCAGCGAGTTTTTATCATTCGTTAAGACATGACGTGCTCTTCGCCAATAGGGATGCGCAAACTGTCTCGGGTGTTTATAAATTAAGAATAATGCAGACCTTTTTCTTCTGGTTTTCCTCATTCTTGAGCTTCCTGGATTGTTGAATCACTTCCATCCTCTGTGCAACAGACTGGCCGAAGAAGACATCATGCAGGTCGTACTGAGCAGCTCGCACCTGAATAGAGAAAAACATTTGACACAAAATACGGTCGCACATTAAGACACACATTTAAAGCCCTGTGATATCACATCACATTCATGGGTGGCCCGCTAGCACTCACTGCATTGTTTTGAAGGTGTTTGTACACGTCACACAGACATACAGTGTGTGATTGGAGTGGGGTACCTTAGCCAAGTCTTTGGGTCCTTGACTTGCAACAGTGAGGTGGAAACTTGATGTTGCAGGTTCGATACCCGGCCGTGGTACCTGTGCCCTTGAGCAAGGCACTTAACTACAATTGGTTCATCCTTTGAAAGGGATGTAAAGCCGTTGGTCCAGTGTGTTGTGTAACGCACTTAAAAGATCACAGGGCACTTTTTTCATGAAGAGTAAGGGGATTCCCCGGTGTCTCTGGCCATAGGCTGCCAATGGTGCCACCCACCTATGTATCCCGATGTTTAGGTGGAAGATACTTAGCTTCATTAAACCCACTATAATGTGCAGCGCACGTTAACATATCCATATGGAATGTGCGCTATTAAATGTAATAATTAATCTTGTCAGGTTAGCACTGCTTTGTTGATCTATAAACAATGTACCTTTTCAGTGTTTTAGCCAGGAATTGAGAAAGTGGGAGTGCAAATTGAAAAAGTGGGAGTGCAACTTTGTAAAGTAAAAAAAAATGTGTCCGAAGCAGCGCGAAGTCACTGCCGGAGTCCAGCGCCCGCTTAAGGGTCCTGGAAGCTCTGGCTATTGTAGATGACAGGGTTCTCCCCAAGTTGATTGAAAATGTGTGGGGGCCCAATTCTGTAACGACTCGATAACCTGCGAAGCCACGGCGTGGTGTCCGGGGCCCACTTAAGGGCCCCGGGAAAATTTGTGACTTTACAACAAGTTTTCTAGTGCATTTAGTCTGGGGTCTTGAACTAAGCTACATGTAAACAATTTTGTTTTAAACAAAAACTTTAAAAGACTAGGACTAATACATGTAATAAAGCATTGGTGAGTGCAGATTTGATGGAAAAACTCGAAAATTTTGAGTGAAATTTTTTAATATTTTGTGTGGAAACACTTCCTAAAAAAATTTCAGTCTGCCTCATGTTTTGCACACAAGGTTTGAAGCCATGATCAACTACATGAACGTACATGTACTAAATTCCTTTCCATACCGCACATTATCCATGGGAGTTGACGATATTTTCCATAAAAATGTAGATCAAGCTGGTTGCTGCGATGCACGAAAAAAACGATCACAAAATTACGACCGACAACCCAGCTATGTCATGTATGTGCAGGGGATTTCTCATGCAGGGGATTTCTCATGCAGGGGATTTCCCTTTCAGAGTAAGAGGCCAACTCGTGTTGTAAAACGCATGCTGATTGGCTGATAAAAATAGTATGACCTGTTGGTAGTAAATTCTGGCCAATGATGTTCAAGTTAACAAAACAGTGATCAGCATGAGTTGGACTGGTTACCGCCCCAGTAAAGCCAAGAATCTTATGGTCCGGAAACCAGACTAGGCACGTTCTGGCGCCAGGAGGACCAGCTGGGCCGTCTGTACCGTATCGAGAGCTGTTTTTGGTCGGCCGTACCGTACATGCAAATCAGAATGAATTAATTGTTTGCCATGAATTCTCTGTGGTTCTTTTTTCACTAGAGAAAATTTATGTATGGTAAATTTATTAACTACTAAAGATAGTTTCAATTAATCAGCTTTACGATGGTACCAATTTTACATGTACAACTTTTCCATCCTCGATATCGAAACACTTAATGCTTCTTGTGAGAGAATTATCCGCGCGTGGTTGACATCCCTCAGAGTTTACGCACGGCTTTGACCAAGTCGTGCTGAAAAATTTTGCCCGTGATTTCATCACAACCGGCCGTGCTAACACGGCTTGCACGGCTCGCTAGCTAACACGTTGTACCTTTTACATGAGCATCTGAAACGTTTTGCTTGCATTACTATAATGTACGGCAGCCTATTTCATGAAACTTTACGCAATTGCGCAAGTCCACTTACGCCATTACTTGCACAATAATTTATGGCGTAAGTGGACTTGTGCAATTGCGTAAAGTTTTGTGAAATCGACTGCTGGTCCACTATTACCGACTGGGTTATTTTGTCAACCTCATAAAATGTAGTTTCTTTTGAAGACTTAAGGGGCGGAAAAATGGCTTTGGGCGTGCCTGGTTTGTACAGAAACTGGTTTACCGCTTATGAGCGGGCTGTCACGACGCGCAAATCGTTTTGAGCTGGGTCAAAGTTCAAATTTGTTGAACTTTGACCGCGTTGCGCTGACTTTTCAAACGCGCAGCCAATGAAGTATCAGAGAAGCCCAAAGTTACCAGGGTTAAATTTTCTATTTTGGAAAGATCGGCGATTTGGAGCTCATGCAATACGGTGAGCGCAGCCCCTTTATACTGGTCCTCGAGTATGGCAAAAGAAAACCGAATGATGGCATTGAGTTAGCACAAAAAAGTGTCAATTTTTATGGAATGGGTTTTATGAAATGTGTTCTCATATGGGTCATTCTATAAATTTGGGGTCCAACGTGTGACATTTTTCTGTCCCCGTTACACCTGACATACTGCTATTTGCCATACAAGTATCATTAAAAATGCCTTCAAACCACATTTTTATGAATTGTATTTTATGTAATCACTCTTTGAAATAGAAGGCATTTAAAGAATATGTCCTGAATTTACAAAATACAACATTTTACAAGATGTCAGATGTAACGGGGACAGAAAAAGTGGACCCCGAATTTATAGAATGACCCATATTCAGTTCTCTATTTCACCCCGAGTAGCCAAACCCTGCTGCCTGGAATTATACATACAGTATATTCAAATGGAGGTGGAGTTTAAAAAGTCACATACTACGTTGTTGTTGCAACATGGTGCACGCCAATGCCTAGTAATCAACAGACTGGTTGCTTAATGCCATTCTGTGAACACGGTATTGATTCTGTACTTCACACATGCTGCGTGCTTCACATAGCAACAAAAATTTGTCTGGTGAGGTGGATACTAAGTGTGCATGTGAAAGAAAGTATGTCAGTATACAAATATTGACTGCTGATGAGGGTGATGGTGCAAACTATCGTCTCGAGGTGATCTGGAGACGATAGTTCTGCTATTTTCCCGAGGCCGCAGGCCGAGAGAAAATAGCAGGACTGCCGTCTCAAGATCACCGACGGGCGGTAGTTTGCATCATCACCCGAATAAAGAGCAGTCAATATTTGTTTTATATATCCCATACACTAATTTTGTTTATCAAATGATTGGTATTTCAGGACAAAATAAAGTTTTCAGAGAGCCAAGCGTGAACACGAACACCACTGCTGGTTGCTTCACGCGAACGCATCTCCCGTGCTCGCACGTGCGTGCTGGCACACACTCGCGCGATATTCCGTACGCGCTATGAAATAGTACTTTTAGAAAGTACTATCCTTTGACCTATGGCGCAAAAGGTCAAACAATAGTACTTTTTTCATTTGCCCACTGAAATGGTTGAACTAATCCATGTTGCGTGACCTGCTTTTAACTAATCAGTGAACGAGAATCAATGTATGAGGTATATAATAGATGTTACTAAAAACACAAATTTTAACACGAAAACTGCTCACCTGAGCTAGAACTCTTTCAGCTAGTACCATATCTTGCATTGACATGTTGCCTTTCTTAAATGGAGTTTCAGCAATGAATTTATCAGCAAAGGCTGCAGAATCCTGGTTTAGAATCAACACAAACACCGACATCAAACTAATTAGATTTAGCAACTCAAATCGTTGGTGACATCACGAACTGACACCGGGAAGAAATATAAGTCTTAGTGAAACCTAGCAGGACCCTACTAGAACCCTATTGGACCCTAGGTCCGCCGGCATAGCCGTAGGGGGTCGAAGGGGGTCCCTAGTGCCGCCTTGTGCAATCCTATTGAAGCTGGGGCACTGCTGTTGCTTCTTGGGGGCATTGGTCTTGCCCTTAGACTTCCTAGCTCCCTCCCCAGCATTCCTTGGTAGCATCGTGAGATCAGAAATTCATCCCGGTTTGGAGCCAAAACTGTGGTCGACCGTAGCAGAGGGACACCGGGATGCACCGGGGCCAACTGAGATGCAAAACCGGGAATATGTGACACATATGCAGCACGATATGTGGCAGAGACTCCCCCCTACCATTGTTCCCCCATTGTGTCTCAAACATCCAAGGAATTTCAAAGGAATTCCTTTCAGTTTTTAGGGGTGGTTGGTGCGTTAACAAAAGGGAAGAGTGTGTTTAGGTATAGGGGCGTTAGGGGGGAGAGTCCCTTTGCCACATACATGTATCGTGCTGGGTATAATGTGACAGGGCCTTTAGTACAACATTAGTATCAGACAGTCTTACTTTGATAGTTTTGATGATTGCCTGTACTTTATGAGACTGGAAGATCCTTCTGGTCAAGTAGCCCTTGACTACAGCCGACACTCTGTCAAGGTTCTTTTTCAGCGTTAGGGAGTTCAATTGCTGTAGACAAAACAACACAATGGAACGTGTGAGTCTCGTGGCGGGTCACACTTTTGGGGAACAATCAAGGGTTTTAACGTTGTGACGATATTCTTTGATTTGTCACTTTACCGTACTGTGTTTGTAAGCGCCCAAACATCAATAAATGGAAAAGACACCTTAAAGGCCTTTCTACGGATTCAATAAATGTCCCCACATAAGCATCTACAATTGTTGTGTCGGCATGAGATTTAGGAATGCCATATTCATTCGCTACACGCCTGACTCGGGAGCCAACAAATCCGTAATCCAACGAATTAAAAAAATGGCCTTACATACTATCTTTATACTGCTTTGATGAATAGCATCTTACCAGTTTTGAATTCTTTCAATTTTAATCTAGGTTCTAAATGCATTATGGAACTTTAAAGAAAGAAAAATCAACCCGTGTATAAATTAGCTCAGTACCTCATCTACGTTCCAAAAAGGCAACGAAACTGTGTTCTGGTTTCAAACAATTGTGCGAAGCCACCATTCTATTTAGGCTGGTTCCCTGGCTATACTGCACGAAAAACAGAGCCATAATACAGCGTTTGCCTTTAACTTTTTTTCCCAACTGGGGCCAATTTCATAGAGCTGGTTAAGGGCTAGCTAAAAACCTGTGCTTACTGTAGCAGAAATGTTGTGCTAGTGTTAATGGACATGGCCAGTATCCGTTCCACTTTAAAAATTAGCAGTGGATGGTAAAAACAAGATCGTCCATGATGCGTAGAAAAAAACAGAAAATAAATAAAATCTGCCACGCTCAATAAAAACAGCGGAAACATGCAAACAAAAAGTGCATTAAGGAAAGAAAAAATGGGGAAATCCGCGGAAATGCAGAAATTTTACATGTACGGCATGGGTCTGTTTTAATTCAACTGGACAGCCGGACCATTTGGGGAGGCTTTCTAGTTGGCCCGAGACAATTTTAACTGTCATTCATTTGGCCAACGGACCAGTGCTAATTCGAACGCTGCAAATACCAAAAGAGTCAGGTGCCAGCCTAGTTTTGTTCACATGAGGATGCCCTTGTAAATAAAAACAATTTGTGCACACATATTTATGTAAACTCATTGAAAATTATAGTTATCTTAAAAAGGATATCATCTCAGGTGGAATAACTGCATTGAACAGTTGAAACCGCTTCTAGGTAAATAATTGTTTTCCCCGGTCAAATGGTTGATTAAAATGTTAAGACACTGCAAATCCTGTATGCAGGCTTATATACCTTGTTGTAAGGACTTCTCATCATCACTGGACTAGCAGTAACATTCTCCCCTTCGCCAGGAGACCGTGTTACCCCTCCAAGGTAAAATGGATCAGTCTTCACTCCATCCCCTGCTGTGCCGGTGGACTTGGCTGTAGGGGAGGCACTTGTGATGACGGAGGGACTTGTATGTTTCAGTGATGTTTCGGTTGATGGACTGTATCCAGCTGATCTGAGAAACGAGGCCGGCGATGACTTCTTGGAGCTCATGCTCGTAGATGTCAAACTTGCTGAATCTGCAGATATGCAAAGAAATAGCAAAAATACCATAAGGCGTAATTTAGATGATTCTCTTTAGCCAATGCCTGTATTGTAATAAAACGCAAAGCTCCAATTGTTTAAAAAGGAATTTGGGAAATTTCTCGTCTAAGATGGGTGCCCCACAGTAAATGACCCTTTCAATTTGCAAGGTTAATTTGCATTTCTGTAATATAATCCATGAAAAGCGAAAATTAGTTTTTGGGGGAGCCAGTTCATTTCGGCAAAAAGCATGACCATCGTTGGTAAACAACATATGCTACGAGAAAAAAGGTGGAATTATTTGTGCACAGTTGAATGTGATTTTCCTGTGTTTGCCTCTTGTGACATCATGACCTTGGTCATGAATATGCACATTTGCATTAGCATAAAAACCTAAAACCTTTGTTTTAACCCCCAAAACAAGCTCCAAATAGGATTTTTATGAATGTAACCGAGTACAGTATATTGGTTTTATAGCATATATTTCATTGATAAAAATCCCAAATAAGGGGCCCTTTAAATTTCTTGGAATTAGTTTACTAAAACTCCACTTACACAATAGTCGTTCTGCATATGACACACTGGGCCTTTAAAGCGAATTGGGCATTCTGGCCAATTTGATCCTAGAATATGTGTATCCAGAAAGAGCATTGGTCCCCAAAATGGCAGGGAGAGAGGCCATTGACCTCGTTCATGCAGGACAGGTTGAATGCATTCCAAATCCATTATCAACAAGAGGATCAGAATATTAATAGTCTGGTACGTTTCTAATCAGAGGTTTGCACTACATAGGACTGAATCAGGGAACACGATTAAACTTTCCTACCACCTGAATACCTGTAGAATCTATTGGCTTTGATAGTCTCAATGCATAGTCCGACCTGTCAATCAAGCCGAACCCGCCGACCAATCACAACAGAGCTAGCAGACATCACACACATAGGTCAAAGTGCATTGCCTCACAACACCACAATAACATGCAGTTTGTACAGTGTTGTATGCGGTGATCCGGGTGAATTTTTGGTTTCAAGGCCGGACAAATCGCTGTTCAAAGGTAAGAAAGCATGTATTTCATGGTGATATGGCATCCCTGTATTACTGGCCCTTTACGCAGTGTGTTCTAGGATAACTGTCGACCCTGAAACATGAATACCTTTGAGTTTTCTCCAATGAATCTGTGTTTTCCGTTGAAAGTCCCATTGGTTTGTGCAGTGTGTGTGGACATTTTGAGGGACAGCGTGTGAGGCATAGTAACAATATCCAAGGGGGCAGAGTTAACTGGGCAAACTCGGAACTATGCATTCTGTTTGAGGCCTGATCTATAGGACTCACCATTTCCACAGGCCTCACTCCCCGCACCTACAATCCCTGGCATATCCTCCCTGCTTGCCCTCCTAACCCCCTCCACAGCCTGCCACTTCCCTTCCCCCTGTCCCTGCCTCTGCCTGAAGCGTTTCTCCAGCTGGGACATCTCCTGCTGCAGTGCCATCTGTGCCTGCTGCTGCTCGATCAGCAGCTGCTGCAGTTGCTGCCGCTGCTGCTGTTCCAGCTGGCATCTCATCTCCTCAAAGTATTGCAGCTGCAGATGTATAAATTCTTCCTCTGATGGTTCTAAATGAAGAATAAAATTCCAATAATCAGAAAGGAGTTTAAACCTCTGACATACCATGGGGTGCTCCTGGAATATGGTGGAGCTTTATACGGAGGGCACATTTTTGTAATGTTTGTCACCTCATAATGTCGAGTTCACGCCGACCCTGGGAAATCTGGGCCTCTAGCCAAGCCCTATCTATTTGTGTATAAATCTAATTTAATAAAAAAATAATTGTTAAGCCTTCGACTGCGCCATGACAGAGCAGTCTAGTTGATCGTGTTCAAAACCTTAGTTAGTTCCGAGGGTCGTGGGTTTGAATCTGGGTCTAGTTCCTCTATTGTATGTGTGCCCTTTAGCAAGGTACTTTGCTACGCATTGCTTCTCTCCACCAAGGAGTAAATAGGTACCTGAGAGGGCAATGAATGTTTTTTGATTAGCCATTGAGTGCCTGATAGGCAGCCAAGCCGGGACTGTATAGACTATGTAAGTCTCGCGGCAAAGGTCAAATCTGAGCTTCCGGGCACAACACGACTAAAACGCCTATTCCTATAACACGGGCGACATTTTGTTTTTTGTATATAAATGTTTCTGTCCAATCTTAAGTATACAACCGACCCGAAAGTGATTCGGGTAACTAAAATGTTTTTTTACAATATATAATACATGCATAATTATCTCTAAAAACGATAAAAATTTATTAAAATATCGTGACCTGAATAAATTTCTCTGCTAGCATATTCTTCATCCAATTTGGAATGGATGACCCAAGTGTGGATTCATGTGAAAATGAATGACTTCGAACTTGGGCACTCTAAAAAAAAGTCTGCAAGCTCTACTTTTGGTAAATGGCGTTTCACCTATCGCTAGCGAGGTCTGTATGTACACTGTAGGCCTACGTACGTCGGCTGCTGTGCGTGTTGCATATCTTTTGCTGCATGTAGTTTACGATCTTCAAAGATTGACTTGTCGGCTCAGAAAAGATCGTGAATTTTTACATTTCGATTGCTTTTTTTTTTATTATATACCCACTTCATCAATTGGAATGCAAGATTTTATTGAGAGATACGCGTTTTGGGCCGTCTGAGTTTACAAAAACCTGCATAAACAAAATAATCCAAGAATTTTGCTCGCGACGTGCGTTGAAGAGATAGGGTCTTGTGCCCGGAAATAACAGTGGTCTCGCGCGGTCTCGTACGTTCGTGAGGTCAACTTACATAGTCTATACTCCCCAGAGAGCTGAGATGCTATATTGAGTGATTTAATGGAGTCCTATGATAAGGGAGAATGATAATGCTGGTGCCTTGATCAGAGTTTCCTCGGTTATGTCCTCGGTTATAACAGCCCTCTTGCTGCTTTGCATAATTTGAGCTATCAATCATCCCACTTCTAACCCAGTGAAATAAAAACTTGGAACCCGTGTAATTTCTTCAAGATTCTGCAGTATACCTTCTTGATGATCTAATCTTTGGTCTTCAAATGTATCCACCTTGATCTCCGATTTCTGTTCCTCTGCATCATTATGGGTGAGCTCCAGGCTTCGTCGGACAGACGATTCCCTTTCACTGCCTTCCAAGTTTGCGTGTGGTGCTTCATTCCTAGCCTGTGCATTAAGTAAAGCCGGTGAGGGATGGTCAAGTGTGTAGGAGTTCCTCCGAACACGCTTTTCTGGAGATGAGACTTCATTATCACTGCTGATATTGTTTGGAGAAGCTTTGACAAAACTTGTGGCAGAAGTGGGATTCACTTTAACAATGTCTTCCTGACCAACGGGAGTTCCTCTTGGAACATTGATATTGTCTTGAGTTTCTAGGTCCTCTTCGTGGGGTACAGGTGTCTCGATTAGGGTATTCCACGGATCGTCAATATCTTGGAGGGTAGAAGCTGCACTTATTGTCCTTAGTGAAGACGGTAAAGTACACGACTGTTCAGCTGTGTTGGTCATTAAAGTAGAGCACGAGGAAATAAACATGGATGGATCATCTTTCAAAGGTAGCAAAACATTTGGACTCTTTTCTGATTTCACACCAGACTTCACATTGTTTTCCAGAGATTTTTCTGTCTGCGCTAGACTTGCAGAATCCACGGGTGTGGAGGATGGAACTTCTGTGACGTCGGAAAAGAAATGTGATGATCTTGAAGGCACTGGCAGTGAAGAATACTCCCCAAGAAGGCTAAGGTATGACTCCTTCTCTCCGAAAGGTTCCAGATCGTCCATACTGTCTTGAACAAAACCGATACTTGGCATTAGGTGCAAACCCGACCATGGAAATGTTTCTCCACTGTCCATTTCTGATGCCTCTGGTGCTTTTTTGACTTCCTTACTCCAGGAGCAGGCTAGTTTAATTCCCGAGGTCAACGTTTGCGATCCAGAGTGGCTTTCTGGAGCATCCACTGAAAGTTTCAAACTGGTCATATCTTGTGTTGTTTGTAATGTACTCGAGGCTTTTGAAGTGCTATTTTGAATTAATGATACACTTTGAGAAGAAACATTCAGTTCAGAGGAAGCCATTTGAAGATGCTCTTCAGAAAGGGATTCTTGCTTCTTGGACTCTACTCCGAGTTTTTTGGGACTGAAGCCTGAAGCTGCAATTACTGTCCGATTGAGGAGGCTTGCATCACTACTACTGCTAGTTGAGCCCTGCACACTTTCCACAACTCTAGAGCTTGTATCTTCGTGCAGATTTGATGAATCCCCAGTGCACGGCTCTACTAGCTTCAGACTGTTCATGTTCTCATCTGGATCGCCTGTCGAACTGACTGGTGCTACTTCATGGCTGGAAGCCGCCAGATAAGTATCAGCGTGTTCTTCTGTAGTCATTGTGACATCATCATTTTGACTGGCTTGACTCGAGGTCCTCCATTCCTGAGACACAAAAATAATGTACGAACATTTCTACTCAGAAAAACAATGTTCAACTAAAACAAACCACACAAAACATGGTAAATTTGTCACTAGTTAAATATGAGCGCATCTCTACTGTGCAGTGAACTCTCTGGACTAGTAGTGGCCCATCAAATTTCTTTTCGTCTGTCTCGGAGGACTTTCTGAGACAGAAGAAACAAGATTGGACAGACCACCAGTACGGAGGGCGTGCTGTGCGCGGCCAGCTGCAGACCAGCTGCAAATCTATGCCGTGAATTATTGGCGGTCCAAAATCATTTGAAATATTGACAGTGATTGTTCGATTTTGTTTCGTTGATGTCAGTCAAATACCCGTTCAAGAAAAATATCAATTCAAAAAACGTTTTATTTTTCGAGGTGCCACACCCAAAACGCACTGACTGTATACATTTACTGTCTATTAAAACCATATGGTATGTGACCTAACCATGCGAAACGAGTGAGATGTTGCAGTCTGGGCCAAGGTTTTGCAACCAGTTCTTGGAATCAGTGGCTGATTCAGTCCCACTAAACCCGGATAGTGCCCAGAATGCCCATTATTTTTTCCCCATTTTAATGGGCCTGGATCAACCACTGATTCCTGGATGACTCCAAAAACATATCCTGAAGGATTTCCGAAGCACTAATGCATCTACATGCATGTAGCTGAAATTTCTGCAGGCTAGTTTACCAACATTCTTCCTAAGATGTGTTGTGCCCTTACTCCAGGAATCCATAAAAAAAAGGTTTATCTTGCAAATTATATATTGGGTCTTCAGACCTTCATTTTTAAGGAGCCCGATCGCGCAGGCGCTCCTACCGCGCTCCTCGTAATTTTGGGGGAGCGTAAAAAATAGCGCTCCTCAAAAAATAACGGGACCATCAATGACCAAGTGTCCGAACGCCAACGCTGTACGGTGCGACTAAAATGGTCGCATTGGCGACTAAAATGGTCGCGGCATTGGCGCCTAAAAATGCTCACATGCGACCAGTGATTAAATTCTTATCGCCATTGGCGACCACAAAATTCGCACCTTAGTCGCCCAAGGTGGGCATCAGTGATGTTTACGGGCGGTACAATCCAGTGTTCTGCTCTTTTTAATATACTTGCGGCATGCAAACAACGATTGCGCATTGCATTTTTCCATTTCGCCACGTGCAACACACGGCCACAGCTTGGGTCTGCATTGTGTCCAACACAGCTTGTGTGCAATATACGTGCATAGACATACATGCATCTGGTATCCGACTGCGGCCCCAGACTGGCTCGGCCCCAAACCAACTCGGCCCCATTGCCTTGTGTACAAACTCGGCCCCAGACTGACTCGGCCCCCATTGCCTTGTGTACAAACTCGGCCCCAGACTGACTCGGCCCCAATTGCCTTGTGTACAAACTCGGCCCCAGACCAACTCGGCCCCCATTGCCTTGTGTACAAACTCGGCCCCAGACTGACTCGGCCCCAAACAGGCTAAACATTTGATTTTTCCCCAAAAGTCCATATACAGTGTGTTTTCAAAGATTTTAAGGAACTTTTTTTTTATTAGGAGAGCTATTAGCTCTCCTCGATTATCTCAGGAGAGCAATTTAGGGCTCTCCTGACTTTTTAAAAAATGAAGGACTGGGTCTTTAAGTACATCACAGACCTTAGAAAAAAATGTAGTCAAAGAGTTAAGGGTCTTTTTATAAATTAGGGGTCCAAAAGTGTGACATTTAGTGTCCCCCGTTACACCTGATATGTGTTATTTTTCGTACAAAAATCATTAAAATGGCTTTTAAACCATTTTGTATGAATTGTACTTTATGTACTCACTCTTTGAGAATGAAAGTATTTAAAGAATGTGTCCTGAATTTGCAAAAACAAGATGTAAAATGTAACGGGGGACACCAACATTGGACCCCTAATTTATAGAAAGACCCTTAAAGCAATCATCCAAAATGATTCATCTCACCTCGATGCCATTGACAATATTCTGAACCTTCTCCAATAATTTCATACGCCTTCGACTGGCCAACTCCTGTTCTCGCTCCACTGCTGCGCAGCGTAACTGCCTCATTTCATGTCGCCTCTGCTGTGTCATCTGAACAACAAAAACAACTCTAAGAAACACTGGGTATTGCAGGCCTCAACGTCATGAAAATAACGACACTGGGGTCATCTGGAGGGGCAAACAACTTTGTTCCACAAACAACTTTGTTCCAATGCATATATTATAAAGCCTCGTGATATTTAAGAGGTATTTAAACCAACTGTACATGTAGCTCGTAAGCCTGAAGAAACCTGTGAAGAGAATACGAAGAAATACGAGGAAAACCCTTACACACAGGTAAGGGGAAATCCATGGAATCAAGCAGGGACTGAGAACCAGGCTTGGGCAACTCCAGCATTTTTGGAGCATCAATGATGCCGGTCTGTGCCACACACACGTTCCTGATAACATGGAAATTATCAAAGGCTGAATACTCTTAAAGAAGTCGAGTATTTTGGCTTCAGAATAGCTAGGTAATTTCTCGAATTGGCAAGCTATCACAGGGAATCAAATGTTCCTACAGGAAATGGATTCCTTAAAAATCTGAAATTGCGATTCAGATTCCCAAAGAGGAATCGATTCTACTCGACTCCGGTGTGGAATCGCCCACACCTACTGAGAACCCAATCCACATACTGACCCCGGACGGGATTCAAACCAGGGCCACAGAAGTGGAAGGCGAGGAAAGTACCGCTATGCCAACCTGATTATGCCTACTAAAACAGTCATCATTAGTACTGTACCCTCAGCTCAAGTCGTGGCATTTTGTCATTCCTTCCAATGGATATTCCGCGACCGGCAATCAAAATACAAGAGAGGACTTAATGTCTTCAGCCAAGATTGACTAAATTTATGAAGCCTTACCACAGGAGGAGGGATAGGTTTGCCATTGATCTTGATGACGGACACAAATCCTGGTAGAAATTCCACAGGGTCGACCTCTTCTTGCCGACTACTTGCACCAAAGATCTGACAGGTCTGGAGCTGCTGCTCGATGTTGGCTAAAATTTCCTCCATTGTTGATACAAAGTACACTGTAAATACAAAGATTTATATTCATATTCAGATGTCGAATAGCCTACATGTATCACCAGGGTTGTAGCTGTTTGTACCGTACACTGGGAAATCATACACTGTAGTTGGCCAGTTTTATGCACCTATCAATTGTTTTTTATCCATGTATGTTATTGCATTGGTTTTGATTTTACACTGTAAAGCGCCTAGAGGCCCTGCCATTTGGCGCAATATAAGACTGTTATTATTATATTGTTATTATTATATTGTTAGCACATTACCGGCTTCCAGCACAAGGTAGAAATATTGAATTTTTTCGTTACAAAATGTTTGCCCTATTTTTGGAACTTCATACCCTGGACTCCGTCCCCATATGTAGTATGCGGTACGGAGTCCAACCTGTGCTAGACGAGCCTCTGCCTTTAATGGACATGATGGATACTTGTGTGAAGCGCGCGCGTGAAGTTTCTGCGTGCATGTTTTATAATTGGTGGAAATGATCCGTTTGATTTCTGCCTCGCGCGTGCTCGAAGTTCTGAGCACGTGAAGGCCGCGCGCGCGTGCAAGGTTGTCGTCTGCGCTGTGTGCCTCCAGAATCCCCAAAATAGTACAACTGTGCAATAATATGCAATCTTTTTCGTGATTTGTTTTCGAAAACGAAGCATTTGCGACAGAAATGTATGTAAGTAGCCTAGGCCTTAGAGGCTATTCTAGGGACTTGGGGAAAAAATTCAGTTTGATTTTGATTGAAAATCTCACATTACAGATTATTTTCTGTAAATTCCAAAACAGCATTTACCGCATAATTGGGCAAGCGGTAGCCGAGATATGCATCTTAGGAATCGGCCATTTTCCCGCGAAATCGTGCATGTAAACTGATTAGGAGAGAGCTCGAAGAATGCGGTGCAGTATGAAGCGCCCCCACAATGACATATTGCGCCAAGCCAACGAACGTGCGTACCCAGTGCACGCGCGATGACGTCACAGATTTCCAATTCCCTAGGCCTAGCTATTCCTATTCTAAAATCGTCTAAGGCCAAGCTATCGATTCCAATAATTATTTTCCTTAAAGGAGTAACTATAGAATACAGGGCCCAGGCGACAGCACCTTTTCAAAATTGAACGGAGACGATGTGATCGAAGAGAGGGCGAGAAGAGAGAGGGAGATAAGCGCCCTTGCCTTGACTACATTATAAAAAAATATCCGAAGTACAAAGTGACCGAGGAGATAAAACTTTGAAGACACGGAGCTCGAGACGGAAGATGAGCGCCCTCTTGTGGTCGAAAGTACAACTTTGCCGTGAATTCGTTTACCGAATGCAAAAGTTAATAGAAACATATGAAGGTCGCCCTACGTAAAATTGGTCAAAAACGATTCTTGCTTTTGCGCCCTCTGGACACCGAATTAAGTTGAAACGAAGAACGCCAGACTTTATTTACCTTTTTTAAAACATCCCTCTCGTATCAAGATTATTCCAGGCAAGAGGGTCTCTGGAGACGCGGCGACGCAGAGACGGTTGTAAATGTTTTGATTTTGAGGGGGTAGGGGTGGGGAGGGGGGTGGGGTTGTAGTTCGTCGTGAATTAAAATAAAAGCGCCGTCTGGACACCGAAATAATTGGAACGAAGAACGCCCTCTGTACGCCACGGTTACCGGACTTTATTTACTTTTTTAAAACATCCCTCTCGTGCCGAGATTATTCCGGGCAAGAGGGTCTCTGGAGACGCGGAGACGGTTGTGAATGTGGGGGGAGGGAGGGTTGTAGTTCGTCGCAATATAGAGGGCACAATATATTCACAGTTCATTTTAAAGAGGGCGCAATATGAATGTGCAAGTCCGTGACTCCGTCTCCCATGTCTCCGGAGACGTGGAGATTGAAGTATAGCTGTATAGTGGGCCCTGCATTCTATAGTTTAGCCCCCTCAAATTCCCTTAAAAAAATACCGGTAATCTTTCCGTTGGTTCAAAATACATTGCGTAGGCCTACATACGTCTCATGGTCTACGAACATGACGAAAGAGATTTTGTCCGGAAATTGGGCATTAGGCTAATCATTAGGCCAGCGGTCAGTTCGTTTTTCTTTACAGATTAGGTCCTACTTAGCATTTATTAGCAGGTAAGTTAGTATAATCGCCCACGTTAAGAAAATTTCAGTGGAAACATTTATAATGAATCACTTACCATCAATTTGTATAAGGCACAAATTATTTTCGGAATGTCATCATCACAGCATTCGAAAACTCACCGTTCGAGTGTCGCGCTCTCTCGATCCAGACATATGTCACACCGTCTTCTTACAAGGTTCCTGATTGGTTGTTGCTTATCGAGAGCTACAACATAGCCCAATAAAAGTACGCGTCTTATAACCAACAAATCATAAACTTTAAAGGAGTGTGTTCATAGAAAAATGGATTTCGATTTGGTTTAACCCAACAATCATATAAATTACCTCCTCAAAATGGGAAGAAAACAGGAAATGTTCAATCTCCGATTTGGATGTGAAAGAAAAAATGTCGGTGTTACAACTGCACCGATTTAGCCTATGGAACCAGTAGGCCTATTGAGCTCATGTCAATGACGTCATTTTGGGAGTAAACAATGCCGCGTCGTTGTGGAAGCAATGTGCGTGCGCGTTGTGTGTGTCCATAGCGCGCGTAACGCGCAATGATGAGGCTCCCATTGGTGAACTAAACCGCGTTACGCCCACCAGAGACACACACAACGCGCACGCACATTGCTTCCACAATGACTCAGCATTATTTGACTCCCAAAATGGCATATTCGCACGTGTTCGAAAGTGGTCAACAGTTTAAAAAACATTTGTGCGGATTTTGTTGTTGTCCGTGCGTTTTGGTTGTGGCACCTCGAAAAATAAAAAGAATTTTTTTTTTAATTTATAATTTTCTAGAAACATAAAAGTTATTCGCTTTCAAATGAGACATCAACGAAAAAATCGACCAACGTTTGTGGAATCATTTGTGGAATGTTGCGCAGCTTACTGTAAGTTGCGCAAGCGGGCTTATTATATACGCAGTGAAATCCAAGTCGGCTGCATGCAGAGCAAGTGTAGGCAAGGCGCAAAAACGGCCGTTATAAAAACGGCGTTTTTCACAGGGTTGCAGATGTCTAAAATACAAAGTATGATGTTTTGTCATTAAAATAAAGTAAATGCTTTCGGAGAAAAAAAATCAAATAAGCTGAGAACCACGGACTGTAGGCCTACATCTTTAATTTATGACATCTTCGGCAACAAAGGCCTAAATTTATGCCACCAACTATACGGTTTTAGCTTTAACTATACTTTATTATCAACTTTCAAGAGATGACGAAGAAGGAGTTGCAGTTTTAGAAGTGGGAGAAAAAACCAAGAGAAATCCCCAGGGGAAACCCACGCGGCCAACTGAAGTAGGGACTGCAAACCCAATCCACATACACGCCCCGGTTTCGAACCCGGGACGTCAGAGGTGAAAGGTGAGGAAAGTATATATGCCAACCCGACCGCCCTGTGCGGTTTTTTCGACGATATCCTTGAAAATATACGGATTGAGAATGCGAAATTACAGAATGGTATAGATTAGAAAAATATGACGATTTATGGTATCAAAATCCCAATGGGAAAAATGGGTGGGTGAAAAATTTGATTTGGACACGCTCCTTTAACCAATAACATGATCGTCGCGGAAAAACAAAAGGCGCCCATATAGGCCTAAATAAAATGTTTTAGAGAATTATTAACATTGCTAATTTCACTTGATGGCATTAGGAAACTGCTAACGTAGCGGTAACTTACTAGCCCATTTATTGTGTTTTATGTGAATTCTTGAATTACTAAATTCGAGGCACTTTTTTCTGTCAAAACAGGGCAAAGGTGGCCTTTAGAATCCCGGGAAATCCACTCGTATACATCAATCCGGTAATAAGGTCTTCTTCCCTGTACATCCGCCATAGCTGGGGGGCTTCCACTGAATGAACTGTATGTTTTTGTTGTTGCTGAAGCTGCATTTGTTTACTTCGAACAAGTTGCGCGTCTTTGTAGGGTTGTGTGCGCGCGAAGGCGGGCGCGTCGCGTGTACGCAAAGGCGGGCGCGTCGCTTATACGCGAAGGAGGCTCGTTCGTGCATGTAAATGGATGAGCGCTTTTCGTTCTAACAGCAACACAAAACGCACAGCCCATGCACTGGACGCCCCCAGCTATGGCGGATATGGAGGGAGGAGATCTTAGTTACCGGATTGGTGTATACTGCGGGTGCCCTTCTTGGTTTTGAACGTATACGTACGACGGCTATCTACGTCGTAGCCAATGAAAAGCCTTGCTTGATAAGCTCCGCCCATGGTACTGACGAGAAAGCCAGGGTCCAAACCGATGTCGTTTGTTATTCAGATTTTATATTAGAAGCGGGACGGGATTCTACTGAGCTGGAAAGATTGATTAACATAACAAAGATTTGTTTTTGCTCCGAGCTGATACATAGGGAATAAGAAAATTCCATGCAAGCTGTGCTTATTTGGAAAGACGTCCAAAATGTTTTCGTTCGTGTGACTTTTTACACACTAAAACGATGGGTTTTAAGGTAACAGAGCCGCGGGTTTTAGCCAGTATAGGCCTATATAAACATTCCAAAGGTGTTTATATTCCATACCTGACCAATAAACATTAAATCTTACAATTGACGTATGTACCGTGTAAAGATTTGATGATAAAAATAATATCAGGAGGGCAAAAAATATGATTGAAGACTTCTTAAAACTTGTCCCGAGAACTTGTTTGTCTTAAATATTTCCACATGCCCATAAGGAAAACTAAATTCAAACCTTGTCTATATAATAAAGAAACATTCGGCGGCGTCCATATATACAATTTTAATTCTCGAAACACATGTACGAATCGCACCCGACGATCAACGATAACGTCCGGACGTGCATTCGGGTAACTCCGGAAACTTTCGAAACGGGAGGAATAGTCGTAATCTTTTGGTCTTGGAACCAGACCAAATTAAATGTTGGAGTCATAGATATATATACACTGGATAAAGTATGCAATAGCAGTTGGCTATACGAGCATTGAAGCCATGCGCTGCGGCTGCCGTTTTCCCCCCACGAACAATGATTGGCTTATAGAAAGCGTGCCTGTCTAATCTATTTTCTTCGGTCTCAGAAACAAAACAGTTTATGGCCACTAGTCCAGGGGGTGTGCTGTACGCTGCGCAGTACAGACCAAACATGGGAAGTCAGACTTAAGTGGGGTACCGTGGCCGAGTGGTTAGGGCCATTGACTCGCAATCATGGGTGAAAACTTGGGGTTGCGGGTTCGAATCCGGGTACGAATCCGGCTGCGGTACCTGTGCCCTTGGGCAAGGCACTTGCTCCATCCTTCGGAAGGGATGTAAAACCGTTGGTTCAGTGTGTTAGGTAACGGTAACGCACTCTAAAGATCCCAGAGCATTATTTCGTGAAGAGCAAGGGGATTCCCCGGTGTTTCTGGCCATTTCCAATTATAATTCTTCATGGGTTTCCTCACGCTTACGAGTGACAGTGCAATGAGCACTATTGAGGAATCATTGGTATGAATACCAGAAAGAAATAATAATAATAATAATAATAATAATAATAAATAAGTCTATGCCTTCCATGAGTTGACTTATTGTCGGTATAATTATATGCGAGCATGACAACAAACATGTTGAATCATGTCTTGCATAAATAACTTTATAATTTTTTACTGGATTTAAACTCTGCCTGACAAATTTCCTTAAAGTTGCACTGCCCGTGTTTGGGCCGATTTGGGCGTCAAATTTGTTTTTTAAAGTTAAATAGGTATTTTTCTAGAATAGAAAGAGTTATCAGCTGTCATTTGGTACCAAGAACGTAAAAATCCGTCAAGGATTAATGCCAGTCGATTAAAAACAAGAAATGATTAAAAGGCTGGCAGGTCAATTAATCGACAGGGTTATGACGTAAATGTACATGTGCGCGTACATGTGTACATTGTACACATACTATGTACATATGAGCGTACGCGCACATGTACAACATGTGAAGCACGTTTCAAGAAAAAGGCTTGTATCTCCAATTCCCGACGTCGGAAATTTAAGTTTTTGATATTTTTCGTTACAGAGACACGTAAGCTTTCTAAATTCGTTCGCTTGTGTAAATTCATTTTTAAAATACTTTCACAGAAACACGGGAAATCAACTTTAAGTGAGTTTCATCAATTTTGTCCAAGAGGTTAAGATTTAAACGCCATACCACAAAAAAACCCTAAATTTTAGAATTTGTCATTTTCGACTTGTAATCCATCATTGCCAAGGAAATTGTCTATGTCTGAGGTCCCTTTGTACCTCTTAATGAATTGCGCAAAATGATCGAGATGGTTTGCGTAACATTTGGAGTGCTCCTAGCTCCCTTTCCTCAGAAGCTTTCAGCTCAGCACACACATTACACCACCGTCTCCAGCGACGTATTGACGTTAAAGGAGGCCAAGTCGATCGAAAGTGGCGAATTCTTAAATTTAGGTGTGTTTTTTTCGTATGGCAGGACTGGTTAACACGTTTAGGAGAAATTCACTTGTTACTGCTTTTGACGTGTATACACTGGCAGTAATTTACGACGGAGGAAAATGGGCAAACAAAGTGGCCCCCCAGCTATGGCGGATGTACAGGGAAGAAGACCTTATAACAAAGTGGCATTTTGAATAATCCCGGCGTTATTAACTGGTTAAAAACAACTACCAGGCAGAGTCAGATTCATTGTTATTAACTATTTTTATAGTCATTTATCAATAACTATGGTCTTTAGAGTCAGCTGGGTGCAATGTGTTGACTGTTTTGTAGTCAAATTTGACCAGGGTGTTTTTACAGTGTACATGTACATGCTTGCATGGAATTTTCTTTTATTCCATATGTATCAGCTCGGAGCGGAAACAAATTTTTGTTATGTTAATCAATCTTTCCAGCTCAGTCAGTAGAATCCCGCCCCGCTTCTTCAATATAAAATCTGAATAACAAATAACATCGGTTTGGACGCTGGCTTTTCAGTACTGTGGGCGGAGCTTATCAAGCAAGGCTTTTCACTGACTACGACGTACACTATGAGCAACTAACAATGGAAATTTGGCACAAACCACTTTGTTAGTAACAATGGTTTGTGCCCAGTTTCTATTGTTAGTTGCTCATAGTGGTAGACAACCGTCGTACGTACGTTCAAAACCAAGGAACACTAGTGGCACACAGGGCACTACGTTTGCCATACGTGCCAACTAGTACCTACCCACTACAACAACAGAGACAACACAGTCAACCAGGTTTTTGAACCCAGTTGAAAACGAAATGGTAGGCCTGAATATGATCGCTTCCATTTCGAACAACATCGCCTTTCTGTCGATTGGTTTGTTTCTTTTGGTCTTCGTCGTGATTCTGAAACTCCTCAAAAATTCCCAGAAACCGTCAAATCTTCCGCCGGGGCCGTCGGCATGGAGTATTCTATGGAATATTACCTTCCGAAGAAATAAATCCACCAAACATACGCATGAAGTTCTAACTGACTTGGCGAAGCGGTACGGCAACATCATGTGCCTCGATGGGCTCTGGCCGGGTGGCATGGTGGTTCTGAGTGATTTACAGGCTGTCAAGGAGGCGCTGCTCAAACAACCGGATGTCTTCACCGATAGGTCAGTGCCGCCGATTCGGGAGAAGATGGGAGGTACAAATGGTAAGAGAAACCGTGAACTGGTATAAGAGAAACTGTGAAATGGTATGAAAATTGAACGGAGTATAGTGAAAACGTCAGTTTATACGTCACCCTTTGTGTGTTGAAAAAGGTTAAAGAGCTAGAATCCCCCTTGAAGGAAAATCTAGCAATTAAGCTTTTTTCGATAGTCCAAACATTGCCGACGTGAATATTTTTGTTTTTAATTGTCGGTTTTAAGTGGATAAATTGCAAGCAAAAGTGCGCTTTTCGAAAATGAGATTTTCGCGATTTCTGAAACGCTCATTAGCCTATGCGCGTGACCCCGTGACGCAATCCTGAGAAAGAGAAGTCAACACGATTGTTAGCTCCATTCGTTTACTGACACGCAAACAACTTGGAAAACCGTCTCTGTTAGATGGTGTTTTTTGAAGAATTTTGTTGGTTTAAAAAGCCAGAGATATGCCCAGTACACTCTAAAAACTGAAGTGTTATAAATAAATCCCTAAGTGTTAGATTTAGCACTATCCAGGTGCTTCCTGAGGGACTGCACCTCAAGTGCCATTTCAGCACTTGATGAAGTGTCAGCATTGCAGCACTATCTAAGTGCTGTGAAAGTGCTACCAATACAGCACTAATATAGTGTTGATTTAAGTCCTTTGTAGCACCATCTTGGTGTACATCCAGCACCCCAAGGTGCAATCCATACAGCACTTGATGAAGCGGTTGGGCGCATGCGCAAGATTTCGCCGGGGTCATGCAAAAATAAATATTCATTACTCCGTGACCTGTTGGTTTTTTTTGCTGTCTGTCGATGTAGTAAAATAATACACTGCAAAAAATGCGGTGTTAAAATCTACACCACTGGTGTCAAATTTGATTCTTCGTTGGTATCCATATTGGGCAAGGATTTGGGTGTTGAGTAACACCAATTTGGAAATCAATAGTTTTTAACACTAAGAAGAGTGTTAAACTCTAACAACCCCATTTGGTGTCAACGTATTCTTCTTGGTGTTTATTTTGGGCAGGAATGTTGGTGTTAATTTACACCTAAATGTGGAATTAAATTGTAACAATTATACAGTTGATTTATTCTTACAGAATTCAAAGCCGACACCAATTGGTGTTAAATTTAACACCCATGGTGTAAATTAACACCAGCATTTGGTGTTAAAATATTTCAACACTGATCTGTTTGTGGTGGAACAGCAATGAAATTGTGCAACAGCAATATACCATTGTTTTCATCATGTTTTTTCATGATTTCGTCACATCCCTTAAGGAATAATGAAGATATCATAGGGAAGAAAAATTCAGATAGTCTAGCCATAAGTACAACGTGGTAATTATGGTTTGTATGCTTAAACGCGGAAAAATGATCAGAAACGCATGTAGCCAATCAAATAGCTGGATTTCTGCATTATGCATAATGATCATGCGCAGTTTATCAAGTTTAACACCATGCAAAATCTACACCACTTTTTGTGCTGTTAATCTATTACACCGGTGTTCGTTTGACACAAATGTAACACCCAAAGAATTAAAAAACCTTGGTGTTAGAAATTTTACACCGCGTTTTTTGCAGTGTACGGAAATCCGCGGCTGTCATCAACACGCGTCGACGCGATTCGCGCGAAAAAAATAGCGATTTGTGAACAAGTTTCGCTCCGTTCATGACGCGAATAAGTTCGATTTCAAGTGGAATTTTCAACATAAAGATGAGTTATCTGTAGCTTCTGGTAAGTAAGATTTTAACAATGAAACTTAATTCTATTGAATGATGATATTTCCAAATGAGCAAACCCAGTAGTATAATTCTTAACACTATTAAAGCACTTTGAAGTGCTAGAATAGCACCAATTATGGTGTTGGAAATGAACGCCTCCAAGTGTTATTATAGCACTATGAATAGCACCAATTATGGTGTTGGAAATGAACGCCTCCAAGTGTTATTATAGCACTATCTTAAAACTTAAAGTGCTGAATTTATGTAGCACTTGGATAGTGCTAGGTTTTAACACTTCAGTTTTTAGAGTGTAGCTGCGTGGTTGTATGTTTTACCAGACACTATGGAAAAAAAGAGCAGAAAGATTTTCTTTTCTATTACCAAGAGAGAGAAAAATGAGTCGCTCATTCTAACTTGTACCGGCCTATGTTCAAACACGTGGGAACTACGGCCCGCAGGGACCGTTCCATGCTGTACACAGACCGCTGTGAATGCCGTTCGTTCCGTGACAAAACCACCCGTCGCAATGCACCAGTATTTACTTCAAAAGAGCTTCATTGTGAGCCACAATTTCATCGTTTTTTCACAAAACAGGTAATAGTAGATTGTTGTCATATTACATGAAGTGTTTTTCACGTTTGTATTTTGAATTACAAAGACAAAACAGGCATGATAAACGTTCACTTCGTATATTTTCCATTCAATACTGCACAGGCCGTTTTGTATGTTTCTCAGGATGACGTCAAAACCCTGTTGATAAACAAACCAAGTGACCTCGAGCGTTTCAGAATTTCGGGTGAAGAGGGTCGGAACTGCTTTGCGTTTTAAGCAAAAGCCTGTCTATTTTTTTGTGGAAAACAAGTTGTGATGGTGTTGTAGACACATACACCTCCATGATAAACAGGAAAACTTAAATGTGGACGGGGGATACTAGCTGTTGAATATAATATAAATACTAGGTCTATATACATTAAAACAAGTGAACTGTTTCCCTGCGCTTCATGCAGGCGCAGGCTAGATCCACACCAAACCTTTTCGCGGGAAAATTTGTCGTGCGTCGCTTGTGAAGGGATTTTGGAGTGGAGCGACGCACTGAAAACCGCAGAATCAACTTGGGCGGAAAGTGTTTTTGTGATTCCGTGATTGCAGCATCCTGAGATATCAAGGAATTTCCACTCTGCAAAGCGACGTTACGATACCCTGAGGAAATCCACGCAGATCTGTGGAGTAAGCAGGCTTTTGTGTTGAGCCAACACACGCCCGAGTCATTTTGATGTAATTTAATCAATTCGGTCATGTTATGCCGAAAATTAACGATTTATATACTTTCCAGAAATTGTATTGGGTTCTGTTCTTTATGACTGTCCCATTCCTACCAAAATTTCAAACGACGATCTTAATTTACTCCGCAGTTTTTCAAATTAATAACAGGGATGCATGCTGACGAATGTAATGGAACGGATTCCCCTGCAGTATGCTTTAAATAGCAACCATTCGCCGACGCGGACAACGGCCAGCATTACCGAGTACATGTATCACATGCATGCGCACGGTGTTTGCAATCTGCGCGCGTTACATTTGAATGCATGCAATGCACTGCCAAGCGTCCTGATTGGTCCAGCAGAGGCGACAAGATTTCTGTCGCTTGTTCCCCAGCGAAATGGGGAAAAAGTGCCTCGGTATATATATATACGTTTTTCATGCCCAAGGGTAGGGCATTTACCCTTTTTCTGTGCATTTTTGCGCATGTTTTGCACCCGAGGGTGGCGATTTGTCACCTAAATATTGCCACATGGGTGGGGATTTTGTCACGCAAAAAGTGACAATCCCCATCTCTTTGGGGGGGGGGGGGGGGGGGGGGAGCGAGCGAACAATCGATAGGTGCATTATATACCCTGGTATCTGACGAACGTCACACTGAAGTAGTCTATACGCATCAGTTGATCAGCGGCCCCGCCAGACTTTTCAAAGGGGGGTGGGGGAAAGGGGTGACGCAGCACATTGGAAGGGGTGCAATCGAACGGGAGGGGGAGAGAGGGGGGGGGGGTTGCGAACGGGGGCACGTGCCCCCCACCCCCCACTTCAAAGGGAATTCGTTATCATAGTAGGCTACAAGTATATATATTTGTTTTCGCCCGACAGGTAGTTTTCTATGGGACAGCGGCGAAACCGCCAAAATGCACCGTCGCTTCGGTCTGAACGCCTTCCGAAATCTCGGAGTCGGCAAGAGAAGCCTCGAACACAAAATAAACGCAGAACTTCGATACCTGATCGAGTGTTTCGATTCAGAAGGGAATCGATCCTTCGATCCCTACCTGACCGTCAGCAACGCCGTGTCTAATATCATCTGCAGCATCACATTCGGTTACCGTTTTGACTATGACGACGAGCGGTTTCAAAGGATGCTGAACAACATAAAGGGTTTCCTCGCTTCAAACGGTCCCGATGCTATCGGAAATCGTTTTCCAGCACTCATAAACACCCCACTGTATTCGAGTAGGAGGCGGTGGAAGAAGGATATCGACGACTTCGTTGGTGCCATTGTGAAGGTAAGCTATAAAGAAATTATGAATTAAAAGTGGGTTTGAATGGTCTTAAACATACGGCTTGTGCCATTATCATCGTCCAGGCCCCTATCCGGTTTTAAACGGATTGTTTAAGACCTGTCAAACCCATTTTTAATCTCATTCATAAATACCTTTTTTGTGTAAATCGGTAAAACTCACAAAAATTAGCTTGTCGTTGCATTTACTTTTTCGCTTCATCTTGTTGTTTGTACGTTCAAACTGCTAGCTGTGCGTCGAGTTGTTTGTTTGATCGCGCGCGTTATGCAGATGTGTTGTGTACGCGCACGCGCACGCAGACGACCCGGTAGATGTCGCATGCACAGTGCAAATTTTGCTGTCGAGAGCATGCAGTTTCTGCGTGCGTGTGCGAGTTCCATACGCTACTAGGGCGCAGGCAGAAACGCGTCCAGCTAAGTTTTAAACACTGGTTATTATCATTCGTTTAAAACCGGCCACGTGATGTGTTCTCAGCCAATGAGGTTGCGTAAACTGTATAAGGTATTTATAATCATACAATAATGATTGACTTTTTCTCTCTTATCCCATGTTTGGGTTGTCTCATTCCCAAAGTGATTATAAAGACTGATTACATGATTGGAAAATGTTTTAAAACAGGAACAGCAACTTTACACAAAAAAAGAGGAATGTTTCAGCCACAGATACTTCAGAAAATCTTAAAAATCCATGCATGGTTTTTGTCTGCAGAATTCCTTTTTAAAAGCACATTCAGTTAGCAATTTCGTCCACAAAAGTACATGTACCATTTTACGCGGGTAAAAATAATTTGGTGTTTCTTACCATAGCTACCAACAGTTTATTTCAACACAGGGTTTTTCTTGTCAAATTATGAAGTAAAATTTCGGGTCAATGCAAATTATGTATTGGGCTTTAAGCACCTTATCAGATATTGCGTTTTATTTGTTACTTTGCTCAATTACGCACCTATGCAACGCTAAGAGAAAAATTGGGTGTGTAGATAGGGAAAACCTAAGAGAGTATACCACTGTGCCTCATCAGCTGGTAGATCATCTTTCCAAAGAGTAAAAGATCTCGGGTTGAAATCGTCATGAGGATTCTGCTCACGATGATATCTTTTTCATGAGAAAACGATTATCAAAGACCTTGCTTAATGTTATTAAGCAAAGTAATTGGCACCTGGCTGTACCCAGTTGCGTCGATGTACGCGTTCTTGCAACAACTACTATTTTTTTTGCTGCCAGTTGCTCGCGTGCATCTGATCACGTGCGCGCACATCGACAGCAACTGCAAGCAACAGTGACTCGATTATAACACTGGTAAAAATGACCATCTTCGGTTAATTTCTGACAAAGTACAATGGACCAAAATAAATTCATGTGTTTTTTTCTTGTCAACTCATCACTATAATGACATTTATTTCGGAAATATCTACAGGAGCACCACGCTGCGTATGATCCAAACGATCATCGGGACTTTATCGATATGTACATTGCCGAGGTGAAGAAGGAGGGAGCGGCTGGAACTGGGGCATTCCGGGAAGACAACATTCCTTCAGGGATTGTGGATCTGTTCGCAGCAGGCACGGACACCACATCCAACAGCGTGCTGTGGATGATCATATGCGCCATCGTACGTCCTGAAATACAGGACAAGGTAGGCGTAAAGGCGGATTCACACTATCGCGGAAAAATCACACTTTCGCGCTGCGCTCACCGCATTGCATGAGCTCCCAATCGCCGATTATTCCAAAATAGAAAATTCCACTCTGGTAGCTTGGGGCTTCTCTGATACCTCATTGGCTGCGCGTTGGAAAGGTCAGCGCACCGCGGTCAAAGTTCAACAGATTTGAACTTTGACCCAGCTCAAAACGTTTTGCGCGTCGCGATAGGCCGCGCACAAGCGGCAAACCAGTTTGTGTACAAACCAATGGCACAGTGTGATTTTTCCGCGATAGTGTGAATCCGCCTGGTGGATTCACACCGACCCCTTTTCATGCGTTGTCGCGCGTCAATTAAAACGCGTGTCTCCTCGAGAAAATGTGCGGCGTGCATATGGAGGCAATTTGGTGTGAAACATACAACCTGAAAATCACAGAATCACAAAAAAGCTTGCCGCCCAAATTGATTCTGCGGTTTTCAGTGCGTCGTTTCACCAAAACATTCCCTCTACACCGTATTTTCTCAAGGTGACACGCGTCAAATTCTTGCGCGTTAACACGTACAAAAATGGAGCAGTGTAAATAGTTTATTTCACACAAACTTGACTTGACGTAAGGTGAGTGTCACCTCCTATGTTTCGGCCTCCATATTATGCCAACACCCAACTCATTTAACATTCTACTTACAAGGAAAATTGTAGGTCCCAATAGCCCCATTGCACGGACGGCCATGACAGGGGCCAGTCACATTGCCCACCGTGCGTCATGCACGAGTAGGCACTTTGTGTATTTATTGTCACTTAGAAAACCTGCCCCTAAGGCCAAGGTCATGGCTGCCGGTAGAAAGGGTCTATTCCTCGTTATTCGTTGTTTTCATTCCTGATAACATAAGATTCCTGTTATAACAAGGTAATCTTACAAGTCCCGGGGACCTCTTATTAATGAGATTCCATATACGTGCCTCTGCTCCGACGACAGGTTCGCACACTGTACATAACCATAAGCAGCATAAATAAACAATTTTACACGTGATCGAGAATGGACCAGTGATGATACTCTCGTTCATAAATATGTATGAGGTATGAGGTATGAGGTATGAGGTATGGTAAAAGTATAGTTAAAGGCACAAGCTCGTCAATGCGCGCGTGAGGCAAAATTCGTGCCACGAAATACGAAGCTCCGCACCTTTGCTATAGAGCAACGTATTTCGTGTCACGAATTTGGCCTCGCGCGCATTGACGAGCTGCCTTTAATTACGTGTACGAACACTTTTTGTGGCAACGATGACTGCAGAACCCTCCGTACGAGCCGCTGAGGCAGGGCCAGGGGCGCCTTTCTGTCTGAAGTGTCTCTTGAGATCGTGCACTTCTAGGCCTATTTAGGGTCGTTTTTGAGACGCGCGGCTCCAGAGATCAGCTAATTCCACGAGGGTCTAAACATAAGTTTAAATCCCAGCAAATAGGATTTTCTGAGAGCCCTATAACTACATGATTCTCCCAGAATCATGGAAATTACTTTGTTCAAACAGGTCCACTTGTTTGAAATCACTAAAGCGGCACAATCGTGAAAGTGATTATACAAAGTGATTGATCGATCAAAGCCTTGTTTTCCACGAGTTCGCTTTATTCAACAAACCTCTGTTCAGATCAAGAATTTATATTTTCTTTTTGAGGGAAAGTATTGTACCGTATAATTATTTCTTGTTTGACAACTTCATATGGCTGTTCTTAATCTTCAAACCATAGATTCAGCAGGAAATTAGCAATGTGATTGGAGACGATCGGCAGCCATCTTGTGAGGATCGACCGAAGATGCCGTACACAAACGCCGCTATCATGGAGATGCAGCGCTGGCGCCCTGTGGCTCTCTTTGCTGTACCGTACAAGACGAGTCGAGAGACACGACTTTTAGGTTACACAATACCGAAAGGGACAGGTGAGCACAGAAATATAGTTATAAATCGTGCACTAATTCAGTTGGCAAACAAACAAACTACGACGCCATATTTTGTCTTTGTCAAAGTGTACTATATATGTCAAACTGTACTATATATATATACATACAAAGTTAAATTATGTAAAGCGATATAATGAGAGAAAGACTGGCAAATTTTAATTTTCTGATGAATTCGTGCAGCCGTTGCGGTGAACTTGTGGGCAGTAATGCACGATCCGAAGATCTGGGAACGACCCGATGAGTTTGACCCGAGTCGATTCCTGACCGAAGACGGACAGAAAGTGGTCACACCCGAGGCCTTCATTCCCTTCTCCATAGGTACGGTGCTATTCTCAAAGGATGTAGGCCTAGTATTTGTGCAGTAAAGGCTCCGCGTAAAATCTGCTCGTTTTAAAAATCGCTTCGTTCGACATTCAAGAGATAATGGCGTATATAATGCGCGCGACTCCTCGTTCAACGAAAATTAAAACCGCCTCCTTCAATCATCCTGAGATCTCAGGGAATTCCCACTCTGCAAAGCGACGTGACAATACCCTGAGGAAATACACGCAAATCTGTGGAGCGAGCCGGCTGTTGTCTTGAGCCAACTCACGCCCGAGTCATTTTGATGTAATTTAATCAATTCGGTCATGTTATGCCGAAAAGAAACAATTTCTATACTTTCCAGAAATTGTATTGGGTTCCGTTCCTTATGACTGTCCCATTCCTACCAAACTTTCAAACGACGAACTTTATTTACTCCGCAGTTTTTCAAATTAATAACGGGGATGCATGCTGACGAATGTAATGGAACGGATTCCCCAGTATTCTCTAAAAAGCAGCCAATCGCCGACGCGGACAACGGCCAGCATTACCGAGTATTGTATCACATGCATGCACGGTGTTTACAATCTGCGCGCGTTACATTTGAATGCCTGCAATCGTGCTGCATAATGCACTGCAAGCGTCCTGGGGCCAATTTCATAAAACATGTTACACTCTCAGAACGTTGGTTAAAAATTTTAACCAACTTGGTTAAAATTTTAACCAACCATGTATTACCAGGTGAACATCCCAACAGTTGGTTAAAACCTTAACCAACCCAGGTTGGTTAAATTTTAATACGTGGTTGGTTAAACTTTTTAACCAATTATTGGTTAATTTTATTTTAACCAATCTGTTGGTTAATGCTGAATTGGGCAAATTTTAACCATTCAGTTGGTTATACCCGAATGGTTGGGCATTTTACTGAAATGCTGTTCACAGTAATTGGGCAATATTTTACCAACAGTTGGTTAATTTATTATGTTAAAAGTTTAAAAAATATATATTTGGGTATAAAGCACACTAAATAAAGGCAAACACCACACGATGGACTTGACAGTTCTACAATTTTTTTATTTTATTTATTTTGTGATATTTGATGTACATCCCTATATACTTTAGCAGCAGGTGTAGGCCAAATATATACTGGTATTTTCTAAATGAAAGTGTTTGGCTTCCTTCAAACATTTTCATCTTTAAATGTTTCACATCACACTGTGTTAACAATGAGTTCGAGAATGCTTGTGTGACGTTTAGCTCAGCTGCACTATATGAAGTCAGAGAAGAGCGTACTTTTATTTGTATGGTTTACACAGCCAAATAAAGGTTAAATTCAGATTAGGAAATAACACTTGCAAAATTTCCGAGTTGCAATTACAATGGCAAGTTCGTTCTACAGTGTGAGTAAAAAAACCTATATGTACACTTTTAAAATTACTTTTTGTGTTTTAGTGTACCAATATTTATATGAGATGTTCTGACATGTATTTTGGATAGGTTCTCCTGTGTCCTTTAAATTATGTTTCATGCATGACCGCAAATGAGGCAAATAAGGGTGTCAGGTGGAACACGACTTGCGCCAACATCAGAATTGAACAAAAAAGAGACCACCAAATTAATTATTTTCCAAAGAACCTGTTGCAAAATCCGGGACGGATGGCAGCTCTGCACTGGTTCAAATCCTTTTCTTTTTCCTAGTCATACTGAATTGGCGCAAGTCGTGTTCCACCCGACACCCTTATTTGCCTCATGTGCGGTCATGCATGAAACATAATTTAATTGAACTGCTACCAAATAACACACCAGAACTTATCCAAAATACACGTTGTCAAAACATCCCAAATAAATATTTATACACTGAAACACAACAAGTAATTTTAAAAGTGTATAGTTTTTTTTACTCAACCTGTAGTTGTGTCGAAAAAGTGGTAAAAATGCAGCTTTGATCAAGAAGACGTGGTTCACGCCGAAGCCTTGCTTAGCAGTAGCCTAGTCAGATCAACTGATGTGCACGATGAGTGGTTATGCCGCCTTGGCTTCTGCTGTCATAGTTGTTGTCGAGTAACAGTTGCTGCCAAGATGCCAAATCCGATCCGATCATCCCCTCCTTTGTGGATAAACAAAATGAAACAAGGACTATTAACTATTAGTAAGATCCAAAGGCGGTATATGTGACCCATCCATTCATACTACTATTAAACTAATAGCATCTGATAATCTTTCTAATGGTACCGGCGCATTACAAATATTCATTATTATTATTAATATTGCACCTATCACTGCCCCCACCCCTCTCCCGCGCTACCCCACCCCGCGATGCCCCACCCCTTAGGTGGGGATTTGGTCCGACGATTTCCGTGCCCCAGGGTGGGACTTAAACGCATGGAAATCAAATTGTCGGCGCACAGGGAGCAAAACGTGCATCTTTTGCCCCATGGGTGGGGAGTTTGTAACCCAAATTTTGCCCCCCGGGTGGAGAATTGTCATTCGAAAAGTGACAACCCTGCCTCTTAGTCTTAAGTACAGGTGGGGCAGCCCGGCGGGAGTGGTGGGGAAAAGTTACACGTATATAGGCCGTGCGTAGCGAGTATGGTGTACACATGTATGATGTAGTTTGTGGCGCGGCCCGCACTCGCTGCACGTGCACACGGCCTACAATGTGTAAGTAACGTTATACTCGTGACAACCCGTACAGTTAAAAAATAACACTTTCGGCTTAAATCTTCGAGAAAGGTTTCCAAAACCGACCGCTAGCAACCACTAAAATGTCTCCCCACCATTCACCGATCAGACCAGACAATTAACGAGGCAGAACTTACCTTAAATTAGTTGTTTCGGCTCGGAAACACGACTACATTTTGCAAATTTGCCGTCAACACATCCGCCATGACACAGTCCTGTATACGTTTGTGTATAGTTTTACACATACAAGGCACACACACGAAACGAACGCGCGTTGGCATTTTATCGCTGCTGCTTTTCTGCAGACAATCGAGTCACTAACCAATGGTGGCTTTCACTGGACACCACGTGACATGGTTGGGCGAAATTTTTAACCAACTTTCGCTTTGTGGGGGGTGTGAATTATAACCATAGTTGGTTAAAATACAGCCCTCTGATCTTATATTTTACACAACCCGATGTTTACCCAACCAGAAAGCAGTATATTTCTTAACCAACCCCTGGTTAAAGAAAAATTTACCCAACTCAGAGAATTTAACCAACATTGGGAGATTTTTAACCAACTGATTTTTAACCAGTGATATTTTAACCAGCGTTCTGAGAGTGTAGCACCCGATTTTTGATTAAGCGGCGCATTAAGCGGTTGATGGCATTTCATAAAAGAATTAAACAGTCGTTTTGTTTGCTTAAAGCCCTTATTTAGCAAGCCAAATCGCATGCTAACGCCGTCGCTTGAGCAAATTTTCGTGCTACGCTTAATCAAACATTTTGATTAAGCATAACATGTTTTATGAAATTGGCCCCTGATTGGTCCAGCAGAGGCGACAAGATTTCTGTCGCTTGTCCCACCGCCAAATGGGGCCTTTTTCAACAGGGCCACTGTACGCAGGAGTTATGGAGTGCTTTAAATGGGCACTGTTGCAAGAGGATGCCTTCAATAAGCAATTAAAAAGGAGGTTTATTCGACGAAGAGATTGCTAATACATGAACATGCAATTGAACGAAGCAAATATAAAATGTGTGCGCTCGCTTCGTTCAATCAAGCGAGATACTTATTCCGATGTTCCTTCAATCTTTGTTTGGTGAAATAATGATGAAATAATGATCGTTGAGGTTTGAGATTTATTGAGATCACAATGGAAAGACGGCTTTATCGCACAGACCGTGCTATAGATTGCTTAAAATTGCCTTTCAGTTCTACTACGCGTCAAAAAAAAAAACATGTCCTACTTTTAATCTTGAATAACCTTGTCATTCTCCAACGGATTTAAACCAAAATTTCACATCATGTAAACAAGACCTGACAAATGTAACTGTGTGAGTTTCGTCAGTTTTGTCCAAGAGGGTGCCACTTTCGAACGACTTGGCATCCGCCATTTTCAAGTAAACTGTCTATGTCCAAGGTCCCTTTGCACCTCCTGATGAAATGCTCGAAGCGGTCGAGATGGTTTGCAATAACATTTAGAGTGATCCTGCCTTTCTTCATAAGCTTTTGGCTGCAGCACACGTTCCACCACCGTCTCCAGCGATGTTATACTGACATTGAAGGAGGCGAAGTCGAAAGTGCACTGTAAAAATTTCACTAGCACATTTTTGTCCCAAGATCATGAACACATGAGGCAGGTAACTGCTTATGGATGAGGTACCTGATGTGTTAGTGACTAGCACCCCAAGTAGCTCGAGTAGCTCAAGTAGATCAAACCACTGTTCCTCATGTGCATCAAGTGATGGTTTAATTTGTTAACTCGCGTCTCATGCACGTGTGGGGCCGGAAAATTTAAAACGTAAAATTGAATGGTCACTTCAGGTGTGTGAAGTGGTGCCGAGCAGCATGTGTTGCACCTGAGGTGTAAGATGATTGACAATCAAAAAGTTTTTACTGAAAATAATTTCATCTCTCGCACATGAAGTGTTTCCATTTAAGCTTTGACTATCACACCAGGCACATGAAACACTTGAGGTGACACTCGCCTCAACATGAAGTGACAGTCACCTCAACATGAGGTGAAACTCGCCTCACCATGAGGCGTATGCATTGCTCAGCGCAACACTTCAGGTGCATGAGCTTGGTAGAATCACGTGCATGATGTAGTACAGAAGTTTAAATCCGTTGGAAAATGACAAGGTTATTCAAGAGTAAAAGTAGGACAGGCTTTTTTGACACGTAGTAATATATGCTTTTCCTCTTTCCAGGTCGTAGAAGTTGCCTGGGTGAGGGTCTAGCCAAGATGGAGCTGTTTCTCTTCGTAACCAATCTCTTCCAGCGGTTCACCTTCAAGTTACCCATAGGTAGACCACGCCCAGAGATGTTCGGCAAAGTTGGTATGACGTACAAGCCTACTTCATTTGAGGTTTGCGCAGTCAAGCGCTAAACAAGATGCGACGTGAAATGCGCCAAGACATGTGGCAGAGTTTACACCAAAAACATTGGCGCAGCCACACAGAGAATGTAAAATAAAATATTATTTTTGTACACAATTTATGTAAAAGAATTTTACCATAATATGTTGTTGTTGTATATTTTATGGCATCTTCGGCAACTAAGGCCCTTTATGCCATCAACTATACGGTTTTAGCTTTAACTATACTATATTATCAACTTGAGATGACGAAGAGGGAGTTGCAGTTTTAGAAGTGGGAGGAAAACCCCCAGAGAAATGCCCCAGGGGAAAACCCACGCGGTCAAGTAGGGACTGCAAACCCAATCCACATACACGCCCCGGATTCGAACCCGTGACCCCAGAGGTGAAAGGCGAGGAAAGAACCCGTACGCCAACCCGACCGCCCCAAATATGTTGTCCCTCGTGCAACTTCTTTATGTAGTGTGGAACTACCACTATGAACATCTAACAATGGAAATTGGGCACACACCATTGTTACTAACAATGGGGTCACAATGAACATGTACATGTTTTTGCTCATAGTGTACCACCCACAGTACATCTTTGTCAGATCAGATGTATTTGCAGCTGGAATTGCGTATAGACGATGTGCTCTTTGTTTGTATCTATATAAAGCGCCTTTTGTTGAAAATTGGTCGTCGTTTATATGCGTGTGCATCCTGTTTTGCATGCATTTGGTTTGGTAATGAAGCCAAAGGTCACAAAATTCAAAGATGAATTGGCATGCGACCTCATTCCTAAACCAAATTTATATAAAACATGATGCGTGCGCATAACGCCGGGCATGTTTTCTTCTTCCGTATGATCCCTTAACGAGATCTGGGGCCAAGTTCATGGAGCTATTTAGCAGCCGATTTTTTAAGTTTTCCTGTTTATCATGGAGGTGTATGTGTCTACAACACCATCACAACTTGTTTTCCACAAAAAATCGACAGGCTTTTGTTTAAAACGCAATTCAGTTCCGACCCTCTTCACCCAAAATTCTGAAACGCTCGAGGTCACTTGGTTTGTTTACAAACAGGGGCGTGACGTCATCCTGAGAAGAACTCAAAACGGCCTGTGTAGTATTGAATGGAAAACATACGAAGTGTATGTTCATCATGCCTGTTTCGTCCTTGTAATTCAAATTACAAACGTGAAAAATACTTTCTGTACTATGACAACAATTTATTATAAAATCAGCCGACTTATACAAATCGGTCAGTGTAACCACGGCTTTAATCGGGAGGGGATCCTTCCGCCACACTATGCAAAGACGGGTGCAATATAACCATCTGGATCATTATGTCGCAGTTTATGGCACGCAAACTTCTAGTGCAAGACAAAACTGACCTATGGTGTCATAATTAAGACGTCTTTAGAGTTAAGACGTCTTATCCTTCCTTACTGCAATCCATGCCAATGCCTGTATAGGGGCGTGTTTGTTTCATCACAGATCCGAATCCAGATGCCAAAATGTTTCATCGCGCGGAAACAAACGAAACTGCTCTCAACGAGGATCTCAAATCACGTAAATAACAATTTATTTACCAAATCTGTCAAGTCTCTGTTCCAAATTTCACCCACGACATCGTAAATAAACAAGCAGCCTCAATATGTTTGTATCGTACGGAGCCCGGGAGGTAACGAGGTGGAAAACATTTTTATATCGTTCCCGTTACCACGACTCGTTCCTATGACTTATTATCTCGTTCCCACGAGATATTATCTCACCTCGTCACTTCCCGGGCCCAAAAACCTTCGCAACGTTCACGTCGCCATTTTGGATCTAGTTCTGCCCATGAACCACCTCACGAGAAGGATCACAGGGATCCCAGATCTCGATCAGAATCTTAACAAGTTCACCTTGGATCTGCGCAGATCTGGTTCTGGATACGTCCGAAACAAACACGCCTCGGGTCATGTCTTTCTTTGCAGCCTAAATAAAATACAATAAGTATAAAACGAAATAAACAAACACTATATAAACACTATATTTTGTCAAAAAGTATTCATCCTCATTTTATTGTCATCGTTTTTCTAAAACAGTTTTCATTTCCAATATTATTGTGTTGCAAACAATGAATCATCAGAGCCAGTGGTGTTGTCTTATATATAGACACCAAGTCTGGTGTTAATATTTTACACCATGGGTATTAGTTTTTATTCTTGGAATTTACTTGGCTTGACAACCGGTTGCTACCGCCATTACTGTGTCCATACTATGGCACGCCAAAGTGAAAAATAATTCAACGCTGATAATTTAATCTTGACGCATAGGCCTATTTTCGCAAATGTTGCGCAAGAAAAATAGGTTGGCATGACTTTTAAATGTTGATAGACTGTTTGAAACTGGCATACCGTGCTTTTGTTGGCAAGTTTTTAAAAAATTTGAGACTTGTTTTTCAGGGTTGATGGCAAAATTATCAATGTTGAATTATTTTCGCTTTGGCGTGCCATACGCTAAAGCGGAAATAATTAAACACTGAATATTGTTCGCTTTGGCGTGCCATAGTATGGACACAGTAATGGCGGATACCAACCGTTGTCAAGCCAAGTGAAACCGAAGAATTCCTCAGTTGGAATAAATGCACTATTTTTTTAACACGCAAGGTGTTAAAACTAATACTTGTGGTGTTAAAACGGAACACCAGGCTTGGTATCTATATAAGACAACACCACTGGTGTTAATTTAACACCACAGATTTTGCAGTGTATATTGCACGGTATATAAAATTACTGTAGAAAACTAAATTTCAAAGCTTTCTTTTGGGAAAAAATAGGGAACTTAATTATACACTTTTAAAGGGTTGCAGGTTGAGTGAATCTTTCAGCATACAACAATTCCGTCTGTATATTTTGCAAAACCGAAATTGTATTAAACTACAGTATAGAGTTAGCTTACGCATGTGTTTTGTTCATTAATATACTTCACAGATTGTTTTGCTCAAAATTCCCCCAAGCGGCAAATACTTTTCAGTCACCATGAACATAAATCTCGAAATGTTTGTACCTTCTGAAATGTTTTGCGGTGTAATGCACAAATGTACTACACCTGCTATTATCCTCTCTTCCTGTATCACAAATTACTCTTAACGCGGCAATTTGGTTTTGTGTAAAATGTCAAGGGCTCAGTCTTACAATCATCGCCCTTGCTTATGGTTTATTCAGTCACTTTTGAAGGAAATTAAAACATTTTAATTGTTGTTGCCATTAAATTCTTAGTTCATTTTATTTTAAAATTTGAGGGCCTCAGCCTTACAATCATCCCCCAAACAGCAACTACTTTTCAGCCATCATGAACATAAATCTCGAAATGTTTGTACCTTCGGAAATTGTTGGAGGTGTAATGCACAAATGTACTATACACCTGCTATTATCTTCTCTTCATGTATCACACATTACTGTTAACGCGGCAATTTGGTTTTGTGTAAAATGTCAAGGGCTCAGTCTTACAATCATCGCCCTTGCTTGTGGTTTATTCAGTCACTTTTGAAGGAAATTAAATCATTTTAATTTTTGTTGCAATTAAATTATTAGTTCATTTTATTTAAACATTTGAGGGGCTCAGTCCTACAATCATCGCCCCTTTTTGTTATGGTTTATTGCGACAACACCCGTTAAAAGAAAGGTAAAGAAGTTAATTTAAGCATTAATATATACAACCCTATATTTTGCTTTTTGCCAAACACATTCTAAACACCATCTAACAGAGACGGTTTTCCAAGTTTTTTGCGTGTAAATGTATGGAGCTAACGATCGTGCTGACTTCTCTTTCTCAGGATTGCGTCACGGGGTCATGCGCATATCATTAATACCTAATGAGCGTTTCAGAAATCGCGAAAAGCTCATTTTCGAAAAGCGCACTTTTGCTTGCAATTTATCCACTTAAAACCTAAAAAAAAAAAAGTAAAGGAGTTAATTTAAGCATTAATATATACAACCCTATATTTTGCTTTTTGCCAAACACGTTGAGATGTTTGAAATGTTAACCAAAAATACAACAAACTCCAGAAGAAAATGTACTAGCCTGTTTGTCCATCTTGGGGGTATTCCTCTCACTGTTCTATTTCCAATATTTGGCCAAGTACTTACATATCTGTGCCATAGTAGGGCGCTTTGTGTAGTCATAATCGAGGCACTTTTTGCTGATTCCACGGAGCCGTCTGATCCCCGCTGCCCGTCCAATGTCCAAGAAGAGGTCGCCCAATGCAAATACCTCAGCAGGCTTGTTGAAGTGCGAGTCCCCTTCCAAAACCTCGGGGGCAATCTGGGGGCATTCGGAGTACATCTGAATGACGAGTTTCTCGGGAAGACGGAGCCAAGGGCCTGCGACCTCCGGACAAGCGTTACCTAAGTCGACGATCTTGGCCTGCCATCTTGTCTTATTCCCCTCCTGTGCCCTGTACAACAGGATGTTGTCCGACTTGATGTCGCAGTGCACATAATCGATACTATGGAGGTACAGCAAGCCCTCGCAGATGTTACGCACGACTCTCATCCAATCTTTACGGGACAGTGCTTGAGAGGTGCCACTCCAGTCCAATCCGTCTTGTAGAGTGGTGGCCGAGAGAGTGTCCTTGTCACCAACAAACTCATACAGCATTGTCCGTAGAGGTTTCTGCTCCACCACGCCATAAAGCCTTGCAAATGATGGATGATCTTCAACAGCTGTCGCGGCAATGATTTCCTGCCAGAGTGGTCCCTCCGAGTCGGCCTCCTGTAGGACCTTGGCTGCAGCTATGCTGCCGTCGGGAAGATGGACAACAGTAACTCTGGCGAACGCTCCCTCGCCTATCATTCCTCGGTGGTGTCCATGCTCGTCAACCACAACAGGCTGGATGTCACTCTTGTTGTACATTCTGCAGCCAAGACGAGGATGATAGACCTCCTTCGGTTTAGACGGACAGGCCTCAGGTTCTTGCCTAAGAACCTGAGGAGGTGCTGTACTACAGCAGACATCAGGGACACCAGAAGCTGAAGAGGAGCCAGTACTTACCTTAATGGCGTCCTTCTCTTTATCAGACTTTGGGTCCTCCTCGGCCGGTGCACAAAGACTTTTCATCAGATAACTCGCCAGCTGTTGTGATGTCATCTGGCTCAAGGTGTGCAATGACACCGATGACAGTGACACGCTGGCTCTCTTCGGCTCGTCGCTGTCTTTGCTGCTCTTTTTCACGGGTGTCTCCTCAGACTGCCCCACAGAAGTACTTACCTGTGCCTCTGTGCGTGACTGTGATGTGGGTTGAGTGTCGATGGTAGTCTGATGCTTCTCATTGTCTTGAATACAAACCGTAGACAATTCCGGACCGGAATCTTGAGAGGCGTCCTTCTCTTTATCAGACTTTGGGTCCTCCTCGGCCGGTGCACAAAGACTTTTCATCAGATAACTCGCCAGCTGCTGTGATGTCATCTGGCTCAAGGTGTGCAATGACACAGATGACAGTGACACGCTGGCTCTCTTCGGCTCGTCGCTGTCTTTGCTGCTCTTTTTCTCGGGTGTCTCCTCAGACTGCCCCAGAGAAGTACTTACCTGGGCCTCTGTGCGTGACTGTGATGTGGGTTGAGTGTCGATGGTAGTCTGATGCTGCTCATTGTCTTGAATACAAACCGTAGACAATTCCGGACCGGAATCTAGAGAGGCTACACTGGTGCCCGGAGATTCAGGGGTAGACTCTTCGTTCCGATCTGTCTCATCGAGCGTCGTAACTGGTTGGTCATCGGTATCGGTCCTGTGTAGAGTAAAGAAAAAAACACCAATCATTGAACGTGGGATTAGTACTACATGTAGTTCGTTTTCAGGTAAATCAATTTCAGTGGTGACTAAACAAAATCGAAAAGATAAAGTGTGATCAAGCGGATTGCAATGAGTTTTTTGCAGGGTTGTGGTCGAGTCCATAACAAGACCAGAAGCAAAGGATGAATACGCAGAAGAGAATGCCTTTGTATTTGGACAGCTTGTGACTTGAATTAAGACCCAGCAGGGACATGAGGTGGACATGTGAAGGCTTGTGATGACTTGTGATGGACCCGACTACAACCCTGGTTCTATGCACGGCAATCTATAATAATATATTTTATTCAATAGTCTGCACTCATTTCATATAAACTATACGTATTCAACACAACAAAGGACAATTTTGGTTCTCTTGGATGGGGAAGAAAAATTCGTTTGAACTTGGGCCAAAGAATCAATGGGGGAGTGTTTGCCCTGATATGAACGTCTTGTTATTGCACAATATATCAAATTTTACTAAAATGAATCTACTTTGCTGAGAAACTTGACACATACCTTTTGGCACAGAAAACTGCGCGAATTGCTCGTCGCAGAGCACACATCTTTTTGGGTCTCTTCTGAAATCTGGAAACGATTGTGAAACATTAATTTTGCACATAAACTGTTAACGCATGAAAATTTAAACAAGCACCAGTTTTTGATACAATTACACGAGTATTCGACATTGGTTATAACTGGAACTACAGGGAAATTCTATACAGATTCGATATAAATGGGACAAAAATTTCCATGGGTTTTGGAAATCTGGATGCAGTAAAAAATAACTCGAATTCACGTGGATTCGAACCGCTGACCTTCTGCTTGAACTATGAAGCCAAATGGTAGTACCAAAACACGGTATAGTGCAGTTGTTCCTGCACTGATTGGGCCTAGCTATCACGTGAGCTTAAAGCTATAATATATCATTTGCAGTTACCCAATTTTTTTCTTCACGAGTTGATACGATAAACATATATTAAAAGTGTTCACTGCAGTGGTTTTTCAGTGTAAAATGGGATCTTAATTTGTGGAAGAATTTGCCAACAGCATGTGGTTGTTTTTAAAGTTGTCTGCAGACAATTTTCTCTATTCATTCACACACAAAATGCATGGATTTTTCAGGTTTTCTGTAGTATACTACGTCGATGTGACTGAAATTTCTACAAGGCAATTTCCGACCCAAATCCCTGCCCGGCTTGCCCCATTTATACAAATTATGGAGGAGATGTCTTTTTAGGGAAAACAACTTGGCTCCACTGGGATTCAGGCTGCCGCGAACATTTAACCAATCTTACTTTAACACATGTCTCAGTTCCCAATTTCAAACAGCAAAATTAGCATATCTTTCTACACGCTCAGAAATGTTTATCAGAAATTCCCATTTACACATTGAATGACATGGGATCAGAAAAGTTTCGTGCACGAGTTTCGTGGTGCTACGCACAGCATGATATAACGGTTATTGTGGGACAACAAGTAATCTGTCAGTCGTGCCGAAATAAATCGTAAAACATTTCAAATTTTCAAAGCACATTTGGAGAAAAATAACAATCAAGCTGAACAGAGAAGCAAGAGAAGGACGTACCTTCTGCCATCAGCCACCGTCACCTGCTGATGGGCAACGTGTTGGTCAGGAGTGCTACTTGGTGGTATGGCACTTCCACTGGCATTTCCAGCAATCTGATCTTTCTGCTGGCTCCGGCGTAGTACGCGTGCACGCTTCTTGAAAACCATTGTCAGATCTACTGCAGAGTGATAAACATTAAAAGCGACATGGATCAAAACCATCGAAATTAATTCAGGAATAGAATGTGTCGTTGAGAGTAAAGGTGGGCCACGTCATGATGGCCTAAAAAAATAAGTTAAGCGTGTCGGAACGATCATTAAAATCCAAGCGGTAAAAATACTCAATTTTCGTTACTCTTTGATTTTGGCTATAGCTGGGCCAGGATTGTTCGTCTAATGCTAAGTTCTCACATTCATAGTATTGCATTGTAAAACCGGCATTCTTATTTTTTTTCGGACACCGTTCCAGATTAAAAGGGCAATTTTTTCCCCAAACTAATATATAAAAGCCTGTCTAAAGTCAATTGTAAAATACATTTCAGAAACGGGTGTCCTAAAAGCCGGCGTGTTTTGACAACGGATCGGGGTACCAGAAGCCCACGTTTAATTTAGGACCTAGCCCAGGTTGGACTCTGTACCGCATACTAGTACTACATGTTTAGAGACATCGTAACCTGGACGTCACTCGTAATGCAATGAAGACGACGTCCAACCTGAGCTAATTTAGGACCGCTATTTCTGACCACGTGCCGGATAGGTTACGGATATGATACGGTTGTGTCCGACTACGGTTGTGCTATACAGTTTTCTAGTTACGGTTTGAAAATTGTGCTACAAAAAAATAGCGAGGCTGTGGACTCGCGAGGATCACGGAACGCGACGACCATATCCACAGATTTACCAAATACATGCATCACTATAGACGCGTGAAAAGCGCTTCCATCACCCCGAACCTCGAAAGTGAAAACTAGGCCTTGGCTTTATCACGCCAATGTTTCGCGACGTGTGTTCCAAAATGTCCAAATTATGCAAATTCTGAGACAGTTAAACCCAGCCCAAACTGGACGCCTTATCGATTACTGCATCGCATGCAATGCATTGAAGACGATAACGTCTAACATGGGCTAAGTATATAGGTCTAATAAACAGTCGATGGTCAATGAAAACCTTTCAGACAGTAATTTATTTATTAAATGCAAGAATAGTCTACTTACCGAAAACACCCGATTCCAAAACTAATCGAGGTCGTGATGAACAATGTTCTCAAATTTCGGCAGATATAAAACTGATGACAGCTCAATCTGTAACAATTCACTGTGAAAATGTCGCAAATTCCAACTTGACCGTGTGCAAGTTAAAATCAAAGTAAACAAATTGTCGTGGTAGTTGCGGAATGTTATGCGAAAAAAGTATTGCGTCGATGTTCGATCGACGCGCGGAACACGGCTTTGTTTCCAAGCAATCGAAATGCCTGAAGAGCTGCATCACACCGCGTACGCGCTCTCATGCCCGCGAGCGAAGTGACGTAACAATACCTCTCCGCGCAAATCTTCTAAGAGAAAAACCATATTCACTATGGAAACTGTCCATTGCATGCAATGACTCTGCCTTTTTGTAAGAAATTGACTCTATTCACGTATTGCGAAATCACGGCCAAAACGAGGCACAGAACGCAAACAAAACATTTCCCACAGTTGATTATCACTGCACTGTTGTGTTAGCTACATCACACCTAGACATTTTCGAATGCCTATTTCTTCTTAAAATGCGTGCTATACTCACTTTATTTATCGCCCTGCTGGATTCCCTACTTGTCTGTCGTATCTCGGTAGTCAACCACGAAGAAAAAAACACATCCAAATAAAAATGTTCGCACAAAACGTCCGATCTCGACCAAATCTTGGATAGATCTGCCTTGCACGTTCCTTTATGCGTCAAGTACGCCCAGTTGTGTGCACTGGCGCGTGATAAAAATCAGACCTGTTCCCGTATCCCAACTCGCCGTTGAACCAACTCGACCATTGTGCCAATTCAACCATTTACCAACTCGACCATTGTGCATTGAGTACACACAGCAATCGAGTTGGTTCGATCGTAAATAGTTGTGATTCCTTTTCAAAATAATTTTGTTTTACATTAAAGAACATATGGTACGCTTTAATATGATACCAAATTTGTATACTTTGAAAAGTATTTTCTTGTGTATTTTCAGCAAATATATGTGAAAAAGTACTTTTGGAAATACATTCCATATTGGAAACAACTTCCATATTGTTGAAATCACATTCATATAGGCTAACTACAAATTTCATATAAAACCATTCAAAAAAGCATGTTTGTACCTCGTATTTTGTTAGATAGTTGTCACCAAATACTGGGTGTGCTGACGTAACATATGGTTTCAAACTTGTATGTTACTTCAGCAGCACACTCCCAAAATTGTTTGTAATTCATTTATCTTTAGTAGCTCAGTGATCCATTTTGGACTCCAACAAACTGATGGGGGGGGGGGGGGGGAGGGGGGTTGTTGCTGTAAAACACATTAAAAAAAACCATAGTAAATTAGTTACAAAGACAAAACATACCTGAAAATGTCACAACAGTTTGTACACATGTCTTTGGCAATGTCACTGATGGTAAGATGACATGATAGCCGTCACAGTGCATATAGACATTATCATTACCATAAACATAGAAAACGTACAAATTGTGAAATAGAGCACTGAATGGCTTTAAATTTTACTGAAATTGATAACTACATAACGTCTCGTTTGACCCCTTTATTCATTAACACTATAGGCCCCCCACCCTTATTAGTACATATCTTTTTCAGGAAAACGAGAATACCACAAATGTGGTATTGTGACTGTGTTCTGTGTATTAGCCGCCTAGCCGGGGAACCAGCCCAAATAGGACGGTTGCTTCGCACACCTTCTTGAAAACGTGCATGGACACAGGTACGTGTGTTTTCTCGGAACGCAGCTGAGGTACTGAGTTGAAGTTCACGAGATACACTAACGGTATTCCAAATCATGTAATCCACCTGTAATCGCCCCAAACCAGTGGCGTAACTACGGGGGGCACAGAGGGGCACGTGCTCCCCCAAACCCTAGCTGAGGTGCGTGCTTCCCCCCGCACCCCCCCCCCCCCCCCCCCCCCCCGTAGAAACCCAAGAATAGGCAGTTACTGCATGGCCTTACTAAATTTCAGCCTGCGATTTTGTGAAAAAAATGTCCTACCAGGAGGATCCATGGAAACTTAGATACCTAGAGGTTGCCTGGTTTGGCCTAGATACCTATGAGGTTGCCTCATGGTTTGGCCTAGATACCTAGAGGTTGCCTGGTTTGGCCTAGATACCTAGAGGTTGCCTGGTTTGGCCTAGATACCTATGAGGTTGCCTGGTTTGGCCTAGATACCTATGAGGTTGCCTGGTTTGGCCTAGATACCTAGAGGTTGCCTGGTTTGGCCTGGACATTTTTTGGGACACCCTGTGGAAATGAAGCGCCACACAATTCAATAAAATTGATAGGAAAGGTTAAACTAGTCAGTCACGTGCCTTTAACGTTTGACTGCGCAAGCTTGAAAATCCTCGGGAAAGAATGTGATGCCGCTGATGCCGATCAGCTTCGGGAGAGGTGCTTCCAAAGGTAACTTGAAGGTGAACCGCTGAAAGAGGTTGGTCACGAACAGAAACAGCTCCATCTTAGCTATACTCTCACCCAGGCAATTCCGACGACCTTATAGGTAGAAGACGGTGAGTTGTTGTTAATTTTATGGCATCAACTATACAGTATTATTAGCTTTATCTTTACTTTATCATCAACTTGAGAGGACGGCGAAAGAGATGCAGTTTTAGACGTTGGAGGAAAACCCCCAGTGAAATCTTCTGGGGAAAACTTACGCGGCCGAGTGGAGAATGCAAACTTGATAAGTCGGTGAGTAGTTTGTCATACACACTAATTTATTGCAATGCTAAGTTTATATCACAGACCTTCGCCTATACGTCTAAACACATTTAAGTCAGTTGCTCCCGCTTTGTGGAACCGACTGCCAGTCGAAATTCGTACTGCCCAGTCTGTTATGGCCTTCAAGGCCAAATTAAAGACTCATCTTTTTGAAGTTGCATTCTCCTAGGTTTTCGTGTTCTGTCGTTTTCTACGATTTGATTATTGTTGATGTTGTTTCGCTGTTCTTTCTTAATCGTCGTTTTTTTCGTTTTTTGCTGTTGTCTTGGTGTTATTGTACCGTGTTTATGGTATTTTTAGTTTATTGGTATCTTGTAATAATTGGTCTTTTTAATTATTATTGTATTGTAAATCCCATTTCAATTGTATACAATTTTATTTGTTATCCGCATTTGAACATATTTATGAAATTTGCGCAATATAATTTTAAAAAAAACTATGAATTGTAGGATAGGGCGACAAATCGTGTGTAAAAAAAGTATATTAGGGCGACGTGCTCAATAGGGCGACATTTTGGTGTCGCCCTAATATTTTTGAGTTTAAAATTAATTTTTTTAGGTCAAAAACCATTTTTTTTAAATCGAGAACCATTTTTATTAGGTCTGGAACTGTCTCTCTTAGGTCTGTGACCATCTCTGGAAGTTTTGGGTAAAAAAATAAGGTGTCATTTTGAGTGATTCTTGCCGAAATTTCGGTGGTCCCCGGCGAGAGTCTTGCCGAAATGTCGCCCTATTGCGGCATTCAGAGTAGTTTAAATTTTAATTTATTATTATTATTTATTTTTTTTATTTTTTTTTTTACGCAGAGGCAACTTTTAGTCGTGTTCCCTGAATCGGTTCTATGAAATGCAAACTGCTGATTGGAAAGGTAGCAGATTATTAATTCGTGCCGTTGCGAAGACGAAGCTTAATGGTTGATTTATTATTATTATTATTATTAACACACTTTTGTTAAAGCGCGAATTCCCGCCCCTCGAAAACCTGAAAAGATATACTTTGAAATTCCTTGGATGTTTGGGACACAATGGGGGAACAATAGAAGGGGAAGCTACCCTCTACCGCATGTTGCTGGTGAAAGCAATTGCCATGCTAACTCTCTAAAACAGATAATCTGTGTAATACTATACATAGCCATACCTATGGAGAATGGAATGAATGCTTCGGGCGTGACCACTTTCTGTCCGTCTTCAGTTAGGAAACAACTCGGGTCAAACTCCTCTGGTCGTTCCCAAACGTTGGGGTCATGCATCACGTTGATTAACACGGCTGTTGGGGGATTCAAATACTGGGTGAGGTTACAATGTGTGTGTTTTACGTGTTAGTTTAACAGATCTGTTAATACGGCATTAATCTCGACCTCTAACAACGTCCACGTTAACACCATGTATATCTGTTAACATGCTAACAACGTCCAGGTTAACACCATGTATATCTGTTAACATGGTGGTAACACCATGTTAATTCTCTGCACTGTAGATAGGGCGAAGTCACAACTCTGGGTTGCGTGTTGTTGTTAGTGTAACAGATCTGTTAACTTAATTAGAATTGTGACCTCAGAACAAACAAAGTGTTAACTCGATGTTATCATGATGTTTAGGACGTGTTAGTGTTACATCTCATGATAGTTCAACACCTCATGTTACACGTCGTGTTAGTGTAATAGTTCTGTTAACAGATCTGTTAAGTTAATCTGAACGAAGTGGGTGGTGTTCATTTTGATTTTTTTAGAACTTTCGTGATTCCCAATAAATTGAGTTGCATTTTTCAACACAACTTATAAATGTGTTGGATCTTGCACTCTATAGCCCACAATTGAGACTTAGACATGCACTAAGTGATTGAAATTGTAGTAATTGTATATAAACATCGTGCCCCTAAATGAGGATTTGTTTAAAACAAAGTCCAATAAAACCATTCCAAAACCTCATCACGGTCGACAATGTTAGGGTATCCTCCATCCAGGACATATGCAGATTACTGGAAATATGTAAGACAAGGACTACGTCGAACCACCCAGCAAGTGACGGGCAGGTTGAGCAACTCAACAGGACTCTGAAGACCATGCTAGTAAAGAAAAGTATAAATATGGCACCAACATTTTTTGACCAGATTTCTCTGCAGTGCATTGTAACCTTAGTGAATGTAAAAACGTGCCCAGAGATTTAAGGTCTTATTTCAAACAAAGGCCAATAAAGTCAATCTGAAACCTCATTGTGTCTACTCAGCAATGTTTCTGTGACAAATCAATACATGTAGGCCTACTCAATGGAAGCAGCCACAAAAGATGAGGCAAAATTGAGTCTAAATATTGTTAGGTAAACACGGATACACATATGTAAACTTTTGGCCTCAACCATACATAGATATTAGAGCTGTAATCCATTCAATATTTTGACGCCTTACTTGTGCCTTTTGGAATGGTATGGCCTTGCAGTTGTGTCTCCTGGCTCGTCTTGTATGGAATCGCTATAGTAGCTGCAGGGCGCCAGCGTTGGATCTCCATTATTACGGCGTTTGTGTATGGCATCTTCACTCGGTCCTCGCAAGATGGCTGCCGGTTATCGCCAATAACATCACTGATCTCTTTCTGAATCTGAATTGATTAAAATGAATGACCGTAAGATAAAATGTGGCTATGACTATTCAACTTGTGCATGCTCCAACCGCAGTCAATATGTTATTTCGGTCAAAGAACTGCATGATGCACGATGGCTAAATTAAATGACCCAAATGCGATGCGCACGTATTTTTCATTGTATGCGTTTTTCTTCGAGTCAAAAAGTCAAAAATAGGGAACATGGCAAAATGCACACAAAAGTGGCTAAAACGCGCAATTGGAAAGGTGCCTTTATACTCCAAAGTAGCGATAATTCGTCCGTGGGTTGGGCACAATCACGCGAACGCGCTTCTTAACCTACCAGCTTTCCGTTCGGCTATAAACGGCCCAGTGTGAATCTATAGATTCACATTGGGCCGTTTCGCTCCCGTATAAACGACGAGGTTTTAAATACCTTTTCTTGTATTTCTGGACGCACCAGCACAAACATGATCAACCACAGGACGGTATTTGCAGTAGTGTCTGTACCGGCACCAAACAGATCGTACAAACCACGCCAGATGCGCTCTTCGCTGAACGGCGTCTTCTTTGCTTGCTGCGTAGACCCTGTGCCGCCCTCTTGGTCTTGGCGTCTGGTTTCCGCGATGTACATATCGATGATGTCTCGCAGGTCGTTTGAATCATAGGATGCTCGATGTTCCTTTTAAAAAGCACGTGGTACATAGGCATCTCGAAACTGCCACTAATGCACATACATGTATATCGTACTACGTAAAACATGTACTACAGCTTTTGATCCTAAATAACTTTGTCATTTGCCAATGGATTTAACCCGACATTTCATGTATAACAAGTCCTGACAAAGCTTTTTCCAAAAGGATAAGATATAAAAGCCATTAAAAAAAACCCGGCCACCCATAATGTCATTGCACTCCTCCCTGATCGTTTTGCGCACCTCATCATGAGGTGCAAAGGGGCCTGACATTGACAAATGTCTTCACATTCTCAAATTTTACTCCCCTCTGCAATGAATAACACAAGTTGCATTCTGTTACAGAAATCCTTTCAATGCTCACCTGTACGATTTCGGATAGGAATTCCTTCAGTGAATCAATCCACTTTTGCTTCTTGGAGAATAGAGGGGTGTTGACGAGGGATGGAACAAGATTCCAGATGGATCCAACTGAAGATATCTCCATGGTATTCCTGATCATTCCCAGCATTTTTTGAAACCGCTCATCGTCATATTCGAAACGCGAACCAAAAGAGATGCTGCAGATGATATTGGCTACGGCATTGCGGACGAGAGGGCATGGGTCCAACGGTTTGCCCCTTTCGGAATCCAAGCGCTGCACCAGATACCGAAGCTCCTCGTTGATGTTGTTCTCGAGGCTCCGCTTGCCGACGCCCATGCTACGAAAACCCGCAAGAGCAAAATGCCGAAGGGATTTCGAGTTGTCGCCGCTCTCCCAGACGTAACTCCCTAATCAAGGCAAGATATTTTTTCTCCTTCAATAAAAGTATGAATAGGGATCATTTTTTTGGGATTATAACCAAGGGATGTCGGGGTGAATAAACTGCACTACCGTGATTCGAGACCACCATTTGGCTTATATAGCTCAATACATTGGCATAGAGCGTACGTCTGCACGTTAAGCAACAGGTTCGCGGTTCGAATCCCAGTGGAGCCAAGTTGTATTTCACTTCATCCAGGTTTTCCAGACTCATGGACATTCCATGTATACTTTTGATCTGAACTACCTTTTTCATTTTCCAACGGATTTAAACCAAATTTTCAGATCATGTAAGCAAGGCCTGACAAATTTTATTGAGTGAGTTCCATCAGTGGACGAGAGGGTGAGATTTAAAAAACATACGAAAAAAACTAAAAGGTCAATTTAAGAATTTGCCACTTTCGACTTTGCATCCTCCAGTGTCAAGGAAATTGTCTACGTCTGAGGTCCCTTTGCAGTTTGCACCTCTTGCTGAGTTGCGCGAAAATATAGTTTCATTCGGTTGAATGATCGTATAACGGCTTTACGGTCCTGTGTATTGTGTATCGGTATTGTGTTCACAATTTGCTATGCATGACTGGTCATTATTGGCATTCTAAGTACAACGTATATAAAGGTACAGTTAAGGTCCGTTTCTTCATTCAGGTCGCGTCTACTCTCTGCCGAGCACGTTAACAGTACACTATTACCGTACCCAACTTATCGCATTGGAATTAGTTATAAATTCCTGCTAATTTGTTCGCCCTTAAGCTGAACTATTGTACACATTTCCCGACTGTCTTCTTATGCCTATGAATTAGCATCACCAACTGTTATCTAGGTTCGTCGCTTTATACGTCGGTTTGTTCTTCACGAAATGAACACTGATGCACCATGCCTGCAGCCGATTTCACGAAACAGTGCGTAACTTGCGCCATAAACGGTTATGGCGCAAGACTTACGCCATAAAGTTATGCCGTAGCTGCGCAATTACTTAAAATCGATTTCACGAAACTCTTCTTAGCTGCGCAACGTTTATTTTTTCACTTTAGCACTTGTAACTTCTAGGACGAGGCTAATTTCTAGTTTATCAACGACTATTTGATGCTTGCGCTTGATAAAATAGTCGTACATAAAACATACGTCGATGTTTTTCACAAATTTTGCACGGTCATCATGGCTGCCGTCGCGAGTCATAATGCGTCGAGTCGCAGATTTCACCGATAAAGGCTGTTTTCTACAAACGGAAGGCTGGGGTTCAGTTCGTTGACGATGCGGTAAATAAGCACGTGTAGCTAGCTGCTATTATCGCCATTTTCCACTGTCCTACGACACATTTTTCCAACTTACGCCACCAAAAACCATTGCGCAAGTTACGCCACATTTTATGGCGTAAGTCGGCGAGTTGCGCCACATCCTGATGTGGCGCATCTTTCGTGAAACGCTTATTAACTTATTGCGCAAGTTACGCAATAACTTATGGCATAGGTGGACTTACGCAATTGCGTAAAGTTTCGTGAAATCGGCTGCTGGACAGTAAGCTATACGTAAAAGACAACTCGATTACTACGACAGATTCTCGGTAAAAGTCGCAAACAACGGAGGACTCGCACCCGCACTGGGCAACGCAACAGAAGCCTACATAGGCTACATGTAGTTCGATGGCACGGAAGACGGCAATCGGCAGACGCCGTGAGCATGGATGAATGCCGTGAGTGACCACTAACGGAGACGTGGAACAGCGACTTTGAGCAACTATAGCCGGGAGCGAGCTCTTACTGCTCTGTCCTTTCAGGGTCTCCTTTCTCTATTTCTCAAGGTACAACTATTTCCCCAAGCCCTATATACTTTGTCATTTTCAGAGTTCCCGGCCACTATCCCATGCTGTATCAATAAAACATTTAAATAATATGTTCTTTGTTATTCGACTCATTCATTAGAATCAAACTGCTTTTCATTCGTATGAGCGAAGCGAAGGAGAATGAAAATATAGTTTCATTCGGTTGAATGATCGTATAACGGCTTTACGGTCCTGTGTATTGTGTATCGGTATTGTGTTCACAATTTGCTATGCATGACTGGTCATTATTGGCATTCTAAGTACAACGTATATAAAGGTACAGTTAAGGTCCGTTTCTTCATTCAGGTCGCGTCTACTCTCTGCCGAGCACGTTAACAGTACACTATTACCGTACCCAACTTATCGCATTGGAATTAGTTATAAATTCCTGCTAATTTGTTCGCCCTTAAGCTGAACTATTGTACACATTTCCCGACTGTCTTCTTATGCCTATGAATTAGCAACCCCCCCCTCCCACCCTATGAGAGCATTAATTGCTTGTCTTTATCCGCTGAGATTTTCAATTTTGGGCTTATAATTTACTTTATACGCACCAACTTTACGTATGTTGCATCAGTGATTATCCACTCTGGCCTCTAAAGCAATGCTGTACTTTATTAAACAGGTGTTGTGCTAATTTGTTCGCCCTTAAGCTGAACTATTGTACACATTTCTTCTGATGCCTATGTAGAGAGGGGGGGGGGGGGGGCGTGGGGTTGCTCTCTCGGACGACACGCGCGGCCAGTTGCCAAGAGGCGCCGGGGTCAATCAATTAGGGCGGAGCACGAATCAGCTTCTGGAGGGGGACAGGGGAAAGGCACGCAGGTCCTCGTGGACGTGGAGCAAAGTCAGGCACAAGGAGTGGACCAGGAAACTGCAACTCCCTGTTCTGATTATTTATTTGCTCCAACTGTCTGGGCCCGAGGGCCACCTGTAATGATGGGACAGGCACTTAGTTATAATAGTTTCATAAAAAGGCTAAAATAATAACATACATGTGCAATGGCGATAAGTACAAATTCACAATTATCAGCCCTGCCCAGGCATGGCGACTGCATTGAACACCCAAGGATGGAATCACAAACAGCAAGGCCGGCCCTGCGCACTGACCGACCAACATGTGCACACGCTAACACACACCACAAACACTCTTTCCACCCCTTAAATGCACAACACCATCGCCATGCAGGCGTGAGCTAAACCATGTTTAACATAGGCCTAAAGGCATAATATCCAGATATCCAGTTCTATGCACATGTACACGTAGTCCGATTTACGTGCCTAAAATATCACTGCAACTGATCAGTCACGAGCAGCACTGAAAAGTTCATTCACACCGCAGCGCATCACAAGAGTTCATGCACGCGCACCGCACACGGTGTGTTATCGGTGCAGAGACGGGCTCAAGCCCCGTGCATTTCTCACAGCACTGCCTAAATCTCACGTTAAAAATCACTGCAAAAACTTCCTAACACTTCACAAAACTACTACCTAAATAATCTATAGTAGTGTGCTGACATAATAAAAGTCACATAAGTTAATGTTCATCTGGATATTATGTGAAATTAATGCATTAAAAATGACCTTAAAAAATACAATACTGTTACCTGTAATGATGGGACAGGCACTGCCGCGTCCTGTCCCGAACGCGTGGTTTTACTAGTTTTGAATTTCAACGTGTAGTTCGTGTTAACTAAATAATTTACTTTATATGGTTTAAAACGAACCTATGACAGCGAGCATTTTGTAAAACACATACATAATTATTATAGACACATTTGTATATTAAAACATAAGCATAATGTTCGTTTTCCTAGACTGAAACATAAATCAACTACGAGAGCCAAATTGCAACAGTTACAGCACTTATAGTCTCCTCTCAAGTCTATGCCTAGTACGTGACTAGTCTCCTCTCCAGTCACACAAAGGAAACCAGCAAACAAGCAATCAGAGATTGTTATTAAAAGAGAAAGGGAAGCAGGGAAAGGGAAACAGGAAAAAGACTAACACCCAAGCAAACACCCCTTACAACTCTTCCCCGCCTAGGCCATCATCGTCCTCGATGATGGAGAGGGGATCAGAACTGGAAGCTAAAAGGTGGACTCTCTAAGAATCCCGGGGGACGCACAGCATCCATACGGAACAAGAACAATGCAAACATTTTAGAAAACAGGAACGTATTACAAAACTAAACGATCTGGGAGCTTTCCTCTCGTGCTCCGAACTGGATACCGCCCGAGTTGGGCCACCTCGGCGGACTCATTCTGACCCGATTCTGCTGCCAGAGGATTGGTACGTTCATCAGATACCATCGCGTCTTCTTCCTTGATATTCGGCTGGGGCTGATCGGAAGGAGATTGCACATCCCGGGAAGAATTATCTCCTGTACAAACTGGCTGAACTGGGGCAACACAGGGGCGGAGCATATATGCTCTGGGGCAGGAGGAGGAGTCTGACTCGGAGTCACTCTCCCTTTCTGAAGATGAGTCATCTTGTTGGTCTTCTGGTACCCACGGACAGTGTTTCATATGCATGCGGTGGATCACTTTCTCTTTCCCAGTGTTGTTTCTGACGATATACACTGGCTGATCTTCAAAAGGCTGTTTCACCACCATGTAGGGTTCATCCTCCCAATAGTCTTGTAGCTTACATCTACCGTGGCGGGCGTGCTTCCGTACGAGCACGTACTGTCCGATGCCAAGAGGTTTCTCAAACACCTGGCCAGCTCGGAGAGCCTTACGTGCAGTAACGGCAAGTTCTGTATTCCTCTGTGCCACCTTCCGTGCCGCCTTGAGTGCCTTCTGATGCTGGAAAACGTAGGACTGAGGGTCGGTAACTTTCCCCTTATGTACTTCCCCGCCTAAGTCCAAACTTTGCGGGAATCTGCCGTTACGCCCGAACATCAAGAAAAATTGCTCAACCCCCGTCGACGAATGCTGCGTGTTGTTATATGCGAACACCAGGGCTGGTAGATACTCTGTCCAGCGGCGTTTCTTTTGGTCTGGGAGGGCTCCAAGCATGTTGTGAACTGTGCGGTTGAACCGCTCACATTGCCCGTTCCCAGCCGGATGGTATGGGGTTGTCCGACTCTTCTGCACCCCATACATCTCGCACAATTCCCTGACCAGTTGAGATTCAAAGTTGCGACCGCAGTCAGAGTGAAGGCGGAGGGGGCAGCCATAGGGCAGAAATACATGTTTCACCAGGCATTTCGCAACCGTGCTCGCCCGCTGATCCTTCGTCGCAATAGCCCATGCATATTTTGTAAAAACATCAGTGACTATAAGGAGGTTTTCGAAGCCATCTTGTGATGCCTCGAGTACTGTGAAGTCCAATGCAAGGGTCTCCATAGGGGCAGACGCTGTCAGTGAAGAGAACGGCGGCTTGGTCTGGTGGGTGGGGGGCTTACTAACAGCACAGCGTCGACACTTGGTGCACCATACTTTAATGTCACTTTCCATGTTGCGCCAGTAGAATTGATTCCATACCAGGCGCCATGTCCGCCTAGGGCCAAAGTGGCCTGCATCATCGTGGAATCTCTGCATAACCTCTTCTTGAAGGGGACGCGGTATCACAAGCTGGAAGATCTCTCGCCCATCACTTGGTGCAACAGCCTTGCGGTATAACAATCCCTCCCAGAGACACAACCTCTTCCAGTTACGAAGCAGAGCAAGGCTCTCTCGGCCGAGTTTGGCCCGTTCAGTTTGGTTTGGCCTACGTCCCATCTGAATAAAGCAGACAATATCGGCCATTACCGGATCCTCCTCTTGTAGCCTCTGAAGATGTTCTGCCGAATGCCCTGGCAGACACCTGATACCACCACTCTGACAGGCCTCAACGCAATGGACAAAAGCTATTGGAAGTTGGACCCCTGGAGTGAAGTTCCCCAAGCAAGCTTGCATCTCAGACGAAGTAACCTCAACAACTTTGGGCGGGGCAAGCGCTGCCTCTGAATTTCCCTTCTCAACTTCATCTCTACGGGACAGGGCATCCGAAGCCTGATTACTCTTTCCTGGTCTGTAGCACAGCTCGTAGTCATAAGAACTCATCTGTTGTACCCACTTCATCTCTGTGCACCCCAAGTTTGCCTTCTCAACGAACAACAATGGGTGGTGGTCAGTCACGACGATGCACTTGCTTCCCAATAGATAATCCCGAAATACCTCTGTCATAGCCCATTTCACTGCCAATAGCTCCAGCTTAAAGGCGCTATATCGCCCACTTCGTTCTGCTGGCCGAAGCGTCCGGGAGGCGTAGGCTATAACACGTTGCTTTCCGTCCTCATCTTGCTGAAAAAGGATAGCACCCAGTCCTGTCGCACTGGCATCTGTCTCAACTCGAAATGGCTTAGAGAAGTCTGCATATGACAGGAAAGGGGAGGTTGTGACACAGTCGACAAGCTTATGGAATGCGGCTTTCCCAGACTCATCAAGAGTGATCGGGCCACTAGCAGGCTTGGATTTCTTCTGCTTCTTTGTTTGGTCTGCCTTCAAGTAACGAAAGAGTGGCTCAGCAATGGAGGCGTACCCCTGAATAAAACGCCTAAAGAAGCCAGTGAACCCTAAGAAAGCTCGCACGTCCCTGACAGTAGTGGGCTCGGGCCATTGCTTAACCACTTCAATCTTCTCTGGGTCCACAGCTACCCCAATGTTAGACACACGGTGGCCCAAGTAGCGTACCTCTGGTTGAAGGAGATGACATTTTGCAGGCTTGAGTTTTAGGCCATGGCTTTGAAGCCTGGTGAACACGAGGTCAAGATGAGACATGTGGGTGTCGAAGTCGGGCGAATACACAATGATGTCATCCAAATAAATCAGGACACTGCTGAAGCACTGGTCTCCTACGCATCGTTGCATTAACCTTTGGAAGGTTGCGGGAGCATTCGACAAACCAAAAGGAAGGCGCGTGTATTCATACAGACCAAATGGTACGGTGAAAGCTGTCCTCTCGATGTCGTCAGGGTGAACGGCTACTTGATAATACCCGCTGGTGAGATCCAGTACGCTGAAGAAGTTTGCTCCACCTAGGGCCTGGAGTGATTCCTCGATCCGAGGTAGGGGGAAGGAGTCACGGTGCGTCAGTTGGTTTAGACGTCGGTAGTCCACACACAGACGTATGCTCGCGTCCTTCTTTTGTACCACAACCACCGGGGATGCCCACGGACTGGCACTTTCTCGCACAATCCCCTCTTTCAACAAGCTGTGGATGTGGTCCCTCACTACTGCGTACTGGGACGGGGGCAGTGGTCTATGGCGCTGACGAATTGGATGGGCATCTCCTGTATCAATACGATGTACAATGGTGTCCGTGTACCCCAAGTCACGTTCATCGCGAGAAAAAGTGTTCTTGTGCTTGTCCAGCAATGACATGACCTTATTTCTTTGTTTTGTGGTGAGGCCCGCGCCAACGTCCACTTGCTCCAAATGACTCACGGGAGCTACTGGTTCTCCGGCTGAAATATTGCCCATGGTGACGCTTGATGGCTCGCTTCCCGAGTTGTGAACCCTTGATCCTAGGCAGAGCGTGCCAAGTTCAGCTGCCTTTGGGACAACCACCTCCGAGTTGGACTCATTGAAAAGAGTTACACTGAAGCTCCCCGATTCCACTTTCACAAGGCAGGTTGGGATTGCAATCCCTGCAGGGACACTTCCACTCACTGCTGGCTCCAAGATGGCCTCATACGATTTGCCTCCAGGTCCCTTGTGTCCCCTAGCTTCCACGACGACAGCCTGGCGTGCTGATAATACCACTGCTTGCCCACCTAGGTACGCTTTACCAATTTTTCCACCATTTCTTCCGAACTCATTGGTCTGCTCCACTACTTTCAGTGCCTTCTGCCAGGTTGGGTCTGGAGTCGGCCAAGGAATCCTGTGAAGATGGCTGCGGCGGCCGTCACTCATAAGGTCCTCCCAGCACTGCTGAAGAACGTTCATGCCCAAGATACCCTGAATCCCTCCTCTGGTCTGCGGAGCTGGGGATTCCTCCTGAAGGACGAGTACTACCCGCGACTTGATGGCGTGTCCGATGGCTGTAACATCAGTTTCAAAATATCCCACGTAGGGCATCCTGGCACCATTGGCCGAGACGAGGGAGAAAAGTTCAGGAATTGGCCTCAACACAAAGCCACTAGGAGCAAGACGGTCACGAAAATATTTCTCTCCGACTGTTGTCACCTGGGAGCCTGGGTCCAAGAGACATGAAACCTCAACACCGGAAAAAGTTACAGTTACTGAGTAACATTCTCCAACCGTCTTTGACAGGAACTTCTGGTCTATTCCGGCAGTCGAGCCTCCCACGTCAACCTCCGCTGTATGGCTCACTACAGCAGAGGTTGATCGTTTAACTCCTGTGGGGGACGGCTGTCTTGACGTGGCCTCCCTTCAGTCTGCGGTGGGCGAGTCCCTGCTGCCGATACACCAGGTGTAAATCCTCTGTCTCGATATCTCCCACCGACGGTAGCCCTATAGGGACAATCTCTAGCGAAGTGCCCCGTGTAGCCACAGGCATAGCACGGTCCTCTGTTCCGCACTTGGCCGAACCTTGGTGGCATCTCTGGTGGGCCGGAAAACTGCTGTGGATGGAGAAGAGTGGGTGGCTGTGGAGGCCTAACGCCCTGGTATGCAGCAATTCCTGGCTGGGGGCAAGTGGTTGGCCGAACAACTTCCTGGACAGCCTTAACGACTCTCTCTGTCATCCTCTCGAAGGCATTGAGAAGTTCGCCCATAGAGTTGTTGTCCTTGTTCCCACACTGCACGGCGGCCTGATGAGCTGGTAAACTTGTGTTGATGGCTCTGTACCGGGCACCCTCTTGTCCCTCTCGCTTCAGCACGTATTCACGCAACTCCCGAAAGGACTTGACTTTGCCACTTTCGTACAGGTCTCGGCAAGTGTTCCTTATGTACGTGTCTTCAAGGCCTTCTATAAACTGCTCCGTTAGTGCAGCATTTGGGCTTGAGTAGAGCTTCTTGTCTCGTCGGGTGAGGCGCAAAAAACGCTTTTCTAAGTCAACCGCAAAATCTCGTACGCCCTCTCCGTGGAGTTGCTTTCGCTCCAGGAACAAACGCTGAAGCTCCCCAATGGCTAATTTCTCACCATAGGAGTCGTTTAGGAAAATTAACACTTCCCCGACTGCCTGTCCGTCAGACAGAAGGGCCTTTGCCTCTGATCTAGGCACGCCTCGTAAGTAGTCAGTAAGGAATGCGCCCCTCTGGTCAGGTGGTATGGAGTATCGCTGGAAGGCGTCTTTGATGGAGGTTACAAAGTCGCTGACTTCACTGGATTTGCCATCGAACGGAGTGATCTTTCGTTCAGGGGACATCACGAGCTGGGTGCGAGGTTTAGCAAGGAGCTCCAGCAGCTTATCCGTCATTGTTACCTGTGCCTCACTGGAAGGGTTCGGTGCTGGTTTCAACACGGTGAACTCATAATCTCCCCATCCGTCTGGAGTTGGGCCAATGAGTCCATCGTGGGAAGGAACGACTATCTTACTGCCATCGTCACTGCTAAACAGTAGTCCCTGTGCTGTAGGGTGCTCAGCTCGAAGGACTTCCAATGCAAGGGGACCATCGTCGGACTTAAGGGGGAACTGGTGTACACCTTCACTGCCCTTTACTTTTATGTACTTTACCATATTTGCGAATACTTTTGCACAACGTAGCCTTATAATGCAATACTTTCACTTTCTGAACACCTTTAAAATACACAAGTAAATTGCAATCTGCATGTACCTTTAAACCTTACAGCAGTCCACAAAACAAGAACCGACTTTACCAAATTTAGAAATCCGAAATAACAAAGTGTACCTTTTAAGAAAAGTACTAGTTTGTGGCTACACTTCAAAATTACCATTCACACCGTACACCTTTAAAACCTCAAGAGAAAATGCAACCCTGGTAATACAAGTGGGAAATTGTAACTAAATATCTCTCTTCTCCTTACTTTGTTTCTGATATGCACCTTTAAAATGGGGTACACCTTACATCAATATTTTAATAAAACACAAGTGCACCTTTAAGTTAGGCAGAACTGTCCGAACATCAAAATATTACCACTTTTTGCAAAGCAACAATTAAGTGCACCTTTGATATGCACCTTTAAAATGGGGTACACCTTACATCAATCTTTTAATAAAACACTAGTACACCTTTAAGTGAGGCAGAACTGTCCGAACATCAAAATATTACCACTTTTTGCAAGGCAAAAATGAAGTGCACCTTTGATATGCACCTTTAAAATGGAGTACACCTCACATCAATCCTTTAATAAAACACAAGTACACCTTTTAAGTGAGGCAGAACTGTCCGAGCATCAAACTATTTCCATTAAATCCTCTACTACTAAAATTTGTACCTTTATCATCTGGCCAATGCTCGACCAACAAACTACATAGTACATGTAACTCTCGAATAAACAATGCTTGTGCTCAAACCAATATTAAATCCTTGTAACTTTACGAATAATATTGAAATTTTCCTAACACAAGTTGGTCATCATCTGCTTAATGCACAAGCCTTGAATAATCTCATTTACATGTACTTGCATTCATCCATGAACCTGGAAAATGACAGTATACACAAAAAGGGTACAAATACTTCTTCCTGACGATTTTTGGCCTTAAAATTCTGCTGGGTCTCGACCTCACCGGACATTCAGCATGAACAGAGCTCCAACGATCCTGCCGACTACGCTTGTAGAGAGGGGGGGGCGTGGGGTTGCTCTCTCGGACGACACGCGCGGCCAGTTGCCAAGAGGCGCCGGGGTCAATCAATTAGGGCGGAGCACGAATCAGCTTCTGGAGGGGGACAGGGGAAAGGCACGCAGGTCCTCGTGGACGTGGAGCAAAGTCAGGCACAAGGAGTGGACCAGGAAACTGCAACTCCCTGTTCTGATTATTTATTTGCTCCAACTGTCTGGGCCCGAGGGCCACCTGTAATGATGGGACAGGCACTTAGTTATAATAGTTTCATAAAAAGGCTAAAATAATAACATACATGTGCAATGGCGATAAGTACAAATTCACAATTATCAGCCCTGCCCAGGCATGGCGACTGCATTGAACACCCAAGGATGGAATCACAAACAGCAAGGCCGGCCCTGCGCACTGACCGACCAACATGTGCACACGCTGACACACACCACAAACACTCTTTCCACCCCTTAAATGCACAACACCATCGCCATGCAGGCGTGAGCTAAACCATGTTTAACATAGGCCTAAAGGCATAATATCCAGATATCCAGTTCTATGCACATGTACACGTAGTCCGATTTACGTGCCTAAAATATCACTGCAACTGATCAGTCACGAGCAGCACTGAAAAGTTCATTCACACCGCAGCGCATCACAAGAGTTCATGCACGCGCACCGCACACGGTGTGTTATCGGTGCAGAGACGGGCTCAAGCCCCGTGCATTTCTCACAGCACTGCCTAAATCTCACGTTAAAAATCACTGCAAAAACTTCCTAACACTTCACAAAACTACTACCTAAATAATCTATAGTAGTGTGCTGACATAATAAAAGTCACATAAGTTAATGTTCATCTGGATATTATGTGAAATTAATGCATTAAAAATGACCTTAAAAAATACAATACTGTTACCTGTAATGATGGGACAGGCACTGCCGCGTCCTGTCCCGAACGCGTGGTTTTACTAGTTTTGAATTTCAACGTGTAGTTCGTGTTAACTAAATAATTTACTTTATATGGTTTAAAACGAACCTATGACAGCGAGCATTTTGTAAAACACATACATAATTATTATAGACACATTTGTATATTAAAACATAAGCATAATGTTCGTTTTCCTAGACTGAAACATAAATCAACTACGAGAGCCAAATTGCAACAGTTACAGCACTTATAGTCTCCTCTCAAGTCTATGCCTAGTACGTGACTAGTCTCCTCTCCAGTCACACAAAGGAAACCAGCAAACAAGCAATCAGAGATTGTTATTAAAAGAGAAAGGGAAGCAGGGAAAGGGAAACAGGAAAAAGACTAACACCCAAGCAAACACCCCTTACACCTATGACTTAGCACCCCCTCCCACCCCATGAGAGCATTGCTTGTCTGTTGTCGTTTTTTGTTTGTGATTTCCCCCCAGGTTCGACGCTTTAAACGTCGGTCTGTTCTTCACGAGGTGAACACTGATGAACCAGGCTCGGACAGTTAAGCTATACGTAAAAGACAACTCGATGTAAGGCTTTTTGTCAGTAATGTCATTTTCTGTCATACGGAAATTTAAGGGCATTCCAATAAGATATTTATTGATCTGCATCTCGTTTGAATTACTTATTGCAATTCGGTCGAAGTATGCACAACTGATGTAAATTCCCCCGTATTTAACACGAAAGGCACTATTCAAAAATAGTACGTAAGTCCCACTTCAGCAAAATTAGTTATTTTCTACGTTGTATTTCTTTCCATACTTTTCAGTATCTTATCCATTTAAACGTACCGATAATTCATATTTTTAGCCCCGTGAGTATTTTACGGTCGATACGGGCTTATAGGATTATACAAATCGTACTGTTTCGCACTTAGAATTGTCCTTGAACTGTCTTGAAATTGCACAACGACTGCATGCATCAATATCCTCTGTTCTTGGAGGTGAATGTTTTGCTATTTGGCCAAATGCATGTTTTACCTGCGCGCGAATGATATATTTTATACGCTAGTACGACGATTTCTAGTCATGTAGAACTAATATTGAAATATTCCGGCCCTGGATTTCATTTTCCAATAAACGCTTTCTTATATGATTCATATTCAGTTTGTTGTATAACGTTTAAACTGTACTACAACTCTGTGTAGTATTCATGATGCGCTATTTATGAACAGTCCTTCCTTAAAGTTCGGTTATTGAACCACGGCTTTTAACACTAACGTATTTGGGATTTTAAGACCATCTCGAGTGTATTGTGTTGGTTCTTGAAGTTTGGGATGGTTATTTGCCTGTAGAGGGCTATCTATATCCGCTGAGATTTTCAATTATGGGCCTATAATTTACTTTATACGCACCAACTTTACGTATGTTGCATCAGTGATTATCCACTCTGGCCTCTAAAGCAATGCTGTGCTTTATTAAACAGGTGTTGTGCCCCGTTCCTTTTTATCGACATACTACTTCTGCTCATTCAGTCAGATTGATATTTCATTTTCGACTAGTGAATGTATTTATGGCTATACTTCTCGTTTTTAATGATTCTGATGTTCACATGCATACATTTGTCCATTCCCTCCTTGTTTTCGAGATCCTGATCCCTAGTTTTTCGGATCTCGTAATAATTCATACAATTTAAGATTTTCCTCGAAGGTATTTTAAGTCACTTCCTTTGTTCACTTTCGCCCATTGCCTTCTTGTTCTTCCCGTCTTGTTCTTCCCTTCTCGATCCATAAAGTTCGGATCTTGTAAGGTTTTTCATCTTGTAATGTTTTTCATCCATAATTTTAAACTACTTAAACTTGCTTAATTCAGAGTAACGCTAAGCTCGCTTGTATTCTTAAAATCCCCATTAATCGTAATCTTCCATTTCCTCGTCATTTAAAAATTATGATAATCTGCTACAGAGTTTCTTGTCATAAGTAAATTAAGCCAACTTATATAGTTACTTAATTCGAAAGCTAACTCTAGGCTCATTTGCGTTTTATTCACGTGAACCTGCAGTGGCATTGGTAGTAAACATAAATACAGGCTTTTAAATACTTCTAGACTCGAACGAATAAGAAAGTGTTTAAAATTCCTGAATTAAAGGCACTCGTCTTTACTTTTTCTTGAACTGTCGAACCCACATTATGGGGGGGACGTTAATTATGCTTTCGTTAGTAGGCCTATGCTGTGAATAATTTGTTTACCTTTCGACTTCGGTTGAACACAACAAATACTCTTGTTGTGTTCCGTTGAACATGACCATTATATTGTATAAGTCATACATACATTATTTTAGCATTGTCTTTTTGAGTAGCAAATCTACCCTAACAAAGAATTGATACTCGACATACTTAACTATGTCCAATGCTTACTTAATTCACTGGAACCAAGAAACTACCCTTGTTTGGTCTTCAGCTTCGCAGGATTTTCTTTAAAGCAATATAATTGATTATATTTGGTGGCGATATGAAGCTCGGTATACGTATATAGGCGTAGTCTCAAAGACTGGAGGATCGCATCAAATAGATTTAACCGAGTCCCATCATCCCCTCTTAAAACAGTACCCCGTTAATGCACTCCCCGATCGTGCGTACCGAGGCCCTGTTGTAACGTTGCTTAGCAGAATAAAAATTCCCCGAGATCTCGGGACGATCATCCATCCGCCGCAGCAACATGCCTGCTTCCCGCAAAACGGGTTTTAGTTCAAGTACATATCATATACATTGGTGTTAAAAGCTGTTAATTTCCGTTATAAGGGTTGTAACGTGAACGAGACCAATATTACCGGGTGAATTTTGAAAGCCTAAAGCGCTTGGTTTCCAGAATAATGGCTCTGGTACTATTGTTATGCAAAATGCACATTCGAAACTTGAAAAGTTTAAAGGGCTGGTTAAGAAGGAACCTATTCATATACACTGGTGTATATATGCCAGAGAATAACTCGTCGAGAGTAACCTGTTGTACAGTTATGAAGAATTTGAATATTGAGTTGAAACGAACCGGACAATGTCCAGAGGCCTCTTGGGCTTGGTCAGGTGGGACCAATATGTTGTGTTTTTCGTTGTCTTTATGTGGATGCATGCATGTTTTCACTTTAGCTTAACCCCTCTGACAAATTCGGATTTGTTTCAAAACCCCGGGAACAAACCTAGGTAATGTGGTAATGATAAGGGGAGTGCGCCTCCTTTTGGTGTCCTAGGATGCACCCACGTTTCCTCCTAAAAACAAAGAAAAGATAAAAGGAGGTTTTTCGTGGCCTCCGAGCGCCAGCAGTTTTTGCTGCATGGACTGACGCCAAAAGCATTGCCATGTTCCTGGGCGAGTTCTCGATCCCAGAGATTTCTCTGATTGTCGTAGCACATGGAAATCTGTCATGCTTACTATTTTGCCTTGTTCGTGTTGTGTTCAGACATTCTTGATGTATTTATTTCACACGATAGACCTTTTCACTTTGTTGTTCAGTACGTTTTGGTGTTTACAATGTACTAATCTTACTCTTAATTGTTAAAATGTAGCCTATGTTTTTGAGTTTGAGTTGTTGAGAGCCGGACGATGTCCGAAGAGCCTAAAGGGCTTGGTTCCAGATGGATACCAGGAGAAGATGCTTTTTCGTTCTAATTACTTGCACTCACAAGATGCTTTTGTTTTAATTTTCTCGACCTTCCACAGGTGGAGGTATTACTAATACCATTTAACTTGATGATTATTCGTTGCAATGTACATTGTAGTTTTTTATAACATGTACTGTTGAAATAGGTTGAAAGGTGCTCGGCAATAGAGTTCCCGGCCACTATCCCATGCTGTATCAATAAAACATTTAAATAATATGTTCTTTGTTATTCGACTCATTCATTAGAATCAAACTGCTTTTCATTCGTATGAGCGAAGCGAAGGAGAATGAAACGATCAAGATGGTTTGCAATCCATTTAGGGGTGATCCTGCATTTCTTCAGAAGCTTTTGGCTGCAGCATGCACATTCCACCGACTCCAGGCAACTAACATAATATGACGTATGAATTCGCTTCGGCAGTATGTTCCCTTGTAATCTGAACAATGGGTTAAGTCAAAGAAACGACTCAAATAATGGACATTCTTTGATTCGCGTCCTCGCCCGTTCGAATCATATTTTACTAATTTCTCCTTAAAGGACGTATGAACTAGGATTTGTATTACATAAAACTACAGTACATGATGTGTTTAACACATTTAAATCAATTTCAGAGAATTTGATAGTTGCGTTTTGGTGTAATTGCAAGTTTTTTTATTTTTATGCTAATGAAATTTCCATATTCCTGAGCAAAGCCGTGATGTCATCTCAGGACAACAAAAGAAATCTCCATATACTTGTGTACAAAAGTTGGTGTAATTTTCAGTGGCTTCTTGATATCATGAACTGTATCAGTTTACTGAGTTTGTTTAGTATGTCATTCCCAACAATCCTGACAAGTTTGTTTGAGCCAAAAATTGATCAGTTGGGTACTGTTACTGTTTGAAATGTAATGTTTTTTCTTTGTTTTTCAACTGTGGGTTCCCTCCATGACTAGCTTTAAACAGCGCCCTCACCTGTCATGACAATTTTGAAGTAAAGAAAAAGGTCACTTCTTTCTGAAATAAAAACAAATTTGAGTTTGCCCCTTTGTCTGCAGCAGTTTGATCTTTTGATTTGTGTATAAAACCAGCTTGTTGTTAATTTTCACTTCACAAATCCTTTAAAGGGCCTGTGACATGCTAAACAACTTTGTGCCTAAGCTTTGCTTCATAATGACGGATTACTTGTTCAGCAAGACATAGGCTATTGTTCGTTTAAATGTAAAATCAATAAAAGGTGGCCTTTTTCAACTTTGAAGATTTCACTGCAATAAATCACAGACAGAGGGCGCTGTTTTGAGTGCATCACATAAGGAAGACAGAAGGGAAAAGTTAAGAAAAAACATAAGACTTCAAGTTGGACTTGTGGCAAATTGCTGCAGTTTCTACCCCCAGTTTTGTCATGGCTTACAGCAGGCAACTTGTAAAACAAACTCAAACAGCCATGGATTACAAAAGTTTCAGGAAAATTGAAAAAAAAGTGGAATATTTTGTGCACAGTTCAATGTGACTTTCCTGTGTTTGCCTCTTGTGACATCGTGACCTTGGTCATGAATATGCATATTCGCTTTAGCATAAAAACCTTTGTTTTAACCCCCAAAGCAAGCTCCAAATAGGATGTTTATGACTTTAACTGAGTAGAGTGGTTTTAAAGCATATATTTCATTGATAAAAATCCTAAATAAGGGGCCCTTTAAGAAAGGTACCATTTTACACACTCACAAAATCATGTGGTGTTTATACATGAACTATTGCTATCAACACCATGCATTAGCCGTGTTTTTCTTGTCAACTCATGAAGGAAAATTCTGGCTCGCTGCAAATAATGTAACGTGCTTTAAGTGTTGCACAACATTTACCAGTTTACGGTGGCAGAGCTAGCACCACTTTACAAAGAGACTGCTGTAACTTATAAATTCCTGCCTAAGAATTAGCTGGGAAATCCCGAGAGTTAATATATTTTCTTGAAGATTTCACCCAAAGTGCTCAAAAAAGGTACGCCAGAGCTTTCCCAGATTCGAAAGAATCAATACCAGGCAGCAAACAAGATATTAATCCTCTTACCAACAACGCCACCAAATGGTTTGTCTTTGAGTGCTGATACGGGTCTCTGGGAGAAAATGTCTGCCTGCTTGACGAGCGCTTCCTTAACGACGTGGATGTCACTCAGGACAACAGCAGCCGCCTTTCCCGGGACCAGTCGAACCGACATGACACTGCCGTAACGTTGCGCCCAGTGTGTGAGAACGTCGTGTATATGTCGGTTGTTCTTTTTTTCTTTCACCAAAGTGAGAAAGTTTCCAACAACGGGCCAGGCTTTCGGTCCCGGTGGTAGCTTTGCTCCTGGGTTTTGTAGCAATTTCCATATTACGATCGCAACCAAAACTAAAAGACCAGCTGACCGGAGAGTGAGGTTGTCCTTAAAGTTGGACGAATTTGCTGGGGCTGGATCCTCCATGATATCGTCTACTATAGTACTAGAGAGGTGTAGTGCCAATGTAAAATTATGCCTAAAAACGCCAGTTCGTGTACTGTATGTAGCCTACATGTACATGTGCACCAATGATCGCTTGGTGTACATAATATGTACACCAAGCGATCATTGGTGCAATTGACCGTATAACGCCTTATCACGCATACAGAAGGTCAGGTTCAAGCAACATTATTAGGGCTTGACATCCTGGATTTGTTTGTAAAGGCCTGTATAAAACTAGACTTTGATGTGCCCAGTAGTTGTGTGGTTGTATACTTTACCAGACACCATGAAAAGAGCAGAAAGATGTTCTTTTTTATTACTAAGAGAGAGAAAAATTAGTCGCTCGTTCTTACTTCCAGCCGATGTGCATACCGTCCCAAACACGTGGAAACTACGGCTCACAGGGACTGTTCCCACTGCTGTACACAGACCGCTGTGAATGTCGTTCGTTCCGTGAGAAAACCACCGATCGCATATATGCACCAGTATTTACTTCAAAAGGGCTTTATTGTGAGCCACAACTCCACCGTTTTTTTTTTAATAAAAAAGGTAATAGTAGATTATTCTCATATTACATCAAGTGTTTTCACGTTTGTATTTTGAATTACAAGGACAAAACGGGCATGATGAACATTCACTCTGTATATTTTCCATTCAATACTGCACAGGCCGTTTTGTGTTCTTTTTAGGATGACGTCAAAACCTGTTTATGAACAAACCAAGTGACCTCGAGCGTTTCAGATTTTCGGGTTAAGAGGGTCGGAACTGCTTTGCGTTTTAAGCAAAAGGCTGTCGATTTTTTGTAGAAAACAAGTTGTGATGGTGTTGTAGACTCAACACCTCCATGACAAACAGGAAAACTTAAAAGAAAAAAGGACGGGGGGATGCTGTAAGCTTTCGGCTGCAGCCCACACATTCCACCACCGTCTCCAGCGATGTATAGAGCTTCTGCACCGGCGGCCATGACAGGGGGCAGGTTTTCTTATTTAAATGATGTAACAATAGAACCACAAAGCACCTACTCATGCATGACACGGTGAAAATGTGACTGCACCCCGTCTTGGCGCTGTGCAAAGGCTCTATTGGCATTGAAGGAGGGCAGGCCAAGTCGAAATTGGCTTATTCTGGAATTGACTTTTTTTCGTATGCTTTTAAATCTTACCCTCTTGGACAAAGCTACTAAAAGTCACTTAAAAAATCGTCAGGCCTCGTTAAGCATGACCTGAAATTTTGGTTTAAAACAGTTGTAGGACACGGACGTGGTATCAGTAATCTATCTGTCATGATTGCGCTCATCCTCTTGCAACAGTGCCCCTTTAACGCACTCCCTAACTCCTGCGTACAGTGGCCCTGTTGAAAAAGGCCCCATTTGGCGGTGGGACTAGCGACAGAAATCTTGTCGCCTCTGCTGGACCAATCAGGACGCTTGCAGTGCATTGTAGCACGATTGCAGGCATTCAAATGTAACGCGCGCAGATTGTAAACACCGTGCATGCATGTGATACAATACTCGGTAATGCTGGCCGTTGTCCGCGTCGGCGATTGGCTGCTATTTAAAGAATACTGGGGAATCCGTTCCATTACATTCGTCAGCATGCATCCCTGTTATTAATTTGAAAAACTGCGGAGTAAATAAAGTTCGTCGTTTGAAAGTTTGGTAGGAATGGGACAGTCATAAGGAACGGAACCCAATACAATTTCTGGAAAGTATAGAAATTGTTTCTTTTCGGCATAACATGACCGAATTGATTAAATTACATCAAAATGACTCGGGCGTGAGTTGGCTCAAGACAACAGCCGGCTCGCTCCACAGATTTGCGTGTATTTCCTCAGGGTATTGTCACGTCGCTTCGCATAGTGGAAATTCCCTGAGATCTCAGGATGATACTGCACAGGCCGTTTTGTGTTCTTCTCAGGATGACGTCAAAACCCTGTTTATGAACAAACCAAGTGACCTCGAGTGTTTCAGATTTTCGGGTTAAGAGGGTCGGAACTGCTTTGCGTTTTAAGCAAAAGGCTGTCGATTTTTTGTAGAAAACAAGTTGTGATGGTGTTGTAGACTCAACACCTCCATGATAAACAGGAAAACTTAAAAAAATGTGCATGACGGGGGGATGCTGTAAGCTCACACATTCCACCACCGTCTCCAGCGATATATAGAACTTCTGCACCGGCGGCCATGACAGGGGGCAGATTTTCTTATTTAAATGATGTAACTATAGAACCACAAAGCACCTAATCATGCATGACACGGTGAAAATGTGACTGCCCCCTGTCTTGGCGCTGTGCAAAGGATTGGCATTGAAGGAGGGCAGGCCAAGTCGAAAGTGGCTTATTCTGGAAATTTTGACTTTTTTTCGTATGCTTTTAAATCCTACCCTCTTGGACAAAGCTACTAAAAGTCACTAAACAAAATCGTCAGGCCTCGTTTAGCATGACCTGAAATTTAGGTTTAAAATAGTTGTAGGACACGGACGTGGTATCAGTTATCTATCCGTCATGATTGCGCTCGGCCCGCATGTATACGCTTTCAAGAGCCGAGCGACTTTATGTTTCTGGGCTTTCTAGAAACTTGGGGACCAACATAAATACATTCTGAGATCTCAGGGAATTTCCACTCTCGGTACGCACGATCGGGGAGTGCGTTAAAGGGGCACTGCTGCAAGAGGATGCATAAATATGACATATCAACCATAGGTACAATTTCCACACAAATAACAGTGCGGGGAAAAGGTGCATTTTTTTTTGCTGTTCAGTGTATATTTATTCACTCACAAACTTAACCCTATGCACTAAACATAATATGCATATTATCTGTGGTATTATTGTTAAGCTAATTATTAGTTCATGTTGTATTTGTGCACTGTGCGTAAACTTGCAATAGACTGTTATATGACCCAACACATAGTACACTACACGGCAAACACCTTATGCACTAAATTTACTTTAAGCAGACAGAACATTGTTAAGCAATTAGTTGTATTTGTGCACTGTGCGTAAACTTGCAATAGACTGTTACATGACCCGACACATACACTACACGGCAAACACCTTATGCACTAAATTTACTTTAAGCATACAGAACATTGTTAAACAATTAGTTGTATTTGTGCACTGTGCGTAAACTTGCAATAGACTGTTACATGACCCGACACAGTATACACTTCACGGCAAACACCTTATGTACTAAATTTACTTTAAGCAGACAGAACATTGTTAAGCAATTAGTTGTATTTGTGCACTGTGCGTAAACTTGCAATAGACTGTTACATGACCCGACACAGTACACTTCACGGCAAACACCTTATGCACTAAATTTACTTTAAGCAGACAGAACATTGTTAAGCAATTAGTTGTATTTGTGCACTGTGCGTAAACTTGAAATAGACTGTTATATGACCCAACACAGTACACTACACGGCAAACACCTTATGCACTAAATTTACTTTAAGCAGACAGAACAGAAATATATTGCTTAAAGCTTATGGCTAAAACTGAGTAATACATGCAGACAAACCTACACAACATTTAAAGTGAAAAATCTGGAATGCACTCTCTGTACACCTCGGAACAAGACATAACTTCAATCTTTAAAATAATTGTCGTTCATAAGGGCTTGATTATTATTTTAACTTTAAGGTAGAAAACATGATTGGTAAACTGTTAAAAAGGCGTCATATCCACTCGTGATTAGAATCCCATGTTGATAAAACTGCCCTGTAGAAATTTCAGAAATACTTCTGAAAACTTGAAGAATCCATGCATGGTTTTTGTGTTGAGTTGAATGATAAAAAAGTATTTTGCAAAAGACTTTTTTATACTAGAAAACTACCTTCAAGGCAATTCAAATTTACACTTCAGAGACTTTGAGGGCTTGTAATGCTTCACGTATTCAAGTTGTTTGATTTTAAACACATGTTTTTCAAGCATCATTGATGGAAGCGTAATTCCTGAAAAAGTGATTGCAATGCCATTCTCAGTAAGTGTGTATAGGGTCCCCAAAACCCTCGGTTTCGGACGTACTCAATAAGTACGTCCGAAACCGAGATAATTTTGTATGTACCACGCATATTAAAAAAAACATGTGTTTAAAATCAAACAACTTGAATACGTGAAGCATTACAAACCCTCAAAGTGTATATAGGGGTTGTTCCAAATCTCGGCTTCATATCCGTCTCCGGCTCCATCTCCATCTGGTTTACATGGAGCCGGAGCCTGAGCCTGAGCCCAAGTCGAGATTTGGAAAAAGGCAATGACTTTGGGACAGGGCCAAAACAAATAATTTTCTCTATGAAATAATTTTCTCATCTGGCAGAAAATGTTCACTGGGGTGTATTTTACCCTCTGCCATAGCGACCACTAGGCCTACACATTGGCAAGTGAACTGGACCACAATAATGCCCTAATATAACCCACCCAGGGCACTGCCTCAAGAGGGAGAAGAAGGCTGACCTTTGTGGACCAGCTCAAGAGGGACATTGATCTCACATCTGCAGAGGAGCTGCGCACCTGCATGGTAGATCGAGACAGCTGGAGGAAGAGGACTCAGGGACTGGCTCGTGATATCGTCACTACCTACATGTAAGCGATCCCGACACAATGATGATGATAACCCTACTGTATTATGCAAATTAGAAGTCTTACCATTGTTGGATTGGGTGAACGGATAATCGGACCACATACCGGAAAGGTACAGGTGTGCGCTGAAACAATTCGGGCCGGTCTGACCGTACACCATAGACTGGAGCAAATCAAACTTGTTTGATTTTTCCGGATCCGGTGTTCCGGTGTCCGATAAATCTCAAAGGTGTGCGGTGGGCTTTAGTCGCGTACAGCAAAACAGCTGATTAAGTATTAAGGCGCGGATAATAAAACATCTGTTTAAAATATTTTGTAATGAGCGCTTAAACACGTTGCTTATAGTAATACGCACACAAGTCCGTTTTATCCGGTCTAATATCTAGACGCGCACAGAGATAAGCACCCGTTAGACACCTTTCGTAGTTACAGGCCACAATTTTTTGTAAATCTGCATGTCAATAAAATGTATTTCTTGAAATGTCTCTTGCAGTGATTCTTACAGCTGTTTATCACATTCTTATGTGACTTAAGCCGGAAGAAACCCATTCATCGAATAACTCGTTCAAAACACTTTGAATTTGGTAAGGGTATGAATAATTTTGGGCTCAACTGTACATGTACGAGTAATTACGCAAAGCGAGTTAGGCTATGTGCTTTTTGATAACCGTAACTGTAATAGGAACATGTACCTAGCATGGATTTAAGCGATAAAAATCCCACTCATTTTCGGGCCTTTAACACCTTAACGTTTGACTGCGCAAACTTGAAACTCCTCTGGAACGAATGCGAGGCCGCTGATGCCGATCAGCTTTTGGAGGGGTGCTCCTGAAGGTAACTTGAAGGTGAACCGCTGGAAGAGGTTGGTTACGAAGAGAAACAGCTCCATCTTAGCTAGACTCTCACCGAGGCAATTCCGACGACCTTGAAGATACCAGCAAATATTATAACGTTGGTGCACTAGCCCAGGTTGGACTCCGTACCGCATACTCGTAATGCAATGAAGACGACGTCCAACCTGGGCTAGTTGGTGCACCTTAATTAATGCAAAAGTATCTATACTATACAGACCGTGTGACATTTGTTCAGCGCCATTAATTGAAACCATATCTTGACCAAATACTGTGAATTTGTGGATAACAAGGCACTGATCAACCAATCATTTGAAAATCACTTTGCTTAGGGGCATGATCATGCTATAATTTGCTCAAGGAACGATGTCACAGATCACACAATTCAAAGCCAATCTGACCAGTGACCATATTTCTAATCCAAATTTATAAACAACATGATTCGTGCAAACAGAAATATAGAGTACTAAAGTGAAAACGTCACCCTTTGTGTGCACCATGGTCATTATTGGGTATATACACTAACAACAGTGAACTGTTTCCCTATATACTTTAACAATGGACGTTTCAGTCTTACTATGGGAACTGACGTCACACTTTAGTAGTCTATACTCGCACTCCTTGGCTGCGTTCGGGCATACAGTTCTCGCTACTCCGGAGTAATGCACTCGGGTCACATTACGCGAACGGCAAGTCCGCAGTCCGCATGCGCGAATGGTCATCATTCAAGATGGCCGTCTCTTGCCATGACTACACAAAAAACGCTGTTTCACTGCTCACAAGAAACTGAAGAAAATACAGACCGAAAGTCGTGAGAACCTTTGATGCCGTCTAAAACAAACCTTAGTGCTGAGTTGTTGTTTCAGTTATCCAGTTGACACGTTGAGCAAATTCATCAAAAATCCCACCCATATTCCGCCATCTTCGTACAAATCACATGGCACTCGTCAGGAGTAAGAGCACACTCCCCATTTGTTGGGGAGTAGCGAGAGCATGCTCTCATTGACCCGAGTGTCGTTATTCTTGCCGTTCGCGTGCGCAGGAGTATACTCGTGTTAACACGAGTACATGCCCGAATGCAGCCCTAATGTTTTGATGCCTGTTGTGACGTCAGAGTTAACACTGTCGATATATTATGCTCCCTATCTACTTATCTTGGCCAAGTAACACAAATGTCGTGCCTCAGACTGAGGTCCATGTCCTCTTTTTCATCTCAAAATGTCCCGAGGCACACGGTGCAGTTGGTTCAGGATGAACGCGAACCAAACCCAATTTTGCTTATCATTTTCAAGACAATTGAGGCCAGTCAATACATTACTCTGGTATCACTAAAAAGCGTGCAGGGCTTCTGGTTTGATGAATGATAAGGTATAATTGTAATTTGGGTGGTATAATGCATTTGAACAGCCACAATATGCTATATAGCCATACCTATGGAGAAGGGAATGAAGGCCTCTGGCGTGACGACTTTCTGTCCGTCTTCGGTCAGGAATCGACTCGGGTCAAACTCATCGGGTCGTTCCCAGATCTTCGGGTCGTGCATTACTGCCCACAGGTTCACCAGAACGGCTGCACGAATTCATCAGAATAAGGACATTGACCAACCTTCCGCTTAGTATAGTGGAACAGGCAATTAAAGTATCTACTCACAAAAAATACTACTCAAACGAAAGTTCTATTTTTTGTTCGGTCTCGATTTTTTTCTACAGTCATTCCCAAAAGTTGGGGTCATGCATCACCGCCCATAGGCTGATGGTAGATTCAAATACATTGTGTCAGTACTGAGATTAGAAATGTTTCAATTTCAATTCAATTACATTTATTTTGCACTCAATCAGATAAATCAAAACAGTTTGTTGCTTTTTTCTCTGTATATGTCATATTGTTAAAACTGTACATTCACAATCTTATATACGAAAACATTCTTTGCTATTAGGGAATACAGCCTTGGAAAAAATATTGGACCACAACGCCTTGAACTAATAATAAAATCACTCCTGTTCGGCAGCAACTGCAGGGGGTTATGTTTATCATGTTTGGACTTAGACGTTGTAAGTTGTTAGCCCACTTTCCACAACAAAAACGTTTTTTTATTTATTTTTGTTGTTAGTTTGAAGGTGGTCCAATAATTTTTTTCCAAGGCTGTATATTACCCGTCTTAAATTTAAATAGGATCAATTGGAAAATGTGTTTTGTCAATTTCTGAAACAGCAGCATCACACAAAATACAATTTTGAAGAACGTCAGTATATCCTGCAGAAATGTCACCTCCACACAGTGCATCAAAATTCTGCCTATTTGTGGCATTTATTTTGGACATTAATTTGTTGGTGGCTTCGTAGCTTCCAATGCCTTCCCCTGAGCATTAGAATAAGCAGTATGGTACGAGTTGGTAATTATAAAAATAACCATCTTGTTTCCGAAAAGAAGGCACTTCCGGTTTGTGCCTGTTATTAGGTGATCGGGCCAACAGCCCGATCACCTATTACTCTCGTACGATTTCTTTTTTAGGTGATCGGGCCAACAGCCCGATCACCTATTACTCTCGTACGATTTCTTTGTCTTTTTAGGTGATCGGGCCAACAGCCCGATCACCTATTACTCTCGTACGATTTCTTTATTTTTTTTTTTTTTTTTCTTTTTCTTTTTCTTCTTCCACTCAAACGTTTCCAGAGCTTTTCTTCAAAACGGTTCAAGCTATCAACTTAAAACTTGGTAGGAACATCAACCCCAATGTGAAGATGTGCATACAAGTGTGACGTCATTGTGACGTCATTAGGTATCAAATTACAAACCAAAAATGACCAAAATATGCATGTTTTAAAATGCTTCCGTCTGGAAAACCACGTGACCCATGATCTTCGTATTTGACAGGCTTATATATCAGATCATGGCCTACAATTTTCTTCGTGTGGGCATTTTCATCTGACCCTTCCTTCTGGGGTCAATCTGAGGTCAAAGTTCAACGAAAACGAAAATCTCAATTTTTGCACTTATTGAGCAACAATGCCCATCAAACCAAGCTGAATCTTTAAGAAACTAAGTACAGGCATAGGTCCTATAGCAGACTTTCACCAGGGTGTTTAATATTATGATGGCATCAAGCGTGACGTCATCGTGACGTCATCAAGTGTCAAATTACACCTCCCAAAAAACCAAAATGTGCATATTTTAAAATGCTTCCGTCTCGAAAACCACGTGACCCAGGATCTTCGTATTTGGCAGGTTTATAGATGACATTCTGTTCTACAACTTTCTTTGTGTGGGCATTGTCATCTGACCCTTCCTTCTGGGGTCAATTGGAGGTCAAAGTTCAACGAAAACGGAAATCTCAGTTTTTACACTTACCAGTAACAATGCCCATCAAACCAAGCTGAATCGTTAGTAAATTAGATACAGACATAGGCCCTACGGCAGACTTTCACCAGCATGTATAGTATCATGACGTCATCAGGTGTCAAATTACAAAAATTCAAAGGTTATTATTTTCAAAATTCATATCTCAAGAACCGTAATACTGTTCCACAGACGGACTACTTCTGTTATCGTAAACAGAGAGCCCCATATACTCCACACACAGCGCCCGTGGTTACTGCACATTCCTATGGGCACACACAACTTCCGGCGAGTTCGTGTCAGTGATACACACTTCAACGCTAAAACGAATCGGGCTAAATAAGATCGGAACACTTCGGGTAAAGATTTGCGCGTTCTGATTGGCCGGTTGGCTTAGAAACGTCATCATCGGAAAATAGTATGCTTCCAGCTAGCCTGGGGTCCATTCGCGTACAAAATCGACCGCGGGTTGCAACTTTTGCGATCAAAAACATTTTTTCTCGTCCATAAAGCGATCCATAATCAACGTGAATCACCAAGCGACAAGGTATGTATACAAAAGTAGACATTAAACAATCCTACCATACTGACAAAAAGTCCGTAAGGCCTACCATTTGTCGCAAAAATGTACTTTTAGGAGGGCATGTTGAGCAGGAATCCGAGACTTCGCTCGCGTGCAATGTCCACACCGACGTACGACCGAGTTCCACGCCGTGTGTAGGGCAGGGACGTACGGCGGTGGTGTGCCCACTGCATACGCGATGATCTCGTAATTCCCGTGAAACAAGCAATGATGCAGCGTTAGAAAACCTGCGTTTTACGTCAATCTGTGCAAAATTGTGTGCCAATTTTGTAACTGATATTGAATTTATTAACATTCAAAGACAATACGTGATATCAGATACACCAATTAAAGATATTTAGTTGTTACTTAACAAATGAAGGCAAATAATTTGTTGAGTAATATTATTCTTTGTCAATTATTTTTGCAGCTTTTCTGTGGTCCTCGTCCTGTGACCGTACCACCAGTGAGCCTGAAAATGAAAAAGGGTAGTACGAGTCCCTTGATGATGCAGAATCGTCATCCATAGTTGAGCCTCCTGCCCGTAGTAACATCTGTAATTACTATTATTTGTAAAGATTTAAATATAACCTCTAGGCTCCACATCCGTTTGTTTTGATCAAAACATAAATTATTTATCTCTGAAGAATAATACGTCATTCTCTTCTCTGTTTTGTATTTATTGTAACTTTGTAAGCAATTTGGAAAGTTGTACAGTTTGTGTGTGGATGCGCTTCCTGTCATTCTTTTTTGCTGCCCTCAATCCACACCTCTCCAAAATAGTATTGGCTTGGTAATTAACACATACAGTGATTGATTATGTCAATTAAATTATTGATGCAAGTCCCAATCTTGACAATAGACAGATTTGATTATATCAGTATCTCTTATCAATCTATTTTTCAACATTAATTGGGGAAAAATAAGGTTCCCTTAACAATCAACATTTTTGCATAAATTATGCAAATTATGGGATTTCAATATAAACTAATTATCTGTAGTTAAGCAGGTTTGATTATTACAATGTCTTGCATCATTTAATTAAAGTAAATACTTTAATTAAATGATGCAAGATGCATTGTAATAATCAAACCTGCTTAAGATAAATTTGAGAAAAATGAGTTTTCCCTTGAAAATTTACCGTTTTTGCATAAATTATTAATTTATTATGCAAATGAGGTATTTAAAATATAAATTAATTATCTGTCCTTGTACATATATTAATAACTGTTGTTTGTACCAACTTTGGGCCATCCAGGATAGAGTTGAGCAAAGATATATAACCAAAAGTATAAGCCACAGTGACCATTGTCGGTGCCAAATTAGAAATAAAGAAAAACATAGGATAACCTTTGACCTGCCGATGAATTTTTACCCTGTTTTCAATTATCCAAACCGACTGTAGCTTCGCAATGCAAAATCCGATTTGAAAAAAATAAACAGATTTCTTCTAGTCAATAACCACTCTTTCAATTGACACTGATTTTAAATCGATGTGGGCTTTAAAATAAAAGGGTTGAAACTGCCTAAATTATAATTATAGATACTTGAAAAATTCTTTCACAACATGATGGCTGCGTTCGGGCGTTTACTCGTGTTAACACGAGTATACTCCTGCGCGCGCGAATGGCAAGAATAACGACACTCGGGTCAGTGAGAGTATGCTCTCGGTACTCCCCAACAAATGGGGAGTGTGCTCTTACTCCCGACGAATGCCATGTGATTATACCATGGAGGAAGGAATTATACGAAGATGGCGGGATATAGGTTGGATTTTTGGTGAATTTGCTAAACGTGTCAACTGGATAACTGAAACAATAACTCACTAAGGTTTGTTTTGGACGGCATCAAAGGTTCTCACGACTTACGGCCTGTATTTCCTCAGTTTCTTTTGAGCAGTAAAACGGCGTTTTTTTGTGCAGTGATGGCAAGAGACGGCCATCTTCACCGATTGCCATTCGCGCATGCGGAATGCCGACTCGCCGTTCGCGTGATGTGACCCGAGTACAATGCGCACGCATTACTCCCGAGTAACGAGAACTGCACGCCCGAACGCAGCCGATAAGTCTAAATGAACTGAACAAATCATACGATGTCATGACCCCTGTGTGACGCCTACTTCCGGTCCAAACCGGAAGTTTTTCGAAAATGTGCAAATTTTTAGCATTTTTAATGCAAATAGATTCAAAGTGGTAGTGAATTTGACCATATTTCTACGGAACGAAATGTTTCCACACATGTGGACCTTTTGACTATACCATTGGTGACGTCATGACATGGACGGTGGTTACGTAATGTGGTGTCAAATTACGCAAATTTGGAGCTGAGATGTTTTAAAATGCTGTATCTTGAAAACTACAACAGATATTGGTATGATTCCTTCGCCACATTTAAGAACTTGATGTTCAACATATTGTTCAACAATTTGTGCACAAAATTGTGACGTCATGATGTCGTCACAGGTGTCACATTACAAGATTTCAAAGATTATTATTTCAACAATTCATATCTCAAAACGGTGCAAGCTATCAACCCCCCAGCTATGGCGGATATGCAGGGAGGAGATATTAGTTACCGGATTAGTGTATACAGCAGCCGATTTCACGAAACTTTACGCAATTGCGCAAGTCCACCTACGCCATAAGTTATTGCGCAAGTAATGGCGTAAGTGGACTTGCGCAATTGAGTAAAGTTTCGTGAAATCGGCTGCTGAACTTCCATTTTTGCCATTCCACAGGTGATAACAACGTCTGAAATTCATCACAAAATGTTCATTTACCCCGATCACCTGGCGTTTGTAACAACAAACGTCATACCTCTAGTTTTTTTTTTCTTCTTCCACTCAAACGTTTCCAGAGGTTTTCTTCAAAACGGTTCAAGCTATCAACTTAAAACTTGGTAGGAACATCAACCCCAATGTGAAGATGTGCATACAAGTGTGACGTCATTGTGACGTCATTAGGTATCAAATTACAAACCAAAAATGACCAAAATATGCATGTTTTAAAATGCTTCCGTCTGGAAAACCACGTGACCCATGATCTTCGTATTTGACAGGCTTATATATCAGATCATGGCCTACAATTTTCTTCGTGTGGGCATTTTCATCTGACCCTTCCTTCTGGGGTCAATCTGAGGTCAAAGTTCAACGAAAACGAAAATCTCAATTTTTGCACTTATTGAGCAACAATGCCCATCAAACCAAGCTGAATCTTTAAGAAACTAAGTACAGGCATAGGTCCTATAGCAGACTTTCACCAGCGTGTTTAATATTATGATGGCATCAAGCGTGACGTCATCGTGACGTCATCAAGTATCAAATTACACCTCCCAAAAAACCAAAATATGCATATTTTAAAATGCTTCCGTCTCGAAAACCACGTGACCCAGGATCTTCGTATTTGGCAGGTTTATAGATGACATTCTGTGCTACAACTTTCTTTGTGTGGGCATTTTCATCTGACCCTTCCTTCTGGGGTCAATTGGAGGTCAAAGTTCAACGAAAACGGAAATCTCAGTTTTTACACTTACCAGTAACAATGCCCATCAAACCAAGCTGAATCGTTAGTAAATTAGATACAGACATAGGCCCTACGGCAGACTTTCACCAGCATGTATAGTATCATGACGTCATCAGGTGTCAAATTACAAAAATTCAAAGGTTATTATTTTCAAAATTCATATCTCAAGAACCGTAATACTGTTCCACAGACGGACTACTTCTGTTATCGTAAACAGAGAGCCCCATATACTCCACACACAGCGCCCGTGGTTACTGCACATTCCTATGGGCACACACAACTTCCGGCGAGTTCGTGTCAGTGGTACACACTTCAACGCTAAAACGAATCGGGCTAAATAAGATCGGAACACTTCGGGTAAAGATTTGCGCGTTCTGATTGGCCGGTTGGCTTAGAAACGTCATCATCGGAAAAGAGTATGTTTCCAGCTAGCCTGGGGTCCATTCGCGTACAAAATCGACCGCGGGTTGCAACATTTGCGATCAAAAACATTTGTTCTCGTCCATAAAGCGATCCATAATCAACGTGAATCACCAAGCGACAAGGTATGTATACAAAAGTAGACATTAAACAATCCTACCATACTGACAAAAAGTCCGTAAGGCCTACCATTTGTCGCAAAAATGTACTTTTAGGAGGGCATGTTGAGCAGGAATCCGAGACTTCGCTCGCGTGCAATGTCCACACCGACGTACGACCGAGTTCCACGCCGTGTGTAGGGCCGGGACGTACGGCGGTGGTGTGCCCACTGCATACGCGATGATCTCGTAATTCCCGTGAAACAAGCAATGATGCAGCGTTAGAAAACCTGCGTTTTACGTCAATCTGTGCAAAATTGTGTGCCAATTTTGTAACTGATATTGAATTTATTAACATTCAAAGACAATACGTGATATCAGATACACCAATTAAAGATATTTAGTTGTTACTTAACAAATGAAGGCAAATAATTTGTTGAGTAATATTATTCTTTGTCAATTATTTTTGCAGCTTTTCTGTGGTCCTCGTCCTGTGACATACCACCAGTGAGCCTGAAGATGAAAAAGGGTAGTACGAGTCCCTTGATGATGCAGAATCGTCATCCATAGTTGAGCCTCCTGCCCGTAGTAACATCTGTAATTACTATTATTTGTAAAGATTTAAATATAACCTCTAGGCTCCACATCCGTTTGTTTTGATCAAAACATAAATTATTTATCTCTGAAGAATAATACGTCATTCTCTTCTCTGTTTTGTATTTAATGTAACTTTGTAAGCAATTTGGAAAGTTGTACAGTTTGTGTGTGGATGCGCTACCTGTCATTCTTTTTTGCTGCCCTCAATCCACACCTCTCCAAAATAGTATTGGCTTGGTAATTAACACATACAGTGATTGATTATGTCAATTAAATTATTGATGCAAGTCCCAATCTTGACTATAGACAGATTTGATTATATCAGTATCTCTTATCAATCTATTTTTCAACATTAATTGGGGAAAAATAAGGTTCCCTTAACAATCAACATTTTTGCATAAATTATGCAAATTATGGGATTTCAATATAAACTAATTATCTGTAGTTAAGCAGGTTTGATTATTACAATGTCTTGCATCATTTAATTAAAGTAAATACTTTAATTAAATGATGCAAGATGCATTGTAATAATCAAACCTGCTTAAGATAAATTTGAGAAAAATGAGTTTTCCCTTGAAAATTGACCGTTTTTGCATAAATTATTAATTTATTATGCAAATGAGGTATTTAAAATATAAATTAATTATCTGTCCTTGTACATATATTAATAACTGTTGTTTGTACAAACTTTGGGCCATCCAGGATAGAGTTGAGCAAAGATATATAACCAAAAGTATAAGCCACAGTGACCATTGTCGGTGCCAAATTAGAAATAAAGAAAAACATGGGATAACCTTTGACCTGCCGATGAATTTTTACCCTGTTTTCAATTATCCAAACCGACTGTAGCTTCGCAATGCAAAATCCGATTTGAAAAAAATAAACAGATTTCTTCTAGTCAATAACCACTCTTTCAATTGACACTGATTTTAAATCGATGTGGGCTTTAAAATAAAAGGGTTGAAACTGCCTAAATTATAATTATAGATACTTGAACAATTCTTTCACAACATGATAAGTCTAAATGAACTGAACAAATCATACGATGTCATGACCCACGTGTGACGCCTACTTCCGGTCCAAACCGAAAGTTCTTCGAAAATGTGCAAATTTTTAGCATTTTTAATGCAAATAGATTCAAAGTGGTAGTGAATTTGACCATATTTCTACGGAACGAAATGTTTCCACACATGTGGACCTTTTGACTATACCATTGGTGACGTCATGACATGGACGGTGGTTACGTAATGTGGTGTCAAATTACGCAAATTTGGAGCTGAGATGTTTTAAAATGCTGTATCTTGAAAACTACAACAGATATTGGTATGATTCCTTCGCCACATTTAAGAACTTGATGTTCAACATATTGTTCAACAATTTGTGCACAAAATTGTGACGTCATGATGTCGTCACAGGTGTCACATTACAAGATTTCAAAGATTATTATTTCAACAATTCATATCTCAAAACGGTGCAAGCTATCAACCCCCAGCTATGGCGGATATGCAGGGAGGAGATATTAGTTACCGGATTAGTGTATACAGCAGCCGATTTCACGAAACTTTACGCAATTGCGCAAGTCCACCTACGCCATAAGTTATTGCGCAAGTAATGGCGTAAGTGGACTTGCGCAATTGAGTAAAGTTTCGTGAAATCGGCTGCTGAACTTCCATTTTTGCCATTCCACAGGTGATAACAACGTCTGAAATTCATCACAAAATGTTCATTTACCCCGATCACCTGGCGTTTGTAACAACAAACGTCATACCTCTAGTTTTTTTTTTTTTTTTTTTTTTTTCTTTTTCCACTCAAACGTTTCCAGAGCTTTTCTTCAAAACGGTTCAAGCTATCAACTTGAAACTTTGTAGGAACATCAACCCCAATGTGAAGGTGTGCATACAAGGGTGACGTCATTGTGACGTCATTGGGTATCAAATTACAACCCAAAAATGACTAAAATATGCATGTTTTAAAATGCTTCCGTCTGGAAAACCACGTGACCCATGATTTTCGTATTTAGCAGGCTTATAGATAAGATCATGGCCTACGATTTTCTTCGTGTGGGCATTTTCATCTGACCCTTCCTTCTGGGGTCAATCTGAGGTCAAAGTTCAACGAAAACGAAAATCGCAATTTTTGCACTTATTGAGCAACAATGCCCATCAAACCAAGCTGAATCTTTAAGTAACTAAGTACAGGCATAGGTCCTATGGCAGACTTTCACCAGCGTGTATAATATTATGATGGCATCAAGCGTGACGTCATCGTGACGTCATCAAGTATCAAATTACACCCCCCAAAAAACCAAAATATGCATATTTTAAAATGCTTCCGTCTTGAAAACCACGTGACCCAGGATCTTCGTATTTGGCAGGTTTATAGATGACATTCTGTGCTACAATTTTCTTTGTGTGGGCATTTTCATCTGACCCTTCCTTCTGGGGTCAATTGGAGGTCAAAGTTCAACGAAACTGAGAATCTCAGTTTTTACACTTACCAGCAACAATGCCTATCAAACCAAGCTGAATCGTTAGTAAATTAGATACAGACATAGGCCCTACGGCAGACTTTCACCAGAATGTATAGTATCACGATGGCATCAAGTGTGACGTAATCATGACGTCATCAGGTGTCAAATTACAAAAATTCAAAGGTTATTATTTCCAAAATTCATATCTCAAGAACCGTAATAGATACTTGAACAATTCTTTCACAACATGATAAGTCTAAATGAACTGAACAAATCATACGATGTCATGACCCCTGTGTGACGCCTACTTCCGGTCCAAACCGGAAGTTGTTCGAAAATGTGCATTTTGTAAGCGTTTTGAATGCAAATAGATTCAAAGTGGTAGTGAATTTGACCATATTTCTACGGAACGAAATGTTTCCACACATGTAGACTTTTTGACTATACCATTTGTGACGTCATCACATGGACAGTGGTTACGTAATGTGGCGTCAAAATACGCTAATTTGGAGCTGAATTGTTTTAAAATGCTGTATCTTGAGAACTACAGCAGATATTTGCATGATTCTTTCGCCACATTTAAGAACTTGATGTTTATCAAATTGTTGAACAATTTGTGCACAACATTGTGACGTCATGATATCGTCACAGGTGTCAAATTACAAAAATTCAAAGGTTATTATTTTCAAAATTCATATCTCAAGAACCGTAATAGATACTTAAACAATTCTTTCACAACATGATAAGTCTAAATGAACTGAACAAATCATACGATGTCATGACCCCTGTGTGACGCCTACTTCCGGTCCAAACCGGAAGTTGTTCGAAAATGTGCAATTTTTTAGCATTTTGAATGCAAATAGATTCAAAGTGGTAGTGAATTTGACCATATTTCTACGGAACGAAATGTTTCCACACATGTGGACCTTTTGACTATACCATTGGTGACGTCATTACATGGACGGTGGTTACGTAATGTGGTGTCAAATCACGCAAATTTGGAGCTGAGATGTTTTAAAATGCTGTATCTTGAGAACTACAGCAGATATTTGCATGATTCTTTCGCCACATTCAAGAACTTGATGTTTATCAAATTGTTGAACAATTTGTGCACAAAATTGTGACGTCATGATGTCGTCACAGGTGTCACATTACAAGATTTCAAAGGTTATTATTTCAACAATTCATATCTCAAAACGGTGCAAGCTATCAACCCCCAGCTATGGCGGATATGCAGGGAGGAGATATTAGTTACCGGATTAGTGTATACAGCAGCCGATTTCACGAAACTTTACGCAATTGCGCAAGTCCACTTACGCCATAAGTTATTGCGCAAGTAATGGCGTAAGTGGACTTGCGCAATTGCGTAAATGTTTCGTGAAATCGGCTGCTGAACTTCCATTTTTGCCATTCCACAGGTGATAACAACGTCTGAAATTCATCACAAAATGTTCATTTAACCCGATCACCTGGCGTTTGTAACAACAAACGTCATACCTCTAGTTTTATTTTATTTTTTTAAAATTTTTTAAAAATGTTTTGTCGTCTTACTTGTGCCTTTCGGAATTGTGTGGCCTTGCAGTCGTGTCTCCTGACTCGTCTTGTACGGCATCGCTACAGTAACTGAAGGGCGCCAGCGTTGGATCTCCATTATGACGGCGTTTGTGTATGGCATCTTCACTCGGTCCTCGCAAGATGGCTGCCGGTTATCGCCAATGACATCACTGATCTCTTTCTGAATCTGAATTGATTAAAATTAAGTACGAATATAGTTGCACCACAGAACTCCATCAACAGCAAGAACCGAGTACAGCTCAGAACGCGCATAGTTTGGGCACCTCATTCGCATGGTTTGGAAACTCCATTTTACATACTTTTGGGCACCGCTTTGAAATGGTACCATAACGAAGTGTGTCACTAAAGGAAGTGTCAAGGTACTGTTGCTCTTTATGATAAAATGCAAAACGCGCTACCCGCACATGATGCGTACGGAACAAAACTGATTACAGTGCTGTGCTAATCAATAAGACAGCCGATGCATACTTATCTGGCTAAGGGTGGATTCACACTGAGCATTTTCGCGCGTAGATTTTACGCGCGTCGCATGGTGGTAATTTGGATTGAAATAAGGCACCGAAAACCACAGAACCAACTTAGGCGGAAAGTGTTTTTTATGATTTTCAGAGTGCCATTTTACTCCGATACACACCGCTTTTTTTCTGAAAGCGACGCGCGGCACATTTACGCGCGAAAAGCTTTCGGAACGTTCTGTAGACGTTTGAATCTAACACAGCGGCGTAGCCAGGATTTTTCACGGGGGGGAGGTGTTGGGTGGGGCACTGCTTTTTAGTGGGGGGAGGGGGAGGGGAGGGGGGTGGACTCAGTGGCCCACCTAAAATTTGGACCTGACAGGCCAAAGTCGCTCAGCGCGGGGGGGGGGGGGGGGGGGGGGGGGGGGGGGGGGGGGGGGGAGGGGGGTCCTCTTCCCGTTCCACCACGTGCATACATGCATGTATAATACAGCACTCTCAGCAGACATCCAATCAGTTACATCTAGGTATATCTTTCTCAAAAAACCTTTTTTCCCCACTTTTCCTCAAGTTGCCTATTTCAGGGCAATACAAAACAAACATGTATCGGGATTTTCCCGTGGGGTCACCTGGGGGGGGCACTGACAATTTGTGGGGGGCGGGCACGTGGGGGGAGGGGGGGGGGGGGGGGGGGGGTTGCGGGGTGGACTCAGTGGCCCACCTAAAATTTGGACCGGACAGGCCAAAGTCTCTCAGCGCGGGGGGGGGGGGGGGGGGGGGGGTCCTCTTCCCGTTCCACCACGTGCATACATGCATGTATAATCTGGGGCCGATTTCACAAAACTCTTCTTATCTTAGGATCGATCCTACATGTGGTATTGCAAGTGATAAGAAGAGTAACCCTTCTTAAGACGAATCTTGGCGTTTTGTGAAATCGACCCCATGCAGGGCATACAGCACTCTCAGCAGACATCCAATCAGTTACATCTAGGTATATCTTTCTCAAAAAACCTTTTTTCCCCACTTTTCCTCAAGTTGCCTATTTCAGGGCAATACAAAACAAACTGTATCGGGATTTTCCCGTGGGGTCACCTGGGGGGCACTGACAATTTGTGGGGGGCGGACACGTGCCCCCCCCCCCCCCCCCCCCCCCCCCCCCCCCCCCTCCCCCCATACCGGCCTCCCGTAGCTACGCCGCTGATCTAACATTGCACTACTATACATGTATATCTTTTCGCGCGCACACCATTCGCTTATAAACGACATACTTTGGAGACCGTTATTAAGTTTTTAAATACCTTTTCTTGTATTTCTGGATGCACGAGCACGAACATGATCAACCACAGCACGGTATTTGCAGTGGTGTCTGTACCGGCACCAAACAGATCGTAGACACCACGCCAGATGCGCTCTTCGCTGAACGGCGTCTTCTTTGCTTGTTGCGTGGACCCTGTGCTGCCATCTTGGTCTCGGCGTCTGATTTCAGCGATGTACATATCGATGATGTCTCGCAGGTCGTTTGAATCGTAGGACGCTCGGTGTTCCTTTTTAAAAGGTACATAGGCCTATAATTTCACGAGGGGAATTTTTAGAGGCATTTTGAAACTTCTACTAATGAACAAGGCCAGGCCAATGTGAGGTGTCGTACGTATACACATACTTTATCAATTAAAAACAAATGTGGACAAATTAAAATAAGTTTGGGAAATTGGGATGCAGTGAAAAACGTATTCGCTCCACCGGGATTCGAACTGCGGATCAGATACCCCACCAACTGGTGGTCTCCAAACACGGTATTGTAGTCTGTTGTTGCTCACTGATTGGCATTGGCTATCACGTGAGCTTAACAGAGAGACAAACCCTTCAATGAGATAACTACTCCTCCCAGAGTTCACTTGGGGACCCAAACCCCTGCCCGGCTTGCCCCAATACATTATTAAGCATGAATAGAGGATTTTGTGGGGATAATGACCCAGGGACTGCCAGGGTGAATTAATTCGATACAGATGTGTGGACATGAGTTTGGGAAATCTGGATGCAGACGGTAAAATCGTACTCTATTTTAAAACCCATTGTTTTATTTAGCATCAAAGTGATCACCTGCACAATTTCAGACAAGAATTCCTTTATTGAATCGGTGCATCTTTGCCCCTTGGAGAAGAGAGGAGTGTTGACGAGGAACGGAACGAGATTCCAGATGGATCCAACCGAAGATATAACCCCGAGATATGTGATAATTGCCAGCATTTTTTGAAACCGTTCGTCGTCATATTCGAAACGCGAACCAAAACAGATGCTGCAGATGATATTCGATGCTGCACTGCGGACCAAAGAGCTTGAATCAAAGGGTTGACCCTTGTTGGAATCGAAGCATTTGACCAGGTACTGAAGCTCCTCGTTGATTTTGTTCTCGAGGCTCCGCTTGCCAACTCCCATGGTACGAAAACCCGCAAGAGCAAAATGCCGAAGGGATTTCGAGTTGTCGCCGCTGTCCCAGAGGTAACTTCCTATAATCAAAAGATTCAAGACTAACATCACTCTTTGTCTAATTTTCCTCTATCCAATAAAAGTGTGGATAACGCTGGATCAACGATGGCATTAGTAACTTTGAGAACACCACCTCTCTTTGTAAAAGATTCTGTATAGTTGTAAAACCGACGTTTGCAAAACAATCATTTTTTGGACAACTAAAGTGCTAATGCTAGAAATTTATGAAAATACATATCCATTGAACAATCAGTGGCATGGATATTATAGGAACCTGCAACTGCCAATGAGACAGAACTTTCTCGCCATGGTGTGAAAAGCCATATCAAGTTGCCGATTTTATTGTCCGATTTAAAACAGGGTTCTAAATCCTCCTAATGCCTCCAACGATCACATTACAATAGTGTTCTCCATAGTATTGCCACAAGTGAACTGAAACCATATCACAACCGGGGCGTAATGGCTACGGGATCATCACACCAGGGAATTAACCCAAACAGCAGGACGTATAGACGCATACACAGACATTGCCCGGGACATACACTCTCAGAACGTTGGTTAAAAATTTTAACCAACTTGGTTAAAATTTTAACCAACCATGTATTACCAGGTGAACATCCCAACAGTTGGTTAAAACCTTAACCAACCCAGGTTGGTTAAATTTTAATACGTGGTTGGTTAAACTTTTTAACCAATTATTGGTTAATTTTATTTTAACCAATCTGTTGGTTAATGCTGAATTGGGCAAATTTTAACCATTCAGTTGGTTATACCCGAATGGTTGGGCATTTTACTGAAATGCTGTTCACAGTAATTGGGCAATATTTTACCAACAGTTGGTTAATTTATTATGTTAAAAGTTTTAAAAATATATATTTAGTATATAAAGCACACTAAATAAAGGCAAACACCACACGATGGACTTGACAGTTCTACAATTTTTGTATTTTATTTATTTTGTGATATTTGATGTACATCCCTATATACTTTAGCAGCAGGTGTAGGCCAAATATATACTGGTATTTTCTAAATGAAAGTGTTTGGCTTCCTTTAAACATTTTCATCTTTAAATGTTTCACATCACACTGTGTTAACAATGAGTTCGAGAATGCTTGTGTGACGTTTAGCTCAGCTGCACTATATGAAGTCAGAGAAGAGCGTACTTTTATTTGTGTGGTTTACACAGCCAAAGAAAGATTAAATTCAGATTAGGAAATAACACTTGCAAAATTTCCGAGTTGCAATTACAATGGCAAGTTCGTTCTACAGTGTGAGTAAAAAAACCTATATGTACACTTTTAAAATTACTTTTTGTGTTTTAGTGTACCAATATTTATATGAGATGTTCTGACATGTATTTTGGATAGGTTCTCCTGTGTCCTTTAAATTATGTTTCATGCATGACCGCACATGAGGCAAATAAGGGTGTCAGGTGGAACACGACTTGCGCTAACATCAGAATTGAACAAAAAAGAGACCACCAAATTAATTATTTTCCGAAGAACCTGTTGCAAAATCTGGGACGGATGGCAGCTCTGCACTGGTTCAAATCCTTTTCTTTTTCCTAGCCATACTGAATTGGCGCAAGTCGTGTTCCACCCGACACCTTTATTTGCCTCATGTGCGGTCATGCATGAAACATAATTTAATTGAACTGCTACCATATAACACACCAGAACTTATCCAAAATACACGTTGTCAAAACATCCCAAATAAATATTTATACACTGAAACACAAGTAATTTTAAAAGTGTATAGTTTTTTTTACTCAACCTGTAGTTGTGTCGAAAAAGTGGTCAAAATGCAGCTTTGATCAAGAAGACGTGGTTCACGCCGAAGCCTTGCTTAGCAGTAGCCTAGTCAGATCAACTGATGTGCACGATGAGTGGTTATGCCGCCTTGGCTTCTGCTGTCATAGTTGTTGTCGAGTAACAGTTGCTGCCAAGATGCCAAATCCGATCCGATCATCCCCTCCTTTGTGGATAAACAAAACGAAACAAGGACTATTAACTATTAGTAAGATCCAAAGGCGGTATATGTGACCCATCCATTCATACTACTATTAAACTAATAGCATCTGTTAATCTTTCTAATGGATACCGGCGCATTACAAATATTCATTAGGTGGGGATTTGGTCCGACGATTTCCGTGCCCCAGGGTGGGACTTAAACGCATGGAAATCAAATTGTCAGCGCACAGGGAGCAAAACGTGCATCTTTTTCCCCATGGGTGGGGAGTTTGTAACCCAAATTTTGCCCCACGGGTGGAGAATTGTCATTCGAAAAGTGACAACCCTGCCTCTTAGGTACAGGTGGGGCAGCCCGGCGGGAGTGGTGGGGAAAAGTTACACGTATATAGGCCGTGCGTAGCGAGTATGGTGTACACATGTATGATGTAGTTTGTGGCGCGGCCCGCACTCGCTGCACGTGTACACGGCCTACAACGTGTAAGTAACGTTATACTCGTGACAACCCGTACGGATAAAAAATAACACTTTCGGCTTAAATCTTCGAGAAAGGTTTCCAAAACCGACCGCTAGCAACCACTAAAATGTCTCCCCACCATTCACTGATCAGACCAGACAATTAACGAGGCAGAACTTACCTTAAATTAGTTGTTTCGGCTCGGAAACACGACTACATTTTGCAAATTTGCCGTCAACACATCCGCCATGACACAGTCCTGTATACGTTTGTGTAAAGTTTTACACATACAAGGCACACACACGAAACGAACGCGCGTTGGCATTTTATCGCTGCTGCTTTTCTGCAGACAATCGAGTCACTAACCAATGGTAGCTTTCACTGGACACCACGTGACATGGTTGGGCGAAATTTTTAACCAACTTTCGCTTTGTGGGGGGTGTGAATTATAACCATAGTTGGTTAAAATACAGCCCTCTGATCTTATATTTTACACAACCCGCAGTTTACCCAACCAGAAAGCAGTATATTTCTTAACCAACCCCTGGTTAAAGAAAAATTTACCCAACTCAGAGAATTTAACCAACATTGGGAGATTTTTAACCAACTGATTTTTAACCAGTGATATTTTAACCAGCGTTCTGAGAGTGTACATGTAGCACTATACAGTATTTTAACGTGTTGGCATTATTTTATTGTCGCATTAAAGCACTAGCCGGGTAGGTGAAGCTTTTTATCAGCCCTATAATGTGGTCCACCTACGAGAGGGCTACTCTAACATCAAACCTACAACTTAGTAGTCACATTGTCCGTCTCAGTCCACTGAGCCACTGAGCAAGGACATCAAGACTAAAGAGTGAACTCGTCATACGGGAGCTGACCTCCACTTCAAGCAACTAACGCAGGTGGGAGGAGAGAAACAAAAACCTGTAGCAACCGGAAATATTTCATTGGGAGCTCCGGAACATGGCTCGTTTGGCTGTTGATCCAAGACAGTACCACCATCCGGCAGCGTCCTGAGACGTTCAGACAGCGCTTTTGGGGATAGCGCTCTCTGCTACGAATGGAGGACCCATCATGGGAAAAAAGGTGTTCTAAAAAAAGGTGAACCCTAAAAGCGCCCCGCACATCACCATCGACTCAACGCAGTGGAGCACTTTGCAATGTCATGTCCAAAGATTCTACAACCATAACAAGGACCAGGATAACCACCTAGTATATCTAAAGTCAGCAGCTCCTTTGGTTTGGGCGCCTTGCTAAGGGAGTGTATAGCAAGATCACCCTCTGCGGCTCTCCATATATAAAGAGCAGTGTTACTCATGGGTTCTGTATAGGAAACGGGTGCGGCTGCTAGAGTGCTTCCACCAACGCTGCTTGCGCACCGTTTCCTCGGATCCTGATAGAGAATCGTCTTACAGGCGCTAGCAGCACGATCGGGGGTGGTGCAGTGCTGGGAGGGGAGGGCGAGGGGGAGGGGAGGGGGCGGGAGAGGGGGGAAGGGGAAGGGGGCGGGGGGGGGGGGTAAGTGTACGGGTACTCCCCCTGTACGGAGTACAACCTGGGCTAGTAGGCTAGGCATATGCAGCACGCGTACGATATGTGGCAGAGAGACTCACCTCTACCATTGTTCCCCCATTGTGTCTCAAACATCAAAGGAATTTCAAAGGAATTCCTTTCAGTTTTTAGGGGGCGGGGGGAGGGGAGCGGGAGGGTTGGGTTGGAGCGTTAACAAAAGGGAAGAGTGTGTTGAGGCATCTTCCTCCATGGTTGAGGTATATAGGGGCGTTAGGGGGCAGTCCCTTTGCCGCATATCGTGCTGGGTATAAGTACAGGGGCTATACAAAAGCAACTAACACTACAGACATGCATGATTTACAGTCCTTTGTAAAGGTGTCCTGGATACTGCCATTGCTCCAAGTATTGCAACTGGTGTATGTATAATCACATAATCATCAGGGGCGCGGCGGATCCAGGAATTTTTCTAGGGGGTGGGGGGGGGGGGGGGGGGGGGGGCGGGGTTTGGCCCGTCAGATTTTGTTATATATATATATATACAAAGTACATGGACATCTTTTTCTTGCGTAAAAATGGACGTATAATATTAACAATAACATACTTTGACAAGATTTTCCATTTTTGTCAATTTATTTGTCCAATTTGTTTGTAAGAGCAGGGGGGGGGGGGGGGGGGGGGGGGTTTGACCCCTAAACCACCACCACCCCCCTGGATCCGCGCCTGCATATGCAGCACGATCGGGGGTGGTGCAGTGCTGGGAGGGGAGGGCGAGGGGGAGGGGAGGGGGCGGGAGAGGGGGGAAGGGGAAGGGGGCGGGGGGGGGGGGGGGGGGTAAGTGTACGGGTACTCCCCCTGTCATTGTTTCCCCATTGTGTTTCAAACATCCATTTTTAAAAGAATTCTTTCAACCCTTGGAGCTGCAAAGGGGAGGGGATAAATACCGCACACGTTCGCCACCATTTCTAAAGTATAATTAATGCCGTGGATCTGCAGCTTGACAGCACAACAAGCAAAGACAATATTGCAAGCTGAGCTCAGACCTTAAAAAGGTAAAGATTATGCACCTATCAATGTTTCCCCACACCTCCCCCCCGGGCTGCCCCACCCCTTAGGTGGGATTTGGTCACGATATTTATGCCCCAGGGTGGGGATTTTGACACATAGAAATTACATTTTCAGCACACCTAGGGGAAAAAAATCATGCATATTTTCCCCCAGGGGTTGGGAATTTGTCACCCAAATTTTGTCCCAGGGGTGTGGATTTTTTCACGCGAAAAGTAACAATCCCCATCTCTCCCAATCCCGCGTCTTGTATACAAATACACAAATGCCCCACCCTAGGGGGTGGGGCAGCGCGGGGGGTGGGGGGTACAATTGATAGATGCATTACGAATACTATTACCCAGACTGTAAGATTAAACTATATATACCGAGAGAAATGGCGATCTTGCGACTATAGAGCGATTAGACAACTATAGTATAACGGGAATATAAAATCAAACTGCGTCATTTCATGTGCTATAGCTCGGTGTAAGAAATCAAATAAAAACTCATCGACTTCAGAAAGCGAATAAAAAGAAATTATTCTTTTAAAAATGGCGCACTAGGAACGACTCTATAATAATTTTATTCACCGTAAGTGGGCGGCTTAACCCGATGAGTTGTCCACTTTTTTCATGTCGATTGTGATTTCGAATTCAAAAGTTTTCCAACGATTTTTTTTTTCTTTTCAAGTCTCTCGGACACACGTTTTACAACTTCAGTTTCATCCAAGCCTTACTATATATTTACTTTTCAGCGTATATATCATTTGGTGAAATCTCTTTTATTTTTCTTTAATTTTATTTCTTTTAATGCTATGTATCAATCTTTGACAGCCTGTACGACGTATCCGCTTTAACTCCGGTTTGTAACGCCGGTACTATACTACCGGCACTTTTGGATAAATCTTTCTTGGTCCCGGTAATCCCTTGGTTCCGGTAATCTGTTTCATTCTCTTTAATAAAGGAGATTTTATTACTAAATAATTTCAATATTTAAAACCAGTTTAAGGTGATCGTCTATGATCAAGCAGGGTTGGTCGTGTACTCTTTGGCAGCGACTTGATTATATTAATCGCAATCTACACGCACTACATGTATAAGATGTATGTTAGGCTACCCAAAAAGCATACTCGGTCTTCCGTTATAAAGGTTTCTGTTCATAGAAATTTGTTTGCAACAAATCATCGACCCGATGGTATCTTTTACTGCATATACTGTCCATATGTTAGCTATTGTAACAAGAATATTTCCTACTTGTTAAGAAACTCGGCACAAACAAGAACACACAGGAAAAGACAATTCAGCAAGAAAATACTGCACGTTTATTTGGGTCGATCCTTCCTCATCAACTATCAAGACAAAAGATGGCGCTCAAGAAACGTCTCCCGCCGAGACGGGTGTCCCAACCTTCTAGCAGGGGCTCGCGCCAACCGGCTCCGTGGAACCGTGTTAGCGCCCTCAGCTCGTCAGCCGGCCTAACCGTGAAATGGTGCTTGCGCCCTCTGCTAGCCGATTGGGAACGGCGTTACACAGCCCCCTTCGAGGACCCTGCTTTGTCCCCAAAGCAGGCAGCGAACCCCGCCGTCTCGCCGGGGAGACGCTTCCTTTACAAATGGTAGCATGGCTAGAAAAAGAAACACATGGGGGTGAAGTCGGGGACCACTCCGGCCGGATGCGGCTCCCCTCTGGCGGCTGCCTTCGCAGACGCGGCGGAGATCTCGTCCGGGACCGGGTCCCCTCGTGGTGCCGATGGCGCGATGGGGGCGACATCGGGGCTCTCCGGGCGTGGTCCTCTCCCCCGTGCCAGCGGCCGGGGGAAGGTGGAGTCGGCTGGGGTGCAGAAGCGACCGGGGGTTGCTCCGAGGTGGTGCTATCTCGCCCACGAACTGGCGGCTCCGACAGGTTGGACTCCGGCGGGAGTGCCGCAGCGGCTTGGGGCGGCTCCGTGTGGTCGCCAGCCCCCCTCCGACATGGTTGTGTACGGTGCGGAGTCGATCCGGAGGTTCCGCGCCGTAGTCACGTGGCATGCGGGGCTCCGAGGGGAGCCGTCTCACATGGTCGTGTGCGGTGCGGAATTGATCCGGAGGTTTCGCGCCGTAGTCTGGTAGCGTGCGGGGCTCCAAGCGGAGCTGTTCTCCCTGGTCGAGTGTGGTGCGGAGTCGATCCGGGGATTCCGCGCCGTAGTCACGTGACATGCGGGGCTCCGATGGAAGCCGTCCGACATGGTCGTGTGCGGCACGGAGTCGATCCGGAGGTTCCGCTCCGTAGTCTAGTAGCGTGCGGGGCTCCAAGCGGAGCTGTTCTCCCTGGTCGAGTGTGGTGCGGAGTCGATCGATCCGGGGATTCCGCGCCGTAGTCACGTGGCATGCGTTGCTCCGATGAGAGCGGTGCCACGTGGTCGTATACGGTGCGGGGTGGATCCTCCGGAACCCGCCGGAACTTTCCCGGCTCAAAATGCACCGGGGTCGAACTTAGGTCCGTCCATATGGGTCGCTGGTTTGATCCAACCCCCTGCAAAAACTACTCGGATTGGCAGGGTCAGGCCGTACTGCGTGTCCTGGCCTCCCCTCTACAATATCAGATTCCAACAGCCTTACAGTATTCCCATGTCTCCCGGAGTTTTCTCTCGGGCTTTCCCCAAAGAAGGACAGTAATTCATCGACAGTTACGAACGTACTACTGTGGGCGCCTCTGGCCTCCGTACTGGTACTCGTCACTTTCTGGCATGTCCCCGCCCCGCGGCGAGTCTGATACCAGACCTCCCTGGTCTCGTGAATTCATTGCTTGAAAGACTCGAATTCTACCTGTATTTCTCTCAGTGTGCCGCCCCACCGCTGCCGCCAGTGTAACAAGAATATTTCCTACTTGTTAAGAAACTCGGCACAAACAAGAACACACAGGAAAAGACAATTCAGCAAGAAAATACTGCACGTTTATTTGGGTCGATCCTTCCTCATCAACTATCAAGACAAAAGATGGCGCTCAGGAAACGTCTCCCGCCGAGACGGGTGTCCCAACCTTCTAGCAGGGGCTCGCGCCAACCGGCTCCGTGGAACTGTGTTGGCGCCCTCAGCTCGTCAGCCGGCCTAACCGTGGAATGGTGCTGGCGCCCTCTGCTAGCCGATTGGGAACGGCGTTACACTATCCTCTCGTTAAACCCATAATATCTCACAAATTTTATTAAATCTTATATAGTGTGATCTTCTCTTATAATAGTGTATAGTTTATCACTTTCTTGATAATATGACAAAGTTAACCAACCCAACCTTAGATTATTTATTGTTCTAACTATTTCATCAACGTCGTATACTTTATAATTATCAATCATAATACTTATTTAGTTAAATTAATTCACTTTTATTCCATGTCTTGTATATAATCGGAACAGTTGGTTTCGTTTACCCTATAGGCACAATTAGTTTTTTCTTCCGTTGGATTCTCCGCGGATTTTATTTCATTGACCGTTTCACGCAATTTGGCGTTTTGCTCTTTTAATCTTTTTAAAATGGGCGGCCAGCTTCTTTCCCAGTTCTACCCGGTTGGGATCTTTTTGTTTCTCGGTTCTGGTTTAATTAGTTTCTTCTTCTTTCGTATCTACAGTAGTGTCCATTTATATAATACAATATAATAATTTAATTACTCAATTTTCTACGTGGTCGTTCAATTATTGTATTTCAATGCTACTTCGCTTCGCTCATACGCATGAAAAGTAGTTTCACTTTAATGAGAGAACAGGGACTGAAATAATTAAAGGTGGAAACAAGAACGAGTTGTATTGCAATTATTTTTATTACAGCATGGGGATAGGTCTAGCACTGTGTGCCAAATGTACATAATGGCTGAAATTATCAAACAAACAAAATTTAACAAAACAATCACGTTTGATTTAAAAGAAAACTAAGTTTCTCTTGTATTGGAAAATTTATACAACAAAAATCGCTACTATAAGTTTCTCAGTACTTTATTTATATTCTATTTACACTTTATTCGACATTCCAAGATCAGGTTCAAGTTTAACAGAACTCCGCCTGCTTTCCAGGACTCGGCCTGCTCTCCAGGACTCGGCCTGGCTTTTTTTTTTTTTTTTTTTTTGTCTCTCTGTCTCTTTTTTACACTTCCAGGACTCTGCCTGTTTTTGTTTGTTTTGTTTTTTGTTTTTTGTTTTTTTAATGCAAAACTGATTTTGAAGCAGACAATCGTTTCTCTATGTCAGTCTTTACGTATCTGTTTTTTGCTTCTTTCGTTTTCCACCTTCCGTGTTGCATTATTAACTCTTCTGGAACGTCGTTAAGCGCCATTTGTGTAGCCCCACCAGACCTAAGGCTGTGCAGACCGTATTCAAGGGGATTAGTCACACCTATGCGCTTAAGGGCTTCCAGAAACAGCTCTCTACACCTTGAATAGCTTAGGGGTCTGTTGTTTGTACGCCTGTACGACTTTAAGCTAGAAAGAAATGATAAAGGTGTAAAAATGAATTCGTCTTGACCAATTTTAATACCGGAAGCAGATAAAAATCTCAACAAAATTGACACCGGGGAATAGTTATCGTTAGTATCACAAAGAAAAGCTTTTGTTCCTTCCCTGAATATGTCGGTTTTAGATTTAGGGATAAAAATTGAAATACTATTGTGTGGACCAAAAGATATGTGCGACGCTTTAATATCTGCTATCTCGTTATGTCTGAAAAGTAAAGCGAACTTTAGCGATATATAGCAGGCTGTTCTCAAGTCAGAAAGTGAACTGTCGGGACGAGCATAAGTGTCGATAATTTCATGTAGCTGTTGAAGAGAAAGGGGCTGTTTTTGAACTGGAGGTTTATGTAAGGTTTTCCTAGCACTCAGAAGAATTTGTTGGACTATCGGCGAATCAAAAGGATTGTTTCTTATGTTCAAAATGCAGTGCAACCACTTTAAGGAGGCAGCAGTGGTAATCATTACACTTTCTGATTCACATTTGGATTTAACGTGACAGAGGTAAATTGCTAAAATTTCATCACTTATGGGAAATTCGAGCTTGAAATTTGATTCCTTTAGCCAAGAGAGGAATTGCCTACATCTGTACAGGTATGCAGTGACTGTTCCTTCTGCCTTGGCTGTGACAGCTTCTTGAAGTATTCTGCTTTTGACATCTTGGAAAGTTTCCGGAAGATTGGACCAAAAAGGCTGAGCAAAGATGATCTGTGTAAAGATGTATAGTTAAAAGGAAAACGAAAGAATTTTACAAAGTTGAAAAATCTAACAAAGCTGCACCTACAAAACCATCAAATTGTGGAGAACCGAGGAGGGAATGAACATTTCTTCCATGTGTCAAGGCTAGGGAGCCTTTCATGGTGATAACGTCTTTAATCCAGGGTCGAAAACGAGACCAAAGGAGTGGCCAGAAAGCATTAGATGGCCACCAGGGAAACACAAGAACACCTTTTGTCTTGCAAGTGTGCATGTGTCTCAAGACGCTTGGAATTAGGACGACTGGAGGCACGAGCAAGACGTTTTCGTCTGACCAGTTTTGCGCGAAAGCATCTACGCCTGCGGAGCCGGGGTTCCAAAATCTTGAAAAGAATTTTGGTAGTCTAGCGTTGTAAAAATTGGCGAAACAATCAACAGACAGTGGTCCCCAATGTCTATTGATGAAAAGGAAAAGGTCATCTGTAATACACCAATCGTCGGTGTCGACAAGCCTACTAACAAAGTCTGCTTGTTCGTTTTCGGATCTTGGGATCCACTCGACTTCTAACTTAATTCCGTTTCTTAAACACGTTGAAAACATGTCTAACGCCAGTTGTTGCAATATGGGTTTCATGCTGCCAACTTCTATAATTCTAGCGGCACTTTGGCTGTCCGTAAGGATTTTGACTTCAGAATCTGAAATGATGGGAAGAAAAGATTTAAGAGCGAAAGAAATAGTCTCCAATTCTCTCCATGTGGAACTCTGAACCTTTTCGTCATGAGACCAAAGTTTGTGGGCTGTATGCGTGTTGTTACAGATTATGGCACCTGATCCACTAGCGCTTGCATCACAACATATTATCGTATTAGTACTGTGAGATGTAAACATGTGTCTTATGTTCAGAAGGGAAACATTATCTTTCCAAAACTTTATCTCATCGATACAGTTCTCCTTCAATTTTAAAATCTTATTTTCATCGTTTGCAGATGCAATCTCTATCTGGCAGTTTCTTGTCATCAACCTAGATAAGTTACCAATCACAGGGGAAAGAGAGATTATCTGACCGACAAAAGAATGAAGTTCTCGGATAGTAACGTGAGGAGCTTGTCGTAATTGATCTATAGTTTGATTTATCTTCTCGATTCTTCTGTCAAGGACTTGGATAATACCTGCTCGCGTGTCCCATCTCATGCCTAACCATTCTATGCAAGTGGTAGGATCCCAAACACTTTTGCTGATATTATAGATAAACCCAGCTCTTATGAGATCAGACTTTATATGATAAGCAATCTCCAAAGCTGATTGTGAGTGAAGCTGTGGTGATTGACCGGAACGAGGGATAATGATAATACCATCGTCAAGATATAGGGCTATGAGAATGCCGCAAGACCTCCAATGTTTCACAAGTGGTTTTAGAGTTTTGGTGAAAATATAGGGTGCTGATGAAAGCCCGAATGGCACGACGTTAAACTCAAAATATCGCTTTACACCATTTATGGTCCATGCGAAGCCTAGATATTGTTGACAGTGCGGAGCAATATCAATGTGGTGGTAACCAGATTTTAAGTCGAAGGAGATCATCAGTGCTTGTTCGGAGATGTATTGAATACCTATTTTCCAGTCGTCTAGTTTAAAGTGATTTTTACACACGTACTTGTTGAGTCTACTGAGGTCTAGGATTAATCGTTTCTTTCGAGACGCTTGGGTGGCTACAGATAACGGACTTGTGACGTAGGAAGGTTTAGATTTTTCATATATTCTGCCGGAGTTAAGGAGCTCTAGTATGGAATTTGTAACAAAAAGAGGTTCGCGTAACGCTGATTGATTATTGTGACAAAGCATGGGAGGAGGTTGTTCAACAAAAGGAATAAAATAACCTTGCGATATAACCGATAATACCATATGAGGGGCTCCAATATACTGCCAAAAACTCAAACACTGACTTAACCTCCCTTTAACGGGAACATTATCAGACAACAAGTGAACTCTGTTGGCAAAATTATCTGGGCATGGTACCTGAAAAACATCTTTGAATTTTTCAAACAGAGATGAGTCTCTATGATGACGTATGAGAGGTTGAGGCGATGGCTGACGAGTCTGACACGGTTGCGGCAGATCTTGTGGCTTCTGGTCCGGGTCTTGGGCTTGCGTAAACCTGACCTCTTTCGGATAATGGAACTTGCCACTTGTCGCCGAAGTAGTTGATTGCTGGCGTTGACTTTGGTCGGGGTTTGATGAACTGTAGGGACTGGTGTTGGGACGTGAGAAAGGGCAATGTCGAGACCAGTGTCCTCGCATTCCGCACTTGAAGCATGTGTCATCATTTGACAAGCCTGTACAAAAAGGAAAAATGCAGGCAAACAGCAACACCGAACCACTAATTGGGTGGGTGGGTGGGCTGAGCGGGCGAGTGGATGAACCAAACTGACAAAATGGTGTATAGTATACGTGTACACTCGGCGGGTGCAAAGACCTGAATGAACTGTGGTTCATAGACTAGACTACTTAAGACTGCTAACACAGAAATCGGGTCAGTGAACACGCACTAGAAGCCCGTCTAAGGAACTGGATGAATTAGCATATGAATAGATACATACACAAACCCTGATCACTCAACCAAGCGAAACTATATTTTCAATGCTACTTCGCTTCGCTCATACGCATGAAAAGTAGTTTCACTTTAATGAGAGAACAGGGACTGAAATAATTAAAGGTGGAAACAAGAACGAGTTGTATTGCAATTATTTTTATTACAGCATGGGGATAGGTCTAGCACTGTGTGCGCATCTTGAATTAACAAAGTATTTGTTGTTTTAGATTGGGCCACGATTATCAAAGTTATAATGTACTATAATTATTGTTAACTGTACCTCGAAAAAGCACGCGATCAGCAGGATTATGGCTATAAGTTGGTTTGAGGCCACCATCGTGATCGAATTCTCTTCTCTTGCGCTTTCGGGTGTCGATGACCTTCAGAGCCTCTTCTTCGGCAGCCTTTACTTTCTTCTGTTGCTCTGCAGATAGGTAATCCGACGACCCTTTTTCAAGTTGTGTGACTGTTAACCAGCCGGCCTTGCTGTCGTCTGCGATACGAATCTTTCGTTTTCTTCCCGCTATTAAGTCTTTAGCCTCCTTGATGTATTGCTTTGCTAGTTCGGGGTCTTTCTTTTCGGTAATGACGTCGTGAATAGAGTCCAGAAGAATTTCTAGATGCCCGCAAAACTCAAACTGAGCCGCGTTGCCTGGTTTTAGCTCTTTGGCTTCAAGTTTATTCTTAAGTTCCCGCAAAGAGGAGTCTTCTTTCGGACAAGATATCTCCTTAAATTTTTCGTCAAAGTAATCTTTAAACTTTAGGAAAATCGACGAGGGATCTGTAGTGCGATCTTCTGATGTCGACATAATATAATGGCAGATTACGCGAGTGGATGAACCAAACTGACAAAATGGTGTATAGTATACGTGTACACTCGGCGGGTGCAAAGACCTGAATGAACTGTGGTTCATAGACTAGACTACTTAAGACGTCTGCTAATACAGAAATCGGGTCAGTGAACACGCACTAGAAGCCCGTCTAAGGAACTGGATGAATTAGCATATGAATAGATACATACACAAACCCTGATCACTCAACCAAGCGAAACTATATATTCACTCGTTTTACTATCTTCGACTTCTACAGTTTCAACTCGTTGTTCTACTAACATGGCTCGCGGTAATCAACAGCGCCCTGAATGGGCCGACAAAGTGACCGTAATTTAAATATACTCGTACTCGGCATTCTACTGATGCTCGAGTTTACCGCCAGATTGGTCTCTAGTCGGAGTGGAGTTTAGACTCGTCGTCGAGGTCCAACCTGGAGTTTTCTATTCCGAATTTTGGCAAAACGAACTTGACGACTTTTATGGTGAATGCCGATATTAACGGCAAGCCCAAGCCCTTTATCATATCACCGATCTTGGTTTCGTAAAGTTGATTTAATTTACTAAGAGTTTCTTCGTTCATCACTTCTTTTTGGGTGTATTCTTTACCGAGGTAGGCTTTAGATTTACCAGAAGCCACAACTTCTATAGCATTTTAGTTTTGCAGTCTTCGCTGTTTCTCATTATATGTTCTAATTCAAATCGTATCTTCTTAATATAACTGTTCTACGTAATAGATATATCTCAAAACATCCAAAGCTCTAATGCTATTGTACCCAACAACGTCAACACACCTATTTGGTATGTACTGTATTTATTGCGTCGCAATTGTCCATTATCTACAATACTAATCTCAAAAATTTACAACGAAAAATGTAATTATTTATAACACGTCGTAACGGTCACCGGAGGATCAGTCTTTAACATCAGCTTGGTATATTTGACTTTTTTTCAGCTTGTACTCTACTTCTTCAATTTCTTCTCTGGGAACTCCTTTGTTTTCTTTTATACACTGAATAAACGATCCCCCGTCCTTGCAATAAAACGTGGCGATCAACTCGGTCTGTTCTCTAATGTCATTTAGTATTATACGCTGTTGTAGTACAACAGCCAACAATTAAGAGGACGTATCGCTCACCCTGAAAACACCTACAACCCACGGGAGGCTATCACCTTTTCTTTATTTTCACCTAGTAAGTTCGTATGTTTATGGTTCTAGCGAGACATAAATTTAATTCGCCCCAAAACCATTTCGCCCTCGACCACTTCGTCCTGAGCCACTTCGCCCTAAACAACTTCGTCCAAACACTATCGCCCAAAAGCCACTTCGCCCCAAAATAATTCGTGCACAGGCCGTGGTTCTACTGAGGCGAAGGGGTTCAGGGCGAAGTGGTTTTGAGGCGAAGTGACTGTAAACCCCTTTTCGGCTGTTTTCTCAAAAGTTAGACGAAGTACGGAGCTGGTTTTTGCTCAGGTTGGTTTTTATCATGAATATCTTCAATCACACAGAGGGATAAAACTATTTCTATATATCTCAGTATCAAAAATGTAACTAAAATGCACACAATTCATTGAAATCTATTGACCTGGGTCAAGTGGGTACAAGTGGGAGATGGCCCTGGACGGTTATAATGACGGTACATGTAATTAATTTAACCCCATTTGACGCAACGTGCCCAATATTTGGCAGTACATGTATATCTACAGATATAGGCTAGGGAGGGGAGAGCGGGAGATCAGAACCACGCCCTCGCGAAAGGGGCCGCCTGCCGCGGCGTTAATTTACACGGTATATATCTCGGGCGCCCTCCTACGACCATTTGCACGTACGAAATGACAAAATGGTATAAGAAAATGGGTCATCGTCACGTGCGACCGTATGTCAGTATGTCGCATGTATTAAAGCGGAAAGTCTGCAGTGCATGGAGCATGAAGGAAGGAAACAAGATGGTCAGAGCATGGAGGTAGGAAAAGTCAGAGGTAATGTTTGTCACTGCATATTTTGTCATGTCCAAGTTGCAGCTGCAGTGGGACGGCAAATTACGAACTCGGAACCGGACGGGTGATTTTATAAATACATTACGGTTTACAGTCAACTCGACCGTTTGCCAACTCGACTCGAACCAACTCGTAGCCGTATCGTCCGGGCATATAAAATGACGCACTTGTATAATGACGCACTCGTACGGGACTGATGTGCACTCACCGCGACCTTGATAAGTCCCACTTAATTAAACATCCACCCGTTTAAAAATAAAGAAAGTCAAGGATTTGCCGGCGAGATATGAAAAAATTGATAATTTTGGTATTTTAGTAGCCAATTTACTAGATACAAATAAAGCGAGGCATTATTTGCTCATAAAACTGTAATCATCGGACATATAAAATGACGCACTTGTATAATGACGCACTCGCCTTTCACTTCAAATTGCGCGGCGCGCGCGTACGGGACTGATGTGCACTCACCGCGACCTTGATAAGTCCCACTTAATTAAACATTCGCGCACGTGGAAGTTTAGCTTGTCGATATTTGCGGCGCAAAAAACTCGTATTTGTGTTAGATTTCGCATGAAGTATATTAACAGGCCTTTACCTCAACAAAATTAATTGCTCCCATGTTTGGCCATTTTGTGACCAACAGGCAGGACTGCAGAAGGAGCCCCTGACTGACGGAGTGTGATTTTCATGCATGCTTAATATACCGGACAATAAAAGAGCCAGGTTGCAATTTTAATGTAAAATTTGTATTATTGTTTTATTGAATCTAAATTGTCCTTCTTTTTTTAAAATTCTAGTAGAACCAGTGGAACTTGTAAAATACTGATTTTGTTTTCAACGAAAATATGAAAAAAGTTGCACATTGATATTTATTTAGTTTAATTACTAGGCATGTTTTAAAGTTATAACTGTTTAATTTAATTGGAAAACATTATCAAGTCGTCTGATATAACAGCAAATAACATTTTACAAATGGTATAAACTAGACATAAATTGCAAATTTTTATGACAGAAGGCTATTTTCATTTAAAATTGCTTCGGTATTTTTTTCGTATACATTGAACACGGATTTGGGTGAAGTTATATAGTGCAATCGATAGCTTATTTAATTCGAAGATATACTTCCCACTGACACTTCCGTCGCAAATGTTGCATTTCTGAGATAAATAAATGATAAAATTACTGCATAAAGTAATGCACAAAATGACGCAGTAGTATAGAAAACGGGGTTCCAGGCACAAACATAAATCGCACTCGCGAGTGCGAGTTGTGCCTGGAACTCACCTTAATTTTATCGTAGAGTCGGCAGCCGGCAATCTGCACTTTGTGACAGAACTCACCTTAATTTTATCGTAGAGTCGGCAGCTGACACAATTTCATTCTCGTCATTTAAAACGTGGGCTTTCACCTCAACGATAAAATTTAGGAGATCTTAGCATAATGTATAGAGTGTGAGAACGATTTATGTTTGTGCCTGGAGACCCCGTTTTCTATACTACTCTAATACATTTGAATTTTATCGTAGAGTCGGCGCGACTCTTTTTTTTGTCATTTAAAGTGCCAAGAAAAATGAGATATTTTTTAAAAATTTATCATAAGATTATCTTTTATATATATAAATATGTCAAGTGGTCACAAGCCAACGGGATATTCTGGATGGAATAAAAAACGACTCACCAAATTTATTAGCGACGAAAACCTACCGGCGGTAATTGACGTCGGTGAGAAAATTGGAACGAGAAGACAACTAATAAAAACGGTCAAGCGATATGCTGATGAATTTAAAAATATTAGAGGCCAAACTAAACAGAGTCTGCTATCGCTAATCGGCAAGTATAACATGAATAAGGTCGACGCCACGGGTAAAAATAGCAAGTATACAAAGGGCGATTACTTAGAGTCGATAAGAAATTATTGGCGACCTATATACAGCGGGGTCATAAAGCCAATCGATTTTGGGGGGATAGTGCCTCAACGCTTTGCCAACGTAATTCAAAATTACGAAATAAAAATTGGTCGCGAGAATTTGGATTACGTCAATTTCTTTAAATACAACAGAAATAAAATTTCCGGTAAAATGCTCGAAATGATGCGGAACAAACCAAATTATAATTTTCAGTTGGGATTACGTGTAACTCTAAGAAAATTAAACTCGCAGGGGGAAATTGAAGAAAAAGAAATCACATTCCGCACGAGAAATGAACTGGTTTTAAACAACGGCGACATTGGCCAGGCGTTGAACAGTACTATAGAAAACCTAAAGGTAAAACTAGAAGAATTTCAAACTGAAAAGAGCGGGTGGTCCGTGTTTAAGCTAAACACTCTGTACATAAACTTTACGGAATACAAGCCAATTAGGGGCAGCTCTTACATAGAATTACCAGACTACATAAAACATAAAAAGGCCGTCGTCAACGTGAAAAACGTCGATGATAAATGTATAAGATGGGCATTAAGAGCCGCACTCGGGAAATTTAAAGACAAGTTTTTAGATGACGTTACTAAGAAATTAAAGTGTAGAATTAATCGCGATCGTATAACAGTTTATAAAGAAGAAGACGGGTTAAATTTTAAAGGTATAACTTTTCCAACCCCAGTAAGTCAAATCTCTAAGATTGAAAAACAAAACAATCTAAATATTAACGTGTTTGGTTACGACGAAAAGAATGGAATATACCCCCTCTACATTACGGCAAGCGCGTCGGGTGAAGTCATTAACCTGATGTTATATTCGGACGATGATAAAAACCACTACTGCTGGATTAAAAATATAAACAAATTATTTTTTAGAGAAAACAAGCACAAGGAAAAGAAATATGTTTGTGTCCGCTGTCTGCGGCATTTTGGCAGTCAGATGATATTAGACAAACACAAAATTGATTGCTTTGGCGTTAAACAAAAGGCTAGCAGAATAGTCATGCCGTCTACGGAATTGGATAGATATAATCGTAGAAGAGACGTCATAAAATTTAAAAACACGCAGCATAAAATGCCTACTCCGTTTGTAATTTACGCAGACTTTGAATCTCTCATCGTGCCCCATAAAGAAAAAGCGGGCAACGCTACTATCAAAACTCAAAAGCACGTGGCTTGCGGGTGGTCGTACGTAGTAGTCAGACACGACGGGTACCTACTCAGTAAAAAATATTATAGGGGGAAAAACGCGGTTAGACATTTGCTAGAAAACTTGCAGAGAGAAGAAGCCGCTATAAACAAACTTTTTGAAAAGGAAAATGCGAAAAACATGATTTACACGAAAGAAGACGAGGCAAAATTTAACGAGTCAAAAAATTGTTGGATTTGCGAGTACCCAATCAGGCAACTAGATCAATCAAAGTGTACGTGCGAGTTACCAAAGTCAAAGAAAGTAAAACGGAATGGTAAAGATGTCTACTGGTGCGAAAAATGTCAAAAGGAAACTCAGTCTTTCTCAAAGGTGAGAGACCACTGTCATATAACCGGCACCTTTAGGGGCGCGGCTCACATCGCTTGTAATCTGAAACTCTCCATCAAACCAAAAATAACTAAAATCCCAGTCTTTTTTCATAATTTGGAAAATTACGACGCGCACTTGCTCATGCAAGGAATTTCTGAATTTAGCGGAGACATTTTTTTGTATACCAAAGACTTCCGAAAAATACATTTCGTTCTCTCTAGGTCAACTGAGATTTGTCGACTCGTTTCACTTTTTAGCTAGCTCGCTAGATAAGCTTAGTAAAATATGCCCCAGAGAACAATTTAACTTGCTCAAAACCCTAACTCAAGACGAAGAAAAATTCAAGTTGATCTTGAAAAAGGGCGTTTATCCTTACGAGTACATGGACTCTTTCGACAAATTTAAAGAGACTAAATTACCGCCAAAATCAAAATTTTACAGCAAGTTAAACAACTGTAACGTATCCGACGAGGACTATCGGCACGCACAAAATGCTTGGCGAGAATTTGAAATAGACAATATGGGAGAATATCACGACCTGTACGTACAGACCGACACGTTGTTGTTGGCGGACATTTTCCAAAACTTTAGACAGACTTGCCTAGAGCACTACGGGCTAGACCCGGCTAATTACTTTACATCTCCGGGTCTCAGCTGGGACGCGCTGCTAAAACATTCAAAGGCACAACTAGAACTACTGACGGATTACGACATAATAATAATAATAACAACAAGTACTTGCAAGATTACGACGAGACAAAACCGAGCACGTTTATACAATATTTGGATGCCAATAACCTGTACGGGTGGGCAATGTCTCAACCGCTACCAGTCGGTGACTTTAAATGGCTTACCGACAGAAAGATTAAATTATTTACGGAAGACGTACTAAAGATATTGGAAGCTCAATCGGAGAGGGGATACATTTTGGAAGTGGACTTGGAATATCCAAAAGAATTACACGACGAGCACAACGACTATCCCCTAGCTCCGGAAAACTTGAACGTCTCCCAAGAGTGGTTTTCGGATTATCAACGACGACTAATTGAGAAAAACGACTTGTCACCGCCGGACGTGGACAAATTAACGTGCACTCTGAAAAATAGAATCAAATACGTAGTTCACTATCAGACCCTAAAACTGTATCTCAACCTAGGATTAAGATTGACCAAGATTCACAGAATTTTATCGTTTAAGCAAACTGCTTGGATGAAGTCGTACATTAACAAAAACACTCAGCTGCGCAAAGAATCAAAATCGGATTTTGAAAAAGACTTTTTTAAGCTGATGAACAATTCGGTCTTTGGCAAGACGATGGAAAACGTGCGTAATCGACTAAACTCGGAGCTAGTCAGATTAGAAGACGAAAAGAAGCTTTCGAAAATGTGCTCGTTACCAAATTACGAATCTACTACCGTATTTGAAGACTGTAAATTGGCAATGGTCAACATGTATAGGACAAAGACGGTACTGGACAAGCCAATCTACTGCGGAATGACTATCCTCGACTCGTCGAAAACGTTAATGTACGACTTTTATTACAATCATTTGAAGCGTAAGTATTTAGATAACGCGAGTCTAGTGTATACCGACACCGACAGCCTTTTATTGGAAATTAAAACCGACGACGTGTACTCCGACATGCGTAAGTATAAGCACTTGTACGACTTTTCAAATTATCCCGAAAATCACGAGCTGTACGACGACACTAATAAAAAGGTCATAGGCAAATTTAAAGACGAGGTCGCGGGCAAACAGATTATAGAGGCGGTGTGCATCAGACCGAAACTGTACGCCATTCAGACGGAGCGAGACGTCATCAAAAAGGCAAAAGGCATTAAAAGGGCGGTGGTCAGAGACAACCTGACGCTAGACTCGTACAAAAAATCTCTATTTAAATCTACCCTAGTTTACGAAAAACAAAACATTTTAAAGAGCGAAAAACATCAAATTTACTCAATCACTCAAAACAAGTTAGCGATTTCGCCTCTGGATACAAAGAGATTTCTTTGTAACGACGGCATAAATACACTAGCGTACGGACACTACTCTACGGGTGGTAGCTCCGTGCCCGCTGGCACTACTTGAAGCTCTTGTCGTACAAAAGACCTCTTTGGAGCGGGGTCGTTTAAATAATACAAGATCGGTTGACCGCGCGTGCGCGTGTACTCTTTGATCGTAAACGTTGAAAGAGACCATATGGGATCTGTCGCTCGCCTCCTTTCGCCGCCCTCTGATTCACCAGGCTGATACATGTACCTAACTAAATCTTTACCAATTTTTAACGGTGTCTCTTTAACGCCGGGTGCGGCGGGCGTCTGTTCGACTCGCTTCAATTTAATGGCGTCTATAGGCTTCTTACCGATCAAACGAGTTACCTCGTCATTCATAGCTTTGATTACGTCGGGCAGTCTCTTTACCCACTCTTGATTTCTAGACTTTGGGTCGACCATTTATTTCGAGTATTGATGGCCGAATAATACCTCGGCTAACGACCTGTTGAATCTCTCTACTATACCCTGGGCTCGATGTAATCCGGGTATGCCGCGTTGTACTATAACGCCATTTTTACTCATGAGCGCGCTAAAACTACCCATAAACTCTCTACCCGGGTCTACTTTAAAGGAACACGTTGCCTTCAGATTTCACGAAATCTCACGTTTGAGGGTGTTCCTTATACTTATTAAGAGTTGTTCTTGCAATAAAACACATTTAATGTGTTATAATTAGTGAATGGTAATTAAAAAAACAAACACTGACCTCTGACCCCCACTACATGTCCCGCGAAATTTATACGTATTTCAAGCCGTCAATACGATCGTCCGGGTAGTGGGCAAAATGCAGCGACGAACAGGAGTTAGGCTGGCGCCGTAGCCAGTGGTCAGGTAAACCTATCAGATAAACGCAAGGTACCATACCATTCTCCGCCTCCCGAGACATGTGTGAAATGTAAACACACACACACACACACACACCGACTGGCTGTCAAAAAATGGATCGTCAAGAGAACACAGCAGACGCGTCAAAAAATAAAAAACGAAAACCTCGCCAATCAGGGTAAGAATATTGTCATGGGACAAACCGATAGAAAGGACTTGGATGATTTATACCCAATGGTTATTGTAGACACGAATTAAAAAAACAGGCACATCACACGCAACGGAGGAAGGAAAAATAATTTCTTTCTCCAGGCTGGAAATAAGACTAATATAATTTCTCCGCCATTTATGGGAGTCAAGATTTTGACTCCCATAAATGGCGGAGCGTGCTGCTTCGAGAAATTACGCAAAATTGAAGCATTTCTAAGGCACGTTTGTGTGGATCATTATATTCTACTTTTTAAACATCTTTCAGATCGTGCTCATTATACTTCAAACGCTTGCAATAGCCCAAAAACGCCCAATAAAGCGCAACCCGAAGGCAACGTGTTCCTTTAATAATCTTTGGCCACGTCAAAGGCGATCGCTTATAAATTTTGTTGATGGCGTCGGTAACTTGATCCGCGGTCTTAGAAGTTAGCGGTTCGGATTCTTTATATCTACTCGCGACGTCTACGACCGTCAACGCGTATTTGAAAGTTTTAGACTTTATTTTGTCGTAGGGTAAAAACAACAGGTCTGCCTGATGCACGACGTTTGGTACTCCGTAACTAGAATTTAATGAAGTAGGCCTAGGTATATACGTCGGAGGGGGTAGATAAATTTGCCACATTGCTTGTTTGAGCAACCAATTTCTAGATTCTGCTTCACTCGTCTTTGCTTTTTTAGCTAAATTTTTAACCGCGCCGTCGCCCTTCCAGTACCCCCTCGGTCCGTAATACAACTTGCGAAATTTCTCGTCGTTCATACTCTTTATTTAATTTAGATATATTTGTAAACCAAAAATGTCAGTAAACCCAGACCTCCCACGATGAATACTAGCTCTCTATCTTTTACGTGTTCTGGCTTGGCGTAAAAGTCGGACAATTTCGGCTCGCGAGATAACCCTACCGGCATTTTTTTATCTTCGCCGGTGAGCAGGTTGTACTCGTATAGCGCCTCGTCGACGTCGCTAAAAGTATGCTTAGCGTGGGATTCTTTTGTGAGTCGATCGTTTAAGTAATCTGCATATTTTGCGCGCCCCTCTGTAAATTGTTCCTTAGCGGTTGTAAGTTGTTCTAACGCCAAGTCGTGTCGTTTAAGTTCTCCGTCGTCTTTACCGAGTTTAGAAAATAAGAAATTTGATCCAGTAAATGCAACCGCGTTCAATACGGCTCCACCAATCATCATCGCTATCGACACCATTTTAATCATAGCGGTAAAAATTTAAATATAAATTTATCATTATTATATACTAAATAAAGATGAATAGACACTTTGGAGAGAAAATTGATCCTTACAGAGAAATCAAAAACCCAAATTCAATCAAAGGCCAGAGAAGGCTAATTTGCGCCGAGGTGTCTGCCGAGACCGCGAGCGCCGGCAGTACTTTTAATTTAGATTTCCCCAAATTGACCAACGACGACGTGTTGATTCCGGGGACGGCATTGTTGATATTTAGAATAGTATTAAATAGCGATACGGACGTCAACAAAACTCTTTACAACAACGTGTCTCGCAATATCGTAAAGCAGATGCGAATTTCCGTAAACGGCAACGAGATTTACAACTTAGACGATTACGACGTCTATCAGTCTTATAAAGATCACTGGATATCGCCTCATCACCAAAATAATTTGAGCCTTTTCGGTATTGAAAAAGAAAACGTAACTAAACTCAGGACGGAAGCCGACGACGCGGTGAAAACAAACAAGGGCGACGTGGCGGTGGCAAACACTTACGGTAAGTTTTATGCCATTCCGTTAGACATTGGAATTTTAACCGACCATCACCCGTTTTACCCGAGTGGCTTAGAGGGTAAACTGTCGTTTAGCATAAAGTGGAACGATCACGCTAGGGTGTGCAAGTCTACCGACGACGCCGCGACTTACAAGATTACTCACTTGAAATTGCAGTACGAAGTAATAAATGATTCTAGACTAGCTAGTCAAATTAAAAGCAGATACAAGAGCGGAGTTTCTTTTTATTTCGACAGAGTACATCGCCAATACGAAAAGATTCTAAATAAAACTGACAACGCGTGGACTCTCAACATCAACACCAACGTAAAGAGCTTAAAGGGCGTGTTTCTAATTTTCAAAGACTTGACCGACAAAGACCCGCAAAACAGTTACAACCCGGACTTACGTAAAGTAAAAGTTCAAGTCGAGGGAATGCCGGAAGCGTTGTACGTGCCAGAGTTGAGGCGTGACCAACACTTTGGGGAGATTTGCAAGTACTTTGTAGACGGCCCTGGGGTGCATGTGCCGTCGGTCGTGTCGAAATACTTAGAAATGGTACCTATCGCGGCGTCTAGGTACCTTACCGACAAATATGCCCTTTGGCTCGATTTCAGGACTTCCGACGACAACTCGGCTCACGGAAGCGGCAGGCACATTGGCTCTCACGGTGGAGGTATCCAAATTGAGCTTACGTCGGCCGACGAGACGACCGGCCAATTAAAGTGTTATATCTATTTGGTCATGGACTCTCAGTTAGTAATTAGAGAGGGTAGATTTAATAGTCTTCAATATTAAAATGAAACTACCGACTGAACCCCACTGCGCGTTGATATGCGGAAGAACGAAATCTGGCAAGACAAAGTTTATTTTAGATTTGTTGTCGGGCGCGTATAAAGACAACTTTGAATATGTAGTAATTCTGTGTCCGACCGTGTATAAAAACAAGACTTACTACGATTACGAGTGGATAACTAGCGACGAGTGCGTGGTGCTAAACGACTTGGACGGATTAGATTTAAATCAGGCACTGAGCGTCTACAGAAGAGTCTTAAAGAAGTTTCACACGCTGTTTATCATCGACGACTGCAGCGCTCGACAGGACCTAAAATACCGCAAGAGTTTGAAAGACTGCGAAAATTGCGAGTTGTCAAATTTGGCCATGAGCGGGCGACACGACAATCACTCTTGCTGGTTACTTACCCAAAAATACAACAGCGTGCTAAAGGATTTTAGAGAGCAGACAGAGTGGATAGCCATGTTTTATTGCAAAGACGAGGGATCTTTTAACCAGTGTATGAAGGAAAATAGAGGAGTACCCAAAGAAAAATTACAAGGGATAGAGTACGAGTTAAAGAATATAAAGTTTACAAAATTGATATTGAAGACCGATCCTCCGGTAACGTATAGCGTATTATAAATAATTACGTTTTTCGTTGTAAATAACTGCGTTTAGTATTATAGATCATGGACAGTTGTAACGCAATAAACTCGGTATACCAGATAGGCGTATTGACGTTGCTATCTGCAATTGCGTATCAATTATACAAGTTTAACGGTAAATTAACTCGCGTAAAAAAGCTATATAATAAAATAGAGTCTATATTTAAAACTAAAATGGAATTGGAAAGCGTAATGAGAGATGGTAAGCCGGATTTGAAGAGCAAAATGTTGGAAGTCGTCGCCGCGGGGAAATCTAAATCGTACCTCGGTAAAGACTACTCGCAAAAGGAAGTCGAGGCTATGAACGACGAGACGCTGACTAAACTCGAACAATTATACGAGACGAAGATTGGGGCGGAGATGATAAAAGGACTCGGGTTGCCGATAATCACGGCCTTTACCAAGATTGTAAAATTTGCGTTACCCAAATTAGGTATAGGAAAATTAAGGTTAAAATTAGACGACGAGACAAAACTGCATGTTGAATTAGAGACGAATCCGGCGGTAAACTCGAGCGTGAGTAGATTGCTCAGCGGGGTTTACTTCAATTACGGACACTTAGTCGGCCCGTTGACCGCGTTTTTAATTACGGCTAGTCACGTTGAAGTTGTAGAAGCAGAAAGTGAACCTGTAGTTGAAACTGTAAATGAAAAAGACGAAGAAAATTGATTTTAATTAAATTATAATATAGTTGTAGTAAAATGGATACTATAGATACTCGAGTCGAAGAAACGAGTCACGTAGAAGAAGTTAAACCAGAACCTAAAGTCAAAAAGATCACCGCTACCAAACAAAAAGATCCTAAACGAGTACAACTCGGCAAGAAGCTCGCCGCTCACAACAAACTTATTAAAGAGCAAAATGTCAAGTTGAGAGAGGCGGCTAATGAACTAAAAGTCTCCGATAGTACTCCGACAGAAAGTGGCGGCAACAACTACGAGTGGTACGCATTGGCGGCCGTAATAGGCGTTGGGGCGTCGATATATATATATAAGTTAGTCGCTAGTAAAAATGTTGCGGGCTACTCTAACGAGAAAGTTAAACCAAAAGTCGTCAGAGATGAACCCGTTGAATCCAACAAATCGGAAGTACGGGGCATGGAAGATTAGAAAAAATGATTTAAATTTATAGCATATAATTATAAATTAAATGAATGAAAAAACGATAGCAAACACAGTTTATCACTCGGCGGTATTGTCTGGGATTACTATCGGCTATGCAATGGTGGGCAAAAAGTTGTTTAGTATGAAATCCGTAGACATAGACAAGGTTGACTTGATGGACGCTCTTAAACTAACTGTACTCGTGACTTTTGCCAACTTTACAAAGAGTTGGTTGACTACCCAGGGTATATTACCGCCGAACGTAATGAATTCGGTTTAAAAAATGATTTTAAAATGTTACGATAATAATTATAAATACTAAATGGATAAGAAAGCTGTATCGGACACTATTTTTTACTCGGCGTTGTTTGTGCTTGAAATGTCAGCTACAGCAATGTTTTTTTCATCTCGGCTTAGTAAAAAATCTGTAGAACTAGACAAGTTAAACTTTGCAGACGCCGTCAAGCTAGTTGCAATCACGTCATCTACTAGGATTATAGTAGATTGGTTGTGGCCAAACAAAAAAAAAGAAGTATAAGTTATACTTAGTCAAAAATTGTTACATTTAATTTAATAAATTTAAGCTGTATTAACAAATAAGAATGACTGAATTTGACGACTTTGACCGCATGGAAGGTCCAGACACAAAAGTGGCCGAGGCACAAGATAAAGAATATGTAGAAGTAGATGACGATGGCGATGACTATCTAGAAATAGAATCACGTTTAAACAAGATGAGACAACCCTCTAAGTACGAACCACCGAAAACACGGAACGACGACACTAAGCGGACACTTGATCGCTATCAAAGAGAAGTAACGAAACAACAAGTAGATAATTTTTACGATAAAATTGCCGGTAAAGATAAACCGATTATAATCGACTATGATAAATTTACGCCAGAGACGGGTGGTAAACTGATCGTAAATTGGAGAGATAAAGACATCCAGTTAATTCAGCCTAATAGAAAGCCATATGCTAAAAATACTCTTAAACTTCATTATGGTACCGCGTTTATTCGAGAGGCACTAGGTCTCGAACCAGACCCACCAAAAAATACTAAAAAAACGACTATACAGCCTATGGAATCTGGAAAGTCTGACCTAAATACACCTGAAGACCCACCAAAAAAGACTCAAACAACTGATCAACAGCCCATGGAATCGGAAAAGTCTGATTTAAATACAACCGCAGACTCGGTAGACGCAACGTTAAGAGCAACTGAAGATGTATCTCTTAGAGATGATGCGATAAGCGAGTATGTAGAAACGACTAAATACGTTCCCGACCAATCTATTTTCGACTCGATGGAAGTTAATGAAGACAAAAGTATAGACGTTACTTGGAAAGGAAATAGTTATCGTATTACAGAACGAGGTGGAGAACCTCTTACCGTTAAAACGTTATTTGACGCGTATAGGGGCAGAGACTTTGAAGGCTTTGCTAGAGCTCTGGGAATCCCCGAGGATGAAATTAAATTCGTAATCGGAGCAACGAGTATTGTAGAGACCGATGTTAACGGCGCTACTGATCAAGAAGCAATAGCTAAGGCGAAAGAATGGTATGAAACGATGAATGAAGATTTATTTTTCCCCGCTAGCGAAACCCTTGACGAAGATGAGATTAAAGAAACCTCTTTTAGTACCGAAAATCAATCTGCACAAACAGATCCCGGTGATTTTACGAATGAAGAATTTATTACGTACGAAGGTAAACGATATAAAGTTAGAGACTTGGCTAATGCGGCTAATACAATGTCAACTACGAAAGAGAGCTTAACGGTGAATATGCTCAAACTAACGAAACTGCAATATGACATTGATGCCACTCAACAAGAATTGGCCGACGGTAGAGACGAGGTCACTCAATTAAAATATAAAATAAAATCGGTAGAAGAAAAGTTTGCAGCAACGGACGGACGTATCCATTACGACAAAAAAACGGACAAACTTTCTGTCTTAAAAGACAGGCAAGGTTACAAAAATGACGTTGAAAAATTAAAAGAAGATTTAAAAACTGAAGAAAAAGGCGTTTCTAAAGCTAAAAATGAATTAGAAAATTTACTCAAAAATTTATCGACTAGGCTAGAGTTAGTCGATGCCGATTCTAAAGAGCTGAGGAGTCAGATGAATAGAATTAAAGCTACGGTCGCCCGTATGCTGCACGTAGATAAGACTCTGGGAGATAAAATTAAAACTCTATTCAGAGAACAGGGCGTTACGGTCGTGAGTGTTTTAGCCGCTTTTTCTTTAGCGGTAAGCACCTTAATAGCTAGTGTAGTAGCCGGGGTTAGAGGCGTGGCAACCGCAATCGCAGTGCCTGCAGTCAAGCCAGTCGAGCCAGTTGAGCCTGTCAAGCCAGTTGAGCCGGCTAAGCCAGTTGAGCCGGCTAAGCCAGTTGAGCCGGACGAGCCAGACGAGCCGGTCACCCCAGCACAACCTACTAAACCAAAAAACTTTACAGACTGGTTAAAAGGCCAACTAAAAAACTTGGCAAATTTGTTGGCAAAGCTGGGGGTTAAAGCTTTAGCCGCATTGCCGGCGATACTAGGAGGTATAGCCAGTTGGGTATTTAATATACTGAGTAAGTTTACGGGACTATTGGCTCAAAACGTATGGGCTATGATTAGCGGCGTTGCGCTGTTGATATTTGTTTACGTGCAAAAGAGAATTTAAAAACCGTTACGTTTTAATATACTACTTTATAAATCAGATAACCCAACCCCGCAATCGCTAAATATCCAACTATTAAGGAGGTCTTTTCTTCTTCGTGATCTCCAAAAGTCGCGACTTTATCGTATTTTTGTTGGGGTGTATTAGATTTTTGTTGAGTAATTTTTGATTCTTGTTGGGGTGTATTAGATTTTTGTTGACTAATTTTTGGTTCTTGTTGGGGTATATTAGATTTTTGTACTTGCACAAGTTGTTTTTTAGCCTCAAAATAAGCATTACGATTTATTTGTTCTACGCTCAGTTGGGGTTGGGTTTGAATTTTAGGTGAAAGTTGAGATACAGCAGCAGCCTGAATTTTCGCTAGCCCGTCGTTTAATTGTCCATCGTATCCTACGTTCATATTTTCAGTAGCAATTACGATTTCGTTGTTGTATCCGTCGTGAATGCCTACCCTGAGACGCATATCCGCAGGAATCAAGTATAAATCTTGACCGACTACAAAATTTAAAGCGGAGCGGGCGTAATATAAAGAATCTTGATATCTATCGATAGAGTCTTGTATATTTGGAGGTGCGTTAATCGAGTCTTCGACAATAACTAAAAACTGATCCTGAGCGTCCAATCCGGTACCCGGTGACGTTATGTTAGTCTTGGCTTGAGCTTGCGCACCTAGTATGGCGTAAGCATAAGTTCTAATTGACTCGTTTATACTAGGTATTCCTCGGTCAGTAAATGGTTTATTAGACTTTTCCGGTATAAAACTTTGCCACGCGTAATTTACTGCGTCTGTCTGCCGAATATAATCTACCGGAAAATTAGTGACGTAGCCGCCCTGAAAGTATCTGTTTTCTACAAAACTGAACGTGTGTCGGTCGGTACCGCTCCAAAATTTGCCAGTAGCATCTGGATGCGTTTGGTGAACGCTAAATAACTCGTTGGTGTGCTTTATGACAACTTCTTTACCCTTGTAATACGGTATGCCCATTCCGCTAGACAGAGTTTCTACTTTCTGAATCCACTTTGACGCGTTATTTTTGTCTATGCTAAAGTCTCTGCATATGTCCGTATATGCCCCTCTATCAATGTTGTTGTTAAACTTGTTAAACATTATGTCGTTTGGAATTGGACATTTTAACTCGTACAAGATCCTTCGCGTCGTAAAATATACGTGAAAATTAAATATGCTAGCAATCATCTCGTCTTTATGTTTTAATAAATCTTTTCCGACTCCGCAAGCGGTAGTAGCGCAGTAAACTGCAAAATTTATTTGATTTTGGTAAAATGTAAGCGGGTGATGTAAAAAACGGTTAAAGTCAACGATGTGTTTTATATCCGGTAATTTATATTGATTGAATATTTCAGGTAGATGCGCGGTAAAACGTTCTCTAGTCTGCGATTCGACTACTACGTTCAAATTTGATATTGATAAAGGTGACAAATTCATTTAATTTATAATTGTATTACATTATTATAAATAATGAAACACACTTTTCTTGTCGAGACTAAAAATCACGCCTTCCAATTAACCCCTCCGATCGACAATAGTTTTGGTTGCTCACGTAAACAAATTAGACTGTTGGGCGTTAGCATGTCGTATACCATGTTTCATCATATTGAAGAAGAATTATTTGTTCTATGGACTGAAAAAGAAAACGAACCGAATGCAATAATATTTAAACCTGGTTATTATTCTTTACAAAGTTTAATTGACGTGTTTAACTCTTACAATCTAGAATGGTTAAGTTTCAGTATTTTAAAAAATGGTGATTTAAAAATAGAAGCAGAAGCCGGCCGCGTTATGGGTTTTGGGCAAGTTAGCCATTTACTTGAGCCTGGATTGGCTATAGGCAGACCACGCATGAGCGAACCAGTTAGTATTGGACTGGTAATAGATGGTATAATTATTGTACCTCTCGACCATAAATGGATCAAGACTATAACTCCACTAATTGGTAAAAATCCCAATGCCATTAACATTTATTGTAATCAGATTAATGCCCAAAAAAACTTTCATAACGGCAGTTTTAGCAATCTGTTAGGTTTTATACCAACGCCTTTATCGCCCGAACAAGATTATACTAGAGAAATCGCAAAAAGCTTTACGGACAATATCGGAGTTCCTTTGAAAAACGGCGTAATCGACGAGTTGACTTTTGAATTAAAAGATTATAGAGGCGAAGAACTCATGATCGATGATCTAAAATTGATATTATGCGTCGATATTAGCGATTAAAAAATGTATACGCGTTAATAAAATGAAACACACTTTTCTCATCAGGAGTAGAAATCAAACTTTCCAACTAAGCTCGCCGATCGATAATAGTTGCGCCGTTAGATGTAAAAACATTAAGCTATTGAGTGCCAGCGTGCGCGTTAGGATATTTTTCAATATTAAACAATACACGACGATCGATTGGGGGACTTGGGCCCCCGGTAGCGATGGACAAAAACATATTTCCACTAGTATAAGACCAATTTTAATGCCTCCCAGATATTATACCATTCACAGTTTTGTTGATTTCTTTAACTCTTACAATTTGGGGTGGTTAAAGTTTGATATATTAGATGACAATTATCTAAAAATACGGATAGAGCGTTTGCGTTTTATAAATTTCACTAAAATTGCTGAAATAGTTGGATTAACGGATGAAACCGTTTTATTTTCGACCGACAGTACGAGGTCCATAATCGTAAAACCATCAATCGGCGAAAGCCCCGGCGCCGTAAATGTTTATTGTAAACAAATTAATACGCAAAACAACTTTTTTAACGGAGAAAATAGCACTCTGTTGGGAGTGGTACCGGCAACTTTTTTACACACGCACGATTACGGTCAAGCCGTCGCCAATAATTACACAGAAAATGATGGAATTCCTTTGATAAACGGAGTAATTAACGAGATTGAGTTTGAGATAAAAGATTGCAGAGGTTGCGAGATGTCGACCGATAAAATAGACTTGGTTTTATGCGTCGATGTACAATAAAAAGTTGGATAATTAAAATAGTAATTACTAGTAATAAAATGAATCACACCTTTGTAATAAAAAAATCAGACATAACGTTTCAGTTACATAGTCCCATAGACAACTCTGACGGTATCAAAAAGATAAAGTTGTTGAACGCCAGCATGCCCCTGAGATTTTTCAACATCAGAGAGAGAACTAACGTTCAATGGGCCGACGTAGGAAACAATTCGAAGAGATCTAATATTATGAATCACCAAATGGATCCCGGCATATACGACGTTAGTGAAATAATTAGAGAACTTAATTACCTAGAAATAGCGGGGTTACAGTTTTCGTGGTATCCGAGCGGTCATAAATTATATACCTCCGTAAGTCCAAAACGCGCCATTAGATTAAATAAAATTGGAGAGATATTAGGCCTGTCTAGAGGCTGGATAGCTTACGGTCAGCACATTAGCTACCCGGTAAGAGATACCATAGGGGCAATAATGATTTATTGCGAACAAATTTCTATGAACGAAAACTTTTTCAACGGAAATCCGAGCACGATTTTGGGTAGCTTACCTCTGAGTGACGTCGATCGCAATTATTATAACCAAGTAGCGGATAAAGAATATACGGCAAAACCCGGCGTTAATTTAAATAACGGTATAATTAACGAGTTTAAATTTCAGGTAAAAGATTGTAACGAATGCCTGATTGTAGACGAACACTTGAGACTGATTTTAAATATTGAAATTATTTAATGTTAAAGTTAGTTAAATTAAAAATGGAAGCGAGATCACCTGACCCCAGAGAGCGAAAAATTTATCCGTCACTAGATACGGATTCCCTGCACCAATGGCGCGCTGTAGATGTAGACGGCATCCTTAGTGATACCACGTCATATCGACTAAGTAAAATAGATCAAGTAAAAACTGAAATTGTTGTAGAAAAACAAAAAAGAGAAAGATTGTACAACAAGTATAAAAAGTTGACCGCGGTATTGACGTGGGTAGAGACATTTGCCGAAGCCACTTCCGCAGTGAGCGGTGCGGTAGGTATAGCGGCGATCGCCGGTGTCATTACCGCACCTTTAGGATTTGCATTTGAAGGAGTCGCGCTCGGCACCGTAGCGTGCGCTATTGGGTTAAAGTACTTTGGGCGTAAAGTAAAGTCAAAGTCTAAAAAGCACGACGAAATAAGAGTGCTCGCAATGTCTAAACTAAACACTATAGAAGATTTAATCAGCCACGCAATAAGCGACGGTAAAATTAGTCACGAAGAATTTGCTCTGATTAATAACGAGCTGACCAAATTTCATGAAATGTCAGACTCGCTAAAGAAGAAATATAGATCCAAAGAAAATAAAACTGTGGATGAGGCCGAGGTCGAAAAGCGAGTCGCGGAAAGATTAGCTAAAGAAAAAAAGGATCTTATAGGAAAACTTTTGAATTCAAATTCACAATAGACGTAAAAAAGAGCGTCGAAAGTCCGCCAGCTTATGAAGATTTACTCGTAATTCCTAGCGCACCAATTTTGAAAGTTTGACTGCTATACTTGGCCCTCTGCACCGCCATTATTTTTAGGCAGTCGTAGCAATTTTTAACTCTCAAACCGATTTTCTTAATTTTAAATTGATTTATGTCTTTAGTTTGATGACACCTCACGCAGCACTTTGTTTTTGGTTCATAAATCATTTTATATATAGAAAAGATAGTCTTATTAAAATTATCATTTTTCTTGGCACTTTAAATGATAAAAAAAAGAGTCGCGCCGACTCTACGATAAAATTCAAATGTATTAGAGTAGTATAGAAAACGGGGTCTCCAGGCACAAACATAAATCGTTCTCACACTCTATACATTATGCTAAGATCTCCTAATTTTTATCGTAGAGGTGAAAGCCCACGTTTTAAATGACGATAATGAAATTGTGCCATCTGCCGACTCTACGATAAAATTAAGGTGAGTTCTGTCACAAAGTGCAGATTGCCGGCTGCCGACTCTACGATAAAATTAAGGTGAGTTCCAGGCACAACTCGCACTCGCGAGTGCGATTTATGTTTGTGCCTGGAACCCCGTTTTCTATACTACTGACGCGGCGAGCGGTCTGTGCGTAAGCGCGACAACAGAGGGCGCTGCGCGCGCGCGTGAATGGTTATCTTGTGCACTAACTGAAGGCAATTTTTGAAGTAGAAAATGTGGTTTTTCTACAGAAAAGCAACATTTGCGACAAAAGTGCAAGTGGGAAGTATATCTTAAAATTACATTATGTGTTGATTCCAGGAGGTAATTTCCTTAAAATCTTTGTTCAATGTATACGAAAAAAATACCATTGCTTCAATTGAAGAACGTCGCATGTCTTGGCCACCGTAGTTTTCAGCCTTTAGCACGGTGCGTCATTATACATGCCCAACTTCGGTGGACATCTGAATAGACACTATGCAAAACTTCACTTGTGCAGCAGAAACTAGATAAGCTTGAGCCTGGAAGATCGTCGTGGTACAAGATGATACTTTCCTGAAAAGAAATATAAAGTAAAAGTATCAATACATTCATTAATTTTCCGACATTTTCAGGAGAAACTCTTAAGTGCGTCATTATACCTTCCTCGTGGATACTTCCAAATAAAATACTGACATGACTGAAAGGCACCCAGGCCTGTTTTTTGCGATATATATGCATGGGTGACTTTCAAGATCAGCACTTTTTTCCCCCCATCAAAATCGTTGCTCAAAGTGGCTCACTACTCTTGTTTTGTATATTTGCAATGTAGGCCTACATCATTTGAAACTCCGGAAATCAGCCAGTCATGAACGCTGTGATAGCACTCTGTCATTTCTGTGAACTGCACGGCCCAAGCATTCTTTTCTGCACGCAGTCTTTTCACACCACGGAGGAACATCAACCGATATTTGACAATAAAGGCGATCCCGGTGCCCTGAGCTCGGGGCATCCTTTGTTTCGTCGCTCAAGATCGACGGAATCGGGAAGCTCAACTCCCTCAGAGAGTGGAGACCACAAGCCACTTGCTTCAAAAACAGAACTTTGTGAGGTAAGAGATCGGTAAGAATTAAGAAGTGTATCATTAATATTTTTCTTCAAAATGACTTAAGCCGTGTTCGCATTGGACTTGTTTTTCGGGAGGTTTTACCGAGACAATGGTAAAATGAAAAATGGCTTAATTTTACTGCTGTCCGCATTTTGACTTTTTCGACATGGGAAAAATTGTATTGAGACCGTGGGAGAGCATGCGCAGTGTCCTTTCGCCGTATGACATTCACGCCCTGGACGTACGCTTCCAGACGGCCAGAGCACTTTTACTGACTCGATGTGTCCGCATTGGACTTATCAGCTCGGGAAAAGTTACCCGGTCAATTTTCATGGGCAGCAGTTGGCCAGGAAAAGTAACTGCTGGACTTGGGAAAAGTTATTGAGAGGAAAACTTCCTATAGGGTGTCCGCATTGGACTTAAAATAGGAAAAGCACCCATCGTCTCGGTAAGTTTGACCAAAAAAAGTACAATGCGGACAGGCCTTTATTGGGCCTTAGTAAGTGCATATAGAAAACCCAAATATAAGAGTGGCAAAAATCAAAGGTTTTCTTTTCAACCAGTCTCGTATATGTTTCTACACAAGGTCTGTGAGGCATACTACTCAATTCTTTCCAATTTTGATACCGTATCATGTCATATTTTTCTCATTACCGTTTTGAAATTGTGCACTCTCAATTCGTATATATTAGGGACTTGGGTATTTTTTTCGTATATACATTGAACAGAGATTTTAAAGGCCCTGTAGATGATCTGTTTTTGAGCGATTCTGCGAATAAAACCATTATAAATCAAAAAAAAGACATCAACAAACTCATCCGAAGAAATTTCAGCTTTGTCAAATGTACCACGTTTAAAAAAACAATGAAAATCCATATGCATTTTCCTGGTCTTGGCGGGGTGTTTCAAATATTCGTTCTCAGTTGATCGGGTACTATATGTGGCTTGCGTCATGCACTTTGTGGCGCACATACTGCGTGTGCGCGCGATCCATAAAAATGCATCGCGTTGGAACACGCACACGGAGTACACAGCGCCCATGCATTTTGGACCGCGTAGATGCGAACCAAAAATAAGTAAATCGTTTGCAAACGATCTAAATAATTTCATCTTTACGGATTATTTTCTGGTAAAATTATATCATTTTGAGCGAAAACCTTTCATTCAATCTTTACTTTCAGAACTTTTACCCTGGAAACTCGTCGATTACTTTTTGGGGTCATTGCAAATGATCCACTGGGCCTTTAAGGAAATTACCTCCTGCAATCAACAGATAATGTAATTTTAAGATATTCTTCCCACAAGTTTGCACTTTTGTCGCAAATGTTGCTTTTCTGAAGAAAAATCACATTTTCTTCTTCAAAAATTGCCTTCAGTTAGTGCACAAGATAACCATTCACGCGTGCGCACAGCGCCCTCTGTTGTCACGCTTACGCACAGACCGCTCGCCACGTCATTTTGTGCATTACTTCATGCAGTAATTTTATCTCAGAAATGCAACATTTGCGACGGAAGTGTCAGTGGGAAGTATAAGCTATCGATTCCAATATATATAAATTCACCGAAATCGGTGTTCAATGTATATGAAAAAAAATCCGATACTTGAAGAAAAAATTTAAGTTCCATTTTGATTGAAAATGTCATTTCACATTACAGATTATAATTTTATTTCCTGTAAGTTCCAAAACTACATTCATCGCGTAAATTGAGCAAACAGTAGCTGAGATATGCATCTTAGAAATCGGCCATTTTCCCTCAAAATCGTGTATGTAACTGAATAGAAGATAGCTTGAAAAATGCCATGCGGTATGAAGCGCCCCCACAGTGACAGATTGCGCCAGCATAGAATTCTTCAAGTCTGATTAGTCTTAGTTCAACACCTTGGGCGGATTGCAATAAAATTGACTTAGCCACTGGTCTAAGACCGATGTTTTATAGCCGACTATCCGACTAAGCCGGTCTCAGCTTAGACACTTCTTTAGCCCATTGCAATAAACCAGTCTAACTGAAGTACGACTGCGCCAGCCTAAAACACACACATCTTAACGGAAAGTGACGCAGCCGGCTATCCTTGCGTGATTTCAAGCCAAACAAACGTCCTCACGAAGCCACTTGATGACGCGTGTGTAGTGCAGTTTTTGCAGAGAAACTGACCGCGAAAGTAATCAAATAGCACTATAGAGCCTTTGCACGGCGGCCATGACAGGGGGCAGTCACATTGTCACCGTGTGTCATGCATGAGTAGGCACTTTGTGGATCTATTGTCACATTTAAATAAGAAAACCTGCCCCCTGTCATGGCCGCCGGTGCAGAAGCTCTATAAAGGCTCTAGTGGGCACAATGTGCATTTTGTTCGTCTTTTTTCATGCAAGATTAGGAGATGTAGCGTGGTGACTAAAAATTATAGCCTGCTCGCCGCGGGCTTAAATTTTAAGACTGGTCTAACTTTAAGACAACGATATTGCAAGCGGGCTATAATTATAGACCGGTCTTAGTGGACGCCGCGTTAACCGGCTAAGCCTATAGACCGGTCTTAGACCGCATATTGCAATCCGCCCCAGGTCTCGTTTTGCGCTCAAAGCTTTGTCACGTAGCACATGCACCAACGTATTTGTCTATGTGTAATAGCACACATTTATGCCTGGAATGAGAACTACGCATTCGACGATGTTTGTAAAAAGGAGCCGTTAATCTTTTTTTTTTTGCCATTGTCTTGTTGCAACAGGCATGCCGATCCTTCCAGCCTGGCCAGCCAAACTTCATCAGTCATGACCGAGAGGCAGGGATTAGCTACGTCAGCACCCAGTATCCACAGAACCCACAGATCTACACTATGGTCAGGCAGGCCTGCATTAGAAGCCTTAGCTGTGAGGTGATTACAATAGGTTTTGCACCGTCACGGATACCTGTACGGATACAACATCATGACTTCTGGTGATGCGTAACCGTTGTGCACATGTTTTCATAAGCGTTGAAAATGGCTATCGGGCCGAGTGGTTTGGGTCATTGACTCGCAATCATGGGTGAAAAACTTGGGGTTGCGGGTTCGAATCCGGCTGCGGTACCTGTGCCCTTGGGCAAGGCACTCAACCACACTTGCTCCATCCTTCGGAAGGGATGTAAAGCCGTTGGTCCAGTGTGTTAGGTAATGGTAACGCACTCTAAAGATCCCAGAGCATTCTTTCGTGAAGAGCAAGGGGATTCCCCGGTGTCTCTGGCCATTTCTAATTCCAATTCTTCATGGGTTTCCTCACGCTTGTGAGTGACAGTGCAATGAGCACTAGTGAGGAATCCTTGGTATGAATACCAGAAAGAAATAATAATAATAATAATATAGCATCAAAAATACCTGTTTTGCAGATTTCTCACTTTATCTGTGATGAATTAATAAATTGTGTACATTTTGTTTCTTTTTTATTTATATTCTGAGAATATAGATCAAATTTAATAAATCAGTGAGTCCCAAATGAAAACAGAGCAGATTTATGAAGATTTTTTGTAAACGTGCAGTCAGGCAGTACAAGACCCATTTCAGTGTGTGCATCATTCAATATGAACAGTTACTGTTATATTCGTATTTGTAACTGGGTCTTTCCACAGTAAAGCGGGCATTTTGGCAACACAGACCATATTTTTTAGGAAATACCTTTGTCTGGTCTCAAAATAAATGTTTTGAAGAGATAACTTAGGCCCAAAAAGGGTTACAAATAGTGTGACAACATGCCTTTCTAAAAACCCCGTGTACAAATTTCCCAATACGCTCTTAACTGGGATGGACACTTGTGTTACGTTTTAGGCTGTCCCGGTTAATACGAGCGTATATTGGAAATTTTTACATCGGGTTTTTAGAAAGGCATGTTGTCACATTAGGGAGGTTTCGCACCGTCACGGATACCGATACGGATACGTCATGACTTTATGCGCTTCTTGTGACGCGTAACCTTAGTACACGTGTTTTCATAGGCATGAATAACGGTTATCGGCCTCCATACGCGTAGCATAAAAATGGATACCGGTTATGCAGATTTTTCACTTTTTCCGTGATGGATTAATAAGTTTTATGCATTTTGTTTCGTTGTGATGTATCTTCCATGAATACCGATCGAATTTAATGAGTCATTCAGCTGAAAACAAAGCCAAGCGCAGAGCAGATTTAGCAGATAAATGTACATGCACGTAGTCACACAGTGCAAAACCCAGTTCAGTGAGCGCATCAACGTGAAAGGTTACCGTTATCATATCCGTATTCGTAACCGTATTCGTCACCTTGCGAAACCTCTCTACTATTTGTAACCCTTTTTGGGCCTAAGTTATCTCTTCAGAACAACTGAAACTTATTTCTTTTATTTTGAGACCAGACAAAGGACGGGTATTTTCTGGAAAATATGGTCTGTTTTGCCAAAATGCCCCCTTTACCGTACAAAGACTCATTTAAACATTTTTGTCATTTGTATTTGTTCAATGTATTAAGGTCTGCCAGGGTCGTGAAGGTCCCATATTTTTCGGCGACGAACACCACGGCTACGTTCTAAGCTACACTTTCTTCATCAAGGACAGCCAGGCCCGAGGCTTCCAGCGTTGGTACAGCATCATTGTTGTTATGATGGATCGTATCTTTCTCCTTAACTCCTGGCCGTTTCTCGTCTCCAACATACGCTCGCTGATTGACGAGCTCCAAGGTAAGCAAGTTAACTAGTCCAGGGGCTGATTTCACTAACAGGAAATTTTGCAATCATGGTAAGCATAGGCTTGCCTTGTTAAATATAAATTGTTGTGCCGTGCTTTTAAAAAAATTGCTCAAGCATAAAAATTCTATAGTGTTAATAGAGAGGTTTCGCAAGGTGACGAATACGGTTACGAATACGGATATTATAACGGTAACCATTCACGTCGATGCGCACACTGAACGGAGTTTCGCACTGTGTAAATGTACGTGTACATATCTGCTAAATCTTCTGTGCGCTTAGCTTTGTTTTCAACAGATTTTCCTCGCTTTCACGTGGGCATCACACATTAAATTTGATCTATATTCACGGATTATACATCAAAAAGTAAACAAAATGCATACAACTTATCAATCCATCACAGTCAAAGCGAAAAATCTGCATAACTGGTATCTGTTTTTATGCTACGCGTATGAAGGCCGAAAACCGTAATCAACGCGTATGAAAACGTGTGTACTTTGGTTACGCGTCACACGAAGCGCATAAAGTCCTGACGTATCCGTATCGGTATTCGTGACGGTGCGAAACCTCTCTAATGAAACATTCCTACGTCTTAAGCAATAAATTGGTTCCTTTACATTTAGAAGTTCCGAGAAGAAGGTAGTTTTGTCTAAATAAAAGTGAAGCATTTAAAGAAGCGTGTCCACATCACATTTTTCAGCCCCATAATTTTTCCCATGGGTGTTGAGATTTTTATACCATCATTTGTTATATTTTTCTCATTACCATTTTGAAATTGTATACTCCCAATCTGTATTTTCGAAGATATCGTAACAACTAATTTATCCATTTCATAAAGACGTGCAGTGATCAGACCAATTTTGTGCATCCACAACCAAATTGGAAATTATAGATTTCCTGTTTTCTTCCCATGGATAGTATTTTGGGGAGGTATTTTATATGATTGTTAGGTTAAAATGAAATCCAATTTCTGGAAAAATCTGAACACGCTCCTTTAAGCAATATATTAATTTATTTACATTTTGCAGTTCAAAGAAGAAGTTTAATGCTTTATAAAAATAAAGCATTTAACAAGAATGTCAGACATTTAATCATAATTTTCATTACAAAGTTGGCCTCACATAAAACAGCACTCTACCGTATTTTTTTCTCTCGTGCCTATCCAAGGCAAAGCTCTCAAGGTGTATGAGCACGAACAATCTGAACGCCCACAGCGTGCCGAACGCATCAACAATGAATTCCTCGCACCGGGGGAATTCTACCGACGTCGCAGGGGAGGCGGTAAAACGTTAAGATCCCTGCTGGAGATGACGGGGGATAAGAACCTATTCCGGTATCAGCACATGGTGTTTGCATGGATACTCAAGGCAGGGGGAACCAGGATGACTGAGAAAGTCCTAGAGGGACCGCCGAAGGAAGAGGCACTTATTGATTTGGACAATGAGGAGGGTAAGTGTAGAAGGGTGGATAACAACTTAAATCACTTTCATTGAAATTGTGTAATAATTGTCAGTTTTTCTCATAGGTGTGCATCCCCTGTAGTATATTTATTTATTTATATACCACATCCAACAGCGGAGGGACCGCCAACTACAGGAATGGGAGCAAGTGTGGTTGAGTGCCTTGCTCAAGGGCACAGGTGCCACAACCCGTCACGGCCAGGAATCGAACCTACATTCTAGTACTAGCACAGGAACTTAAGTTCGACGCACTAGACCGCTCGGCCATAACACCCCACTTTTAATGTCCTTTTAGTTTCCCATGTGTAAAGCCCCATTAGATTGTGTATGACCCGTGTCTTTTGTAGTGCATCCCCTGTTAACTGTTTATTGTTGTAGAGGTCACTGGCCCTGTGACCACAAGCACATGGTCAGTGTGTAGACCAGCAGCATCAAGAGAAGACCTGTATTTTTATCTCTTCACAACCCTGTGTTTTTCTGCTGTTTTTGCAAGCCTAATGTCTGCACATCCCTGGTTCCCTGATTTTGCCTCTAGGTTTATATTTTCTACTGTGTTGGTTTTGTAGTGTTGGTTTTAGTTGGTGCTTTTTAGTTAGTTTTATAGTTGGTTCCTAGTGTTTGGTTTTTAACAGGTTTCTTTTCAGTTGGTTTCAAGTTTTGGATTTTAGTTTAGTTAATAATTTTAGTTGATTTTTTGGTCCGTTTCATTTTGGTGTTCTTATTCATTAAACCTTTCTTTAAAAACAGTCCTTAGGTTCCCGGTGTCATTTTTATTGAGTTTTATTGAGTGATCCCCAGTTGTGTCATTTTTCACGGTTACATAAGCATAGACTGAGTCAGTAATGTCTTGAAGCTGACTAGTGCAAGTCTAGTCACCAAGCACCATAATACTTTGTACTTGCTACGGTACAGTCTGGCAAAACGCAAGTTAGCAAGCCCAAGATGCACTGGTTGACCTCTACCGCAATGCATCTAGAGCATGTTTGATTGGTTAAGCGTAACCCCAGCATGCCCGATATGCGCACTGATGTTCAAATGCGAACACACATGTCTATGTTCTCTGCTGTAAGTTAGCCAGTTTTCTGCTTGAATTTTCCACTAAAATATCACTCCACTTCGTAAACTCATGAGTACGGTTTTTGTGGTTATGCACACGCATACTCTAGTTTCCAAGTGAGGGCGCCTTTTGTGTACTCACGATATCGAGTCCGGCCAGACTTATGTAGTTGTGTGTGCTCGCATGCAGCTTCACTCACTTTTTAATAGCTTCATTTCTAGTTGAAAATGGAGGATAAATATAAATCTTTGTAAATTTTATTTTATTTATTTAATTTTTTTTAACTTGTTTGGTTTAAGATATTAGATTTCCAAGTATGAATCTAAATAAATCAAAATATAAATTTGACATTTAAAAAAAATTCCCAAGTCCAGTTTTTTCATGACTTTTTATTCTCATCTTTGACAGAGACTGAGGAAGGTTTCATTAAGGTATCTACAATGACCATGGATCCCGATCCAGCTGGAGGAATGGCAGAAGGTGGAACAGCCAGCATCCAGGGCAGCAGAGAAGAATGGCAGGATGGTGGACCAGTCATTAAGTCACTTCATCATCTCAGACGTGTATGTGCAAATTTTTATTTTAAATTAGTCAACATTTGGTGGATTTGAGATTTGTGGATTGACTAGTACAGTGAAACTTGTATATTGATTGCTTTCCGTGACGTAGAACATCCGGGAATGTTATGTGGTCAACAGTCACGCGTGTACACGCGCGCGCCACTAGACGCACATGAACACGCGTAAAAAATACTCACCGGCGTATTTTCATTTACAGATGCCGCACACGCGCGTTGTGATACGTTCAAATGATTGAGCATGGACTCGGCTTGTAAAAACAAAAGTGGTTTTGCTTGATCACAATTTTTAGCCTGAAGAAATCTTTATGTTTATCGATACAACAGCCATGGCGCAACAACATAAAGCAAGGTTAAGTAACAGAGGTAAGTGCAACCAATTCGCTTTTATTGCTTCTTTGGCCGGTTATCACTTCAGCCACGTGGGTCATGAAAAATGACAACCAAAATGGTGGATGGAAGGTGACGTCACCGGAAAGCAATCAATAGTGGCCACACTTGAGGCTATACAAAACTGGCCACTATAAACAGGTGACCTCTTTATAAAGGTTGAATTAGCATTGTAAACATGGCATTTGGCATCAATGACGGGTGGCCACTGTTATCAGGTGGCCTCTTTATTAGGGTGGCCTTGATAGCAGGTTTGACTGTACTCTTAAGAGCTGTCCAAAGTTGTCAAAATTTTCACGGTTCTACAAAGTGTAGAAAGGGGGTGAGGGGGTCGAAGGCCACATAGGACATTTTATGTAAGTTGACATTTTATGTAAGTGACAAAATGTTGATAAGTATATTTCGGAGGAGGGAGGGGGTCTTGAAAAGTACTACCCTCTGTAGAACTGTGAACATGTTGACAACTTTGGACAGCCCTTACCGGTAACAGGGGTGTGAAATCTCAGATTTAAAGCATATTCTCACCTTTTTTTGGTAAAGGATTTTTCCAGAAAATATATTTCGTTCTAACCCAACAGTCATATAAAATACCTCCCTAAAATACTATCCATGGGAAGAAAACAGGAAATTTGCAATATGGGTCTTTCTATAAATTAGGGGTACAAAAGTGTGACATTTGATGTCCCCCGTTACACCTGATATGTGTTATTTTTCGTACAAAAATCATTAAAATGGCTTTTAAACCATTTTGTATGAATTGTATGCACACACTCTTTGAGATGGAAAGTATTTAAAGAATGTGTCCTGAATTTACCAAAACAAGATGTAAAATGTAACGGGGGACACCAAAGCTGGACCCCTAATTTATAGAAAGACCCATATCCAATTTGGATGTGGAAGCAAAAAAGGTTGGTGTAATTACTGCACTGCTTTATGGAACCAGATAATTAGTTGACAAAACATCGGTGGCTTTTTGACGATATGCTTAAAAATGTACGGATTGAGAACACCAAATTTCAGAATAGTAATAGGAAAAATATGACAAATGTTAAGTTATCAAAATCTCAATGCCCTTAAGTTCCCACCCCCATTTTTCCCGACGGCCCCAATTTTCCCCAACATTTTTCTTCACATTAACATGGTTGGTTTTGTCCATTCATATCAGGTTCTGGGGTGTCTAAACTTCCATGACTTGGCACACCATGCACTGATTGGCAATCAGGTCATCGTTCGCTGTCACTTCAAGAGCACACTGCTCTCCTTCTTTGAGGTTCTCAAGGTAGGTGACTTTATATTTAAACCACTTAAAGAAATATGCAATTTTTTCATCAAAAAAGGCCGGGCTCCAAGTAGTATGATGTCACTGCAGTACAATGAGATGACTACAAGAGGGCGGGCTAGCTATGCACTGGTTGGCTCTTGCGATTAATCAGGATGTATCTACAGTTTGCTGGAGAAATCTACAGAAAAATTATGTTGGACGAGTTTTTTGCTGTTTAGAAAATTCATCGGGAAAAACCGACCACTGCCCAGCAATTCTGGAGATTCCAAGGACCTCCATGGTGTTTTTTCAATGTTTGATTTGGACTGTAAGGTGAGATTTTAGACACATGGTTTTTGACGAGAAAGGACATGTAGCAATAGATAACATGGCGATTGGGAGTAAATAGCAAATCGGCTAAAAGTGAATAATTCCGTCCACATGTAAACGTCAAAAATTCACTTTTATCCTTCTAAAAGTAGGCTCCAAGCATCAGTAATGGGAGTAATTGTGAAAACTGCATGCGAGTCATGTTATTACATCGTGACACTTCTGGAGTTGATTTTTTATAAATAAACTCCTCAAAAAAGGTTCGGAAAGTCAAGTTTGACTGACGATTTCTCTCTTGTTGCAAAATAATTTTCAAAAAAAGCCCTGTTATTCCTCTTTACGATGATGTGTCATTTGTTATGATTAAGCAATTGGGGGATGTGCAGCACAGCTGAATACGGGGGCGGGTGTAAAGTGAAATGTCACAAAATGCATTGTTATTGTCAAAAAGTGCATTGACACATTCCCATCCTCCAAGCAAAAGGGGAATGCACTGCATGAAAATAGACTGCCGAAGTGAATACGCCACCTTTTGTTGGTTGCCAAGGCAATTGGATCTAAAAATCACTCAACCGTGTCCCAGTGCTTTTTCAGTGGTACTTTTCCCGACGGCCATGATAGTTTAGATCCAATCGCCATGGCAACGCACGTCACACTTCGGCAGTCTATAGCAGTGAATTTTGTGACATTTCACTTTCCACCCACCCCTGTATTCCGCTATACTGCACAGTCAAACTTGACTTTCCGAACTTTTTTTGAGGAGTTTATATAAATGGCCATGTTAATCGAACAACACCTTCAGCTATTGATTTTTCTAAATGTGACATTTTGAAACATTTATAAAAAAATGCATTGAAACTTAGCTGAGATTGTAATTTAAAGTACGGGTTGTATAGGGTGGATGAAAGGATCTTTTCCAGAAAGGAACTTGTCAAAAAGACTTGAAATGTAATCATAATAGCAGAAAAATGCCTCCTTATGCCGTTAAAGATGTACAGTCTGTGCGTTTTGGGTGTGGCACCTAGAAAATGTTTTTTTGAATTGATCATTTGTTAGAAACATAAAAGTATTCGCTTTGAGACATTTTAGTTATCGAACAATTACTGTCAGTATTTCGAATTATTGGCGGTCCGCCAATAATTTAAGGAGTAGATTTGCCCAAGTCTGACCTCCCGTGCTCTGTCTGCAGTGCACAGTGTGCCCTCCAGACCGGTGGCCCGTCCAATCTGTTTTCTTCTGTTTCCTCTGTCTCGGAAAGTCTTCCAAGACAGAATAAAAAGAGATTTGACAGGCCACCAGTCCAGAGCACGCTGCACGCACCGCACCACAGACCAAACATGAGAAGTCTGACCTGGGCAAGTCTAGGCAAGGCACAAAAACAGCCGTATAAAAACGGCATTTTTCACAGGGTTGCCGATGTCTTAAATACAAAGTATGTTTTTTCGTGAAAATAAAGTAAATGCTTTAAAAATTCCTTGGGAGAAAATTTTTTTTTGCAGAGAACCACGGACATATATCTTTAAAAAAAATTCTCAAATACTACCTGTATTAAAAACTACTGTTTGTAAGTTGTTTTAAATATTCTACGCTATTTAGAATAGCGTAGAAATTTGCTTAGCACAGAATTGATTTGCTTTGTAAAATGGTTTGCCAAATTGTTTGTCAAAAATATATGTTCTTAGCTTGAATAGCTAGAATATCATTCGATACACATCACGTACAGTTTTGGCTGGTAACCCATTTTTACAATATAAAGCAAATAAATTCTATGCTGAGCAAAATTATGTACAAAACGGCGCCATGTAATTTGCCCCTTGTGTCATCCCATACTCATGTCTTGTACCCAGACTCTCCTGCCAGTCGGCTGTTGTCACATCATCGCACACAGCGACCAATACGAGGAATCGTTCAAGTGTAATTTCCTGGGTCTGTCCCCGAGCACCAGCCTGCCAGCCCACATCAAGGCGTCCGAGTTCTATATTCTCCTAGACATTATCAGTCCCGGTCAATCGCCCGGGGAACAGGAGAGGGTTACGGTGAAGGATACGGATCCGTTCTATGGCTACGGGATCGTGATGAATAGCACGGGGTCATTGCCAGACCTAGGTAAGAATTTATAAATTGTGACCTGAAAAGGGCTGCAAATCTGCAGCATCCATATTCTAGATATATCCTTGAGAAATGGTCAAAATGTATGATATTGAAAATATGATTTTTGTTATTCCAAAAGTTCAATTCTTAAACTTGCATTTTGTAAAGTTTTGGAGTGTTAAACTACCTAAACATAAAAAAAATGAGGTGAGCTGATTTTCGTGAGTTTTTGTGTATTTAAAATAGTTAAAGCAATGTCTTCGCTGTGGTACTTTCATCAGTTCGTTCCTTCCACGTTGGGGGCGTTTTTGTATGCGCCATTGCTGTATCACATAGATATGGGTCATTCTATAAATTTTGGGTCCAACGTGTGACATTTTCCTGTCCCTGTTACACCTGACATACTGCCATTTGCCAAACAAGTATTATTAAAAATGCCTTCAAAACATATTTTTATGAATTGTACTTTATGTAATCACTCTTTCTAATAGAAAGCATTTAAAGAATATGTCCTGAATTTACAAAATACAACATTTTACAAGATGTCAGACGTAACAGGGGACAAAAAAATTGGACCCCAAATTTATAGAATGACCCATATGGGTCTTTCCACGCTAATGGGCCTATTTGAAAAATAAGTCAATAATTCCTTTGAGATGTCTTCAGTTTATCTCAAACTTAAAGAAATTCTCTTGTACTGTTCTCAAGAGATAACTTTTGCCCAAAAAGTTAAGAAAATGCTGCCACAACATACATTTCTGAAAAGCTTGTGTACAAATTTCCCCTTATACGTGTGTAACTGGACAGACAAAATTGTGACATTTTTGTCTGTCCACCGTTACATACGTCTTGTCCTTGCCCACAGCCTTTTCAATCCATTTAGGTCTTTTAGGCCCATAGCCAGACGACTTCTGATTTCTTTGACGTTATCAAATACAGAATGGAAATGTATTTTACTGTTATACATGTTTCTGATGTTTTTTTCTTGTACAGGACCAACTATCATGTCCAAGATAGAGAACTTCCTGGACAACAGGGACCTGAGTCCTGAGGTGATCAAGGCATTCCTTGTAGCACTCAAGGAAGAGTGGATGAAGTAAGTTACTCCCATGGAAGAAAAAGGGATGCTTTATAGACATGGTATGGCAAATTCTCAAAACAGAAGATACACCATATTTTTGTAATTGTTAACAAATTTAGTAATTGGTTTAGCTTGCGTTGGGGAGAATGAATGTTAATTTGTTTTGCCCTTACCCGACGTATATTTTAAATTTTGTTTTATAGAGTTAACTGTACATCTTTATACACTCATAAAAAAAAACCCCACATTTTTTAAATATCAATTCTTGATCGGAACGGAAGTCTATTTAATACAGTGAACTTGTGGATAACAAGGCATTCATTTTTGAATCGCTTTCAAGACTGTACTGCTTCAATGATTTCCTCCCAGTCCAACATGACCTGTTTTAAACAAAAGTGATTCTTGCAGTTCTGTTTCTGGGAAAATTCTGCAGTTAAAGGCAGTATACATCATTGGTAATCTCGAAAATCAGAAATGTTCACAGATTTACGCCTAACTTACACAATATAAACATGATGACCGTAGAAAACTTCCCCCGAAATGGTTTTGTCTGAAGTCTTTGAGAAATGAGTAAAACAATTAGTTTTCCCAAGTGCCATTTCACCCCAAATTACTTCGTCCAAACACTACATCGCCCAAATGCCACTTTGCCCCAAAACCACTTCGTGCACAGACCGTGGTTCAGGGCGAAGTGGTTTTGGGGCGAAATGACTGCAAACCCCTTTTTTGACTGTTTTCTCAAAAGTTAGACGAAGTACGGAGCTGGTTTTTGCTCAGGTTGGTTTTAATCATGCATATCTTCAATCACACAGGGGGATTGATGAAACTATTTGTAACAGTTTACCAATCATGTGTACTATCTTTGGGGCTCCCAGAAAACCAATTTTGTTGGGTTTTCAACCTGATTGAACCTGTGTAGGATAAGCTGACAACTGCATACATGTCTCCCATACTACCCTAAAAGTGTAGGAGCTGAGGGAGGCACTTCAGGCAGAGTTGCACACCATGCTGCTGGTGCAGTCAGCTTTGCAACAAACCTAGATCTTTCGGTCAGAGTATATTTTGCGTCTATGATCTCACAACTCATACTGTTTTTAAAATGTTTTTTTTAATATTTATTTTAAAACAGCAAAGTCAAACTGCTGTTCAAATTCACGCGAGCCGGTTCTCACACGGAGGATGAGACCGAACGACTTCTGGATATCCTCAAGGCCAAACCAGAAGACAAGCCCCTCTTGAAGTACTGGATTACTGGGCTCAGCTCCCAGTACAGATCGCATTTATTGACCACCTCAAGTATGGGTGCATCCAACACGTGATCCAAGCTGATTCCCAAGTGACTGCTGGAACTTCTCGGCTGCGTTCGGACTTGTACTTGTTGTCAGTGAGAGTATGCTCTTACTCCTGACAAGGAGTGGGTGGAATTTAGGTGAATTTGCTCAACGTGTCAACTTGATAATTGAAGCAACGAAGGTTTGTTCTAGATGGCACCAATGATTCTCACGACTGTACGTCAGTATTTTCTTGTGAGCAGTTTTTTTGTGCAATCATGGCAAGAGACAGCCATTTTGACTGATGGCCATTCGCGTAATATGATCTCGGAGGAAATGTGGGCACAATCCTAAGCCTTCATACAGAACACTTCATTGGTCAGATGCCCTCACCAGGTTATTTCATTTTATACCTTAAAGGGTCTGTGACATGCTAAACAACTTTGTGCCTAATCTTTGCTTCATAATGACGGATTACTTGTTCAGCAAGACATACTATTGTTCGTTTGGATGTAAAATCAATAAAAGGTGGCCTTTTTCAACTTTAAAGATTTCATTGCAATAAATTACAGACAGAGGGCGCTGTTCGGAGTGCATCACGTAAGGAAGACATAAGGGAAAAGTTAAGAAAAAACATAAGACTTCAAGTTGGACTTGTGGCAAATGCATAGTTCCGACCTGTCAATCAACCAAACCCGCCGACCAATCACAACAGAGCTAGCAGATGTCACTGACATAGGTCAAAGTGCACTGTCTCACACAACATGATCACGCGATATGTTCTGCCGGCCCCATACAATTTGTACAGTGTTGTATGCGATGATCCGGGTGAATATTTGGTTTTCAAGGCCGATCGTTTCGTTGTTCAAAGGTACGATAGCACGTATGTCATGATATGACATCCCTGTATTACTGGCCCTTTACTCAGTGTGTTCTAAGATAACTGTCGACCCTGAAACATGAATACCTCTGATTTTTCTTCAATGAATCTGTGCTTACCGTTGAAAGTCCCATTGCTTTGTGCATAGTATGTCGCCATTTTCGACGATAGCGTGTGAGCCATAGCAACAATATCCACGGGGCGGGGCTAACTAGGCAAACTCGGAACTATGCATTGCTGCAGTTTCTACCCCCAGTTTTGTCATGGCTTACAGCAGGCAACATGTAAAACAAACTCAAACAGCCAAGGATTACAAAAGTTTCAGGAAAATTGAGAAAAAAGTGGAATCTTTTGTGCACAGTTGAATGTGATTTTTCTGTGTTTGCCTCTTGTGACATCGTGACCTTGGTCATGAATATGCATAAAAACTAAAAACCCTTGTTTTAACCCCCAAAGCAAGCTCCAAATAGGATTTTTATGACTTTAACTGAGTAGAGAGGTTTTAAAGCATAGATTTCATTGATAAAAATCCTAAATAAGTGGCCCTTTAAAGGCGCAGGCTCGTCAGCAATGCACGCGCGCCAAACTTGTGCCACAAAATATGCAGCTCCATAGCAAAGACATGGAGCCGCATATTTCGTGGCCCGAATTTGACAAGCCTGTGCCTTTAAGCCGACCTACAACTGTGCAGTTTTGTTACAAATTCCACATGATTAGGTAAGATTTTTCAGACTTTTTTTGCAGCTTGTCGTAGCGTTTTGTGAGTGGTCGTGGTCGTGGCCTGCCCCGAGGAATCATATCTTATCCGTTGGTTCATTTCAGAACCCTCAATGCCCTTTCTGCATTATTACACCTGGTCATTGGGCTCAGAAGTATCATTCCTTAATCCTTCTCAACTCTCTGGGGAGTATGCAGTCCCGTGCAGCTTATGCGCACAGGGACTAATCAAACACATCAGCTTTCACTACCCTCACAGGTACCCATTTCCTCCTGGGTGGAGAGAGGCAATTCGTGGCAAAGTGCCCTGCCCAAGAGCACACGCACCATGGACGAGCCGGGATGGGATTCGAACCCACGATCTGTAGATTTACCACAATCTTGGATTCAACACGCCACACTGCTCGGCCATGCTGCCCCACTTCAACACGGTCTTGGACATACGAGTAGAGGAGTCCATTATTGAGGTCCTGTTGCAAGAGGCAGGGCTGTAGTCGAGTTCCCACTTCCCGAGTCCTTGAGTCCGAGTCCTTATTTTAATTTCAAGTGCAAGTGTCAACGATCGTGCCTGTGATCTTTGGCAGCTCGTAAGTTTGCTTTAGGCCAAGAAATATGTTTTACTTGGGAGGCGAGATACATTTCAAGTGCTCAAAATTATTTTAAGCGGTAGAAATTATTTATTTTACATTGTCATAATTTTATTTCACACGTTCGAAATACTTTCGGCCTCAAAATAAATTACAATAGACACTTATAATGTAGTTTTTGTAAAATATTGTATATTTATTTTTTTCCCTGGACTCGGCCCAAATCTCCGAGTCCTTACTGCCCGAGTCCTACAGCGTTGCCAAGAGGATGTATTAAAAGTGGCATAAACACACTAGCCACTTTTAACCAGCAGTTCATATGTTGCAGACCAGAGCCTTGTTTCGCCAAAAATCAGAGCATCTGCACAGTGGTTGCCAGTGAACTTGTCTGTGCATAATCTGGCTTAATATGCCATAATAGTTGTGTAAGATGTTTATTATATTGACTGTGTATAGTCTTAATATACTGTGTAGATAAGCAGAGTATACAAATAATGTATGTTAATGAGTTCAATGGTACAAATACTTTCAAAATATTTTGTTCCATTGAACGAATTAAAAACATTCAATATTTGTTTTATATAACGCCCAAAGAGATCATTGTCATTTGATTGAACAATCAGACAGCCTGAAAATGTGAAAACGTACTTAAGACACTAGTCTCTGACATCACAATGACCAAATCCGTCTTATGCACACGCGTCTGCTTCGGCGTCGTACAATGTCGTGCACATACAGAACTCGCGCTTGCAGTAAAAATTAATGCAAGGCACCTGCCGTGCTATGGAAACAAGCATGCTGTGCAATGGAAAAATTGTATGGCACAAAAATGCACGGTTGGCGAGTACGTAGCATTAAATTAATATTTAAAGCCATGTGACCTGCTATAGTCCAATCAGATGACAGGGATCTACTTACATAATATATAATGTATAATATATGCATGTATAATATATAATGGTAAACAGATAAGCTTGATATGTTAATGCTGGCAGAAGTGGTTGCCAGAAATACTATACAATAGGTTTTTGTATGAGTTTAAGATACTTGTGCCAAATTAATATTTTTTAGTAAAGAAAAAAAATATAACAAACTCATACATGTGATAACTTATATGAGGTAACAGATGCATTATTTCGGACGATGCCTAATCACAATTATTAAAAATAAAGCAGCCTATATGTTATGAGAGTAAAATCATACGGTCATCATTGGGATTTGAACCCGGGACCTTTGACTCTATGGGCAGATGCTCTTCCTGCAACTCTCCGGTTGATTAAAGATATACAGTTTGTGCGTTTTGGCACCTTGAAAAAAAATAAAGTTTTTTGAATTGATAATTTTCCAGAAACAAAGTTATTCGTTTTCAAATGAGACATCAATGAAAAAATACCAACGTTTAGTTATCAAACAATTACTGTCAGTCCGCCATTAATTCAAGGCGTAGACTTGCCTAAGTCTGATCTCCCGTGTCTGTAGCGCGCCGTCTGTCTCAGGAGGAAAAGAGATTTGACAGCCCACTAGTCCAGGGGGCACGCTGCATCACAGACCAAGGCGCAAAAATGGCCGTACAAAAAACAGCGTTGCCGATGTCTTGTCGTTAAAATGAATTAATAAATGCCTTAGACAGTTTATGCATCCCTATTGGCTTAGAGCACGTGGCCAGTTTTAAACAGGTGATAATGACCGGCTTGCTCGCGTTTGTGCCCACGCACACAGAAACTGCACGTTCCTAAAGCCAAATGTACCCGGTCGTGTGTGTGCGCGTGAAACATGACAAAACGACGGGCTAATTTTGGTGAGTTTTACTGATTTACACAAAGGTATTTATGAATGGCATTAAAAGTGGGTTTGGCCAGTCTTAAACCATCCGTTCAAAACCAGCTAGGGGCCTGGACGCTGATAATGGCCCAAGCCACCAAGTGAGGTTTTAAACGTATGTTTAAGGCCGGGGTCACACGGGAAATCTCGTAATTACTCAACTATTTAATTCTTAATTAATTACGATTATGATAGAATGAACGACGAGAGCGGTCACACGCAAATCTATCATGATAGTATCACAATAGAAAACAACACCATGATGAGAATTCTCGTCGTTCACCTATCATGAAAGATTTGGGGTCACACGGACAAAATCTCGTACTGCTACTATAGTAATACTATGATAGAGTGGAATCTCGTAATTTGTGTGACCCCGGCCTAAGACTGGCCAAACTCACTTTTAATCCCCAATTAAAATTTGTTCAGAGAAATAAAATCAAATATGCTGAGAACCACCGACTGTATATCTTTAAAGTAACCAACCAATGGGGTTACATTAGGCGTTTCTTGGAGAGGGATAGTGGTTACCATTTGAATACATAAAGAGGTTTTTAAAATATCACATAGTGCCTTTGCTTATAAATACAGTATCCTTTAATATCTATCAAACTTCCTGTAATTTTTACACAAGTTGCTCGTACTGCTTTTCAGGTATACTCACAATAAGTTAGAGATCTTGGTATGTTGTCAATTTTGTGTTTTAAATGACTATGAATAATCGCTTCGTCGAACGAAGCAATTTGGCAGACCTGGTTGCGCATTGTGTGTCAAGCGCCCAGCAAGCTTTGTTTTTGACGCGCATGTACGACCTCCCACAGCTTTATTCAATCTTCGTTAACGCGGTACCATAGCTTATGATGTGTAAGGTATCGATCTTCGTTAAGTGATATGTGAACGCAAGCTTCATTAACTAACCATGATTAAATTGTCGAATCATATACAAAATCATTCAAGCAGCATATCCCCCACAAAATCCCTAACTTATTGCAAGTAGTGTACATTGTATTTTTTATTTCAGAAAGAATTATATGTACATATTTATAAGGTCTGAAATTCATTTAAAATTTACAGGTATGTTTCCTGCTGGTACATTGAAATCTGATATAAAAAAATGACATCCCAAATAATTTAAGCAGAAATAAGTACCATGTAACATTAAAGGCACAGGCTCGTAAGCAATGTGCGTGCGCCAAATTCGTGCCACGAAATACGCAGCTCTATAGCAAAGGCATGGAGCTGCGTATTTCGTGGCATGAATTTGACGAGCCTGTGCCTTTAATAGACGGCCGAAGTGTGACGTGTTTGCCATGGTAATTGGCTCCAAACATCATGGCCGTCAGGAAAAAGTACTAGGACATGGTATAGTGATTTGTAGTGTAGAGCCATTGCCTAAGCAACTAACAAAAGGTGATGCAGTCTATTGGCTTATTAACCTGCAATTAAGGCCACCCGTCTTTGGTCCTAAATTGCAAGTCTTTGCGAAATCAATGAAGAATAAGGAACTGAGACCTTGTTATAAACAGAATCTTGTATTAACAGTGCTCTTATTGTCAAGGTTCGACTGTATATCTCATTCACTGTCAGCTCCCAGCTAATGACGAATGTACTATAAAAGAGACTATACTGGATTGATCTGTATAAGAAAGAAATGGCTTTTTAAAAATTGTATGTATAATACATACAATATTTCCTAGTCTTGTTTTTAATGCAATGGCATGTATGCCTTTTGCTTTCTTGTGGCCATTTTTTATATAGAATTTGGTCCACACACCGCATTTAAAGACGCAGGCTCGTCAATTTGCGACAGACAAATTCGTGCCACTAATTTCATCGCACTCCATACCCTGTCCTGGCAGCCGCTCTTACGGTCCCAGAGGGTGTAGGCCATGGTGCAGACTAATAGCCTCGTCCATTCTGCAAATAGGTTGTGTATCTTTTCGAAATCAAATTTATCACAGAAAACACACCCTTTGTAAAATCATGACATTTGGTTTCACCCATATTCACATTATATTACAGATATGGTCACATTTGCTTCAAGAAGGTGTCATATAAATGGTTGAATTGACCGTGGGAACTCTTTGGTAAAAACGACATACAATAAGCGAGCGCGTTAATTGATTAGCCTAGTAACGCATAAACACACTGTGGTACGGCTGGTGAGCTCACATAAATAATGACCCTCTGGGATTGTAATACCAGCTGCCCTACTCGGGCAAGGTATGGAGCGCGGTGAAATTCGTGGCACGAATTTGTTCATGGTGTATTGACGAGCATCTGTCTTTAACATTTCAAACACTGCAATAAAAAAGAAAAGCAGAATACTTTAAACCCGTCACGAGTTACCATTATCTCACATCATACATGTACATCACGAGTACTTTAAGAACGTTCAAAATGAGTTTGATGTCTGTATTGCTATTGTACAATTGGCATTGTGCATAATGCAAGGACGTCATCAAGCTTTGAAAATTGGCTCCAATTTCTCGACCAAAAAGCAACTAGTCAATCTTCTTTCATACAACAGAATTCACTGTAAAAAGACGGCACACAATTTGTAGAGGAGAATTATGTTTAGAGTGCTTAATTTTTGAAATACCCTGTAGTATCAACGTAAAAATCATTAGTGAACTGTAGCCTTGAGCCCTACTTATTTGGACGTCACTCACGCCAAGGAGACAACAAATCTCAGTTTTGGGGCAAGACTACAATTCATTAAGATTTGTTTAATGTCATGGCCAATTGTGGCACTAAATCGGCTTAATGGACCGTGACCAGATCACATTTTTAACACCCCATTTTCTCATGTGTGTTTAATCTCACTTACCATTGTGAAATTTCGCGCACTCACTCCGTATATTTCCAGGGATATCATTAAAAAAAAAAACCCGAAGTTTAGTAAACTAATTTATCCGGTTGCATAAAGTAGTGCAGTGATTACACCAATCTTTTTGCTTCCACATCTAAATTGCATGAAGATTGCGAATTTCCTATTTGAACCCATGGATAGCAGTTTGGGGAGGTATTTATTTGATTGATATGTTAGAACGAAATTAATTTATTTTGGAAAATCTAGTTGCGCTCCTTCAATCTCACTTTCCTCAGTATCTCCTCCACCTTGGTAATGTCAGAACTGCCCAGATGAGAACAACACCGGCAAAGACGCCAAACACGGCATATCGGTAGAGCTGTTTAAAACGAGAGGGTAGCACCAATGACGTGAAGTGCAACTTTCCATCAGAATCTGCGTTATTAAAGGTAGATTACATGTACATGATTAGAAAACTGTTAAAAACAGCATTATCTTCATGTGTGATTGAGGATATGTGTGATAAAAAAAACACTGTATAAATCGGCTCAGTAACTCATCTACGTTCTGAGAAAACAATGCCAAACTGCATGCTTTCAAGAAATTGTGTGAAGCCACATGTTCCCTGCTTATAATACACGGGAAAACGGTGCCATATTATTACCACAGAAGTCGGACGCCTACATGATATTTCTCATCTAATTTATTTCTGGCTGGAATTTTTCGATAAAGTTTCATAACCAAATTTGTGTCCCCAAAACTCTCGACTGTTGAGACATTCACCTGATAAATGCCGTCAACCTTTGTCCCATTGGTGGTTTGTATATGTAGTGCATAGGACTGGCAATTCAAGTTACTGTACAAGTTTCAACAGTCACACTTAGCATCCGGCCTGTTTTTATGGAAAGATCCATTAACCCTCTTACATACCATGGTGGTGCTTTTCGAAGATGGGGCATTTTCAGAAGGTACAATTTTGTATATTTTTTTTAATTACTAAAACACCTTTGGACCATTTCTGCTCATATAATCTTTAATCCAACACCCCTGCTGGAGTTTGTAAAGTCACCTTTGATGTTGAGTTCACTTGTTAGTCAGGCCGACCCTGGGAAATCTGGGCTTCAAGCCAAGCACCTTTCATTTGTGTATAAACCAACATGTAAAACCCTCATCCCGCCCTGCATAATAGAAGCTATCAATCATCCTACTTCTGGCCCAGTGACACAATGTGAACGACAGCTGTTTGCAACCAATAGCCTGACAGAGTACAGCCAAAGTCTCCCCTTTAGGACCCCATGTAATTTTATGCAGTGCATATAATGTTCACTGGTAAAAACCCACATGTGTTTGTGACTCTGAAACATGGCTACCTCCTCCGGGGAATTGTATAAAACGTCCATATAACGATAACCACGGCGAAGGCTCCAAACATGGCATAGCGATAGAGTTGCTTGTAGCGCGAGGGTAGGTGAAGGTATGCATAGTGGATTTTTCCCTCTCCATCTGTGTACAAACACAAACCCAAGACCTGCGTTAGGGTCTGGTCGCATTTCCTGGCTTGGACCCCATTTACATCGTAACTAATGCGTGTATTCATATCTCACTTAACGAACATCGATACCGTTCAAATGAGGCAACCGCTAATGAAGATCGTATTGCGATGAGAACAGGGTGTTGATCGCATGAGGGCGCTGATCAGCGTGCCCAGACAAAATTTTTAGCAATGGAGAACACTGATTTATGTTTTAGAGTCGACAGTTATCTCAACACACGCTGAGTAAATGACTGCAAATACAGGGATGTCATATATTCATAAAATACACGCTTTCTTACCTTTGAACAGCAAATCACCATACATTGAAACAAAAATTTACTCTGGGCTGCTGCATACAAGCAGTGCGCATAGTACGGCCGAGTACTCCCTACAAGCACATACGTTTGCTAATGTACTAGGTGGGCGCTGTCTGCATAGCTCTATTGTGATCGGTCATAAATGGTCACCTTGACAGTTTGGAACTATGAAATTGAAAAGCCATCTTACCAATAACTGCAGCAGTATAGGCCATATGCTGAACACCCATTCTGTAGCTACACGTTGGTATTTTGTATTCATCAACCACTAGGTTCGTTTCTTCTGTTGTCAGGTCTGCGATGGCCCGGTGTTCCGTCTTGTAGACATTCTTGAAAAACTCCATCAGCTTGGACAAGTTATGCCTGGTGAACCCCGACTACAAAATAAACATATAAGAAATACGGTTAAAAAAAAACCAAATGATACTCAGACGAAAAGATTGAGGTCGAGAGATGTAACATTTTATTGGTTAGAAACATGTATGAACATCTCTTGTGGCAAGGCTGACTGCACCAGCCTCCAGTGTTGTAGTGGAGTCGTCAATATCAAGTCCGAGTCTCGAGTCATTACCCTAGAGTCTGTGTCCGAGTCTCGAGTCATTAGCCTCGAGTCCGTACAAAAACGGCATTTTTCACAGGGTTGCCGATGTCTAAAATACAAAGTATGATGTTTTGTCGTTAAAATAAAGTAAATGCTTTAAAAATTCGTTCGGAGAAAAAAAAAAAATCAAATTTGCTGAGAACAACGGACCGTACATCTTTAGGAAATTGTGTTTCGTTTTTTGTGTGGATACTTAAATGTAAATTCACTTTTGCAACTTTACAAATAAACACGCTTACCTATTTTCTGGGAGCATAGGTGAGATACATGTACATGAGCTGACCTACACACAGGTTGGTTTTTATCATACATATTCTCATTCACATGTCCGTCGTTTTCTTCGTGAAGTCTTCTAAATTACATACGTTTTATGCACATTATTTTCCTACTTACATGATGTGAATGTGCACTGAAGGCATACTGAGGTTTTAATATACGCAGGATCTGTGGGGAAAGAATTAATGATTTTCAATTAAACACACTGATGACTTGTTAATTAATTATTAAATTTGTTTTATTGAAAAAAAAGGCTGGAAACCTAACATTTCCTTTGTTACAAACATAATACAGTTGTAAATCCTTGTCATTTGATTGGAGGATTGTAGGTCAATCAATAGGGAAATTTGGCAAGGTGACGGTTACGAATACAGATATGATAATGGTAACCGTTCACGTTGATGTGCACACTGAACTGGGTTTTGCACTGTGTGAATGTACGTGTACATGTATCTGCTAAATCTGCTCTGTGCTCGGCTTTGTTTTCAGCAGATTTTCTCACTTTCACATGGGCCCGGCTCATTAAATTCAATTTGTATTAACGGAAGATATATAAAAAAATTTAAAAATGCACACAATTTATTAATCCATCACGGAAAAAACGAAAAATCTGCATAACCGATATCCGTTTTTATGCTACGCGTATTGAGGTCGATAACCATTATTCACACATATGAAAACATGCGTACTACGGTTATGCGTCACGATAAGCACATGACGTATACGCAGCGGTATCCGCTGCGAAACCTCTCTAATAAAGATTTTATTGCACTGTTACGTCATGCGTCATGCAATTTGGTCATGTGGCATGAATTTTTTATTATATACCGCTTGCTCCATCACATGCCATTTTGCGTACTACGGTTACGCGTCACGATAAGCACATAAAGTAATGATGTATCCGTATCGGTATCCGTGACGCTGCGAAACCTCTCTTATAAAGATTTTATTGCACTGTTACGTCATGCGTCATGCAATTTGGTTATATACAGTGTGCATTTTGTCATGTGGCATGAATTTTTTATTATACACGGCTTGCTCCATCACATGCCATTGTGCCCAATTAGGACAAACTGGTATGCATTGTCTTACCTTTATATGCCTGTAGACCATAGTGTTTGCCATGCCTATATGAGAGATGACTATTCGCACTGCTGACTCCTTTGACTTTTCGGCCATTTTGTTCAGTTCTTTCTCTAGTAATATGTCCTTTTCTTTATCCACGGCGTGTAAATACGGGAGTAAATTTAGCTGTAAATATTTAAAAGGAAAGTACAAATTCTGTTGGAGGTTTTGGCATGTGACAAAGTAAACTACAAAGTGTATTTCAAATTAATTTAGTTTTCTCATCATCTGCAAATAGGTCTGTCTGATTATAGGGCAGTTTCACAGCTATCAAACAATAGAGCCACGTGGGGAAATGCTCGTGGCTGCTACAATAGCGTACCACTAGAAAGTGTTCCAAACACGCGTGCGTGTTGTTCAAAATGTGTTCGAAATATGGCACAGCCGATGTGCATCACAAATTTACGCTTATTAGATCCCGATGCACGTGGCAATATGTAGGAAGTGACGTCATTTCAGAGAGATTAATACTAATTTCTGCCTACCTTAAAAAACGCAATGTGCTTGTAGGGAACCACTTCCATCAGGGGACCAAAGTGGTTTTCAAAGCGTATTCGTTTGTTTTCTGTCATAGGGTCTCTTCCTTCGCCTCCAATGTCATTATCACCAGACACATGTATAAACACACACTGCATAAGGACAGAACAATGTCAATTTTTTATTTCTGTGGTGATTAGACTTGGGACTTGAATCGAGACTTGCTGTCCAAGACTTGGGACTTGAAATCGAGACTTGCTCTTAAAGACTTGGGACTTGAAATCGAGACTTGCTGTCAAAGACTTGGGACTTGAATCAAGACTTGATACTTGAAATCGAGACTTGCTCTCCAAGACTTGGGACTTGAATCAAGACTTGCTGTCAAAGACTTGGGACTTGAATCAAGACTTGCTCTCCATGACTTGGGACTGGAATCGGGACTTGATCTCAAAGACTTGGGACTTGAATCGAGACTTGCTCTCCAAGACTTGGGACTTGAATCGAGACTTGCTCCCCAAGACTTGGGACTTGAATCGAGACTTGCTGTCAAAGACTTGGGACTTGAATCGAGACTTGATCTCAAAGACTTGGGACTTGAAATCGAGACTTGCTGTCAAAAACTTGGAACTTGAATTGAGACTTGCTGTCAAATATTTGGGACTTCAAATCGAGACTTGCTCCCCAAGACTTGGGACTTGAATCGAGACTTGCTGTCAAAGACTTGGGACTTGAAATCGAGACTTGATCTCAAAGACTTGGGACTTGAATCGAGTCTTGCTGTCAAAGACTTGGGACTTGAAATCGAGACTTGCTGTCTAAGACTTGGGACCTGAATCGAGACTTGCTGTCTAAGACTTGGGACTTGAATCGAGACTTGCTGTCTAAGACTTGGGACTTGAAATCGAGACTTGCTGTCTAAGACTTGGGACCTGAATCGAGACTTGCTGTCTAAGACTTGGGACCTGAATCGAGACTTGCTGTCTAAGACTTGGGACCTGAATCGAGACTTGCTGTCTAAGACTTGGGACTTGAATCGAGACTTGCTGTCCAAGACTTGGGACTTGAAATCGAGACTTGCTGTCTAAGACTTGGGACCTGAATCGAGACTTGCTGTCTAAGACTTGGGACCTGAATCGAGACTTGCTGTCTAAGACTTAGGACTAGAAATTGAGACTTGATCTCAAAGACTTGGGACTTGAATCGAGACTTGATCTCAAAGACTTGGGACTTGAATCGAGACTTGCTGTCAAAGACTTGGGACTTGACATCGAGACTTGCTCTTAAAGACTTGGGACTTGAAATTCAGACTTGCTGTCTAAGACTTGGGACCTGAATCGAGACTTGATCTCAAAGACTTGGGACTTGAATCGAGTCTTGCTGTCAAAGACTTGGGACTTGACATCGAGACTTGCTCTCCAAGACTTGGGACTTGAATCAAGTCTTGCTGTCTAAGACTTGGGACTTGAAATCGAGACTTGATCTCAAAGACTTGGGACTTGACATCGAGACTTGCTCTTAAAGACTTGGGACTTGAAATTCAGACTTGCTGTCTAAGACTTGGGACCTGAATCGAGACTTGATCTCAAAGACTTGGGACTTGACATCGAGACTTGCTCTCCAAGACTTGGGACTTGAATCAAGTCTTGCTGTCTAAGACTTGGGACTTGAAATCGAGACTTGATCTCAAAGACTTGGGACTTGACATCGAGACTTGCTCTTAAAGACTTGGGACTTGAAATTGAGACTTGCTGTCTAAGACTTGGGACCTGAATCGAGACTTGATTACAAAGACTTAGGACTTGGGACTTGAATCGAGACTTGCTATCAGAAACTTGCTGTCGAAGACTTGAATTGAGACTCGCTCTCCAAGACTTGGGACTTGAATAAGAGGTCCTTCGCAGATTACCTTGTTTTCCTGAAAACAACCTATAATACAACATTGGGAGAAATTTCTTACCTTACTATTCTCAGGAATTGCGAACAATTTCTTGAATCTCGCAGCGTATATTTCAAACTCGGCTTCGCTGGATATACTGCCCTCATCTATTAAATCTCCCATGGTGATAATCACGTCTGGTTGGATGTGGTAAAATGCCTCGTGGAAATATTTGCGTAAATACATATCGGCATCCCACCTGTGTAAATAAATGTCGCTGACTTTACTTTCTGGGCGTATTTAAACCTCATTTGCCTATTGCCCGGACTTTTGAGGTAGTATTTTCTCAACAGAATGTTCGATGGAAGAATCCTGTAGTTAAGGGCTCTTAGAAGACAAATTTGGTTGGGTTTTGACCTGATTAAACCTGCATTGAATCATCTCTGGAGCAGGAGCTCAGGGAGGCAGAGTGGCGCACCCTGCCTGAGAGGCTCTTACGGAGGATGGTGCAATCAGCCATGCTACGAGAGGTGTTCATACACCGACTGGTAAAACATGCTGCATCTCTCAGTATGCTTGATCTTTCGGTCAGAGTATAATTTGCAAGTTACAAGTTGAAGGATGTTTCAAAGTAATGGTATTTTTTTCCGTATACATTGAACAAAGATTTGAAGGAAATTACCTCCTGGAATCAACAGATCCAATTCTAAGATATACTTCTCACTTGCACTTCTGTTGGAAATGTTGCATTTCTCAGATAAATAAATAATAAAATTACTGCAGACATAATTGACAAAATCACGGCGCGAGTGCTCCATGCATAAGTGCGACAATAGAGGGCGCTGCACAGCATGCGCGTGTAAATCGTTCATCTTGTGCACTAAACTGAATGCAATTTTTCAAGGAGAAAATGTGATTTTTTGAAAAGCAACATTTGCGACAAAAGTGCATGTGAAAGGTATATCTTAGAATTGGCTATCTGTTCATTCCAGGAGGTAATTTCTTTAAAATATTTGTTCAATGTATACAGAAAGAATACCAAAGTAATTTTACAACAGTGTCCATAGCAAATTGATATTTTTTTGTGCACACCTTGTAATGTATCCCAAAATGGCAGGTTCATCCTTATAACCCTGTATCTGTGGATCGCCCACAAACAATATCTTGACAGGATCATGCTGGGTTTCTGTGTGTTCGTTCTCCTCCATCTGGCTGCTCCTGGTAGGGTGCAAGATAGACTCTCCGGCCCGCACCCACTGGTTCTGTTTCAGCAGGTAGAACTCGAGGTACTCATTGTAGATAATGAGCGATAGTCCTGTGACCATTAGCATGGTGTAGCAGGACGGCGGACCCATCTTCTGCATGGTGGATATCAACTGGCTTCACCTGCGAACAAACGATTTGGACAGATTCGTTGTCAGGATTTTTACACAAATCTGAGATAAACAATTCTTTGAAAGGAATACCAAACCCTGCCACTGCCTGGAACCAACTCACCCCCGGCCCGATTGCAAAAAGTGTCTCGAAAGGTAAGCAAAGCGTACCATGCAATGTCACAGCAAAGTTTTCGTGCCACAAATTCGTAGGAAGTTGAACTAGTTAGGTAGGAGGGTATTTTTTCCGTATACATTGAACAAAGATTTGAAGGAAATTACCTACTGGAATCAACAGATAATGTAATTTTAAGATATTCTTCCCAATTGCACTTTTGTCGCAAATGTTGCTTTTCTGTAGAAAAATCACATTTTCTTCTTAAAAAATTGCCTTCAGTTAGTGCACAAGATAACCATTCACGCGCGCGCACAGCGCCCTCTGTTGTCGCGCTTACGCACAGACCGCTCGCGGTGTAATTTTGTGCATTACTTTATGCAGTAATTTTATCATTTATTTATCTCAGAAATGCAACATTTCCGACAGAAGTGCAAGTGGGAAGTATATCTTAGAATTTGATGATCTGTTGATTCCAGTAGGTAATTTCATTCAAATCTTAGTTCAATGTAGTAGGCCTATACGAAAAAAATACCATCAATCATTCATCAATGATGCTTTCGACAGGTCGAGGCTGCCTTTGTTTTCAATTAATATTAAACAAATAGGCGGCCTAGGGCCTAAATTTTTTCTTCCTAAATTTGGGCTTTTCCACCAAGTTTGCACTTACTGATGGTTGTAAACTTCTAAATTCTTTATAGGCCTACTGAAACAAACGCGAAACATCTGGCGCATATCGTCACTGATCGTAAAGTGAGATTCGTTATTTGTTTACGTTTCATCCGTTCATCGCACGCCCACAGTTCATTGACATTGTTTTTCTGCCATAGGATTCTGCACATTGGTTTGTAAACACGCGGTACTAGACCATAGGATTTTTGGCACCAGCCATTTCCAACAGCGCCCTCTTCGGCGACATTCTTTTAGGCCACTGGAATGTTTTGAGAACGGGCAAGAGACTTCTACAAAAATCCTCTAAATTCATTGAAAAATCTGTAGCGATTAAATTGCACATTGTGCATTCAGATACCGTACTCTCATGGGTGTTGTATAAGCTGAAAACCAGCGAGGGATTTGCTTCAGAACCGGCCTCAAAATGGTATGATTTGCTCCTTAGCAACAGACGCCAAATAAATGACGAATGTTGCATTGCCATTTCGCCCCATCGTGCCCCGTCATTGGCATTGCTCCTTCGTCATGTTTCGCCCCCAATTTTTGCCGGCACGGCATGTGGTACACACATTTTTGTACATCAACTACATGTACTTTTATTGATGTGGTATTTTTTTTCTTTTCATCTTTGCATCTTTATTCAATTGTTTAGCCTAGGTCAACATGGTCAACCCGCCAGTTTTAAAATTAAAGGAACTTAATTGACTAGGCCGATTTTTCACATGCCACATGGGTTTTGCGATTTTGATACCGTATCATGTGTCATATTTTTATCATTAATATTATAACATTCTCAAATTTCGCGTTCTCAATCCGTATATTTTCAAGGATATCATTAAAAAAACCTACCGATGTTTTGCAAATGAATTGTTCGGTTCCATAAAGCAGTGCCAGTTCAGTAATTACATAGGCCTAAACCTTTCTGCTTCCACATCCAAATTTAAGATTGCAAATTTCCTGTTTTCATCCCATATGGATAGTATTTTCGGGAGGTAGCCTACTTTATATGATTCTTAAGTTAAAATGAAATACATTTTCTGGAAAAATCTGAACCAAAATTTAAAAGTTATAAAATGTAACACAAGTTGACAAGTGTCCGTCCCGGTTACGAGCGTATACTTTTAGAAAGGCATCATTGTCACACTATTTGTAATCCCTTTTGGGCTTAAGTTATCTCTTTAGAACAACTGAAACTTATTTCTTTTATTTTGAGACCAGACAAAGGTATTTCCTCGAAAATATAGTCTGTGTTGCCAAAATGCCCCCTTTACTGTGGAATAACCCAATTTTATGTTAGGGAGAATACATGTATATCATTTGTTGACATTGGTGGTTACATTTTTGTTTTAATAAATGCAGATGCTCTCAAGGCAAAAGCCGGCCGCTGGTCCAGGCTCCAGCACCCCGGCCCAAGAGAGCAAGAAAAAGAAACAACTGCCAAAGCTTGAAGAATACTTGGAGAGCAGAGACTACACAGGGGCTTTCACACTGCTAGAGGTATAATATCCATGATCAAAATAATAAAATGCGATTTGGCTTGCGTCGGGAGAATGAATATTAATTAGGGTTTGTTTTGCCCTACCAGACGTAACTTGGTTAGCACTGTATACTCGGTGCTTCCCCGAGACACTATATGAGAAAAACTTCATAGCGTGCTCGGGTGGGACTCGAACTCACGACCTGCATACTAGGCAGATGTCTTAACCACTCGACCACCGAGCTGGGCTGGTCTGCCTAGTATGCAGGAGGTCTTGGGTTCGAGTCCGACCCGAACATGCTAAGAAGTTTTCCTTTATATAATAGAGTCTCGAGGAAGCACTGAGTATACAGTGCTACTAAATCAAGTCACGTCGGGTAGGGCAAAAAAAACCTAATTAATGATCAAAATACTTTGAGAGCAAAGACTACACAAGCGCTATCATACTGCTAGATATCATACTGCTAGAGGTATAATATCTTAATATCCAAGATCAAAATATTTGGGGTCCTGAGATTACACATGGCTATCACACTGCTGGAGGTATAATATCCAAGATTGAAATACTTGAGGTCCTAAGATTACACAGGGGCTATCTCGCTGCTAGAGGTATAATATCCAAGATCAAAATAATTGGGGTCCTGAGATTACACAGGGGCTATCTCACTTCTAGAGGTATAATATCCAAGATCAAAATAATTGGGGTCCTGAGAATACACAGGGGCTATCACACTGCTAGAGGTATAATATCCAAGATTGAAATACTTGAGGTCCTAAGATTACACAGGGGCTATCTCACTGCTAGAGGTATAATATCCAAGATCAAAATAGTTGGGGTCCTGAGATTACACAGGGGCTATCACACTGCTAGAGGTATAATATCCAAGATCAAAATACTTGAGGTCCTGAGATTACACAGGGGCTATCACACTGCTAGAGGTATAATATCCAAGATCAAAATATTTGGGGTCCTGAGATTACACAGGGGCTATCTCACTGCTAGAGGTATAATATCCAAGATCAAAATATTTGGGGTCCTGAGATTACACAGGGGCTATCTCACTGCTAGAGGTATAATATCCAATATCAAAATAGTTGGGGTCCTGAGATTACACAGTGGCTATCACACTGCTAGAGGTATAATATCCAAGATTGAAATATTTGGGGTCCTGAGATTACAGAGGGGCTATCACACTGCTAGAGGTATAATATCCAATATCAAAATAGTTGGGGTCCTGAGATTACACAGTGGCTATCACACTGCTAGAGGTATAATATCCAAGATTGAAATATTTGGGGTCCTGAGATTACAGAGGGGCTATCACACTGCTAGAGGTATAATATCCAAGATTGAAATACTTGAGGTCCTAAGATTACACAGGGGTTATCACACTGCTAGAGGTATAATATCTAAGATCAAAATAGTTGGGGTCCTGAGATTACACAGGGGCTATCACACTGCTAGAGGTATAATATCCAAGATCAAAATAGTTGGGGTCCTGAGATTACACAGGGGCTATCACACTGCTAGAGGTATAATATCTAAGATCAAAATAGTTGGGGTCCTGAGAGTACACAGGGGCTATCACACTGCTAGAGGTATAATATCCAAGATCAAAATACTTGGGGTCCTGAGATTACACAGGGGCTATCACACTGCTAGAGGTATAATATCCATGATCAAAATACTTGGGGTCCTGAGATTACACAGGGGCTATCTCACTGCTAGAGGTATAATATCCAAGATCAAAATAGTTGGGGTCCTGAGATTACACAGGGGCTATCACACTGCTAGAGGTATAATATCCAAGATCAAAATACTTGGGGTCCTGAGATTACACAGGGGCTATTACACTGCTAGAGGTATAATATCCATGATCAAAATAGTTGGGGTCCTGAGATTACACAGGGGCTATCTCACTGCTAGAGGTATAATATCTAAGATCAAAATAGTTGGGGTCCTGAGATTACACAGGGGCTATCACACTGCTAGAGGTATAATATCCATGATCAAAATATTTGGGGTCCTGAGATTACACAGGGGCTATTACACTGCTAGAGGTATAATATCTAAGATCAAAATATTTGGGGTCCTGAGATTACACAGGGGCTATTACACTGCTAGAGGTATAATATCTAAGATCAAAATATTTGTGGTCCTGAGATTACACAGGGGCTATCACACTGCTAGAGGTATAATATCCAAAATCAAAATATTTAGGGTCCTGAGATTAAACAGGGGCTATCACACTGCTAGAGGTATAATATCCAAGATCAAAATAGTTGGGGTCCTGAGATTACACAGGGGCTATCACACTGCTAGAGGTATAATATCCAAAATCAAAATATTTAGGGTCCTGAGATTAAACAGGGGCTATCACACTGCGAGAGGTATAATATCCAAGATCAAAATAGTTGGGGTCCTGAGATTACACAGGGGCTATCACACAGCTAGAGGTATAATATCTAAGATCAAAATATTTGGGGTCCTCAGATTACACAGGGGCTATCACACTGCTAGAGGTATAATATCCAAGATCAAAATATTTGGGGTCCTGAGATTACACAGGGGCTATCACACAGCTAGAGGTATAATATCCAAGATCAAAATATTTGGGGTCCTGAGATTACACAGGGGCTATCTCACTGCTAGAGGTATAATATCCAAGATCAAAATATTTGGGGTCCTGAGATTACACAGGGGCTATCACACAGCTAGAGGTATAATATCCAAGATCAAAATATTTGGGGTCCTGAGATTACACAGGGGCTATCACACTGCTAGAGGTATAATATCCAAGATCAAAATATTTGGGGTCCTGAGATTACACAGGGGCTATCACACTGCTAAAGGTATAATATCCATGATCAAAATATTTGGGGTCCTGAGATTACACAGTGGCTGTCACACTGCTAGAGGTACGTGTATAATATCCATGATCAAAATACTCAGATATTCGGTTTTCAAGAACCCAAATATTCAGATTTTGGAATCTTTGATTTCTGCCAACAGTAACATTTGCACACTATACACTTACAATCCGAGGGTCCAGGAAGTGCACCCACCAATACATCATTGGTAGTTACCCACAATTTTACTTCACGAGTTGACAAAGAAAAACCAACTGAAAGTGTTGATAGCAATGGTAACAAACACCACATTATTTTTTGTCTTTGTTTTTTTTTTTTCGTGCAAAATGACACCTTTGTCGGAGCAATTGCCAATTGAAGGTGCTTTTAAAAAAAAGTTGTCTGCAGACAACTTTTTTTACAATTCATTCATACACCAAAAATCTACATATGGATTTTTCAGGTTTTCTGAAGCATTTTACTGCATTTATGTGGCTGAAATTTGTACAAGGCAGTTTTCTCGACATAGGCTTTTTATTACGAGTGGAAATAACGCCGTTTTTAACAGTTTAGGGTATTTCCATAAGAAAAGTAGCCAAAGTGTGACATTTTTATGCATTTGTAAAAATGGCCTTTGCAAGTTAACAAAAATGTTTAAAGAAATTTCTGTGCAATTTCTGAATAATGTAGAATATTTACAATAATTTACAAACAGTTAGACATGTCTTGGTATCATAGTCTTCAAAATATTCAAGAATGTTGTTTCACAACGTAAGGGGGGGGGGAGGGGGGGGGGGGGGGGGGGGGGGGGGGGAATCCGAGGCATTTTCCAACTCTTGCGACTACATTTCAAGTCTTTTTGACCAGTTTCGTTCTGGGAAAGGTAGTTGCTGATTTTACCCAGCTGTAGAACCTGGACTTTATTGATTCAAATTACAGTATGAGCGAAATTTGTTACATTTTGAGCGAAATATTCAAAATGTCACACTTGCATTTACAAGATCGCACAAGTTTATTGAATCGTTCTCATTATGTTTTGGGTAGTATCAACAGATAAAGGTGGCGTTCGATTCATGAGGTCATATATTCTTTATATGCCGAGGGTAATCATTCTCTGAAGTCCGGTAATTATACAAAAATCAACTCTAGAAGTGTCACGACGTATGGAATGGAATGGAATGACCCTTTACCAATCATGTACTCTATCTTAGAGGCCTGTTTCTGTCATTCTTCTCAGTTCACCAGGAACAGTGGCAAGGGTAGCACAGAGACTGACATGTGGCTGGCGTACTGTCACTTCCACCTAGGGGACTACAAGTCGGCCATGGAGGAATATGAGAAGATGAGTAAGAGGGAAGCTGTTAGCCCAGAGGTCTGGGTCAACCTGGGATGCTGCTACTTCTTCCTGGGGATGTATCCGGAGTCAGAGGCGTCCGCCAGAAAGGGTGTGTTTCACTTGTTTTGGGGGTTTAAAGGCCAAGATATAAGTTGCAAGATAAAACGCGTCTCTTTCTGAATCTTAATCCTGACATGAAGTAAAATGTTGGGTCATTACTATGGCACGCCAAAGTGGAAATAATTCAACACTGATATTTTAACGTCAACCCTGAAAAACAAGTTGCAACATTTCATAAATTAACCTGGATCGGACTATTGGTAGGGCATCTGCACGGCAAGCAGAAGGTCCGAGGTTTGAATCCCGGTGGAGCCAAGTTGCTTTTCACTGCATCCAGATTTCTCCAACTCGTATGGACATTTGTCCACATTTGTATCGATAATACCTTTTTAACAGTTTTCAATCCTGTAATCTGACATTTTAGCCCTGCTTGAGTTTTTGAGGGATGTTGGTCAAATTATTGCTCATGTTTGAACTTGCCCTTTTCATTTGATGCTAATTCTCATTCTATACTCCATCACAGGCCTGGACAATTCTAGTCAAGAGGCCACACCCAAAGATGGTTGTAAGTTGAATCGGTCGTTATCAGAAAACAAAAAGAGATCTTTGTATCCTATCCGCGAAAGTCTAGAAATTAGAGCATGGCATATTAGTCTTGTGATCGTAAAGGTGGTCTGTATTTTGCTGCACGATGTCTCTTACACCGTGGCCTTTAGTCAAGGCGTCCATGGCAAGAATAAAGCTGTAGGCCTATTTGGTAGAAGATTACATGATTTATTACATTTTCTTTTTCAAAAATATAAAAACAAGTACAATGTCATGCTGCTTGTGCATCCAATTCTTCTACCAAACAACTGCCAAACTGTCAAAGTGGAAGAAATGAAGAAAAACATGAGCTCACAGAAACAGGTTTGTTAAGGCGTCTGTGCGACTGGTTCTCCATATGTACACTAATTTGTCCTAATCTTGTATTATTAAAGCCACACACAGTTTTGTTCTTGCCACAGACATCTTGACTAAAGGCCAGCTCACAGCTGAAGGTACATTACGCATGTAACTGTGCTTTTGTTGTAGATTTAGATTTTTGTGGTACGTTTATTTCAATCATAGTCAGCGTGAATGTGCCAATTTGTTGTGGTTTCTCATTTCGAGATGCAGCCGAAAATAGGTTAATGAGAGCTGAGTTGGAACTTTTAAAACTTTTCCCCATCTTTCATGTCAATTTCTTTTAAAGACAGTTTACATGTATAATTACAAATAGTTTTATCCCCCTGTGTGATTGAAGATATGCATGATTAAAACCAACCTGAGCAAAAACCAGATCTGTACTTCGTCTAACTTTTGAGAAAACAGTCAAAAAAGGGTTTGCAGTCATTTCACTCCAAAACCAGTTCGCCCTGAACCACTTCGCCCTGAACCACGGCCTGTGCACGAAGTGGTTTTGGGGTGAAGTGGCATTTGGGCGAGGTAGTGTTTGGACGAAGTGATTTGGGGTGAAATGGCACTTGGGCGAAGTGGTTTGGGGGCGAATTGGGTCATGATTTGTCTTTCTCTTTTTTATTACAGTGCCCAAATGCACCTTGCAGAACAGACTACTTTTCCATTTGTCCCAAAAGGTAAGTGCTACGCATTTTATTTCTTTTGTTTTATAAGGGCAAAATTTAAAATCAGGAAAAATGTACAAATCGACATATAACACTTACAAAGGGTTGTCTAACTCTGTACGCTTTATGTAAGTCACCATCTTTTGCAGTTCGGTGCTCAGACTTGAGAGGGCGTTAGTCAACACATTTTTACATACTTCACGGCGTAAGGGAGTCCGGTCACAAAGCATCAATCTTGATGTCATCCATGCAATCGTTGCACATAGTTGCATTAGTTGCAGAGTTTATAATCGGACTGGGGCATTTTAAACTCATTTAATTTAGCAAAGAGATTTAAGCCATAATGGGATTGGAACCCGCCCCATTTCACATTACAAAGGATTGTTCAGGTCATGAACTGTGTGCTAATTTCAGAATCAACAAAAGAACTTTCAGGCATGTATGTTAGGGTTGGTGTGAAATGAGTTAAATTGGCCGTGTGTCCCAGTTACAGTTGAAGTCAGAAGTATAAATATACATGTACACCACTACCATCATCACCCAAAATGGTAAACAGGACTACCCGAACCATTGCAAGGTGTACAAGCTATGTTTTTGAGTACTGCATGCACGGGAAGAAATTTCACAAAATCAAGACTTTAGTAGAGACTAGTTACAAAAATGGTGTAAGCACAGCAGTTTTAACACTTGGTTGCATACAGTTGTAGTTAGTTGTATTTATACTTCTGACTTCAACTGTACATCCACAACAATTATTTAATCAAATTTCAAGACTGAAAACTCCAAAATTATCCCAGGACAGCGAAAGCAACCATATCATTTACAATGTAAGACAATTTTATAATTGACCATTTATTGCTCACTTATTGACTATTTTGTGGAAATTTTAAAAAGTCACATTTAGTGTCTCAACTTCATTTTAGTACAGCGATATTAAACATGCCTCGGGCTAAGGTAACATTTTTTGATTCACTTCTTTCCCTCAGTTTAATGATGAGAAGAAGCTCATGTCCCATCATCAGAACCTCCAGGATATCATTCAGGACCAGCTTAGCCTGGCATCCATACACTACCTACGGAGTCACTACCAAGAAGCAATAGACATCTACAAGAGGATACTGTTGGATAACAGGTACATTAGGCTAGGAAATAATGGGGGTACGAACGGGAACATGTGTGGGGTACCGTAGCCAAGTGGTATCTGTGCCCTTGAGCAAGGCACTAAACTGCAATTGCTTCATTCTTCGGAAGAGATGTACATTGTACACATGTAAAGGCATTGGTCCAGTATGATGTGTAACACACTAAAAAGATCTCGGAGCACTCATTTGTGAAGAGTAAATGGATTACCAGTGTCTCTGGCCGTTGGCTGCCAATGGCGCCACCCATCTACATGTATGTATCTTGATGTTTAGGTGGAAGACACTTGAAAGCTTCATGCATTTCAGCCTACGGGCGCGCTGTGAATTGAAGTCCCATCAACCATTAAATGACAACTTGAATATTTGTGAACATTGTTGGCAAACAAGTTTTTGGAGTTTATCTTCACAAAAAATTGTTGTCATTCGCAGTGCTCGGCCATAAATTTCCAATGTTTATGGGTATAATTTTGTGTGTACCAGGTTTTTAACATTATAGTCGTATGCCTTAAGCCGTGGTTACACAGACCGATTTTTATAAGTTGGCCAATTTATTTGGTTGGCCGTTTTGGTGTTTACACGGCCCAACCGGCCGACTGGAGTGACTCCGATCGGCCACCGGTTTTGTTGGGCGATCGGCCAAAAAAAGTTGTTACACAGACCGATTACGCAAAATTTGTCGTCCGACACGCCAGACGGCCGAGGAAATCGGGCTATTTAACCACGGCTTTATTAAGAGGCAAAATAGTACATGGGCTTGCAATAACATTTAAATTTGTTACAGAGATTACCTGGCATTAAACGTCTACGTAGCGCTGTGTTACTACAAGCTAGACTACTATGATGTATCGCAAGAGGTCCTGGCAGTCTACCTGCAGCACTATAGTGATAGCGCCATCGCACTGAACCTCAAGGCTTGCAATCATTTCAGACTGTACAATGGAAAGGCTGCCGAGGTATGGTGCCTGAGACAAAACAGGATTTAACAATTACAGAAATACGCAAACCCCAAAATAAAATAAAAACTACATGTAGAAACATAAATTCTAGCATTGTAGTATTTAAAGGATTGTGTTTAGAAGACATTTTTTGACCCCCAATTTTTCCCATTGCCATTCTGAAATTTCACGCTCTCATATAGTTTCGTGGATATCGCCAAAAAACCACAGATGTTTTGTAAACTAGTTTTTATGGTTCCATAAAGCAGTGCAGTGATCACACCAACCTTTTTTGCTTCCACATCTAAATTGGAGATTGCAAATTTTCTATTTTCTTCCCATGGATAGTATTTTGCAGAGGTATTTTATGAGTCTTAGGTTAGAACGAAATTCAGGTTTTTACAGAAGTTTTTTTTTTTTTTTAAATACAGGACTGAGAGTAAACTACAAATTTTTTTTTAGCTTTGAACACAAAAACTTGAATCTTCATAATTTTGACCCTTACAATGTATTTAGTGGCTGTATTTGAAGAAAAAAAATAGCTGTGACTTCCGACTGGTTTTGTACTGGAAAGTCATATATTATTTTTATGGTGATTATGTAGCATACCAAATATTGCATTGATTACTATGCACATTTGTAACGATATACTTGTTTTCCCTCTAAGGCTGAGCTGAAGAATCTTCAGGACCTGGCATCACCCTCCTTCACATTTGCTCAAGATCTTATCAAGCATAATCTGGTGAGTTTAACCTTAAACCACCCCTGGACAATATAAAGGCCAAATGTGTCATTTGCAGAAAGAATGTTAGTAAACTAGCCTGCTGAAATTTCAGTTACATAGATGCAGCAGTGTCTCAGAAAACCTTTATTAAAGGCACAGGCTCGTCAGCAATGCACGCCCTCCAAATTTGTGCCACGAAATACTCAGCTCAATAGCAAAGGCATGGAGCTGCGTGATTCGTGGCACGAATTTGGCGCGCGCGCATTGCTCACGAGCCCGTGTCTTTAGAATCAAAGCATGTTTTTGTGTTTTTCTGTGTTTTTTGTGAATGCTTTAAAAATGAGTTGGTGCTAAATATTTTGTCTGGGCGCGCTGAGCAGCGCCCTCACGCAGCGAACATGCTGTTCAAAACAAATGCATGCAACTGCCATGGCCATTATCAACTGTGGATTGGGTCGCCGATGCGATAGATGTGCGTGGTAAGTGAATGATAATTACACCAATGGCTAAGCGAATCATGTTTAGTGACTTTACACCTAATTTTGAAATGACTTGGCTGTATTTTCGAAGTGTTTTAGAGAGGAAAATTTATTATTTTTGTCCGGGTGGCAAATTTTTGTCCGAGCGCTGATGGTACATCTGATGATTTTTGTCCGGGTGGCACTCCCGGACAAAATCGTCAGTGGAGAAAGCTGTGTGTGTGCAAATTCATTAAAAAAAAATAAAAAGTCTGCTGAAAGTTAACATTTTTGACAGAAAAAATATACCGTTTGTTTTCTTTGTTATCACAAAGGTTTTTCATGCCCAGATTTCTGAATGTTTTTGCAACTTTTTCATTTTTTTTTCACGCATGTGTGCATGGATTTTATTCGTGCACTGCAGTCGTCCATGCCGCACTAGCGAGTATAGAAAGAGCTCCCTCTATTGATTGAGGGTGCTCCTTAAAAAAGTGTTTCTGATACACACGTTTTTGGGGCAATAATAATAACTTCTGATAACAGACTAATATTTTGCATGGAATTTCCTTCTCCATTCTCTTGTCCATATCAGGTTGTATTTCGAGGAGGTGAAGGGGCCTTACAGGTTCTGCCTCCATTGATTGATGTCATCCCTGAAGCAAGACTGAATCTAGTTATCTACTATCTCAAACAAGGTCAGCTAGAAACACCACATACACCGTGTTACGGGATCGAGATTGATCCCCTGATAAGAATGCGTCAGTGTTAACCGCAATGATCTTGAGTGCCGCGTTTACATTCTGTAGTTGATCTCGAGCCCGGTGCCAGAAGTTGCAGTCAAAGGTCATGCTCCATGTGTGTATGTACTGATCAGGTGTGCATGGGTTGTGCATGTACAGTGTACAAGGCCACTTGAATTTCGCGGGATTTCCCCCCGCTACAGCTGTGGAGCGGATGCAGCAGGATGCGGTAAAGATTAATTGCTTATCTAACCGGGATCGAACCCTCCCCCAACGCGAGACCAAAATCTCGGGGTCTGATCCGGGGCCAATTTGGTCCCGAGAGCGTTTACACTCAGTTTGTGATCCGGGCTGATCCTGAGCTCATTGTTCGACCCCGAGCTCGGGATCAAGTGTAAACAGACCGCTATAGCCTGCCTCTGAGCAGGCTGCATGTATATAACCTTTGAGTAGGCTAGATGGCTTGGTCTTAACTGAGAATTAATATTGATGTACATAGAGTAGGCTAAAGCCGTGTCTGCATTGGACTAATTTATGTGGAAAGTTTCAGCGAGTCACTGTTAACATTCCATCGTGGTAATTATTCCCTTTGTCCGCACTGGGATTTATTTTCAGCCCGCAGAATGTCCTCCACCATGTAAAACCTATGGATAAGACGTGTCACCTCATCATTCTGGTCGACACATAGGTTACATGACCACAACATGCGTTCTATTGGTTTTACATTACAATGCCTGTCCTCACGGGACTTTTCAGCGATGTAAAACTGGCAATATAATTCTTCTATCACACATCCGCCTCATAAAAATTACAGCGACGGAGCGTAAAACTGCCACTCGACAGTCGACACGTTACAATTTCGGGTGTTGTCCGGCCGTCCGCATTGGACTAAATTTGGTAAAATTTGCGACGATCTCCGTAAGTTTTACCATAATTAGTCCAATGCGAACATGGCTATAGACTACAATTTCCTAGAATTATTCCTAGAATGTGCTGTGAAAATGACGCCTCCAGGCCAACCGCATGGCAGCTGTTTTTATTGTATAGTGCCGAAAAAAATGTCTTTCAAACATGATAGTTTTGCTGCATGTACTGTACATGTACATATCTGTCTTTTAGATGACGTGAACGAGGCCTATAACCTTCTCAAGGACATTGAGCCCACCACACCCCAAGAGTACATATTGAAGGGTGTGGTCAACGCAGCACTGGGGCAGGAACAAGGCTCGGTAAGTGACACAATTGTACTTTGTAATTAAACAGATAATGAAACAGCTAATTCCAAAGTCTCTGTGAAAATATTTAAAAATCATTGCTTGTATTGTGCATCCATCAGAGTGGAATTCAGTCTTTATAAATACAGCAAATAATAATAATGTATTTTGTAACTTCACAATTTTTCTGATTTTGTTTACACAGAGAGAACATTTGAAAATAGCACAGCAATATTTCCAGTTAGTGGGTGGTTCTGCTAGTGAATGTGGTAAGTGACTGCACGTTTCCTAAATTCAAAGATGAATTTATATAACTGTGTGTGTGCACACAAATGTTTTTACATGGGCGCCCTCATGTAAACAAAACTAGGCCCCTGACTACCGCGGCATTATGGCTCCACTTTTCGTGCAGTTTAACCAGGTAACCAGCTTGAATAGGGCAGTGGCTTTACACATTTTTTGGAATGCACATGTAGATGAGGTACTGAGCTGACTTAAAGGCACAGGCTCGTCAGCAATGCGCACCCGCCAAATTCGTGTTCGAAACACGCAGCTCCATGCCTTTGCTATTGAGCTGCGTATTGCGTGGCACACATTTGGCGGGCGCGCATTGCTGACGAGCCTGTGCCTTTAAAAGTACACAGGTTGGTTTGTATCATACACATCCTTAATCACACTTGGAGATAATGCCACTTGTAGCAGTTTTCCAATATCAGATCTGATTTTTAGTGTTCGATACATAGCATATTATATACCTCTGTTGGGGCATCATGGCCGAGTGGTGTAGCGTGCTCAATCCATTACTTTGGTAAATCCACAGGTCGTGGGTTCGAATCCCGTCCATGCTCTTGGGCAAGGCACTTTGCCATGAATTGCCTCTCTCAACCCAGGAGCATAAATGGGCACCAGCATCATGCTGGGAAGGTAAACAGAATCGCTGTGTGGGAGGAGTGGCGTCATAGGTCAAGTCATAGGTTCTAAGTACAATCCCCCATACAGAATATCGCGCGCATGTTTGCCAGCGCAATGGCGTTCGCATGAAGCAACCAGTGGTGTTCGTGTTTACACGGACAGTGTGTATTTTGGTTTGTGTACTTTGGCTCTCGGAAAAACTCAATCTTGTCCTGAAATACAAATAATTTGACAAAAAAAAAATCAATTTATATGAGGTATATAAAACAAATATTGACTGCTTTTTATTTGGGTGATGGTGCAAACTGCTCCCCCTCGATCTTGAGACGGCAAGTCTGCTATTTTGTCTCGGTCTGCGGCCTCGGGGAAATAGCAGGCTTGCCGTCTCAAGATCACCGAGGGTTGGTAGTTTACACCATCACCCTCATGAAGCAGTCAATATTTGTATCTCATATAAGCATTCTTCTTTTGTGTTTGTCTCAGATACCATCCCCGGCCGGCAGTGCATGGCAGCCTGCTTCTTCCTGCTCAAGCAGTTTGAAGATGTGCTCATCTATCTCAACTCAGTCAAGGTAATATCTCAGTGGTATTTATGTGAGTTGGAAACACCAAAACCACTCTTATACATAGAACTTCGCACAATCTGTTATTTATTCAGGGTAGCCCATATATTTTGTGACAAACACTGATCACTTTTGGGTCCCAGCAGATAAAAAAAACGCTAATAAAATTAATTCTAAAATTGTTTCCTCCTTCGTACATTTTGAGTAGTTGTGATTTTCAAACTATCACTTAAAAAAATCACGTCATTGAATCACGGTCTTCGGTGAGTTTGTCTCGGAGCGGTACATGCCACCAAGTCATGCATAACAGGCCTTGAAATAACCCACGGCACCACGGCTATTGCCGTGTTGCCCTTAAAAAGTTCGCACACACATTTTCCATTTCCTCATTTAGGTGCCTTTTACTAAGAGAAAATTGCCGTGCCCTTTTGCAAATAAATTTCGAGGCCTGATGGCATAATGCATTTCAATTGCGTAATTTTCCAGATTCTTCTATAATTTCAAGATGCACCCCAAGATATCAGACATAGCCATAATCTTTGGCACGCCGACTATTGACCACTCTCACAGACGGCCATCTTTGTAGGAAAAATACAACTGCGTATTACACGCTATCCGGTACGCGCAGGTACAACAAGGGAAATGTTCCAAATATGATCGCGTGTAGCTCACTATTTGTTCAAAATACGGCGCAACTGATGCGCGTCATCAAAATTTAGCTCAATGGCAATCTGTACAAACTGATTCATATTGTGTGTATTTTCAGAGTTACTATTACAATGACGACAGGTTTAATTACAACTATGCCCAGGCCAAGGCAACTGCAGGCAACTATAAGGAAGCAGAAGAAGTAAGTGACATGCCATGACAGTAGGTTTTCGATTCCACTTAGGAATTGTGATTTCATTTCGATTTGATTCTATTTTCAAAATGAAAGTTGGCACTAAAAAAAATATCTCATGCAAACCTGATACAAAACTCTGCCAATTTTGTAATTTCTGCAGAATTGTCAAGATAATGAGAATAAATTCCTCCAAAAGACGGAATTGCGGTTCTGATTTCTAATTTAAAATCGATTCTAATCGACTTTATAACACGCCTCTTTTTGATTCTCAATCCTGACTGACTGAAACGCAGTCACGCGAGGTTCACTAATCTAGGCTAGTGAATGAAATAAGTTTGCATATGACATTTTGGGGTCACATCACTCATACTTTATGTATTTGTCTTTGCTTGCAGATTTTCCTCTTAATCCAGAATGAGAAGATTAAGAATGATTACACGTACCTGAGCTGGTTGGCAAGATGCTGTGAGTATCCATCCTTGGTTATCTAAAGGCGGGTTAAAGTTAAAGATAGTATACATGATTGGTAAACTGTTCCAAATAGTTTCATCCCCCTGTGTGATTGAAGATATGCATGATTAAAACCAACCTGAGCAAAAACCAGCTCCGTACTTCGCCTAACTTTTGAGAAAACAGTCAAAAAAGGGTTTGCTGTCATTTCGCCCTAAAACCACTTCGCCCTGAACCACGGCCTGTGCATGAAGTGGTTTGGGGGCGAAGTAGCATTTGGGCGATGTAGTGTTTGGACGAAGTGATTTGGGGCGAAACGGCACTCGGGCGAAGTTGTTTGGGGCGAAATGGTTTTGGGGCGAATTGAATTTTCGTTTCATGAGACGAAAACTAATTGTTTTACTCATTTCTCAAAGATTTAGACAAAACCATTTCAGGGGACGTTTTCTACGGTCATCATGTTTATGTTGTGTAAGTTAGGCGTAAATCTGTGAACATTTTTGATTTTCGAGATACCAATATGTATACTGCCTTTAAAGGCAGCGCACATTAAAGTTAAAGATTTGTAATATCCCAAAATTTCATCAGTGGCATTCTTTTGTGCATTTCCTTTCGCAAAATATCCGAAACCAAATGAGAAAAAAATTGACAATAAGTGTAAACGCAAAAGGCGGATTGAAAAAGATCTTCAGTTTCTCCCAACATGCGTTCATTATTTGTGACCTGTGACAAGGAGAGGAAGATGCTGTGTGGTATTTAGGTAATGTGTAAAAGGCAGTTTATTTCATTTCTTCACAGACATCATGAATCGTAAGGCCAGGCTGTCCTGGGAGTTGTACTTGAAGATGGAGACCTCTGGGGAGTCCTTCAGTCTGCTACAGCTTATAGCCAATGACTGCTTCAAGGTAAATGGATTTTAGTTTCTTGATTTTGGTGGAAAGGCCAATCCACTTAAGATTTTGGGAAAACCTAAAAAAAATGAATTGAATGCATAGTTCCGAGATTGCCCAGTTAACCCCGCCCCTTAGATATTGGTGCTATGTGCTCACAAGCCATCGCAAAAAATGGCGACACACAACGTACAAAGCAACGGGACTCGGCATGGAAAGCACAGATTCATTGGAGAAAACTCGAAGGTATTTATGTTTTAGGGTCGACAGTAACCGTAGCACACACTGAGCGAAAGGCTAGTAATGCAGGGATGACATATATTCATAAAAATGCGCTTTCCTACCTTTGAACAGCGAATCGCCCGACATTGAAACCAAAATTCACCCGGTCACTGGCGCATACAACATACAAACTGTATGGGCAGAAAATCGCGTAATTGTGTACTTATTGCATCAATTTGACCTATGTGGGCGCCGTCTGCTAGCTCTGTTGTGATTGGTCTGCGGGTTTGGCTTGATTGACAGGTCGGAACTATGCATTGAGAGGGAACACCATAAAAAGTCAAAAGTGGTTGGTACAGTGTCGTAAATTTTTAATTTGATCAATTTCATGTTGTTCACATTAAAATTACTCTAAGCTATTGTTAAAACTTTGCAGCAGAGTAGTAAAAAAAAATTGTTTATTTTGCCAGAATGGCTCTTATACACAGCACCCATTTCGGACCGCTCAGATGAGAAGTAAATCGTTTGCAAACAATCTAAATAATTTCATCTTCATGGTTTATTTTCTGGTAAAATTATATCATCTCGGGCGGAAACATTTCATTGGATAGTTGCTACTAATTCAATCTTTACTTTGAGGAAGGTTTTCCCTGTCAACTCGTTGATTAACTTTTGGGGTCATTGCAAATGATACAGTGGGCCTTTAAGTGAGGTTTTCTTGTCCCCTCATGAAGTACTGGACATTTATACTGGACATTTAAGTCTTATTTGAACCGTTGTTTTGTTCAGATGGGCCAGTTTTACTATGCAGCCAAGGCTTTTGATGTCCTGGAGCGGCTAGACCCAAACCCAGAGTACTGGGAGGGTAAGAGGGGTGCCTGCGTGGGTGTGTTTCAACAAATCATCGCTGGTCACGAACCAAGGTACTAAGAAACATCGAGATAACGAACAACAACATTTTGTTACAATCCAGCCTCCCTAAGAGCTGCTGAGGCAGGGTGCTCCGATCCACTCTGCCTGAAGTGGTCGCTGATGAGAACCTGGAATTTGGGGGCTGTTTGAAGACATGTGGTGCCAGAGGTCAACTCATCCCACACGGGTTTCATGTTGGGTTGAAAACCCAACAAAATGGGTTTTCAATTGGGTTGAAACCTAACAAAATAGGTTTTTGTGTAGCCCAGATTTCTCACAGGAAATGCCACATTTAATTTCTATGGGACTAACTTTGTTCAAAAAGGTCCTCTTGGACCTGGGGGAAACCTTTGAAGTTAAAGGTAGTATACATAATTGGTATCTCGAAGAATCAGACATTTTCACATATTTACACATAACTTACTTGATATAAACACGATGACGGCAGAAAACTTCCCTGGAATGGTTTTGTCTGAAGCGTTATAGTCTTTGAGAAATGAGCAAAACAATTAAATTAAATTCGTCCCAAAACCATTTCACCCTGGACCACTTCGTCCTGAACCACCGCCCTGAACCACTTCGCCCGAGTGTCATTTAGCCCCTAAACCACTTCGTCCAAACACTACTTCGCCCAAAAGCCACTTCGCCCCAAAACCACTTCTTGCGCAGGCCATGGTTCTGGGCGAAGTGGTCCAGGGCGAAGTGGTTTTGGGGTGAAATGACTGTAAACCCTTTTTAACTGTTTAATCAAAGGTTAGACGAAGTACGGAGCTGGTTTTTGCTCAGGTTGGTTTCAATCATGCATACCTTCAATCACACAGGGGATAAAACTATTTGTAATGGTTTACCAATCATGTATACTATCTTTAAACAGTCTTGAAAGCGAGTCCAAAGTGATTGGTTGCTTAGTGTCTTATTACCCACAAGTTTTCTATATTCAACAAACTTCTGTTCTTATAAAGAATTGATATATTTTAAGAAAATTATGTTAAAATTTTTTGGAGTCTACATTGGCTCATAAACTTCTATAAACAACTCCTACACACAAATTATTTTTGCTACGCCCTTGAGGTAATTTGCCTTAAAATCATATATTTTACGCTATTTCTTTTCAGGGAAACACTTCGAGACATCTTGCAAATCCTGCGTAACACTGGTAACCCGCAGGTGGAATACATCATCCGCATCATGAAGAAATGGGCCAAAGACAACAGGGTACTAGTTTCATGAAAAGAGAAAATTTAAGCATCGGATTTAAGTTTTGATTTTTAAAATCACATTGTACATTCCATCACTTTGTACAGGTCCTGTAATCAGTCATGCAAGTCATGTTTTTTTTTTTTTTTTTCTTGTCAAGTCAAGTTTCAGGTCAAAACAATTGATACTTGAGTCTAACTAAAGTTTTGAGTCGCCAAGTCAAGTAAACAACCATGAAAAAAACAATGACTATAGGCTCTTCCCATGACACTTTAACCCTGAGATAACCCGGGTAACACAATTCTCGGTGTACGAATTACCTGGGTTAACTGGCCAAAAATGCCACTTAACCCGGGTAATGTCTAGCCCAGGTCAGGAGGTGGGTTAACCCACAAATCTGGGGGTTAACGGCTGGAAACGGGTTAGCGTTCCGACCCGGGTTAGCATGTCCTTGGAGAAAGCGGGCATGCAGTAAAAGCTTCTGTGCGTGATTGGCATGCAGTTGGAAAATGTGTGGAGCCATTGCGTTGCTACAACACGAATGCGGCACGAAAAATCAAGAAGCATTATCACCAGCGATGTTTTCATGTCAATCGGCATCGCCGTGTAGTTTATGCTGCATTCTAAATATGCGGACATTGCAAACGTTTGCAACGTTTGCCAACAAACTGGTACCCTGATTTAGACGAGTGCACAAAAGCACTGTAACCAGTGGAGAGCGTTGGCAACGTGGAACGCAGCCCCGATCAAGGGTTCAACCAATAATCACTCTTCATCAGCTTTGGTTGCTGACGTCTTAAGCTGACCGTTGAATCATGTCAGAATACATGTTTCTTACCTTTAAAAGCAAACCAAGCCTCTGGTTGGTGTACCCGGGTAGGTGCATATGCAGAACTGCAGTGGGAAAAGGGTCGCTCATGACCCGGATAAGTGTTTCTCTAGGTTAAAATTTGTCGTGCGAAACGAAAATCTGGGTTAAATTTAACCCGGGTTATTTGCAGCTAACCGGGTAGAAAGTTACCCGGGTCGAAAGTGGGTAGTGTGAAAAGGCCTTGACTGTCCATGTGGACAGAGCAAAGCTTGTTTTTAACACAATATAGTGCCTTTCTGATGTAACCGTTATATAGGCCAGACTGTGTTTGGGCCCAAATGATTGAATTGTCATCATGTACTTACTAACAAAACAATTTCGGAAACAATTTGCGTGCTTTAGTTCATTGCAGAAAGTTTGTTTTATTTTTTTTTCTTGCTAAAGCTTGTGCTGGTTTTCACTGTTGGGCACTCAAAAAAAGTAACGACTGTCGAGTAGGAAATGTGAAACAGTTTAACTTTTGATGTAATGGGGCTTTTTATTATCAACAGACTGAATTTCAAGTTGAATCTGGACATTTACAAGTAGATGAGTAGATAATCTTGTATCAAAATGTTTTTTTTGCGTGTCAACTCGTGAAGTAACATTTTGGGTATTAAACAGTATTAAACTGTACTGGGGCTTTAAACAAGAGCCTATGTTTAAAGGCTCATTGTATCATTTGCAATGACCCAATTTTGTTTTTAATAAGTTGACAAGAAAAACCTTACTCAAAGTGTTGATAGCAATGGTAACAAACACCACATGGTATTTCATGTTGGAAATTGATAACCAAAGGTAGTTTAAAAAAAAAACATATTTAGATTTTCATGTAGCTAACATTTATTCAGGCTAGTTTACCAACATTCTTCCTTAGATATGTTACACTCTTATTCCACGAATCTGTAAAAAGTTGTATCTTGCAAATAATATATAGGGCCTTTAAGTGCGTTTATGTTTGCAAAAACTCTTTAGTAATTACCAGTATGTGCTAAATGTTCATCAGTAAGCTTTATGCATAACACTTCAAATTTGTCTTGTTTGATGTTGTTTGACTTTGTCTGAAGACTTCATCCACACTATCAGACAAGTCTAATGTTTGATGATTTTGTTCCATCGAGTGGCCACTCAAAGGTCACATAATCAAACTGTCCACTGATTGGCTGCCGACTGTCTAGACTTCAGACTTTTGTCTGAATGAATGTGCATGTTCAATCTTTTGGCAGACAAGTTTGATCATGTCTGTGTCTGACACACAGTCCACACAGATTTTTGTCTGACACACACACAACAGACATAAAGGTCTGTCATGTCTGTCAGACAAAAATCCAATAGTGCAGACGATGAAGGTAGAAGTGGATTTATTTTTACTCCACATTTTCAAGGGCCAGTGTCATCTTGAGGAAAAAGGAAAAAAGTTTAATTAATAGTAATTACAAACAAATATAATAGGAAAAAAATCCACCAACACAAAGTTATGGGACAAAAGAGGTCCTATTTCGAAAATTTAGAAAAGTACCCATATTTCTTCTAAGTTTTTTATTTTTATTTTTAAGATAGAATCGGCTTTATAGAGACAATATATACATTTAATAAAGTGTACATAAATCTGTGCAAGATATATGTAAAGACTGTAAGATATTTGTGCATCTGTAAGATATCTGTGCATTGTTTTGAATGCTGTGTGCGTACATGTACAGTGAAATAAATAAGGATTTGTTTCTGAGAATGAATAACATTAGTCACATTGTATTGATACGTATTAAAGAGACAGCACATTTTCCAATATTTTTCATAATTACAGGTAGTAAAGAAATCGGTCTGTGGGCTTGCAACTCTGGGAGTTACTGCATTTCTTATATATCATTTTTGCAAACTAAGGCCCTTTATGCACCTGTCCCTGTGCTGCCCCACCCCTTAGGTGGGGGTTTATTCATATTTTTTAAGCCACAGGGAGGGGATTTTGACCCATTGAAATAAAAATGTCTGTGTATCTGATAGCAAGATGTGCATGTTTTGCACCTATAGTGCGTTGGTGGGGATTTTTGTCACCTTAATTTTGCCCCAGGGCTTGGAATTTGTCGCACAAAAAGTGACAATCCCTACCTTTTAGGTGGGAAGACAGGAGCAATTTTGTGCATTATACCATCAGCTACATGCTGGCATACATGTATGTATACATGGTATACATGTATGGTATTACGTGTCAACTCAAGATGATACCGGCAGTTTTAGACGTGGTACAAATCCCCCCATGCACCCCCCGCCCTCGAAATCTCCATTTCCCTGGGGGGTGGGGTGTGGAAGTACAACAAGTATAGGGACTGCAAACTCAATCCACACGCACGCCCAGGAATCGAACCCAGGACGCAGAGAGCTGGTGAAACTTTGGGTTGTGCATGCCTATTTTATATAGTGGTGGTCTTTTTTTTTATAGAGCCATTTTTTCAGAAAAAAATCAATGGTCGTCTGAGTATAAATTAATTAAAAAGAAAATGAAAGTCAAGTATTGGACAGTCATGTCCTGCTATATATGAGAAGGTTTGGAATTTTTTAAAAGTTGGTCTATCTGGTTTATTTATCAATCACTTTTATTATTACTTTGGACATTTTCCTCTTCACAAAAAGCGAGGGCGCTATTTAAGTTTCAGGACAGACGGCTACAGCATGGAGGAAGTTCCTCCATGGCTAGTCTAGTCTCAGGCCGCGATGTCATTTCAGGCTGTCATGTGTGAGCCCGGAGAAATGGTTTTATCGGATGTTCATGTAAACATGATAAATGTGCCATCATGTGGGCCAAATGAGGGGCAAGAACAAGGTACAACTGTTATAGGCCTATAGCATGTAGGCTAGGCCTATAATAATCAACAGTTTGGAAAAAAAATTGATAAGTTCATCGTACGCGTGGCTCAATCATTACCCAGTAGTGGGGGATACATGTCATAATTAAGGGTTTTTCGCACACAATGGAATAAGCCAGTTGCGTGATAGATTTGCATAAATCCTAGAGTCCTGCCTCTGCGCTATGGCGTTCGCATAATAAGAGAGTACTGCACCAGACTACCAGGCCGTTGGCAACGGTTGCCAAGTGGCAAGGGGGTGCACGCTAGAACATGTTAGCCGGCGCGAAAGTCTGTACGGTACCTGGAATACCTCGCACAGTACTCTATGCATTTTGAAGCTGGACCATCCGAAATTACATGTTGAAATTGCATGTTAAAACATGTACTCGCCATGAAGTTTCGTCAAAATAACGAGTTAGAACGTCTTGTTTGACTCGAAATGAACGTTAACTTTGAAAGCTGGATTGTTCCCAATCTGTGCATGATCAATTCAAGAAAAGAGTAACGATTTCGGGTTATGAGACCGGTTCAAAGTTGCCGATTGAACGTCGAACCCGAACGAAGGGAGACGTATACACTTTACAGCAAACTTGACTTGAAATAGGGGAAATAAGATGACATGCAGCTAGTAAATCTTGCCACAATATGATAAAAAATTAATATCGCCGTTGATTGTTTAATATCCATTCGACGGAACTTCGTCAGAAATTGGCGAGTTTTGCTGTTTCAGATCGCCGTTCAACGCGACAGCGAGCGACTCTCGTTTTGCGTACATGACCGGCATATTCCGAAGCCCAAGTAAAATCGCGAGAAATACATCAACGTACGCGACTTAATTAAGTGGAGATATAAATACCGTACACCCTCGCCACTAATTCTTTCTAATATTACATGATATTATGCCCCCATAAAGTTTAAATTTGGTTAGGAAACGTGATTTGGTTTAATAGGAAACATGAATTTTGCGTGTGTGGACCGGGAAAAATGGAAATGCGAAAATTATGCGATGCCTACTAAATATACCAAAATAAAAAGGTCGATCGTATCCCGGTTCGTGTTTGCTAGACAGATTTGTGAAACTGAGGACTGTAAGGAGATATAATTGTTTGTCTTTGTTTAAAATTTTATTCTAATCGAAGTGTGTTACGGGTGCTGTTTGTCGCCCACAAATTAGAGCCTGCCCTTTTTTCCCATCTCAATTTTTAGTGGTGAATTCCGTATTCCGCACGGATATAGACAAACTCAACAACGTATAACACAACAACCGCTCGGTCAAGTTTTTGCAGCCAAAGTATTTCTAAAATCTGTTGTAACTTGTATGTAGCTAGATAATCATTTTAATTCATAATTGAATTACTTTTGATTTTACCCAAGTTGCTGCGAGACGTCGATCATTTGCAGAAACAAACAGGCATGACCTTTTCTTTTCAAAAAATTCGGAAGGTGTAGGCCTATTTGAAATCGTATGCCGGTCTTGTACGCAAAACGAGAGTCGCTCGCTGTTATGTTGAACGCGCGTTTTGGAACAGTAAAACTCGCCAATTTCTGACGATGTTCCGTCAAATGGATAAACAATCAACGGCGCTATTAATTTTATCATATTGGCAAGATTTACAATCTGCATGTCATCTTATTTCCCCTATTTCAAGTCAAGTTTGGTGTCTAGTGTATACGTCTCCCTTCGTTCGGGTTCGTGACGTTAAATCGGCAGCTTCAAACCAGTCTTATAACCCGAAATCGTTACTCTTTTTTTTGAATTTATCATGCACAGATTGGGAACGATCCAGCTTTCAAAGTTAACGTCTATTTCGAGTCAAACAAGACGTTCTAACTCGTTATTTTGACGAAATTTCATGGCGAGTACATGTTTTAACATGCAATTTCAACATGTAATTTCGGATGGTCCAGCTTCAAAATGCATAGAGTACTGTGCGAGGTATTCCAGGTACCGTACAGACTTTCGCGCCGGCTAACATGTTCTAGCGTGCACCCCCTTGCCACTTGGCAACCGTTGCCAACGGCCTGGTAGTCTGGTGCAGTACTCTCTTATTATGCGAGCGCCATAGCGCAGAGGCAGGACTCTAGGATTTATGCAAATCTATCACGCAACTGGCTTATTAGCATAGGCCTACTCATTTATTTTTGGTACAGCGGACATTGAATGGACCAGTTCCTAATCATATCGCTTATTGCAGAATGCCATCTAGCGCTGCCAAATAGTTTGTACATTACTGAAAACTCTCATTTAACATGTTTAACACCCACTGATATAAAGCTCCTCTCGATATAAAGCTCCTTTTTCTAAGTCCCAGCTATTATTCCCTGCATTGTGTATGCACTGGTTAAGCGCTTTCTGGATATAATTAAAGCTCAAATTATTTCGGTCCCTTGAAGAGTGCTATAATGAGAGTTTACTGTACTTGGAGCCAGTTGGAACCGGAACTAAATGCACAAACTAATGGCATGCAGCACTGCGCGTGTGACGTAGCACTCAATACTCACCGGATTACAGTTTTTAATTCAGGCCGGTCAAATTCCCCTACCGGTCAAATACACTAATGTTTACCCACGTTTACCCTAATTCAGTATTTACTTTTATCCCTGCAGCAACTACAAGATTCTACTTCAAGATTTCAGAGTCGTCAAATTTACAAAAATGCCTGTCAGTTCAGTCACACAGTATTCAACAAAACAATCCAAATGACAAGGAATGCAGTGACATTTCCAATGAACCGCAGTGGGATAACCATCCAGTTACCATAGCAACAACTCTAGATGACGATGGAGATTTTGTGGTTGCCAGGAGGAGAACACGCAGTGACGAAAAAGGCGTTATTGTGATTGGTTAGTGTTTTTGTCGGTTTTTAAGAAAACAATTTCATCAAAAGAAAGCTGTTCTAGTGGAAATTCTACTGTTTATTGTGAAGGAATCATTTCCCATATTAGTTTTTATAATGAATTTTATAAATTTTTTGACATTAACAGATCATTCCATGGCTACGATGCTCAACGATGTTGGACAGCAAGTAAGTATATAGTGATGTCCCCTATACTAACGTGGCGCACTTCAACAACTCACAGGAAATCCATTCACATTGCAGCAAAATCCATCAGCATATGAGGTTCAGGCTTTTACAGCTTAATGCAGAGATATATGCCTTCCAGAAAAACAGTCATTCACTTATTTTGGCACATATGACACAAATAATGGAAAAACTTCGACCAATGCCACAAACGTTTACTCACGGAAAATCGCCCGAGTGTTCCCTAACGTGGCGCACTCAACGCTGATTGTTTGAAATGTTGAAAACCATACTACGGTGGCCTGTGATGACCATTTGCACGCACGCACCTCGAAATGCCTATTACAGGCCCTTGTGTATTATTGATGTCGCGTCAACCTGAAGCGAACGGCGATGCCTTCACAATCCGGTGAATTTCTAGTAAATGAATGATTCTTCTTCGTATTTTAGTTTGGGAATTTCTGAAGGTACATTGTACTTGAGAACTTTATTTCCTGTTAATGCCAAGTGCAAAAGATTGTTTATTGTGCCAAGAGAGACCGAAAAGTAAAGTGCGCCACGTGCCGCGCCATGTTAGGGGACATCAACAATAATTTGGCAACAAATTGGTAAATAATGTGTTAAAATTTCTAAATTCTTAGGAGAGGGGAGGGGAAGCGGGTGAAAATAAATATTTCTTTCCAGAAGAAATCTCTGAAATGTGCAGGTGTAGCAGATCGCTTTACGTGAAGAACAACTCTTTCCCTGCAGCTTGTTAGCAAAGTGTGCTCAGTGCAGACTCTAGGGCTTTTCACACTGGACCAATCTCAGTGTTGATATGGGGTTGATGAATGCTTGAAAACATTGCTTCAAAATTTACAAATGTTCAATCCCTTCTCCAGGAATGGTTGGTAAAATTTATGATACGTTCAACTTTGTTTGTTTTCCCACTTTTTCTTTTGTCCCAAAGGTCTGGCTTGGCTGCCTGGTGCTCTGTGATTTCCTACTTACCCACAAGGACATGTTTATGGACCGGGTGGTTCTAGAGCTTGGCGCTGGGGTTGGACTAGCCAGCATTGTGGTGTCAACGATAGCATCCCATGTGATTGCCACAGGTATAGTGGGACATTTTTTTGAAATAATTGAGTAATTGATCAGGGTTTCAGACCTTGTGTGCAAAACATATTTTTTTAATTTTTTGTATTTATTTACCACATCCAACAGCGGAGAGACCGCCAATTACAGGAATGGGAGCAAGTGTGGTTGAGTGCCTTGCTCAAGGGCACAGGTGCCACAACCCGTCGCGGCCCGGAATCGAACCTACATTCTAGTACTAGCACAGAAACTTAAGTTCGACGCACTAGACCGCTCGGCCATAACACCCCATAACACCCCATATGAGACTGGCTGAAAAATTGCTCGCCCCGTGTGCACGGGTGTCAGGGGGCTTGGCTTCAACAAGATGCGACTGGAATTATACGACTACGGGGAAAAGTTCCGCCATTTTGTGGAGTCAACAATTTGCTTATGAACTACAAAATGGCGGAAAATCTTTTGACACGAAATTAAACACAAACCATACAATTTGAAGTTATATATTTATGTGAATCTTTATTTTCAACTTTTTGACAATCTTCCCAATCATGTCCATATTTCATGTTTGTAGCCCAAAAGCGGCCAATCCAAAGCACCGTGTCCCTTTAAGTAGTCTATTTCTGTGATTTCGAGTACTACAGTGTGCGAGTACTGCAACACTGCATGTTACATTTGTGAATAAAAACATGTATTCTGTTGGGCATTTGCATTATGGTTCCTTTCAGATTTTTTCCTCAGATACAAGAAAATTTGTTAAAACAAAATACCAATTATAAGTTGGTCTTGATTAATAATTAGCTGGTCTTAATCCAAATTAGCAATTTATTATCAGTAAGATCAGTAAAGAGCCAATAACAAGTCTTGAAAAGGGCCTGCAGTCGATTTCACGAAACATTGCGCAGCTTGCGCAACTTTTGACAAATGGCGCAAGCCCTATAGCCTGCGTGTTATCTTCGGAAGAATGTTGCGCAACTTGCGCAATAAAATGTTGCGCAAGTGGGCTTACGCAACTGCGGAAGTTTCGTGAAATCGGCTGCAGGTCTTTTGGGATGTCAATTTTTTTAAATGTTAATTTCAAGATTGCTGGTCATTGAAATTCCCATATTTGCATGTCACTCTGTTTCTCAGATGTTGGACAAAGCGTCTTAAAGATGTGTCAGCGAAACATCTCCAGGAACTGCTCTCATCTCAGGAATCATTTGGAAGTTAATAAGGAGCAGAACATCGTGGTGAAAGAGTTGGATTGGTGCCATTCAGTCAAGACAAACATTGCTAAAGGTGAAAATGCACAGATATGTCAATTTGTGAAACAAGAATGAGTTGGTACAGTCCTTTAGATTTGAGTGTAATTACTCAAATCCAAAAACTTTGCTCTAAATGCAAAAAAGTTGCTCTCGTAATTCATCTGTAGCTTTGTCGTACTTTTTGCATTTCTCAAAATTTGTTAGGACAACTGAACATTATTACTCTGTTAAATCTACAGTGAAAAATGTGCCTGTGATTCTTTAAATCAGGACTTTCATTAATTATGGTGGTACTAATCGGATAACGAGTACAGGTTGCAGCAGCTCAGATGCCCACATTGGCCTATTTCATCACCACTCTGGGTTTTTGTTTAAAATGTTTATAACATATAGAGATCGGAGAAAATTTTGATTATCTGGAAATGTCTGTAGCGATGTGGAATTGTCAGAAAAGATTAGAAATTCTGCGAATAGAGTATGAAAATATACGCCCTGGGTATGGATACACTTGCGGTGAGAGAATGTTCAAATGAACTCCAACAAAGGCATTCTTATGTGCGTGTTCATCCTTTGCTTCTTGTTACTGGACTTGTGACAGACTTGTGCGGGACTGGTCACAGACTTGTGATTATATCGGCTCTGGACTTGTGATGGACTCGACTACAACCCTGCCTTGCAGTATTTTTATCGTGATAGCTTGAGTTTCTCTGTCGTTTTCAGGTGATGACAGCCCATTTCATTGGAGTGACAAAGACAGAGAAAAACTGAAGGAGGTGACTGTGGTACTTGCTGCAGATGGTAAACATGAAACAGTTGTTAACATTTCTTTGTTAGCTGTTCTAAGATACAAACGCGAAGAATTGTTTGCATCGCAAAATTCTTTTTAGTTTAGTTTAGTTATTCCTGGGCTGCCACAAATCATGTACAAAATTCAAAGGCCCATTGTATCATTTGCAATGACCAAAAAAAGTTCCTCCATCAGTTGACAAAAAAACGGAGAAAAGTATGAAAGAGTTAAATTGAAGCAACTACATATAGCATGATTTCTTTTTCTGTCCAAAAAATGGTAATTTTCTATAAGAGCAACTCAATGTGGATTTTTAAAAAATGAGCATGCACACGCATTTATTTAGTATTAAAAATGATGCATGGATTTTGAAGGATTTCTGAAACACTTTTTGCATGTATGTAACTGAAATTATGTAGGCTAGATTACCAAATACATGTATTCTTCTTTACATACGTAATGCAATTTCTTTTACCTGCAAATAAAACAATAACCCTTCAATTTAACTCTTTCATACTTTCTCCGCTTTAGTTGTGTATGAGGATAACCTGACAGATGCTTTCTTCAGTACTTTGAAGGAACTGATGACATTTGGAAAGGACAAGACTGCATTTATTGCCCTGGAGAAAAGGTAGAAAATAGACAAATCCCAAATTAACCAATTTGAGACCGGTCTTCGCACTTCCGGGTTCGATAACGAGGCTCTTTGTGTTAAAGGAGCATGACCAGATCACATTTTTCCCCCTCCCATTTTTTCATGGGTTTTGATATTTTTTACAAAATATCATTTGTCATATTTTTCTCGTTACGTTTCTGAAATTTGGCGGTCTCAGTCTAAATATTTCCAAGGATATCGTAAAAAAAACCACCCAGGTTTAGTAAACTAATTTATCGCCACATATATGCGTCCGCATAAAAACTGGATATGATGCGTTTTTGTCTCTAGTACGGTTTGTCCCACGCACAATTCAACTGTTGGATGCTTACAGGAAACTTTAATATATATACCTGTGTTTATGGGGATCGTGGGATGTGAATCACAATATTTCCTGAGAAATAAGACGACTCTCTGAGCTTGGTGCTACAACATTCTAACGGTTTTGACTTTGAAAGATTTTGGCGCAAAGCAACCGGTACCCTGGCTTCATTTACATGAATTGCTACACAACGCTCTATTATGATTCCACCTGACTATGTGGCATGAATTTGTTCCGTGTGGTGGCGCTATACAGTTTTGTCGGCTCACGAGCCGTGCTCCCAGAAGCTCAGCACAGTGTGACACAGTATATTAATGGGTACCCTGTCCGGACGAGTTCATTACTTGATGTCAGTTCAAAAATGGGTCATTTAAAGGTAATTTTCTTTCGAAATACTTATCCTGCGCATTTGGATATTTTGCATGGAGGTTCTAAGGTATGGAAGCGAAACAGTGTCACTATTTACAGTCAATTTGTTAACTTACTCTTAAATTTTCACCTTGGTATTTGTAATTTTTTTGTTTTCTTATCATGAATAGTGGAAATACCCCGAGATCTCAGGATGGTGAATCAAAATTCCTGGCAGTGCCCAGATACCTCCTGGAATGTCCGTGTTCCGCCAGGAATTTACATTGTGTTTTTGTATTTTAATGAGCGTGGATTTCTATTAATGGTCGTGAAAACTCGACCCAGTCTGCGCGACATACGGCTCATTTTTGCAGAGCGGGTTACATTATGCGTGCAAGTTTCATGAGAGTTTTTGATTTCATGACGTTATCATTTCTTGCAAAGGTTAAACTTTACTTTAGAAGACCTTGATGTTACCTGCAAAGCCTATGACCATTTCCACCAACACATCACAACATTAATCCAAAGTTCAAACAACGGCAGTGATATCAAGTACTCAGCGGAGCAGTTGCCTCTGGATTTCCCACAGTGCTTTCAATATGAGAGGACTAAACAACTGGTAAGAGGCAATTTTTTTCACATTTCATTGCTGTGGGAATCACTTTGTTCAAACGGGTCCACTTGGACCTGGATGAAATCACTGAAGCAGAACAGTCTTGAAAGCAATTCCAAAGTGATTGCTCGATCAGTGTCTTGTTATCCACAAGCTCACTGTATTAAAGAAACTTCCTTTCTGATCAAGAATCGACATTTCTTTGTGAGAGTAACGTTTATTTAATACACATACTCTCCAACAAAAGAAACTGTGCATGATAAAAATTGCTGTATTTTTTCAGCCATGGCAGATAACTCGCTGGAATAAACTGTTAATGAAAGTCCATGAAATCTTTCAAATGGTTAACCGAACTTGAAATGTACAAAATGTGTTCTTCGTGTTCTCAGAGGTTGCTGAAAACTGACTTGCCAATATTGAAGTCACAAAGTCAGTATCGAGTGTGTCCCCCTTGTGCATTAATCACTGCTGTGCATCTTTGCCTCATGGAGCCAGTGACACGCGAATGAAAGAGAATATTGACTTTTGGGTAGTCCTTTTATACGGCTTGCTAACAAGAGCTGAACTTTATGAAATTCTGTTACATAACAACCTGTAGGACCCCTATTGTGAAATCAACACCCAGGCATGCCTAAGTCCTGCACTATGCCATGAGCAGGTTTTGAGTGCATAACCTTTTTCTAACAATGTCAGAGAATATTGTCTGTGAATTTGGTGTTTATTTTCTACCTTCTTGAAAAAATACAGCAATTTTTACCATGCACAGTTTCTTTTGTTGGAGAGTATATATAGCAAATTTAACAATGTAATTCTTTGTTCTTTTTAAACAGGAATTGTGGCAAATCACCATTAACAGGGTACTCGGGCCTTGAAATTCATTTTGAAAAGAGCATGGCAATTTTCTCTTAGTAAAGGGCACATGAATAAGGAAATGGAAAATTTGTGTTAGAACTTTTTAAGGACAACACAGCAAAAGCATAGGGCAATGATGGCAATTTGCCGTGGTGCTGTGGGTTATTTCATCAAGGCTTGCGTACTGCTGATGATGCATTTTGCTTGGAACCAATGTGCATGCCTACCAGAGTTGGAAATCTAGCAGACTAACAGCTTTAAAATGAGGTATGAATAAGTGATTATTCTAAGGGATTATGATCCAGGGACCGCCGGGGTGAATGAATTTGATACAAATGTGGACAAATGTCTATGAGTAAAATTATATAAATACATATGAAAAAGATTGCATATATATGTCAAATTATAGCACATATATCTTTAACATCGCATACAACTTACTCTTTCGCGTTTAGGTCGACCGGTTATGGTTAAAAACGGCGTATTAGGATGACCGACCGCATTAGGGCGACCGATAGCCGGTCGTCCTAACGCCAAGTGCTTCAAAAACAATCTTTTTTAGGTCAAAAACCATTTTTATTAGGTCAAAAACCATTTTTATTAGGTCAAAAACCATTTTCGTCTAGGTCGCGAAACTTTTTTTCAGAGAATTAGGTCGAGAAAATGGGTGTCAATTCATGAGTTTCTTTCCGACAATTTTGTGGTTTTAGTGGTCTCTGTTAGCACTCTACCCAAAACGGTCGTCCTAATACGGGAAAAATAGTTATTTAACATATGAACAAACATCACACATATATATCAAATTATTGCACATATATTTTTAACATCGCATACATATGAAAAAACATCGCACATATATGTTCAACATCGCACATATATTTGTGCATTATCGAATAATGCAACGTTTAACACGCCATATAGTATGCAAACGCACGTGTTTGTTCTCTTTGCTTTTTGGGCTTTGACTTTGAACAAGATTCTCGTCTGCTAAAAAACACCAAAGACAACAACAAGTTGGCACGGATCTTCGTCAACGACGTCGCGTTCCTACTCTCCAGGATAAAGTCGGCGCCTAGTGTGTGCACTGCAGTTTCGCAGTCTAGTCCAGTCAGAATCAGGTACGTTGATGTTATTTTTATACACGGAAAAAAATTGTTTTTTTAAAAAGTGCTTTTTAAGAAAATCTTTCAGTTGTCCCACTCCTAAATAAATGTGTGTTTTTCTATCAAATCTGCACTTCACCATGTTCACTGGTTCTTGATATTAAAGTAATTTTAAAGTCATGATCAACTTCTCAATTCTTACCGTCATTTTTAGGAGGAAATAGTGCTAGTGATGTCCAACTTGGACATTCTTACCCACATTTAAGAGAAAAAAAATGGTCAGCGTACCCATTCAGTTCACCTCACGTATTAAAGTTATTCGATTTTAAACACAACATACTATCTAATGTTCTTCAGTATGGGGCGGTCAAATGTTGTCAACATTTTCACAACATTCCCTGCCGCTTAAATACTACTTATCAACATTTTTTGTCACTACCATGAAATGTTAACATTTTACAGTGCACGTATTGTACAGTCATTGGTTTGGTTTGCACCCAAGTCCCATGTGGGGCCCAAATGGGGCCAATATATGTGCTTGCCTATATATAACTCATATTGGGCCCACTACAAATTTGATATCGTTGGGAAAGAAATGGGCCGTCCCATATGGGCCCCACATGGGACTTGGGTGCAAACCAATCTGGGGCCCATATGCAGAGGAATCCCATCTGGGCCCCATATCGGGAATGTTACCTGCGCGCGGGTGTCTAAAGTAGCCCATGGGGTGTCCAATGTAGCCCAGGAGATGTCAAAAGTAGCCCAAAAAGGTGTCTAAAATAGCCAAGGGGTGTCCAAAGTAGTGCTGCAGGGGCTGTTCAAAGTAGCCCAAGCTTATGTGTCTAAAGTAGCCCAGGGGGTTTCCAATGTAGCCTATTGGGTGTCCAAACCCTTACAAAAAATTTCCAATGGTTTACCATTAAAAATACCACTGACAATTACCACTAGCAATATTCAATGGTATATATAATGGTGTTTTGGAACGTTTTTTTAAATGGTAAATAATAGTATCTCCATTGTAATTGTACCATTGCCAGTGGTAAAATGTACCATTGCTAGTGGTAAAACAACCATTGCCAGTGGTAAAATTGTACCATTGCAATGGTACAGTTTTACCATCGCCATGGTGAAGTACTACCATTGCGAGTGGTAAATTGCGTGTCAATGGTAAAAGTACCATTGCCAATGGTAAAATGTACCATTGTCAATGTACCATTGGCATTGGCAATGGTAAAATGTACCATTGTCAATGTACCATTGGCAATGGTAAATTGTACCAATGGTAAAATGTACCATTGTCAATGGTAAATACCACTACTAATGGTTTTACCATAAAGTAGTATCGTTAAATTTTACCATTTTTTGAAAACACCATTGAAAACATTGAATGACTAGTGGTAATTGTCAGTGGTATTTTTAATTATTGTATAAACCCTTACGCAGTAAGTCCATCCAAAATGTCATAACATAATGTTTTCTAAGTACGTTTTCTCACATTATGATGTCATATTAGAAAGAGTGAGTTGTCCTCCATTTAATATTATCGACGACCGCCGTGTATGCGAAGAAAATACCCCGCTTAAAAATGTGTTTTTCCTTTTCCTTATAAGCTCTGATGAACTCAAACTCTTTTTAATCCTTGACACTATAATTATGTCGCTTCTGGTTGCCTTGAATATCATGTTTCCATCCGAGTAGTTTCAAAACTTGGCGACAAGAAGTACAAACCGGAGCATGATTTGGACGCCATCTTGATTAGTGAGCGCGCGACAGTTACGCTGGTTCCCAGTAATTACAACCTGTGCAAGTAAACTGGTGCTCATACCGTAGTATCGATACTACTGTAATCGATATTTGTAGGGGTTTTCTCAGTGATTTCCCGTAAAAGCTACATGGAGAAATGGTATCGATACTGTATTTTTTGCTTTTTATAATGAAAGCAAACAGAAGACACTGTCGATAGGATTTATAAAAGAAACATTTCTAATTCTAGGCGGAAAATTGGAATTCCCGAACCGTTTTTCTAAGACTGAATTTGTATTTTCGTAGTTGTTTAATTTATTCTTAATAAATACCAGAACACTTGTACGTCACGGCCAGGGTCGTTATGATCTATGGACATGTTGGTTTATATTATTTTTTCTAGTAATTTTGATGTAAGTTAAATTTAACCACTGTGCACCATTCGTGACTCGAGATCTTACCATTGAATACCCCTGATGTACCACTGCATTACAATTGCACACCATTCAAGTACCACACAGCCATTGAATACAATTGATTACCATACAAATTCCATTTTTATTTTTTTTTTATCTCACCATAGTATAATACCATTGCACTGCCATATTGCACACCATTAATTTACTATACAATTACCATTCGGAACCATTCAATACAATTGATTACCATACATTTTTTTATCAAACACCGGTATACCACTGGTGCACCACTGCATTGTCATTGCACACCATTTATGTATAATATAATCACTTTACGCAACCATTAAAAAACAACTGATTACCGTTCAGTTTTTCAATCTTACCATTGTACACTACTGGTGCACCATTGCATTACCATTGCACATCATTCGTACCATATAATTACCATAATACACAACCGTTCAGTCCTTTTTATCTTACCATTGCATACCATTGAATAACCATTGTATTACCATTGCACACCATACGTACAATATAATTACCATGCGGAACCATTTAGTACCACTGCTTACCATTCCGTCCTTTGCAATATTACCATTGCATACCACTGAATAACAATTATATTACCATTGCATACCATACGTACAATATAATTACCACACGCAACCATTCAATACCACTGCTTACCATTCAGTGCTTTGCAATATTACCATTGCATACCACTGAATAACCATTGTATTACCATTGCACACCATACGCAACCATTCAGTACCACTTCTTACCATTCAGTCCTATTTAATATTACCATTGCATACCACTAAATAAGCATGGTTTTACCATTGCATACCATACGTACACTATCATTACCATGCGGAACCATTTATACCACTGCTTACCATTCAGTCCTTTGCAATATTACCATTGCATACCACTGAATAACCATTGTATTACCATTGCATACTATACGTACAATATCATTACCATACGCAACCATTCAATACCACTGCTTACCATTTAGTCCTTTGCAATATTACCATTGCATACCACTGAATAACCATTGTATTACCATTGCAAACCATGCATACAATATAATTACCATATGCAACCATTCAGTACCACAGGTTACCATTCAGTATTTTTAATCTTACCATTGTACACCACTGAATAACCATTATATTACCATTACATACCATTCACTACCGTACAATTACCATACAAAACCATTCAATACCATTGAGTACCATTATATTTTTTTTGTAAGGGAAGTAGCCCATGCATGGGGTTAATGTAAAACGTTATTTTTAAATCAGAAGGCCCTGATTAATTCCTGATGTTTGTTTCATTCTGTGAAATTTGAATACACTGACAGTCAATGAAAATGCATCACCCTTATTTGTTTTGAAAAAAAAAATGCCTCGGCAATTTTGTGATGTTTTATGCATTCAGCTGTATTAATTGAGTCTTGACACAATAGTCTGAGTACTCAGACCAGTGAATTTCATGCTTCGATGACAACATTTATTTGAAATTTTTTTTTTAATTCTTAAGGGTAATTCTTGTTCATTGACTGTCAGTATACATGTTTATCAATCATAGGGACAAAAAAAAACCAGATTAAATCACGTGGCGTTGTTTGTTTTTAAAGGAGTTGGTAGCCTTCAAGTGGAAAGTTGTTATAGCCAACAACATTGCATCGACAACAAGTGTTGCAGCTCACCCCAAACAGGTCATTCAGGTTGATAACCAGACAGAAAATGACACATTTTATTACTTTGGGAATTGTTAAAGTTGTTCAACCAGGTCTCCTTTAACCTGAAAGAAATCACTGAGACGGAACAGTGTTGATTCCAAAGTGTGCCTGTCATTTATAAGTTCACTTTGTATTCAATATACCTGTTTTTATCAAATTTTCTGTTGAAATGTTTCTTTTGGTTATACATGTACACATGAGAGGTGTTTACCTTTGCAGAATGTTTCTTATTATGGTGTTCGTTATAGCAATTTTCCACTGTAATATGTTTGAAAAAGTGTTAATTTTAGAGTACAAGTAGATCTTCAATTAGAGATACATTCTGCCTCAACATTTTTAGAAATTGTGTAAAATTAACTACTGAAATGCATAATCTCTGTGATAAATTTATCCTGCTTACTTTTGGACCATCTTTTTCACATTGAATCAATTTTGAGGTCCTTTTTATGGGTTAATCTCTGGCAGAATGCACCTTTAAACATTTTTTTAAAATCATGTATGGTCTTTTTGCCCCATTATAAATATACAACAGCATGTTGGCTCATTTTATTGTATTTGTATTGTACATTTGTCAACATTTTGCTTTTTTACGGAGCTCGTAAGGGGACTCAATTCCAAAAACATTTTTTATTTGGCTTTCTCAAAATGGTTTTGGTCCGTCGAAAGAGGTTTTGTTCCCTCAAAATAGCTATTTGGAGGGAACGAAATAATATTTCGAGGGAACGAAGTGATATTTCGAGGAAACGAAAAGTATTTCGAGAGAACAACATTTATTTCGATTAGAGAATAAAATAAATGTTTTTGGAATTGAGTCTGCTTACGGGATCTGCACTTTCAGCTCTTTTTTTACATTTCTATTTCTCATTTTTAGTCGATTTATTGTAATTTTCTTGTCATTCTTCGCCAATTTATCGTAATTTTGTAATTGTTAGCCTTTTAAACCCATTTATTGTATTTTTGTCTTTTTGGTGCCCCATCATTTATTTTGAATTATTTTAGCGTTTTTAGCCCATTTATGTGAATTTTGTGATTTTGGCGCCAATTTTGATAAAAATTGAGGTTCCTTGTGATTTCTTTAATTTTTGGCAAAAAATGTTATGATTTAGATTTTCCTTAAAATTGCAGGAAATGTTGCTTAGGACCCTTAGATGATATTCCTTGAATTTAACCTTGACTGGTCATCCAGAAAATAAAATATGAAATTTGGAATATTTTTAGATTTTGAGAAAATTTGTTGAATATTTGCCAAATTGTCCAATTTTCTTAGAAATAAGGTTCCAGACAGGCTAAGTTTTCATTATGAGTAATTTCTAAGACATTTTCAAAAACGTCAATTTTTGGCAAATTTTGATAAAAATTGATGGACTAACCCCTTGTGATTTTTTTAATTTTTGGCCAAAAATGTTATGATTTAGATTTTCCTTAAAATTGCAGGAAATGTTGCTTAGGACCCATAGATGATATTCCTTGAATTTAACATTGACTGGTCATCCAGAAAATAAAATATGAAATTTGGAAAAAGTTTAGATTTTGACAAAAATTTGTTGAATATTTGCCAAATTGTCAAATTTTCTTAGAAATAAGGTTCCAAACAGGCTAAGTTTTCATTATGAGTCATTTCTAAGACATTTTAAAAAACGTCAATTTTTGGCCAATTTTGATAAAAATTTTTGGCAAAAAATGTTATGATTTAGATTTTCCTTAAAATTGTAGGAAATGTTGCTTAGGACCCATAGATGATATTCCTTGAATTTAACATTGACTGGTCATCCAGAAAATAAAATATGAAATTTGGAATATTTTTAGATTTTGAGAAAATTTGTTGAATTTTTGCCAAATTGTCAATTTTTCTTAGAAATAAGGTTCCAGACAAGCTAAATTTTTATTATGAGTCATCCCTAAGACATTTTCAAAAACGTCAATTTTTTGCCATTTTTGATAGAAATTAATGTTTAAAATTTTTGGCCAAAAATGTTATGATTTAGATTTTCCTTAAAATTGCAGGAAATGTTGCTTAGGACCCATAGATGATATTCCTTGAATTTAACATTGACTGGTCATCCAGAAAATAAAATATGAAATTTAGAATATTTTTAGATTTTGAGAAAATTTGTTGAATTTTTGCCAAATTGTAAATTTTTCTTAGAAATAAGGTTCCAGACAGGCTAAGTTTTCATTATGAGTCATTTCTAAGACATTTTAAAGAACGTCAATTTTTGGCCAATTTTGATAAAAATTGATGGACTAACCCCTTGTGATTTTTAAAATTTTTGGCAAAAAATGTTATGATTTAGATTTTCCTTAAAATTGCAGGAAATGTTGCTTAGGACCCATAGATGATGTTCCTTGAATTTAACATTGACTGGTCATCCAAAAAATAAAATATGAAATTTTGAATTTTTTAGATTTTGAGAAAATTTGTTGAATATTTGCCAAATTGTCCATTTTTCTTAGAAATAAGGTTCCAGACAAGCTAAATTTTCATTATGAGTCATTTCTAAGACATTTAAAAAAACGTCAATTTTTGGCCAATTTTGATAAAAATTGATGGACTAACCCCTTGTGATTTTTAAAATTTTTGGCAAAAAATGTTATAATTTAGATTTTCCTTAAAATTGCAGGAAATGTTGCTTAGGACCCATAGATGATATTCCTTGAATTTAACATTGACTGATCATCCAGAAAATAAAATATGAAATTTTGAAAAAGTTTAGATTTTGAGAAAATTTGTTGAATTTTTGCCAAATTGTCCATTTTTCTTAGAAATAAGGTTCCAGACAGGCTAAGTTCTCATTATGAGTCATTTCTAAGACATTTTCAAAAACGTCAATTTTTGGCCAATTTTGATAAAAACTGATGGACTAACCCCTTGTGATTTTTTTTATTTTTGGCAAAAAATTTTATGATTTAGATTTTCCTTAAAATTGCAGGAAATGTTGCTTAGGACCCATAGATGATATTCCTTGAATTTAACATTGACTGATCATCCAGAAAATAAAATATGAAATTTGGAATATTTTTAGATTTTGAGAAAATTTGTTGAATTTTTGCCAAATTGTCAATTTTTCTTAGAAATAAGGTTCCAGACAGGCTAAGTTTTCATTATGAGTCATTTCTAAGACATTTTCAAAAACGTCAATTTTTGGCCAATTTTGATAAAAATTGATGGACTAACCCCTTGTGATTTTTTTAATTTTTGGCAAAAAATTTTATGATTTAGATTTTCCTTAAAATTGCAGGAAATGTTGCTTAGGACCCATAGAGGATATTCCTTGAATTTAACATTGACTGGTCATCCAGAAAATAAAATATGAAATTTGGAATATTTTTAGATTTTGAGAATATTTGTTGAATTTTTGCCAAATTGTCCATTTTTCTTAGAAATAAGGTTCCAGACAGGCTAAATTTTCATTATGAGTCATCCCTAAGACATTTTCAAAAACGTAAATTTTTTGCCATTTTTGATAAAAATTAATTTTTAAAATTTTTGGCCAAAAATGTTATGATTTAGATTTTCCTTAAAATTGCAGGAAATGTTGCTTAGGACCCATAGATGATATTCCTTGAATTTAACATTGACTGGTCATCCAGAAAATAAAATATGAAATTTTGAAAAAGTTTAGATTTTGAGAAAATTTGTTGAATATTTGCCAAATTGTCCATTTTTCTTAGAAATAAGGTTCCAGACAGGCTAAGTTCTCATTACGAGTAATTTCTAAGACATTTAAAAAAACGTCAATTTTTGGCCAATTTTGATAAAAATTGATGGACTAACCCCTTGTGATTTTTTTAATTTTTTGCCAAAAATGTTATGATTTAGATTTTCCTTAAAATTGCAGGAAATGTTGCTTAGGACCCATAGATGATATTCCTTGAATTTAACATTGACTGGTCATCCAGAAAATAAAATATGAAATTTGGAACATTTTTAGATTTTGAGAAAATTTGTTGAATATTTGCCAAATTGTCAATTTTTCTTATAAATAAGGTTCCAGACAGGCTAAATTTTCATTATGAGTCATTTCTAAGACATTTAAAAAAACGTCAATTTTTGGCCAATTTTGATAAAAATTGATGGACTAACCCCTTGTGATTTTTTTAATTTTTTGCCAAAAATGTTATGATTTAGATTTTCCTTAAAATTGCAGGAAATGTTGCTTAGGACCCATAGATGATATTCCTTGAATTTAACCTTGACTGGTCATCCAGAAAATATAATATGAAATTTTGAATATTTTTAGATTTTGAGAAAATTTGTTGAATATTTGCCAAATTGTCCATTTTTCTTAGAAATAAGGTTCCAGACAGGCTAAATTTTCATTATGAGTCATTTCTAAGACATTTTTAAAAACGTCAATTTTTGGCCAATTTTGATAAAAATTGATGGACTAACCCCTTGTGATTTTTTTAATTTTTGGCCAAAAATGTTATGATTTAGATTTTCTTTAAAATTAGAGGAAATGTTGCTTAGGACCCATAGATGATATTCCTTGAATTTAACATTGACTGGTCATCTAGAAAATAAAATATGAAATTTGGAAACATTTTAGATTTTGAGAATATTTGTTGAATTTTTGCCAAATTGTCCATTTTTCTTAGAAATAAGGTTCCAGACAGGCTAAATTTTCATTATGAGTCATCCCTAAGACATTTTCAAAAACGTAAATTTTTTGCCATTTTTGATAAAAATTAATTTTTAAATTTTTTGGCCAAAAATGTTATGATTTAGATTTTCCTTAAAATTGCAGGAAATGTTGCTTAGGACCCATAGATGATATTCCTTGAATTTAACATTGACTGGTCATCCAGAAAATAAAATATGAAATTTGGAAACATTTTAGATTTTGATAATATTTGTTGAATTTTTGCCAAATTGTCCATTTTTCTTAGAAATAAGGTTCCAGACAGGCTAAGTTCTCATTATGAGTCATTTCTAAGACATTTAAAAAAACGTCAATTTTTGGCCAATTTTGATAAAAATTGATGGACTAACCCCTTGTGATTTTTAAAATTTTTGGCAAAAAATGTTATGATTTAGATTTTCCTTAAAATTGCAGGAAATGTTGCTTAGGACCCATAGATGATATTCCTTGAATTTAACATTGACTGGTCATCCAGAAAATAAAATATGAAATTTTGAATTTTTTAGATTTTGAGAAAATTTGTTGAATATTTGCCAAATTGTCCATTTTTCTTAGAAATAAGGTTCCAGACAAGCTAAATTTTCATTATGAGTCATTTCTAAGACATTTAAAAAAACGTCAATTTTTGGCAAATTTTGATAAAAATTGATGGACTAACCCCTTGTGATTTTTTTAATTTTTGGCAAAAAATGTTATGATTTAGATTTTCCTTAAAATTGCAGGAAATGTTGCTTAGGACCCTTAGATGATATTCCTTGAATTTAACATTGACTGGTCATCTAGAAAATAAAATATGAAATTTGGAAACATTTTAGATTTTGAGAATATTTGTTGAATTTTTGCCAAATTGTCCATTTTTCTTAGAAATAAGGTTCCAGACAGGCTAAATTTTCATTATGAGTCATCCCTAAGACATTTTCAAAAACGTAAATTTTTTGCCATTTTTGATAAAAATTAATTTTTAAAATTTTTGGCCAAAAATGTTATGATTTAGATTTTCCTTAAAATTGCAGGAAATGTTGCTTAGGACCCATAGATGATATTCCTTGAATTTAACATTGACTGGTCATCCAGAAAATAAAATATGAAATTTGGAAACATTTTAGATTTTGATAATATTTGTTGAATTTTTGCCAAATTGTCCATTTTTCTTAGAAATAAGGTTCCAGACAGGCTAAGTTCTCATTATGAGTCATTTCTAAGACATTTAAAAAAAACGTCAATTTTTGGCCAATTTTGATAAAAATTGATGGACTAACCCCTTGTGATTTTTAAAATTTTTGGCAAAAAATGTTATGATTTAGATTTTCCTTAAAATTGCAGGAAATGTTGCTTAGGACCCATAGATGATATTCCTTGAATTTAACATTGACTGGTCATCCAGAAAATAAAATATGAAATTTTGAATTTTTTAGATTTTGAGAAAATTTGTTGAATATTTGCCAAATTGTCCATTTTTCTTAGAAATAAGGTTCCAGACAAGCTAAATTTTCATTATGAGTCATTTCTAAGACATTTAAAAAAACGTCAATTTTTGGCAAATTTTGATAACAATTGATGGACTAACCCCTTGTGATTTTTTTAATTTTTGGCAAAAAATGTTATGATTTCGATTTTCCTTAAAATTGCAGGAAATGTTGCTTAGGACCCTTAGATGATATTCCTTGAATTTAACATTGACTGGTCATCTAGAAAATAAAATATGAAATTTGGAAAAAGTTTAGATTTTGAGAAAATTTGTTGAATATTTGCCAAATTGTCCATTTTTCTTAGAAAAAAGGTTCCAGACAGGCTAAGTTTTCATTATGAGTCATTTCTAAGACATTTAAAAAAACGTCAATTTTTGGCCAATTTTGATAAAAATTGATGGACTAACCCCTTGTGATTTTTACAATTTTTTGCCAAAAATGTTATGATTTAGATTTTCCTTAAAATTGCAGGAAATGTTGCTTATGACCCATAGATGATATTCCTTGAATTTAACATTGACTGGTCATCCAGAAAATAAAATATGAAATTTTGAAAAAGTTTAGATTTTGAGAAAATTTGTTGAATTTTTGCCAAATTGTCCATTTTTCTTAGAAATAAGGTTCCAGACAGGCTAAGTTCTCATTATGAGTCATTTCTAAGACATTTAAAAAAACGTCAATTTTTGGCCAATTTTGATAAAAATTGATGGACTAACCCCTTGTGATTTTTACAATTTTTGGCCAAAAATGTTATGATTTAGATTTTCCTTAAAATTGCAGGAAATGTTGCTTATGACCCATAGATGATATTCCTTGAATTTAACATTGACTGGTCATCCAGAAAATAAAATATGAAATTTTGAAAAAGTTTAGATTTTGAGAAAATTTGTTGAATTTTTGCCAAATTGTCCATTTTTCTTAGAAATAAGGTTCCAGACAGGCTAAATTTTCATTATGAGTCATTTCTAAGACATTTTAAAAAACGTCAATTTTTGGCCAATTTTGATAAAAATTGATGGACTAACCCCTTGTGATTTTTTTAATTTTTGGCCAAAAATGTTATAATTTAGATTTTCCTTAAAATTGCAGGAAATGTTGCTTATGACCCATAGATGATAATCCTTGAATTTAACATTGACTGGTCATCCAGAAAATAAAATATGAAATTTGGAAAAAGTTTAGATTTTGAGAAAATTTGTTGAATATTTGCCAAATTGTCCATTTTTCTTAGAAAAAAGGTTCCAGACAGGCTAAGTTTTCATTATGAGTCATTTCTAAGACATTTTAAAAAACGTCAATTTTTGGCCAATTTTGATAAAAATTGATGGACTAACCCCTTGTGATTTTTACAATTTTTGGCCAAAAATGTTATGATTTAGATTTTCCTTAAAATTGCAGGAAATGTTGCTTATGACCCATAGATGATATTCCTTGAATTTAACATTGACTGATCATCCAGAAAATAAAATATGAAATTTGGAATATTTTTAGATTTTGAGAAAATTTGTTGAATTTTTGCCAAATTGTCAATTTTTCTTAGAAATAAGGTTCCAGACAGGCTAAGTTTTCATTATGAGTCATTTCTAAGACATTTTCAAAAACGTCAATTTTTGGCCAATTTTGATAAAAATTGATGGACTAACCCCTTGTGATTTTTTTAATTTTTGGCAAAAAATTTTATGATTTAGATTTTCCTTAAAATTGCAGGAAATGTTGCTTAGGACCCATAGAGGATATTCCTTGAATTTAACATTGACTGGTCATCCAGAAAATAAAATATGAAATTTGGAATATTTTTAGATTTTGAGAATATTTGTTGAATTTTTGCCAAATTGTCCATTTTTCTTAGAAATAAGGTTCCAGACAGGCTAAATTTTCATTATGAGTCATCCCTAAGACATTTTCAAAAACGTAAATTTTTTGCCATTTTTGATAAAAATTAATTTTTAAAATTTTTGGCCAAAAATGTTATGATTTAGATTTTCCTTAAAATTGCAGGAAATGTTGCTTAGGACCCATAGATGATATTCCTTGAATTTAACATTGACTGGTCATCCAGAAAATAAAATATGAAATTTTGAAAAAGTTTAGATTTTGAGAAAATTTGTTGAATATTTGCCAAATTGTCCATTTTTCTTAGAAATAAGGTTCCAGACAGGCTAAGTTCTCATTACGAGTAATTTCTAAGACATTTAAAAAAACGTCAATTTTTGGCCAATTTTGATAAAAATTGATGGACTAACCCCTTGTGATTTTTTTAATTTTTTGCCAAAAATGTTATGATTTAGATTTTCCTTAAAATTGCAGGAAATGTTGCTTAGGACCCATAGATGATATTCCTTGAATTTAACATTGACTGGTCATCCAGAAAATAAAATATGAAATTTGGAACATTTTTAGATTTTGAGAAAATTTGTTGAATATTTGCCAAATTGTCAATTTTTCTTATAAATAAGGTTCCAGACAGGCTAAATTTTCATTATGAGTCATTTCTAAGACATTTAAAAAAACGTCAATTTTTGGCCAATTTTGATAAAAATTGATGGACTAACCCCTTGTGATTTTTTTAATTTTTTGCCAAAAATGTTATGATTTAGATTTTCCTTAAAATTGCAGGAAATGTTGCTTAGGACCCATAGATGATATTCCTTGAATTTAACCTTGACTGGTCATCCAGAAAATATAATATGAAATTTTGAATATTTTTAGATTTTGAGAAAATTTGTTGAATATTTGCCAAATTGTCCATTTTTCTTAGAAATAAGGTTCCAGACAGGCTAAATTTTCATTATGAGTCATTTCTAAGACATTTTTAAAAACGTCAATTTTTGGCCAATTTTGATAAAAATTGATGGACTAACCCCTTGTGATTTTTTTAATTTTTGGCAAAAAATGTTATGATTTAGATTTTCCTTAAAATTGCAGGAAATGTTGCTTAGGACCCATAGATGATATTCCTTGAATTTAACATTGACTGGTCATCCAGAAAATAAAATATGAAATTTGGAACATTTTTAGATTTTGAGAAAATTTGTTGAATATTTGCCAAATTGTCAATTTTTCTTATAAATAAGGTTCCAGACAGGCTAAATTTTCATTATGAGTCATTTCTAAGACATTTAAAAAAACGTCAATTTTTGGCCAATTTTGATAAAAATTGATGGACTAACCCCTTGTGATTTTTTTAATTTTTTGCCAAAAATGTTATGATTTAGATTTTCCTTAAAATTGCAGGAAATGTTGCTTAGGACCCATAGATGATATTCCTTGAATTTAACCTTGACTGGTCATCCAGAAAATATAATATGAAATTTTGAATATTTTTAGATTTTGAGAAAATTTGTTGAATATTTGCCAAATTGTCCATTTTTCTTAGAAATAAGGTTCCAGACAGGCTAAATTTTCATTATGAGTCATTTCTAAGACATTTTTAAAAACGTCAATTTTTGGCCAATTTTGATAAAAATTGATGGACTAACCCCTTGTGATTTTTTTAATTTTTGGCCAAAAATGTTATGATTTAGATTTTCTTTAAAATTAGAGGAAATGTTGCTTAGGACCCATAGATGATATTCCTTGAATTTAACATTGACTGGTCATCTAGAAAATAAAATATGAAATTTGGAAACATTTTAGATTTTGAGAATATTTGTTGAATTTTTGCCAAATTGTCCATTTTTCTTAGAAATAAGGTTCCAGACAGGCTAAATTTTCATTATGAGTCATCCCTAAGACATTTTCAAAAACGTAAATTTTTTGCCATTTTTGATAAAAATTAATTTTTAAATTTTTTGGCCAAAAATGTTATGATTTAGATTTTCCTTAAAATTGCAGGAAATGTTGCTTAGGACCCATAGATGATATTCCTTGAATTTAACATTGACTGGTCATCCAGAAAATAAAATATGAAATTTGGAAACATTTTAGATTTTGATAATATTTGTTGAATTTTTGCCAAATTGTCCATTTTTCTTAGAAATAAGGTTCCAGACAGGCTAAGTTCTCATTATGAGTCATTTCTAAGACATTTAAAAAAACGTCAATTTTTGGCCAATTTTGATAAAAATTGATGGACTAACCCCTTGTGATTTTTAAAATTTTTGGCAAAAAATGTTATGATTTAGATTTTCCTTAAAATTGCAGGAAATGTTGCTTAGGACCCATAGATGATATTCCTTGAATTTAACATTGACTGGTCATCCAGAAAATAAAATATGAAATTTTGAATTTTTTAGATTTTGAGAAAATTTGTTGAATATTTGCCAAATTGTCCATTTTTCTTAGAAATAAGGTTCCAGACAAGCTAAATTTTCATTATGAGTCATTTCTAAGACATTTAAAAAAACGTCAATTTTTGGCAAATTTTGATAAAAATTGATGGACTAACCCCTTGTGATTTTTTTAATTTTTGGCAAAAAATGTTATGATTTAGATTTTCCTTAAAATTGCAGGAAATGTTGCTTAGGACCCTTAGATGATATTCCTTGAATTTAACATTGACTGGTCATCTAGAAAATAAAATATGAAATTTGGAAACATTTTAGATTTTGAGAATATTTGTTGAATTTTTGCCAAATTGTCCATTTTTCTTAGAAATAAGGTTCCAGACAGGCTAAATTTTCATTATGAGTCATCCCTAAGACATTTTCAAAAACGTAAATTTTTTGCCATTTTTGATAAAAATTAATTTTTAAAATTTTTGGCCAAAAATGTTATGATTTAGATTTTCCTTAAAATTGCAGGAAATGTTGCTTAGGACCCATAGATGATATTCCTTGAATTTAACATTGACTGGTCATCCAGAAAATAAAATATGAAATTTGGAAACATTTTAGATTTTGATAATATTTGTTGAATTTTTGCCAAATTGTCCATTTTTCTTAGAAATAAGGTTCCAGACAGGCTAAGTTCTCATTATGAGTCATTTCTAAGACATTTAAAAAAACGTCAATTTTTGGCCAATTTTGATAAAAATTGATGGACTAACCCCTTGTGATTTTTAAAATTTTTGGCAAAAAATGTTATGATTTAGATTTTCCTTAAAATTGCAGGAAATGTTGCTTAGGACCCATAGATGATATTCCTTGAATTTAACATTGACTGGTCATCCAGAAAATAAAATATGAAATTTTGAATTTTTTAGATTTTGAGAAAATTTGTTGAATATTTGCCAAATTGTCCATTTTTCTTAGAAATAAGGTTCCAGACAAGCTAAATTTTCATTATGAGTCATTTCTAAGACATTTAAAAAAACGTCAATTTTTGGCAAATTTTGATAACAATTGATGGACTAACCCCTTGTGATTTTTTTAATTTTTGGCAAAAAATGTTATGATTTAGATTTTCCTTAAAATTGCAGGAAATGTTGCTTAGGACCCTTAGATGATATTCCTTGAATTTAACATTGACTGGTCATCTAGAAAATAAAATATGAAATTTGGAAAAAGTTTAGATTTTGAGAAAATTTGTTGAATATTTGCCAAATTGTCCATTTTTCTTAGAAAAAAGGTTCCAGACAGGCTAAGTTTTCATTATGAGTCATTTCTAAGACATTTAAAAAAACGTCAATTTTTGGCCAATTTTGATAAAAATTGATGGACTAACCCCTTGTGATTTTTACAATTTTTTGCCAAAAATGTTATGATTTAGATTTTCCTTAAAATTGCAGGAAATGTTGCTTATGACCCATAGATGATATTCCTTGAATTTAACATTGACTGGTCATCCAGAAAATAAAATATGAAATTTTGAAAAAGTTTAGATTTTGAGAAAATTTGTTGAATTTTTGCCAAATTGTCCATTTTTCTTAGAAATAAGGTTCCAGACAGGCTAAGTTCTCATTATGAGTCATTTCTAAGACATTTAAAAAAACGTCAATTTTTGGCCAATTTTGATAAAAATTGATGGACTAACCCCTTGTGATTTTTACAATTTTTGGCCAAAAATGTTATGATTTAGATTTTCCTTAAAATTGCAGGAAATGTTGCTTATGACCCATAGATGATATTCCTTGAATTTAACATTGACTGGTCATCCAGAAAATAAAATATGAAATTTTGAAAAAGTTTAGATTTTGAGAAAATTTGTTGAATTTTTGCCAAATTGTCCATTTTTCTTAGAAATAAGGTTCCAGACAGGCTAAATTTTCATTATGAGTCATTTCTAAGACATTTTAAAAAACGTCAATTTTTGGCCAATTTTGATAAAAATTGATGGACTAACCCCTTGTGATTTTTTTAATTTTTGGCCAAAAATGTTATAATTTAGATTTTCCTTAAAATTGCAGGAAATGTTGCTTATGACCCATAGATGATAATCCTTGAATTTAACATTGACTGGTCATCCAGAAAATAAAATATGAAATTTGGAAAAAGTTTAGATTTTGAGAAAATTTGTTGAATATTTGCCAAATTGTCCATTTTTCTTAGAAAAAAGGTTCCAGACAGGCTAAGTTTTCATTATGAGTCATTTCTAAGACATTTTAAAAAACGTCAATTTTTGGCCAATTTTGATAAAAATTGATGGACTAACCCCTTGTGATTTTTACAATTTTTGGCCAAAAATGTTATGATTTAGATTTTCCTTAAAATTGCAGGAAATGTTGCTTATGACCCATAGATGATATTCCTTGAATTTAACATTGACTGGTCATCCAGAAAATAAAATATGAAATTTTGAAAAAGTTTAGATTTTGAGAAAATTTGTTGAATTTTTGCCAAATTGTCCATTTTTCTTAGAAATAAGGTTCCAGACAGGCTAAGTTCTCATTATGAGTCATTTCTAAGACATTTAAAAAAACGTCAATTTTTGGCCAATTTTGATAAAAATTGATGGACTAACCCCTTGTGATTTTTTTAATTTTTGGCCAAAAATGTTATGATTTAGATTTTCCTTAAAATTGCAGGAAATGTTGCTTATGACCCATAGATGATATTCCTTGAATTTAACATTGACTGGTCATCCAGAAAATAAAATATGAAATTTTGAAAAAGTTTAGATTTTGAGAACATTGGTTGAATTTTTGCCAAATTGTCCATTTTTCTTAGAAATAAGGTTCCAGACAGGCTAAGTTCTCATTATGAGTCATTTCTAAGACATTTAAAAAAACGTCAATTTTTGGCCAATTTTGATAAAAATTGATGGACTAACCCCTTGTGATTTTTTTAATTTTTGGCCAAAAATGTTATAATTTAGATTTTCCTTAAAATTGCAGGAAATGTTGCTTAGGACCCATAGATGATATTCCTTGAATTTAACATTGACTGGTCATCCAGAAAATAGAATATGAAATTTGGAAAAAGTTTAGATTTTGAGAAAATTTGTTGAATATTTGCCAAATTGTCAATTTTTCTTAGAAATAAGGTTCCAGACAGGCTAAATTTTCATTATGAGTAATTTCTAAGACATTTTCAAAAACGTCAATTTTTGGCCAATTTTGATAAAAATTGATGGACTAACCCCTTGTGAATTTTTTAATTTTTGGCAAAAAATGTTATGATTTAGATTTTCCTTAAAATTGCAGGAACATGATCGTTCAAAATGGCTTTATTTCGTTGAATTATTGTTTTGTGGTAATTTAATTGTTCCTATGTGGATTAAATAAGAGAATTCTAGGTAAAGGCGGATACACACTATCGCGGAAAAATCACACTTTCGCGCTGCGCTCACCGCATTGCATGAGCCCCCAATCGCCGATCTTTCCAAAATAGAAAATTCCACTCTGGTAACTTGGGGCTTCTCTGATACCTCATTGGCTGCGCGTTGGAAAGGTCAGCGCACCGCGGTCAAAGTTCAACAAATTTGAACTTTGGCCCAGCTCAAAACGTTTTGCGCGTCGCGATAGGCCGCGCACAAGCGTCAAACCAGTTTGTGTACAAACCAATGGAACAGTGTGATTTTTCCGCGATAGTGTGAACTCCCCTTAAGAGTTGAGAAGTTGATCAGAATAATTTTGTTTTTTAAAGGACTTACCAAGCATCGGTAAGTGCAAATTTGATGGAAAAACCCAATATTTTTAGTGGGAAAAATTTACGATTGTGAGGAAATGTTCAGCCTGTCTCATATCTTTTGCACACAAGGTCTGAAGCCATGATCAACTTCCCATTCACTTATTTTTGCCTTGTACAAATGATACAAATAGGCCTAATGGAAAAACTGCGACCGATGCCGCAAAAGTTTACTCACGGTAAATCGTCTGAGTGTGCCCTATCGTGGCGCAGTCGACGCCGATTGGCTGTTCAATGTTGAAAACCATGCTACGGTGGCCCGTGACGACCATTTGCATGCACGCACCTTGCATACAAAACACAACGCCGATAGACACAATTTTATTCACGTGAAATGTCTATTACAGGCTCTCGTGTATGACGTCATGTCAACCTGAAGCGAACGGCGCTACTTTCAGATTCTGTTGAATTTCTCGTAAATGAATGATTCTTCTCCATATTTTAGTTTTGGGCACAGGCTCGTCAGCAATGCGCGCGCGCGCCAAATTCGTGCCACGAAATACGCAGCTCCATGCGTTTTCTATGGAGCTGCGTAATTCGTGGCACGAATTTGGCGTGCGCGCATTGCTGACTAGCCTGTGCCTTTAAACAAAAATAGGGATTAAAAGTGGGTTTGAATGGTCTTAAACATACGTGTAAAACCTGATAGGGGCCTGGACGCTGATAATGGCCCAAGCCGCCAGGCAAGGGTCATTATCAGCGTCTAGGCCCCTATCCGGTTTTAAACTGATTGTTTAAGACCGGCCAAACCCACTTTTAATCCCATTCATAAATACCTTTTTGTGTAAATCGGTAAAACTCACCAAAATTAGCTTGCGCGGATGTGCGAGTAGTAAAAGTGCACACGTTGAAGGAAGAAATTAAGTTCTTTATATTTCATTTTATCTTCAAGCAAACTTGAATCCGTGGTTTTGATTGGTGGATCCATGGCAACCAAAAGTGTGATAATGTTTCATAATACTCTTTCGATTCTCATATTGCACTCTGCGTAATGCGTTATGGTATTCCAAGATAACTGCGTCCCTATGCATATGCGCGGAGTAGTACTTTAATATCGTGGGATATGGGACGCAGACGCACTACATAATGCCGTATTCCACTCGCGCTCGTGGGATAACTAATTTTAGGGTCGTTCGAGATGCTCACACCGGATAACAGGGGGTTTACACCGAGGGAAGCCCCCAGAAGATGCAAAACGAACGACACAGGGTCTCGCTTTGGATCCTGGGAACACGTGGTCAAAGGTTTTTGTCGGGTGGAGATTTATAAACGCCGGTATCGTTCGATCGACTCATAATGAAAAAGGAAGCCGGCGCCACGCAAAAATAAGAGCCCCAAAGTACCGAAATAAACTTCGTCAATGCCCACAGACATCTACTGATTCAGCAAAATGTATTTACAGCCCAATTCCCTCCTATTTTGTGTCATAAATAAGTGTTTTTCTTCCTACTAACGTCGCGATTCCAAACTGTCCGCCATGTTTTACTACTCGCAGTAACTAGGTGACGTCATTACACCTTGCTTTATACCACAGACCCGCCCGCGAGCTCGGGTAGTAGTGGCTGCCACCGGGGCAGACTCATGTAACACGTGATGGCTAAAAGAACGCTCCGGTGTAAGTTGGTGTTACCCGGTGTCAGCATCTCGAACGCCCCTATTATGTATCTTAGGCTGTTGCTACGGGCGGACGACAGTCCTTAGAAACAGCCACAGCCAAAACCACTAATGCATAGTTCCGACCTGTCAATCAAGCCGAACCCGCGACCAATCACAACAGAGCTAGCAGACGGCGCCCACATAGGTCAAAGTGATGCAGTCATCACAATCACGCGATTTTCTGCGTATGCCCATACAGTTTGTATGTTGTATGCACCAGTGACCGGGTGAATTTTTGTTTCAATGTCGGGCGATTCGCCGTTCAAAGGTAGGAAAGCGCATTTTTATGAAATATATGTCATCCCTGCATTTAGCCCTTCGCTCAGTGTATGCTACGGTAACTGTCGACCCCAAAACATACCTTTGAGTTTTCTCCAATGAATCTGTGCTTTCCATGCCGAGTCCTATTGCTTTGTACGTTTTGTGTCGCCATTTTTTGCGATGGCTTGTGAGCACATAGCAATAATATCTAAGGGGCGGGGTTAACTGGGCAATCTCGGAACTATGCATTCGGATCCAGCCTTATTCAAGAACGTATTCAAATTCAAGGAATAATATATATGGGTTCTAAGCAACATTTCCAGCAATTTTAAAGTAAATCTGAATCATAAAATTGTTGGCCAAAAAAATGATACATTCCATGACTCCTGACAAATGTACATGAAAATCGTCTGCGTCAAAACAAAAAGGACTATATCTAGCTATACTTTTTTTTGTCTCCGCTACTTTATTCATGAAAAATACAGATCAGTATGAAATGTTGATGTTGGGTTTTACACTGACAGTTCAGCTCATCTTCAAACCAAACTACCAAAAACAGTGTTGAAACACATGTACAGTAAACATATAAATATACAAAATAATACATTTAAGTTTCACATGATCAAATCACAGGGAAAAAATGTCACCTCTCCCCCCTTTTTTTGATTACCAGTTTATGGGTTGCAAACATTTTTCAGGATGGTTCTACAAATTTTGAGTCCAAAAGTATGGCATTTTAGCATCCCTGTTGCACGCACACAATTCTATGTGGAAGTCTCAGGGTACTAGACAGTGTATGTAGGGGCCATTGGAAAGCATGCATGTAAACGAACCGTGACATAATCACCCTGTTTACACTTGATCCCAAGCTCGGGATCGAACATCGAGCCCTGGATCGCAAACTGCGTCTAAACGCTGATCAGACTCCGAGATTTGATCTTGCGTTGGCAGAGGGTTCGTTGGCGGGGTAAAGCCCGCGAAATTCAAGTGGCCTTGTACACTGTACATACACGCATTGTTCTGTACATGCACACATAGAACATGACCTTTGACTGCAACTTCCGACGCAGCGCTCGAGATCGACATAATGTAAACGCGGCACTCCGGATCATTGCGGTTAACACTGATGCATTCTTACCAGGGCATCAGTCTTGATCCCGAGCTCGGGACCAGTGTAAACGTGGTCTTAGTTTCAGGTCTATATAGGAAATAAAATGAAAAACGTCACCCTTTGTGTGTTGCCACGGTTACTGGGTCTACACTAAAACCAGTGAACTGTTTCCCTGTGCTTTAGCAATGGACGTTGCAGATTACCAGCGAATGTTTAGACCCAGTTACCCTGGAAACTGACGTTACACTTTAGTAGTCTATTTGCCATACGAGTAGATTAACGTTCCTTAGTGACCACCTGTTTAGAGTGACCACTCATTTTCATATGCAGCACGATATGTGGCAGAGAGACTCCCCCTACCATTGTTCCCCCATTGTGTCTCAAACATCCAAGGAATTTCCAAGGAATTCCTTTCAGTTTTTAGGGGGTGTTGGTGCGTTAACAAAAGGGAAGAGTGTGTTGAGGTATAGGTGCGTTGGGGGGGGGGGGGGGGGGGGGGGTGTCCCTTTGCCACATATTGTGCTGGGTATAATGTCCTGTACTATGGGCATACACGTAATTTTATCAGAATTTCCTGATTGAGGAAAAAAGTTTAGAAAAAAGAAACAAAAACCACATCTTTGCAACGATTCCCAAGCAAGTTATCTCCACCCCAACCCACAAAAAATTAAGGCACTTTTCTTCTTTCTCCATTTTTCGCTCAGTTCTGGAAGTTCTTGATGTTACTTCTTACCCAAAAATTGTAACCTTCATACTGTTGTCATTCGTTCCTACTCACTTTCTCAATAGAGCACTTTTCAGTACTTTGAACGGTAACCCAGAAAATTATTAGATTAACCTGGATTAACAAAAACACTTCTGTTTCATGACAATGACCCCATTCTCACCAGAGAAATCGCTTCGTTTGACGAAGAGATTTCCTGATGTGAAGTTGTGAACGCACACCTCTTCATTCGACGAAGATTAGAATCGCTTCATTCGACGAAGCAAAATAGCTTCATTCGACGAAGAGATCGCTTCATCCGACAAAGCAAATTTGTAATGTGTACGGTCCCTTCGTTCGAAGAAGCAATTTGGCAGAAGCGCAGTGTGCGACAAGCGCCCAGCAAGCTTTGTTTTTTGACGCGCCGCTCGAAAACCACACAGCCTGTCAGGCACTTAAAGTTCGACGCTTGACACTGGATGCACGCGTGCACCCAGGCATAGTGGCCTTCCACAGCTTCATTCGATCTTCGTTAGCAGTCGGCTAATGTGAATGGTAACGCTCTTCATTCGATCTTCCTTCAATCTTCGTTAAGTGAGATGTGAACGCACGCTTCTTAACTAAACGATGATTAACAAATCTTCATCGAATGAAGCAAATTCTCCAGCGAGAACGGGGTCATAGTTAACAATGTGACATTTTGACTGTTATTTTCATCAGGTCGGCATTGTCCTTATTATTACCTAGGGCCAATTCCATGGCGCTGCTTGAGCACTAGCTTGAAAACTTGTGATTACTGTAGCAGAAAAGTTTTTCAGCGAATGAAGCGATGTCTTCATCGAATGAAGCTATTTCCTTCATCGAATGAAGCGATTATAATCATCGTCGAATAAAGAGGCATGGGATCACATCAGGAAAACTCATCATCGAATCATCGTCGAGCGAAGCGATTTCTCTAGTGAGAATGGGGTCCTTGACATCCGTACTTCCAGGGTCCAATTTCATGGAGCTGTTTCAGCAGTGGATTTTGTGCTAACGTAAGCTCTGGCTATTTCATGGAGACCGTAACCTTAAGCACTGCTAAACATTTGCTAGCTTCAGAGGCAAATATTGCTAAACATTTGTGACGCAACAATGCCCGTTTCCAAGCATGCTGCAGCCGTGAAATAGCGGTAACATTGGAAAAACGTTTCTGCTACAGTAAGCACACGTTTTCAAAAGCAGTGCCATGAAATTGGCTCCAGCTGTTTTTCACAGCAGTGAGAAATTATTTTGCAAACTTCAACTTTTCCCCGCAGCCAGCAAGGAACAATCAGGTATCTTTTCTTCTGCGTTTTCGTCCTTCATTTCCGTCTTCGCGACAGCAATTTCCATCTGTCGTTGCTCCCTAGCCACAGCGTCTTTAAGTCGGTCCAGCTGCAGCATGGTGCGTATGATCACGGACTGCGAGATCAGACTGAAGTCGTACATGTTGACGACGTGGAGGAGGAAGTTACGGTAGAGGTTACTTTGTAGGAGCTCGCGGCCGCGTTTCTCGATGAAGAGCTGGCAGGCTAGCGGGATGTGGCTGTCTGCTATGAAACTACAGGAAAGAACAATGTTGGTTAGGTCGTTTCTTTAAACTTACAGGGTGAATTTTTAATTAATATAACAGAGGGGGGTGGAGGGGGTTGGAACAGCACAGCCCATGTAAGGAGATTTAAATTTCTAGAACCCTTGGTACTTTATCGAGTAGGTTTAATTTCAAGTTCAACTTAACAATGTTATCTATGAATTTCGGTGCCAATGTGAAGCTCGGTACATCTCAAAGACTGACGGATCGCATTTAACAGCATGTTTCATCCTCCATCCGCAGCAACCTACCTGCTTCCCGCAAACAGCCGTCGCGTGTCTGCAAGAACACTCACAAAGCTGCCACACAGCCCGAATGCTATAGGACAACACCTGCTTGACCACCTCGAGTGCTCCAAACAATACAGCGAACAGCAGTTCACTGTACTGGCCAGAGCACGCAGTATCATGCATCTGCACATGCTCGAGGCTACATACATTCACTTCACAAAATCTATGTTGTGTCGTCAGAAAGAATTTGTACACACGCTCCATGTAATATAACTGCGCATGCACAGTAGCGTGCTCCCTGCAGTTGTCGAGCTGACCAATTAGCGCTCAGCATTCTGCACAGGTCATTCCCGCCTTTATCCTTATCAGTGAACGATTTCGTTCTGAAATATTGTATAGCAGATTTGCTATGCAATTTTTTTTTTGCGTAGCAATTTTTAAATTTTGTTTAGCAATCCAGTATTTTTGTATAGCAAATTCAAATTGGATGATTAAACGCTGCATACAAAGGCTTCTTTTTCCAGTTATTTTAAAGGGGGTCAGACAACTCGACCGTTGAGACAACTCGACTCGAGACAAGTCGACCGTTGAGACAAGTCGACCGTTGAGACAACTCGACCGTATGTGCGATAAATGGAAAGACAAGTCGACCGTTGAGACAACTCGACCGTTGAGACAACTCAACCGTTGAGACAACTCGACCGTATGTGCGATAAATGGAAAGACAAGTCGACCGTTGAGGCAACTCGACTCGAGACAAGTGGACTGTTGAGACAAGTCGACTCGCTGTATGGTACGACTCGACGGCCCAGCTGAGCTGATATACATGTAGATCTCCATGCACATGCATACACAACTAGGCCTATGTTTTGCAAGAAAGCGATCGTGTTGTAAAACGCATGCTGATTGGCTGGTAAAAATAATATGACTTGTTGCTACTAAATTCTGGCCAATGACGTTTAAGTTAACAAAACGGTGATCGGCAGCATAAGATATCAAGCCGCTGACTTGATTTACTGTGTTCACATGCGCGCATAGATATACTCTTCGCAGGTTTGTGTGCCGTTGCACAGAGAACGTATCACTGCATGCACGTGCTGTAGCGATAGCGAAACGGCCGTGCTGTGGATTAGCACCGCTATCGGACCGGGCCGCTGGCTGAGGTCCGTAATCGAAAAAAATCGGGAGCTGTTTATTGCCGCTCGTGCAAATCAGAAGCAGTGATCGAAGTATTTTTTTTAATCAGTTCTCTCCGTGGTTCTTTTTTTCACGAAACATAATTTATGTAAATTCTTTACTTTTTCATGCGTGTCGGACCGGAATTTCAGCGTAGGCCTATCGTGCCGATATGCACGTGCCGTAAGCCGCCGCGGCGATACGTCAGTCTGGTCAGTTTTCTCACTAACATTTACAAAACTATCTGGAAGTGCAAGAATTAAGACAAAATGTTGAAAAAAAATGTGTCGCAAATTGCATCGCTAAATTAAGTCAAAAACTGCGATGCACTTTGAAAAGTGCGTCGCAGAATGTCAAAAACGCGTCGCATTTTGCGATGCGATACAGGGGAAATCGTTCACTGACTTATACTATTGTTCGTTAGCGTCACCACGCCATTCTTGCATTTTGCTCTGATGAGTGCAAGTCGAAAAGCGCTTTAGCATGTCTTTGTCGTTGCTTATTACTATTTTCCGATTTTGCAGTACCAAACACTTATTCAGAAGAAAATTTCTTTTCCCATAAGCAGAACAACTGTCCATAAATTTATTTTCGAGGTGAAATATGAAGGACAGTGTCCAACTGTCCCACTCAGGTTGTGACACTTCTGGAGTTTGTTATTTTTAAAAAATTTATTTATTTTCTTTTTTTTTAAATACCAGGCTTTAGAGAACAATTACCCTCAGGGTGTCGTGTAAGAAAATTTGCTTGATATCAACTTTAGGGGGAAGGGGGTGGATGGTGTCATTATGGGCTTGATTTCAAGTCTGAGATCATGTATAATTTACCAATTATGAATCGAACAACACTTTTACCTGTTGATATTGCTCAAAACATGAAATTTGAAAAATACTGCATTATGCCAAATCAAAGGGACGGGGAAACATGAACTCACTTGTGCTCCATGCAATGAAGATTCCACAGTTTCATCAGCTCCTTCTCTCCTTCGTTAACATCTGTAAACTCATCAATCATCTGTCAGCAAAAAAACAACAAAAATGATAGGATTTATTCTTCCTGTAGGCAGAACTGCATCAATCTAATCGCATGAATTCAATAATTCATGTTAAAAGAAACCCTTTAAATTGAGTGGTCTCTCATTGTAAAAGGATTCTTGAAACTTAGGTTATTTGATACAAATGTCCATGACTTGGGGAAATCTGGATGCACTGAAACACAACCTGGCTCTACCGGGATTCGAACCAGGGACCTTCTACTATAACGTGCAGACGCCCTACCAATGCATAGTTCCAAGATTGCCCAATTAACCCCGCCCCCTTGGATATTGTTGCTATGCCTCACACGCCATCGTCAAAATGGCTACACACACTGCACAAACCAATGAGACTTTCAACGGAAAGCACAGATTTATTGGAGAAAACTTAAAGGTATTCATGTTTCAGGGTCGACAGTTACCGTAGCACACACTGAGTAAAAGGCCAGTGATACTGAGATGTCATATATTCATAACAATTCGCTTTCTTACCTTTGAACAGCGAATCGCCCAGCCTTGAAACCAAAAATTCACCGGGAACACCGCATACAACATATGGTCAGAAAATCGTATTATCATGTTTGTTTGTTAGGCAATGCTTTTTTACCTATGTGGGCGCTGTCTGCTAGCTCTGTTGTAATTGGTCGGCATGTTCGGCTTGATTGACAGGTCGGAACTATGCATTGAGCTATGAAGCCATCTGGGGCCAATTTCATAAAGCTCTTTAGCAGAAACAATTGCTTAATCCAAAATTTGTTTCCTTTATAAAAACTGGTTTTCAGACAAAATCTCATATGATGTTCATTACAATTGACTGGTGTGCTGCTATTTTTGCTAAAAACAAATGACATACAATTTTATAAAGCAAATTTTTTTTGGATTAAGCAATTTCTGTCTGCTAAACAGCTTTATGAAATTGGCCCCTGGTGGCTTCGAAACACAGTATTGTAGTTGTTCTTAATGTATAAGGGAACACACACAAATCTAACCGCCGGTTTCTCCCTTCGTGCAGGCCATACTGCTAAAAAAAAATCTTCCCTAAAGACCATCTCATATTACTTCCCTAAAGACCATCTCATTTGTTTCATTTTGGAATGAAGGTCGCTTGAAATAAAAAGAATAAAATATAAATCACCATGCTGGTTCGTTGTTGCAGCCATAGAGGGTCAATCTCGTCCTCGCTGTCCAAGTCCATTTCCTGAGGTCTGATTGGCTGCAGCGAGTGAGTGTGATAGTACATTCTGCAGGTATGATCAACAAACAAAAAAAGTAAACACACAAGACAAGTCTAAACAACATTATTGAATTGCCATTACTGGTGCGCGCAATGGCAAATTACAACCTGCTCGGAAAAGGGTTTTGGCAGTGCGAGCTACGGTACTTTTCCATCAGAAATTGCTAGATTAATCGATTAATCGCGAGTAGTAAACGGTAATCGGACTCTCGATTATCATTTTTCAACTACTCGATTAATCGCGGCGCCGCGAGTACCGTTACAGACATGTACTCGTGAATCATCGCGATTAGTATGTTTTTATTCACAGACCCAATGACTGTACATCTCCACGTGTCATCTGCGGCGTAATACACAGTACTACAGACCCTGGTTCAATGAACTGTTTCATTACGCTACTCGTGATTTCGCAGGATTTTTTGAAGGAACAATTGATAGGTGCATAAATAACTGCTATTTTGTCTCCAGTAGAAACGTCCAAGATAACGGTTAATGGCGCTTTGCACCACATTAGCAAAAAATGGAATAAACACGCTCATAGTGTACCTGTTATGCCCTGAGATCTGTGGTCTTGTGATGAGGTAGTCTTTGCTCTCTCCTTCTTGAAATTCAGAAAGTGTTCCAAGGGGACGTTTGATGTATCTGCAAAGGACAAAATGTTGGAGTTAGAATACCAGTATAAATGAAGAGTTTCATTGCAAAACGCAATAAATGCCACACCAAGTTTCGTGTAATTCCACAAATTTATCTTGGGAGATATAAGCAGTAATGTAGGAGGAACTTACTTTTATCGAGGTGTTTATAACCAGTAACTCAATTCTTTTGAGTTTTTGCTAAACAGTATTTTCTGCAAAGTGGCACTTTGGGGCACCTTTGACTTACTTGAGGACCAGAATCTGCGTGACCGGACTGCGTCGACAAGGCCCGTTCCTGTGGAATGCATAGCCCGTGTGGGATGTCAGGTTTTGGGGATTGCCGGCGTATGAACCATCGTAGTGTTCGTTTATTGTCACGTCTATTCTGGCTCCGTTAGGACAAGGCTGCATGCGAGAAAAAATGTTAAGTTTGCATTACAAATGTATGTGTAAGGATTTTCAAACCACAATTACAGATAAACCATGTCTAAAGGACAAAATAATCTTTGTCACAAACTAATGAGACAAAAGAAAGTTCCGGGAAAAACCGGAACAATCACATCCTGAAAGGCCCATTGTATCATTTGCAATGACCCAAAAGGTTTCTTCACGAGTTGACAAGAAGGAGAAAAAAATTACTTAAAGTGTTGATACCAAAGGTAACACAAATTTATTTCTGTCCATGATTGTACTTTCTGCAAAGAAATTAATAACTGAAGACATTTCTTTTAAAATGCGTGTGCACACACATTTCTTTGACCGACTTGTCACTAACGCTACAGGAACATCATGGACTTAAAGGAGCGTGACCAGATTACATACTTTTCCCGGGCTTACCTCACGTGTCCTGAGATTTTTGTATCATAACATCCGTAATATTTTTTTCATTACGAATCTGAAACTCCCGCGCTTCTAGGCCGCATATATCCGAGGATATCGTCGAAAAACCACCAAAGTTTTGTAAACTAATTTATTGGGAGCGGACAGCAGGGTGTTCAACACACCGCCACATATGCGTCTACATAAAAATTAGGGGCGGTTTCAACTTTGAAAAATTTTGGCGAGACGCAGCTTAGTACCCTGGCACCTTACTAAGAAATTTGTTCCGCTGGTGGCACTTTAACGTTTTATCGGCTCTTTATTTAGACTGGTTTCCGCTCCACATAGTCCACATACAACGAATGAATATGAGATTCATTCGTTGTATGTGGAATATGTGGAGTGGGAACCAGTCTACTCGCGATTGGGTACGAGCATCTCCGCAAGAGTTTGTTTCAATGTCAGTTGAAATATGAGTCATTAAAAGTCTTTTTCTAGTGGAAATACTGATCCTGTGCATTTGGATATTTTGTTTGGAGGTTCCAATGTGAGTAGAAATTACGTTACAGCTATCCGCACTTTGAAATACAGTCGGAAAAGCCAATTTTAGTCATGTCAATCCGATTTTGAGTTATGGAAGTGAAACAGTGCAATATCGATTCATGTCACTACTTGCAATCAAGACGTTAACTTACTGTCAAATATTGACTTTAATATTTTGTATTTTTTTGTTTTCTTGTTGGATCGTGTAGACGGGCCTTAAGACTGCAAACCCAACTGTGTGAAGGTACCTCCATGGTTTCCGCACACATGCAGAAGACGAGGGGAAATTTAGTAAAAATAACAGACGTTTGAGTTATTGGAATGGACCAATGAAATACTACAGCTATCTGATGAATATTTATGAGGTATAGTAATATTAGACCTACCACGTAAGTGAAATTAAATCTACTATGGCACGTAGTGAGATGCTTGAGAAGGCTGTAGAGTTCTTGGCAGTTGATGGAGCACCATGGACACAGCATATTGTCTCTGGCTTCAGTCTGCTGTCGAGTGTTGTTATTGTACAGGAACTGGTAGAAGACATGTTGGGGGTTGTTTACACTGGTGTTGCCATTGCCGTTGGTTGGGTCTTGCTTGGAGGCTGTGATTCGGACTGGAGACTTGTGGGGAATGGTGTCGCTGGACGAGCAAGAATCACCCTCAGCTTCTAAAACAAGATAATTAAAGCACGTGTGAAATAAGATTTTGCTGTAAATCCAAGTTTTGGAAAAAATACCATACACCTTCCCCAGTTGAGACTCCATGAACTGAGTTTATGGAGCATGACATAAAAATTCAATGTGTTTTCATGTTTCATCACAAAATTTACACTTTCTGGGACATAGTCATGCCATATTAGGCCAATTAGTGGCAAAGGTGTATGGTATTTATATCTATTTTTCTGCCGAGAATTTCCATATTCATGAGCAAAGCTGTGATGTCATCTCAGTTAAAAACTGAGGAATTTTCCATAGGTTTGCGGTAGCACTGTGTGAATCTCTTTTGGATATGTGTGGTTCTGAAAAAAGAACCGGTGAGTGTGAACTCTGTTTGTCTACAATAGAGCACACTGTTCGAAACGTTGAGTTCACACTCACCACAAATGCAAATTTATCAACGCCATCCACTCATCTGCAGCCGATTTCACGAAACTTTACGCAATTGCGCAAGTCCACTTACGCCATTACTTGCGCAATAATTTATGGCGTAAGTGGACTTGCGCAATTGCGTAAAGTCTCGTGAAATCGGCTGCTGATGTATAATTATCAGACATGTTTGCTCCTCACATGCACGTCGGACAGATTGAAATGCCAATAGACACATCGACGCCACCAGGCTATGCACAACACAGGAATGTTACCAACGGCCAAGATACACGTGGACAACAAATCGCGTGATTTTCTGTCTTCGTAATAAACGATAATCACGGGTGTTTAGCCACACGTGGTTAAGTCACAAGTTACATGCATTTATCATTTGTACGCGTGTTATTTCAACGTGAGATTATCATTTTTCGTAAATTCAGGCCCTAGTTTTTTTTCCATCTGTTTTTCATGCTCTGTGCCTTTTGGTTTAGATGGCAAACTGCATTAAGTTTAGAAAACGGCCACGCATTGGTATCGTGCTTCACTGCTGAGTGCAATGCTAGCTGTGTGGCGCACGCAGCGGCCGGGCTGAATGACATCGATCCTCGTGTGAATCAGGGGAAACAAAACAGGGTGCGCGTTGCGAGAAGTTGTTGAAAAGAAGGCGATATACCAGGTACGTAATTTAATGCCTAAAAAATGTACATGCACGGCGTACACGTGTTTACTGGAGCTTACATGAACAGAGAAAAAAGTACATGCAACAGTGCATGCGTGCACCCGTCTAAAATGACCACTACTGGCTGGGGACTCTGACACTGATAATTATCAGTGTCCAGCTCCTCTGCTGGTACAATAAGCAGGGATGCCAGTGGCCCTTACCTTCAGGGCCGGAAAGAAATCTACGGCCACGGCCACTATCATAACTGCATGTATGCCTTGTGTGTATGGACGTACCAGCACAGTACACTGTATACAGTATGTACATTGACAGTACTACATGTATGTGCAATGCGATGGATACAGCGCTCTCTATGTACTTCCGATTAATAGTATGGTTACTTTAGCCGTGAATGGTTACGGCCGGGATACAGACATATGTACTGCATGTGTGCAAATCATTGGCAAAACATGCTACGTGTGTGTACATAAGTATACATGACATGTACGTGGCATATCCGGACATCATTGATCAGTAAGTGATACAATTTTCCCTTTTTTTTGGGACTTGAAGAGTTGCAAATATATTCTCCTTATATTTCCAGCCGTTTATTTTTCCGGCCTGAAAAAAAAGGCTTTACCGGATTTTTTTTTTCGAAAATAAGAAATAGCCGGAAGACTGGCATCCCTGAAAAAGGGGGACACTGTGTCCCATTATGAAGGAATGACCCATTTCTTATTCTCACCTTCCCTGAGTAAGGCACTATTGCTTCCGCTCCCGTCAGCTTGTGACTGCACACCGTTTGAGCTGCTACTAAACACCCCTGCACTCTGTAAGGACATTGGCCGATGGTGGGTGGGCGATGGCTGGAGGTTGCCTGGGGATCTCAGGGCAGTCTCACTCCATTTAAGGTGGAACTTCAGCGTGGGTTGCTCTTGGAAAGACTCGAAGGGTGTAACAGGCTACGGCAGGGTGGAAAGAGTTTCAAAAGACAAATGACAATGCGTAGGGTTCTAGATGGCAAATTTTAAATTAGTAAAGTTTTAGCCAAATTCATTTTTTTGCAACCACATACAGGTATGTTGTACAACTTGAATGATCTTCGCTGCCTAATGTGAACGATACTGCTCTTTGTTCAATCTTCATTCAATCTTCGTTAAAGTGAGGTGTGAACACACACTTCGTTAACTAACAATGATCAACCAATCTTCGCGAAAATAAAATATTAAAATAGAAATTTGTACAATCAGCCACAAACTACTACAGGTTTATCCTCATCCAAAAATGTGAATTTCCCACTCATATTCGATGGGTTTGTTGAAATCCACCACAGCACCCATCGTAGCTACAATGCATTGCAATGCTATTATTCATTGCAAGTCTTATTATGGCCTTTTTTTTTACAAGTTGACAAGGAAAACCTTACTAAAAGTGTTAATAACAATGGTACCAATCACTACATGGTTTTATTTTAGTCCAAAAACAACTCCAAAATGATATTTTTGTGTGAGAAATTAACAACTTAATGTGGTTTAAAAAAAAAAAAGGTCGTTTGCAAAAGACTTTTTTACTATTCAACTCAACACAAAAACTATGCATGGATTTTTCAAGTTTTCAGAAGTATTACTGCACCTATGTGGCTAATATTTCTACAGGGCAGTTTTATCAACACGGTCTTCTAATCAATGGCTAATTATTTTAGTCCAAAAACAACTCCAAAATGATATTTTTGTGTGAGAAATTAACAACTTAATGTGGTTTTTAAAAAAAAAGGTCGTTTGCAAAAGACTTTTTTACTATTCAACTCAACACAAAAACCATGCATGGATTGTTCAAGTTTTCAGAAGTATCACTGCACCTATGTGGCTGAAATTTCTACAGGGCAGTTTTATCAACATGGGCTTCTAATCACGAGTGGAAATAATGCCCTTTGTAACAGTTTATCAATCAGATGTTCTACCTTTAACCCTAACCCTGCCCAATCCTCCAAAATCAATATGATCTTACATACACCCTAGGGCGTTAGGGTTAAAGGAGGGTGTACATGTATAGGGCCAATGATTTTCCGCGATCGCGGAAAACGGACGGAATTCGCGGAATCTGCCCTTTGAAACGGAAAACGGGATTTGAATTTGAAGTAAAAAAAATTGTAAATATAGTGACAAAAACGTAGGTTATTTTCATGTTATTAAGGCCAAACCTATTGAAATTGATCAAGCTAACTTAACACTGCATTCTTTATTAAGCTTCTTTTTGTTAAACTACATGTAAAAAAACATCAGAAATCAGACCGTAAAAAGTTACGAGATTCACCGTTGACTCGACCAGATGTACATGTACATTGCAAATGAATACACGTTAGACGCGAGGGCAAAATCGTCACATTCACGGCACGATCTTTAAATTTTTTGTCACCCAAATTGCATTTTCTCCCTCCCTGTTATCAACAATTATACTCAAACTAGCTTACCTACGCTCTATATGAACACACACATTGATTTTTCATCTCGGAAAGGTCTAAAATCAACCATAAACTTTCAACATTTTGTCGCCAAAGCGAAAACAAAATGGCTGACAATTTGTTTCTGTGTGGAGAAGAACACGGTGACGTCATGCAATGATACTGCAGTGCAACGGCTGTTACATGTTTCTTGTTTTTGTTGCAGCGATCAGTCAGTGAGTCAGTGCATTACGTTTTAGAAATTGCCAACTCCGGAACTGAATCGGCCGTTGATTTAAAAAAAAAAAATTACGATCTGCATCTCAATATAATTCCGTAAAAAAGTTTAATTCCGTATACAAAAGTTATGTTTATAATCGACTCCCTGGGCATTAACAACCTTTTATCTATTAAAGAACATGAAACGGAATTTATTTTGTCTGAAACGGAATTCATGTTTTTCAAAAACGGAATTTGCCCTTTTCTGAAACGGAAAATCATTGGCCCTACATGTAACAATCATATTTCTACCTACCCAAAATACTATCCATTTGGAGAAAACAGGAAATTTTCAATCTCCAATATGGACATGGAAGCAAAAAGGTTGGTGTAATCACTGATTTGCTTTATGGAACGGATAAAATAGTTTACAGAACATCCATGGTTTTCTGACGATATCCTTGAAAACATATGAATTAATTAAGAGAGCAAAATTTCAGAATGATGAGAAAAATATGACAAATTATATGGTATCAAAATCTCAACACCTTAAAAATGTGATCTGGCACGCCCCTTTAACAGCACGACCCTTCTCACCTTGCCATCCATGAGTGTTTCCCATGATGCATGCCTGCCGTTGGTCATGACCTTTGGTCTGACCTCCTGCATAGCGACCTCATAGTCCCCGTTGGTCAGGAGACAGTTATCCCTGTCCAGTACGAGCAGCTCTGATGTGTAGGTGAAAGTATCGCTCTGGTTCGGTGATTGGTCCCTGCGGAACAGTCGACGACGTTTTGAAGGCTGTTCATCTAATAAGGAAGCATTTTAAAGATAAATTACATGGTTGGAAACCCGATGTACGTCCAAACCGACCGTGTGTGTAACGCGTACCTACCGTAAGTACAGCTATAACAAAAGTGCATGCGTTTGTCACCGTAGGAAATGAACTGGGGTCAATTTCATAAAGCTTTTTAGCAGAAAAATTGCTTAATCAAAAATGTGTGTGCTTTATAAAATTGGGTTAATAGTATAAATTATACGTCAACTTGTGTTCTTAGCAAGAACGGTCGATATTCTTGTGAACAACACAAGTTGACATGCAATTTCGACTATTAATTTCGACTATTAACACAAATAAAGCACACAAATGTTTCTGCTAAACAGCTTTATGAAATTGGCCCCTAGTGTTTTCAACACTAAATGAAAACAAATCATGCAGAAATCCTACAAAACAAAGCAGGTAAGCTTTAATTTATAAAACAATAATAAAATTGGATGTCTTTTCGGGTGATATACGGTACCACACTCGTCATAAAAATACGGAAGGAGCCTTTTCAGATATACTCGTGCGAATATACTCATGCAGTATATTCTCCTATCACCCTCAAAGCTATCCAATATTATATGTCAAGGTCAATGAGGACCTGTTTGAACAAAGCTATTACCACAGCAAAGAAATGGGACATTTCCTGTTTCTGAGAGAATCCTGCAGTTAAGGGCTCTCAGAAAACCCATTTTGTTGGGTTTTCAAACTGACTGAACCTGCATGAGATGAGCTGACCTCTGGAGCCATGCATTCCCCAAACAACCCTAGAAGTGCAGGAGCTCTGGGGACCTTTTCAGGCAGAGTGGCACACCCTGCCCCAGTGGCTCCTATGTATATATCAACTCCAGAAATGTTACAACGTAAGGGAGACACTGTGTCCCATTTTCATGAAATGCCCCATATCTTACCCTTGTCCTCGGCCGTTTCCCCATTGCATAGATTCTCACAGCTTGACCATTCCTGACCCAGTGACCTTTCACCCTGTACTTTGAGCAATAGCAGGAATGACTTGACCGTCTGACCGTTGGAATGGCTGAAAGTACTGCTGGGTACTGAGAGGCATGGGGATTGGTCATGGACCGTGGACGTGGACGTGGACACGCTGTTGACTGGCACGTTTTGCTTTCCCAAGAAAATTTGTTTAATTGGTGATGACACATCCTGTTACATTAAAAAAAATAAAATTATGTTAACTAACTCATTAATTTGACAGAAATGTGGAGAAATGTCCTTGAGTTTGGATGGGGAATCTGGATGCAGTAAAAATCAACTTGGCTCCACCGGGATTCGAACCGCGGACCTTCTGCTTAATGTGCCCTACCAATTGAGCTATGAAGCCAACTGCCGTTTCCTAAAAACGGTGTTACAGTTGAATTCAACAAATTCAACAAATTCAACGAAAGCTACATGTTGTATAAATGCTGCCCGATTGTTGCCTTTACCTACAAAAGAGTATAAACAAGATCACAACATATTACCTTCCTTCTCTTGTGGCAAACTTTCAAAAGAATGACGTCCACTGTAACAGTGCTCTCGTTCGTCAACTCTTGACAATACAATGATCAAAAAGAATTCAAAATACATGTAGAACATAAAACTGCTTGAACCAAGCAGTAAAAAATGGAAATGTTAGATAATAAGGTACATGTAACCCTCCTACTGCTGCACCCTCCAAAACTAATGGAAATCGTGCAATATCAAGGATAGGAGGGTTCTAAACAGAGGAATAAAAACAATGAAGATTAATCACAGTTTGCAGTTATGAGGATAGCTGGAAGCAAAATGAACAAAATGGTGACCATAAATATTTTTTTCTAATGCCTCAAACTACCCAGCAATTTAAAAAGATTTGAGAGAGCAACATAATTGTGCAGAAAGTTGAGCTTTGACGTACATGTAAGAAACATATCCAGTCATTGTATAACAAACGTTTATCTACTTGTACATTTGGACTGTGTATAAAACCTATGTGACTAAGAGACTGACCCGATTCTTTTTCCCAAAGGAATTGCAATATTTTGACCTGCATTTTTCAACATTTCTTTCCAACTTAACTTGTCCCAACAGTTCGACAAGTTTTATTATCTTCAAGCAAACTTGAATCTGTGGTTCTGATTGGTGGATCCATGGCAACCAACAGTGTGATAATGTTTCATATCCCTTTTCCGATTCTCATATTTCACTCTGCGTAATGCGCCATGGTACTTTGATCTCGCGCAGAGTGCGCGTGTTATTAGTGCGTCAAGTTTGCTTGAAGATAAATTTGTTATCCCACTCGCACTCGTGGAATACGGCATAATGTAGTGCGTCTGCCTCTTATAGCCCACTCTGCCTTCGGCCTCGTGGGATACGGGACGCAGATGCACTACATTATGCTGTATTTTACTCGCGCTCGTGGGATAACTAATAATGTCAACCCCCATACAGAACACAAAACATAACACACGCACCAAAAAAACACACACATAATAAAAAAAAAAAAACCACCTCAACAACCCCCCACCCCCACCCCGCCAAAAAAAGGGAAAAGGAAAAAAGTAAACAAACAAGCCATGCAAAACTCACCTCTGATTTGGTGAAATTCCTTGAAAAATACATTCATATATTCTCCTTGTGTTCTGGTTTAGAAATGCATAAAAGAAAACCAACATATTACATTTGTAAGTTTGTTTTATACTTCAAAATAAATGCACACTGACATACATTTTAGATTAACAGTAGGAAAATAAGTATAAGCCCCAAAAAGAAATGAAATTTTCTTAAATTTATAAAAACATCAATTCTTGATCAGGACAGAAGTTTGTTGAATACTAGGAACTTGTAACCTTGTGGATAACAAGGCATTTGGAATCTCTTTAAGACTGTCTCGCTTCAGTGATTTTGCCCAGGTCCAAGTTGACCTGTTTGAACAAGGTGATTCCCACAGCAATGAAATGCGACATTACCCGTTTCTGGGAGAATCCTGTCGTTAAGGGCTCTCGGAAAACCCATTTTGTTTAGTTTTCTAACTGACTTAACCTGCGAGGGATGACCTGACCCCTGAAGCTGTGCATTTCCTAAATGCCAGGGAAGCACTTCAGGCAGAGTGGCACACCCTGCCTCAGTGGCTCTTACAGAGACTGGGGCAGTCAGCCTTGCAGCAAGAAGTGGTCATACTTGTTACTGACCAATAAAAAGTTACATTTCTCAGCCTTCCTGTCAGAGTATGTGTGTATTTTTTGTTTTTAACCATACATGTTTAGGGTGCTTTCACATGGGGTCAAAGGTCACGACCCTCCCTTGTTTGTCCTCCAGATGGGGATAGAACAATAGAGCCACGTGGGAAAACACAGGTGGCTGCTAGCAGAAAAGCTCTATTGTTCTCTTCCGATCTGGAGGACAAATACGGGAGATGTTAAAGGCAGTATACATGATTGGTATCTCAAAAATCAGAAATGTTCACAGATTTACACCTAACTTAGACAATATAAACATGATGTCCGTAGAAAACTTCCCCTGAAATGATTTTGTCTAAAGTGCTGTAGTCTTTGAGAAATAACTAAAACAATTAGTTTTCGTCTCATGAGACGAAAATTCAATTCGCCCCAAAACCATTTCGCCTAAGTGCCATTTCGCCCCCAAACCACTTCGCCCGAGTGCCATTTCGCCCCCAAATCACTTCGTCCAAACACTACATCGCCCAAATGCTACTTCGCCCTAAAACCATTTCGTGCACAGGCCGTGGTTCAAGGCGAAGTGGTTTTGGGGCAAAATATCTGCAAACCCTTTTTTGACTGTTTTCTCAAAAGTTAGACGAAGTACTGAGCTGGTTTTTGCTCAGGTTGGTTTTAATCATGCATATCTTCAATCACACAGGGGGATAAAACTATTTGTAACAGTTTACCAATCATGTATGGAATCTTTAAGTGACCCGTGACAGCTGTGAAACCGCTCTATATACCAACAATGCTATGCGAGACTCACCTGACGAGTGATGTTGACCTTTTGAGTTTGGCTTCTTCCTTCTCAAGGAGGCTATCTACACTGAATTTCTTCCTACATAGAAAGCAAGCAAAAGTACTTTTTTAAAAAGTGAAAAGTTTTTGAGAGAAACATTGTAACTAGTGCTAAATGCATTTCTGAGAGAATCTTTATCCCCATCTGACATTCATTTCATTAAGCCCTCAAAACAGGATGTTACTGGCCCCCTTAAAACTATAGTCACACATTCCTGGTTTTTCTGTGCAGGTGGCGCCACGATTGGACTTCATAGCTCATTCTAGTCATCCTAGCCAGACCATATTCAAACCTACTGTAGTGACCCTGCAGTCAATCCTCACCAACCGTCTTCAACCGGCAACGTGTCCCGATCAAGTTTTGTACAGAATACTTTGCTGGGATCAACCGTCTGAAGTTGATTTTAGACTTACGTCGGGGAAATTGAATGTTAAATAATGTTGTTTTTGCCCTTACCCGACGTAATTATTAACACTGTACCGGTATACTCGGTGCTTTCCCGAGACACTATGAAAAACTTCATAGCGTGCTCGGGTGGGACTCGAACCCACGACCTCCTGCATACAAGGCAGACGTCTTAACCACTCGACCACCGAGCTAGCCGGTGTTGAATGGCCGGTTGAATGGGATCAACCGGGAAGAAATTGAAGTATAACCTACATGTACGGTAGTAGGACCCTACTTGAGCCATAGTGAACCCCTAGGGCTGCCGGCATAGCCGCAGCTGTCTGTAGGGGTCCAGGGCTGGAAATTCACAGAGGCCATTACCTCTGTTGCCCCTAGTTATGGCCTTGGTGCCCTTTTGCAATCCTCCCATAGACTTTTTCATTTTCAAATGGAGGTGCCCTTTTTAAACTCCAAAAGACTCCTCCAAAAACACAAATGGCAGTGCCCTTTCAGTGACGAATTTCCAGCCCTGGGTCCCTAATGCCGCCTTGCACATACCTGCCGCCTTGCACATAAACTGCCGTTGCTTCTTTGGGCATGTAGTGTTCTCCCCTGCTAAAAACTTTTGCCCTCACGCGCAAATCAGAGTTTGCCGTGTGAGGGCATTGTTTAAAATGAATGCATGCAACTGCCATGGCTGTTATCGACCACGGATTAGGATTGGGTCGCCGATGAGATAGATATGCGTGGTAAGTAAAAGATACGACACCAGTGGCTAGCGAATCATGCTTGTTTGGTGACTTTACAGCTAATTTTTGAATGACTTGGCTGTACTTTCGAAGTGTTTTTTCAAAGAAATTTTTGTCCGGGTTCTTATGGTACTTCTGATGAATTTGTCTGGGCGGCACGGTAGTGGAGAACGCTGGGCACGGACTTGCCCTTAAGACTTCCCGGCACTCTTCTGAGTTTTCCTTGGGAGGATCGCGAGATCAGAAATTCCTCCCGGTTTGGAGTCAAAAATCGTGGTCGCCGTAGCAGAGGGACACGAGGGGGAAACCAGGACGCAACACCGGGAATGTGTGACAGGGCACTTACTATGTTTTGTGTCCAATGTGTCAAACTATTTTTTTTCTAGCTTTTTTTTAGAATTCACGAACATAAACCTTTAAAAATGTCAGTGTTTACAGTGTATTTTCAAAAAATTACACAAACAATACAAGCTACTGGTACATGTATATCATTTTATTTAATAGTCATTGCTTTAATTGTTTTAAATATTACCTATTGCCGTTTGTCCTCAAGCATCTTTTAGGCATGTAACTCAGGGTTCGATGGAGGAATATAGGCTGTAAGAACAGAATTGTACAAGTGTGTTACTAGTTTAAGAACGGAAAAGAAATTCTTCCAAAAAGTACACATGAAAATACATGTACACATACGTGTATGCAGAAGAATTAATTCGTTAACAAAATGATATATGTAATTGATTGTACATGTATGCATCATAGTTTGTAGTACAATTTGGAATAAATACACAAAATGAATATTCAAAATTTGATAAAATATTTGACTACAATATTTAAAGAAGCGTGTCCAGATCACATTGTCGAATCCCCATTTTTTTCCATGGGTGTTGAGATTTTGACATTCTGAAATTTCGCGCTCTCAATCCGTATTATTTTCAAGGATATCGTCAAAAAACCACCAATGTTTTGAAAACTAATTTATCCGGTTCCATAAAGCAATGTAGTAATTATACCAACCTTTTTGCTTTCACATCCAAATTGGAGATTCCAATTTTCCCGTTTTATTCTTATTGGATAGTATTTTGGGAAGGTATTTTATATAATTCTTATATTAAAACGAAACACATTTTCTGCAAAAATCTTAACACGCTCCTTTAAATACTAAATTATTAAACTTGCACAGCCATAACTTTGATCAATGGTATGTCCCTTTTCCTCACCCAAAATATGAACAAGTGTTGTCAAAACATTTCTACTGACATTAATATATATTAGCATGAACATCAATAGCAACATTATCATAAGGCCAAACAAAATCAATGGTGCGTTTACGGTAACGGCCTAAAAAAAATCCAGGTAAGTACATGTAGGTAGGAGAATAATTTTATTTTGTCATTTATTTTTACATTTCAGTTCATGCATTTGCACGTTGTTTTGCAATGTTTGAAACTCACTATTAACACTATTAACCATGTTCATGTACAAGTGTAGAAAATGTTATGTTTGTTGGAAATTATTGCAAATAGTGCTCATTTAAAATTATCAATTTGAAAATTGGCAATACAAAGTTTGAGGTCGGCCTCAAATTCCAGGTAGGTCGGGTTACCGTAAACACACCATTTATTTTGTTTGGCCTAATTATACTTACCGCGATTTGGTGGCGAGTTCTTAGAAATCTATATATCTGTGTTGGTTCTGAAACGAGGCAACAGTAAAAACTGGTTTAGTTTTTAAGAATTAACAACATTATTGGTATTTTTTTTCCGTATACATTGAACTAAGATTTGAATGAAATTATCTTCTGGAAACAACGGATCATCCAATTCTAAGATATTTCACACTTGCACTTCTGTCGGAAATGTTGCATTTCCGAGGTAAATAATGCAGAGAGTAATGCCGAGAGTAATGCACAAAACTACGGGTGCTGCGTGCACACGTAAAATATAGCTACATGTACTTCCCATATTTTGGAGAAGAAACCTGGAAAATAGGTTGACCTCCTGACTTCAGACATCTAAAAATCTGAGGTTGTTAATTGACAATCTAGGAGGGTTTTATCAGTGATAGCAATAGATAATTTTTCAAGATTTTGTTTGTAAAATACGGGAGAGTTGGCAGCTCTGGTAAGTGGTTATCTTGTGCACAAACTGTATGCAATTTTTTGAAGAAAATGTGATTTCATGGATTTTTCTTTAGAAAGGCAACATTATATATAGTGGGAAACTAACTCAGAATTAAATTAGGCCTATCTGTTGATTCTAGGAGGTAATTTCCTTCAAATCTTTGTTCAATGTATACAGAAAAAATACCCTTTTTTTGTATAACATGTCCTATTTGCAGGGGGTCCCAGACAGTGTCCGTCACTTGTGTACTGTGGTTTGTTTGGTTTCCCATTGGTTTCCCAGAAAACTCGAACCCGGGACAACTCGAACCCGAAAAAAAGACACCCTGGTCAACTCGTACCCAAGACAACTCGCTAGTTTGCCCCTGGCGCTTGCTAGGACTTAAAGGAACACACCGGCTTTGTTGGGCTATTTTAGGCTCGAAATAGACCCATACATTATTCTGAAGCGCCTTCGAGAGTAAATTAGATATATCCTGAAAAGACGCCGTCAAATTTGGCCGTTTTTGAGCACTTTTGAAAAATTCAAGGTCACGTGACTTTTCGGAACAAAATTCTGGTTCCGAAAAGTCACGTGGTCTTGTGAGTTAGTTGTATTTCCGGCCGTATAAAAGTTTGTTACTGCAGAACTGCACCAAATTCAACTCTGATTTCCCCCCAATATTTATAAAGTAATTGACAAAAGAGAGACTATTTATACAGGTATGAAACAAAGTTAAACATAAGTATGAAAATTTGAACATAATTGTTTGTTTCGAGAGTCCGGAGAACGGGAGCGAGCGCGTGCTATGGCAGGCTATCGTGGAGTGTAGGATATTTGCCCCGCGCAGCACGGCAAATAGCCTGAGTACACACACACACGGGCGTGTTGCTCCTGTGTACGTACGTTCGTGAAGAAAAAACATGATGCCAACTCCTCAAAAGAAAACGGAGATTCCTATTCGGTCGTCCGGGCTGTCCAGTGAAATCGTGAGCAGAAAATTGGAGATATCCTGAGCAGGAGAAGAGCGAATCGTTTGTGACAAAGTCGTGAGGCTCGCACGTAGTTGCAACGGCTGGTAAAGCGTATAACCCGTCTTTTGACCGTTTTTGTTAATTTTGCACTTCTTTAGTAAATTACAAGATATTTTGATGATCTTTATTCACGACGACCATCAAAAAAGTATTGTTGATGCTGCTACATCACTAAATCATGTAAACAGTAGGCCGGTGTGTACCTTTAACAAGAAAAGGGGTACAAGTTGTCCCCGGTGCGAGTTGTCCCGGGATCGAGTTGTCTCGGGTACGAGTTGTCTCGGGTACGAGTTGTCCAGCATTCTTTTTTACCGTGTTTACGGGACGGGTGATACTACATGTATATACCGAAAAACACCGGAAAATACCGGAAAACATACTAAATACTGGAAAATACTAAATACTGGAAAACATACTAAATACCGGAAAACACACTAAATAGGCCTAGGCCTACCGGAAAACACACTAAGGCCATGAGAATGAAAGTTATAGATTTGCGTCCGGGCATTTTTGAAATGACATGAGGCTTTTTTTCATTATTCATTATTCATTATTTTCTCGTACTAGCTTCTTCAACGATGTAATTGCAATATGTATGTAGTTATTAATGCTAGTGATGCGTAATACCATGTGTACTGCATTCTTATACATACCCCTAGTTCGTGGAGACGATAGCGGAACGAACCTCTCATAGTTCTAGGAGTAGCTTATACATATCTATTTTGCTTGTGAAGGAAACACCAGAAACTACTGAAAGAGTTTTTCATTGAAAACGTCATAAAACTTTAATAAAACATGCTCCAAAGTCTACATCATTTTAGAGTCAAGATCAGAGAAAAAGTCCCGTTAACATGAATGATCAGGCTGTTCCATTTTGTTTGTGAAGGTAACACAATAAACTACTAAAATGGTTGTTCTTTGCAATATGAAAACTTATTAAATCATGCAGGGATTCATGACCCAATGTCTGCATGAATTTGTCCAAAATTGTAGCGCCTGGACAAAATCGTCGAGCGCGCGCCCGAGCAACAGAATCACGATGTACATGTACACATATGCACGCGCACAAGCCACAGTTTCAATGCGCTATTGACCCCTTTCGAACACGTGCGAATATGCCATTGTGGGAGTCAAATAATGCTGAGTCATTGTGGAAGCAATGTGCATGCGTGTTGTGTGTGTCTCTGGTGGGCGTAACGCGGTTTAGTTCACCAATGGGAGCCTCATCATAGCGTGTTTTAGATTGGTTCCCGATCCCTATAGATTGGTTCGCTTATTGCGAAAATATAGGGATCGGTAAAGGGCAGCCATGACGGGCAGAATTCTGCCCGTCACGTGGTTATTATTATTATTTTTTTTTTAGTAAGTGCGCAGATTTTGCATTGACATTTGTAACTTGGCCGTGCGTGTCGAACATATCCAATTATGTAAATAAAGTACATTGCCTAAAGCAAAGGGCCTGGCCAATTTTTTAATATAAAAAACACAGTGCGCACGCGCAAAGACGACCAATTACAGATTAAGATGAAGCGCCCTTTACCTGTCCTTATATTCTCATGTGTGGAATATGTGGACGGGAACCAGTCTAAGCGTGTTTACTCCCAAATTACGTCATTGGCACGAGCTCAATAGGGCTAGGGCTGCTTTCGAGCGCGGCACCAGGGGATCCCTAGTGTTCCCTGGTGCGCGTTCGAAAGGCACAAACTGCATGTGTGTGACGTAACGTTACCAGCGCCTGGGAGCTGGTGGGAGCACCAGGGACGAGCGCTCGAAAGCAGCCCAACAAGTCGATCTTTTTGTATAAATAGTGTGCAGCGACTGGTACCCAGAAGTCGGCTATTTCGTAACGGCATTTCGCATGCATTTTTCTCTGTGTCGCAGGGCATCCTGACTACATTTTTAGTCGATGAACGGGACCTTGTCTACTAGTAAAATGCGTGAATATAACCTTTTACCATTGTTTGATGATTTGAAACTTGAAAATTCGTGATGCAGAGTCTTTTCTGTAAAAATAATGAAAAGTTTTGAAAATAATGAAATTTTTCGGCGGTAGCTTTCAGAGCATGCGGGCGGTGGACGCAAATCTATCATTTTCATTCTCATGGCCTAAATACCGGAAAACACACTAAATACCAGAAAACACACTAAATACCGGAAAACACCGGAAAACATACTAAATACCAGAAAACACACTAAATACCGGAAAACACCCGGAAAACACTGGAAAACAAACACCGGAAAACACCAGAAAAACACGGGGTTGTTTTTCGCCAATATTTTCGGGTGTTTTTGGGAGGTTTTTTATTTTATTTTCGGGAGTTATTTGGGTGTTTTCCGGGTGTTTTCCCAGTGTTTTCTTTTTTTGTTTTCCAGTATTTAGTATGTTTTCCGGTATTTAGTATGTTTTCCGGTGTTTTCCTGTTTTTCGGTGTTTTCCGGTCTGTGTTTTCGTCACTCCAGGCCTATGACATGTTTCCGGTATTTTAATACTTACTCTCGAAAGCCTGAAGAAATAGTTCATGGTCAGCCTGAAGTTGTTCGAATTTTGGATGCCGATGGACGGACCTGGTGTTTAGGTGCCTGTGCGGAGCCATTTCCTTTCATCAAGTTGAAGTTTACCGTTCAAGTTTAAGGATTTTATCCAAAACTCGGCACCTACCTCCACCCAACAAACAAACCACACGCTTTCGCGACTTACCGCGGGAATACACAAAGGATTATGGGTAGATAGTGTAAAAGTGTCGACTACTAGCATTCGATTTCAAAAGTAGGGCCTACTACAATTTTAGTATCACCATTATTTTTGTTTGTCTCCTAAAAACACATAATTATAGGTCCGAGGTGAGAAGATAGAAAAATAAAATGCAAGAAATTCTTCAAGGTTTCGGTCATTTATTCTGATTTACCCCGTGGATTTGCAAACAAAGAAAATGGGTGAGGAGTAAATTAATCGATACTTTTTATCTACATTTGCTTTCGAATCTAAGTCTCGATAGTCGATACTACAGGAAGTGCAACATAAACTGGTGCACATGCTCCTTGTTTATCTGTTTATGGCCGGCTAGGGGAATATTATGCGTAAAATTTAGTAAAAGGTCGCCAGTATTTTGTAAACAGTCCGACAGTGTCACCGGTATTTATAAAGCAAGCAATACTGTATATATAGATGCAGCCATGGCCTTCCGTGCTTGGGAATTTGCGCTTGTAATTGTGTGGGGAACAGGGGAATTAGAATGTAGGCCTAGTTTTAAAAAAATAAAGGAGCTTGACCAGATCGCGGACCCCATGATGGGTGGTGAGATTTTGATACCACATCATGTGTCATATTTTTCTCACTTTTTACCAATACCATTCTAAATTTTCGCGATCCAATATCCATATATTTTTAAGGATATCGTAAAAGAAAAACACCAATGACTGTTTTGTCAATAAGCACTACACCAACCTTTTTGTTTCCACTAGTCCACATTGAAGATGCAAATGTCCTGTTTTCTTCCCATGAGTATTTTGTGGATGATGTATTTTATATGATTGCAAGCTGGATCAAAATCAATTTTCTGAAAAAATCCGAACAAGCTCCTTTAACTCAAGATGACGATGAAGTAGCTTTAGTTTTAAAAATGGGAGGAAATAAACTCCAGGGAAATTTCCTGGGCCGGGAGTACGTTGCACGCGGTCAAGTATAGCTACATGTGGAGAGCCCCATTTGGTGGGTGACCCGATACAAAGGCAGTCGGAGGTAATTTTTTCTACAATTTATGCTTTTATCGGCTACAAAAATAGAAGAATAACTTTAACTTGCAAGACGGATAACTTATATGCCCCAAAAATGAAGTGTAACAAATAATCTAGTTCTGTGCCATTGTTCTGCACACAATAAACAATTTCAAAACGGGACCAAATTATTTTTTTCTGCAAGCCTCGCTTTGGTTACGTTCATTTGGCACCGTGATAAAGGTCTACAGGGACTGCAAACCCAATTCACCGTATACACACGCCCTGGAATCGAACCCGCGACACCAGTCCAGAGGTGAAAGGGAAAAGAACCACTATACCAACCCGACTGCCCCCATGCAATTTGTTATTATGAGGGACGTATAAAATGCGAACGTAAACGCGAAATTATTTCAGCACCGGTCACCTCATGAGGATCGAGGTCTTAGAACTCGGGCTCGAATCTTGGTCACATCAACAATTGTGTCTTGCCACGAAAGTCAAAGATGTAGGTTTTTGTTTTCATTTGTTCTAAGATCTCCTCAGAATAACGATCAAGTCTGCAAAGCATTTCACGTTCGCGTTCGGATTTTACGCACATCTATTACACATCTCCCTATTGATACAATTCAGGGCTGCGTTCCAAACACGCGAACGTTGCCAACGTTCGCCACTGGTTACAATGCTTTTGTGCACTCGTCTATGGAAAGCCGGGTACCGGTTGTTGGCGAACGATGAAAACGTTTGCAATGTTCGCGTGTTTGGAACGCAGCCCCGGTGTTCAGTTCTTATAAATTAATTTTGCGCAACAACCACGACAACGATCATCCAAACTTGCACTCAACTATAGACAGCCGTAGCGTGACGTGTACCATGGTAATTGGCTCTAAACATCATGGCCGTCGGGAAAACTACCATAGACTGCCAAAGTGAATAGGCTACGTCAAATGGCTCTACACTCAAAATCACTGAACTGTGTGTCCCTGTACTTTGCATGCAATGGTACTTTTCCCGACGTAACGTGTTGCAATTAGCATGGCAACATGTCACACTTCGGCTGTTTATTGCAAATGCACAGGGACACGGTTCAGTGATTTTTAGTGCAGAGCCATTGCCTAGGCAACTAACAAAAGTTGACGTATTCACTTCGGCAGTCTATATGGTGGTTCCGTGCAAGTGGTGAATAGGATTGTGTCCTTGACCCACTGACAATACACACAGACACAAACTCTCAAACTACAAGTGCGTCGTTTTCTATCTTTTAGAAGCCTTGAAGTTAATGCTGCTGTCAGCCCAGAGACCCAAAGAAAGTGAGGGAGTTATGTACTGACTGCCAAGAAAAGGTAGGTCTACATATGTTCTTCAAAACGGCTTGTTCATTACGTATAATCACAAGGAAATCGACAGGTACGGGTCGAACAGGCTGTACAGACGTACGTACATATACGGCCGGAGGTATAATATACGACAAATTGGTGTGCAGTTGAACCATGGAGCTATAGCTCCATGGTTGAACGTGGGAACGTACATACGCGGGTATTGAACAATGCCTTATTTTGTTGTTTGTGTGTCTGTATGTGAATTATGAAGGGGAAAATGGTAGAGAGACCAATAACTGTGCATGTTATCCCGTTTTTATCAATTTGATTAGAGTAGGTTACTACGTACTCTTCCTGTGTGTGTTGTTGGAGAGATGGTCATCCATGGTTTCTGAGTTGACTGACAAACGCACATGCATGACAAGAGAATGCATTTTATTGCAGTCTTCAAGTTGTTGGCCTATATTCATCAGGAGGGGATTGAACATTGTGGGAACATTTCGTTTTGGGTCTTAGTTGCCCGTGATTAACCCTACAGCTTAACCGGGGAAAAACTACTATCTAGGCCTAATTTAGGTTGGATCCGAATTAGTGGCTTTGGCTGTGGCTGTTGCTATGCTGTTGCTATGGGCGGGCAATAAAAATCCTTAGAAACAGCATAGCAACAGCCACAGCCAAAGCCAATAATTCGGATTCAGCCTTAGTCTGTCATGTTTGACAAAGATCAAGTATGTGGTCAGAATATTCGTTCTCTTGCGAGTTAAAGTTATTCCTCTAATTTGAGAGAGCAGTTTAAGCATTTCTAGGAAAAATATCTCGGATCATCACCAAAAGAGGCTCTCTATAGTGCTGAGAAAAATGTGAAATCGGACTAAGCACTTAAAAGTATACACTTTAATAATAGGGCCTGTGACATCCTAAACAACTTTTTGCCTAATCTTTGCTTCAGATGATGGATTACTTATTAAGCAAGACATACTATTGTTCGTTTGGATGTAAAATCAATAAAAGGTGACATTTTTCAACTTTGAAGATTTCATTGCAATAAATCAGAGACAGAGGGCGCTGTTTTGAGTGCATCACATAAGGAAGACAGAAGGGAAAAGTTAAGAAAAAACATAAGACTTCAAGTTAGACTTGTGGCAAATTGCTGCAGTTTCTACCCCCAGTTTTGTCATGGCTTACAGCAGGCAACATGTAAAACAAACTCAAACAGCCATGGATTACAAAAATTTCAGGAAAATTGAGAAAAAAGTGGAATCTTTTGTGCACAGTTCAATGTGATTATCCTGTGTTTGCCTCTTGTGACATCGTGACCTTGGTCATGAATATGCATATTGCATTAGCATAAAAACTAAAAACCTTTGTTTTAACCCCCAAAGCAAGCTCCAAATATGATTTTTATGACTTTAACTGAGTAAAGTGGTTTTAAAGCATAGATTTCATTGATAAAAATCCTAAATAAGGGGCCCTTTAACCAATATAATACCTTTGCCACATTCGTTTTTGGTTAATCCATCTTTTTGGCTGAAATATTATGTCATGTATGGCTGCTTGCGCGGTCCCCTGTATGTGTTGACACACGTGACTTGACCATGGCAGTGAACTTGACCGAGCAATTATTTTGTAACAAGATATAGCCAGGAAAACTAGAGACAATTTCAGAGTTTACTCGTGACCTATTAAGTGTGCATGCACAAATCTCTCCCACATTAACGTATAGGAATTTCAAACTGTTATCGAGCACAAGGGGTTTCAGTGCATGCTTTCTTTTGTGATGACACTTGCAAATAAAAAGACGTGTTACGTAATGTGATGTAATAAACAGTTTCGGCATCTCAGTTTAATGGTACGTGTTCGCAGACGTATCCGTGTGACATAACACTAATTTTGTGTAAACAAGTCGAGATTAATTTTATACGTACCGCGCCGCTCCCATGTCAAACGGCTCTCATACGTTGTCCTACGTGTGGCTGATCCGCATCACGTTCGAGGAGACCGCATAAAGTGATGACGTCAAAGCTGAAAATGGTACGGATACGTATACGCGCGCGGATTTTGAGCTTGCCGAAACTGTCTAATATGTAAAGCTAGGTTCATACTTCTCCGCCGAACTCACTCGCCGCATACTCGCCGCACTTTCGCCGAGTGTAGTCGCTGCAGAGTTAATACTGACCGCGCACTGTTGAACTCGTTTGACCCTACTCGGCGGACAAAATTTCCGTTCCGCACGTAGGTCGCCGAGCGAGTATGAATTGGGTTTATACGGTGGACACTTATCCCTGCCATCAGGAAATCACCAGAACCATTTCGCTTCAACTATAGGTGGCTACCTGGCCAAGGCGCACAATCCTATCATCAGCAGTTAGATTGTAGCATTCACCCTAACAGCTCCCCAAATATCGCTTGGGTTGACGAGGCAATGCATAGTTCCGATATTGCCCAGTTAACCCCGCCCCCTTGGACATTGTTGCTATGGCTCACACGCTATCGTCAAAAATGGCGACACGCAACGCACAAAGCAATGGGACTTTGAACGGAAAGCACAGATTCATTGAAGAAAACTCAAAGGTATTCATGTTTCAGGGTCAACAGTTATCTTAGAACACTTGAACAACGAAACGACCGGCCTTGAAACCAAAAATTCACCCGGATCGTCGCATACAACACTGTACAAATTGTATGGGGCCGGCAGAACATATCGCGTGATCATGTTGTTGCGAGCGTACAGTGCACTTTGACCTATGTTGGTGACATCTGCTAGCTCTGTTGTGATTGGTCGGCGGGTTCGGTTGATCGACAGGTCGGAACTATGCATTGATATTAAGTGTGTTGCCCACGGACGTACACAAACACTGGCACAAGTGGGAATCGAACCCATAATCTTCGATCACGAGTATTGCCGTACGTATACCCACTGGACCACACGTGCCGCTCTCAGCATCTGTGATACAATGCCTCCGCATCTGAAACGAGAATGCCAGTGCTGATTTGAAATGTGTCAATTAATCAAATGAGACTGGTTGGGCTCCGCGGGTGTTCGTTATTTTGCATGCCTTAATCACAGCTCGAAAATTTCAGATTTTTCGCATTTCTGATTATTTCTGATAATTTGTGCGCAGCCGCAAGTCTGATTGGATGGCAAATACTACCAGCGAAGTGTGCGTAAACCTATGAGGTGGAGGCCAACTCGGAAATTTTTTCCCACTCATTTTCACAAAAAACAAAAACGAGTTTGGGACCAAAGCAACCTCTTTATCAAGGTGACCGTATATATAGCCTGAAGAACGGTTGCACGCGAAACAAAACAGGACATGTGCTGATTAATCACCTTCTCGATTGCAGTTTCACAGATTAATGACTGAAACACCATCGACGAAGGGATAACGAATGGGTCTTGGGATCGGACTAGGAGCTCGGGCCAGGGGGCGCCGGGCCAGGAGGCGGGCCCGACATCGGCACATGCAACACCACAGACAACGGCTTCATCATCGGCGACATATTCACCATGGAACACACGGCACGCGGGGTCCGTTTGGATTGCACCCCGGCTTTGGAATGTTGTTCCGGAGACAAAACCGCACACCCACCGGGCAAAACTCTGCTGCAACCCCCAGCACATCGCCGCCGACCGCCGGTCCAACCTCTCGGATACCACCGTGGGTTTGCTCAGTCATCGTCACAATTTTCTTACTCATAATGGTAATTATACCCTTTGCCGTGCCCGCAGTGCCTTTTCCGATTGGAATAACAATCTCAGTTTTATTCATCCTAATTGTGCTCGTTCCCTTGGTTGCGAATATGAACCAAACGCGACTGGCCCGACGAAACGCCGAGGCGGATGTCGAGGCGCGTTCGGGAGCCGAAGGGGTACCGAGGGTGTCCGGCATGACGTACGACGCGACGGCTCACGAAGGTTCGTGGATTGTCCAAGAAACTCCGAACGCGTTAGGAGGAATGTCACGCAGTGGTGCGAATTGGGTTGACATGAACACTGCTTGGGTTCACACGGACGGTGGATACAGAAACGGAACAGCATGGCTTAATAGGTAAGATGTGTGTGTACAGATCCGTGCATGTTCTCAGCAAATTTGAAATGTTTTTCTCCGAACGAATTTTTAAAGCATTTACTTTATTTTAACGAAAAAACATTATATTTTGTATTTTAGACATTGACAACCCTATGAAAAACGCTGTTTTTATACGGCCGTTTTTGCGCCTTGCCTATAGACTTGCCCAGGTCTGACTTCCAGTGTTTGGTCTGTGGTGCGATGCGTGCAGAGTGCCCTCTGGACTGGTGGCCTATTAAATCTCTTTTCTTCTGTCTCGGAAGATTTTCTGAGACAGAGGAAACAAGAAAACAGATTGGACAGGCCATCAGTCCGGATGGCACACTGTTTGCTGCGCGTTGCGGATTGACCACGGGCGGGAGGTCAGACTTGACAAGTCTAAATTCGAAATATTGACAGTAATTGTTCGACAACTAAACGTTGGTCGATTTTATTTTCGCTGATGTCTCATAACGTTTACTTTTTGAGAAAAAAATCAATTTAAAAAAACTTACTCTTTTTCGAGGTGCCACACCCACACTGTCCATCTTTAAATTTAACACGATGGTTCAGATAATGCATCATTCACCTGCAGTCAAAATAAACGGCACTTCATAATAGTTTTGCTTCTGGGCGTTTGCAAGTCCTGCCGTTAAATGTCCTTTGTATCATTTGCAAATTAAACTTTTTAAACGAAATCAGGAACAACGACATTGCATATCTAATTTGAAGAATGTTCAACTAGCCTACTAAATATTCAGCTGCATATAAGCGTAGAAAACCTTTAAAATCCACGTATGATTTTTATATTAAGTCAGTGCTAAAAATGAATGTTCTCGCTTATTTCTTTTAAAACCATTTTCTAATCAGTTCTTAATTTCCCACAGAAAGGTACCATTTGGACCGAAACAAAATCGTGGTATTTTTTTTACTATTGCTATAAACACTTTAAAGAGCTAGAATCCCCCTTGACAAAAAACAGCATTTGCACCTTTTTCGATAGTCCACATATCCCTCCAGCCGACTTACACCGCTGTTTATTTCAAATTGTCCGTTTTAAGTGGATATATCGCAAGCAAAAGTGCGGTTTTCGAAAATGAAATGTTCGCGATTTCTGAAACGCTCATTAGGTATTAATGATTGATATGCGCATGACCCCGTGACGCAATCCTGAGAAACACGAGTAAACACGGCCGACAGTTCCATACGTTTACACGCAAAAAACTACGAAAACCGTCTCTGTTCAATGGTGTTTTTTGAAGAATAATTCTCGTGCAAAAATCCAGAGATGTGCCCAGTAGTTGTGTGATTGTATGCTTTACCAGACACCATAAAAAAAAGAGAGCGGAAAGATTTTCTTGTTTATTACCAAGAGAGAGAAAAATAAGCCGCTCGTTCTAACCTGTACCGGCCGATGTGCTGTGCCAATTTCAAACGCAGGGACCGTCTGCCGTTCGTTCCGTGACAAAACCACCTGTCGCAATGCACCAGTATTTACTTCAAAAGAGCTTCACTGTGAGCAACGATTTCACCGTTTTTTCACAAAAAGGTAATAGTAGACTATTGTCATATTACATCAAGTGTTTTTCACGTTTGTATTTTGAATTACAAGGACAAAACAGGCACGATGAACATTCACTTCGTGTATTTTCCATTCAATACTGCACAGACCGTTTTGTGTTCTTCTCAGGATGACGTCAAAACCCTGTTTATCAACAAACCAAGTGACCCCGAGCGTTTCAGAATTTCGGGTGAAGAGGGTCGGAACTGCTTTGCGTTTTAAACAAAAGGCTGTCAATTTTTGGTGGAAAACAAGTGTGATGGTGTTGTAGACACATACACCTCCATGATAAACAGAAAAACTTAAAACAATGTGGACGGGGGATATAGCTGTTTAAATAAGGTTTTCCTTGTTAACTCATGTAGTAAAATTTAGGGTCATATAACAAAAAAAATTACATGTACATGTAACATTTTCATTTATCTAACCACTGCAGTCTCTTTTTTTTATATTTCAAACGTTGATATCTTTATAGCAGCCAGCCAATTCCGACTTTTCCTCCTCCGACTTTCGCCGAGGCTACAGCGAACACCTCGACTGTTTTGTCAGACAATCCCCTACCGTCTAACACCTCTCGAGGCCCGGTGAACTCTTCACAACACCCGATAATATCCAGGCATTCAAGCTTAGACGCCGGGGAGGAAAACACGGAGACTTGGCGTCCTGCCGAAGAATCCCCGCCGCCATCTTACGACGAAGTTGTTGCTGTTACTTATAATGAATCGCATATTGAACCATTACCGTAATGTTGCATATATGAAACATTTTTATAAATTACTGTAACATTTAACGGCACTGCATATCTAAAGAAGGGATGCATATCTAAAGAAAAAATTGTTTTTTTTGGTTTTGTTTTTTAATTAGGTTTTTTTAAAACCACCTTGTTCAGTTTTGTGCAAGGTTCGTGATAATAAACCCATGAAGAAAAATTTGGGGTTATTACAAGTGATGCAATAGACAGCCGAAGTGTGACGTGTGCCATGGTAATTGGCTCTAAACATCATGGCCGTCGGAAAAGTACCATTGCAAAAGCACAGAGACACAGTGATTGTTAGTGTATAGAGCCATTGCCTAGGCAACTAACAAAATATGACGTATTTACTTCGGCAGTCTATGGGTCGTAAGTGATAAAGGCTCATACAGGGACAGACTCGTGGTCTTGTACGGACTTGTGACGGACTTACAGTTAAGTGCTGCCAAACACAGACTATTAAAGTGTGACTTCTTTGCTTGGGTAACTGGGTCTAAACATTCGCTGGTATTCTGAAACGTCTACTGCTAATGCACCTATCAATTGTTTCCCCCCCCCCCCCCCCCCCCCCCCACCCGGGGCTACCTCACCTAAGAGGTGGGGATTGTCGCCTTTTGCGTGACAAAATCCCCACCCCTGGGGCAACATTTAGGTGACAAAAATCCCCACCCTCGGGTGCAAAACATGCGCAAAAAATGCACAGAAAATGGGTCAAATGGCCCACCCTGGGGCATGAAAAACGTGACCAAACCCCCACCTAGGGGGTGGGGCAGGGGTTGGGAACAATTGATAGGTGCATAAGGCACAGGGAAACAATTCACATGCCCCGAACAGCGCCCTCTTTCTGTGAGTTTTTGTAAAGAAATGTTCAAAGTTGAAAAATACAACCTGTTATTCATGGGGCATCAAAACGAACAGTAGTAATGTCTTTCTAAACGACTAACTCTTCATATGCAGCAAAAATTTTGCATAAAGTTATTTAGCATTTCAGGACCTTTTCATATAAGTCAAACCTCTTCCAACATGTCCTCCAGGAAAAAGAGAACTACATGTGGGTCTTTCCACAGTAATGGGGTACATTTCTGTAACATTCAAGATCTTAGGTCCCAGTTCACTTCAAATGTCTTAATTGTATCTTTAAATTATCAAGCTAAACTGAGGAAATAACTTTTTCACCAAGGAGTACGAAAAATAGTCCTACAAAATAAATTTGTGAAAACCCCGTGCACACATTTTCCTATTACGCATGTAACAAAGGCGGAAAAAATGTCACAAAATGGTCTGTCCACGTTACATACGTAATAGGAAAATTTGTACACAAGCTTTTGAAAAATGTATGTTGTGGCAGCAATTTCTTACCCTTTAGGGCAAAAGTTATCTCTTGAGAACAAAACAAGGACATTTCTTTAATTCTGAGATAAACTAAAGACATCTGAAAGGAATTATTGACTTATTTTTCACATGTACCCCATTACTGTGGACAGACCCATATATAAACCACAGGAATGTTTCAGGTGATTGTATTTCTCTTCCTTTTTCTGGAGGACAAACATGATGGGAGAGCGACTTAAATGTAACGTGAAACCACTCAAGATTAGTGGTAACAGAACTACATGTGCGTATATATCATGTACATGTGCTAAGTATTGAGTCTGCTGCCACCAATCGGTAGATGTCTGCCAACACGTACAAGTCATGTAGCATTAGGAATAACAAACTGCGTTGTTTTGAGCTACATTGACGGAAATATTTCTCCTTTAGATTTCCATTCTTGAATGGTAGATATTGAGTCATTCTTTGTGGAATTTTGTTTTAATAAGTGCATTTTTCGGTCCAGACTTTAAATGTTTTTATACTCGCGATGACAGGGTGTTAATGTTTTGTAATCAGTTTTCTTACATGGGATCAATAAACCTATATTTGCCTTAAAGATGTTTAATAATTACTTTTAATAAAATTATATATGGAAATATCAGCCATTGCCAAAATTTGAGTACATTTAGTATATAAAAACACATAAATGTGTTGCTACACATAAAAACACTGAGCAATTGCAATTTTCACTCCATCTTGGGTTAAATTCTTGGGTTAATTTTTTTTTTTCAGTGTAATGTTAAATCCAACTTTGAATGTGGTTAGGTAACAATGTTTTAAAATAAAAAATTTAAGCATTATCATGTTAAATATAATTAAAATGAAATAATTTAAACGAAATTAATATTTAAAAACGATGTCTAAAAACGATACTATTTATGTGCGCGCACACATTTTTTTAACTGGAGACCGTGAAGGTCTCCAGTCATCGAAAGTTTGCATCTTTCGAATCTCTTGAGCTTGAATTATCATCGTCATCTTCCACCATCTCCCTCATTGTCCTTTACAAACCTCCCAAGAGCTCAAACACGACTACATTTACTCAGTTTCTTCAAGAATTCAACGACCTCCTCGACTCTTATGTCCTGAGTTCATCTAAACTCATCATTGCCGGTGATTTCAATATTCATGTTGATGATCCTGCTGACTCGGATGCAAATCGGTTTTTAGATTTATTATCATCTAACAATCTTCGTCAGCATATTACAAGTTCTACACATAAAGACGGACATACCCTTGATTTATTAATAACACGAGCCAGCGATGATTCACCAGTCTCCGGTATTTCCGTTCAAGAGGGAATCTCGGACCACAATGCCATAATCTGTAAGCTCTCTCTCCAGAAGCCATGTGTTCCGACCAAGACTGTTACCACCAGAAATCTTGGCAGTATTGACATCAATTCCTTTAGTGCTAGCATCGGTAACTCCCATTTATTCCCCATTTTGGATAGTACTACCATCTCGGACAACGTGAATAACTACAACATCGTTCTATCATCTCTACTTGACGACCATGCCCCTGCTAAAAAGCGCACTATTCGCTTACGTCCTAACACTCCGTGGTATAGCCAAGACATCACTGATGCTAAACATGAAAAACGGAGATTAGAACGAAAATGGCGTAAAACTCGACTTGAAATTGATCGTCAGCTTTACTGCAAGCAACGGAACATTGTTAATTACCTCATCCGTGAGAGGAAAACGAAACATTTCTCAACACTCATCACCAACTCATCAGATCAAAAACAGCTGTTTCGAGTCACTGACCAACTTCTACACCGCAAGAAACCATCTAAGCTTCCTTCCATGAAATCTGCCGACGACCTTGCTTGCAGATTTTCCGACTTCTTTACTCAGAAGATTCAACATATACGTGACACTTTCCCTAGTACTGCATCAACTAAAGAAGAATTCCTAAGCTCCGCAATTCCATCCACAGAGTTAACTTTATTTGAACCAGCATCTTCTTACGAGATTAAGAAGATACTTCTTCATTCTAGCTCCTTCCAAGACCTGTTGCCTCGACCCAATTCCGACTGACCTGCTCAAGAAATGTGCTGACACACTTGCACCAATTTTAACTCGCGTTTTGAACCAATCACTTGCATCAGGAATTGTCCCTTCATCACTCAAGTCCGCCATTGTGCGTCCGCTGCTTAAGAAATCCAACCTCGATCCAGAGACAATGAAGAATTATCGCCCAGTCTCCAACCTCCCATTTATTTCCAAATTGCTAGAACGTGTCGTGCTCGCCAGAGTGTCCTCTTTTCTTCATAAACGCAGTCTTCTCGACAAATGTCAGTCTGCATATCGAGCCAATCACAGCGTTGAAACTGCATTGGTTAGAGTTCAGAATGACATCTTGACTGCCATGGATAATGGAAAGCTCGTTGCACTTGTTCTTCTTGATTTATCATCCGCTTTTGACACTGTTGATCACCACATACTACTACAACGACTTCAGCAACTTGGTATAGATGGTATAGCATTAAAATGGTTTCAGTCCTACCTCACCAACCGTTCGCAACGAGTACAAATTCACGACAACGTTTCGAGCCCAACGACCCTAACAACAGGTGTCCCCCAAGAATCCGTCCTTGGACCAGTTTTGTTCTCACTCTACACTGGTCCTCTTGGAAACATCATCCGCAAGCACGGCCTCCATTACCACTTTTATGCCGATGACACGCAAATCTACGTTTCCTTTGATCCCGACCAAAATAAAGCGGAACTGGCCATTCATCAAGTGGAGCAGTGCATTGAGGAAATCCGCGACTGGATGTCAGCTAACTTTTTGAAGCTGAATGATGATAAATCTGAATTTATCATATTTGGCTCAAAACAACAGCGCAGCAAAATTAACATTGGACATATCCGTATAGGAGTTTCTGATGTCCCCGCATCATCTGAAGTACGGAATCTAGGAGCCATTTTTGACTCCACGATGTCACTCAAAGCACACATATCTTCAATGTGTAGGTTTTCGTCAATGCACTTACGCAACATTGGGCTCATCAGGAAATACCTTACCCAGGATGCAACAGAAATCCTCATCCACGCCTACGTCACCAGCCGCCTTGATATGGGAAACTCACTATTATACTTGCTACCGGAAAATCAGTTGAGTCGTCTGTCTCGTCTTCAGAACATAGCTGCTAGGATTGTCACTAAGACTAAAAGAAGTCAACACATCACTCCGGTCTTAAGGAATCTGCATTGGCTACCTATCAAGGACAGGATATGCTTCAAAATTTTAATGTATGTTTACCGCTCCACTACAGGCAGGCTACCATCATATCTTTCCGAACTAGTCCAACGGCATCATTCAAATCGTGAATCCATGAGACCAACAACAAACTCCTCCTAGCGAAAGTTTATTCCAAGAGATCTTGGGGTGAAAGGTCCTTTGCCTCAGCAGCTTCATCCTTGTGGAACAAGTTACCAGAACACATCAAGCTATCGCCATCACTTGCAACTTTTAAAACATCACTTAAAACACATTTGATGAAATCTCATTAACTGACTGAACTCCATGATTGTGATATTAGATTTTTAATGTGTCTCGCTGCGCCATGAGCATCTTTTTTGATGGATACCGGCGCATTATAAATTTTCATTATTATTATTATTTTTATTAATGGAGCGTGTCCCGATCACATTGTGTCCAGATCACATAATATGATATTGATATCATATTATTCGTCATATTTTTGTAATTACCATTACATAGATTAGCTCCACCCCATACTCGGAAACTCCAAGACGACGACATCCTAAAGCAAATCTACAAGGAAAAGCCTATTAATAGCCTACAGACAACCCCCTAATCTTCGTGCCCATCTCGTCACGAGCAACGTCACCCCTCCGACCAACAATGGAACAACGCCATGCAGAAGCCCCAGATGCCAACTCTGTCGCCACATAAACTCCAGCACCTGCATAATTGGCCCCAACAATGCCCCATTCAAAATCAAGGACTCTTACACTTGCAATAGACTACTAAAGTGAAAACGTCACCCTTTGTGTGTTGCCATGGTTATCGGGTCTACACTAAAACCAGTGAACTATTTTACTGCGCTATGCCAATGGGCGTTTCAGACTACCAGCGAATGTTTAGACCCAATTACCATGGCAACTGACCCTCCAATGTGGTTTATGCCATCAGTTGTCAACAATGCCCCAGAGCTCTGTACAGTGGACAAACTGGCCAGTCACCACGTCAACGGATCAATAACCACAAGTTCGATATTCGGAACCAAGATGCACAGAAAACTGTATCCCAACACTTTAATCTTCTTGGCCATTCACTCACTGACCTGAAATTTTAGTTGCTGTGCTCAAACAAAAGGGCTTCAAAACCAGGATGGACAGAGAAGCAAAGGAACAATTAAAAGATCATCCGAAGACTGGATTCATTGATGCGGGACTCAATAGGGATCGTGGTTTCATGTCACACTATGCCCAGCTATGACTCAGGACAGCCTTTTGTTCGGACATGCTTGACTGCACCCACACTAGATTATATACCCATGTTGATGATGTTTAGCTTCATTGCATCTGATGAAGTAGTTGTTGCTACGAAAGCTTATGCAGTTATTACTTTAGTTAGTCTTTAAGTGCTACCTTAATTTCCTTCATAGATTAATGACTAAAACCCCATCGACGAAGGGATAACGAATGGGTTTTGGGACCGGACTAGGAGCTCGGGCCAGGGGACGCCGGGCCAGGGGACGCCGGTCCAGGCGGCGGGCCCGGCATCGACACAGGCAACACCGCAGACAACGGCACCACCATCATCGGAGACAAAACCGCACACCCACCGGGCAAAACTCTGCTGCAACCCCCAGCACATCGCCGCCGACCGCCGGTCCAACCTCTCGGAGACCACTGTGGCTTTGCTCAGTCCTCGTCACAATTTTCTTCCTCATAATAGTAATCATACCGTTTGCCGTGTCCGCAGTGCCTTTTGCGATTGGAATAACATGCTCAGTTTTATTCATCCTGATTGTGCTCGTTCCCTTGGTTGCGAATATGAACCAAACGCGACTGGCCCGACGAAACGCCAAGGCGGATGTCGAGGCGCGTTCGGGAGCCGAAGGGGTACCGAGGGTGTCCGGCATGACGTACGACGCGACGGCTAACGAAGGTTCGTGGATTGTCGAAGAAACTCCGAACTCATTTGGAGGGATGTCATATAGTGGTGCGAGTTGGGTTGACACGAACACTGCTTGGGTTCTCACGGACGGTGGATACAGAAATGGATGGCTTACTGGGTAAGATGTAATTTCACCATTTAACACGGTGATTCAGACCATCATTCACCTGCAGTCAAAAACGGCATTTCATAAGTTGGTATATAGTTTGGAAGCTGGTCAACTCGTACGCGCGCGTGCCAACTCGTACGCAACCAACTCGTACGCGTGCCAAGTCGTACGCCGACCAACTCGTACGCCGACCATACAATTGCTTTCATGATATGATTCCTTCTTTCTTCTTTTTTTGTTGTTATACAATGGAAAAACAAGTTATGAAATTCAGTTTTCTATCTGGTGTCAAAGTTCAAAATTCTAATCTCAAAAATGCCACTATTAAAGTTTTCAACAATCGGAAGATGTTTCCAACAATCGGAAAAAGTTTGGGGCGATCGCAAATTGTCTTACAACTATCATCTGATCAGAAGAGGATGTGATGATACATTTAATTCCCGACGACCGCGGAAGCCATCTGGGCATCGCGTGCCCACCGGGAATGGGTTTCCTTCCTCCGTGCGAATTCCATAAACTAGTCTCCTGCCTCTAAAACTTGTAAAAGGGTGGAGCTGGTCAGAGAAGGCCAGGGAAGAAGTATGTTCTTCAATTGGTTCATGATTGCAGTCTGCAGGGGAAAACAAATTAATATATCCCGTTAAAATGATTCCGTTAAAATAACGATGAATACGAGTTGGCACGCGTACGAGTTGGCACGCGTACGAGTTGGTGTGTGTACGAGTTTGCATGTGTACGAGTTGGCACGTGTACGAGTTGACCAACTTGCATACGAGTTGGCACGCGTACGAGTTGACCTGTATTCGTTTGCACATTATTTTCTTTTAAAAACACCCTAATTAATTTCCTACAGAAACGATACTATTTGGATAGAAACAAAATAGTTATTGGTATGAACACTTTGAGTATAGTTTGTTTTTCTTGTCAACTTATATACATGTTACAATGGCCTTTAATAGCTTTAAATATACACTTAGCATTTCCACTATATTTCTCTAAACATTGATCTCTTCCTAGCTGCCAAACAGTTCCGAATTTCTCCGATGCGCCTCCGACTTTCGCCGAGGCTACAGCGAACACCTCAACTATCCCGTCAGATAATGCCGTACTGCCTAACGCCTCTCAAGGCCCAGTGAACTCTTCACAACACCCGGTAATCACCAGGTATTCAAGCTTAGATACCGGGGAGGAAAACATGGAGACTTGGCGTCCTGCCGAAGAATCCCCGCCGCCATCTTACGACGAAGTTGTTGCTGTTACTCATAATGAATCGCATATTGAACCATTACCGTAATGTTGCATATATGAAACATTTTTATAAATTACTGTAACATCTAACGGCACTGCATATATAAAGAAGGGATGCATATCTAAAAAGGGAATGTTTGTAAAAAATGAGGATTGTTTAAAACCAGCTGTTAGTTTCCAGTTTTGTGCAAGGTTTGTGATGATAACCAATGAAGTAAATTTTGGGGGTTATTGCAAGTGATGCTGACAGCCGAAGTGTGACGTGTTTGCAATGGTAATTGGCTCTAAAAAATAATGGCCGTCGGAAAAGTACCATTGCAAAAGCACAGGGACACGATTCAGTGATTTTTAGTGTGGAGCCATTGCCTAAGCAACTAACAAAATATGACGTATCGGTAGTCTATGGGTCGTAAGTGATGAAGGCTCATACAGGGACAGACTCGTGGTCTTGTGAGGACGTGTGACGGACTTACAGTTAAGTGCTGCCAAAGACAGACTACTCTTAAAGTGTGACTTCTTTGCTAGTATAACTGGGTCTAAACATTTGCTGGTATTCTGAAACGTCTATTGCTAAGGCACAGGGAAACAATTCACATGCCCCGAACAGCGCCCTCTTTCTGCGAGTGTTTGTAAAGAAATGTTTAAAGTTGAAAAATACAACCTTTTATTCATGGGGCATCGAAACGAACAGTAGTGAGCAAGTTCGGGCGGGCAACCATAATTTATATATACGTCCGTGCGGGCGACATATAAGAACAAGTAGACTATAGTTAACTAGACTAACCTACCCCCGAGGCTTAATTCCTCTAGTCAGACTAGCTAGTCAAACCACGCAGCGTTCGAGTGACATCGATATCGACTATGGTTAGTCTAGTTAACTATAGTCTCCCGCCCAAACTTGCTCTCGATGTCACTCGAACGCTGCGTGGTTTGGGTTTGACCACTATAGCTAGTCTGACTAGAGGATCCAAGCCCCGGGGGTAGGTTAGTCTCGTTAACTATAGTCGCCCGCCCGAACTTGCTCAGTAATGTCTTTCTAAACAACTCTTCATATACAGCAAAAATTGTGCATAAAGTTATTTAGCATTTCAGATACAAGTCACAAACTCTTCCATGTTTGTCCTCCAGGAGAAAGAGAACTACATATATAAGCCACAGGAATCTTTCAGGTGATTGTATTTCTCTTCCTTTTTCTGGAGGACAAACATGATGGGAGAGCGACTTAAATGTAACGTGAAACCACTCAAGATTAGTGGTAACAGAACTACATGTGCGTATAATGATGTACGTGTGCTAAATATTGAGTCTGCTGCCACCAATCGGTAGATGTCTGCCAACACGTACAAGCATTAGGAATAACAAACTGTTCATACATTATTTGCGAATATGCTGCGTTGTTTTGAGCTACATTGACGGAAATATTTCTCCTTTAGATTTCCATATTTAAATGGTAGATATTGTGTAATTCTTTGTGGCATTTTGTTTTAATAAGTGCATTTTTCGGTCCAGACTTTTAATGTTTTTATGCTCGCGATGACAGTGGTAATGTTAATGTTTTGTAATCAGTTTTCTTACATGGGATCAATAAACTTATATTTGCCTTAAAGATTTTTAATAAAATTATATATGGAAATATCAGCCATAATATCATGCTACACATAAAAACAATGAGCAATTGCAATTTTTACTCCATCTTGGGTTCAATTCTTGGGTTTTATCCCAAGTCTTTTTTCAGTGTAATGTTAAATCCAACTTTAAATGTGGTTAGGTGAAATGACAATATGACAACATGAAAATGTTTTAAAATTAAAATTTTAAGAATTATCATGTTAAATATAATTATAATGAAATATAATTAAAACGAATTTAACATTTCAAACGATGTTAAGAATTGAATCATTAAAAGTGGTGATTCGACATCGTTTACGTGCGCGCACACATTTTTAAAACATTCACTTAAAGGGGCGTGTCCAGATCATGGGTTTTAGATATTGATATCATTTGTCATATTTTTGTAATTACCATTCTGAATTTGTGCGTTCTCAATCTTTACATATCGTAAAAAAACCCCCCAACTATTGTTTTGTTAACGTACTAATTTATCCGGTTCCATAAAGCAGTGAAATGTTCACTCCAACCTTTTTGGTTCCACCACCTCCAAATTGGATATTTTGGGGAGGTATTTTATATGATTCCTAGGTTAAAACGAAATAATAAATTTTTTTAATCTAAACACGCTAATTTGTAACACAAAAATTCATACACTTTTAAAGGTTTTCTAAAGCATCGACACATCTGTGTACATGTAGCTAAAATTTCTGCAGGTTAGCTTCCTAACATTCTTTTAAAATGTTATGCCCATATTCCAGGAACCCGGGGAAACAAATTTTCTTCTTGCAATTCATATATTAGACCTTTTATACAAATACAGTGAAGCGCACACAAGCTCAGTTTTTCGCTTGAGGCGACACTTCGTAGTGTCTAACCGCGCGGCGTTGTGGGAATTTTCCCCAATCGAGCCCACTGGCAGTTGTCAAATTTGCTTTGGATAAATGTACGTCGTCTCTCCTTTACATTTTAGTCAAAATATGTTTGTCTTGTCTTTTGGGCTTTTGTATCGCAGCGATGTCCTTGCACAGCACAGTGGAATAGCCTTTGGCTAAAACTGTCAAGTTATTATGTTCATGTCAAAAAGTAAGCCAATCCCCTTTTCATACGAGTGTTTTCTTCTTTGTGTTTTCATGAGCTTAACACCTAAAGCCAGTATCAGAAACGATTCAGCTGATATGTTCATTTTTACTTGGGGAAAGGACATGGGAGCTGTTCTTCATTTAAAGGCCAATTGTATCATTTGCACAGTGAAACATTTTATATAATTTCCTAGCCTTGTCCAAGGCTGCGATGTTGTCTTACCGTACTGGCGATGGCCAAGCCGCGGAGAAGGCATGAGCAACTTCCCGGCCAACCCGGCGGGGCGCGGTATAGTGTGCAAGCAGCGACACCTCGCGCCAAACAGTCGCCAGCAGCGAAAAGACTGGTTACCGGAATATCTTGGTCTAGAAACCAGACTACCTACACTAGGTTTGAGCCTCAGTTGGGTAGTCTGCTTCTAGACCAAGACATTCCGGTATTGCCTATTCGCTGCATGCAACCGCGCTGGGTTGACCGGGATTTCCTCGGGCCTTCCTCTGCGGCTTGGCCATCGCCGGCACGGTACAGACAACCTCACAGCTTTGGACGTCGGACAAGTCTAATAATTTCATAGACCAACGACACTACATATCTAAATATACTTGCAAATTAGCCACCACGGAGCAGCGAAATGTAAATTTTATCTGCACTTTGTGTGTAGCATTTCCATAATGGCTAGCGCCCTGAATTCTTCACTTTCAAACGGAGGTGTAGTTTAGAGTTTGGAAAGTCACATACTAAGCTGTCGTTGTTACGTGATGTAATTGTTAACACCTAGTGTTAACAATTATGCATTTATTCCAATTGAGGAACAAAAACTAACACTCACGGTGTTAAATTTAAACACCATACTTGGTATCTATACAAGACAACACCACTGGTGTTAATTTAACACCACAGTTTTTGCAGTGCAGTGGATACGCGTTTCTTTTTTATTGAGTATAATAGTGTTGTGTCATAGCGCGAATGAAAACTGGTGCCTATTTGAAATGATAAATTGAGCTTGCCTTCCAAAAACACACTGTCGTATTTTGTTTCATGCTTCCTTTAATACTAACATTCCAAATTATTCCAAAATAAACAGATTCGAGTCAATCTGATACCCTTTTGAGCAGTTATCCGAACCATTCTGCCGCCCGACTGACCGAGTCAGATGTGTTATTCCTGGAGTAATGTTTCAATCTTCAATCTGACACGGTTCTTATATACGTTTTCTAGCCCAATAGCACATTTTCCCCCCAACAATGTAGGGAAAAATTTCGACTAGGAATCAGCCGCACAGCGCAGATTGCAATCTAAAACTTGATACGGGCCTATTTTGCACTTTTCCGTGTGTATTAATACCCGGAGCGCGCCGCGCGTCCCCAACGGACGAAGTGTGGATGCTATCTGAAAGAAATGCGCAGAATTACTGACACGCTAAGCTGTCTTGGGTGGCAATATGTTATAAAATATTCCGCCAAAGTACCACCGATGGAACAGACGTACCGATCCACTTGGTGAGGTAACCATTATGTGTGTGTTACGTGTTAGTGTTAACAAATCTGTTAACAGACCTGTTATCTTAATCAGAGTTGTGACCTCAAAACAAACACCGTGTTATGTTAACAGGACGTGTTAGTGTTAGTGTTAGTGTTGAAAGTCGTGCGCAGAACCGCAAATTGCAGTGAGTGAGGTCGCAATTCTCTGTGTTACGTGTTAATGTTAGTATTAGTGTTAGTGTAACAGATGTGTTAACTCGGCGTCTCGGGAAATCGTGTTAGTGTTAGTGTAACATATCTGTTAACAGATCCGTTGACTAGGCGTCTTGGGGAAATGTCAAGGCGGTATAGAGGGTTCTGCACGACTTTCAACACTAACATATAATTGTGACCCCCGGTCCGTGTTACACGAGCTTAACCACTAAGTGATTGAAAATTTTTTCAGAATCTTCACGGAGCCAAACATTTCTCAATTGTGGGTAGAATGCAAGACCGAACACATTTATAAGTTAACAGAGTTAACTTAACAGATCTGTTACACTAACACGGTATGTAAAAGGAGCTGTTGAACTGACATGAGATGTAACACTAACACGTCCTAAACACCACGTTAAACATCGAGTTAACGTGGTGTCTGTTCTGAGGTCACAATTCTGATTAGGTTAACAGATCTGTTACACTAACACTAAAACGTAACACAGAATTGTGACTTCATCCTATGTACAGTGTAGAGAATTAACATGGTGTTAACACTGTATAGGTAAAGTAATAGTTTGGTGTTAGATTCACAGAGAATTATATAATAACAGGGATATCCTCTTAAAGGTCATTACATCATTTGCAGCGATTCAAGAATTTTACTGAATGAATTGACAAGAAAAAAGGACTAAAAGTGTTCATGGCAATGGTAACAAACACCACATTATTTTTTCCCGTGTGAAATGCTATCTTTGTGGGAGAAATTACCATTTTACCATTCATTCAACACAAAAACCATGCATGGATTTTAAATGTTTTCTGAAGTATCACTGCATCGTGTAAAAAAAAATTCCTACTTTTGATCTTAAAAAACCTTGTCATTTTTCAACGGATTTAAACAAAAATTTCACATCATGTAAACGAGGCCTGACAAATTGTATTGAGTGCAGTTTCATTACCTTTTACCAAGAGGGTAAGATTTAAAAGCCATACGAAAAAAAAGTAAATTTCAGAATTCGCCACTTTCGACTGGCCTCCTTCAATGTCACTACATCGCTAGACAGTGGTTGAATGTGTGTGCTGCAGCCACAAGCTTCTGAAGAAATACAGGATCATCCCTAATGTTATTGCAAACCGGCATCTTGATCGTTTCGCGCAACTGAACAAGAGGTGCAAAGGGACCTCAGACATACACAATTTCCTTGACAATGGCGGATGCCAAGTCGAAAGTGGCAAATTCTGAAAGTTGGGTTTTTTTTCATATGGCTTTTAAAGGCAGTAGCCGGCCTATACATCATTGGTAATCTCGAAAATCAGAAATGTTCACAGATTTACGCCTAACTTACACAACATAAACATGATGACCGTATAGGAAACTTCCCCTAAAATGGTTTTGTCTGAAGTGCTATAGTCTTTGAGAAATGAGTAAAACAATTAGTTTTCGTCTCATGAGACGAAAATTCAATTCGCCCCAAAACCATTTCGCCTAAGTGGCATTTCGCCCCAAACCACTTCGCCCGAGTGCTATTTCGCCTAAAATGTCTTCGTCCAAACACTACATCGCCCAAATGCCACTTCGCCCCAAAACCACTTCGTGCACAGGTCGTGGTTCAGGGCGAAATGGTTCAGGGCGAAGTGGTTTTGGGGCGAAAGGACTGCAAACCCTTTTTTGACTGTTTTCTCAAAAGTTAGAGCTGGTTTTTGCTCAGGTTGGTTTTAATCATGCATATCTTCAATCACACAGGGGGATAAAACTATTTCTAACAATTTACCAATAATGTGTACTATCTTTAAATCTCACCCTCTTGGACAAAACAGACGCAACTCACTCAAACAAATTTGTCAGGCCTTGTTTTACATGATCTGAAATTTTGGCTTAAATCCGTTGGAAAATGACAAAGTTATTTCAGATCAAAAGTATAGGACATGTATTTCTTGACACGTCTACTAGTATTTAACAGAAAGTTCCACAAGGCAGTTTATCAACATATATTCTTATGTAATGCAGCTGTGGTTTCTGCAATTCTTAAAAAAAATCATCTGCAAATAAGAGACATGCGTCACTCGAAAAAAAAACACATTAAATTTGCTAATGGCATAGTGGGACATCGATACAAAATTATTGCGCGTTAGGTGTGCTTCATTTGCGGCAGGTGGCGCAAGTCTGCCATGAAAATGAAAAACAACTAATAAGAAGCCCCAAATAAACCGCCACATGGCCATCCCTTATAAAGCCCGTGTGTACAGCATTTGCAATGTCCCAAGTTTTATTCAAGCATTTGACCAGAAAAAACGTTACTCAAATAGAAGATAGATGTGGTTTGAACTGCCCAATGCAATGATTCCACCTGAGATGACATCTTTCCATTATGGCATGACCTTTTTTGGAAATATGTCAATAAAATATACCCCAAAAATAATAATATATTACAGAAAATGTCACTTCAGTTATTCCTGCATTATTGTTTGTCACATACTTATCATAAGTAAGCCAGACAAAACTCACTCATTTATTAATATGATTCAAAATACTCTAAAAATTACAAGGGTATGAATAATTTTGTGCACAACTACACCAGATGTTACTGGTTCTACACTAAATCCAGTGAACTGTTTTCCTGCGATTTAGCAAATTTAGCAATGGACGTTTGTGATTACCAGTGAATGTTTAGACCTAATTACCATAAAACAACTGACGTCACACTTTGGACGTTTTTGCAATTAGCAATTGCGTGCTTCACGTAAATAGATTACTATTGTAGGAAACTACAATATTTTAAGCCCTCGCTGTTTATCCAACATGGCTACTCCGTGCATGAAACAAAAATCTCTAGTTCCCCTGTGGCCATGCATGGCTCATGCCGAAAACACTCGAAATCGATTTTAACGCCAAAGGCTGCGGAAACAAATGAACCCATTAGCTCTATGCAACACGAACCGATCATATAGTCAATGCAATACACACGAGACGCGATTATCAGATCATATTCAGACCGAAGCTATTTTCAGGTTAAAGATAGTGGGCCTATAGGCCTACATGATTGGTAAACTGTTACAAATAGTTTTATCCCCCTGTGTGATTGAAAATATGCATGATTAAAACCAACCTGAGCAAAAAACAGCTCCGTGCTTCGTCTAACTTTTGAGAAAACAGTCAAAAAGGGTTTGCAGTCATTTCGCCCCAAAACCACTTCGCCCTGAACCATTTCGCCCTGAACCACGGCCTGTGCACGAAGTGATTTTGGGGCGAAGTGGCATTTGGGCGATGTAGTGTTTAGACGAAGTAATTTGGGGCGAAATGACAATCGGGCGAAGTGGTTTGGGGCGAAATGGCACTTGGGCGAAATGGTTTTGGGGCGAATTGAATTTTCGTCTCACGAGACGAAAACTAATTGTTTTACTCATTTCTCAAAGACTATAGCACTTCAGACAAAACAATTTCAGGGGAAGTTTTCTACGGTCATCATGTTTATATTGTGTAAGTTGGGCGTAAAACTGTGAACATTTCTGATTTTCGAGTTACTAATGATGTATACTGCCTTTAAGTTACAACAAACAAAATGCTAATTTGAAAGGCGTGAGACTACTGGTTTGTTCCTATATAGCCTCGTTTTTGCATCGAGGAAAGTAAGCCCTATAGTAGTACGTCTGCCACCTTCCAACTTAAAAAATAGAATTGTACAGAACTGATTTTGGAAACAGTTGAAAATTGGTTTCACGCCAAAGCGGTGTATATAAGTTTGCTTTGAGTGATGGGCCTTTTTCCATTTGAGTGATGGGCTCCTTCTCCATTCCGCCATCTTGAAGCCGCATACCAAACTTCGGCTCGGCTTCAGGCTTCATTTTGAGGCTTCGTTTTGGCCCAAATGAGGCTCAAAAACGAAGTCAACTAAAGAGGTGACTTCGGCCGGCTTCGTGACGTCATGAACTGGAAAATCACGTGACAGCAACAAAAACGTTGTGAACTTTTGCAGGTTTGCTAAACTTTGCCGCCGACAAAACTCGTCTGCTAGCGCTTTAAAAAAGCCGGTGAAAAAGAGTGGTAGGCCTACTAGGCCCGACTACTGTTCCAAACGGTTTTTGGTTTGGCTTCGCTAAAGTGAAGCCGGAGGCGGTTGGAGCCGGGGCCGCATGAAGCCGGAGCCTGGAGCCTGAAGACGGAGTCGAGATTTGGAAAACGTATATCTACCACTATGTTGGCCTATGAGCCAAATGTCTAAATATAATACAGTATATTAGGTTTATCTGCGTTTTTAATAAATGGGATTTTAAGATTGTTTACAGTGGACCCCGAATCGGTACGGTAGGTGAAACTGTTAATTTTGACGTGGTGTCAAAATGGTACCGAAAAAATGTCGCTGTCCGTGGTTAAGCTGCTAAACGAGGTCTCCGGAAGTAGGGTTCTCTCCATATAGGGGGGAGGGGGCGACTGGGGGGGAAGGGGGGGTTGGACGTGTCTGTGGGAGGGCGGCCGTGTAATATCAACAAATGTCGCAAGTCCATGCGAGCGCCGGCGTCGCTCAGGGGGAGGGGGTGGGGGGATGGTGCCCTTTTAACCCCCACCCCACATTTCTTTTTCAATTTTGTACATACATGTATTACATTCACACACCGTACTTTACACCAGAGAAACAGCACTTTATACAGTTTTCTTTGGAAAAAATTATAAATGAAACATAACAGCGACTTTTCTTGGGTGAGGGGTGAGGGGGGGGGGGGGGCGCACACCCTTTCCCCCTCCCCCCTGTTGTCACATCATTTAAATATAACAACCTGCTCTCTGTCATGTCCGCCCGTGCAAAGGGTCTATAGAGTTCAATAACCCACACCTGGATGACGTTTGGAATCTTTCTTGCTGTGCAACCGCGCATGATCGAAATATCCCCGAGGATCTAGGAGAGAACTGCAAATTAATTTCGGCGTTTATACAGACAAATTACTGCCGCCCAAAGCCCCTAGCATGCTGCACTTAAACTTTAAAGTTGTACTGTCCGATTTTAGGTCGATTTGAGCGTAATTTATTTTAAAAGTTACAGAGACACGTATAAGCTTTCTAAATTCGTTCGCTTGTGTAAATTAATTTTATAATTTTTTAAACACGGACAGTGCAACTCTAAGATAAATTTCACCCTGAGATACTTGGTTTTGTACCAACAAACTTTCTTGAATTTTTAGGATGTCTCTGTTAATTAAAATAGAAACTGAGATTTAAATAGCCACACTGCTGCTGCTTTTGTACGATCCCCTAAAGGGATCTTGTTGCTAAGATTAGCCGACTGAAGTCGTTTCCCTGCCACCTATATGAGGTTCTTCAGTTCGGCCACGAAGTGCGAGAGAACAGGAAGAAATTCTCAGTTTTAGAGGTGCAGGGAGGAAAACCCCACACACCAACGTGTGGGGAAACCCACTGAATCAAGCAGGGACTGAGAACCCAATCCACACAACATGACCCGGACGGCCGGGTGGAAGGCGAGGAAAGAACCGCTACGTACGCCAACCTGATTCCCACATTAGCCACACTATAAAATGTGAATACACCCCATGCACCTGTGCACTGACACATGTTTCTCCCAAAATCATGAACACATGAAGCAGCTAACTGCTTATGGATGAGGTACCTGCTGTGTTTATGACCAACACCTTAAATAGCTCAAGTAGCTTAAACAACAGACTGTACCTCGTGTACATCAGATGATGAAGTAGTGGACAGAGCGTGCTGGGCAGCATCTGTATAGCACCTTGGGCCGATTTCATGGTGCTGTTTAGCACATAATTTCTTTGCTTTATAAAATGTGTTACAAGCCAAAATTGTATGTCAAAATTTGTTTTTAGACAGTAGCAAAAAATTACTAAATACACATCACATACAATTTTGGCTGGCAACCCATTTTTGCAATATAAAGCAAATAAAATATGTGCTAAGCAAATTTGTGTTTCCATGTAAGCTGTGATCAGAGGCGGATCCAGGGGGGGGGGGGGGGGGGGGGGGCGCACGCCCACCCCCCCCCCCCCCCCCTTCCCCCCCCCACCCCCCAAAAAAACCCACACTTTTCTGCTTTAAAGTGGTTAAATATTGCCCCAGATCGCACCACAGAGCATCTATAATCCATCTAGAAGCCGTTAGGGCTTCGCGCTATGCGCTCGCTATTTCATTGTCATCAGCATTTCATGCTTAAAAATGTCACGCCCCCCCCCCCCCCCCCTTTTTAAAATCCTGGATCCGCCCCTGGTGATTATATCACAAAAGGCACATGAAATACTCGATGACACTCGCCTCAATTACATGAGGCGTATGTTGTATAGCCGCGACACCTCATGTGCATGAGCTTGGTAGAATCATGCGCTTGATGTAGAGTCACCTTTTACAGTGCAGTAAGTTTCGAGAACGAAAATGTGGTCCCTGAAACTATGATATAATGATAATAATGATAATATGGACTTATACAGCGCGCATTTATCAAGGGAAACCCCGATCAAGGTGCCTACACTATCATTACCTCTGATTAGGGCTCCATTAAATCACTTCATTTACTATCTCAGCTCCCCAGGCAGGGAGTATACAGCCCCGGTTGCCTATATCAGGCGCTCAATGGCTAATCAAACACATCAACATTCGCTACCCTGTCAGGTACCCATTTTACCCTGCTCATACATACAAGCACCGTGGATGGGGCCGGACCATATGGCCAAACTATACTTTTTGAAGGAATATTTTGTATGAGTCATTAGACTTTTGGACCATTATTTCAAATCTTGTATAAAATTTCGGGTTCGCTTTTTATTTTACAGCCCAAAAATTTAAAATTAGATAGAATATATCTTTAAGTTTGGCCCGGCATGCACTAGCGCGGTGTTTATACACAAATCTGACGCACTAAAATTTACACAATTTTACGCATGAGATGGACGTTCACCAATCGACCGCGAAATTAGAATGACATACTGTACTACTACCGTACATGTACTACTATCAGCAGTAACAAAATGCATACGACAGTGTGATTCTCGTAATGCGTAAAAGGTTTTTAAAATAAGGCAATTTAGCCTTATTATGCGTGTTGTTTCTATAGGCTTGGACGACTCTAGCTTTTTCGGAGTCGACTCCGATTCCAAAAAGAGAATCGCGATTCCATTTTTCACATGAATGTGTGAGCATGTTTAAAGGCAGTAGCCTATACACATTATTGGTAATCTCGAAAATCAGAAATGTTCACAGATTTACGCCTAACTTACACAATATAAACACGACGACCGTAGAAAACGTACCCTGAAATGGTTTTGTCTGAAGTGCTATAGTCTTTGAGAAATGAGTAAAACAATTAGTTTTCGTCTCATGAGACGAAAATTCAATTCGCCCCAAAACCATTTCGCCCAAGTGCCATCTCGCCCCAAACCACTTCGTCTAAGTGCCATTTTGGGGCGAAATGACTGCAAACCCTTTTTTGACTGTTTTCTCAAAAGTTAGACGAAGTACGGAGCTGGTTTTTGCTCAGGTTGGTTTTAATCATGCATATCTTCAATCACACAGGGGGATAAAACTATTTGTAACAGTTTACCAATCATGTAGTGCCTATACTATCTTTAATGTTTAACGCCAAAACAAAGGGCCTGGCTAACTTGCGGTGAATAAAGTCTAGATCGATTAGGCATAACACAGATTAGATTCGAATCTAACCATCATAAAATACATCCCTAAAATACTATCCACGGGAAAAAAACAGGAAATTTCCAATGTCCAATTTTGATGTGGAAGCAAAAAAAAAGGTTTGTGTAATCACTGCACTGCTTTATGTAGGGCCTAACCGGATAAATTAGTTTATAAAACATCTGGTTTTGTTTTTTTACACAAGATATGTGTATGTTTAAATTTGGTAAATTTGAATTGCAGTTTTAGGAGACAAAATTCCGCCGACAACGGCAAAAATTTATACAAAAATTCTACTTTTTCTGAACGTGAAAGAACCCCGTACACTTTTTACACAATAGTCAGGACTACATGTCAGTTTAATTACAGTCGAAAAAGTACGCCATATAACTTGCGAGTCCTGTATACGAGCTCAATCTTCCGAGGGGGAAACTCCTGGGAGATGTTCGCCTCTCCACGGACACACCTCTGAAAATCTTCTGTTTCTTTCATTTCCCGTGTTATATTGACATCTTTGCCACCTCCCATAGCTAAGTCGGCAACAAGTGTCGAGCCCTTTATTAATTCAACCCACGTATAGAATTCCTGCCAAGCGCCCTAGAATTCCGTCAATAATGTACACACGTACTCCGCCCCCAGGATGCGCTGAAGGTGTGCGTGCACGCAATGAGATAAACCTATACCTGTTTCAGTTGAGCTGAGATGAGCGATAGATCACAGTGTGCGTACATACGCACTTGGAAAGAGTAGCCGTTATATCGTTGTGTTCAACATTCAAGATTTGTGCATTTTGGACAATGGTTTGGCGAGACACAAGTATCTATTGATGTTTTCATTATATACATAGTTGCCTTTCTTTCTCTCTGTGCATGCTCTGTGTTAGCCAGCTGGCCGATTTCTTCATATTTCTCGCGCCGATGTTTATTGACTGTGCTATACACGAGCCGTGTTTTCGACAGGCATTTTGGTTTCAAGCCAACTGACGGATTTTTCAAGCCCTTTTCAACCATGGATGATACTTCGTTAGCCGAATGATGGAATTTAGTGCAGGCATTGTCTCGTCTTATTTCATCGCATGATGGTTACATGTAAGTAAAATTTGATGTTAAAAACATAACATGTTAGAAACCTAAAATTAGAAGATAATTATTGTTCACTTTTAGCCCTGCGGGGGCGGGGTGGGTGGACAGCAGGGATGTAGTCGAGTCCATCACTAGTGATCACAAGTCCGATAAAACCACAAGTCCCTGACAAGTCCGTCACAAGTACAGTAACAAGAAACAAAGGATGAACATGCACAAAAGAATGCCTTTGTTGGAGTTCATTTGAATAGCTTGTGACTTGAATTAAGACCCAGAGACTTGTGGTGGACTTGTGAAGGCTTGTGATATGGACTTGTGATGGACTCGACTACAACCCTGTTTTACAGTGCCTAAAATGTCTATCTTCCGCATACACGCACTTACGAAACGTGCCCGAACGCGGACATAATCTTTCTCCTCTAAACGGTTTCACGTTTGCAATTCTGAACAATAAACCTGTCAATTTCTTGACATGTTTATTGAAGAACAAAACTGATTGTGAGGTACAGACAAATTTCAAATTAGTTTTGGCAGCCTCTTTTAATACTGACCCATTGTATTATACGTATCGCGTCTTTTCATTTGCAAAATTCACCACAAATGGAAGCACTGAGACCCCCTTTTCCGACGACAATTGAAATTCCTGGTCGTGATTATACCCGTGTCCTTGAGCAAGAACTTGACCACAAATGCTTCATCCTTCGGAGGGGATGCAAAGTCGTTGGTCCGGTGTGTTGTATAACGCATTTAAAAGATCCCTGGAAACTCTTTCGTTAAAAGTAAGGGGATTATACCCGGTGCTTCTGACCGTCGGCTGCCGCTGGCACCACCCACCTATAATTATCTCTTAATTTCCATAAATCATTAAAAAGCTAGTAAACGCTTAGAAGCGCCTGTAAATACTACTAAAGTGAAAACGTTTTCCTTCGTGTGTTGTTAAGGCTGTTTCCGTGTGCTTTAACAATGGGCGTTTCAGATTACCAGCGAATGTTAAGACCCAATTAATACTACATCGTAAATGGGAGCATTTTTAAACATTTGCGAAAAAACAATTCATACAAATGTTAATTTCCACACCTATTATGTTTTCTACAAGCTATAGCTGACGCGGATATGGGAATTCCGCGCCTATTGTGGAAAGAGATCATTTCAACATGCGTTTTTGTGTACGCGGATGCATGATGTGCAAGTCAAAAAACGATATAGGCCATATTAAAAATAAAAATAAAAATTCGTGTTTCTTTTATTTACCTATGTAGTTTGTACCAACTTCCTTCCTAACAATTACGAGGTCAGTTGTGTGGAAAGAGGGCAGGGCAGGGTGTTTTTTTTAGGAAGGTGGGTATGAACAATCAAATCACAAAGGTACCATTTTATACGGGAACAAATCATGTGGTGTTTGTTACCATTGGGAGCGCGTGTGGTCTAGTGGGTATGAAGCGGGACTCCCAATCAGAGGTTGTGGGTTCATGCCCCACTATGACCAACGTGTCTGTGTCCCTGGGCAAGGCACTTAATCCCAGTTGCCTCGTCAACCCAAGCGATATTTGGTAAGCTGTTAGGGGGAATGCCACAATCTAACTGCTGATAGGATTGAGCGTCTGGCCAGCAGAAGCGAAGTGGTGGCAGCAGTAATAATGGCAACAGCGCCAGGAGCACCCTGTATAGGGTGGACATGTGCGCTATATAAGAATCCACTATTATTATTATTGTAATCAACACCTTTATCGGGTTTTTCTTGTCAACTCGTGAAGCAAAATTTTGGGTTAACTGCAAATGATGTATTGAGCTTTAAATGAAAAAAAATTGCTCCACAAGATGGCAGCTATTCGATACGGTCTATAGGTTTTTGTGGTCTCAAGCGGTGTCCGGATATAGAAATGTTTCTGAGAAATCAATTCAGAATCCTGCTCTCAAACTACAAATATAGATCCATATGCATAAAGCCGGTCTCCCACTGTGTGATTTTGGCTACGAATATCCCGTAAGATTTGTTGAGATTTGATTTTGAGAATGTCTGTATAGTCCAGAGACAGTCTGTAAACATTCTCAAATAATTTCAACAAATCCTACTTATATTCGTGGAAAATTGCAGTGGGAGGCCAGCTTCATATAGGCCTACATGTAATTCTATAAGGTATAAACAGTAATTTTAACCTGCTTATAAATATAAAATGCACCGGTGAGCAGTCAAAAACTATGTTCGTGGAAGCACTCGCGTCGACTTTGTCCCATAGGCATATACTGAATAGTATCCGCATAATATACACATCTGTATCCTGGCCAAAAAATTGTTCATAATCGCATACACATATTATTTGAATATAATTTTATGAAAGAAATCCCATGAAATGTTTGGCTGTAAATTTACGTTCCTGTACAATAATATAACCCCTGTAATGTTCAGTTTCATTTAACGGGAAGAATGATTTATCAGACAAGGTGTATGGCCGCGTTTTCACATAAGGGTGCACCCCACTAAACCGGGCCCCATAGAAACCTATGCTATATAAATTCCCAATATTACAAAAATCATTTAAAAATACTTAAACGTCTTACAGCGCCTCGGGACAAAAAGCAAACAACCCCTTGAAGTCTTATCTTTTCAACTCTCTTCATTTTTATGAGGGTAGTCCATCAATTTTATTCATTAATTTCCACTTGAAATAAAGCCACCCCTGCGGGAGTGAAAATTCAGTTGCCAGATAAGCGTGCATTTTTTAAAAGAAACATCCCATATGCTGCTGAGCAATACAAGAGCCACTTTCACGAGTCGGATTATCAAAAATGCTACCGCGGTTAAAAGAGAGAAAACTGAAAATCACGATGATGGGCAATTTGTACACAGACAACACCCATATTCAGCTCTCAATACTCTCGAGGGCGTATATACAGAATATTGATGAGGCCCCAGCACCGATCTCTGTCTATTTAATGAGGTGTACACTTGAAGACAGATGACTGGGAAAAAAACATTTTAAACCAGGAACGACAGCATTACATAACTAAAGAATAATGTTGATAAACTGCCTTGTAGAGATTGTAGCCACATAGATGCAGTAATACTTCAGATAACCATAATAATCCACGCATTTGTGTTGAATGAATGGTAAAAAATATCTACAGATGGTTTGTTTAAGCACTTCAGTTGGCCATTTTTCCCACAAAGGTAGGCCCCTCCTACACCATTTTACACGGGAAAAACCATGTTTGTTATACCATTGCCATCAATATGTAGTCTTTGGGTAACTGCAAATGATGTATTGGGCTTTATAATACAATATCCCGGCAAGGGATGCTCAGGTATACTGAAATAAACACTCAGTAAATGTTTGTTGGATTGGCAGAATTTCAAAGCTGTGGGCGTAAAATTACTGCATTGAAGACTTGTTAAAATACATTTTGCTTTCTAGAATGATTACAGTCTTATGAATTATATTTTGTGCAGCGCAGATATTTTTTTTAGTCACGCAAAATGAGTATTTCAAGAGAAGTTTGTGTAACCAAATTTGAAAATCTCAACGGGATTCAATCAATACAAAATAACAGCGAACTCTCTTGGTGCTAAAACTGCATAAATATTTACAACATGTGTGTTTTCCGCCCGGACAAAATAACAAACATGTGCTGCAGGCATACATTACTGGTTGTCAGAGGAACTAAGCTTGTTTTTCAGGGTCTCAAAATGCATTTTTCTAAAACCGTGCCTTTTTCGATGCATACGAAAGCCCTGAGGGGACATCTTTTATCGCAAATATTTGCAGAAATGTTTGCGATTGAAGATGTCCCTCCCGGGACTCCGTGCATGTACTATTTGAGAACATATACAGGGGGCAAATTTCATGGCGCTGTGTTGTCACAAACCAACAGAAATTTACGCCTTACAAAATCATTTCGTGTTAATATTCACCTATAAATAGGATTACCATTTGCTAGGTCATAATTCTGTGTGTTACGTGTTAGTGTTATAGATCCGTTAACTCGTTATTAATCTGGACCACTAACTGAATGGTAACACCATGTTAACGGATCTGCTTACACACTGTTAACATGGTTTAATGCTCTGTTAACGAATCTGTTAACTCGACATATGCTTTGCACGACTTTCAACACTAACACTATACACGGAATTGTGACCGGCGGTCCGTGTTACACAAGGTTAACCACTAAGTGTTTGAACTTTGCAAAATCTTCATGGAGCCAAAAATGTGTCTCAATTTCACTTAACACATGTAGACGTTGTATTGAAACTGAACCTCAATTTTTTGAGAATAATCACGAAAATTTAAAAGTTGATCAAAATGTACACTATCCACTTTGTTCAGATCTGTTAACAAATCTGTTAACATATATCTGTTACACTAACATGATATATAACGGAAGCTGTTGAAGAGGTGGAAAGGTAACATGTTCTAAACATCATGTTGACATCGAGTTAACGCGGAGTTTGTTCCGAGGTAGGAATTCCGATTAAGTTAACAAGTCTGTTAAAATATCGGTTACACTAACACTTGCGCGTAAAACACAACATTGTGACCTCATCTACCGTTATTGCAAGTCTAGCCTCGCTGTTTACTAGCCAACACGGTGATTCCGTACAAAGATGGAACAAATAAGCTGTGACCTTGTAACTGCATGCGTCCAAATGAAACGCAGTACAAGAAAGTCTGGGACTGGGTTCTGTTTAGCATTCGATTTAAACCGGTTGACTGAGTCCGGCACTTTTGATTTCGTGCCAAACCTCACTTAAATTCATGCCCTTGACCATACGAGGTTTAAAGCCCCATTACGTCATTTGTAGTGACCCAAAATTTTACTTCATAGGTTGACAAGAAAAACCCGACTAAAAGTGTAACAAACACCACGTGATTCTCCCCCCCCCCCCCCCGTAAAATGATACCTTTGTGGGAGAAATTGCCAACTGAAGGTGCTTAAAAAAATTCGTTTGCAATTTTTTTTCCCACAATGTTTTACGATTTTTATTTTTACAATTCATTCAACACAAAAAAACATGCATGATTTTGATAGTTTTCTGAGCCATCTATGCGGCTGAAATGTGTATCCAAGGCAGTTTACCAACATTATTCTTTTGTTATGTAATACTAGAATTTGTAAAAAAAAATTTCTACAAATGATACAATGACCTTTAAATGACAGCGCCTGCTATCGGGCGAGGAGACAGGTGTGTTTGCATCGATTGGCTCTTCAGTGCGGTCTAAATCACTGTTATTGATGAGCGTTGACTTGTCAGCAAATAGACGTGCCGTGCATGCTGTCCACGCTATAGTAAGACCGTGGGCTGGTTGAACTACACAGTGGAGGTTTAGATGCATGACACGGCAACGCGAATAAGAACGTGAAATGCTTGCCGCATGCACTTGCAATTTCTAAAAATTGTATTCAACTATTGAGGAATTTCAAATTGTCATCAAAAACGAAGGTCTCTGTGCTTTCTTTTGTGATAAAATTTGCAAATGAAAAGACGTGTGACGTAATACAATGGCTCAACATCTGTAACGAGGCTGCCAGTGTCAATTTGAAAAATGTCAAGTTGTCCAAAGAACAAAATAGTTACTGAAATGGTAGATAAAAGATGGTTCCCACTGTCCAATGCAGTGAGTCTGCCTGAGGTGACATCTTTTTATAAGAAAACGAAACTAAAGATGAATTTATGCGTGACTGTATACACATGCACGCATTTTTTTTACAAGGGCGCTCTCGATCATGTGAACGAAACGAGGCCGCCTTATTATGGGTACTTTTCCCATGATACCAGTATCTATCTTAGGCACACAAAATTGTCTGTCTCTGGTCAGACCGAAGTTCCGGAATTGATGCGGCGATGCGGTTGGTTTTTTTGTTTCCCTCCCTCTTCAGCTTGGGTTGTACAGACCAGATGTTTTTTTACTATTTTGCTTTTTAGTAAACTTACAGAGCCGTCACATGACACAACACCAAACGGTCCGAAAGTTTTGACTCCACAAACAATGGACGCGGAAATAAGTGGAATATTTCAGTGTTCAGTTCAGCTCAGACACGCTCTAATTCACAATCACAGTTCCTTCATTGTCCTTGTTGTGTCGCGTGGGAACTAGCCGCCATTGAGCAAGTTCGATCAAGCGAGTCCCTCGAACAACGGAAATGACCCCTTGTTCAGGGGACTATCTATGTTGTTCGAGGAAATCTAGTCGACTATAGTCGCTTGATCGAAGCTGTTGATCAGCTGATTAAACAACCTCATACTCACTATCATTTGTTTTCATTCGCTATCAGCATCGTCCGAATCTATTGCCCCGAGTATAAGGTCGAGCTGCCCGGGAAAATACATATAGACACTATATGAGCAATTAACAATGGAAATTGAGCACAAGCCATTGTTATTAACAAAAGTGTGTGCCCAATAATTGTTAGTTGTTCATAGTGAGACTTATTCCTATTCTCTAATGTGAGGCGGTGCGGCAATAGCGAGCGCTGTTTTAGCTGCCGCAGGGGGTGGAGGGGGGAGTGGCAGGGAAAGGATTGACGCGCATGCTTGAAATCGACGCCTTATAGATTATACTGGATTAAAAAATGTTACAAACGGCGTTATCGTCGTGTGCTATTGAGGATGTGTATGATAAGTCAGCTCAGTACCTAATCTGCGTTCCGAGAAAACAATAACAAACTGTGTCCATACATCATTATAAAAAACATTTCTCCGTGAGAAAAATATTACGGCTAAAATGTGCACTATACTAGGCCTATAACCCTAAATTTTCCTCTTACTAAACCGGCAGATCGCACACCATTTAAAAGTGTAGATCGCTCTCTTTCATTTTGATACAATTTCTCATTTCATTGCATCCTCTTGGACCTGGACGAAACTGAGCCGGAGCAGTCTTGAAAGTGATTCTAAAGTGATTGCTTGATCAGTGTCTTGTTTATACCCACAAGTTTACTGTATTCAACAAACTTCTGATCTGATCAAAAATTGACATTTTAAGATATTTTTTTTAGGGGTGGGGGCGTGTACAGTACACCAAACTAACTGCTCTAATAATGTGGTTTCATTTGAAAAAATAGACATCGGCAGATGAACAAACATTGCGCGGCCCGGCCGTGTTGACATGGAATAATGAGGTTCGGTTCGCGTATAATAACCGGCTATGAGGACTCGTGAAGCCGCCTGAATTGAAAAATATTTTCATATTTTCCCCGCGGACGCCAGGTGGAAAGTTCATGTTTGCTCTGTCGCGTCTAGTTATTGTAAAGTTAATAACCTCAGACTGTTATTTCTCAAAATGTCATCACTCCGAGGTAAGTTGACTCCGAGAACGTGCGGGACTCCGCAAGACTCGTCGACTTCCGGAGACCTCGTATAGCAGCTTAACCACGGGCAGCGCCCGTTTTTCGGTACCATTTTGACACCACGTCAAAATTAGCAGTTTTACCTACCGATTTGGGGTCCACTGTAAATATTCTTAAGATCCCATTTATTACTTGTGAGAAAGGTTAATTGAGCAAACAGTGCATATAATTTTTAATCTGACATTTTATTATCCGTCTCTGAGATAAACCGGTAACCCTACACGTAATATATAAATCACACAGCCATGATAGCGCGTCGCATGGTAGTCCGCAAGTGGCGCGAAAATGTTGGCGCAGTGTACACAGTTGGCGCGAATTCGGTGCATTATGGCCGTTTTCAAAAGTTCTTGATTCTGGATGAGATTTGACGAATGTCAAGCTTAAGATGACCTGCGCGGCAATAAAGGTGTAACTGTATATCTCTGATTTGCATCGCGTTCACCTGTTGCCCCGGGTCTGTTTTCATCCCGCGATTAATTTTCTCTTGTCCGTCTCCTATGGCCTGCAGTTCCTCGGAGACACTTGCTTTAAGACCGGCTCAAGTGCGATAAGGTTTTTTGTTGATTCCCAAAAGAAGCCAAAGTGTGGGAAGATTTAGCGCTCATCTTACACGCGCGCGTGACTTTCGTTAATTTCTTTTCGTGGATTTGTTTCCCGCCAAAAGTGTAAGGAAATCTGACAAAAGCCTTGTGTGTGTGTCTAGCACGGGATTATGGTGTTTGGTTGGATGGATAGCAAAGGGTATTTTTTTCCTTCTCTTTTTTCTGACTTATACACAGGTTGGTTTTTATCATATCTACACATCCTCAACCACGCATGGAGATAACGCCATTTGTAACAGTTTTCCAATCATGTAATCTATCGGTAAGATGTTTAAATAAACACTGCCGCGGAAATGCCGTCCCGCACATGATTTCGTCGCGAAGAACTGTTGTGCAGTAACATCTGTAAAAAAATACCACTAAGCTATATAGCATTTCTCGAAAAAAAATATATTGAAAAGATAAATTAGACAATAATAACTCAACTCCGCATGAGCGAGTTAAGACTGTTTGCACAGACTTGGCTTGGCGAGCTTATACATTTTCGCCCAAAGACCGTTTAAGCATGACTTCTCGCCACATAAAACTTGCCATTGAACTGCGGTTTTGATGCACGAACACGAATTGTCGTTGAGGTACGTGCATCTTGCTCAAAATCGCTATCAAATCAGTGAGGCCGTATACAAATTTCTTCGCGATTCGAGCGAGCACGCAAATCGCTCCAGATAACTGAAATTTAGCAATTTGTTTTGGAAGGTTCTGATCTCTGTGCAAATATCAGCCTCTTCTTCTGGACTTGCTTGTCAAATTTGATTACGTGCCTTTACCCCGGACAGAGCCGTAACATTTTATTGATATTCGCTCGCCAGAAACAGTGCTGTGTGCTGTGAACACACAGTACACCTGAATCCTGGGGAAAGTGTTTTTAAAAAATCATTTCAAAAAGTACATTTATAAAGGTAATTTGGGGTCTTTCCTTGAAGCCGAGACGTCTATAGACATGAGTCTCGGGTAATCTCAACAAATCTTACCCAAACTTGGGAATTTTGATTACAAAATCGCACAGTGGGATGAGATACCGTGGTGTAATGAAATGAACATTTTGTTGAGTGTGGTGTGCCCCGCAAGTTATTCTCGACGGTCATTTGTTTGGTAAATATAATAACGCATAAAACGGTCGTACAAGAACTTCACTTAACGCTAAAATCGTTATGCGACTGGTTTTTTTTTAGAAACTCGATCCCAAAACGCAGTGCAACAGAAATGCGTTGTGGCCCATCTTTAAGCCGCCTTTGGGTCGACCTGTGCGAATCTCTTGTGCCGCAACTGAACACTCGGCATCAAGCAAAAAAGTAGGCTGAAAGGGGCGTTCACACTATCGCGGAAAAATGGCTTGTACAGAAAATGGTTTACCGTTTGTGCGGCCTGTCGCGACGCGAAAAACGTTTTGAGCTGGGTCAAAGTTCAGATTTGTTAAGATTTTTGACGATTAGATTTGCTGAGATTACTTGAGACTGTAGACAGGCTGCATATAGAAAGTCCCAGGTAATGTCAAGAAATCTTATCTAATTGTGGGAAATTTGTAGGAAAATTGTACAGTGAGAAGCCAGCTTCAGTCGCCGACTATTCTCTGTCGTCGCGAGGTTGTATACTGTAGGCCTATACATGTAGTTGTCACTGAGCCTTTTCGCGCGTAAATGCGACGCGCGTTGCTTTTAGAAAAGCGATTTGGAGGGAATTTGGAGTGAAATAAAGGCACGGAAATTTACATTATTTACAAAACACTTTCAACCCAAGCTGATTATGTGATTTTCAGTGCCTCATTTCTCTCAAAATTCCCTCCAAATCGTTTACGCGCGAAAAAGCTTAGTGTGAATCCACCCTAATGTAGTGTGCATGAGTTCATCATGGAAAGAATTTACCGTGAACGAATTAACCGCGTGACTTGAGGGCAGCTTTACGGTGCGTCCCAGCACCGCGACGCATTGCAATTTACATGGAATCTGGCCAGGCAGGTGTATACCGACACCTGAGCGACCACGGAACTATACAGGGCTTATCCCACATATGTCACAGCTATAGGTCCAGAAAATGAAAGCAATCCACCGCACCGATTCGCAGATGGGATTCTCGGAAGCATACCCAAGAAACAAAAGACACTGTGCTCAACAAGTACATTATTGTAATACAAAGAACGAGAAATATTACCAAAAAAAGCGGATATGAACTTCACAAAGAATAGCAAATGCAGCAATGTCTCGCAGTATGGGCGCCGCCATTTTGTCCGAATACTGGGCAAATCGTGGCGTTTCAGTTTTCAGAGGCAACACACGATACAAACAAATTATAGAATGCTTGTTTATTTACGACGAATGTCGTGGGAGAAATTTGGTACAGAAATTAATTGACAAATTTGGTAAATAAATTGCAATTCACGTGATTTGAGATCCGAGTTGAGAGCGGTTTCGTTTGTTTCTGCGCGGTAAAACAGATCGCGATCTGGATTCGGATCTGTCATGAAACAAACACGCCCCTATTCGAGTGTGACGTCAATTTCCGCGCGGACGCGGTTCACGCTACTTGCATGGCAACGCGTATCTCTTTTCGTTTTGCACAGGAGCCACAAGGGGAACATTTTCTGTTGAGTTTTTCTGTTACAAACATCACAAAATAACAGCGTATCGCTATGAGAGTATATAGGTTTGAGCAAACCATTGCAAGACAAGTCATTATGGTCCTTATTTTTTAATATTTTCTTCTAAAAAAATAATAGTAAAATACACTGTGCGCAAACACAATGGATGTAAAACGGGAGCGTGAACCAGTAACCATAGTTACGGTCCAGCGACCGCTATGTGACGTCACGACTCCGCCAGCGAATACACGAAAAAGTTGTACGCGGAAACGTCATTTTTTGCCCAGTCTTCGGACAAAATGACGGCACCCTTACTGCAAGGCATCGCTGCAATTGCCATACTTTGTGAAGTTCGCATCCGCTTTTCAGTGGGTAATATTTCTTGTTCTTTGTATTATACAATAATGTACGAGTTGCACTACTTGTTGAGCACAACGGTCTTTCATTTCTTGAGTATAATTCTCCTTTAAATGTAACCGTCCTCACACGGGGGATGAACGGAGTCGATCGTAGGCCTATTCACGCTGCTATCTTGGTGTACTTCATGTACAGGTGTAATTTCCCTGGAGGAGAAAGCCTAGATCTAATCGTGAATTACGGCACAAAAGAAGAAAACAAGTCGCGCTCTTATTCGATTCCAGGACCGAAAAGCTTATGTTAGGCCTATTCACATAAATCTACACACGCTTTATATAAAGCGACCTTTATTTCTAGCAAAATTGTGTTCAGGATTGGTATGAGACTCGGATTTTGCAAGCCGAGGGAGAAGGAGATTTGGGAGTTTCTGTAGCAGCACACGTATATACTAAAATTTTGCTTTGAGAACTATTGACACTATGGAATCCACATGCTCGATGCATGTCGTGGATAGTTCGGTTGATTCTTTCTGTAAGCCCATGCACTGTACATTACATTTTGCCTGTGGGCTACTTGTATTGCGAGCTTTATTATCCACAATGAAAATATGAATGGAAAAAAGCAGATGACAATGCGAGAATTAAAGCAACGCGTCGGCAATCTTAGTACTCAGGAAAGACATTGCTTTTTCTAGACTGCTCCCCGGTCCATATACGATCGCTTGTATTCCACTTAACACATGTACTTAAATGAAAGTAGTATTCAGGCCAGGTATCGTCTCAAAAAGTTTATCAATTTATGTTTATATTATCAAAAATTCAAGTAACACGCGCGTGCTCAATGCAACCTTATTCACGCAAAGGCCATTTGGACCTTGTTCCCTGCAGATGAATCAACTCAGTCTGTATACAATTTTAATTTATTTATTTATTAACGTCACACCCACGCAACAAAGCATGACCTGCCACACCTAGCATATGAGTGACAATAAAACAAATTACAAGATTATTATAAAATGTACACTGCTGACAGGGGTAGTGACACGCTACTTTGGAACGAGTCTGACACATTCACAGTCACCAGTATAATTTTATTATACTGGTGAACACGATTTAAAATGGTTGCGGCTATTCGAGATAGTGTTATGATTCGAGATAGTGTTATGATAATGCCTTGAAAATCACACAGATGAAATCTCTGAAAGCAAGAAGGGTAGAACTCTGCATTCGCTTTGCTAAAACACTGCAAGGGTCTCCACAATTCAGGGAGTGGCTTCCTGCACCGAGACAAATGCATTACTCTGATACTTTGAGAAGGGTCACTCCATATCTCTCAATTAAAGATTACAAATCGGTAAACGGTAAAGGGTTAGTTTTTCCTTTTTCTTTATACTATTTTAAAACGGTAATTGATTGGACGGTATGTACACGGATCGTGATCCTTTTCCTCGTGCAGTGTTCTCAGGTCGCGTTCGCGCCATGCGTGCCAAAAACAGACCGCCCGGCCGAATTCGACATACGATAATTTGTGACCTCGTTTCCAGATCGCGTTATATGCACGGCCTTTGTACACGGAACTCGGGTTGTATATTTTTGCCGTGGTCACGAGGTTGGTAGATCGATTGTTTTCTGGCGCGCATTCACATGCAGATTTTTGTGGATTTTGAGTTGTGTGGATTTTTCCCGCTATGATATATGTTTTCCCTGGCGGTTTATCGTGAAGACAGGTGTGTGGTTAAATGGAAGATTGTGGACATCGGGGATGTGAGCGATTCATATTCTTTTATTCAACTTTTCGACGAACTGAAGGCCGGTTTGGTCGATGGCATTGGCGAAGCAACGGAGTGGTTTTGCAATCGGAACTGTGCATTGGTTTACACTATACAGCAACAGGGACGGCAGCGTCCACGGATTTTGGAACACGTGCATAGTCTAGAGTAGGTTTCGGGGGTATAGGAGCTGTACCGATCTTATGGAATGCACACCCTCTTTGGGCCGGCCATGGGGGCCGTAAAGGCCTGCCATATTAAAATGTATTGCTCTTTCAAAACTTTTTGCCATCTCAAGTTCTTCCTTCAAACACAAGCTACATGCAGGCCTACAACTCCATGGAACTGAGGAACTGATACTGGCACTAACTTTCTGGGCGACTTTTAGAGCCTAAATCAATTTCAAAATAGCAGTTAGTGTATGGTATAACGGGTTGCATTTTTCATTGATAAGAATTTAAAGAAATAATGAATAATGAATAATGAAAAAAAACCTCATCAAAATTTGAAAAGTGGTTGACGAGAAACTAGTAATCTAATTTCATTGGCCTTAGATGCAGAACACGGAGATATAAATGTAGTTCTTTACCGTATTTCGTTGATTTGTTAAATGCACCGAACCACTGAAATGTATCATTTTCATAACAACTCATCCAGGTTTTAGCTGTGTACTTGTGCGTGTATTTGTTAATATATGTGTCTGTTTTCGGTGCTTGAGGGACCTTTCCCTCCGGGATTATATCTCTGTGCGGTGTCATTCGTCTTGTCTCGGGATGGGGGAGGTATCTTGATGCGGATTTAGGGAGATGACTTCAGCTAAAGAACGGCAGCTAATGGTGCCACGGCATACCTGCCTGGGAGCCTGTGTGCAGATTTCCCAATATGCCGTATGTAACAGGGACACCGAAAAATGTCACAAAGTATGTGTCCTATGTTGCATGCGTTAAGTGGGAGGTTTGTGCACGGGGTTTTCAGGGGTGTGTGTTGTTGCGCTATGTGTTGCTTAAGGTATCTTCTTGGATCTGTCTTGGGATGTTTCTTTTGTTCTGGAAGGAGATGACTGGCATTGCGCGGAGTTGTGATCTCATGGTGAGGGGGTCTCTCCAGTATTGAAAACAGACTTATATGTGTGATTATTTTGTATTGATTCGTTTCTTTTTATTATTGTTCTACATGTATACGTATGTAATTGTCAAAATCAAGTGCAATTCAGCCGTTTGGCTGCGATACTTATTTTTAATGTAATAAACCATTCAATCAATCAACAAATTAATGCCCATGCCATACATCAATTGCAATGACTCAACATTTCACATGAGTTGACAAGAAAACCCGACTAAAAGTGCTGAAGGCAATCATATGGTAGCCTAACAAACACCACATGATTTTCCCTGTGTAAAATTGTACCTTTATGGAAGAAATTGCCAACTTAAGGTGGTTTAAAAAAACAATCGTTTGCAAACGATTTTTTTTTACCATTCACGCAACACAAAAACCATACATGGATTTTAATGTTACTGAAGTATAACTGCATCTATGTGGCTTGAATTTTTACAAGGCAGTTTATCAACATTATTCTTTAGTTAGGTGATCGGGCCAACAGCCCGATCACCTATTACTCTCGTACGATTTCTTTATTAGGTGATCGGGCCAACAGCCCGATCACCTATTACTCTCGTACGATTTCTTTATTAGGTGATCGGGCCAACAGCCCGATCACCTATTACTCTCGTACGATTTCTTTGTCTTTTTTTTTTTTTTTAGGTGATCGGGCCAACAGCCCGATCACCTATTACTCTCGTACGATTTCTTTAGTTTTTTTTCTTTTTCTTTTTCCACTCAAACGTTTCCAGAGGTTTTCTTCAAAACGGTTCAAGCTATCAACTTAAAACTTGGTAGGAACATCAACCCCAATGTGAAGATGTGCATACAAGTGTGACGTCATTGTGACGTCATTAGGTATCAAATTACAAACCAAAAATGACCAAAATATGCATGTTTTAAAATGCTTCCGTCTGGAAAACCACGTGACCCATGATCTTCGTATTTGACAGGCTTATATATCAGATCATGGCCTACAATTTTCTTCGTGTGGGCATTTTCATCTGACCCTTCCTTCTGGGGTCAATCTGAGGTCAAAGTTCAACGAAAACGAAAATCTCAATTTTTGCACTTATTGAGCAACAATGCCCATCAAACCAAGCTGAATCTTTAAGAAACTAAGTACAGGCATAGGTCCTATAGCAGACTTTCACCAGCGTGTTTAATATGATGGCATCAAGCGTGACGTCATCGTGACGTCATCAGGTATCAAATTACACCTCCCAAAAAACCAAAATATGCATATTTTAAAATGCTTCCGTCTCGAAAACCACGTGACCTAGGATCTTCGTATTTGGCAGGTTTATAGATGACATTCTGTGCTACAACTTTCTTTGTGTGGGCATTTTCATCTGACCCTTCCTTCTGGGGTCAATTGGAGGTCAAAGTTCAACGAAAACGGAAATCTCAGTTTTTACACTTACCAGTAACAATGCCCATCAAACCAAGCTGAATCGTTAGTAAATTAGATACAGACATAGGCCCTACGGAAGACTTTCACCAGCATGTATAGTATCATGATGGCATCAAGTGTGACGTAATAATGACGTCATCAGGTGTCAAATTACAAAAATTCAAAGGTTATTATTTTCAAAATTCATATCTCAAGAACCGTAATAGATACTTGAAAAATTCTTTCACAACATGATAAGTCTAAATGAACTGAACAAATCATACGATGTCATGACCCCTGTGTGACGCCTACTTCCGGTCCAAACCGGAAGTTGTTCGAAAATGTGCAATTTTTTAGCATTTTGAATGCAAATAGATTCAAAGTGGTAGTGAATTTGACCATATTTCTACGGAACGAAATGTTTCCACACATGTGGACCTTTTGACTATACCATTGGTGACGTCATTACATGGACGGTGGTTAGGTAATGTGGTGTCAAATCACGCAAATTTGGAGCTGAGATGTTTTTAAATGCTGTATCTTGAAAACTACAACAGATATTGGTATGATTCCTTCGCCACATTTAAGAACTTGATGTTCAACATATTGTTCAACAATTTGTGCACAAAATTGTGACGTCATGATGTCGTCACAGGTGTCACATTACAAGATTTCAAAGGTTATTATTTCAACAATTCATATCTCAAAACGGTGCAAGCTATCGACCCCCAGCTATGGCGAATATGCAGGGAGGAGATATTAGTTACCGGATTAGTGTATACAGCAGCCGATTTCACGAAACTTTACGCAATTGCGCAAGTCCACTTACGCCATAAGTTATTGCGCAAGTAATGGCGTAAGTGGACTTGCGCAATTGCGTAAAGTTTCGTGAAATCGGCTGCTGAACTTTCATTTTTGCCATTCCACAGGTGATAACAACGTCTGAAATTCATCACAAAATGTTCATTTAACCCGATCACCTGGCGTTTGTAACAACAAACGTCATACCTCTAGTTTTTTTTTCTTTTTCTTTTTCCACTCAAACGTTTCCAGAGCTTTTCTTCAAAACGGTTCAAGCTATCAACTTGAAACTTTGTAGGAACATCAACCCCAATGTGAAGGTGTGCATACAAGGGTGACGTCATTGTGACGTCATTGGGTATCAAATTACAACCCAAAAATGACTAAAATATGCATGTTTTAAAATGCTTCCGTCTGAAAAACCACGTGACCCATGATTTTCGTATTTAGCAGGCTTATAGATAAGATCATGGCCTACGATTTTCTTCGTGTGGGCATTTTCATCTGACCCTTCCTTCTGGGGTCAATCTGAGGTCAAAGTTCAACGAAAACGAAAATCGCAATTTTTGCACTTATTGAGCAACAATGCCCATCAAACCAAGCTGAATCTTTAAGTAACTAAGTACAGGCATAGGTCCTATGGCAGACTTTCACCAGCGTGTATAATATTATGATGGCATCAAGCGTGACGTCATCGTGACGTCATCAAGTATCAAATTACACCCCCAAAAAAACAAAATATGCATATTTTAAAATGCTTCCGTCTTGAAAACCACGTGACCCAGGATCTTCGTATTTGGCAGGTTTACAGATGACATTCTGTGCTACAATTTTCTTTGTGTGGGCATTTTCATCTGACCCTTCCTTCTGGGGTCAATTGGAGGTCAAAGTTCAACGAAACTGAGAATCTCAGTTTTTACACTTACCAGCAACAATGCCTATCAAACCAAGCTGAATCGTTAGTAAATTAGATACAGACATAGGCCCTACGGCAGACTTTCACCAGAATGTATAGTATCACGATTGCATCAAGTGTGACGTAATCATGACGTCATCAGGTGTCAAATTACAAAAATTCAAAGGTTATTATTTCCAAAATTCATATCTCAAGAACCGTAATAGATACTTGAACAATTCTTTCACAACATGATAAGTATAAATGAACTGAACAAATCATACGATGTCATGACCCCTGTGTGACGCCTACTTCCGGTCCAAACCGGAAGTTGTTCGAAAATGTGCATTTTGTAAGCGTTTTGAATGCAAATAGATTCAAAGTGGTAGTGAATTTGACCATATTTCTACGGAACGAAATGTTTCCACACATGTAGACTTTTTGACTATACCATTTGTGACGTCATCACATGGACGGTGGTTACGTAATGTGGCGTCAAAATACGCAAATTTGGAGCTGAATTGTTTTAAAATGCTGTATCTTGAGAACTACAGCAGATATTTGCATGATTCTTTCGCCACATCTAAGAACTTGATGTTTATCAAATTGTTGAACAATTTGTGCACAACATTGTGACGTCATGATATCGTCACAGGTGTCAAATTACAAAAATTCAAAGGTTATTATTTTCAAAATTCATATCTCAAGAACCGTAATAGATACTTGAACAATTCTTTCACAACATGATAAGTCTAAATGAACTGAACAAATCATACGATGTCATGACCCCTGTGTGACGCCTACTTCCGGTCCAAACCGGAAGTTGTTCGAAAATGTGCAATTTTTTAGCATTTTGAATGCAAATAGATTCAAAGTGGTAGTGATTTTGACCATATTTCTACGGAACGAAATGTTTCCACACATGTGGACCTTTTGACTATACCATTGGTGACGTCATTACATGGACGGTGGTTACGTAATGTGGTGTCAAATCACGCAAATTTGGAGCTGAGATGTTTTAAAATGCTGTATCTTGAGAACTACAGCAGATATTTGCATGATTCTTTCGCCACATTTAAGAACTTGATGTTTATCAAATTGTTGAACAATTTGTGCACAAAATTGTGACGTCATGATGTCGTCACAGGTGTCACATTACAAGATTTCAAAGGTTATTATTTCAACAATTCATATCTCAAAACGGTGCAAGCTATCAACCCCCAGCTATGGCGGATATGCAGGGAGGAGATATTAGTTACCGGATTAGTGTATACAGCAGCCGATTTCACGAAACTTTACGCAATTGCGCAAGTCCACTTACGCCATAAGTTATTGCGCAAGTAATGGCGTAAGTGGACTTGCGCAATTGCGTAAAGTTTCGTGAAATCGGCTGCTGAACTTCCATTTTTGCCATTCCACAGGTGATAACAACGTCTGAAATTCATCACAAAATGTTCATTTAACCCGATCACCTGGCGTTTGTAACAACAAACGTCATACCTCTAGTTTTTTTCTTTTCTTTTTCCACTCAAACGTTTCCAGAGCTTTTCTTCAAAACGGTTCAAGCTATCAACTTGAAACTTTGTAGGAACATCAACCCCAATGTGAAGGTGTGCATACAAGGGTGACGTCATTGTGACGTCATTGGGTATCAAATTACAACCCAAAAATGACTAAAATATGCATGTTTTAAAATGCTTCCGTCTGGAAAACCACGTGACCCATGATTTTCGTATTTAGCAGGCTTATAGATAAGATCATGGCCTACGATTTTCTTCGTGTGGGCATTTTCATCTGACCCTTCCTTCTGGGGTCAATCTGAGGTCAAAGTTCAACGAAAACGAAAATCGCAATTTTTGCACTTATTGAGCAACAATGCCCATCAAACCAAGCTGAATCTTTAAGTAACTAAGTACAGGCATAGGTCCTATGGCAGACTTTCACCAGCGTGTATAATATTATGATGGCATCAAGCGTGACGTCATCGTGACGTCATCAAGTATCAAATTACACCCCCCAAAAAAACAAAATATGCATATTTTAAAATGCTTCCGTCTTGAAAACCACGTGACCCAGGATCTTCGTATTTGGCAGGTTTACAGATGACATTCTGTGCTACAATTTTCTTTGTGTGGGCATTTTCATCTGACCCTTCCTTCTGGGGTCAATTGGAGGTCAAAGTTCAACGAAACTGAGAATCTCAGTTTTTACACTTACCAGCAACAATGCCTATCAAACCAAGCTGAATCGTTAGTAAATTAGATACAGACATAGGCCCTACGGCAGACTTTCACCAGAATGTATAGTATCACGATGGCATCAAGTGTGACGTAATCATGACGTCATCAGGTGTCAAATTACAAAAATTCAAAGGTTATTATTTCCAAAATTCATATCTCAAGAACCGTAATAGATACTTGAACAATTCTTTCACAACATGATAAGTCTAAATGAACTGAACAAATCATACGATGTCATGACCCCTGTGTGACGCCTACTTCCGGTCCAAACCGGAAGTTGTTCGAAAATGTGCATTTTGTAAGCGTTTTGAATGCAAATAGATTCAAAGTGGTAGTGAATTTGACCATATTTCTACGGAACGAAATGTTTCCACACATGTAGACTTTTTGACTATACCATTTGTGACGTCATCACATGGACGGTGGTTACGTAATGTGGCGTCAAAATACGCAAATTTTGAGCTGAATTGTTTTAAAATGCTGTATCTTGAGAACTACAGCAGATATTTGCATGATTCTTTCGCCACATTTAAGAACTTGATGTTTATCAAATTGTTGAACAATTTGTGCACAACATTGTGACGTCATGATATCGTCACAGGTGTCAAATTACACAAATTCAAAGGTTATTATTTTTAAAATTCATATCTCAAGAATCGTAATAGATACTTGAACAATTCTTTCACAACATGATTAGTCTAAATGAACTGAACAAATCATACGATGTCATGACCCCTGTGTGACGCCTACTTCCGGTCCAAACCGGAAGTTGTTCGAAAATGTGCAACTTTTTAGCATTTTGAATGCAAATAGATTCAAAGTGGTAGTGAATTTGACCATATTTCTACGGAACGAAATGTTTCCACACATGTGGACCTTTTGACTATACCATTGGTGACGTCATTACATGGACGGTGGTTACGTAATGTGGTGTCAAATCACGCAAATTTGGAGCTGAGATGTTTTAAAATGCTGTATCTTGAAAACTACAACAGATATTGGTATGATTCCTTCGCCACATTTAAGAACTTGATGTTCAACAATTTGTGCACAAAATTGTGACGTCATGCTGTCGTCACAGGTGTCACATTACAAGATTTCAAAGGTTATTATTTCAACAATTCATATCTCAAAACGGTGCAAGCTATCAACCCCCCAGCTATGGCGGAATTTGCAGGGAGGAGATATTAGTTACCGGATTAGTGTATACAGCAGCCGATTTCACGAAACTTTACGCAATTGCGCAAGTCCACTTACGCCATAAGTTATTGCGCAAGTAATGGCGTAAGTGGACTTGCGCAATTGCGTAAAGTTTCGTGAAATCGGCTGCTGAACTTCCATTTTTGCCATTCCACAGGTGATAACAACGTCTGAAATTCATCACAAAATGTTCATTTAGCCCGATCACCTGGCGTTTGTAACAACAAACGTCATACCTCTAGTTTTTTTTATATTTTTTTTTATTTTTATTTTTCTTTTTCCACTCAAACGTTTCCAGAGGTTTTCTTCAAAACGGTTCAAGCTATCAACTTAAAACTTGGTAGGAACATCAACCCCAATGTGAAGATGTGCATACAAGTGTGACGTCATTGTGACGTCATTAGGTATCAAATTACAAACCAAAAATGACCAAAATATGCATGTTTTAAAATGCTTCCGTCTGGAAAACCACGTGACCCATGATCTTCGTATTTGACAGGCTTATATATCAGATCATGGCCTACAATTTTCTTCGTGTGGGCATAATCATCTGACCCTTCCTTCTGGGGTCAATCTGAGGTCAAAGTTCAACGAAAACGAAAATCTAAATTTTTGCACTTATTGAGCAACAATGCCCATCAAACCAAGCTGAATCTTTAAGAAACTAAGTACAGGCATAGGTCCTATAGCAAACTTTCACCAGCGTGTTTAATATTATGATGGCATCAAGCGTGACGTCATCGTGACGTTATCAAGTATCAAATTACACCTCCCAAAAAACCAAAATATGCAGTTGCTGAAGCTGCATTTGTTTACTTCGAACAAGTTGCACGTCTTTGTAGGGTTGTGTGCGCGCAAAGGCGGGCGCGTCGCGTGTACGCAAAGGCGGGCACGTCGCGTATACGCGAAGGAGGCTCGTTCGTGCATGTAATGGATGAGTGCTTTTCGTTCTAACAGCAACACAAAACGCACAGCCCATGCACTGGCTATGGCGGATATGCAGGGAGGAGATATTAGTTACCGGATTAGTGTATACAGCAGCCGATTTCACGAAACTTTACGCAATTGCGCAAGTCCACTTAATTACGCCATAAGTTATTGCGCAAGTAATGGCGTAAGTGGACTTGCGTAATTGCGTAAAGTTTCGTGAAATCGGCTGCTGAACTTCCATTTTTGCCATTCCACAGGTGATAACAACGTCTGAAATTCATCACAAAATGTTCATTTATCCCGATCACCTGGCGTTTGTAACAACAAACGTCATACCTCTAGTTATGTAATGCTGTTGTTCCTGGAATTCGTAAAAAAAGGTTTCATCTGCAAATAATGTAATGGCCTTTAAGAGTCAATAATATTCCTACAAGAGTCAATAATTGTATTCCTACATAGACATTTTAAGTGTAGCACGTTTAACTATATTGATCTGGATCTATGACGCCACGTACGGTTACATTTCGTAAACTGCAGGGTGCACGAGAGACATTGTACTTTATATAATTAACAACAATGTATATACAATTGCGTGTATTGGCGTCAAAGTTGCACCATGCATAAGCAAACATAATTGCAGCTGTAGAGCGAAAACGTTTGTACATAGTACATACAGGGTAAACTAATTTTATGGCATATAACTACGTGTTCGTGTTATTTAAGTGCCTTTCATATTAATGCGCAGCTACCATCTTTGGGACATGACTTTTATTTAAATTGGTCGAAAATTGGTCGCAGTGGTGTACAGTGCAGAGAATTAACATGGTGTTAACACCGTTGTTAACGGATCTGTTAACATGGTGTTAACCTGGACGTTCAATTAGAGGTCGAGATTAATGCCGTGTTAACATATATGTTAGAGATCTGTGAACAGATCTGTTAAACTAACACTAACACGTAACACACACAGAATTGTGACCGCTCTCTGACCCATACGATCATTTGCATTCCACTTAACGTACGGCCTTGACGAGATACCACGAAATGCATCATGAACGAATATGCTCGGCGCAACATGCAGCTGCGTTCTATGGACAAAAGCTCCGGAAAATTGTTTTTTAAGACCGGGAGAAGAGAGAATAGTCGATATAAGTGATATGACATTATGAAGTCCCTGGAGTGTCCGTTGACGAATCGTGACTGACACAAATGCTATATGGCTCTGTGCCAGCGCGTCAAATTTTTGGCTTGGAAATCCAAGCTTGTAGGCGGTGGTGCTTTCAGATGTACGTGCTTAACGCAAGGCAAGTCTATTAAAAAATCAATCAACCCTTATGTATATTCGACGTGTTTGTTAATAGCTATAGGTTGCGGGGAGTCAGGTTGGCGTAGCGGCTCTTTCCTCGCCTTCCACCAATGTGGCCCTGGTTCGAATCCCGTCCAGGTTCGAATCCCGTCCGGGTCAGTATGTGGATTGGGTTCTCAGTCCCTGCCTGATTCCGTGGGTTTTCCCCATACACGGTGGTGTGTGGGGCTTTCCTCCCACATCTAAAACTGATAATTTCGTCCTGTTCCATAGTACTTCGTGGCCATGCTGAAGAACCTCCTAAGGTGGCTACAGGGCAACGACTTAAGTCGGCTAATCTCAGCAACCAGATCCCCTAAGGGGATCATACGAAAGAAGAAGCTATAGGTTTCCATTTTTATTTTAAAATCGTGTTATCTCAAGTTGCATTCGGACCACAATGAGACGTGCGATTACTGTTTATTATTATTTATGTTTTATTTATTACTGTTTATGGGGTGTTGAATTTAAGTACAACAGTGACAACAGCCGATGGGTTACTTTTTCTAAGATACACATGTATAAAATTTCTATATTAAACGTTAATTGATGTGCAAGAGCACGTCGCGTGAGTGTCTTGATCGATAATAACGGGCGGATTCGCACTGAGCCTTTTTTTCGCGCATAAATGCGACGACAAAGGCGTGGTTTTGAGAAAAATCAACTTGGGTGAAAAGTGTTTTTGTAATGTTTTGGTTTTCAGTGCGTCTTTTCGCTCCAAATTCCCTCCACATCGCTTTTTCCCAAACCATAGCGGTCTCCTTTACACGCGAAAAGGTTCAGTGCGAACCCACCCTTAAAGGCACAGGCTCGTCAGCAATGCGCGCGCGCCAAATTCGTGCTGCGAAATACGCAGCTCAACAGCAAAGGCATGGAGCTGCGTATTTCGTGGCACGAATTTGGCGCGCGCGCATTGCTGACGAGCTTTTGCCTTTAAGGCCCTGTAGATGGTTATTTAGTCTGGTTCGCCGGGGTTCTTCAAAGATACAAAAAGTGTCAACAGTTTTGCGCGCACCTGTGCCATTGGTTTCCACGGAGGCTGATTTTCGGATTGCACGCGAGATTTTGCGACGCGTAGCGCGTATAGCAGAGCGCGCGAATATAGGATGATGAATCTTGCAAGCGACAGTGTATGGTGATGCACCTGCGGCAGACCTCTCGAATTCCAGACTGGATTTCAAGTTTGATCAGGAAATTTACCAGTAAATACTTCGTATCAAAATGGAGGCTGCTTTCCTTATAATATAGCGAGATAAAGAATACCCTGATCGTAAAATTGACTTTAATTCCGTCGTTGGAATTGCCTTTGACGTTTGTAACGAATTCGTGAGAGGAGTTCGCTTCTATTAATTACGGCTCGCGAGCAAGGGGCCGGTGGCGTCGGTGCCAAATCACGGCAGGTTATACCCGGTCGGATTTTTATTTATTTGTATTTATTTATTTATTCACCACATCCAACAGCGGAAGAACCGCCAATTACAGGAATGGGATCAATTAACATAGATATTCGAATAACTATTAACTTCTAAGTTGAATTAGAAGCGGCCAGAGACACCGGGGAATCCCTCCCCTTGCTCTTCACGAAAGAATGCTCTGGGATCTTTAAAGTGCGTTACATGTAACACACTGGACCAACGGCTTTACATCCCTTCCGAAGGACGGAACAAGTGTGATTAAGTGCCTTGCTCAAGAGCACAAGTGTCACGGCCCGGAATCGAACACACATTGTAGTACTGGCACAAGAACTTGAGTTGTCAAAAAGGCTATAGCAAATGCTACGAACAAATGCTAGGAAGAAAACATGACCATGTTCCAAATACTACATCCAATATTACCAAATGTCATCATATTTATGAACTTGTGTAAGTCAGTTAATTAATCTTTTGACGTTTCACGTGAATAGAGTCTGGTGTACTGACGTACTTCCTTTCAGATGCACACTTGGTATCCACTTAACCAGACTAAATTTGTTGTTGCTATGTGGTGCACGCGGCAGGTGTAAAGTACATAATTAATACCGTGTTCACCGCAGGGTCTAATTGGCATAAAGCATCCAGAATCGATTGCTAGGCAATGACGTCTACCACATATCAACACTAGCCTTGTATAGACCCTTTGCATGGGCGGCCATGACAGAGGGCACTCACATTATCACTGTGCGTCATGCACAAGTAGTTGCCTTCCAACCTCAACAACCTTGAGTCTTTTGCGAAGGAGGAGTGGGCGAAAATCCCGGTGGAAACTTGCCAAAGCCTTGTAAGCCGATACAGGAACCGTTTGGACGCTTTTAGAGGCTTTTCTATTGATTATTAAGAGTGACTTTATTAAGGATATGAATAATTATGGACATGACCTTTTTTGGAAATATGTCAATAAAATACCCCCAAAATAATATATTACAGAAACTAAATTTATTGTTAAGTCTATTTTGATCCCAGGGCCCTGTGGTAGACCACGGGTTCATTACCATGCACGAACACTCAGGATTTGCCTTTTTATAATCTATAAACCGTTTAAAAAATATTAGTTTGATGATAAAAACACAAAATTAAGAAGGGAAAAATGTCATGATTTTACTAAGGAAAAACCAAAAAATGTTCATAGGTGCAGTACGTGGGGTCCCAGTGGGTGTCCGTGCACGGTAATCTTTCAATTTTTTGTTGTGCCCTTAAAAAAATCCAACTAAATATAAATTAAAGGTATGAAATTAGTAAAAGCAAGTCTTTGTGCAGATTGAATGCTTCGTTGTTGCATTTTGAATGGTATTTTCTGAAAACCATAAAAAAATCTTGAGGTACGTGAAATATCTTGAAATGGATTTACCCGTTTTTGCAAATGAACTCTTCAAATACTTGGAAGTCTCACAGCGTCTCGAAATAAAAAGCAAAAAACTCCTTATTGAGGTCTTACCTTTTCAATTCTGTTCAATTTTACGGGGGTAATCCGTCGCTTTTATACACAAGATTCCACTTGAAATAACGCCACCTCTGCAAGAGTGCATAAAGGTGTACTTAAAGTTGCATTGCCCGTGTTTCGGTGAAAGGATTTAAAAAAATAATTTACACAAGCGAACGAATTTAGAAAGCTTACGTGTCTCTGTAACGAAAAATATCAAAAACTTAAATTTCCGACGTCGGGAATTGGAGATACAAGCCTTTTTCTTGAAACGTGCTTCACATGTTGTACATGTGCGCGTACGCTCATATGTACATAGTATGTGTACAATGTATTCATGTACGCGCACATGTACATTTACGTCATAACCCTGTCGATTAATTGACCTGCCAGCCTTTTAATCATTTCTTGTTTTTAATCGACTGGCATTAATCCTTGACGGATTTTTACGTTCTTGGTACCAAATGAAAGCTGATAACTTTTTCTATTCTAGAAAAATACCTATTTAACTTTAAAAAACAAATTTGACGCCCAAATCGGCCCAAACACGGGCAGTGCAACTTTAATGGGCAAAATTGTACACCAAACCACACTCGCTCAGGGCAATTCTATGCGAAACGTCCTTCCGTTGCCGGAAAATCAACCAACAACTTTCCATAGAGATTTTTATAAGAGATACCACAATGGTTGCACAAAGGTGTGCCTTTATGTCACGGAAGGACACAGGCGTGGAATTGCCCTTCAGCTCTCAATTCTCTTATAGAAAAGGTTAATAGGGGAAGACAAAATATTCATGAGGGCGCCGGCGCAGTGATCTCTGCCTATTTATGCATATGCAGTTTTATCTGAAGGGAACTAGGCAATAGAGAACCGCATCATAGAGACATTTCAAATTGTCATCAAAATGAGGGTCTCGATGTTTTTTTTGTGATAACAATTTGCAAATGGGAAGACGCGTAACGTAATACAGTGGCTCACTAATTTGAAACTTGTCAATATTAAAAAGGAACCTGTGTATAAGTCAGCTCTGTACTTCATCTATACGTTCCGAGAAAACAATGAAAAACTGTCCATGGTTTCAAGAAATTGTGCAAAGCCACCGTCCTACATGTATTTAGGCTGGTTTCGTGGTTATTTCTGCACAGACAGTGGAGCCGTCAGGTGCCTTGTTTTGTTCACATGAGGGCGCACCTTGGAACATGTCAGTGTAAAAATCACGACAAAAAGACGAGCATGTAGATTAGTTGTAGATCCTAAACCTGTATTGTGATTTTTTTTAGGCTGTCCATCGTCAGAAATAGCGAGTGATGCCCTGGCCTTAAAACCTCTATTCGTCCCACCACGCCAAGAGACCAACATGTCCCGCGGATCGCGACACGTTCACTACGACGACGACACAATCGGCAGCAAGAAACACAAAGGCAGTTACCACAGACGACAGCGGCGGCGCCGCCGAGTGGGGAAGCGCGCCAAGATCTACGGCGCCGCCTTTCTACTGGCTCTGACTGGTTTCTTCTGCCTTGTACCGGGGACTAGTTTAACTGTAGTGGCTTTTACCAACGGGACCAACCCGGAAGAGGAGATTTTAAGGCTCCTCGGGCCCGTCTTCGGCGGGGTCGGGGTCATCTTAGTTGGTATAAGCATTGGACTTGTCTGCTACGCGGTGATTTTCAAACATAAGTTGCGAAGGAGTAAAGATTGTGGGACCAACGGCAGCTTATCAAGTAACGGGGAAAAGCTAGCGGCCGAAGTGAGACTTTTGGACGCCGAGTCCCCGGACTCTGGGACGGTCACTAAAGTCAAGCACACGCTGGTGCCGAATTACGGGAATCAAAATGGAGGGAGCTATCACAAAAGCGCCGTGGTACCGAGGGACGAAGCTGTGGTTTCCCCGCCGACGGTCGTCGTGGACATCGTTCAACCACCCTTAACGGACGCAATAGAAACACCGGACGAATGGTAAGAACAATCCACTCCATTGTCTCGCTCGAAGGAGCTTGTTCAGATTTTTCTAGAAAATTGATTTCGTTCTAACCTAACAATCAAATAAAACACCTCCCCAAAATACTATCCATTGGAAGAAAACGGGAAATTTGCAATCTCCAATTTAGATGTGGAAGCAAAAAGGGTTGGTGTAGGCCTTATGCACCTATCAATTGTTTCCCCCACCCCTCCCCCACCCCCTCCCGGGCTACCCCACCTAAGAGGTGGGGATTGTCACTTTTTGCGTGACAAAATCCCCACCTCTGGGGCAACATTTAGGTGACCAAAATCCCCACCCTCGGGTGCAAAACATGCGCGTCTTGTATACAAATGCACAGAGAATTTTATTTAAAAGGGTCAAATGCCCCACCCTGGGGCATGAAAAACTTGACCACACCCTCAGCGCGCTGGGGGGGGGAGGGGGGGGGGGGGGTTAGGAGGAGGGAGGGGGGAACAATTGATAGGTGCATAATCACTGCACTGCTTTATGTAACCGGATAAATTAGTTTACAGAACATGGTTTTTTTACGATATCCTTGAAAATATACGGATTGATCTGGACACGCTCCTTTAATTGTTTCTTGGGAATTCCTATCTTTTTTAGTAACTATTTTTTAATTTGCATCAACAATGGCCTATGACATCAACCAAGTCGCTTGAGCTCCGGAAACTCGTAGTGCGGCGTCTGAAACAATGCCGTTGTTATTATCATGATGACGCGCTATCCTCTGGCGCGCACTGTCCAAACAGTGACCGCGAGCTGTGGGCTGTTTGCACGAGACGGCAGTGCACTTTTCAGCCTCTCATTTGCCAATGATTTCAAGTGGAACTTATCGAGCAATGTCCATATAGTCTAGTATTGGATTTATTATCACATGGATCAATTTTTATCACGGCAGACAAATCGCCAAGAGTGAAAGCACTTTGCTACTCTCTAAATTCCCTGGAGTGTAAATTCACTCCCTCTCATTGAAATTAAGGACAAGACGATTTAAAGTGAAGTTTCCTCACTCTAATAGATTGAAATTTCACTCGAGTTGTCACTGGAAGGGGTATACCGTACGCCTTTAGCCTTTTGCGTCTATCATTTGCATAATGGCTGGTGCCCTGAATTCTTCACTTTCAAATGGATGTGCAGTTTAAAAAGTTACATACTACGCTGTTGTTGCTACGTGGTGCACGCCATTGCCTAGCAACCAACAGTTCTCTTCTACGGTGAACCAATATTGATTCTGTACTTCACACCTGCCGCGTGCAGCACGTAGCAACAACAATTTAGTCTGGTCAAGTGTACTACGTCTGTATGTGAAAGAAAGTATACGTCAGTACACCAGAGACTATAGTGAGACCTCCCTGAGTGAAGAAACCCCGCCATGTTAGTTGTGAGACTAAGTGACATTTTAAAAAAGTTAACGATCCACACACGAACGCAACCATGTCAGTGTTTTGAGTAGCCTTTTGACAAGGCCTCGTGAATTTGGGCCATTTTGTGACTTGAGTCTACACACGCCGAGTGTCTCATTCACTTGGCCTTTTTCGAACTGCAAGGCAATTCTTATGTTTTTCTTTATAATCGCTACCAAAGTTGGTAGCGAAATCAGCCAGTCACGTGCAGGTCACCCTATGCAAATTACGTCGTGAGCTCCTACAAACAAGGGAGGTCGCCTTATACGCTTTTGAATTCACTGGGTTAATTAAACAGCAAATAATTCAAATCAAATGAAAATTATATTCGTTCCGTATAAAACTTGGATGTAATAAACAATTTGTCAGATTTAAACGCATTTACATGGAGCTCAATGTGGTATTTTCGAAGTAAGTGCCGTACCTACATTGATAACAACGAGTCCACAATTCCGCATGCGATGTGATTGGTCGGATTGTCCTGAGGGAACTGTAGGTAACTTGAATCACACGCGCGCGTGCAAAACAGGTACCCAGCGCTCATTGGCTCAGTTGACAGTTTGTTTTCGATCTTTTTTTTCAAAATGAGTGGGGCACGGGTAATGATGTTGTGACGTTGCACCTTCGGGTCAACTACTTGCATGTAATGATAATGTAGCAGTATAGCCAGTTCGTAAAAGGCTTTATGGCAAGACAGAAGGCATAACGTTCGCCCAGCCTTTATATACTCCGCTCAAGATGCTAAATTATCACACATTTTACCAAACAATATAACCCCAAAGCCTTGCCAAAAGGCTATGTTTTGAGCGACATTAGCCGTGTGCATCCCATGCGTAAGACGCCACTATAGTTTAAACAGCTAGAATCCCCCCTTCCACATTGTTTTAGTTTTTCTGTTTATCATGGAGGTGTATGTGTCTACAACACCGTCACAACTTGTTTTTCACAAACAATCCACAGGCTTTTGCTTAAAACGTAAAGCAGTTCCGAACCTCTTCACCCAAATTCTGAAACGCTCGAGGTCATTCGGCTTGTTTATCAACAGGGTTTTGACGTCATCCTGAGAAACATACAAAACGGTCTGTGCAGTATTGAATGGAAAATACACGAAGTGAATGTTTATCATGCCTGTTTTGTCCTTGTAATTCAAAATACAAACGTGAAAAACACTTCATGTAATATGACAACAATCTACTATTACCTGTTTTGTGAAAAAACGATGAAATTGTGGCTCTCAGTGAAGCTCTTTTGAAGTAAATACTGGTGCATTGCGACGGGAGGTTTTGTCATGGAACGAACGGCATTCACAGCGGGTCTGTATACAGCATGGTGCGGGCGTAGACCCCATGTGTTTGAACATCGGCCGTACAAGTTATAGAATGAGCGACTCATTTTTCTCTCGCTTGGTAATAGAAAAGAAAATCTTTCTGCTCTTGGTTTTTCATAGTGTCTGGTAAAACATAAAATCACGCAGCTACTGGGCATATCTCTGGCTTTTTGGACCAACAAAATTCTTCAAAAAACACCATCTAACAGAGACGGTTTTCCAAGTTTTTTGCGTGTAAACGTATAGAGCTAACAATCGTGTTGACTTCTCTTTCTCAGGATTGCGTCACGGGGTCACGCGCATATCATGAATACCTAATGAGCGTTTCAGAAATCGCGAAAATCTCATTTTTGAAAAGCGCACTTTTGCTTGCAATTTATCCACTTAAAACCGACAATTAAAAAATAATAAAAATCCACGTCGGCAAGAGGGATGTTTGGACTATCGAAAAAAGCCTAAATGCTGGATTTTCGTCAAGGGGGATTCTTCCTCTTTAAAAATTTTTGACCTGTTTTGATAAAAATCAGCTCTGACGTTTGCGAATAAGAGGAACAAACACCGCCGGCAGCTCGCGCCAAGTTTGTGTTAATTCTTGAACAAGCACCGCGTTCTATAAGCAATATTTACCAGCCAGCGGTGCAGGATGAAAACAAAATCAGTATCTAAAAACGCATCTTGAAATCTGTCAAAACATGACAGTCTTAAGAGTAACCCAAGGTCATAAAGGTGGAAAAAAGACGCTGTTGTACCAGCTTCTTGAACTAATAAACCTTATTGACTTTCTCAAGGCATCATGGGATTTGAAGGCAAACAAGGTTGGCAATTTCCACGCAAACCTATGGGGGCTCTGGGGACATGACCTAATTTATTAATTTTGTTCTCATTTTTATTCTCAAGTTTAGCAGTTATAAAATGATATTTCCACACGTTTTTCATTGAGGAAAGATGCAATTTTTGACAAACATCGTTTCTCTTTAATTGAGCGTAGATGAAATAAACTATATAAAAATATAGAAGGGCTGTTATGATTGGTTAAAATAGCCAATCGGGTACTCTCGTTTGTAGAGTTATAAACTGGTGCTGTGCTTTGTATTGAATTTTATTGAATTTTATTTAATTTCCTTACATTTTGAATAAAAATGATATATGTTAAAATTTGGATCTCTTCATTGTGAGAAGAATGTAAAGATCCTTTGTCAGCTCATTATCACACAACAAAAATGAAATCGATAAACGTTGTCTTGTCCCCAGAGCCTCATAGGTTTGTGAGTAAATTGCATGCCAGCCTTGTTTGTCATAATGTCATCCAATCCTATGATGCATTGAGAACGTCAATAAGGTTTATTTCGAATTCCCGCAGGTTGTTTCAGTAACAACAATCCTTGTGTTTCTTTCCTTCAGTTCGGAGCCCGGGAAAACATCTGCTGCGGGCATCGAAGGGGGAAACATTGCCCCTGGAGTCGTGTTGTAGTCGATAATGGCGGAAGAGGACATAAAGGCTACAACTACGAACTTGGTTGAAACACTATAAGGCCGTCGGAAGTGCACGGATGTGTAAACACATGCAGCAGCGCACACGCATATGTTTTTGCGGTCATAACCAGAAACACGTTTCTGACGTCATCACTGATTCAGCCAACGAACGACTTTGGTCGCCAGCATCCAAACCTTCCCATTGGTTAAATTGACGTCAACGCCACAAACATGTTGCTGGTCGTGGTCGCGAAAACACGACAGTGTGAGGAACGGGTATTCCGGTCACGACAACATCGCTCTTCGCTTGGATGGGGAAGGGAGTAGTTGACGTCGCCATTTGATTGCACGATGTGGTCAAAATTGTTGACCCACGTATTCTCAAAAAGGTCTTTTCAGAAACTATTCACTTCGAAGGCAATTTAGTCCATGATGTTTAAAGGTAGAGTACACGATTGGTAAACTGTTACAAAGGGCGTTATTTCCAATCGTAATTAAAAGCCCATGTTTATAAAACTGCCGTGTAGAAATTTCAGCCACATCGATGCAGTAATACTTTATGGATTTTGAGTTGAGTTGAATGATAAAAAAGTCCTTTGCAAAAGACTTCTTTAAAAAAACACCTTCAGTTGTTAATTTTTCACACAAAATACCATTTTGGGCAGAAATAAATTCATGTGCTGTTTGGTACCATTGTTATTAACTATTTTAGTAAGGTTTTTCTTGTCAACTCATGAACAAAAATGGGGTCACTGCAAATGATGTACTCTACCTATATTCAGGTATTGATTATCTGTTGCTCATCAATGCATAGTTCCGAGATTGCCTAGTTAACCCCGCCCCTTAGATATTGTTGCTATGTGCTCACAAGCCATCGCAAAAAAATGGCGACACAACGTACAAACCAACCGGACTCGGCATGGAAAGCACAGATTCATTGGAGAAAACTCAAAGGTATTTATGTTTTAGGGTCGACAGTTACCGTAGCACACACTGAGCGAAGGGCTAGTAATGCAGGGATGCCATATATTCATAAAACTGCGCTTTCCTACCTCTGAACAGCGAATCGCCCGACATTGAAACCAAAATTCACCTGGTCACTGGCGCATACAACATACAAACTGTATGGGCAGAAAATCGCGTGATTGCGTGATGATTGCATCACTTTGACCTATGTGGGCGCCGTCTGATAGCTCTGTTGTGATTGGTCGGCGGGTTAGGCTTGATTGACAGGTCGGAACTATGCATTAGAACTAGACCCGATACTGCACGAAGTACAAAATGCGCATGCTCAGATTTTGTCTGTGACATTCGGGTTCGGTCAATTTGCGTGTAACATTTGCATAATGGCTAGTGCTCCGAATTCTTCACTTTCAAATGGATGTGCAGTTTAGAAAGTTACATACCGTGCTTTTGTTGCTACGTGGTGCACGCCATTGCCTAGCAATGGGCAGTCTGGTTGCTTTATGCCATTCCTTCCTGTGGTAAACACGGTATTGATTCTGTACTTCACACATACCGCGCGTGCAGCACATAGCAACAATAATTTAGTCTGGTCAAGTGGATACTAAGTTTGCATGTGAAAGGAAGTATGTCAGTACACCGGACGTTATTCATGCGAAACACGCATAAAAAGGCTAATTAGGGCGCATATTTTTTTACATATCCCCTTCATTCACAGGAATTTGGACAGAAAAAGAAGTCCATTTTAACAAATATGTGACCCGCTCTGCAAAAAAAGGGTCGTATTCTTTTTGCGACCATCAAAAGAAATCCGCGGCAAATCCACGCTCAATAAAATACCAAAACACAATGGAAATTCCTGGCGGTGCCCAGATACCGCTGGAATGTCTGTGTTCCCCCTGGAATGTCTGCGTTACGCCTGGAATTTCTTTTGTGTTTAGGTATTTTAATGAGCGTAGAAATGCCACAGATTTCTTTTTATGGTCGCAAAAAGAATACTAGCCAGCGCGACCTAAGACCCTTTTTTTGCAGAGCGGGTCACATATACACTTGTGAACAAAGGGGATATGCTGCTCACAATAAAAATAAAGACAAACAAAATGTCATTTTATTTTTTCGGCATTGATTCCTTGTGTGTGTGTGTGGTTTTTTAAAATTTATAGTAAACGATATAATTAGATTTATCTGATGAGTGATAACATAAACTCATTAGATATGTCTTAGGTCTATATATCAGTTACTACAGAAAACACACACAAAGACAAATCAAGGCCGAAAGAAAAAGTGGGTATCTATTTTATTTTTTTTGTACGCCGGTACGGTGTGACAAATTCACGCGGGTGTTGTGAAAATCGCGGTACTGAGAAAAAAACCCAGAGACGATTCAAAACAGTGAATTCAATTTGGCTGCTCGGCTAAAACAGGCAGCACAAAATAACTTTTTGCAGATTTTGTCACAAATTACCCGACGACTTGTGACGTCACATTCCTCAGGACTCACTTTATATATAATTGAACAAAAATGGTGTTTTATGCGGTGTACGTGTCTAAGCAGAAATTAAAATGACCTCTCAATGGTATAAATATTTGAAAAGGAAGATTATTATTAGTGTAAAACTAGCCTATACATAAGTTGTCACATTTTGATTTAAAAAATATTTTATGGAAAAATATACAAATATTGACTGCAATGAGGGGCACGATTAAGTGTATAGGCCCTCATCAGTGATCTCGAAGCGGCGGAAGCCGAGGGGCATATATTCTTAACCATGCATGACCCGAATAAACAGCAGTCAATATTTGTTTTATATACCGAATGTGTAGATTTTTGTCATCTGGTTGGTTAAAAGTATTGATACCCACTACACAGTCATAACAGTGGTCCTTCGAGTTTCGATTTGGGAAGCTGGTCTACGGCGGAAAAGTTGTATATTTACAGGAAAAAAATTGTAGAATAATCACCTTTTCACTGTACTGTAGGCCACTTCTCTTATTTTCTTAAGGACTTCATTAACTACGACAGATGACAAAACGACTTCGTCGAGATTCCGCCATTACCGTCCTACTGAATATTTACGTGAAGCGCGCAGATGCATAGTTGGTGCACAGCTATGCTACACACGCTATGTGCGCGTCATGAACCCGCTAAACGACTATGCCCACGGGCATAGCAATGACTGTGCCCGTGGGCACAGTCATAATTCTACACGCGCGGGGTCTAGCTAATTCAATGACCCCACTTTTAACCAATCAGGAATCTACGCATGAGGTATATAATAATTTTTATGTATATAGATATACGAAATATTTATATTAATTCTGCCATTTGGATTCCGTGGAAACGTTTCAAGCAGAAAGTGAAAACTTTTTGTGTTGCCAAGGTAACTGGGTCTACACTAAAATCAGTGAACTGTTTCCTTGCGCTTCAGCAATGGACGTTTCAGATTACCAGCTAATGTTTGTACCCAGTTACCCTGGCAAATGACGTCGCACTTTAATTGTCTATAATGTACACGTCCATTTGACTTGAATATGATATTTGACTTATTTGCCAATTTATTGTGCATAATGTGCAATTGTTGGTGTCAACAATTGCAATTTTTAAATTGGCACAGTCTCGTTTTAGATGCTGAGCCATACGCTACGGGTCTTTTCATCTGTACATTTGTCACGGGGGGGGGGGGGGCGCTGGATGGGGGGGGGGGGGGGGGGGGTGGCGCTGGATGGGGGGGGGGGGTGGTTTGGGGGGAGGGGGGGGGGGGGGGGGGGCGCTGGGGGTAGAGGGAGGGGGCGGGGCGCTGGTGCCTTCCGACACCACGCCCCCCTCAAATTTGTCTGAAATTTTGCATATATTTCAAATCAGATTATAGGATCGTGTTTTACGACACCAGAAGTCCGTCAATGACTTGCAGGTATCATTACAACAAAAGCAAGGCGGAACTCCTTTCAGCTAGCAGGGGGGGGGGGGGGGGGGGGGGGGTTATACATATGTCAATGCATAAAATTGATTTAGTTAACACGATTTAAAACTGCCTACTAACATTAAAACAAATTTACATAAACAATTCATAATTTTCTCGTTTTATCAAAATTAACAAATATGAAGATGTTATTGTCTTTTCATTAACGTTAACATTAATGAATTCGCTTAAAGATCTCATTGCAAAATATATACATGTATCTATCCTTTATAAGTCTTTCTGTAGCATTGCTTATAATGTGTGTCGCGTGGTTTCCCAACGCGATCACGTGCTAATTTCATAAAACTATCACGAATATTTGCTTAGCACAAAATGTACATGTATGTATTTGCTTTGAAAAAATGGGTTACCAGCTACAATCGTATGCAATGTGTATTACATTTGACTGGTATTCTGCCACTTTTGCTAAGAAAACAAGTTGTTATAATACAATTTGACTGGTATAACCCATTTTTGGTAAGCAAAATGTTGTGCTAAACAGCTTTGTGAAATTGGCCTAGGAATGCTGCCGTGTTTTCTTTTGTTTATTAAATTACCTTGTGCATTCGTTTAGCTTACATCGGAGTTTACACCGGGAAAGACAAACAACATGGGATTTCGCTTTGAATTGTGGGAACTTGGATAGCAGGTCAAAGGTTGTTTACAGGCGGGACTTTTAAAAAGAACTGGTGTCGTGGCCGAGTAGTTAACTCGCAAAATGCACTCGGGTGAAAACTTGGTGTTGCGGGTTCGATATCTGGCCGTGGTACCTGTGCCCTTGAGCAAGGCACTTGAACACAATTGGTCCATCCTTCGGAAGGGATGTAAAGCCATTGGACCAATGTGTTGTGTGACGCACATAAAAGATCACAGAACACTCTTTCGTAAAGAGTACGGGTATTACCTGGTGTCTCTAGCCGTCAGCTGCCAATGGCGCCACCCATGTATCTCGACGTTGAGGTGGAAGACACTTGTAAGCTTCATGCAATTCAGCCTACGGGCTGCAATTTGAAGTTTGTCATACTCATTAAAAAAATTATAAGGGTTAAAGCAGGGTGATGAGATTTTTCCCCCAAAAAAGGGATTTCGTTCTAACCTAACAATCACATAAAATACCTCCCCAAAATACTATCCATGGGAAGAAAACAGAAAATTTGCAATCCCCAATTTGGGGATGATGGTGTAATCACTGTGCTGCTTTATGTAACGGATAAATTGGTTTATGAAGTTTTGACGATATCCCTGGAAATATACGAAGTAAGGGCACGAAATTTCAAAATTGTAATGAGAAAAAAAATGACACATGATATGGTATCAAAATCTCATCACCCATGGGAAAAAGATGGGGGTTCGAAAATGTGATGTGGTCAGCTGCTTTAAATTCGAGTCACGACTTGAATATTCAATCAAAGCAAATTTTTCCCGTTGATATACTTTATTTTATTCATTTAATATAGGACGAGGGCTTCATAATTATGCGCAAGCTGATCGTGATGGTTAAATTTGGCCGACAGATTCTCCCAGTAAAAAAATAATTTCACAATGCCGTCCACTGCCATTTCACATCTTGTTCTATTTCACTCTCTCTATAAGTAAATATAAATACTCAAGCATGTCGAGCTGAAAAAATGCGGGCAAACAAATCATCGTCAAGATTTTATCCGTGTTCGATCGTGACTTTCGCCGATTGTCAAGTGAAACCGAGTCCATTGAGGCTCACGAAAACGGATCGGTTTTCTCAAACGACTCGGGACTCTTTTTTTTCCTCTTCCAGTATATATACTATAAAGCGTGCTCTGACACAAAGATAAACGTAATATAGACGGCACATGTAACTTTAGGATGTTTTTGGACGTTGCACGGACGAAATATAAGCCCTACCTGAAGATGGTATAAGGCAGGATTCTCGATAGACATTAGGGCGGAAATGCCAGTTTATTACGGCAGTCGATATCAGTGTCACCCGGTCAGTATATTTGCTTACTTTCTCGTGTTAAAGACAGGTTACATGATTTAAAAAAATACATAAAAAGGAACAACAGCATTACATAAGTAGAGAATAATGTCGACAAACCGCCTTGTAGAAATTTCAGCCACATATGTATAGTAATACTTCAGAAAACGTTTAAAACTATATGCATGGTTTTAGTGTTGAATGAATGGTAAAACAATCGTTTGCAAATTATTTCTCTTTTTTTAAAACACCTTCAGGTGGCAATTTCTCCCACAAAGGTACCATTTTACACGGGAAAAACCATGTTTTGTTTGTTACCATTGCTCTGGACACTTAGTCGAGTTTTTCTTGTCAATCAGTGAAGTAAAGGTTTGGGTAACTGCAAATGATATAGACCTTTATCACGGTGCAGCCATCTTCCATTTTCCCCTATTAAAATTAACGTAACCAAAGCGAGGCTTGCCGAAATAAAATAGTTTGGCCCCGTGGTGAAAATGTTCATTGTGTGCATCACAATGACATGCGCGTGGTGCGATCAAGAAAACGCGCAGCGCAGCGCGGACAGTGATTCTTTCAAAACAACAACAACGGAAGACTGCACGCGCTATCGCGCAGACACGCACACGCACTGATCATGTCCGACACGTACACGTATTATGCAGTGGGGAACAAGACAAAGATGGACGCACCGTGATAAAGGTCTATAGGGGCTTTAATAATGGCTCTTTGCTGCCGGACAAAAATGATACTTTTTGTTGAATCTCAATTATAAGCTGCAGGCATATCTATGACAAAAGAGGTTAAATTAATCTACCGGTCTTGTAGTTGGCGGGTAGAAATTTGACGCACGCTTGTTTGCTTTCAAATATCAGGCGGTTTTTTGTTTTTGTCCGGTAAAAGAGGGCAGAGGGGAAAGTCCAAAGTCTTTACAAGCCGCGCGCAAACCCGAACAGGCCTCATCGTATTTCGGGTGTCATATAACCGGAGAAAGTGTTTACCTTCAACATTAATCATGTTTATTATGTGCATATTGAGGCATTTTCCGAGGTGTCCGGCTTCTGTTTTTATTGTACGATGTACGTACTAGTTCAAATTGCACATTTAAATGCACTGTTTCGAAAATATTACGGTTCAAAAATAAAATAAACATATAACAGAGATATATAACATTTATCAGCCAGCAAAATGTGTTAATGAATAACCTCTTATGGCAAGGCTGACTGCATAGGCCCTTTTAAGAGCCGATGGGGCAGTGTGCGCCACTCTGCCTGCCTGAAGTGCCAACCTGAGCTCCTGCACTTCTATAGAGCAAATTTGAATACAGTTTGGGATCATCCTTAAATTATTTACAGAGAGCATTCGATTTGGTTTTACGAGCACGCAGTCGGGAAAATTCCGCACTCAAATTTAAAACTATACGTGTATTCAATTTTGAAAGTCCAGCGAAAATGATTCAAATTCGCCCAAACCCCGAACTTGATGATTTGTATTTTAATGACGCAAATTCTAATATGGATGTCTTAGCAAACAAAATATGTGAATGTCTTTGAGCGAACGTGAATAACGTGAAAATGAATATATGAACCAAATAAATTGCGTCCTGATCAAAATCACTTGAACACGTAGGCTACTAATTCCACAAACGAATTCGAATGCATTTTGATTAATTCGAGCGAGAAAACCTATATTATTCTTCAATTATTTTATGCTGCTGTTCCTGCAATTCGTAAAAAAAGAATTCATCTGCAATTGATATAATGAGCCTTTAAGGTGCAAACATTATTTTCAAGAATGTCCATGCATAATTACCTTCAACGGTTTGCAAGTGGCGGCCGCATAGCGCAGATGTCATCTTCCCTGCAAATACGCACAATTATTGTGAAATAAATTGAACGGCAAATGGGTCCGTGGTTAATGTTTGATCATTTGGTTGATTTATTTGTAGTTGCTAAACAAATAAAATCTCGCAGTCCGGAGATTGAGTTTACCCCGGCGTTGATTTCAAATGGATGTCAAAATAACAGGGAAATCAGTCAAATATGGACATTCTGGATTCGATTTTGTATTGAAATGTTATTCGATAGTTTAACAAATATCACACGCCCGCCAAATTCCGCGGTACTTTTTACATAATTTCACAGTATTCTATATACAGCGCGTCTTCTAAAACCAGGTTATGAGTCTTATTATTTAAACACGATTTGACTTATAATTTAAACACGTTGCTATCATTAAAGACGTTTATCCAGATTTTTCCAGAAAATTTATTTCGTTCTATAACCTAACTAACAATGATATAAAATACTTAGTCCAAAATACTATGGGAAGAAAAAAATCGGTGTTTTGTTTAACAATATCTTTGAAAATATACGGATTGAGAGAATGGTAAAGCTGCGAAAATATGACAAATGATATGGTATCAAAATCTCAACACTACTGGGGGATGGGGTGGGAGGTGGGGGAGGGGGAGGGGGAAGGGGGAGGGGAGGGGCGTCAAAAATGTGATCTGAACACACTCCTTTATTTAAGGGTATTAGTTTTTAAATGATGCAATCTTTTCGTTCAAAATTCAAATCATCCTTACCTCGTATTTTCTTCCATTTAAAGATATTACAAGATTGGAAAAATTAATGTTAAAAACGGCGTTATCTCTTTGTGTGATTGAAGACGTGTAGCTCATCGCCTCATCCACGTTCCGAGAAAGCAATGAAAAACGGTGTCCATGCTTTCAAGAAATTGTGCAAAGCCACTGTCCTATTTAGGCGTTTTCTGGCTATACTGCACGGAAAACGGACCCATTATTGCCAGGAGCCTACACTGTAAAAATGGTGTTTAGGATCTAAACACATTTCTAAACACTAATTCTGTACCCACTTTTTCCACACGTTTAGCACTATGACATGTTTAGATGTCCTTTTTCTTTGACATGTTTACGTTTAACATATTTTGCCCCCTGGGAACTACCCAGACAGCAAACTTACGTTAGCCCAACGTTGGATCAACGTCAGTAATTGACGAAAAAACGTTGGACCAACGTTAGCCTAATGACGTTGTTCCAACGTAAAATTGCACTTCCGAATAACGTTGGCACAACGTTGTTTATAAGTTGGCGTTAACGTTGGACAAACGTCTTATTGGCGTCTTATCAACGTCTTTGTGGGGTCGTATGCAAAGCCAAAAGACGTATTTTTTTCTGACGTCCACTACACATTTCTTATACATATTCATTGATACTGATACACTACCCATACACTACCCATACACTACCCATACACTATCATTATGCGCGACTTCAATTTATGCTCCACAAAAACCTGTACCCTGTAACCCATGGTTGGCACACACCTACTAACCGAATACCAAATTTAATTCTAATCACTCGCCATTTTGAGTTTGTTCATCCCCGACAATTGCCAATTATCAAGCAACAACCCATTTACAACAATCAAAACAACTGCCAAAACTTAAGCAAATTATCTTTTTTACACGGTAAATCTGGTCACGACCACTTTATGACGCAGCATTTATGATAACTCAACGTATTATCCGTTTGACGTGTACAACGAATGACACGTTTAGCAGTTAAACACCTTCCTAAACGCATAAAGATATACAATCCTAAGCACATGTCAAAAACGTAAACACGTTTAGGCACTGAACAGTACAAAATGGTAAATGTTTAGAATTAAAACACATTCCTAAACGTATTAATCTATAAACATGTTTCTGATGTGTTTAAATGCTAAACATTGTTTTTACAGTGTACTTTTGCTCACAAAGTCATGATAACGCTCTTGTAAAAAAAAAACAATACGCGAATACAAGCATTTATAAAAATTCATCTTCAATACGTGCCTTTACGATTCCCCCACAATTCACTGCGCATGGTACATGGCGCAGTGCACGATGGGATACAAATCCCGTCACTCGCGACACGTACTCGCTGGGCTTCACGGATTACCTATTTACTTGGGTGCACCCCTAGACTTGTATCCCATCATGCACTGCGCCATGTACCGCGCGCAGTGAATTGTGGGGGAACCGTAAAGGCACGTATTGTTTTCTCATAGAAAATATCGTATTGGGCGGAATCGTTGAATTGAACAGTTGGAACCACTTCTTACTTCCTTTTGATTAAGGTTTTAACGGTCAATAGTTGGTTAAAAGTTTGGAATATTACAAATCATAAACAAAGGTAATAAAAATTGTTACATTATTGGTCCTAACCGATAATGTAACAGAAATTGACTAATAGTGTAATAACATTCTACTTTGTGACAAGTATCGCTTCAAAATCGCCTTATCCTCCATTACAGCACCCAACTCGTTAGTATCTCTGCTCGCAGGGTGTCCACGTATGTGTATTTGCATCTTCCCCTAGAGGCACCCCCATGTGTTCCAATTCTGGAAACATCCTTACACGAAAGAAAGGATTTATCTGATGGAGGTCAATATGGGTAGCCATCTGCTGCACACCCTCCTGGCGGCTTTAGATGAGCAGCGTCATCGGTGCTCCCCTTCATGCCTCTGCTGTCAGGGGCTTGAACCCTGTTGATGTTACTTGTCGAAGTTATAGTGCTTTTCTGTGTCTAAATACTCTGTCGGGCGCCACTCCAGACAGAGAGCCCTTGGGTAACGGGGTTCACCACGAGAAGGTGTGGATATGACTTTGGAATAATGAGAGGCTATAAACCCATAGACTTACCCATAAAGGCCATGCTACCCTTTTTGTCACCAAAGTTGACAACGTTGACAAAGACCACCTATGCAATCTGCATGTGAGACGCATCAAAACCCCTTTGAACCCCAAATACTGTTAGAAAGAATACTTTTAGAAAGACAAAATTAACACTATTTTTGCCGACAGATCTAAGTGTATGCGCGTTTTTGTTCTAAAGTTATAATCTAAAAACAGCAAAAAGGTAGGTTTTGGAGAAATTGAGTATACATAGCGACGTTCTTCGCCTACGTTGTGCTAATAAATGAATATGTTGAGTTAACAACTTCACGTATGGCATTAAACGAATAGCCATAAATTGCAGCAACCGTTTCACACAAGATCCACATTAGTTGCTATGTTTGGTATTATTACACTGAACATATCACGTTGAGCTTGCGTTTTCCCAAATGAAGATTTGAAAGAATGGAATAAAGCAATAAAGCAAACGGACTGTTAGAGACAGATAACATGATTAAAAAACCTTTAAAAACAGAAACAACAGCATTACATAACTGAAGAATAATGTCGATAAACTGCCTTGTAGAAATGTTAGCCACATAGGCCTACATGCAGTAATACTTCAGAAAACCTGAACAATCCATGCATGATTTTTGTGTATGAATGAATGGTTAACCACCTTCAGTTGGCAATTTCTCCCACAAAGGTATCATTTTACACGGAAAATCATGTGTTATTTGTTACCATTGCTATCAACACTTAGTATTTTTTCCTTGTCAACTCGTGAAGTAAAATTTTGGGTAACTGCAAATGGTGTATGTCATTATCATCAAAGCTCATGCCGGTGGGGCGTTGAGGCCACAGCCTGTATGATCCTCCGCCAGCTATGACGGTCGACGGCCAAGGTACGGGCCTGCTGAAGAGTGATGTTTAGCTGACGCAGGTCTGCCTCAACTACGTCCAACCATCTTGTTCTAGGTCGGCCACGGGATCTTCGCCAACCCGCGTCCTGTGGGTCAAACTCGAAGATGAGTTTCGTAGGATGGTTGCAAGAGCGGGAGGCGGGAAATGTGTCCGAGCCATCGCAGACGTCGCTGAGCCAGAACACTAGCAATTGGAAGCTGCCTTGTCATACTACGGATCTGTTCGTTCGTGACGTGGTCCTGCCACCGGATCCCTGCAGGACACGTCGTTGTCCTCCGTTATCAAAGCCAGCTAGCCGCCGGGCACCGGAGGCAGACAATGGCCAAGTCTCAGATTCGTAGAGGAGGACCGCCAGAGGGGGTCTTCAGATGCTACCCAGAATGGCACTTGTCAGGGCGATCGATCCTATACGTGTAATCTCCGGGTTGATGTCACCCGAGGAGTGAATCTTAGAGCCCATGTAGACGAAGTGTGGGGCTTTAAAACAATCTTGATTGTAGGATGGAGGGAAACATGCACCAGGCAAGGAATTGCAAAGAGATGCAGTACGTGAAAAATGGCTGTTGGAATGACTCTTTGTTCTAAATCTCGGCAAAGCTATAGAGTGCATTAGTGAGAACAAACAGAAAGCCTGGTCTCACGCTCAAATACCCTAATAAGATCGAAAAGTCCTGTAAATCTCGTCAAATATTGTTGATACTTATCTCAAAATCCACCTTCATATGGACACATGGCTATACGGACACAAAGCTATGAACGCACATGGCGGACACATGGCTATGGGCACATGCATCTATATATATAGCTATATATATAGCTATGGATATAGCTATGAACAGATAATTATAGCTACGATATCTATGGATTTTTAAGTTCACCTGTTAAAAGGGTTGTTTAAAACTTGTAAACAACCGGGGTTGTTCATGTGCCCTGCTTAAACAACTGTTTAAAATTTAAACAGCCTGTTTAAGCAGGGCACAAACTGTTAAACAACCCTTTTCTCTGTTTATGTATATGTGGTTATGAATGTTTTTCCCTGCAGCATCCATACAATCTACACGTTATGAAATAACAGCAACAACCAATGATGCACACCACCTTTAAATCTAACGCAATTACTGTTCGAACCGAATATCATACTCAGTGACAAGTGCCGCCCGTGCATGTACTCGGGCGGCGGCGGTTATTCGAACCGACGTTGCCCGGAACGGAACGCCGCATCGACAGCGCAGCTCCGATATTTAATTTCCTGTCCCGGAAACTCATTCGGCCCAAGTTCCGTCAACGCCGACTATTAAAAGCTCTATCATTAATCCGGCCGTTAATTCAAGGCCCTAAGTTGTAGAAATTATTTTTAAAAAATCATTATTAAATTCAAGACGCCCACTACATTATGAGTGTTCCTTTGCGACAAAACATCACAACATTGTTCAATTCAAATTTTTTTAATAGATACTGAAAATAAAGCATACTTTCTGACAATATGCATTTTTTCCAACGATATATTGTTTATCTTGGGCGCAGCAAGATTGGGGAGATTGTTGTTTGTTTTGTGCCAAATTTCATTGAAAAAAACCATGTAATTTGCTTGTTGTGTTTAGCCCACAGAAAAGATTACCGGCTCCTCTTTGCAAACTTCGTCGAGTGCGTAGTCTTCATTCCAGGCGTAAATGTATGCTATTACACATAGACAAAGACGTTGCGCGCCGCCACGCGTGCTACGTACTCATGCATTTTGATTTCGTGACAAAACTTTTAGCGCAAAACGAGACAGCGTGTTGAACTAAGACTGACCAGACTTGAAGAATCTTTGCTGGCGCAATCTGTCACTGTGGGGGCGCTTCATACAGCATCGCATTTTCGAGCTCTCTTCTATTCAGTTAGGCCTACATTAGCCTTGTCCAAGTCTATGGCGCTGGCGTGAGCGACCTCTCGCGATAAACTGTAGCCAGCGACTAGGCTGGTTACCGGAATATCTTGGTTAGAAATTTAGCGCGAGGCTAAATAGCCTTGTTCTTTCTGTACTCGACATGTTTTATGGGGGGGGGGGGGGGACTCTTTATGCTAATTTTTCAAAGAGAGCACTGATACGTAACAGCTCATTAGTTAACGGTTGTTTTGACAGAACAATACGGTGCTGTTTGAAAAATAGCAGATTTTCCGTACGTATACCCAGTTGGTAAGTTCACAAACACGTCATACCTTTACATAAAATTTGTGATAGCTATCTTCTGGTCCTCGTGAAAGTCATCAATTTGCAATAATTGTCGGCTGCATAATTCAAACTACCGTTGATTTCCTCAGTTGTAACACTACATAATGTACGACGTACAAACGTTTATGCTTTATAGCGCACACGCACTATTTGACCCGAGGGTCAAAATAATGAGCTCTGGTTGATGTTATGTAAGATATGAATATATCTTACATAGTAATTGCGTCGGATTTCCAACGCAGATATAAAGAAACACATAACACATCGTGTACAGAAAGAACAAGGCTATGATTTAGCCTCGCGCGTGCAAGTAAGTCTGGATTTCAGACCAAGATATTCCGGTAACCAGCCTATAGTCGCTGGCTACAGTTTATCGCGAGAAGTCGCTCACGCCATAGACTTAGACAAGGCTAGGCCTACATATACGATTTGGCGGGAAACGGCCAATTTATAAGATGCATATCTTGGCTACCGCTTGCTCAATGTACGCGATGAATGTAGTTTTGGAATTTACAGGAAATGATCCGTAATGTGAAATGACACTTTCAATCCAAGTCCCTACACAATGCGTTTTCCTTTTGGTTTAACGTTTTTAATTACACCAGACAGTCTTGTCATATTTTTTTAACATTTCCTCCCGATTATGCAAGCAACAAATTCAGGTTTGTCCGGCTCGCCCTGTTTCAGCCTTCGACACGTCAAAGTAAGCGATTATCTTTCATGGCCATCTTAATTCCGTGCGAGGTATTCTCATCAAATCAACTGGCATTAATCCACACACACAACAAAATGTAAAAGGCGTGTGATGGAGTAAGTCTAGGCCTATATATAGACCTAGCGTCCCTACTGACGAAGACACGTGCATCCATAATCCCACACAATTTCAGCAGGTAATCCCTTAAGATAACTTTCCCGGAGTAACATTTCGAGGCCGTCTGTTTTCTCGTCTCTCGAGAACCACTTATAGAATTTTAAATTACAAGTGCGATTTTGTGGGATGCGGGGTGTGAGATGCATGTATTTTGAAAGGAAGTATAGCTGATTGACTTTTGCCGTTTTAAAGACAGATTACATGATTGGAAAACTTAGGAACAACAGCATCACATAACTAAAGAATAATATTGATAAACTGCAATAAGATGCAGTAATACTTCAGAAAACATGAAAAATACATACATTATTTTGTGATTAAAGCATAAAATTATTTTTGAAAGTCTGCAGACAATTTTTAAAAATGCCTTAAGTTGGCAATTTCTCCCACAACGGTACTATTTTACAGGGTGGGGGCGGGGGATCACGTGGTGTTTGTTACCATTGCTATCAACACCTTTATTCGGGTTTGTCTTGTCAACTCGTGAAGTAAATTTTTCGGTTACTACAAATGATGTATTAGGGCTTTAAGAGAAGAATTTGGGATTACAAGCTAATGTTGTTACACACAAGAGCAAGAAAAAAGCGTGGTACCTTTTCGAGTTTCTTCACCTTACTCCGGATGAAATTATAAATCTACCGACTGAGAGAAAGATTACCAGCATGCACAGACACCTGCACCAGGACATCAACCTATGGGACAACTCTTAAAATTTATAAGTTTTTTCCTTAGTAATATCGTTACATTTTCCCTCTTAATTTTGCGTTTTGATCATCAAACTAGCATGTACGCATGGTTTATCGGTTATAGCAATAAACGCAAGCCCTGGGCTGCGCTCCAAACACGCGAACGTTTGCAAACGTTGGCAACCTTTTCGAGTGGAACAAATTGTGCGCCGCCAACATCCGCACACGTTGGCCAACAAACTGTTGGATTGTTCGCGATGTTAGCGAGTGAAGCGTGCGCGACATAAAAGATGACAGACGATGGTTTGTAGTTTGGAAAATAACAAATAAATTGGACCTTTCGTGGTTTTCTCTCTTATCGCTGGCGGTACACAATCAATAGGAACGTGTCACATTTCCTCAACAATTTGGTAAGCAGCAGAGAGCCACATTACAACGTCGGTACGACTGCTGTGACTGTGGGGCCGCCATCTTGACAATGTATTTTGGCAAACGATCCATTCCACATTGAGCAAACGTTGGCGCCAACGTTAACAGACCGTTCGCGTGTTTGGAACGCAGCCCAGATGTCCGTGCATGACGGTAATCTAGCTAACGGAAAGTTTACCATAGGCTACACGGACTATGCCCGAGACCCATGTTTATACAACTTATGGGACAAGTTCGAAAAATTATCTCCCTGTTAAAGGAGCGTGTCCAGATCACATTTTTGAGCGCCCCACTTTTCTCATGGGTGTTGAGATTTAGATACCGTATCATATTTTGTATACTTTTCTCATTACCATTTTGAAATTACGCGCTCTCAATCCATGTATTTTCAAGGATATTGGGGGGAAAATCGATTTTTAGTTTTGTAAACAAATTTATCCGTTCCATAAAGCAGTGCAGTGATTATGTTCACTGCAAATTGTTGGTTATTTTTTATGTTGGGCAAATGACTTGCTGTTGGTAAAAAATGGTCGGCTGTTTACAGAGCGATCATGAAATTTACACTCCATAATTTTAGTGGCCATACTTGGTCTGATAACAAAAGATTATACTCTCAAAATATCTGAATAATTGTAAATAATTGCATTAATTATTACCAATTATGTTGGTTAAAGGTTTTACTCAACTTTTGGAACAGTTGATATTTGACCCAACGTTGGGTCAAATATCAACCAATTTTGACCAACAAGATTTGCAGTGTTGCAACGAATCACGCGATCCACCGAAACATGCAACGATAAAAAACACAACTTGGGTCAGCCCAAAGCATAATAATAATAATGATTAGATTTGTATAGCGCACATATCCACCCTGCAGGGTGCTCAAGGCGCTGTTACCATTATTACCGCTGCCATCAGGGAATCACCAGAACCATTTCGCTTCAACTAGGTGGCTGCTGGTCAGGCGCACAACCATATATCAGCAGTTAGATTGTGGCATTCCCCTTAACAGCTTCCCACAAATCGCTTGGGTTGACGAGGCAACTGGGATTAAGTGACTTGCCCAGGGACACAGACACGTTGGTCGAAGTGGGGCTCGAACCCCCAACCTCTGATTGGGAGTCCCGCTTCATAGTCTTGATGCAAGACCGAATTTACTGTTGAAGTTCGCGATCCCCGCACTAGTGTACGTGTTGCAAAGAATCATTCGGTCTTGCATCAAGACTATATGCTTTGGGCTGACCTAAGCTGTTTTTTAAAAATCAAAATTACATGTTTCGGTGGATCGCATGATTCGTTGCAACAATTACACCAACCTTTTTGCTTCCACATCCAAATTGGAGATTGCAAATTTCCTGTTTTCTTCCCATGGATAGTATTTAGGGGAGGTATTGTTATGACTGTTAGAAGGAAATATATTTTCTGAAAAAAAATCTTAACAAGCTTATTAATTTTGTTTTATCTAAACATTTTATCATAACTAGCATTTTATATGCATGATTTAGAGGTCATAACAACACAAATATCCAGTGTCCGTATTGCAATGTAATAGACTGCCGTAGTGTGACGTGCGTTGCCCTGGCGATTGGATCTAAACTATCATGGCCGTCGGGAAAACTACCATTGGAAAAGCACTGGGACACGGTTGAGTGATTTTTAGTTTAGATCCAATTGCCTAGGCAACCAACAAAAGGTGACGTATTCACTTCGGCAGTCTATATACCGTGTTAAGTCTCGCGGCGGGTCACACTTCCGGAGACCAGTCAGGGAATGGCAATGGGGTTTTAACGTTGCGACGATCTTCTTTGAATTATCACTTTACCGTACCGCGTTTGTAAGCGCCAAGACGCCAATAAATGGAAAAGACACCTTCAAAATCTATCGATTCAATAAATAAAATGAAGAAAATGTTTTCCGAGTTTTCCGAGTTGACCTTTTGTTTGCAAGTATACCTTTACGAATGGCAGGCTTACTGGCTTGGTGCATCTCAGAAATATTAGCGTTGCTAAATCAAATATCTGGTTTGAACGTCAACTTGAACATTCACTTCTGTTGAGAGTATAGATAAAACCACCAAAAATCCCAAACAAATAAAGTATACATGGACGGAAATCGTACAAGACGGAAATCGCAAAGACCGTCTGAAGCCGAAACAACTGGAACTTTTGAAACGGCTATAATGCAACGTATTCACGCCAGCATAGAGTTGTATAAGCCGTATAAAGGCACTCTATGATTCGCGCCAACTACACGGCGCCGAAATATTCGCGCCACTTGCGGACTACCAGCGACGCGCTGTCATGGCTTTGTGATTTTTCTATGGCGTGTAGGGTTACCAGTTTATCTCAGAGACGGAAATAAAAGGTCCGATTTAAAATGTTGTGAACTAGGCTCCCTTATTGACGATGTGTAGCCATTTTGCGACTTTCTTTTAGCAATAATTTCATTTATACTGGACGAAACATGCTCATTTTGGTGTTTATAAATTTCTCTTTCCGTGTTCTGTTGAATAAAATTACTTTTATTAAATTAGAGTGATTTTAAAATGTTTTGTCACATACCTACATTGAACCAGGTCTCAGTAACCACAGCAGCGTCTGCATTGCAAGTATCCAAGGTGCACGCCAACTCATCCACTTTGTTGTTAAGAGATCTTGAGTTCGTAAGAAACATGCAAGGAAGTTGTATCTAGTCTTTCTGCCACTAACAGTTGGTTGCTTCTGCTTAGCTACAGGAACAAGCTGTCGCTTCAGATTTCTGCGAACTTGCTGCCTTAAGGTTCTCTGTCTTGTTACTCGGGACTGGTATTCGTAGATTGCGAGGTGTTACTCCTTGATCATTCCTTCTTTGTCCACCCCTATTTCCTCGACATTTCAGAAGTCCAATCACTTTCAAATCGTGAAGAAGATATGATGAAACAGGAGTTCTCGCTAATTTACGGATGCTGAAGAGTTGCCCTCAACTATACTTTATATACTGCCCATTGCAATATGATCCGACAGTGGTAGTCAATCGAATTTTATCCAAGCTTCTATATGTATCACCATCAGGTTCCGGATTTTTATATTGAAACGTCCATGCAGATTGTTATATCTACTGGAGGCCCTTGTCCGGGCACTGCCAAACAAGTTTGTCCTCGCTTTGACCACTTCTTTTATGGCACTTTAGACTCGAGTATAGATGTGTCTTTCTATGCGAATCTGAAATCCTTGGGAACTATAACAATTTACCCGACCATCAAAACGTTCAAAATCTTCTCCAATCTCCGTCCATTTCCTTGTGTGCACCGCTTGAAGTTGGGAGATGGACATTTATACAAGATAGGCCTATGCGTATAAAAACAGCCGCCATATCTTGTCGTCAACATAGGTGAATATCCATAGGTGAGGTGTTCTCATCAATTACAAATACTCACAAATCTCCACTTACTGTCAAAGTTAAGGTTCGAAATGTCAATCAGAAAGGTGATATAATCTTTGGCAAGTCCACTTATTCAAGATTGAAACTCGATGATTAAAATACACTTCGATAAAAATGGATTTAAAAATGCAACTTTACACAGATAAAATAAACCATGGCAGCCTGCAACAGCGCCCTCACACTGTGTATGTACATGTACCGTACATGTTATGTACATGTACCGTACATGGTATTTACATCATAACTCAAAAAGTGTCCATCCCAAATCTTTCTGGAAATGTTCCTTGCCTCTTAAGCTAACAAAGAAGAATAAAATTGAAAAATACGCATTTTTGCGTGTCAAGGTCAAAGTTATACATTTGCATAACCTTTTTGATGTTATTTTATAAAATGAAGGCCATTTCAAGAGCTTTAAAATGATATAAAGTTTATCTCTGTAGGTGCATTACTTTTGGTGATACAGCTGTCCAAACATAGCAGGTCATGCTAATTAGTCAAAAGTTCGCTGACCCGTATCTCAAAAATTAATTGACCAAATGACATAAAAGTTTAGTTCTCGGGGTTTCTCAAGGAGTCCAATCAGCATACCAAATTTCATTTCAATCCGTGATGGTCAGGTCCAAAATGACCCATTGTATCATTTTGATGATACAATGTATCATTTTGAAAGTGGTGCTGTAATAAATGTTTGTGTTTCTGGTGCGTCTTTTTAAACCGGGGACTGAGAGGCTAACAGGCTTATTGCTTCAATACTTATATAGATAAACGTTTCCCACGGCAAATTTAATACTATTGTTTCTCCAAAGTTAAGTCAAGTCAAATCATTATTTTCCGCTAAAAAACAATTTGCATTTCTTTCATTCGGGAAAAAATAGGCATTAAAACCCGGTTTACCGTCGATCGCAAATCAGACATGACATAAAAATTTGCGTTCGCGGTCGCTTTCGCATAAATTATGAACCGGGCTTTAGACGACAAAACATTTGTTTTATCGAAAGTGGACGTATTTCAAGTGCACTCTACTCAACGCGCGACTGATGCTCGAGTTTACCGCATGATTGGTCTCTAGTTCGACGTGTATAGTTTGGGCTCGTCGTCGAGGCATAACCTAATATACAAATATTGACTGCAATGAGGGGCATGGTTAAGATTATAGGCCCAAGGTGATCTCGAAGCCATGACTATGTCCCGAGGCGGAAGCCGAGGGGCATAGTCATGGCTTCGAGATCACCGAGGGCCTATAATCTTAACCATGACCCGAATAAACAGCAGTCAATATTTGTTTTATATACCGAATGTGTAGATTGTTGTCATCTGGGCTGCTTTCGAGCGCTCGTCCCTGGTGCTCCCAGGTGGTGGAAACGTTACGTCACACACATGCTAACACACGCTTCCGGGCGAGCACCATGGAGCACCATATGGAGCACCTGGTGCCGCGCTCGAAAGCAGCCCTAGTTGGTTAAAAGTAACGAGACATCATAGTCATACAGTCATGACAGTGGTCCTTCGCGTTTCGATTTCGGAAGCTGGTCTACGGCGGAAAAGTTGTATATTTACAGCAAACATTGTAGCATAATCACCTGGCACTTTAGTAGCACATTTCACCTGACACAGTTTTAACTGTAGGCCACTTCTCTTACTTTCTTAAGGACTTCATCATCTACGACAGACGACAAAATGACGTCGAGATTCCGCCATTACCGTCCTGATGAATGTTTACGTGAAGCGCACAGCTGCATAGTTGGTGCACAGCTATAGCTATGCTAACACATGTAATGCGCGCGTCCGGAACCCGCTAAATGACTATGCCCAGCTGCATAGTTGGTGCACAGCTATATGCTAACATATGTAATGCGCGCGTCCGGAACCCGCTAAATGACTATGCCCGGGGCATGGCAAAGACTATTGACCAGTTGGCATACGCGCCGGGTCTAGCCGATTCAATGCCCCCACTTTTAACCAATCAGATGACTGGAATCTACGCATGAGGTATATAAAGTTTCCTATTCCAAATTTAGGCAAAACGAACTTGACGGCTTTGGTGAATGCCGACATTAACGGCAAGCTCAACCTTTATCATCTCGGTTTCGTAAAGTTGATTTAGTTTTACGAGACTTTCTTCGTTCATCGCTTCCACGTCTTCGTATTCCTTTCCGAGGTATGCTTTAGATTTACTGGAAGCCACGACCTCCAGCATCTTAGTTTTCAAGTCTTTGGTCTGTGGCTCGTTCCTTTTCAGTATATATTTCAATTCAAACTTAGCTTTTAAATATATATTACTTTATTATATAGTTTTTCCGCATAATAGAAATATCTCAAAAACCACAACGCTATTATAGATAACGTAAATACACCCATCTGGTATACTATAGTTATTACATCGCAATTATCCATTATTTACCAACTAATTACGTAAATATTTACGATGAAAAACGTAAGTATTTATAATACCAAACGTAAATTTTTACAACACTAAACGTAATTATTTATAACGCGTCGTCAGTGACCGGAGGATCTGTCTTTATAAGCTTGGTATATTTAAAGTTTTTTAAAACTTGTACTCTACATCTTCAATTTCTTCTCTTTCTAGGTACTTCTTAAAGAGGAAGAATTTCCCTTGACGAAAATCCAGCATTTAGGCTTTTTTCGATAGTCCAAACATCCCTCTTGCCGACGTGCGTTCCATGTGGGGGCCGAAGAATTGGACAGTCATGGAGGACATGGTCTGCAGTCTGTTCTGTGGCACCACACTCGCATCCTGGTGAAGGAGCCAGTCCCCATTTGTACATGTCTGAGCGAAAACGACCGACGCCGGTTCGCAGCCTGACCCACGCAGATCTTGCGAGGGACATTCCCGGCGGCTGGGGGTCGGCGTCGGCTATGAAATCACGGAGTCTAGAGGTGTTATTTTGCCACTCCATGTTCCACATGTGGTTCGTCCAGTGTTCCGCACTTATTCCAAGGGCTTCCACGCTTTTAAGTAGCTGTTGTGCGGCAGGCACGAATGGCCGTCTTGATTTCAGTCGCCGCTGCTCTCCATATGATGGGCGCTGGAGTGTACAATGGAGAAGATGGTCAGTGTCCAAGGCGCGGCGAGCAAGAGAAATCGTGGCTCCTTTACGGCGAAGCTCAGCAGGTTGGATGCCTGCAAGGATGGATAAGTAGTCCGTTGGAGTGGGACGCAGGCATCCAGTCACAATGCGCAACGCGTTGTTGATGGCGGTGTCAATGTGGCGGGTGTGAGAGCTGCGACACCACACTGGTGCGCAGTACTCAGCGGAGGAATGAACAAGTGCTAGGGTAGCTATGCGAAGGGTTTTCGCATCAGCTCCCCAAAAAAACACCAAAGACATTTGACTACAGTTCATGCTCCGATGGAGTCATATCAAAGGAGCGATATAACCATCTATTCTACTACACCCCAGTGTTCATCTCGTTTTGAAGAATCCCAAGATACCTTGTCAAGAAGATGGACTTCAGAAAAAGAAAAAAACAGGAGGAGCAGAGGAAATCACCACAGTAGGATAAGAAACAGAATGCAAGCTTCCTGCACCCAGTCAGGTTTCTTAAGGAGACTATATAGCTTTGGCACTATTAGTAAATGCCGGTCAAATTTCGATGGTGGCAGAATGAGAATTCTTGAAATGGGTTTACTTTGCGGTGGTTCATAGCGGTTAGCCTTTAAGGAAGACGTTTCTTATCTTAACAGAAATAGCCGATGACACTACCAATAACAATGGTGAACAATTTTGGGGACTTGAGGGGCGTCCTCGTTCGCTTTTTCAATTTCGAAATATAACACAAACGCTAGTTTTGTGTCACTCATCCAAACTGTCGTGCATTCTTCGACCTCTCCGATCCCGCCGGCGCCGCAATCAAACATATCAGGACGAAGTCTCGTCACAAGGTTAAAGCCATTTTGCCGATCGAAATTCCACAAGTAGTTGGCCCCTCCAAAACGGGCATTGGTCACCAGACGGTTTCCACGGATACAAGGAAAATACATTGAGTAGACAAATCTGGCTCCGGGGTTCGTGTCGTCGATGTATCTGCTGTCTGGTTTGAATAAGCTCTGACCGCCGATTGTGGTTACATCATTCAGAAAATCTTCAACATGTGTTATAGACCAGTTATCGTCGTCAAGACATGCGTAAAAATCAACGCGAGGGAAGTCAAAGGACATAAGGAGTTCTCCAGCTCCCAAGTTCCACATCTTCAGCATATTGTCGTTACTGGAGCTGATGACGAAGCCATCCCCGAGGCGACAAGAAAGAAGTTCAGTATCCCCAGTTCCAATTGTCTGCTTGCAGGTGCCATCCTCGAGACCCCAAACGCGAATCGTTTGGTTGCTATAAGCACATGCCACCATCTCGCCTCTGAAATCCAAATTAACCAAGTAGAAATCAGCAGAGGTACTTCTGAGAACAAATCGACAGGAACCGTCCGTGGCATCCCAGACGCGTACATCGCTGTCTTCAAACTGACGAACATTAATAACAGAGTACCCAGCGTTTAACATCAGACCAGCACTAACGATTGTTTCGCCGTCAAATAATAGTTGCGACACAGCTAGTCGATGTCCGGACATGACTTGAAGCAGATCTCCGGTCTGGGTGGAGTACGTACGAAGGCTACCGTCCCTACATCCAACGGCTATGATTCCACCTTTCACCTTCAAACATGTCTTTGTATCAGCGAGGTTCACATGGATACGGTGTCGGCGACTGCCGTTGGACAAGTCCCAAACGTGCATAGTGCCGTCCGAAACACCTCCCACAAGAATGTCTCCCTCCCCACATAAGTTACACAAGCGAACCGCCTCGTCATAATCCTTCGCATAATCTGGCCAATTATCGTAGGATCTCGGGGAACCGAAGTCGAGTGTTAAAACATGACAGCGATTGTTGGCCCAGTTTCCTTCCAGATGACGCGCTTTCATGTAAACTTCCTTCCACTTACAGGTGTCAACAAGTTCGGGCCAGTCGGAATCGGTTACAACCGCATCCATCGGGAAGGTGACCGACGAAGTGGTATCTGCTCCATGCAAATTTGCTGATGAAGTAGGCACAAACGGAGCTTCGTTGCAGAGATCAGTCGTGGTGCCATACCGCTCCCATCCACGTGCTCGACAAAGAGGGCGCCACATTGTATTCTGATTGGCTGCTTCTCTCCAAGACCGACTACATAATGCAACATGGAAGAGATCTGCGGCAGAAAGAGAGCCGAGTATTGGCACCAATACTTCATTCGGCAGACTCGAAAGTGGAAATTCCATCCTTTGGTTGTGGAGTTTGAATCTGAGTAAACAGAGATAAAATATATGTAAAAGTCCATGTAATTCATACCAAAAGAGGCTTCAGACCCTGATCCATTGGTGGTGAGTGACCGGCTGAAAACAAATCTACGACCCGGTCCAGACCTCACCACACCACGAAACTCTACGGCAAGATTCAGTTACCTTAGAGAGCTCCTTCCTACTTTACGACAATCATATAGACGGCCTCATTATATCTTAAACAGCTAGAATTCCCCCGGCCCCTTCCACATTTTTTTTGTTTTTCTGTTTATCATGGAGGTGTATGTGTCTACAACACCATCACAACTTGTTTTTCACAAAAAATCGACAGGCTTTTGCTTAAAACGTAAAGCAGTTCCGACCCTCTTCACCCGAGATTCTGAAACGCTCGAGGTCACTTGGCTTGTTTATCAACAGGGTTTTGACGTCATCCTGAGAAACATACAAAACGGTCTGTGCAGTATTGAATGGAAAATACACGAAGTGAATGTTTATCATGCCTATTTTGTCCTTGTAATTCAAAATACAAACGTGAAAAACACTTCATGTAATATGACAACAATCTACTTTTACCTGTTTTGTGAAAAAAAACGATGAAATTGTGGCTCACAATGAAGCTCTTTTGAAGTAAATACTGGTGCATTGGACGGGTGGTTTTGTCACGGAACGAACGGCATTCACAGCGATCTGTGTACGGTCCCCTGCGGGCGTAGTTTCCACGTGTTTGAACATCGGCCGTACAAGTTATAGAATGAGCGACTCATTTTTCTCTATCTTGGTAATATAAAAGAAAATCTTTCTGCTCTTTTTTTTCATAGTGTCTGGTAAAACATACAACCACGCAGCTACTGGGCATATCTCTGGCTTTTTGGAACAACAAAAATCTTCAAAAAACACCATCTAAAAGAGACGGTTTTCCAAGTTGTTTGCGTGTAAACGTATAGAGCTAACTATCGTGTTGACTTCTCTTTCTCAGGATTGCGTCACGGGGTCACGCGCATATCATGAATACCTAATGAGCGTTTCAGAAATCGCGAAAATCTCATTTTCGAAAAGCGCACTTTTGCTTGCAATTTATCCACTTAAAACCGACAATTAAAAAATAATAAAAATCCACGTCGGCAAGAGGGATGTTTGGACTACCGAAAAAAAGCCTAAATGCTGGATTCTTCCTCTTTAACAAGTCGCACCTAATCGCGGAAAATTGGCAGCAAAATCGCACAGTATAGGTGGCCGGCTTAACACATTGGCTATGGGAACCTATTTGCACGTTTTGTGCTTCTTATGGTTGTCTTTGTTCACATAGTATTGCAGGTATTTCTGCTACAATGATGATAACAACACCGTGCACCGTCAACGTACATTTAACCTAAGTTGCGTTTCAGACAGACATTGCTGGAGAGACTTTCATGAAAGCACCGATGCTCCTACAACCGCCGGGCTATTTCCAGACTCTTACAGACCAGTACGGCAGGTGGATTGCGGGATAAATGTCACAGCAGTAAAATATTATTTGTGGCGATTTGTAAAAATAGTATGACCGCAAACTTTATGGCAACTTACTGTCAACATAGAGTGCAGGTTTGAGGAGTATTAACGCGAACTTTGCTTTTTGCTATCTCTTCGAACATCTGATATAAAACGTCATGAGACGAACATTTACTTCGCCCTGCTATAGGACCACTTCGCCCAAAAGCCACTTTGCCCCAAATCCACTTCGCCCAAACACCACTTTGCCCAACTGCCACTTCGCCCAAAAACCACTTCGTGTGTAGGCTGTGGTTCAGGGCGAAGTGGTTCTAGGGCGAAGTGGTTCTATATAGGGCGAAGTGGTAACGACACAGTTTTTGACTGTTTTCTCAGAAGTTAGACGAAGTACGGAGCTGACTTTTACCCAGGATGGTTTTTAATAATGCATATTTTGAATCACACAGGGAGATGAAACTATTTGTAACGGTTAACCAATCATGTCTTCTATCTTTAAATGCATGGTAAAAAAAAATTGTTTTAAAGACAATTTAAACAAACGCATTCAGTTAGCAATTTCTTCCAAAATGTACAATTTCACAGGGAAAATCAGGTGGTGTTTTTTTACCATTGCCATTAACACGTTTAGTCAGGTTTTCTTTGTCAACTCGTGAAGTAAAAACTGCAAAAAGAATGTATTGGGGCTTTACGAGATGTAGGCCTATTTGGGATTAAAAGCTAATGTTGTTGCACTCAAAACAATGACATGTTTAAATGTTTTATGGATGCTGAGAAGCTAGAAACAAGCGTGTTATACCTTTTCGATTTTCTTCACCCTACTCAGCGGCGTAGGCGATTTTAGCAGGAATGTACAAGAAAAATAAGCACGTCAACTTTTAAATTTTAAATTTAAACTAGAAGAATCTATTCTACTACAGCATAATGTTAAAACATTTTAAATGTTATGAGCTACAATTCTGATGGTTGCATAATGTATACATTGACAATGTGCTTCAATTTTCATAAACCACGCACCCCACAAATAATGGCCGGTATGGTTTGTCGCGGAGTGACAATCGACTTCCTGTTTAATGGCGACGCACTCGTGAATCCGGGAAAAACAAAGTAGTCCCAGCGTCAAAAACCGAAAGAAAAAAAAGTATTAAATTCCTATACACGGACGACGAAATTCCGACTGACCTACCTATTTAACTAGCTCCAGTCGGCTGGCGGGTATATACACGCAAGTGTTCAGTTCCGTACTTCCGTTGCAACCAAATTGGGAATTGTTATACTTTTATCACGCAATGGACTTGTTTTTTTTAAATACATGTATACAGTAATGACTCATGTTTTACAAATGATACAGTGGGCGAGGTCACAATAATTGTGTGTGTGTGTGTGTGATGTGTTATTGTTAGTTTAACAGATCTGTCAACGGATCTGTTAACACGGCATTAATCTCGACCTCTAACTGAACGTCCAGGCTAACACCATGTTAACAGATGTGTTAACACCATGTTAATTCTCTGCACTGTACATAGGGCGAATTCACAACTCTGGGTTGCGTGTTAGTGTTACTGTTAATGTAACAGATCTATTAACTTAATCAGAATTATGACCTCAGAACAAACACCGTGTTAACTCGATGTTAACATGATATATGTTTAAGACGTGTTAGTGTTACATCTCATGTTAGATGAACACCTCATGTTACACATCGTGTTAGTGTATTACAGATATGTTAACAGATCTGTTAAGTTAATCTGAACGAAGTGGGTGGTGTTAATTTTGATTATTTTGGAACTTCTTTTTTCGTGATTCTCAATAAATTGAGTTTCATTTTCAACACAACTGATAAATGTGTTGGATCTTGCATTCTACCCACGATTGAGACTTTATTTTGTGGCTCCATGAAGATTTAAAAATGTCAATCACTTAGTGGTTAAGCTTGTGTAACACGGACCAGAGGTAACAATTCTGTGTTAGTGTTAGTGTTGAAAGTCGTACAGAACCGTATACGCGACTTGACATTTCCCAAGCTAGATGCCGAGTCAACAGATCTGTTAATTACACTACTGCTAACACAGTTTTCCGAGACGCCGTACTGACAGATCGAGTGTTACACTAACACGTAGCACAGAATTGCGCCCTCACTCACTGCGATTTGCGGTTGTGCGCACGACTTTCAACACACACTTAAAGGAACACGTTGCCTTCGGGTTGCGCTTTATTGGGCGTTTTTGGGCTATTACAAGCGTTTGAAGTATAATGAGCACGATCTGAAAGATGTTTAAAAAGTAGAATATAATGATCCACACAAACGTGCCTTGAAAATGCTTCAATTTTGCGTAATGTCTCGAAGCAGCACGCTCCGCCATTTATGGGAGTCAAAATCTTGACTCCCATAAATGGCGGAGAAATTATATTAGTCTTATTTCCAGTCGCAGCTGTTGAAATACTTCTGAACAATTATTTCTATCGGTTTGTCCCATGACAATATTCTTACCCTGATTGGCGAGGTTTTCGTTTTTTCTTTTTTGACGCGTCTGCTGTGTTCTCTTGACGATCCATTTTTTGACAGCAAGTCGGTGTGTGTGTGTGTGGGGTGTCGTTGAAACCCGGAGGTCGGAGGTAGAATTTGTTGTGACCGTGTAGTACATGCTACAACCTACCTCCGGCTTGTTATTTTAATACTGCGTAGCTCCGGGCCACCGTCAACGCACCAACTACACGTTAGCAAAAACAATCTACCTCCGGGTACCTTTGGGTATCTCCGACCACCTCCGACTTCCGGGTTTTATAAATTTCCGTGTGTGTGTGTGTGTTTACATTTCACACATGTCTCGGGAGGCGGAGAATGGTATGGTACCTTGCGTTCATCTGATAGGTTTACCTGACCACTGGCTACGGCGCCAACCTAACTCCTGCTCGTCGCTGCATTTTGCCCACTACCCGGACGATCGTATTGACGGCTTGAAATACGTATACATTTCGCGGGACATGTAGTGGGGGTCAGAGGTCAGTGTTTGTTTTTTTAATTACCATTCACTAATTATAACACATTAAATGTGTTTTATTGCAAGAACAACTCTTAATAAGTATAAGGAACACCCTCAAACGTGAGATTTCGTGAAATCTGAAGGCAACGTGTTCCTTTAAGGGGCGTTCACACTATCGCGGAAAAATCACACTGTTCCATTGGTTTGTACACAAACTGGTTTGCCGCTTGTGCGCGGCCTATCGCGACGCGCAAAACGTTTTGAGCTGGGTCAAAGTTCAAATTTGTTGAACTTTGACCGCGGTGCGCTGACCTTTCCAGCGCGCAGCTAATGAGGTATCAGAGAAGCCCCAAGTTACCAGAGTGGAATTTTCTATTTTGGAACAATCGGCGATTGGGAGCTCATGCAATGCGGTGAGCGCAGCGCAAAAGTGTGATTTTTCCGCGATAGTGTAAACGCCCCTTAAAGCCCAATTCATACTCGCTCGGCGACCTACATGCGGAACGGAAATTTTGTCCGCCGCAGTTGCGGCGAGTAGGGTCAAACAAGTTCAACAGTGCGCGGTCAGTCCGCATCTGAGCGCACGGGTCGTTTCCACCCGTTTGTACTGTGCGCGCGCTCAATCCGTTCCTGTTCCGTTCGAGATAAACCAAGTTTATCTTTTTGCGCTTTGCGCGTGACCCCGACACGACGTGACACGTATAGGTCTATGCCAACTCCGCAATAAATTGACAGCTGAGGTTCACGTGTATAAACTGGTGCCATATAAAATGGTTTTTGTCAAGAAAAAAAGCATTTTCGTCACATGAGAATTAGCAATTAATGAAAGAACTGGGGAATTAAGGGGAGTTTACACTATCGCGGAAAAATCACACTGTTCCATTGGTTTGTACACAAACTGGTTTGCCGCTTGTGCGCGGCCTATCGCGACGCGCAAAACGTTTTGAGCTGGGTCAAATTTCAAATTTGTTGAACTTTGACCGCGGTGCGCTGACCTTTCCAACGCGCAGCCAATGAGGTTTTAGAGAAGCCCCAAGATACCAGAGTAGAATTTTCTATTTTGGAATAATCGGCGATTGGGAGCTCATGCAATGCGGTGAGCGCAGCGCGAAAGTGTGATTTTTCCGCGATATAGTGTGATTTTTCCGCGATAGTGTGAATCCGCCTTTACCCGAATTTGTACAATCATGGATTGCCATAATGGGTGATTCCATAAAAACGGGACACCCCTTTACGTCGTGACACTTCTGGAATTGATTTTTTTATAATTACCGGACTTCAGAATTACCCTCGGCATATAAATAATATGAGCTCATGAATCGAACATCACCTTTTGTTGATACTATACCCAAAACATAACGAGAACAATTTAATAAACTAGTGCGATCTTGTAAGTGTGGCATTTCGAAATATTTCGCTCATAATGTACTAGATTAAATCGATAAAGTCCAGGTTCGACAGCTGGGTAAAATCAGCAATTACCTTTTCCAGAACGAAACTGGTCAAAAAGACTTGAAATGTAATCGCAAGAAACAATTTTCTTGAATATGTTTAAGACATTTGACATTATTAGAAATTGCACAGAAATTTCTTGTAAACATGAAAAAGCCATTTTTACAAATGCATTAAAATGTCACACTTTGGCTCCAGACCTGTTTTTATGGAAATACCCATAGGGCAGCGTTGAAAGGGAGCGTTGAAAGAACGGTGTGGGTATTTTTGAGAGATTAATACACTAAAGCTAACCGATTATTGTACAGTATATACAGGGTCAGGTCGGCGCAACACGACCGCCAAGTATGAATTAAAATGCGCACTCAAAGTGCGCCGTGTTCCTGATTTTTACCTCGGCGACTTATTAGCGCAAAGCGGACTTGTATGAACGCGTGAAAACTCTGCGGCGACTACACTCGGCGAGTATGCGGCGAGTGAGTTCGGCGGAGAAGTATGAACCTAGTTAATTAACATATGGCATTTGTTCCGAGGTCACAATTCTGATTAAGATACTAGAACACGTAACACACCCACAGAATGACCTCGTCCTTTGAAAGGGTAACTATGCATTGTGTCATTTAGGGAAAACTACACGTACAATATATACGTAGCCTACTCTTTAATCTTGTGAATAAAACAGTAGAACAGCCGTGTTATTAACAAAATAATTCATAAGCATGGCTTTTGTAGCAACAACTATAGGCTTTAGATGCAATGAAGACCCGACGAACTGTGGTGTAACTTTGAGTAGACTCATGAGACTGGCATCAAGTCTAGTAAATCATGGCGGTCAGACAAAAATACGAGTAAATCCTGGTCGGGTTTACTGGACCATCAAATACCTAGAATGTTGTCGGGACTATTAATTTAGGGATTCATATGTAAAAACAACTAATGTGGAATATAAACTGAAAATAATGTCTTGAAAGCACGAACAATCACGCCCGTGAACACGTCAACAAATTTACAGTGATAGGCCTACCACAACTAAATCGAGATTCCCAGTTACGGCGTAGGCCTATAACAAATTTGTAAATTTTGAGATTCCTAATCGCGTTGCAACATCTGTTCTCCAACTTGGGCAAATAAACGGACCCACAAGATGGCGGCTATTGTTACGGTCTCTAGGACACGAACAGCGACCCACCGAAAAAGGCAGCTCCGATAGCGAGTTCAGCGAAAAACGTACAATCGACCAATGTACATAGGCACATCGGGAATCGTGAGGAAAAAATTCCCAATATTTTGCGCTATTATTACTATTAGGAATAGTTCTACTTGCTTAAATTCGACTAGTCCAGATTCTGGACTATATTATTGCGATATTGGATCGTAGCGCGGCCGACTATAGAGGGCGGAATATCGATATTATTTGGACAGCGCATAATATAGTCCAGAACTTAACCTCCAGTTCCCTGAGAAATCTCAGGGAACTATAGCTCCGCCCACCTAGTCTGATTGGACGCAGCGCTTATCAATCATGTGTGTGAGGCGCGCCGAATAATCGACGGTCGGGAATCGATTCTCGAAAATTGTCCGCGCAATGTACGCCGCATAGTCATTATAATATTATAATGTGTACATATCGGCCTCCTATGCCGGCTATAATGCGCTGTGCATTGTGAAACGAACAAACATACAGTATACACCTGCATGCGTGGCTATAGCCACGCATGCAGGTGTATACTGTATGTTTGTATAGTTGGAAAGAGTTGAGAAGTTGATCAGATTTTGTCTTCAAAATTACTCATCAAGCATATCTGTACGTGCAGATTTGATGAAAAAAATATATATATAGGATTGAGAAAAAAAAGAAGATTTTGTGCGGAAACACTTCTTCATCCTGCCGTGCTCAAATTTTCTCACTTATAATTTCAGGTTTTTCCCATGAAATCAGTGCACTTCATTTTAAAGAAACAAATCTTATCTACTAAATTCTGACCTCTTGACCTTAAAAATAGCTATTTTTAAGGTCAAGAGGTCAGAATTTAGTAAAATAAAGACACAGTACGCGTGCTTTGTGTATTTTATTGCATGGTATTTAAGAAAAATTTACATGGTAAAATAAAGCCAGTTATTAGTTCCAACAAAAGCAGGTGTACTAAATTTGTTGACTAATATATGGCCACTTTAGTACAAAATCCTCTAGTACATGTGGGCCAGGAAATTTAGGCTCTATACACATAGGCAAAAAAAGGCCCATATATACTGCAGTTTCTATTGCAGTTACCCATAAGAAAAACCCAACTAAAAGTGTAGATAACAATAACAAACTTTTAAACATCACATAATTTTTCCCGTGTAATTGTACATTTGTGGAAAAAATTGCCAACTAAAGTATTTCAACACAATTAAGTATTCAACACAAAAACCATACATGTATTTTTTTAGGTTTTCTGCCCTGATTTGAAAAATCACTGACTAGTATATATAGTGTTATGTTTTTGAAGATGGTTCATTGTCTGTGCACTTTATCTCACCCTGAAAATATGTTACATTTGAACATAAAATGCGGCATAGGGCCTTTTGGGCTTTTTGGAGAAATTCCTGTGCAAAAAAGGGGCAATTTTTACAACTTCCTGATCTGTGCAAAGCTGCATTAATTCTACACTGATATATTTTGTTGTCTACAAAGTAATTTTGCTCCAAATTTAATTACGGCAGATGCAGAAATTGTTCATATTTCATTAACAGACAGTAATCCTCTGCAGCAGCACGTATATAAACATTCTGTGCATGGCTGCAGGTTACATTGAAAAATTAGTGTGAAAGGCAAATTGAACACTGTAATAAACTCATGTGTGTAGCTCATTTATTGCAGTTGTGTAGCTCAGAATGCATGTTTTTGAATCTTGTACTCCTACTGAATTCAGGAATTCAGTTTTGTTAAAAATTGCAACTGAAAGATTAATAATTTCTTGTTTTGCAGATTAACATTCCATTCTTTTGAAAGTACACTGTTAATGAAAATCCTCATTGCAATTCAAGAATACTCATAATTGATTAGTTTTGTGTTTCACATGTTGAGACACTGAAAAATATGAGACTTCTAAATTTGAAGTGCTCACTTGCAGTTTTGTTTCACACCCCATGCCATTTTTAAATGAATGTTCAGGTCATATAGGCCTACCTAGGCAATTATACTGGCTGAGGATTGTTGTAACTATATTAGGCCTAATTTGAAATGTTTGAACTTGAATAAATGTCTGGGAACTTATTTTGTTGAGTTTGTATTGAGGTGGCATACTCATGAAGTCCCCCGGCCTGGAATTTTTTTCTACAGGAGGGAAACATTTCCTGTAAATTGTGTGCCTGCTTATTTGCACATTGCAAAAAAATGTATGTTATCTGAAAGGTCCCTTCAAAAATACTGGATCATGCAAATGGAATTGAAGTGTGTAACTCAGTCTTAATTCAGAATGCATTTTTAAAATCTTGATGTATGTCACACTGAATTCAGTTTTATTGAAAATTGCAACTGAAAGATGAATAATTTCTATTTTTTTGTAGATTAACATTCCCATCTGTTAAAAGTTGGAATGGGCATTTACGGTTAATTCAGAAACCGGTTTGCAATTCTTTCCAGTGTCGGTTAACCGGTTAACCGTTCAGCCGACACCAAAGTTGTTGGTGTTGTTTTACTTTATAGGTGCATTCAATGCACACAATACCCCAGGCCCCCAAAATATCATTGAATCTTTATCGGGTGAAAATTTTACTACGACTCCATATACATTTATTTCAATTTCATGAAGTAAATACAAAGAACCTTTGAAAACTATTGTAAATTCTTTAAAATTGGGTTTCGTTTAAACGTTCGGCAAAATGGTTTTTAATTTTTTTCCCGGTTAACCGGTTAAATGTCCAATCCCTGGTTGAAAGAGTGCATTATGTTAATGAAAACCCTCAAATCAAGCATCCTCATGATAATTTGATTAGTTTTGTGCTTCACAAGTTAATCAGACAGATACATGAGACTTCCAAATTTGAAGGAATGGATTCAATGGACTGCTCACTTAATTGCAGTTTTGTTTCACACCCCATGTCCTTGTTAAATGAATGTTCAGGTCATAATCCCATTACTAGGTGACTCTTGTGTCAAATATTAATTTAAATAAGATAAGCTATCCAAATGTTGTTTTTCCATGTAGGACCCCACCCAATCACTCGCACCCCCCTCACAGTAAACCTCCCAGGTACACCAGTCCCCCTACGCCCCACCCCCAAAGTGACCTAGCCATTAAAACGTTCGTGCTAGCTATATCTCTATTCTCGCTGCATGAGCTGAGTCACATACACACTGCATGCAATACGCGCAATGTGTACAGTACAGTACTCGTATGCAGTTTGCGCACACGTACATGCATGCTGCGCTGCAGATATCGATATCGCGGTATCGAACACCGCGACGTGAATGAATATTTATGAGCTCGATTGACCTTTGACCCCAGCGGGGAATTGGAGGTTAAGTTCTGGACTATATTATGCGCTGTCCAAATAATATCGATATTCCGCCCTCTATAGTCGGCCGCGCTACGATCCAATATCGCAATAATATAGTCCAGAATCTGGACTAAAATTCGACTTTAAAATGATTTTTGAAGAGATGAAAAATCATTTTTCAAGTGATGTCTCAAATTATACGAAATGACAAGTTTAACATTGCAAAATTTACCTTCCAATTTGACATAGGCTACTTGGCAAGTTTTTATGGGTTGCTGAAGGGCGCGGCCATCTTGCTTGATGACGTAACGGAAGGACGTAATTTTAAAGGTCTCTCTTTTGACTTATGACCTTTGTTCCATTTCATCGTCACGATTATGAGATACCATGGCATGTTTGTTGTATTTCGGTGGAGGGTCGCCGTCGTCAGTCTGTTTATTTTGCACTAAAAACAGGTAATTTTCCTGTTCAATTTGTTAAGAAAACCATTACAAATGAAAAGAATGGATATTTGTAGGCCCTAGTTAAGAATGACAATAAAAAAATACCATGTAACATATAGTCCGAGGCTTATTTCCAAGTAGCGTCGCACTGGCAGTAGCTCATCATAGCCGGTGCCAGGTACGTGGGCCGATACCAGGGTGGGGCCGATTGGCTGGGTTTAATCATAGAGCAAGGAACAGTTGCTCTATGGTTTAATGGTGGGTGCATGGGGCTGATGGGTGGGGCCGATGCCTGGGTGGAGCTGAAACGTGGGGCTGATGGGTGGGGGCGATGGGCAGGGCCGATAGTGCAATTTTCACTGTATATGAATGTTTTTCAAAATGCCATGCAGACAGGAAGTGGTGAAATATGAATGTAAAAATGGCATAACTCAATTAAAGTTTCACTTTCAGATATGAAGCTGATTCAGACACCATTTAATTTCTCTTGAAGCAAGCTTTCAATTGATGCCATATTTGTTGTGATTTGGGTAAAAATGTAATATCAATTTTTACGACGTCACTCGTGTTGTATTGTTGGCGCGCTTTTTGTCGCCCACGCTTGCGACACAGATGGTCCACAGCAGCAGCGGGTGTCGTGGACCAAGTTTGGTATTTGCGTCGCAAGTGGGCGTATCAGGCTTAGTGGATGCGGCGTGGGTCAAGACTTACGTATCTATTCTATGTCTAACCTGGTTAAAAGTAAATGAGTCGTTTCACCGAAAATTATGACCAAGAACTAAAACTACGTTCGTCAGATTAAAAACCTTTATTGTAATACGAAATAAGAGGGTTTAAAAAGGCCTCGTGTACAAAATTAGTAACCTATTCGATTAATCTAGCGATAAGAATAACTTTCTAATTTATGAGATGCAGTGTTCAACAATTTATACTTCACGTTTGCCATTACAAAACGCACAAACCTGAGACCTTGGTGAGTATTGCAGTATTAATTATGGAACCGCCATTTTGGTGCCAACTCGGGGGAAAGTTTTGGGGGTGGGGGTGGGGAAGGGGGGGGAAGTTGCAGAGACCAAAAAGTTGCAACAATGTTTTAAAAATGGGGTTTGGAGCATTTTGCATATACAATGTATACTCCATACAAGTTACAAATGTACAATTGATCATAGTGATAACCTTTAATAACTACATGTAGTTCTAAAAAAAAAAAAAAACAATTGCATAGTAACAGTTGCATAATTATAACAGTGATGGAAGCCTTGTAAACAATTTCTCCATCGGTATAGCGGATGACTATACGGTACATGTAGTAAACACATTCAAGAAAAACTCATTTGTTACTGCGTTAGACGTCTACAATCGCAGTAATTTCCTAGAGAAATGGCCAAGTTTATAACAAAGCGACATTGTGGTGTACAATGACGGTGCATTGACATAAAACTTCACCACACATGGCCAACGACTTAAACTAAAAATGAACCCGCACCTACGGACAGCATATAGATAATCCGTTATCCCGGCATTAACTGGTTAAAATAGGAACATCATTAAAGGCACGGGCTCGTCAGCAATGCGCGCCCGCCAAATGTGTGCCACGCAATACGCAGCTCCATAGCAAAGGCATGGAGCTGCGTGTTTCGAGCACGAATTTGGCGGGCGCGCATTGCTGACGAGCCTGTGCCTTTAACACTCAATTTTTTTATTTTTGGCTTTCCGCACTCCTGCGGAAAGCCTTTGAAACTGTTCTGATTTTTTTTTTTTAGCTGTTTCGGTAGGGCCGAAACAGCTATTGTTTTCGTTCTGATTTTTTTTCTTTTTTTATTTCCTCTTGGTACCCCTTCTTTCTACCCGGCAGTTTACACACTTCTGCTCGTCCGATTCCAGTCAAACTTGGCAGGTAGTTAGTACATCCGCTGAGGATGTGCCACCGTTGCGTAATTTCACAGTCACGTGACCAGGTGTCGGATTACAGGCAGTCAAAAATCGGTGATTGTCATGTTTAAAAATCTGTAAAAAATCGACCGTTTGAGATACAGGAAAAGTTTCTTCAGGGTTGACCTTATTTCACAGAGTACTACATTTAGTTTCCATACGATGACCTTGGACCTCGCTTACTTTTGGTCGAAAACGAGGCTGGCTCGCCATTTAAAACTGGTAGTAGGTATTGAAATGGAGTCTTTTTTGTTAGTCTCAGGACCCCTTGGGCATTTAGAAAATATCAAAAGTTAAGCCGTCACACAAAACAGCGCCCTCTAGCGACGAGTTGAAAAATGGCCAAAACGTATTTTGAACAGATGTCTGTGGCGAAGTTTTTGCAAATCGGCCCAAAATTGGTACAGATGTTCACCGAGGGTCAGTGAACACGCCCAAACCTTCAAAAGTTTGATGACGTCACCAGGTGTCAAATTACACTCAGTAGAACATGCGTTCTTCTAACGGTTATATCTAGAGAACGAAAAGGCCGATGGAGGTCAAATTTTGTGTTTTAGGTTTGTTGTGACTTGGTCTAATGCATATTAGCAGCAAAATGTGGTGGCGTAACGATGACGTCATCAAATAAGCCCGTTTGTGCAGCATACATTAGCCAAGGTCGTTCACTTCCTCTAATGGGCGTATGACCTTGAAACCTAGCAGGGACGTAGACTTGGTCATTAACATATAACATACCAAGTTACATTAGTGTGACGTCATTTGTTGATTTGTTATGAATTTTTGAATCTGGCAACCTATACCACAGCATACACACAGTGCAGTATATACGAGTGTACATAAGCATGTACAATATGCATACATCTGCACTACCCCATTTCCCATAGACAAAGCACATAGTCTATCTCGCTGCTAGAAGGGTCGCTTGCAAAGCTTGGATCATTATCAAACTTGGTCACAATAAGGAACCCATAGTAAAGTACTATACCAAAGAGGTTAAATCTTGATGACGTCACCAGGGGTCATATTACATGTGTCTGAAATGTAATGCCTTAAAAATTCAAAAATCTGTAAAAATTCAACCGTTTGAGATACAAACATTTTTGTTTCGGCAATGGTCATGACTATCCAATGTCTAAATTTCATGCAGAGACAATGACCTTGAATCTTGCTTCCTATTGGTCGAAAACGAGGCTGCGTTGTCATTTAAAACTGGTAGCAGATACCGAGATTGGGTCAACGTTGTTAGTCTCGGGACCCCTTGGGCATTACAAAAACACCAACAATTAAGTCGTCACATGAAAGAGCGCCCTCTAGCGGCGAGTTGAAAAATGGCCAAAACTTATTTTAAAGAGATATTTGCGGCGAAGTTTTTGCTAATTGGCCCAAAATTGGTGCATATGGTCACTCAGGGTCAGTGAACATGCCCATACCTTCAAAAGTTTGATGACGTCACCAGGTGTCAAATTACACTCAGTTGAACATGCGTTCTTCTAACGGTTATATCTAGAGAACGAAAAGGCCGATAGAGGTCAAATTTTGTGTTTTAGGCTTGTTGTGACTTGTTCGAATGCATATTTTCAGCAAATTCTTGTGACGTCACGATGACGTCAACAAATAAGCGCGTTAGTGCAGCATAAATTAGCCAAGGTCGTTCACTTCCTGTATTGGTCGTATGACCTTGAAACCTAGCAGGTACGTAGACCTGGACATTAACATGTAACATACCAAGTTACATTAGTATGACATGCATATTTTGTTGATTTATTATTAATTTTTAAATCTTGTCACTGTGCATGTACATGTACGGTATGCATTTACGTTGTACAAAGTGTACATGTAGTATTATACAGCATGCAGTTTTCCATGCATACAAACATAAAAAAAAAGAAAAGCGGCAAGCCATATGCTCTGTTGTCAACAGACATACCTCTAGTTCATTAAGTTTTTTTAAAGCTGAAAACCAGATAATTAAAAATGTCCGAAACAGCGTGTTTGTTTCTAACAAACACCACATTTCTAGTTTTTTTTTAGCTTTTTTTATTCTTCTCCCAAAACCCCATAGACAAAGCGCATGGTCTTTCGGCCTGGCAAAATGGTCACTTGCAAAGCTCGGATCATCATCAAACTTGGTCACAACAATCACCTCATAATGAAGTACTGCACAAATGTGTTTACATTTTGATGACGTCATCAAGTGTCAGATTACAAGCGTTTGAAATATATGGCCTTCAAATTGAAACTTCTGTAAAAATTCAACCGTTTGAGATACAAACTTTATTCTTTCGGCAATGGTCATGACTATCCAAGGTCTAAATTTCATACACAGACATTGACCTTGAATCTTGCTTCCTATTGGTCGAAAACGAGGCTGCCCTGTCATTTAAAACTGGTAGCAGATACAGAGATCGGGTCAAAAGTGTTAGTCTCAAGACCTCTTGGGCATTCCAAAAATACCAAAAGTTAAGTCGTGACACAAAAGAGCGCCCTCTAGCGGCAAGTTGAAAAATGGCCAAAACCTATTTTGAAGAGATGTCTGTGGCGAAGTTTTTGCAAATTGGCCAAAAATTGGTGCATATGTTCACTGAGGGTCAGTGAACATGCCCATACCTTCAAAAGTCTGATGACGTCACCAGGTGTCAAATTACACTCAGTTGAACATGCGTTCTTCTAACGGTTATATATAGAGAACGAAAAGGCCGATGGAGGTTAAATTTTGTGTTTTAGGTTTGTTGTGACTTAGTCTAATGCATATTAGCAGCAACATTTGGTGGCGTAACGATGACGTCATCAAATAAGCCCGTTTGTGCAGCATACATTTGCCAAGGTCGTTCACTTCCTCTAATAGGCGTATGACCTTGAAACCTAGCAGGGACGTAGACGTGGTCATTAACATATAACATACCAAGTTACATTAGTGTGACGTCCTTTGTTGATTTGTTATGAATTTTTGAATCTGGCAACATATACCACAGCATACACACAGTGCAGTATATACGGGTGTACATAAGCATGAACAATATGCATACATCTGCACTACCCAATTTCCCATAGACAAAGCACATAGTCTATCTCGCTGCTAGAAGGGTCGCTTGCAAAGCTTGGATCATCATCAAACTTGGTCACAATAAGGAACCCATACTAAAGTACTATACCAAAGAGGTTACATCTTGATGACGTCACCAGGGGTCAGATTACATGTGTCTGAAATTTAATGCCTTAAAAATTCAAAAATCTGTAAAAATTCAACCGTTTGAGATACAAACATTTTTGTTTCGGCAATGGTCATGACTATCCAATGTCTAAATTTCATGCAGAGACAATGACCTTGAATCTTGCTTCCTATTGGTCGAAAACGAGGCTGCGTTGTCATTTAAAACTGGTAGCAGATACCGAGATTAGGTCAACGTTGTTAGTCTCGGGACCCCTTGGGCATTACAAAAATACCAAAAGTTAAGTCGTCACACGAAAGAGCGCCCTCTAGCGGCGAGTTGAAAAATGGCCAAAACTTATTTTGAAGAGATGTTTGCGGCGAAGTTTTTGCTAATTGACCCAAAATTGGTGCATATGGTCACTCAAGGTCAGTGAACATGCCCATACCTTCAGAAGTTTGATGACGTCACCGGGTGTCAAATTACACTCAGTTGAACATGCGTTCTTCTAACTGTTATATCTAGAGAACGAAAAGGCCGATAGAGGTCAAACCTTGTGTTTTAGGTTTGTTGTGACTTGTTCTAATAAATGCATATTGTCAGCAATATTGTCTTGTGGCGTCACGATGATGTCATCAAATGAGCGCGTTTGTGCAGCAGACATTAGCTAAGGTCGTTTACTTCCTCCATTTGTCGTATGACCTTGAAACCTAGCAGGTGCCTGGACCTGCTCTTTAACATGTAACATACCAAGTTACATTCCTATGACATGCATGATTTGTTGATTTATTATGAAATTTTGAATCTTGTCACTGTGCATGTACGGTATGCATTTACATTGTACAAAGTGTAGATGTAGTATTATACAGCATGCAGTTTTACATGCATACAAACATACATAAAAAGAGAAGCGGAAAGCCATATGCTCTGTTATCAACAGACATACCTCTAGTTTTATTTGCAATTGTTACAGGTATATAGGTAACATTCCCACATGGGGCCCATATTGGTCCCATATGTGCAAGTATAAGGGCCCCATATGGGCTGCACCCAACGCCCCATGTGGGACCCATATGGGCCAACCATTGTTCTCCTGCTCAGATCATTCCCACATGGGACCCATGTGGGACCCATGTGGGAATGATCTGGGCAGGAGAACAATGGTTGCCCCACATGGGGCATTGGGTGCAGTCCATACAGGACCCGTATGGGGCCTTATACTTGCACATATGGGGCCAATGTGGGCCAATGTGGGCCCCATGTGGGAATGTTACCTTGGATATAACAGCTTACTACAAAAACTGGGGTGTTAAAATAATACCTGCATTGTCTTCATGCTAAATTTAACCCCATGGGTATTAGTTTCAACACCTGGGGCATTAAAACAAAATAATACATGTTAAACTAAAACTAACATCCATGGTGTTAAAATTTAACACCAGGCATCACCACCGGTGCTGATTTAATCAATTTAATCACACCCCAGTTTTTGTAGTTTGTAACTATTTGAATACATTTCTTAAAACATTGTTTAAAAATCTTCACTTTGAAGATAATTGAGTAAAAAAGAATTCTTGTTAAAAATTGGATGTTAGCTTTTCTGAGTAACAGCAGGAGTTGTTGGTGGTTTATTAAAAAGATTGCGAGCATTAAGTTTAGCCATGGCGACCGTGCCTTTGGGCGTGGGCGTCTGTTGGGAGTCACAGTTCTCTTCTGGTGTTACGGTGGTGTTAGCGGGTTTGTAGTAACATTCACGACACACGGCCATGTATTTGTCTGCACCACCGATAACTTCCACCTAAAATAAAATGGAAAAATACCAAGATTACTCCAGCAAATTCCAAACTGTTTCAGATTTTGTTTAGCTATTTAAATATATACAAACATATGTATTCACAAGACTGCAGAATTCCAGACTGATTTTGCTCGATTTCATGATTTGTATCACAAATCATCGGTGGCCCCACGCAGTTGCACTTCATTTTCAGTGCTCGTCTCGGGTACAAAATTACGTCAGCAGGTAAATTGTGTTTTCACGAACTGACACCCAACATTTTTATTTTCACGAAGTGACGTCTATCGTAATTTAACAAATTAGGGAGTGTTTTGGATGATATCGTTGTGTCAACAATTTTTAAAGCTTTTTTGTATAAATTCAACATTCATTTACTTGTGTCAGTTCGTGGAAACCGAAATGTATGCATTTTGAGTCCAGTGTACGGAGTGCACGCACACATCGGATGTCAGTTCGTGAAAACTTTTGTCCCCCACTGTGCAGTTTTAACGAACTGTAACAGAAGTGCACTTGGGTGTCACTTCGTGGTGTCAGCAACGAAATGACCCATTAGCCTTTTTGCGCATGACCCATTTCACTGACGTACTTGCATGTACCGGGTACTTCCACATGCACACTTAAGGCCTTTTCCCACTACCCACCTCCGACCCGGGTAACTTTTCTACCCGGGTAGCGGTAAATAACCCGAGTTACATTTAACCCGGAGTTTCTTTTCACACGACAAGCGTTAACCCGGAGAAGCACCTACCCGGGTCGTCTCTTACACGGGTACAACAGCGACCCTTTTCCCACGGCATTTCTGCATGCGCACGTACCCGGGTACACCAGTCAGCACAAATGCCCAGAAACCATTGCGTGTGGAAAATCGATCGATCGATCGATCAGGCTGCGCGCGCACACACAAACATGGCGGACGACACAGAAACATCGCTGGCAATTTTGCTGTTAATATTTCGCATGTTTAATAATATTTATCGATGTGTGCTTTGTCACTGGCCCCACGCGTATTTTGTTGTACACTACCCTCAGAAGAGTACCAGTTTGACAGTGCCATTCAAGCGCAGGTGCACTTGCAACCTTTGACCCAATCATTATTGCGGCAAGATTTTAACTCGCTAAATAGCCTACCCGGGCAGGCTATTGTCGTCGTTTCCCACGACAAACGTTAACCCGGAGAATCGTCTCAAGGTCGCCGTTAACCCACCTCCCGAGCAGGGCTAGAAATTACCCGGGTTAAGTGGCATTTTTGGCCAGATAACCCGGTCAATTCGTAACCCCGAGATTTGCTGGGGAAACTAACCCTTAACCCGGGTAATCTCGGGGTAAAATTTTTCTGTTACCCGGGGTTAAAGTGCCGTGGGAAAAGGCCTTTGGTGTCTAGGGGCCTTTTTGTGCTATTTGATAACTTTCGCTCTCAGTTTCTGTGGAAGCGCACTTGCCATCAATGAGGACGTTCGTTTGTTGTGAATTTGGACAGTGCCACCGAACGCAAGTTAGACTGGTTCATCAAAATGTGCTAAACCAGTGACTAAGGTAGGGGCGACTAAGTTGGATAGCCAACTATGAGAGACCTGTCTTAGACCGGACACGGCAAGAAGGTTTTCTTGCAATCCGCCCCCGCCCCCCAGCAGACTAAAGTTTTGTTGCTATGTATTGTGTGAAGTACAGAACCAATACAGTGTTCATGCTTGAGAGAATGGCATAAACCAGCGAGATTGTTGGTTGCTAGGCATTGGTGTGCACCACGTAGCAACAACAGCATAGTAAGTGGACCTTCTAAACTGCACCTCCATTTTAAAGTGAAGAATTCGGGACACCAGCCATAGTGTAAAGGTTACACGCAAAAGGCCAATTCCTGTGCATTTTGAGTAGTTTTCTCACCTCGGTTTCCATACCCATGCGTTTTGTGTAGGAGGCCTCATGGAAGCACAGCATACACACTGCGTTTAGCTTCACTACATTCTCGGCCAGTGGAACCAAGTTGAGAATATTGCCAAAACTCTACAGGGAAAAAAAAGAAAAGGAAAACAGATTTGTTAAAAGAGTGTTTCCCAGAGTAGAATATTGCACAGGTTGAAGCAGGGATGAGCAAATTTGTGCTGAAGTCAACAAAATTGGTGTCTCGAGTTACTGACTTGGACTTAAGTCTCGCCCGAGAAACTTGCCGACAACCCAGAGAGTCTATTAATATTCAAACCGGAAATGTCCGACTTACCAGGCAAATGTTCTACCAGCTCAGCTATAAAGGACAGTGGTATACTCCCCTCAGGTTTTCCCTACATACCAGATTTTTCTCTCGGAGTTGTTCAGTTGCACTCCCACGCAACACTAATTCAATTTTTAATCTGTTCATATACAGTCTAACCCAAATTTTTGAGTGATTATTTACCTTTCTCTGGAATGTTCCATCCAGTGCTGCTACTACTACTATTTTGCCTTGGTTGGCCATTTCCTCAGCAAATTTGACACAGTCAGGGAACTGTAGAAATGAAAATAAATTGGTGATTAAAGGCCATTGCATCATGAAAGGAGTGTTTTTCTTTATTTATTTAAACAGCTAGAATCCCCCCTTCCACATTTTTTTAGTTTTTCTGTTTATCATGGAGGTGTATGTGTCTACAACACCATCACAACTTGTTTTTCACAAAATCTACAGGCTTTTGCTTAAAACGTAAAGCAGTTCCGACCCTCTTCACCCGAAATTCTGAAACGCTCGAGGTCACTTGGTTTGTTTATCAACAGGGTTTTGACGTCATCCTGAGAAACATACAAAACGGTCTGTGCAGTATTGAATGGAAAATACACGAAGTGAATGTTTATCATGCCTGTTTTGTCCTTGTAATTCAAAATACAAACGTGAAAAACACTTCATGTAATATGACAACAATCTACTATTACCTGTTTTGTGAAAAAACGATGAAATTGTGGCTCACAATGAAGCTCTTTTGAAGTAAATACTGGTGCATTGCGATGGGTGGTTTTGTCACGGAACGAACGGCATTCACAGCGGTCTGTGTACAGCATGGTACGGTCCCCTGCGGGCGTAGTTCCCACGTGTTTGAACATCGGCCGTACAAGTTATAGAATGAGCGACTCATTTTTCTCTCTCTTAGTAATAGAAAAGAAAATCTTTCTGCTCTTTTTTTTTCATAGTGTCTGGTAAAACATACAACCACGCAGCTACTGGGCATATCTCTGGCTTTTTGGACCAACAAAATTCTTCAAAAAACACCATCTAACGAGACGGTCTAAGAGATCTAAGAGACGGTTTTCCAAGTTTTTTGCGTGTAAACGTATGGAGCTAACAATCGTGTTGACTTCTCTTTCTCAGCACTTTTGCTTGCAATTTATCCACTTAAAACCGACAATTAAAAAATAATAAAAATCCACGTCGGCAAGAGGGATGTTTGGACTATCGAAAAAAGCCTAAATGCTGGATTTTCGTCAAGAGGGATTCTTCCTCTTTAATGGGTTTATGGAAATTCAAATCGTGCATATAGGCTGAATTGCATGAAGCTTATAAGTGTCTTCCACCTAAACATCAAGATACATTGGCAGCCAATGGCCAGAGACACCGGGTAATCCCCTTAACGCTTCACGAAAGAGTATTTTAATGCATTACACGACACACTGGCGGAACAGCTTTTTGTATATATCCCTTCCGAAGGAGGGAGCAAATGTGGTTAAATATGCTTTGCTCAAGGGCATAGGTGCCACGACCAGGCATCGAACCCACAACACCCAGTTTTCACCTTAATGTTGAAAGTCAACAAACTAAACCACTTGGCCATGGTATCCCATGTTTTTGAATAGAAATGTAGTCACATTTTTATGAAAAGCCTAATTTCTTGAATGATTCATGCAGCTGATCTCAACAAAATTGTTTTGAAAATGTTAAAAATTAGAGAGTCCACTGGAATTCTGTCAAAAGCCGTGTCCGCATTGGACTTGTTCTTTGGGAGATTTTACCGAGACGATGGTAAAATTAAAGATGGCTGAATTTTACTGCTGTCCGCATTTGGACGTTTTCGACACGGGAACATTTTACAGAGACCATGGAAAGGCATGTGCAGTGTCCCTTCGCAGTATGACCTTCACGGCCCGGACGTACCGCGTACGCTTTCCGACTCGCTTTTACCGACTTGTTGTGTCAGCACTGGACTTATCTCGGGAAAGTTATCTTTTCCTGGGCAGCAGTTGGCCAGGAAAAGTAACCGCTGGACTCAGGAAAAGTAATTGAGGAAAACGTCCTAGGCTGTCCGTAATGGACTAAAAATGGGAAAGTACCCATTGCCTCGGTACGTTTCACCAACAAAAGTCCAAGGCCTAAAAGATCTTTCACACCAAGCACACATGAATTTAAGCCACTTCAACAAGCTGCTGTACTTACAAACTGCCCTTCGTCAATGCCGATGACTTGATGATCTTCTGCTAAGCTTAAGACATCATACAGTAGTTCTGTTGACGTAGCTTCAATGACTTGTCTGTGAAAGAAATATGAAGTATGCTACATGCTTATTGCTAGCCTACATGTAATTGCAAATTCAGTTCCACAAAAGTGAATAATTATTTCAGGACATAGTGTACCATGCAGATTAAAATGGTCTATTAAATGACCCCCGACAATCTTATCATTTGCTAAAATTCCAGGAACAGCATTACATAACTAAAGAATAATGTTGATAAACTGTCTTGCAGAAATTTCGGTCACATACATGCAGTATTGAATAAATGGTAAAAAAAATTGTTTGCAGATGATTTTTTTTTTAAATACTTTGTTGGCAGTTTCTCCCACAAAGGTACCATTACAAGGGACAACAAATTTGGTGTTTGTTACCATTGCTATCAACACTTTTAGGATGGTTTTTCTTGTCCACTCATTAAAGTAACATTTCGGGTAACCGAAAATGAGGTACTGGTGCCTTAACACCAGGACCAGTGCTTTTGTTTTAGTCCTCGAGTTGAATCTGCTTAGGGGTCGTCCAAAGTTGTCAACATTTTCACGGGTCCACAGAACATAGGAAGGGGGGAGGGGGGTGGGGGTCGAGGGCCGCGTAGGACTTTACATGCACTGTAAAATGTTGACATTTCACAGTACTGACAAAATGTCTTGAAAAATACTACGCTCTGTACAATAGACCTTATGCGTAGCGGCCATGATAGAGGGCAGTCACATTGTCAAAGTGCGTCATGCACGAGTAGGCACATTGTGGATCTATTGTCACATCATTTAAATATGAAAAGTCCTCTATCATGGCCGCTACGCATAAGGTGACTATTGTGAAAATGTTGACAACTTTAGACCGTAGACGGCCCCTCACAATAATGCAAAATTTCAGCTTTAATCATGAAAATAGATGGAGTAAGTACGTAGGGCCCAAGGCTATTCTTGTGAAATATTTATTAAATACCTCACCTGTCGTGTGTGGCCACCCCATCCTTGTCATATCGGTCATCCTTGGCATATTTGATAACGAGACACGAGTAGTTGGCAATTTCAAAACGTTTGATGCGCCGCATTAACTCAGTCCTGTGAAAATAAGTCATAGAAACAATATTAAACAATCAGTAAAGGGGGCATTTTGAAAAGAAAGTCACGGACCATATTTTCGAGGAAATACCTGTCTGGTCTCAAAATAAAAGAAATAAGTTTCAGTTGTTCTAAAGAGATAACTTAGGCCCGAAAAGGGTTACATATAGTGTGACAGTTCATGCCTTTCTAAAAACCCCGTGTACAAATTTGCTATATATGCTTGTAACCAGGTTATTTTGAGACCATACAAAGGTATATTCTGGAAAATATGGTCTGTGTTGCCAAAATGTCCCATTTTAACCGTGGAAAGACTCATTTGAATAAGTCTATCAAATATTTGATTCAATATTGATATCAAATAAAGCCAACTTGGTCCAAATTGGTGTGTACATATTTTAAAATGTAGTACAAACTATCGGTCATTTTGATATTTTCTTTTCTGTAGTAACTTACTGAACATCCATTACAAAAGTTATGTGGCATTAGTTAATTTCATTCAAACCTCATTCAAAGAATAAATCTCATTTCTTTTAATTCACTTACCAATAAAGTTGCTACTAATGGGAGACTTTTGAAATGCACGATGGCAGCAAACAAACAGGTTATTTTCCATTGTTTTATACATCACGACATTTGAGCTAAAGTGTGCATGGCTCAATATGACTTATACAATGGAAAACTTGTTTGCTGCCACTAAGCGTCTCAAAAGTCTTTCATTGATACCAACAGAACAGGGGCCCATTTCATAAAGCTGTTTAGCAGAAAAATTTGCTTAATCCAAAATTTGTTTGCTTTATATAAAAATGGGTTTTCAGTAAATCTTATGAGATATATGTATTGCAATTGACTGGTGTACTGCTATTCTTCCAAAAAACACAAGTTGACATACAATTTTGACTATTATTAACCCATTTTTATAAAGCAAACAAATTTATGAAATTGGCCTCAGGCAACAAAAATGCACTTTTCTTGGTATGAATTCCATTTACTGGTTTGACACCGAGACGCCGTGTGTTAAGTCTATGGAACAGGGCAGAAATAAGTATTTTAAAGGAAATAAATTATTGAATGTTTTTCACTCCTAAAATTACTTCCCTTCAAAATATTTACACGTTTTGGTGGTTATTATTTATTAAGTCATCATAAGGAGAATAAGTAGCAACCAGTAAACGGAATTCTTTCCCTTTTCTTAAAATTATTGGCCTAGTAGGACTAGTAAAATTTACTATATACATTTGTAGGCTAGTGTGGGAATGAAGAGTTGATTATAATTGTCACAAACATAAGTTTACTGCAAAATGCAAAAAATAATACTTGAGCGTTTGGGACTACTTCCAAATACTGAAAGCCACCCAGACCAAACTGGGTGGCTTTCAAGAACAGCACTTTTTTTCCCCATCAAAATCGTTGCTCAAAATGGAATCTTTAGACAAGTCATTTTACAGGAAATTGCTATTTTTGGTAAAATCAAAATCTCTACACGTTCTACATACCTCCCTGGCCGTAATTTTCTCAAAACTTACGTACACACCTCCGTTTTTAACAATTTGACGATTGAATTCAACTTCATAAACTTCAACTCGTGCTGACTCGTGGCATCGTTATTTTTCACTCGTAAAGTTGCCACGCGGGTCGCTTTGACAAAAAGCCGTTTGGTGGTAATTTGACGTGAATCCTTCATTCACCGACCACACAGTGGCACACTAAAACAAATCCCCCCTCATCCAAAAATGGTACGTGATGGAACTGGTCTGGTGCTTGAAATCGTTAGAGGCGAGCGCCATTGCTCTGAAAATAACGATGCCACGAGTCAGCACGAGTTAAAGGTTATGAAGTTGAATTCGATCGTCAAATTGTTAAAAACGGAGGTGTGTACGTAAGTTTTGGAAAATTACGGCCAGGGAGGTATGTAGAACGTGTAGAGATTTTGATTTTACCAAAAATAGCAATTTCCTGTAAAATGACTTGTCTAAAGATTCCATTTTGAGAAACGATTTTGATGGGAAAAAAAAAGTGCTGTTCTTGAAAGCCACCCAGTTTGGTCTGGGTGGCTTTCAGTATTTGGAAGTAGTTTGGGACAGCCTCAATAGAAGAAGCAACAAGTACATTAAACAAGTTTGGAAAATTATAATTAAAGCACAGTTTTGGGCTATAGCTGACTTGCTGAAAAACAAAATGTTTATGGTACTCCACCATTTAATACTTACGTTTTCCCAGAAAACATAGGACCGAAGATGACCTAAAAATAAATACACACAAAGAAGAAAGCTGTCATTAACATGATTATTTTTAACTTTAAGCATGACAACCTGACAACAAACTTCTTGTTCGGAATAATAATTATTAGGCCTAGAATAGCATGAACAGAATAATAGAATAATTATTAGGCCTGGAAAGAATTTAATACTCACTTTGTTGCCCTTGCCAATTATTTTCTGTATATGTAGGCCTAGGCCTATTTTTTTTTAGTTTTGATTTATCGATACAAAAAAAAACATTACAATGCACAACTTTCAAACAAGAAAAGATTTTGATTAAGGAAAGATCAATTTTTGACAAATATGATTTTTATTTTAATTGAGCTTAGATGAAATAAACGAAAAAAACGATTGGTTAAGCCATGGAGCTATAGCTCCATGGTTAAGCCAGGGTTGGGCTACCACGTTAGAGCCAATCAGGTGCATTCTTTTGTAAAGTACAAACTGGTGTTGTGCATTATTTCATTTTACTAACTACACTAAAGTTAGAATAAAAATAATAACCTATTTGTCAAATTTGATCTTTCCTTTAACATGTTTAATATGAAGAACGTGTGGGAAGATCACATATCAATCGCATCACAGAAATGAGAATAAAATCCATAAACATTGTAATGTCCCCAGATAGGTTTGTGTGAAAATTGCCAGCCTCGTTTGTCATCCAATCCGATGATGCCTTGAGAACGTCTATAAGGTTTATTATCAACATCATGCACATATCATGTATATCATGACATGATCAACTCTGATCAACCATGGATCAATCATGTCATGGGACAATGACCATGACTGAATGAGGCCCCTACCTGTATCTGGCCAGTTTTCACACACACTGAATTATCAATCGAATTCATCCTGCTCCTACAACTAGGCATCATTTTCGGTATCGATATCGTTTACTCGGTAAAAGCAAGAATTATCAAGCCTAAATCACATGCACGCAAGGCTAAAGTCAGTCCAGACGAACGAAATCACAAATGTTTTGAAATGTTCGCGCCGGTCCGCTCTCTTTATATACTCAAAACTGGCGCGCTTTTGAAGACAGTTTCGACCCCAGCGAAATAGTGTAGCCGTGCCCGAAATTCAAGACGCATTCTAAAATTACACGAGGTTGCAAAAGAGACTGGTGCTAAATCAGCAGGCAATATATGGAAAAGTAGGTTAAATAAGACAGGGCAAAATGCAACAATACTCCAAGGCAACGCCGTTATTTACCAACAATGGCGGACGAAGAGGTAGCCTATCTTTTCCTTTTTTTCATCAGACACTTGTGTTTTCTTACATCCAGTGTGTTTTGCCGTTTTGAAGAACACGACAAAATATTGGAGGGACCTCCTGTACTCTGTAGTGTAGTTGTCTTGTACATGGCTGTGACTGTGTGATACGGCATGTACGGCGGATTGTCATGTTGATGTTGATGTTGACGGTTGCACACCAGTAAATAGGGCTCCCATAGGAACCAATGCTAAATGCCCCATTTTCAAAAATCATTTAAAAATACTCACAACTCTCTCAGCTTCTCAGGACAACAACCAAAATACTCATTGAAGTCTCATCTTTTCAATTCTGTTCAATTTTATGAGGGCAATCCGTCACTTTTATTCCCTAATTTGCACTTGAAACAAAACTAGCCTATCCCTGCAACAGTGAAAATTGCTAAACAGACCAGCGTCCATTTTGGAACAAAGGCACATACGCTACTGGGCAAAATAGGGCCACATTTAGGAGCTACAGTGTCTAAAATGTTTGTAGTTGGAAGAAAAAAAACCCACATCGCGGCGATAGTCATATTCTACACAAGACCACACTCGTTCAGCTCGCAATTCTAAAAGAATTTGAGGGCATACAAAATATTCATGAGCTCGGCGCACAGATCTTGCCTATTTACTTGTGTGCACCCTGACGATCAAGCATGTCTTTTTGTTGGCACTCACTTTTCTGTACACTCCAGACTAGTCCAGTCCGCGCCGCGCGCCGGTTGGGTCACGTCACGCGGCCGGCTGAGCTGAACAGGGCTTCGGAAAACCTCCACCCTGTTGCCGTTTCCCACCCAAAATCTGCGGAAAGCATTAACAAGTCGGACGTCCCATAAACCCTCCTGTGCTAAACATATGGGACAATTCAGAAAAATTTGAAGTTTTTCCTACTAAATGTATACTTTTAGAAGGCTAAAAGTGATTATACAACGAAGGGAAGTAAATACGAGGACAGGAAACCAGTCTAGCTTACTGATGCTTGATACCATAGGCTAAGTCATTTTCGAGAAAATTAATTATCAACTTCTCAATTTTTACCCCAAATCTGCAGACGCCAGCATCAGAAATTCAAGAGAATGCACCGTCAAATGAAGAAACAAACGCAACGGTACAGAATGTGACAGCAGATGGAGAACAAGAGGCTGAACAGGAGGGTAATCTAAGACCCTGTTGACATTAGGGAAATCGCTTTGTATGACGAAGATTCAACGAGAGATATTTTAATGTAATCGCACGGCCTTCCATTTGACAAAGATTAAGATCTGTTTGTTTGATGAAGCAAGATAGCCTCATTATATTTTGACAAAGAGGTCGCTTAAAGTTAGAACACATCATTGGTAATCTCGAAAATCAGAAATGTTCACAGATTTACACATAACTTACGGTAGTAGACTTTCCCTGAAATGGTTTTGTCTAAAGTGCTATTATAGTTTTTGAGAAATGAGTAAACAATTATTTTTCGTCTCATGAGACGAAAATTTATCTCGCCCCAAAACCGTTTCGCTCCAAGGGCCACCTTGCCCCCAAACCACTTCGTCCTTACACCACTTCGCCCGAATGCCACTTAATATTAGCCCCAAAATACTGCGTGCACAGGCCGTGGTTCAGGGCGAAGTGGTTCGGGGCAAAATGTTTTTCGGGCGAAGTGACCGTACAGCCTATTTTGACTGTTTTCTCAAAAGTTAGACGAAGTACGGAGCTGATTTTTGCTCAGGTTGGTTTTAATCATAAATCATGCATATCTTCAATCACACAGGGAAATAAAACTATTTGCAACGGTTTACCAATCATGTGTTCTGCCTTTAATTCCTTACTTTGTTCGACGAAGCGATTGGCCGTTTGTGTGTTTCGCATGAATAGTGTCTGGTGTACTGACGTACTTCCTTCCACATGCACACTTAGTATCCACTTGACCAGACTAAATTGTTGTTGCTATGTGGTGCACGCAGCAGGTGTAAAGTACAGAATCAATACCTCGTTCACCGTAGGAGAGAATGGCATAAAGCAACTTACTTTCTTTCACATGCACACTTAGTATACACTTGACCAGACTAAATTTTTGTTGCTGTGGTGCACGCGGCATGTGTGAAGTACAGAATCAATACCTCGTTCACCGTAGGAGAGAATGGCATAAAGCAACTTACTTCCTTTCACATGCACACTTAGTATACACTTGACCAAACTAAATTTTTGTTGCTATGTGGTGCACGCGGCATGTGTGAAGTACAGAATCAATACCTCGTTAACCATAGGAGAGAATGGCATAAAGCAACCAGACTGTTGATTGCAGGCAATGGCGTGTAACACGTAGCAACAATATCATAGTATGTGACTTCTGAACTGCATGCACCTTTATTTGAAATTGAAGAATTTGTGGTGCCAGTCAATATGCAAGTGTTACAGTTACTGTAAAAGCTGAAATATTCGCGGTGGTTTTTTTTTCGCGCATTTCGCGCACCAGACAGAGCCGGCGAAAATAACAACCCGCGAAAATATTGTTTGCAACAATTGTGGCGATCCCTGAAACAAAACATAATTTCCATCCGCGAAAATAACAACTCGCGAAAATGTCAGTGATGTTGAAATGCGCGAAAATATTGGCTTTTACAGTACACGCAAAAGGTTAATTACTAGAGAAAGTCAGAAAAGATGTACAGTGTAGACATTTTCAAAATGATTTTTTTACATCAAAAATGTGTAGTGGTATCCCACCCCGGCAGAAAAATCTTGAAAAAACTGTAGAAATGACAAAAAAAGTGTTAGGTTTTTTTTATTACTTTGTATATCATGAAGTATTGCAGCTTCTGAATTTATCTATTTTTGTTTGTAACTTATCACACAGACACTCCTGCAACTGGTGTTGAAGAAATACCTCAAACAGATGCCCCACCAGAAAGTCGAGACGAAACGACAGCACCTGGAAATGAGCCCCCTGATGCTGAAACCATGCCACCACAGGAGGGGGACAAGGGGGACGAAGGGAGTGCTCCAACTGATGGAGATGAAACGGCAGCCCCCGTAGATGCAGAGAAACCAGCTGAGGGGACTGAGGAAGGGGCACCGGGGGGTGAGCAGGGGACGGAACAAAGAGAAGATGAGGTCAACCAAGAAGAGGGGGCAGATGCTACTGGTGCTGAAGAAACAGCTGAAGGTTTGTTTCTTATCTTAACTCCTTTGGAGCAGCTAGCCATTTTCCTATTTATTCCTCGGAGTGGGAGACTTGATATCAAGTTCAGCTTTGTATGTCTTGGGGAAGTCAGACTTGATACAACAAACACAAACAAAACTGATGTGGGACCAATAAGTGTAGATTTGAAGAATGTAAATTTTACATGCATTGCTTTGAGAAAAAGCATCGTACTGAAAAATACCAAAATCACAAAACACTTTCAGTTGTTCTGTGGTTTTCAGTGTGTCGTCGCAGTCCAAATCCCCGCATCGCTATTTCTCAAAGCAACGTACAGTACGTCGGATTTACACTCGCTAAACCGTGAAAATCCTCAATGTGAATCTAGTCCGACGAGAATCCTGGTAATGTCTGATATATTTTAATATAATTTTTTTTTTTTTATAAAAAATCTAAAAGTGCTTTTGAGATTTTGATACAATATAAAGTGTCATATTTTTCTCATTACTATTCTGAAATGTCGTGCTCTTAATCTGTATATTTTCAAGGATATCGTAAAAGACCACTAACATTTTGCAAATTAATTTTTCCGGTTACATTTATAAAACAGTGCAGTGATTATACCAACCTTTTTGCTTCCACATCCAAATTGTAGATTACAAATTCCGTGTTTTATTCCCATGGATAGTATTTTGGGGAGGTATTTTATATGATTGTTATTAGGTTAGATTGAAATTCAATTTCTGGAAAAATCTGAACAAGCACGTTTAAATCTTCAGAAAATGTATATTTTCAGGAGAGGCACCAACAGACGGAACACCTGCCGAGGACAAACCAGAGGCAGGGGCAGCAGAAACTATCCCAGAAGAATCGGAAGAAACACAGGAAGTAGGGGCAGAGGTCATCGAAGACGGCCAATTAACTCCTTCAGATCAGGAGCCGATAGAAGACCAACAAGAGGACAAACCGAGCTCACCGCTTCCACAGAGTGACACGTTCGCTGAGGGGGAGAGACCAGAGACCCCTGTGGTGGCTGTTATTCAGCCGTTGTCTAGGGAGGGGAGTCCGCAGCTAGAACCGATGACGGATCAGCTGGAAGCGGGTACACCAGAAAGATTTGGTAAGCCTTGGTTAACCACTTTGCAGTAGCTGTAGTATTTATATAGCATTTGATGGCTTTGAGGGTGATGTTAGAATATATGCAGCACAGAAATACGGAACAAGCTGAAGGCGAGTTCGGCATTTTCATGACGAGTGCGGTATATTCTCATATCACCAGAAAAGACATCCAATATTATTATTGTTATATAAACTGAAGCTTATACCTTCGTTGTTTTGTAAGGTTTCTGCAAGATTTTTGTCTGTTTGGTGTTGAAAACTTCAGTTCATTTGCAACGTTTACAACTACATATGTGCTTTTGTTACTGTTGTACAGTATTTGTTTGATACTGTACTAACGCGCGCGTTGCACACACGCACAATGCATTCACTCAAAAACTCGATGCATGGCGTGTGCTTTGGTGCGCCTAGTGTGGACACGCATCGGATTGGGGCTCTGTGCTGCACAGTATCAGAAAGGCACGGTATCCGCAAAAGCTTCATTTTATATAATAATGCCCAATACTGGTTAATGGATAATATATATTTTTTAGCATTCCTGACTACCACTAACTTAGATTTGAGTTACAATAATTTGGGACTTGAGATTCGACTTGAGACTTAATTGATTCAAATGACTTGGCACTTGCCATGAAAGACTGAAACTTGAATTAGGGAAATCGCTTTGTTCGACAAAGATTAGTTAATCATTGTCAGATATACTAATGAAGCGTGCGTACACATCTTAAAACAGTGGCTTTGTCGATTTTATTGCAATCCATCTCTGTCTAAATCGTGTTTCAACTAAGATGCTCGGTAGTTAAAACAGCAGTTTAAATGACATACTCATAATTTTTGATGAAATAAGTCAATTAAGTTTGGGTTTTTGTGTGGTTTTGGACAGAATCTCCTCAAGAGGAGGAAGATTTTAGCGAGGATGAACCTTGGATGGTGAGCCGAGATGAGGTCATTGAGATGTACCAGGTGGGTATCGCTTCCATGTCAAATACAGTTGAACCTCGGTAATAAGAGCACTGTTAAAGGCCCAATGTATCATTTGCAATGACCCCAAAAAGTAATCAACGAGTTTACAGGGAAAAAGTTCTGAAAGTAAAGATTGAACTAATAGCAACTACCCAATGAAAGGTTTCCGCTCAAAATGATATAATTTTACCAGAAAATAATCCGTAAAGATGAAATTATTTAGATCGTTTGCAAACGATTTACTTATTTTTGGTTCGCATCTACGCGGTCCAAAATGCATGGGCGCTGTGTACTGCGTGTGCGTGTTCCAACGCGATGCATTTTTATGTATATGATGTGCGCCACACAGTGCATGACGCAAGCCACATAGTACCCGATCAACTGAGAACGAATATTTGAAACACCCTGCCAAGACCAGGAAAATGCATATGGATATTCATGTGTTTTTTTAACGTGGTACATTGACAAAGCTGAAATTTCGGATGAGTTTGTTGATGTCTTTCTTTTGATTTATAATGGTTTTATTCGCAGAATCACTCAAAAACAGATCATCTACAGGGCCTTTAAAGTTTAATAAAACATTCTGATTATAACAAGGAAACCTTTAGGTCCCAATTCTTTGATCTTTATCGTTTTTATTCCTGATAATACAAGGTTCCTGTTATAACAAGCCAAGGTTGTCTGCAAAGTCTCAAGGACCTCTTATTAACGATGTTCGATCGTAGTCAAGTTTGCATATCTCTTGCTGAATGTGGCACAGTTTAGTTGTTTCATTTCAATGGTGATTCGGCACCATATTGCGTTTGTAATTTGCCGAGTTGCGCTCCTATGCAACACCAAGAGACAAATTGGGTTCATAGGGAAAACCTGAGGGAGTATACCACTGTGACCTACAGCTCAGCTGGTAGAGCCTCTGCCCGTTGAGTGAGAGGTCTCGGGTTTGAATCCTGATAAGGCCCTTATAATTTTTCTCTCATCCCAAGTTTGGATGTGCTATAAACAGGTTTGGCCACACTATTTTTGGCAATCGTTACTTTCCCCCCCAAAAAAGCAATTTTCCTAAAATATCAATTTTTTATCAGAACAGAAGTTTGTTGAATACAGTGAACCTGTGGATAACAAGGCACTGATCAACCAAACACTTTGGTATCGCTTTCAAGACCGTTTTGCTTCAGTAATTTTGTCCAGGTCTAAGTGCAGTAGCGGATCCAGTCTCATTAAAACGTAGGGATACAAATCAAGTGAAAGCAGGGGTATGACCCCCTTAACTCTATTGCATTCCTGCATTTTAATCAGTTTAAACAAAGTGATTCCCATGAAATTTGACATGTCCTGTTTCTAAGAGAGTCCTGCAGTTCAAGGCTCTCAAAAACATGTTTCGTTGGGTTTTCAACCTGATATAACCTGCATGGGCATGGGATGAGCTGACTTCATTCATTTCTGGAGCCATGCATCTTCCAAAACAGTCCTAGAAGTGCAGGAGCTCAGGAAGGCACTTAAGGCATAAAGAGTGGCGCACCCTGCCTCAGTGGCTCTTACGGAGGCTAGTGCAGTCAGTCTTGCCACGAGAGGTGTTCACATACATCTTTCGAGAGAAAAATTTGGTCCATAGGAAAAACCTGAGGGAGTGCCTTATAGCTCAGCTGGTGGAGCATCTGCCCAGTTTCTGGTTCGAATCCCGATAAGGCCCCTTTTCATTCAATGGTGATTATGCATCATACCAGATATTGTGTTCATCCTTCGGTCAGAGTATCATTGGCGTTTCTTTTTTTAACTCTTATTCCCATCTCCCATTGCAGGCAGCCCAAGCAGAGAGGGAGCAACTGCAGAACCAGAATGTCCAGTTACAGCACAAACTGGCCGAGTACTTCAAGAAGAAGAAGACTGACGACCAACGACAGGAGATGGATAAAAACATCACTGACCAGGAACAGCGATACCTCAAGTATATGTGTGAGTATTTATTCTGGTGTTTTGGGGGTGAATTTGAAGACTGTAAAGACTGGCTTGCATGACCAACAGTGGATGTTACAATGCATAGTTCCGACCTGTCAATCAACCGAACCCGCCGACCAATCACAACAGAGCTAGCAGATATCATCCACATAGGTCAAAGTGCACTGTCTCAACAACATCACGCGATGTTCGGCCCATACAATTTGTACAGTGTTGTATGCGATGATCCGGGCGAATTTTTGGTTTCAAGGCCGGTCGTTTCGTTGTTCAAAGGTACGAAAGCACGTATTTCATGTTATATACCTCATATACAGATTCCTGTCATCTGATTGGTTAAAAGTGCGGGCATTGAAATAGCTAGACACCGCCGCGCAGAATTGTGACTATGCCAGCGGGCATAGTCTTTACTATGCCCGCGGGCATAGTCTTTACTATGCCCGTGGGCATAGTCATTTAGCGGGTTCCGGACGTGCGTGTCGCGTGTGTAGCATAGCATAGCAGTGCACCAGCTGTGCAGTCTAGTCACGTACGTACGTCGTGACAAGTCATCGCCATTTTTACCGTCTGTGTGCGCTACTTTCGAGGCGCTGTCAAAAAAACATATTCTGTAAACTGTTGTGGTGCCTGTGCGAAAGAAAATTGTAGTGCTTTCTATGAAAACAATCAGTTGCAAAATGTTTCAGAAGCATTGCCGTAACGGCTGACGACTGTTGAAGAGACTGTAGTTTCAAGTTCGTGACCTGCGATCTTTGACCTTTACACTGCTCAGTTTGTGCACTGGTTGCTAACGCGAAGACACGGACAATGGCGGAATCTCAACAAATTCAAAATCGTTTTGAGCTCGTCGATGACGAAGGCCTGAAGGAAATCATTGATGCTGCTGACAGCGAAAACACAAAGCGTCAAGTGAAATATGCGACCAAAATTTTCGAAGACTATCTAGCTGCCATAGACACCAACCTTGCCGCCGTAGACCAGCTTCCGAATACAGAACTCGATGGCCTGCTCGCAAAGTTCTATGCATTGGTACGACAAAAGAATGGTGCCAAGTACAGTAACAAGTCGATGTTTGCGATAAGATTTGGTATCGGTCGCCATTTCCTCAACTCGGCAAAGCAGATTGACATCATCAATCATCCGGATTTCCGAAATTCAGGTCGTCTTTTCAAGAGTTTCTCGGCCACATTAAAAAAGGAAGGAAAAGGCGTTGTCAAGCACAAGGATCCAATTTCCGAGGAAGACATGGCAAGAATTCGCGATGCGTTTGATTTGTCTACACCTCAAGGCCTCCAAGATAAAGTTTTCTTTGATTTCATGCTTTATTTCTGCAATCGTGGGCGGGAAAATCTGCGATTTATGACACGGGAGAGCTTTGAATTACACGAGGAAGGGGAGAAACGTTTCATTACTCTTCGAGACACTCTGACAAAGAACAACCGCAAGGATGATACAGAACAGAGTCAGGGAGGAATCATGATGGAATTACCAGGTAACCCAAGATGCCCAGTATCATCATTCATGACATACAAGGACAAGCTAAATTCTGATGTCAATGGTTCTGGCAAAGGCCGAAGACTTCAATACGTGGAAATGAACCCTGGTACTGTAATTCACCCCTTGGAAAAAACACGCTTGGGAATAAGGTGAAGAAAATTTCCACCGAAGCCAACTGCTCACGCACATACACTAACCACTGCTTGCGGGCTACGAGTGTCACATCTCTCAACCAAGCTGGGTTTAACAATCGTGACATAATGACTGTGTCTGGACATCACTCCGAGACAAGCATCAAGAGCTACGCCCGAACCAGCGAGACCAAAAAAGTCGAAATGAGCAATGCAATAGCCGCAGTGGTCAATCCACAGTCTGTAGAAGTGCCGTCAACATCCTCTCATAGTGCATCAAGCTTCATGGAGTCGGCCTCAAGCAGTCAAAGCCAAGATGGACTCCAACTAGTTAACCATGTCCTCAAAGACATTGCTAATTCCCCCAAGACAATGAATATGACCATTCCACTTAACATCAGCACCAACAGCCAAGTGGAAGCAAACAAAACATCGCAGTTCAACTTCCACCACTGTGTTGTGAAAATATATAATAAATAATTTATCTCACTCACAGTAACAAAGAGCATACTGTTAACTGTTAACTGTTAAAGTTATCCTGTTTCTTGGAATTGCTGCTTTCATTGTTGAGATTGTCGTTGCAGTATTTTGCAAGCTGTGACATTGATGAAAAGTTACTGGAGTGACATTACAGTGACTACCATGGTAAATAAAACTTTCATTGAACTCCATACTGCGTGTTTTTGGGGGTTTCTTTTTAATAGTCTCTTCCCATGAAAGATAAAATGAAAAAAGTGTCCTTTTAACCAATCAAATGACAAAAATCTGTATATTCGGTATATAAAACAAATATTGACTGCTTTTTATTCGGGTCATGGTTAAGATTATAGGCCCTCGGTGATCTCGAAGCCATGACTATGCCCCTCGGCTACCGCCTCGGGGCATAGTCATGGCTTCGAGATCACCTTGGGCCTATAATCTTAACCATGCCCCTCAATGCAGTCAATATTTGTATAATATGGCATCCCTGTATTACTGGCCCTTTACTCGGTGTGTTCTAAGATAACTGTCGACCCTGAAACATGAATACCTTTAAGTTTTCTCCAATGAATCTGTGCTTTCCGTTGAAAGTCCCATTGCTTTGTGCATTGTGTGTCGCCATTTTGACGATAGCATGTTAACTGGGCAAAATTGGAACTATGCATTGTATTGAGTTATGAGGACACTGCCAGGATAGCATCTTCCTACACATGCTGGTTATACAGTGTTTCTACGATTATCAATGACCTTTAGGCCTTTTCCCACTAGAACAACAATCCCTGGGGCGAACTCCCCCCGGGGCCACCCCGGGGTGACTCACCCCCAAGTTCAACCCCACGTCGATTTACACTTGTTGTTCTGAATCTCGCCCCGGGGCGAACTCACCCCGGAGATCGGCACTTCATCCCTCACTTGAACAAGTAAGAACTCGCCCCTGCCCCTTTTCCCACTACCGTTCTTGCCCCGGGGAAAGTGTCTCACCCCTGGGCCATAATTTTCAGCCCTGGTCCAGAGCAGAGTTGAATTCGGCCCGGGGAATGAGCAATCTCGGGGTGGCGCGGGGGTGAGACTTGCAAGTGGGAATTGGGGCTTATTTTCACCCCGGTGTCGCCCCGGGGCCACCCCGGAGATTTTGACTAGTGGGAAAAGGCCTTTTGAGGAGTGCCAACATTTAATACAGTCTAATACGATGTATTACATTAGCATCAGGAATACTCTACAGTAATAGCACCAGCCCCTTGTCTTTTGCCGATCCCATCGGCCCTTGTTCCTCTCCCTCTGACTGCATCTCTTTGTGTTCCTCCCAGCATCATGTTTTAATTTGCACGTGTCCTAGTCACTTTGTCTTTGAACAAGATCGCTAGGGTTGGAATCTGAAGCCATTAGTTTTACAGTGGTGGCACAAATTTTAAACAAGCCAGATTTTTTTGTTAATATTGTGTAGAGCCAATGATTTTCTGTTTCAATGATATTGACGAGGTTAAATTTTTTTTTTTACAGATTCTGTGTCCTGTTTTGGGCTGAAAGTTCTTTTTTGATGCTGTGCTAGTGATCATAAGAGTCAGTGCGCACAACATTTCTAACAAAGCAATTTTCTGACAAAATAATTTTTTGACAAAAGGGACAATCATTGGCTGTAATTGTGGGAGGCAAATAAAACATGGTGGACCACTGACCTTTTTACAAAGGTTGGCAAACGGGTTTTGAAGTTGCAATGCATGATTTGTTCTTTTTTTTCTGATGTTAGCCAATCTCGAGGAGCTTCGCAATCAAGAAGAAGACGAACGCGATAAACTGAGCCAACAGCTTGAGGAACTAAAGGAACGCCGGCATGAGAAACTAGATGCCGTGGGGCAAGAGACAGAGCTGTTCAGTCAGCTCAAACTACAGTCGGCTCAGATTGCTATCAATAGCCGCACTGGCAAGGCCATCACACCCAAGGTAAGGGGGCCATGTCAAGGTGTTTAAACTGAGCTAACAGCTTGAAGGAACGTAGGCAGGAGAAGCCAGACGCCGTGGGGCAGGAGACTAGGGCTGTTCAGTCAACCCAAACTACAGTCGGCTCAGAATGCTACCAATAGCCGCACTGGCAAGGCCATCACACCCAAGGTAAGGGGGCCATGTCAAGGTGTTTAAACTGAGCTAACAGCTTGAAGGAACGTAGGCAGGAGAAGCTAGACGCCGTGGGGCAGGAGACAGGGCTGTTCAGTCAACCCAAACTACAGTCGGCACAGAATGCTATCAATAGCCGCACTGGCAAGGCCATCACACCCAAGGTAAGGGGGCCATGTCACAGTGTTTGTGAGATAGAAACTGAGCCAACAGTTTGAAGGAATGCAGGCAGGTGAAGCTAGACGCCGTGGGGCAAGAGACAGAGCTGTTCAGTCAACTCAAACTACAGTCAGCTCAGATTGCTATCAATAGCCGCACTGGCAAGGCCATCACACCCAAGGTAAAGGGGCCATGTCACAGTGTTTGTGAGATATAAACTGAGCCGGCAGCTTGAAGGAACACAGGCAGGAGAAGCTACACAGGCAGGAGAAGCTACGATAGATGCCGTGGGGCAAGAGACAGGGCTGTTCAGTCAACCCAAACTACAGTCGGCACAGAATGCTATCAATAGCCGCACTGGCAAGGCCATTACACCCAAGGTAAAGGGGCCATGTCACAGTGTTTGTGAGATATAAACTGAGCCGGCAGCTTGAAGGAACACAGGCAGGAGAAGCTACACAGGCAGGAGAAGCTACGATAGATGCCGTGGGGCAAGAGACAGGGCTGTTCAGTCAACCCAAACTACAGTCGGCACAGAATGCTATCAATAGCCGCACTGGCAAGGCCATTACACCCAAGGTAAGGGGGCCATGTCACAGTGTTTGTGAGATAGAAACTGAGCCAACAGTTTGAAGGAACACAGGCAGGAGAAGCTACACAGGCAGGAGAAGCTACGATAGATGCCGTGGGGCAAGAGACAGGGCTGTTCAGTCAACCCAAACTACAGTCGGCACAGAATGCTATCAATAGCCGCACTGGCAAGGCCATTACACCCAAGGTAAGGGGGCCATATCACGGTGTTTAAACTGAGCTAACAGCTTGAAGGAACGTAGGCAGGAGAAGCCAGACGCCGTGGGGCAGGAGACAGAGCTGTTCAGTCAGCTCAAACTACAGTCGGCTCAGAATGCTATCAATAGCCGCACTGGCAAGGCCATTGCACCCAAGGTAAGGGCCATGTCACGGTGTTTGTGAGATAGAAACTGAGCTAACAGTTTGAAGGAACGCAGGCAGGAGAAGCTAGACGCCGTGGGGCAAGAGACGGAGCTGTTCAGTCAGCTCAAACTACAGTCAGCTCAGATTGCCATCAATAGCCGCACTGGCAAGGCAATTACACCCAAGGTTAGGGCCATGTCACGGTGTTTGTGAGATAGAAACTGAGCAAGAAGCCTGAAGTAAACAACTTCTGTTGCCGATGACCAAAGTTGGCTATTGGTTGAATGAGTGTACTGGTAAGGTCATCTCCTTTCAGAAACATTTTTCGAGTTGTGGTCACGAAAACAGGAAAACCAGCAATGTGAATAGCAATCATCCCAAGAATTGTAACGCTGGGGTTTCTCTAGCCTTTTGACAAGGCCTCATGAAAAAATGCAATTTGGTGACTTAGTTGAGTCTACACACGCCGAGTGGCTCATTGGGTCATTCCATGAGGTTGGGTATATAAAAAAAGCAGTGTCCATTTTGCATTGGTACAGGTTCTTTTATTTAAAGACTGGAGAATTATATTTATCTGGTGAAATATTTGTTTTACTGAATATGGCTAGGTGTCCCAATATAATCATGTTGTTTTCACTGACCAATCTCTCACAGATCATGAAATATTTGTCTTACCTACGCAACATGGACACCACATATGTTTAACACTACGAGTACATTTTTGGAGGTCTGTAGTTTTGTTACAATGTGATGTACATACTTATATTGCAGTGTAACATGTGTTTCTTTATGAAATGAATATACTTACTAAAGTAGCTGGGCTGGATTGTTACTCGTATTTAAGATCTGGTATGTCACACTTTTTGTACCCAACCTCGTGGAATGACCCCATTCGCTCAGCCTTTGTACACTCCACTCAAGACACCCAATTGTCCTACATTTACCAAACAATATGTAACCCCAAAGCCACAAGGCCTTGCCAAAAGGCTAGGGTTTCTCCAACTGCAACATTCCTAGTTTTTATAACATAGGACATTGAGATGTACCTGTTCAACGAAGCCAAGAAGGAAGAGGAGGTGAAGCAGGTGCGACTTGAAAACATCAAGCTGAGGAACCGACTGCGCAAGAGGGAACAGCAACTCAAGGCCAAGGAGGAACTAGCCGAGGGACTGCATCTGATTGACTTTGAACAGCTTAAGATTGAGAATCAGACGTACAATGAGAAAATCGAAGAGAGGAATGAGGTATACAAACATTATATAGTATTATACATTGCAAAAACCTGGGTATAAAACACACTCAGTATATCGCACTACAGTATATGTACAGCGAACTCAAAGCAAAATTTTGCCAGTAAAAACTAAATACCACAGAAAGTGTCTTTGTCAACCATGTCAATGCAGTTCTTCCTTTCTTAGACGTAGTCCAGATTTCTTGCAATGCGTCGTAAGTGCTCAAATTTATCGCAACTTGTCAAACCCTTCATGAGTTTAGGACAGGTTTTATAGTTAAATTTCATAAAAAATGGGTGATGGGTACATGTCACAAGTTGTGGGTAGAACTGCTGTGTGAAGCTATATATAGTCTGTGGGCAGAACCCTTTACAAATTTGCAAACTACATGTTGATCATGTACCTATTTAGTAGTTGTTACTTTGCAATGCATAGTTCCGATTTTGCCCAGTTAACCCCGCCCCCTTGGATATTGTTGCAATGCACACACACTGTCATCAAAATGTCTACACACACTGCACAAACCAATGGGATTTTCAACGGAAAACTCAGAGGTATTCATGTTTCAGGGTCGACAGTTATCATAGCTAGAACACATGACTGAGTAAAGGGCCAGTAATACAGGGATATCATATATCATGAGATACTGTACGTGCTTTCTTACCTTTGAACAGCGAATCGCCCGGCCTAGAAACAAAAAATTCACCCGGATCACCACATACAACACTGTACAAACTGTGTGTTGTTGTGGGGCAATGCACTCTGACCTATGTGGGCGACATCTGCTAGCTCTGTTGTGATTGGTCGACGGGTTCGGCTTGATTGACAGGTCGGAACTATGCATTGGTTCATCAGTTGTTACGACATATCACAAATTTTTATAATATTTTTGATTTGTTTTTTTATTTTCTTGTACATCGCTCGCATGTACATGTCATTCATTCATTCGTGCATGCCACTTGTGCAGCGTGCATGGAAACAGCGTTCTCTAGTGACTTGTTCAGTAATGTTGCGAAAGAGATTTGTGCAAGTCTATGCACGTCACGGTAGAATGCTCTCTACAGTTTTTAGCATGTTTTCGGGGGAGGGGGAAAAGCACTTAGTGTAAAGTTCATTATCGTGTGTATGGACAAATCGATTTAACATGAATTGTTTAGTTCATCAAACAAAATTGTCAAACTTTACCTTGTTTTTTTTATCAGGAGTTGCTAAAGCTCCGCAAGAAGATCACCAGCACGGTGCAAGTATTGACTCACGTTAAGGAGAAACTGCAGTTTGTGCAGGCAGAGAATCAGGTGCAGAAAGGCAAGCTGAAGGAAGTGGAGTCACTCGTAGCACAGGTCAGTTGGATAATATAAAAAAACACATTGTAACTGGAGTCTTAGGATGAGAAGTGGTTGGTCCAAGTGAACCTGGGTCTTTCCATAATCACGTTAGTCAAATTGTGTAGATGTTATTAGTAAGTTATTAGTGAGATTAGCCCATATGCCCCAAAGGAATAGTTATAACTTAGCCAAGCAACAAGAGGTGATTATGTTAGATCATCATTATGGTTAAAAAAGAAACAAAATGCAGTTTTCTTAAAATATTGTTTATTTATCAGATAACATAACAGAAGTTTGCTGAAATACAGTGAACTTGTGGATAACAAGGCACTGATTGTACAGTTACTTTAGAATCACTTTCGAGACTGTTTCGCTTCAATGATTTTCTCGAGATCCAAAAGAACCTGAACAAAGCAATGAAATGCGACATTTTCTGTTTCTGAGAGAATCTTGCAGTTAAAGACGCAGGTTCGTAAATGCGCGAAAGGCAAATTCGTGCACAGAATTTCACCGCGCTCCATATACTTTGCCCTGGCAGCCACTCTTACGAACCCAGAGGGTGTAGGGCCAGGCTAATAGCCTCGTCCATTCTGCAAATATGGTATCTTTTCGAAATCAAAGATTTATCACAGAAAACACACCCTTTGTAAATTCATGATGACCTGACCTCTGGATCTGTGCATCGCCCAAACAGCTCTAGGATTATAGTGGCTCAGGGAGGCATTGCAGGCAGAGTGGCGCACCCTGCCTCAGTGGCTCTACTCATACAGAGACTGGTGCAGTCAGCCTTGCCACAAGAGGTGGTCATACACGTTTATTACCGACCAATAAAATGTTACATCTCTCAGTGTAATTTGCATTTCTTCTTTTTTGAACCGTACATATGTAAACCTTTAGAAAAGAGATGTTCTATCCAGAACAAAGAAGGCACGCGACAGCTTGCGAATTGACAACCAAAGACTGCGACAGAAGTGTGGACTGTTGGGCAACACGCCGCTGCTGCGGGACTTTGAGGAACGCAAAGACGAGGGGGAGGAATTGAGGACCAAACTGGAGCGACTCAAACGGCAACACGCTGAGCTGACGTTGAACTGCTCAGGGGTGCGGAGGAAGATAGAGGAGGCTCGGTCGGGGAGGAGTTGATTGGTAACGACCCAAAATGGCAGGCACAGGGACCATGAGAGAGGGGGATTTTTGGGGGGAAGGGGTTGGTCCGGCACTCAGGAATGTGGAAAAAAAGTATGCATAGTTATAGGGTACAGAACATGGGATAGGGGGAGCTAATATAGTTCTGTGACATTAAAGGGTTGTCCACTAGGGATGTAGTTGAGAAGTTTTAAAAGTGGCATTTTCTGCATGGCACTAAAAAAAGGGTCTCCATTATTTACACTGCACTATTTTCGTCTGTCAGACGTACGTAAAATTGACGTACGTCGTCTCCGGTCCGTTGTGAACTGTCTCTAAGATCAGCTTCATTTTACGTACGTCATTTAATTGACGGATGACGAAAGAGTTGTTTCGAGGTCTACTTGTCCGTCAATTTTTCATCCGTCAAGTCCGTTTTCCGTACAACAGCGCGATCAAAATACATCCACCACAGGATGATTTTCTAAAGCAGTTCGTTGGAAACAAATCCTGTGGTGGGTGTATTCTTTGTTTTCGAATGTGTGGCTGAACTCGGGTGGCTGGATCGCTGAGCTAGCTTTGCTCGCGAAAGGAACGGATGAAAATGGCGCGATGCGTGCTTCCCGTGTGTTTTGTTCAGCTAGCTCCGCATGCGTCGATAGTGTGAAGACGTATGTAAACGGACAGAATCTGGAACAAATTCAACTCATCTGTTTTTACGTGTGGCTACGCGATGGACGGACGCACGTCTGACGAAAACAGTGCAGTTTGAACCCGCCTATATGCACTTATCCGTTGTTTCTCCCACTCACTTTTTGAGTGACAAATTCCCCACCCCTGGAGCAAAATTAGCTCCCAGGTGCCTTTTCCAACTACATTTCCACCTATATATAGAGTGAATTTGCCGTCCATTTTTTGTAAATAATTTTGACGTTCTAAATGAAGGTATACTTTGTGAATATTTAAATTAAGGCAATTTGTAATGTGTTCATCCCATTCTGCAGAGAAAAGTCTATATTGCCGTCTGTGTTTTAATATAACACGAAAAGTTGTTGGATGGCTGTTGGATCCTTTGCACCGGCAGCCATGACAGGGGACAGGTTTTTATATTTAAATGTTTCAATAGATCCACACTGTGACTGCCCCCTGTCATGGCCACTAGTACTTCCTTTTACATGTGCACTACAGAATGATATCCCACACTTCCCCTGCAAAGAACAGAATCAATACCGTGTTCACCACAGGAGAAAACGGCATAAGGCAGCCTGATTGTTGGTTGCTAGACATTGGCGTGCACCATGTTATGTGGACTTTCTAAACTGTACCTTGAAAGTGAATCTGAGGTTAGACATAGTGCAAAGTTTACATGCAAAAGGCATTACTGAACAATTTTTCATGCGCCTCTTCTGATTTACACTTCCATTTGTATGGAGTGAAATAACCGTCCATTTTTTGTAATTTTGATGTTCTATAATAAATGCATACATTTTTAAATGTCTAACACAAGGCAAATTGTGTACGTTTTGTGTTTATAGTATTAGTAAGCCTGGTCGACTCTGATTTAAAAGAGTCACGATTCCATTTGAAATCGATCCCATTTTTCACGGGAAAACATTAAATATACTGAACATGTTTAAGTGCGTTTATATTGATGATACTACATTATTGGCACTGATATGGGACTAAAACGTACATAAAATGGTGCCACACGCTCGATCCTAATAATGTGGAAATCGGAGGCTGAATACTCTTACAAAAGTCAAGTATTTTGCCTTCAGAATTTCTGGAATCAGCAAGCTATCACTGGGAATCGAATCTAGATGAAAGGGAGTTGATTCCTTCAGACAAGGAATTCATTCCTCAAATTTGGAAATCATTCTAGTCAATAGTTAGACCTCCAAAGCCCTATATAGTGTGCAATTGGCTGGGGCGATTCCACGCTGGAATCTATTCCCTTTCATTTAGACTCAATTTCGAGAGATTACCTAGCCATTTTGAAGCCAAAACACTCAATTTCTGCACGTTTTCAGCCTCTGAAAATGTCCACATTTATTAGGAACGTGTGTGTGACACAGGCCGTTATCATTGTTTAGTGCTGATTGGTGCCAATAAAAAAGGTCGTCGTCTGCACAATTATGTAGTGCCATCAATGTACACGCACTTACTCACACTCAGTATATTTAATATATTCCTGTGAAAATGGAATCGTGATTCGTTTTTTTAGAGTAGACTCCAAAAATGCTGGAGTCACCCAAGCCTAGTGTGCAAAGAAAACATTTCAAAATACCTGTAATGCACCCTGGTATGCCAAGTGTACTACATCCCTATGTGAAATGATTCAGAGCTGTATTGCACACAGATTTCCATAGACAGCCGAAGTGTGATGTGGGTTGCCATGGTAATTGGCTCTAAACATCACAGCCGTCGGAAAAAGTACCATTGCAAAAGTACAGGGACACGGTTCAGTGATTTTTAGTGTAGAGCCATTGCCTAGGCAACTAACAGATGACGTATTCACTTCGGCAGTCTATTATAACCCAAATAAGATAAATCATATAATCAACATTACACCCGTCTCGAAATATATTTTAAATCGGTTTTAAAAAAATCCACTGAAGGACATGCCCAGGTGTACACTGCATATTCGTAGGTTGGCCCAATAAGTTACATGTTGAACAGTACATGTACAGTCAAAGCCTGTATAGTGACCACCCCAGGGACTGATAGAATGTGGCCAGAATCAACAGACCCTTGGTCATATGTGCCACAGGTACTTGTATAGTAGGCTTGGGCGATTCCACACCAGAGTCGAGTAGAATCGATACTGCAATTCCAGAGGAATTGATTCCCAGTTGCATTCGATTCCAAAAATTATCTAGTGATTCGGAAGCCAAAATACTCGAGTTCTGCAAGAGTATCAGCCTCTGATACCGTATACTAACCTACTGCAGTACATGTCTATAGCAGCTAAAAAGCAGCTAAAACTGAAGTGCATCAGATGCAGAGGGTACATCATTAAAAAGTTGACATTTGTTTAGTTTTAAACAACTTTCTTAAAGGCAGTATACATCATTGGTAATCTCAAAAAATCAGAAATGTTCACAAGACACAGATGTACGCCTAACTTACACAATATAAACATGATGACCATAGAAAACTTCCCCTGAAATGGTTTTGTCTGAAGTGCTATAGTCTGAGAAATGAGTAAAACAATTACTTTTCGTCTCATGAGACGAAAATTCAATTCGCCCCAAAACCATTTTGCCCAAAAGGCCGTGGTTCAGGGGCGAAATGACTTCAAACCCTTTTTTGACTGTTTTCTCAAAAGTTGTACGGAGCTGGTTTTTGCTCAGGTTGGTTTTAATCATGCATATCTTCAATCACACAGGGGGATAAAACTATTTGTAACAGTTTACCCATCATGTAATGTATATTAGCAGCTTTTTGTTCACTAAGGCAATTTATTTTGTGTGGTCAGATATTGTTCAACTACAAGTGGATTGTACACACACATATGCTAAGTTAATGTGTGCTGGCCACTGGCCGTGTTAGACAGGGGCCACAATACCAAGGTGTCCCCTTCATTTGATTGTGTACAGACAGACTTGGGACCAAACAAATGTGGCCACTTTACATGCATTGGACAATCAGCGTTTCATCTAGGTTTTCCAAAACTGCCTGTCCTACTTTGGTGCAGTTAAAAAGTACCCATCCTGTGAGTCGAGTTGGTACATCGGTCGAGTGGGGATGTTGGTAAAACGTACGTACTGTGTGTATACTGTGTGTGTGTACAAGAGTTGCGAATTGTGAGCTAGCATACCTGTTCAGGATATCCCACTAAGGAGGTTGCACGGTACTCAACAGATGCAGATACCAAGGCCGCCGCGCAGGTTACGAGGTACTTTTGTTTTTAAAAATTCTAAACAAATATGCAGTTTAGTCCCTCAAGTATGCACACAAAAATCCACCTGTCGTTTTTAATGTCCATTTGACAAAATGTCTGGTTCAGCAAAGTCACACCTAAGTTCATGAACCATTTGACAAAATCACATGTAGCTAGATGAAATGCTGTTGACATTTAGTTTTTCAACTTCTCAATTTGTTCTCTCATTTTCTGGGCCTCGTAAGCGAACTCCTTGATGCGACTTTCAACTTGATTCATCTGTAAAAATTCAAACAAACAAAAGTTAAAGTCCATTATATAATTTGCAGATGAAACCTGTACTAATTCCAGGAACAACAGCATTTAACTAAATAATAAACAATAATGTTGTCAAACTGACTTGTAGAAATTTCGGCCTCATAGATGGACTAATACCTTAAAAATCCATGCATGGTTTTTGTTTAGAATGAATGCTAAAAAAAACAGTTTGTACCTTCAGATGGCAATTTCTCCAACAAAGGTACATTGTGTACATGTACCATTTTACACAGGAAAAAAAATCGTGTGGTGTTTGTTACCATTGCTATCAACACTTTTAGTCGGGTTTTTCTTGGCAACTCATGAAGTAAAATTTTGGGTAACTGCAAATGATATTATGTACTCCCAAAATGCACTCCTCAACAAAAGTTCGGAAACTCAAGTTTGACCGACAATGTCTCCCTTGTTACCAAGTCATTTTCCTTGAATTTGGTATCATTGGAAAGCCCTGTTATTCCTCTTTACAATGTGTCATTGGTTATGATAAAGCAAATAGGGGATGTGCAGCACAGCTGAATATGGGGGTGGGTGTAAAGTGAAATGTCACAAAATTCACTGCTATTATCATACAGTGTGCATTCCCCTTTTGCTTGGGGGATTGTGTTAATACACTTTTTGACAATAGCAGTGCATTTTGTGACATTTCCCTTTACACCCACCCCCGGTATTTCACTTTACATCCACCCCCCGGCCCCGTATACAGCTGTGCTGCACATCCCCCAATTGTTTAATCATAACAAACGGACGCATCACTGTAAAGGGAAATAACAGAGCTTTCCAATGATACCAAATTCAAGGAAAATGATTTGGCAACAAGAGAGAATTCGTCAGTCAAACTTGAGTTTCGTAACTTTTTTTGAGGAGTTTACTTCGATTCAAAACTTAAAGGAGCGTGTCCAGATCACACTTTTGAGCGGACACACCCCCCATTTTTTCCATGGGTGTCAAGATTTTGATACTGTATCATTTGTCACTTTTGTTTAATATTACCATTCTGAAATTTGGCGTTCTTAATCCATATATTTTCAAGGATATATAAAAAAAAACACCCATGTTTTGTAAACTAATTTATTTGTTCCATAAAGCAGTGCAGTAATTACACCAACCTTTTTGCCTCGCATCCAAATTGGAGATTGCAAATTTAATTTTGTTAGGTTCAAATTAAATCAATTTTCTAGAAAAATCTGAACACGCTCCTTTAAAAGTGAATTTTATTGTTTCAACATTCAAGCACTTTTGAAAACCTAAAGATTACGCACAGTAGATTACTTACCACCCTGTTGTGCTGTCGAAGGGACTCTAGTTTCAGAAATTCAGATGTTGTCAAGTCTTTCTCATTCTTTTTCTTCTTTGTCACAAATGCACATTTGGGAGCATGTGACTTGTGTTCCTCCCTGTGAACAAACAATAAAAAGGCAAAAGAAATAAGGGCCTTTTTCCAAATCTTGACTTGGGCTCAGGCTTAGGCTCCGACTCCATGTAAACCACATGGAGCATGAGCCTGAGCCCAAGTCGAGATTTGGGAAAAAGGCCTAGAAAAACACGAAACTGAGACAGTTTAACCCATTCCCATTGGATGAGAACACGTCACATGTGTGGTTTTAAACAGATGATAAAGACTGGTCTTTAGGCCTATGATTGAGAATAAATTTGTGGTATTAAAGGAGTGTGACCAGATCACTTTTTTTTACCCATAACTCCCCGGGACTTACCTTATGGGTGATGAGATTTTTATATCATAACATCCGTTATATTTTTCTGATTACGAAACTGAAACTCCCGCGCTTCTAGGCCGCATATTTCCGAGGATATCGTCGAAAATCCACCGATTATTTGTAAACTAATTTTCCAGTATCAACGTTTATCCGCTGAAAGCATACTCGATAGTTTTGTTCAATTTTTTACTGGAAATTGCGAATGTTTTCGGGTTTTTGGGACATGGAAGGTGTGTATGGGAGTTACTTGATAATATTGGTAAGTTACATCGAAAACTATTTTCCAGAAACTCTGGTCGAGCTCCTTTAAACCGTACATTTAGAACTGGTTGGTGGCCTGGACGCTGATAATGGCCCTCATCATTTCATAAAGTTGTTTAGCATCAAAAATTTGCTTAATCCACAATTTGTTTGCTTTATAAAACTGCGTTAATAGTCGAAATCGTATGTCAAATTGTGTTCTTAGCAAGAATAGCAGAACACCAGTCAATTGTAATACACATCTAATAAGATTTTGACTGGTAACCCATTTTTATAACGCAAATAAAATTTGGATTAATCAAATTTTTCTGCTAAACAGCTTTATGAAATTGGCCCAAGGCCTATCGGCTTTAAACATAATAAAGGGTGTCCCCCCCACCCCCCCAAAAAAAATGTCCAGGCAACCTCAGATTCAGAATCTAGTTTTCTTGCATTAAAAAATAGTCTTTATTGCATCAAAACCAGTCAAGCGAATCAAAAGTTGTCATTTCTGGTTCAGCAAAGTCACACCTCAGTTCATGAACTAGATCTGATTATTGACATAGTCAATGGGCAGTCACTCTTATGAAGGCTGACCTTGCTGCACCAAAAATTACAACTTTTAATTCGCTTGACTGATTTTGATGCAATAAAGACTGGGGAAACCTTGATTCTAAGGTTGTTGGTTTGGCCTGGACCTTTTTTGGGGGAGACACCCTGTATTTAAAGGTAGTATACATGATTGGTAAACCGTTACAAATAGTTTCATACCCTGTGTGATTAAAGGTATGCATGATTAAAACCAACCTGAGCAAAAATCAGCTCCGTACTTCGTCTAACTTTTGAGAAAACAGTCAAAAAATTGTTTACAGTCACTTTACCCCTAAACCACTTCACCCTGAACCACTTCACCCTGAACCATGGCCTGTGCACGAAGATGTTTTAGGGCGAAGTGGCATTTGGACAAGGTAGTGTTTGGACGAAGTGGTTTTGGGGAGAAATGGCCTTTGGGTGAAGTGCTTCAGGGCGAAGTTGTCCAGGGCGAGGTGGTTTGGGGACGAAATAAATTTATGTCTCGCGAGACGAAAAATAATTGTTTTGCTAATTTTTCAAAGACTATAGCACTTCAGACAAAACCATTTCAGGGGAAGTTTTCTACCATCATCGTGTTTATATTGTGTAAGTTATGTGTAAATATGTGAACATATCTGATTCCTTAAAATAGTACCAATTCATGTATTCTACCTTTAAACAACCGCCAACCACACATATCTCATTAGTAAAAACATGCTTACAAGAAAAACATGCTTACATAGGATCATCGCTTGGTTCCCAGCCATCCAGCTCCTTGAAGCACATGAAACAACGCACAAGGTCTGGTTCCTGGGCTGTTGGACAGTGGTAAAAACCAGCCGCTGCCATCTAAAGAGTACAAAAAACACACTTGTATTGGTTATTCACGAGTCTAAATAATTTTGGGTATTTTTCCGTAAATATTGAACAAAGATTTAAATGAAACGACCTCCTTGAATCAACAGACCATCCAATTCTATAATATAATACGTACTTCCCACTCGCACTTTTGTCGGAAATGTTGCGTGTTGAGATAAATAAATGATAAAATTACTGCAGAGAGTAATGCACAAAATTACAGCGCGAGTGCTCCAAATGAAAGCAAGACAATAGAGCGTGCTATGTGCACGCAAGAAATTCATAACGCAAGGAACAGTCTTGAAATCAGACAGAAAATTGCACTTTTTCCAAAAAGGTAAGTTAAAAATACACCTTGGCTTAAACCCCTATATCCATTTGTTCCTCAGATTTTGTTGAGTGTATTTTTGGCCATTGTGAGGGTCAAAACTGTTGCGTTTGTTGGGCGTGTGAGAGCCGGTACCTGCCAAGTCCCTAGTATCGCAAACCATGCCCCCATGTTAAAAAAGCTCAGGGTTCAAGTTACAATGTACTTGGACCAGAGTGGACTGTATTGGCGGAATAAAATTTGTTGTTAGTCTACAGATAAAGATGGCTGTTTTACTGTTTAAAAAAATTGTTCATTCAGTCAATTTGGGGGGAGGGGGGGTTGGGGGGTTAGGGGTGTTTTGTTTTCTTTTGTATTGTTTTGTTGTTGGTTTTTTGTTTGTTTGTTTGTTTTTTTTTCGCCGTTTGATGTTTTGGCGGTAGAGTTGGTGAACAAGTCGGACGTCAAATAATCCCTTCTGCAGCAGGAAACATATAGGACAACTCAGACAAATTTTAAGTTTTGCTAGTATAAAGTAGTAAAATCTTCAATTTTTTCCCCTCAATTTTTTTTTTTCATTAGATTTGCACTTATTGATGCTTTATATAAGTTATTTTAAGGAAAAAATTGTGACGTCCGAGTACGGAATTATTTCCGAGTTGGTTCAACCACGGAGGTTTCCTTCCTCCAACTTAAACTAGGGACTTGGAAATCAGTGACGTCATCGCGCGCGCACTGGGTACACTAGTAATGGTTAGTTTCACAGCGGATTTTTGCCGTCTCTGAAGTGGCGCATCATGAAAAATGCGCTCTAAAATCTCACAACATTGTTCAATTCATTATTTGGTATTTTTTTCGTATACATTGAACAAAGATTTTAAGGAAATTACCTCCTGGAATAAACAGATCATCAAATTCTAAGATATACTTCCCACTTGCACTTCTGTCGCAAATGTTGCATTTCTGAGATAAATAAACATAAAATTACTGCATAAAGCAATGCACAAAATGACGCGGTGAGCGGTCTGTGCGTAAGCACGACAACAGAGGGCGCTGCACGCGCACGTGAATGGTTATCTTGTGCACTAACTGAAGGCAATTTTTGAAGGAGAAAATGTGATTTTTCTACAGAAAAGCAACATTTGCGACAAAAGTGCAAGTGGGAAGTATATCTTAAAATTACATTTTATCTTTTGATTCTAGGAGGTAATTTCCTCAAAATCTTTGTTCAATGTATACGAAAAAAATACCCATTATTTTAATAGATGCGTGAAAAAAAACCATACTTTTCTGAGATTTATATTGGGGCGCAGCAATATATGTTTGTTTGATAGTGGGATTTATGACCCCAAAAAAGGTAGTTCATGTTGCTAAACAGACTTGTGAAACCAACACACAGTTTGGAGAGATAGTTGTTTGTGTTTGTGCCAAATTTCATTGAAGAAAACGTTCCCCTTGCTTGTTATTTTTAGAACACAAAAATGATTAACGGCTCCGTCCTGCAGTAGGGGCGCACGCGCCAACTAGGAGACAATCTCCGTATTCTCGGACAGTCTCCACATCGGGAGACAGCTGTGACCCAAACAATATTTGCAGCGTGCCTGTCCTCTAAAAAGGAGTATGTCGCCGTTTGTGGGGATGTCTCCATAAACGGAGAACATCGTTTGGACTAGTCTGGTTGCAGCCTCACGTTCACATATAAAGTGCAGATAGTGTAGTCTGGATGACAACCTTGCTCCTTTGTCTAGTCTACATACCATGTGTGATCGGCGTCGGTACGTTCCGTCCACGTTCGTTTCGCTCATGTCAGACACAAATTTTAATGCAGTTTTTTTAACAGTTTTTAATTTAATAGTATGTATTAGCAGTTTTCTGATGTTTTGTTCTGGAATTCAACATGTCAGATATGTAGAAATTTAAGGAATTGTACTTGTTTTATTTTAAAATTACGTCCAAAATTAGATTATTTAATATTATTTTTTGCTAAACCTTCAGGCTGGGTCCTCCTAATCACCGTCAGGAGCAGTCGGGAAGCAGTCAGGAGCCGTCGGGAAGTAGTCGGGAAGTTCGGGAAGCAGTGCATTCCCCTTTTGCTTGGAGGATGCATGGAATGTGTCAATGCACTTTTTGACAATAGCAATGCATTTTGTGACATTTCACTTTACACCCGCCCCCGTATTCAGCTGTGCTGCACATCCCCCAATTGCTTAATCATAACAAATGACACATCATCGTAAAAAGGAATAACAGGGCTTTCCAATGATATAAAATTAAAGGAAAATTATTTTGCAACAAGAGAGAAATCGTTGGTCAAACTTGACTTTCCGAACTTTTTTTGAGGAATTTAGTTTTTGTTTTCTGTAAAGTTTGATTTTTAGAAATAAAAAAGTAACTACAGTAAGTAGGCCCTAAGGGTTAGTTTTTAAAGTTGAAGTTGAAGTTTGATCTTTGATAATCCTAATCTACATTAATAATTTGTTTGAAAATGAAACGTCAAAACTGATAGTCTTGTAATTCAGAAATTCTTACATGGAACAAAAACAGTACAAAGGATGAATTAATTAACAAAAACTACATTAAACAATTGACAAAATATGTCTGTGATACTTGCATTGCAAAACCCAAGAAGACTGATGTGGATGAGGACAGCTCGAGGGACACTGATTCAAGCAAAGAGGAGCATGGAAAGTACTTTTCAAGAACATATTTTTAAAAGGTAGCAAAACTTGTCAACAACGACGTCACTGCGCTCTACCGCCAGTGAGGCCACGAATTAAGCAATTTGTTTAATTATAAGCCAAAGCTTAGTGAGCGCCCACCAGAGCTAGTATCTCTTCTTACTGAACTATGCGGCGTATCCAAGTTTGATGACAAGAAGGCATACGTACTAGCCAAGACAATTGAACATATCTACCACTTGAGAAACTTCAAGCTCATATTGCCACTTTCTATTCTACACAAGAAAATGTGCTCTTGTATTCTCTGATATATACTTCGCACCATCACCATCATAAGCAGTCAATATTTGTATACTATTTGAGGTTTTGAATAAAGTTCTGATGACCATTGACATGATTGAAAAACAAGTTTGTATTTTAAATATGTTTAACTATTAAATTGAGGTAATGTTTATTATCAGTCATTTTTATCTGTTTAATTATCACCCATCTTCCCAAGTCCATCGTTTTTGCCATCTTATCAGAATTTTCCACAATTAGTCATGCCAATATTGTACATGGATAATTTTGTGCATGGATATATTGAACGGCCGTCTTATGTGTGCATGCGAATTAAAAGGCTGTCATGCCTCACGGTCATGCCCACAAAATATTGCATTATTTGTACTTTCATGGTCATCGTTTTCAGGTTGCAAGGTTGCCATGAGCAGGGTTTCCCCCCAAAGCGTTATAGAGCAGTACGTGGTGCCATATACCCTTTGGCAAATGGACACTACTCTTCAGCAATCGGTCACTACCCTTTCACATTCATAGCTTCCAACATGTCCAACAATATTTTTGCAGAATGTTGCTTTCTAAGCTCTCGGAGATTAAAATTGATACAAAAAGACAATGAAACTGGTAAATGTACAATGAACGAAGTGGGGTGTTATGGCCGAGCGGTCTAGTGCGTCAAACTTAAGTTCCTGTGCCAGTACTAGAATGTGGGCCATGACAGGTTGTGGCACTTGTGCTCTTGAGCAAGGTACTTAATCACACTTGTTCCATCCTTCGGAAGGGATGTAAAGCCGTTGGTCCAGTGTGTTAGGTTTCGGTAACGCACTTTAAATATCCCAGAGCATTCTTTCGTGAAGAGCAAAGGGAGGTATTCCCCGGTGTCTCTGGCCATTTCTAATTCAGCTTAGAAGTTGATAGTTATTCCAATTAGCCTTTTAGAAGTATGGCGGAACAAAAGGAGAGGGCGCAATTTCAATTGGGTATTAATTTGTTTATCAATTGTATTTCTTTCCAAAAACTTGATTTACATGTTGTAATTATAATACATAGACAGAATTATCAATAAAATTAATAAGTGTAAAGTGAAAAACTGAGTTATTTTGCATTTTAGTCGATTTTATACCCACTGCAAAGTGCGCCCTCCTATTGTGTCCGCCATACTTCAAAAAGGCTAATACCTATGTTATCACCCATTCCTGTAATTGGCGGTCCTTCCGCTGTTGGATGTGGTGAATACATAAATAAATTTTTAAAAAAAATAAATAAATTCTCCAGAAATCCACTGTTTGTATCACGGCAGTATAATAGTATTGGATGGTAAAAGTGAACAGACAACATATGTCATCTGAAATATATTTTACCACTACACTTTAACAATTTTCTGGGGTAAACACTGCATAAGACCACCTCATATAGCCTCTGCCAGGTCCTCAGGCTATTGTCCAGCATTGTTAATATCCCATTCATGCATTTTTTTGGAGATTTTGTTCGTATGCTACGTGTACATGTGTCATATGATTGTCTTGTACATAAAAGTAGCTTGCAGCAACATCTACATAGATAGGATAAAAATTGATTTTTCGGTATCGATATAAATCCCAGTGCAATCGCTATTGTCTAGCATAAATATAGATACCACTTGATTGGTACCGAAAAGTTGTGGTATCGACTTGCTGCGCCGTGTCATGTTGCAATTTTGCAGCTCCGGCCACTCGAGTTTCCCGCTCGTGTAATCCGAAAAGTAGTCGGACAACCAGTCAAAGTAGTCGGGTAACTAGGGGGTATTTTTGACCTAGATTCCATTTTTCGAGTTTGCAGAGGCCGCCGAGCGATCCCCGAGGCCGCTCAGCTTTTTGAAAAAAAAGTGTCCTCCAAGTTGGAGACATTCGCCGTATCGGGGGACAGAAAAGTCTCCTTATCGGGAGACTTCCGCGAGTTTGGAGATTGTCTCCGAGTTGGCGCGTGCGCCCCTACTGTCCTGCACACGTTGTCGAGTGCGTAGTCTCGAGTGAGCTCTCTCCTAATCAGTTTACACGCACGATTTCGCGGGAAAACGGCCGATTCCTAAAAAGGATATCTTGGCTACCGCTTGCTCAATTTATGCGATAAATGCTGTTTTAGAATTAACATAAAATAATCTGTAATGTGATATGATATTTTCAATCAAAATCGAACTTTGAAATTTTTTTTCAAGTCCCTACTTAAACAGTCTAACTTTACATGGTCTAGTTGGTTGAACGGTCGACTTTGCTTTTGCGAACGGTCGAGTTGACTGTTAATTATGTTACTGTTTAAATAGTGTTATGACATTAGCGCGCGCAGCGCAGCATGCAGACTAGCGGGTGAAAATGTCAGCACCTTCCTTGGAATGCAAGTGCAGTCCTCATCAAACGGCCAGTCCTGAAAAGATTCCACACGCTTTTCTTCACAATTCATCATGAATTTCTGCCGCTGTGTAACCTCATCTGGGGCACGAGAAGATCTATTTCTACTCATTTTGGTGTCAACAAGTTTCGATGTCGTCCACCAACTGCAAAAACGTAGCTAGCTAGCTAGCCTTGAACGTTCAGAAAATAAGCCAGTTCGGAGTCTCGACTGCGCATGCGTCTCCCGACTTTGGTTTGAGATAAATGGCGCGGTGCACGATCGAACGTTGGTGGCGCTGCGCAAAAATACAAAGACGATGCGAGATAAGTTCATTGACCTTTGAAATAATCCAAAAGGGCGTGTTTTTAGCCGCGTTCGATTAGCTTCCTCGAGTCAGTCCAGACCAGGGGCGGTATTCAATTCAGTACTTAAGCCAAATATTTAAGAATTTTACTTAGTTTTTGGCTAAAGTAAAATACTTAGCCAAAATCGGTATTCAATTCGCAAGTGGCTAAGTTTTTTACTTTAGAAAAATACTTAGAACATTTGGTATTCAAATGGTTCTTTTTGGGAAAGTATTTTACTTAAATTTGAGAAGGCAGGAAAGCACACTTAAGCAATTTTTACATACATCACACGCATACTGCAACCGGTTTAGACCGGTTTTGTTTTGGTGCGCGTGTTGTGCGTTTTGCGTGAGAAAAACGCTGATGAGAAGGCGCGGTTCATAGCGCCTCCTACGCTGTATTCGATTGGCTGTTTAGGGAGTTCTGCGCTCTGCGTTCATTTGTAACGTCACAATTTATCTAAATATTTGACTTACTAAAGTAAAATTCTTAGAAGGCTTTGAATACGAGATAGGTCATTTTCTTAGCCAAGCCAAATACTAAGTAAAGTTTTTACTTAATTTAAGTATTGAATTGAATACCGCCCCTGGGGATGATCGTATGATCTTTTAGATTTCAGACTAGAGAGAACAGAGGAGCGAGGAAATAATAAACAAACGCACCCTTTGAAAGACTGTATGGATATTGACACTGCGATAGGGAGGATAAGCTTAGAGAGCACTAAAAACGTCACCCTTTGCATGTTGCCAAGGTTACTGGGTCTACACTAAAACCATGCAGTGACTTGTTTCTCTGCGCTTTACCAATGGACATCTCAGATTACCAGCAAATATTCAGACCAATTACCATTACCATAGCAACGGAAGGCACACTAAATCAGGCCATAGACTAACTCGTCAGTGGTCACTGGCAGTTCATTGCTAAAGCGCAGGGCAACATGCTTAGGATTGTGCTCAAAGGCTAAGGAAACTGTTCAAAAACGGCCACATAGGCCTAGATACAGTATTGTAATTCTGCAGAAAACCTGAAAATCAATTCATGATTTTTAATTGTGCATGAATAAAAATGGGAAAAAAAGCACCTGGCGGCTATTCGATACGGTCTATAGACAGCCGAAGTGTGACGTGTTGCCATGGCAATTGGCTCTAAACTATCATGGCCGTCGGGAAAAAGTACCATTGCAAAGCGCAGCACACAGGGACACGGTTTAGTGATTTTTAGTTGAGACCCAATTGCCTAGGCAACCAACAAGGATGACGTATTCACTTCGGCAGTCTATAGACCGTGTACTATAGTCTCGTTTCGGGTCACACTTCCGGAGACACGTCAGGGAATGGCAAATGGGCAAATGGGTTTTAAAGTTGTGGCGATCTTTGAATTATCACCTTGCCATACCGCGCGTTTGTTTGTAAGCGCGCCCAAACACAAATATGGAAAAGCATTGTTGATTCATTAAAGGCCCTGTAGATGATCTGTTTTTGAGCGATTCTGCGAATAAAACCATTATAAATCAAAAGAAAGACATCAACAAACTCATCCGAAGAAATTTCAGCTTTGTCAAATGTACCACGTTTAAAAAAACCATGAAAATCCATATGCATTTTCCTGGTCTTGGCGGGGTGTTTCAAATATTCGTTCTCAGTTGATCGGGTACTATGTGGCTTGCGTCATGCACTCTGTGGCGCACATACTGCGTGTGCGCATAAAAATGCATCGCGTTGGAACACGCACACGGAATACACAGCGCCCATGCATTTTGGACCGCGTAGATGCGAACCAAAAATAAGTAAATCGTTTGCAAACGATCTAAATAATTTCATCTTTACGGATTATTTTCTGGTAAAATTATATCATTTTGAGCGAAAACCTTTCAATGGATAGTTGCTATTAATTCAATCTTTACTTTCAGAACTTTTCCCCTGTAAACTCGTCGATTACTTGTTGGGGTCATTGCAAATGATCCACTGGGCCTTTAAATAAAATGTTGAAAATGTTGTAAGAGTTTGTCACAAACAAATACAAATGTTTGACGTTTTGTTTCCGGTTTGCAAGTACCTTTATACGAAAGGCAGGCTCAGGCTTAGTGCATCTCAGAAAAATGGCAATAAAGTTGTCTGCAGACAACGTTTTTGTTTTTTAAAGAAGCTGCACCTCCAGTTGGCAATTTCTCCCACAAAGGTACCATAATTTTACACGGGAAAAAATTGTGGGTGAAAACTTGGGGTTGCGGGTTCGAATCCGGCTGCGGTACCTGTGCCCTTAGGCAAGGCACTCAACCGCACTTGCTCCATCCTTCGGAAGGGATGTAAAGCCGTTGGTCCAGTGTGTTAGGTATAATGGTAACGCACTCTAAAGATCCCAGAGCATTCTTTCGTGAAGAGCAAGGGGATTCCCCGGTGTCTCTGGCCATTTATAATTCTTCATTGGTTTCCTCAGGCTTACGAGTGACAGTGCAATGAGCACTATTAATGAGGAATCCTTGGTATGAATACCAGAAAGAAATAATAATAATAATTTTTAAAAAGTTGGGTTTCAGTTTCTTGTCAACTCGGTGAAGTAAAATGTTTGACCTAATAATTATATCGCACGTCACGTAGCTCCGGAAGCGATATTTGTAGGGACCAAGTACAGTTCAAGCGTGGAGTTATAGCTCCATGGTTTAAGCTTTTCCTACCTCCATGGTTCAATAATGTACCCGAACTTAGGTCGGAACGAACGTGAGCTGAGGCCACCGTGACTAATTTAAAGCGGGCCTCCCACTGTGCGATTTACAGTCGTGTGGTACAGAGGTCCTCTGGTTGTAAGCAGTGTTCAACCGTTTTGTGTATTAATTATCTTGGTTAGCTGTGACAGTTCCCGGAGAAATTAGGACGATATGTTAAAGGTTGATATGATTTGTTATTGATTTTTGAATAATCGGGCCATTATTTTTCAATCGATTGTATAATCTATGGCACACGATGACGTCATCAAACTTCATAACAGGCGATTCTTCTATTCTAAAGAGTTGAGGGAAGCAAACAAGTTTCCCACACGTAGCATCATGCCGCCGCGGAGAGCTGTGAGAGTTTGGAAATTTGGAACCTTTATGAAGTTGATCAATGGACATTCCTCCATGATGGGTCCACCCAGCCTAAACTCAGTGCGTACAGGGCCGCACATGATGTGCTAGGACTAGGAGTAGGCCTACAAAATGTATTGTTAGAGATTCAACCATGAATGACCGGCTTTGTGTAGCGGATCCGGGTTCATTAAAATGCAGGATTACAAATGCAAAGGATTGTTGTACCGGGTAGTGTCCCTACTGCATCCTGTATCATAAGGTTTGGAACCGCGCTTTCCTGGGGTAAAGTGAGTCACGTCAATCTTTTGTGCTATCAAAGGCTGGATCCAAATTAGTGGCTTTGGCTGTGGCTTTGGCTGTTGCTATGCTGTTGCTATGGGCGAACAATGAAAGTCCTTAGAAACAGCATAGCAACAGCCGCAGCCACAGCCAAAGCCACTAACTCGGATCCAGCCAAAGTCTTCCCGCAATGGGTTATTTATCCAGACCTTTCACAGACTAGTCGCGTCCCCTGTCCCCACGCGCAAATTCTCATTTACGTCCGTGGTATGGTACGTCATGTCAAATATGCAAAGCATATATCGCATCGTATCGCATCGGACTGGCATGACTGGAAGCTGATTTGAGCAGATCAAGTCTAGTCTGTCTTTACGTACAAATTTGTCTCTAAATTGTATACAGTACAGTAAGTAAGACTTTGGGATTCTTATGAGGTAAACCCGCAAAATTTAGGAATTAAGGCCTGGGCGGTGGAATTGATCGATCATGCCATGGCTTGTTCATCATCATGCATGATCAATGCATCGCCATCATGCCACGCGTCCGAGGTCACTAATAATACACGTGCACCTACCAGAGAGGGCGTCCTAACAGTTTAACGGTCTCATCTACCAACAAGTACAGTGAATATGTAATGTCCTATTACAACTCGACCGTAGTGCGTTCACTGGGTGTACTTTTAGAAGGCTAAAAGTGTTTTTTTTAACGTTTATATTGGGACGTTATCATTTTCTATATAACACTTTTAGCCCCTTACCAATTTAACCCCATTCGCTATCTTACATTTTGCTGCACGCGGCAAGATGGCCGCCGTACTCCAAACTATAGTTCACCAATACAGTCAAAATTAAACATTGAAAAGCTAGGATTGCTTTTTTTGGGGAAATTTGATTGAGAAAGTGGAATTCTAGATGCATGTATATTTTATAATTCGTCTATCAACGGCCGTTGGAGTTAGGCCTATCTCAAATTTACAGGGCTAATCTCTGTAATTCAGCCTTGGCTGCGATTAAGATTTAGTGCATTAAACTTTTAAAAAATAAAAACAACAAATTGCAAGTCAAAGTCAGGTGTACCAACTCCAACGCTTTTATTTTTGGTTCAATTTAACAGACACAACAATGAGTGATCCATCACAGCCACCAGTTGGTACAGAGGGTGCTCCACCACCCTACCCAGATTACAAGGCACCTGGTAAGTACTGTTTCATTTCATTAGACCTTCATCATGATGCGGCCATCTTCCCTTTTCCCCTATTAAAAATCAACGTAACCAAAACAAGGCTTGCAGGAAAAATAGTTTGGCCCCATCGAAATTGTCACATAGTGTGACCAAGCAAATGCGCAGCGCAGACAGGGATTCTTTCATTCACAATAAGATTACACACGTTAACGCGTTGGCAAACAGATGCACACAGATTATGCCTGACACGTACAGGGAACAAGACAAGGATGGTCTAAATGTACTCTCAATCTGGCCAAACCAAACCAACGCTCTACTGCGTGATTTGCTAGCCGCAGCTTTCATGCTGTGGTTTTCAAGTATCGTTTTCAGAAATTAATATGGTGAAAATTGTATATATTAGCAACCCCCTGGACTGTAAAAAATGGCCACTATAAACGGGTGGCCTCTTTATAGAGGTCTCTTAAGCAGGGGGGTATGGGGGTGGGGACAAAAGAGCCTTTTTTAAGACTCGAAAATAGCTCAACAATTCACCTTATGACTATCAAATTTTCCTAATTTATTCACTCAAATATGTTTATTGCAATTACATTAAAGGTCGACTGTGTGTAATATGAACAACAAGAATTGAAATTTGAACCGGTGTCGCGTGCTTGATCCACCGGCGTGTAAATTCTTCCGGATGACGCAATAGGAATTTCCAGCACGTAGCGGTGAATGTATTTCATTCCGTGCGTGCAAAAACTTCCGGATACTCAATACGAACGGCATGTATAGCGCTGTACAAAAACAAATCATGTTCACGTATGTACTTCTGCATTGGCTGTGTGAGCATTACTTCCCTTTCGTGTGCATGCGTGCAACCTTTTTTCACCCGTACCCTTTTTCACACATACCTATAAATTACCGTAGTCATGAGTTTTAGTTTCGTGCTGAAAAGATTGAGATGCGCCACGTGCAAATATGTATGTGTGTACATACGTGCATGATACCGTACACGTGTACACGTGTACACTATACACGCTGGGCCGGAAGATTCAGCACTGCACGGAAGCGGTGCACTTTTGATATGCAGTGCGCATGACGTTGCATTACGTAGATGACCAAATTTGGTCATCCCGGATAAATTTACATGGCGGTTAAATTTACACGCCGGTTAAATTTACATGCGACACCGGGCCACTTGAAACGCCAACGGGCCAGTCAAAACTTCAGCCAACTGGTCCTGTTGGCCTGTTGGGAAAAAAGTTAAGGGCAAACGCTGCGTTTTGCTGCAAGTTTCAGAAATGGATGCATCTGTGTTGTGTAGGTTCTGTAGTATTTAAATACATGTTTATCTAGATACTGACCTTGTCATCTGTTAGCATTCAGAGATAATGAAGGAAAAAAATTATGTTGTTCAGGTTTCCTGGTGCATGTAACAATGAGCAGAATGACACCAGGTTCCTGCATGTTATTGTTATCCAATATTGTCCGACAGTGATAACAATATTGCAATTTTCTTGAAAACTACCATAAACCAGTGCTTTAATTTCAGTGGTTATTTTCTGTAGTTTATCTCAGGTGGCCTTTTAACTGTTTAAAGGCCCTGTAGATGATCTGTTATTGAGCGATTCTGCGAATAAAACCATTATAAATCAAAAGAAAGACATCAACAAACTCATCCGAAGAAATTTCAGCTTTGTCAAATGTACCACGTTTAAAAAACCCATGAAAATCCATATGCATTTTTCTGGTCTTGGCGGGGTGTTTCAAATATTCGTTCTCAGTTGATCGGGTACTACCGGTATGTGGCTTGCGTCATGCACTCTGTGGCGCACATACTGCGTGTGCGCGCGATCCATAAAAATGCATCGCGTTGGAACACGCACACGGAGTACACAGCGCCCATGCATTTTGGACCGCGTAGATGCGAACCAAAAATAAGTAAATCGTTTGCAAACGATCTAAATAATTTCATCTTTACGAATTATTTTCTGGTAAAATTATATCATTTTGAGCGAAAACCTTTAAATGGATAGTTGCTGTTAATTCAATCTTTACTTTCAGAACTTTTCCCCTGTAAACTCGTCGATTACTTTTTGGGGTCATTGCAAATGATCCACTTGGCCTTTAAGGCCTTTTCCCACTACACTTTAAACTCGAGATAACCCGGGTAACAGAAACATTTAACCTCAAGATTACCCGGGTTAAGGGCTCGTTTCTCACGGCAAATCTCGGGGTTACAAATTACATGGGTTAACTGGCCAAAAATGCCACTCAACCCGTGTAATTTCTAGCCCTGGTCGAGAGGTGGGTTAACCCACCAATCTCGGGGTTAACGGCGGCTTTGAGACGATTAGGCCTAAAGCATCGGCGAGTGCAGATTTGATGGGAAAACTCAAAATTTGAGTGGGAAATGTTTTTTTTTGTGAGGAAAAATTTCAGTCTGCCTCATGTTTTGCACACAAGGTCTGAAGCCATGATCAACTACATGTAAATTTACACAATTCTTTCCCATACCGCGTCCATTGGCATAGGCCGTCCGTAGGCTAGTCTTCCGGGTTCCCGGCCCGGTCTACCGTCTATCCCTGCCCCGCGAGCTGCATGTGGCAGGCTTAACACGGCCAGTCATTGCCGGTAGCTGGTGACCGTTCGCGTTCCACTTTTGAAATATCCTCATTTCTCCAACACATTTTGACACTTTATCCATGAGAGTGGACGATGTATTCCACAAAAATGACGATCAACCAAAACACGGTTGCTGCGATCATTCCTCTGTGCTGGGATGCACGAAAAAACGATTACGAAAATCACGGTACGATCCACAGCCCATCTGACTGATATCTCCATGCACATACACAACCAAATTTTGCAAGAAAACGATCGTGTTGTAAAACACATTCTGATTGGCTGATAAAAATAATATGACTTGTTGCTACTAAATTCTGGCCAATGACGTTTAGGTTAACAAAACAGTGATTGGCAGCATGAGATATCTAGCCGCTGACTGGATTTACTGTGTTCACGTGCGTGCTCTTCGCAGGTTTTTTGTGCCGTTGCACAGATAGCGGAGCGGCCGTGCCGTTGATTAGCCCGGCTATCGGAACGGGCCGCTGGCTGTGGACCATAATCGAGAGCTGTTTTTGGCCACTCGTGCGAATCAGAAGCAGTGATTGAAGTATGTTTTATCAGTTCTCTCCGTGGTCCTTTTTTTCACGAAAGATAATTTATGTAAATTCTTAACTTAGCAGCACTTTGTGTAACACTTTTGTTGTGCGTATTGGGAGCTGAATGTACATGTAATACCTAAATGTATGGGGTTGCACAGACAGATGTAGTAGTACACATGTGTCCTGTTAATAATGGATTGCGTTTTCCCCAGGGAAATTACTCACAAGGCAGTACATGCACGATTGGGTTTTTCCAACATTTTTATGACATGTACATGTACAGTATGTACATGTAGTATGTACATGTAAACGGCTGCAAAACACTGACGTGTTTATATACTCGACAATTTCAATTCAATTTTGTAAAATTGACCTACTGGTAACACATGTTGGACAGACCTAGCAAGGTCACAAGCATTTAGACAATAATTTGGTGCAGATGAAATTTAAAATGCTTCACATGGTGTGAAATGATGCTGCTCCGTGCTGGCTAATTTGCAAAATACAGTTGCAAAAATGTACATGTATCTACATGTATTATCTTCAAGCAAACTTGAATCCGTGGTTCTAATTGGTGGATCCGTGGCAACAACAGTGTGATATTGTTAATTGTTTCATAATACTCTTCCGATTATCATATTGCACTTTGCTTAAAATGCGCCATAGTATCCCAAGATAACTGCTTCCCAACATGTACGGTGTATGCTGTATACTACACTACTCCCAATATCGTATTCCTATTAACGCTTTAAGATTTTGGGTCATGACAAAAATACAGTACCGTATGTAAGTCTTCCATTGACACACATTAAAGGTACACACCGGCCTACTGTTTATGTAATTTAGTGATACAATTACAGCATCCTTGACAATAATTTTTTGATGGTCCTTGTGAAAAAAGGTCGTCAAAATGTCACGTAATTAACCACAAAAGCTTAAAATTAATAAACAGTCAATAGTCGAGTTATACGCTTTACCAGCCGTTCACTATTGCGCGAGACTCACGACTTTGTCGGAAATGATTCGCTCTTCACTTGGCAGCTTTTTGCTTTGGATATCTCATTTTCTGCTGAAGATTTTACTGGACAACCTGGACGACCGAATGGGTTTTTCCGTTTTCCGTAGACACTGATCTCCACTGTCGGTTTTGTCCGGGCGGGGTGCCCGGACAAAATCATAAGAGGTACCGTTAGTGCCCGGACAAAAAACTGCCGCCCGGAAACAAATTTTCCCCTCTAAAACACTGTGAAAGTACCGCACAGCCAAGTCATTCCAAAATGAGGTGTACATGTAAATTCACCAAACATGATTCACTTGCTATTATCGTTCACTTAACACGCAAATCTATCGCATCAGCGTTGATATAACGGCCATGACAGTTGCATGCATTTGTTTTGAACAGCCCCCTTAAGTGGTGAATGTGTCCATCTCTTGAGGGCGCTGCATGCTCAGTGCGCCCCCGTGGCAGTTTTTTTTTCAGGTTCTCTTTAGTCTATTTCGGGAAGACTTTCAGAATCATGTATGGGTCTATTTCAAAACTAAAATAGCCCAACAAAGCCGGTGTGTCCCTTTAATATACGTGTACTCTTTGTTTCAAACAAGCATGGGGCCCATCTATAAAGTGTGCTAAATAAACAAGCATGGGGCTCATCCATAGAATGTACTTCGCCATGTAAAACTTGGATAAAACGTGTCACCTCATCATTCAAGTCAACACACAAGTTACATGACCACAACATGTGTTCTATCGTGGATTTACATTACAATGCCAGTCCGCACAGGACTTCCCAGCGATGTAAAACTGGCAATGTAATTCTTCCACGACCCGCTCGCACTGTGAAAATTACCGCAACGGAGCGTAAAAATTACATCGACAGTCGTCACTTTACAATTTCGGGTGTTTTCCGGCTGTCAGCATTGGATTGAATTGGGTAAAATTTACGATGATCTCTGTAGGTTTTACCAAAATTAATCCAATGCGGACACGGCTTATGTTTCAGTTTGTGTAATTTTTAATGCTGTGTTTTACCACAGATGGCAGTTACCCACCGCCCCAGGGTCAGCCAGGCTACCCACCCCAGGGCCAGCCCGGGTACCCGCCCCAAGGCCAACCTGGCTACCCACCCCAGGGCCAACCCGGGTACCCACCCCAGGGCCAACCCGGCTACCCACCCCAAGGCCAACCCGGCTACCCGCCTCAAGGCTACCCCCCGCAGCAGACGACCATTGTGAGTACCCAGCCTGCAGTGACCACCGTCATTCACCAGACGTTCCGTGAGTTCCCCGTGCAGTGCCAGTGCCCTAACTGCCACAATAGCGTCACGTCCCAAGTGCTGTACACCACTGGGACACTGGCTTGGCTGCTGTGCCTCATCATGTTCTTCTTTGGGTAAGATGTTTACAATTATAAAACACCCAAATAAATCCGGTATTCGGTATAACCCATGCTCTGGGCTGCACGCAACATGCGCCGTTTGTTATCCACCGACACGCTGTGCCATATCCACCAACGGGTCGTGGTATCTGCTCAAACTACACCTTTTTACAAAACCATTTTTACAAATGCGTCAAAACAAAATGCCACACTTTGGCTCCCGCTTTTATGTGAAGACGCGGATGCGCGGTTGTCCAGTGGATAGTGCGTCAGACTTTCGGGCAATACATGTAGGTCCGTGGCTTGAGGCGTGATCACCGCTGTTGCGTTGTGTCCTTAGACAAGGCACTTTACTCCACATTGTCTCTCTACACCCAGGTGTATAAAAGGGTACTGGCAAATATTAATTCGGAAATCCAACTAACTGCTGGGAATGAACCTGCAATGGACTGGCATCCCATCCAGGGGGAGTAGCGGTTCTCTTTGTCACTCCATGCCATGGAAACTACCAACCTATTAGGGAAATCGAGCTACATGTACGTAACTGTTGGGGGTAAACTTGCGATGGACTGGCATCCCATCTGGAGGGAGGGAGGAAGGGGGAGTTGGCAGTGCTCCTAGAGTCCTAGTCGCTCCATGTCCTGGCAATTCCACTGTCACTAAAGTTACATTTTTAGACGTCATGTCACTTTCATTCCACACAACTAATGCTGTAACGAAGTCCGCAAGTTCGGGTTCGGTTAGTATTACTTTTATCTTCAAATCCGCCCTTTTACACGATTTATTTGTCGTAACGGCTTTAGTGGCATGAAATTGACCAGGGAAACTGAACGGAATCGGCGATTGGAGCGCGGCGCTACTGTCGGAACTTGCGGTGTGCATGATTTGTACCACATGCAAACTATGGTGAGACTATGTGAGATGGTGTTTTTTCCTAGCCAATGGGGGTTCATTTTCAGACGATTGTTTGTAGTACCTTCATTTATCGCTGTGTTTAGGGCTTATTGATTTCCATCAAAATGCTTTTCACAATGTTGTGCTAATAATTCTCTCCAAGAAAATAGTAATTTTTTTACGCCATTTTCACATTTTCACAATGCATTACACACAACCCCAGCATTCACCCACTCATTTTGGATCCACCATTCCTCCAACAGATTGTGGATCTGCTGCTTCATCCCGTTCTGCATTGACAGCTGCCAGGACGCCATTCATACATGCCCAGTCTGCAAGTACCAACTGGCGACCTTCACTCGCATGTAGGCGGCCATACGTACACAACCTCGTCTCTCACGGTCAACTGCATAGCCCCTGGTCAGAAAATTATTTCCTGTAATCTGATTGGTCAATAAAAACAGCTGCATTAATAAAATGATTTCTGAAATGCTTCACAATTAATTCATCCGTTGCGTAAACCTTAAAAAGTAAACTTTTTAAAGTGTACCCAAGAGGCAAAAGATATTGTGATAGTGCTGCAGTGCAAAGTGCATGATATCGTCATGCACATAACCACTACGAGACTATGCTGCACGGCTCCCACAATTCATTCAATATGCCTAATTATATTATTTAAGATTTCATTTCTGAATATGCAAATATCTACCAGGCTTTGAAATATTTGAGAACAAGCTCAACAACCTGGGGACGAGGTTGGTACGTAAGCTTCTACGGTGGTGAGTAAGAAAAGATTTCTCATCACCTCGCAGAAATGTTATGTACTTGACGAGTACTTTTCACAATCTGACAGGCTAATTTTTCTTAAAAGTCAAATGTAAATTAGCAAACCCAATGTAACCAGTTTGCAGTATCTACTGCAGTGATAATACATGGCTATTGTGTGGTTTAAAGTTAAAATTATGCCGGTATATGATTGTTTTATGGTACATGTACTTGAAATGTACCCAATTCCAACGCTGAAAGGTCAGGTTTAAAGGCATCTTTCTTGTGAACTATTTCCCCCTATTTTCTATTTCCCCTATTTCTATTTCCCCCTAATTCTGTATTATTGTGGATCATGTGAATTTAACTAACTTTAAACTAAGTACTATACACACAGGGTATAAACAAGGTATAGTGTAGCACTTGCAAGTTCTCCAAGAACAGGGTTGAAGGTACAGTGGTTAAAATAAATGGTGGTCGATGCCAGCCGGCATTCAGTTCACTAACGTGCACCGAGAAGAAATTTCTCCCCGACTGACATTAAATTTGAGGCATTAATACCATATGTTCAGGCTTCAAAGCAAGGTTGTAACGAGTCTCCCTCTGCTAGAGTCCCAAGTCTAAATGCTGAAACTTGCATTCGTGTAGGGTATTTTTGTTGTTCTGGCCAAGAATGCTCCATGTTTAAACAAAACCTAATCTTAGACCCTGTTCTTAGTCTTAGACCCCGTTCGACGAAGATTAGTTAATCATCGTTAGTTAATGAAGCGTGCGTTCATATATCACGAAGTGCGAACGAAGAGCGACTGCTAACGAAGATCGAATGAAGCTGTGAGAGGTCGTACATGTGAGTCAAGCATCAAACACTGAGCTTCAAGCGTCTAGACGCGCTGTGGTTTTCGAGCAACGCGTCTTGCTTAGGCGTTGACACACAACGCGCTTGTGCAACAGGCCCGCCAAAACGAAGGGAGCCATTCACATTACAAATTTGCTTCGTCCAATAAAGCGATTTCTTCGTCGAATGAAGCTATTTCCTTCGTCGAATGAAGCGATTCTAATCATCGTCGAATGAAGAGGCGTGCGTTCACATCAGGAAATATCTTCATTGAATCATCGTCAAATCATCGTCGAACGAAGTGATTTCTCTAGTTTGAACGGGGCCGGAGTCTCTAGTGCTGAACTACAATTCAGTCCTCAAAATTACCCAAAAAAATGTAGACATTTGCGATTGTTTCCGGTAAAAAAAAAAATGCATGAAGTCAATTTTAATCTCATATAATCCATGTTTAGCTGTACGTGTAGTACCAGAAAGACTGTAAAATAGCTTTTGCAAATGCTTTTGGTTTAAAAAAAAAATGTGTGAAATTCAAAACCTTCTTTCATTCCCAAAATGAATTTGTCTTAAGTAACATGCTGTGTACATTGGGGTGCATTTTATTTTCTTCGGGGCCGTCTAAAGTTGTTAACATTTTTACGGAACTACAGAGTGTAGCAAGGGGGGAGGGGGGTCGAGGGCCTCGTACGACTTTACACGCACTGTAAAATGTTGACATTTCACGATAGTGACAAAAAATGTTGATAAGTAGTATTTCGGGGGGCGAGGGAGGGGTGTCTTGAAAAATAATATGCTCTGTAGAACCTAGCCCATATGCCAATGGCCTCACACGTCTTATGTGTGACGGGCAGAGCGATCGGCCTTCTTCTGGACTTTTTTTGTAGTGAATTTGCTACATACTTTGAGCGAGATTTTTCTCTTCGCCAGGACAGAAGAATCATCATCCATCAGGCTAAGAGGCGACGATCATTCTGCAAGTTCCAAAAATATTGTTCCTCTATTGCCGTTTTAAAAATAACGGCGGCCTTCTGGGCGTGTTGTAATTTCATTGGCTGCCGGGGAAGGTCGACCGCACTTTCCGTCACAAAATGTGTGCGGCCAGGAAGGCATACGGGCTATGTAGAACCGTGAAAAAGTTGACAACTTTGGCGGACCATTACGGTTCTGTATTCTAAAAATCTTCTTTTAATGTGTACATATACTCAACTCTGTAGGCATCAATCATTCTTCATATATTTCATATGTAAGTAACGTAAATCGTGTGAATGTGTTATTTGTACCAGTCATTAAAAATGTATTACGTTTGAGTAGCACTGCAAATTTTTGCTGAGCAGGTTTTTTTTTCTCTAAGCTTGACCATAAAATTGGCCCATTGAGTATTCAATTTTTTCAAGTTATTCATAGGTATTTATAGGTAGTCGGGTCAGTCACTAATTATACAAATATGTAGTAGTAATAAGCTGTATTTGGACAATTATTGTAAAATGTTATAATATCATTGTTTAACATGTACTGACAGTGAAAAGAAATATTCATGACTTGCAGAAATTTCAAGAAATGCGGTATATTCAGTACATAGACAGCAACACATTGACAGTGGGTGATGTCACAATTCTGTGTGTTAGTGTTCGTTTAACAGATCTGTTAAGTTTTGTATAGTTTTGCTTTTAGACTCGGGTATTTTCTTTTTCATAGTCTTGTCTTCCATATTGTTTTTCTTTTTCGTAGTTTATGTTTATTGCATTAACTTAATGCAATAGAGCCTTTGCACAGCGGCCATGACAGAGGGTAGTCACATTGTCACTGCGTGTCATGCACGAGAGTATAGGTGCTTTGTGGTTCTATTGTTACATCATTTAAATAAGAAAACCTGCCCCCTGTCACGGCCGCCGGTGCAGAAGCTCTATACACTATCTTGCTTTGGGCTGCTCCCCGAGGCTGAATTACAGTGTTTTCTAAATGTTTCCCTAAATCTCCACGGGTAATAAAATAGCATAAACAGTTGCGGTATTCAACAACGGGTATACCTTTTACAATAACCGGTGTACGCCGGCTTTAAATCACTACATTTTTAATGTTACATTAAATGTACTATAATTATGTTTTAGCAGTTTCAAATTGCCCTGCAGTATTCTTGGGTTTCACTTGGCTTGACAACGGTCGCTATCCGCCATTTCTGTGTCCATACTATGGCACGCCAAAGCGAAAAATAATTCAACACTGATAATTTAATGTTGACGCATATTTTCGAAAATGTTGCGCAAGAAAAGAAAGGTTGGCATGACTTTTAAATGTTGATGGACTACTAGTGTTTGAAACTGGCATACCGTGCTTTTGTTGGCAAGTTTTTAAAAATGTTCAGACTTGCTTTTCAGGGTTGATGGCAAAAATATAAGTGTTGAATTTTTTTCGCTTTGGCGTGCTATAGTATGGACACAGTAATGACGGATAGCAACCAGTTGTCAAGCCAAGTGAAACCCAAGAATGGCAAGTTATCGAGCAATGACTATATTACCATCGCATCGTTCTGCAGTGGTTCCCATAAATACCGCATTATCAGTGATTATATCGTGTTTGGGCGAGTACCAGGTAACTAGAGCACTGCACCCTTTGCAAGGGTTCCAAATAATGTTTTCGACTAGACCCGAACGGGATTGCGTTCGGGGCAAAATGGTCGAACTGTAGTTGTCCAAACTGCTCTGGATTTCATTGCTGAACCTTCAGGCACCTTTTCCGATCTCTGCACACAAAAAGCACCGTGGCTTTTGGTTTGTTGCTAACGTAAATTTTCTCTATATCTGATAATAAATTAATTATGTAATGTTAGATGAACAATTTAATATGTAAGCCAATATAAGCTTTTTATTAATTAAGTAATGTGATAAAAATAGCGTGGGTATTGAAAGTTCACTGTGATGCCATGTAACATTTGTTAGTTATGCTGTGGTAGTTAGAGTTTTCTGTATAATACATTTTACCGGGAAGAAAGCGTGATATTTCTCACAAAATGGCGACAGGAGTTTCCATAATAATCTGCTACATACCAATATTTCAAATGACAAAATGTTACATGTTGTCACAGACAATGTCTTAATTTCTTCTAAATCAAAATGTACCTGTGTAAGTGTGATTATCAATTTATTTTTCTTCAATCATTCAATAAATGTACTCGCTTATCATTAATATGTAGTGATTAAAAGATGATATCAAAGCTAAACGGACGGCGTTTTGTCTCATTTGAAAGTCATGACCAGTTAATATCAATAATTTTGTTCGCTGCTGTGATTTATTTCACCGTGTTTTATATTCCCGCCCTTTTCGCAGACGCGTGCATGGGGATTTAAGTTGAGCATCAGCAGTTTCCCGTGGTGGGCTTAGTCTCCGGCAAAGTGCCTTTGAGTCTGAAACATACGGTCGTAAAGAATGTCGTTTTTACTCGGGAAAAATCATGTGGTGTTTATTACCACTGCATGCTAGTCGGATTCAAGGCTTGTCAACTCGTAACATCGTGAAGTAAAATGTTGGGTAATGTACTGAGGCGTTGCACAATGTGTCAAAAGTTATCACACGAGATGGCAGCAATGTGAAAAAAAAATGCTGAGAACTATTTTTCGCAATTGCGTTCCAAATACGGCTTCCCATAGACGTAGACGACAGCAATAGGCCGTATTCCCGAACGCGTGAGGGCGCTGTCAAGTGATCCGCGCACATTGCGCGTTGTGTTCGAACACAAAACGCGCTACGCGCGCACGCCTTCCAGACGTCTATTTTGAATGGAAATCTGTGCGCGCGCCACAGGCCTGCGCGCTCCGCGTACGCGACTTTTTCCCACGTACGTATGCACGTACCCCCACTTTTCTACTGTTGTCTATGGACATTTTCCCCCAAATCACCTTGTTCGAGCGCCCTCCCGCGTTCAGGAATACGGTCTATTAACGTTCGCGCATGATTCCCGTAAAGGCACAGGCTCGTCAGCAATGCGGGCGCGCCAAATTTGTGTCTCGAAATACGCAGCTCCATAGCAAAAACATGGAGCTGCGTATTTCGTGGCACGAATTTGCCGACGAGCCTATGTGCCTTTAAAGGGCCTGTGACTTGCTAAACAACTTTGTGCCTAAGCTTTGCTTCATAATGACGGATTACTTGTTTAGCAAGACATACTATTGTTCGTTCGGATGTAAAATCAATAAAAGGTGGCCTTTTTCAACTTTGAAGATTTCACTGCAATAAATCACAGACAGAGGGCGCTGTTTTGAGTGCATCACATAAGGAAGACAGAAGGGAAAAGTTAAGAAAAAACATAAGACTTCAAGTTGGACTTGTGGCAAATTGCTGCAGTTTCTACCCCCAGTTTTGTCATGGCTTACAGCAGGTAACATGTAAAACAAACTCAAACAGCCATGGATTACAAAAGTTTCATAAAAATTGACAAAAAAGTGGAAACGTTTGTGCACAGTTAAATGTGATTTTCCTGTGTTTGCCTCTTGTGACATAGTGACCTTGGTCATGAATATGCATATTTTCATTAGCATAAAAACTAAAATCCTTTGTTTTAACCCCCAAAGCAAGCTCCAAATAGGATTTTTATGACTTTAACTGAGTAGAGTGGTTTTAAAGCATAGAGTGGTTTTAAAGCCTAAATAAGGGCCCTTTAAAGGCCCTAGCTGTAGATGATCTGTTTTTGGGCGATTCTGCGAATAAAACCATTATAAATCAAAAGAAATTTCAGCTTTGTCAAAAACCATGAAAATCCATATGCGTTTTCCTGGTATTGGCGCGGTGTTTCAAATTTTCGTTCTCAGTTGATCGGGTACTATGTGGCTTGCGTCATGCACTCTGTGGTGCACGTCATATACTGCGTGTGCGCGTGATCCATAAAAATGCATCGCGTTGGAACACGCACACGCAGTACACAGCGCCCATGCATTTTGGACCGCGTAGATGCGAACCAAAAATAAGTAAAATCGTTTGCAAACGATCTAAATAATTTCATCTTTACGGATTCACTTCTGGTAAAATTATACCATTTTGAGCGGAAACCTTTCATTGGGTAGTTGCTATTTAATTAACTTCTCCCCTTTTCCCCTGTAAACTCGTCGATTACCTTTTGGGGTCATTGCAAATGATACACTGGGCCTTTAAAGTGGAACCTGCCCAGTGGTTTGGCTTTCATAATATGGATCTGTTTTGTGACGTATTACTGGTTCAACCAATTAGAATTTTCGGTTGTCCAAAACCGATCATATTGGTTGAATCTGCAGTTACGTCAGAAACTTGCCTAGACTTGCCCTGGTTTGTGGTGCGGTACGTGCAGCGCGCCCTCTGGACTGGTGACCTGTCAAATCTATTTTCTTCTGTCTCAGAAGACTTCCTGAGACAGAGAAAAACATTTATGTTTCTGGAAAAATATAAAATAAAAACACTTTTTTGTTTCAAGGTGCCACACCCAAAACGCACAGACTGCACACTTTAAAGCCCCATATAATTTGCATTGACTAAAAGTGTTGATGGTAGCAAAAATTATAACAAACACCTCAGGATCTTTTTGCGGTGTAAAATGGTACCTTAACTTAACTTCTGTGGAAGAAATTGCCAACTGAAGGTGCTTTTTCGCCGGGCTTTTTCAAAACCCTCGACAACTTTTTGGATAAAGATTGGATGATTGCCAAAAAAGGTGTTTGTGCGCCTTCTGAAGCCTGCCCTCTGTTGGACAATCTTGGAAATGGGGAAAAAGCACTTGACTGCTGGGCTGCTTTCGAGCGCGGCACCAGGGGATCCCTAGTGTTCCCTGGTGCGCGTTCGAAAGGCACAAACTGCATGTGTGTGACGTAACGTTACCAGCGCCAGCAAAAATTTCATGTGATAGAAATTGTGGTATGACCAGTGTTACAGGACTGTTCATTACCATGACAATCACAAGAATATTTTGCTGTTAACCTCACTTTATCAAGCAACATTTTTCATGCTTAAGCAATTTTTCATGCTTAAGCAGCTCTATGAAATTGGCCCCTGGTGGGAGCACCAGGGACGAGCGCTCGAAAGCAGCCCTGGTTGTACGGTGCCCCGACTCCATTGTGTGCTGTTGGTCGACTTGTTAAAGACGGGTGCGTGCGCCAGACTCGTTCCTTTTGCGTTTGGAATATTTGGTAAGGTCGTTGAGTACGTTCAGAATAACAATAATATCCCTAAAATATATTATTTTTAAAAAGCCATCAGCCCAAAAATCTAAGTTATTGTTAAAGTATAAGATGCATACAATCCCACTGTTTTTGTATTTTATTGATAGGCCTATTTTTTTACACATAAAATGTGCTTGGAAATTGTATATCTCCTTCACTTTTTCGGCTTGCTTCGTACATATGTAAATGTGGTTGGAGGTCAACTCGTCCCCTGACCGACTCGCCCTATTTTCAAATCGCCCCCTCGCTAACTCACCCCCTCGCCGTTTCGCCCCCTGACCGACTCGCCCCCTGACCGACTCGCCCCCTGACCGACTCGCCCCCTGACCCACTCGCCGCCTGACCGACTCGCCCCCTGGCCAACTCGCTCCCTGGGCCTGGCCTGATTGCAAAAAGTGTCCCGAAAGTTTACGCTAATAGCTTGTAGGCCTACTTAAATAGCGAAGTGTACCGTGTAACGTCGCAGCAAATTTTTTAGGCAGCGAAATGTCGCTGCAACTTTTTTTGGAAGGAATTGGGGGTATTTTTTCCGTATACGTTGAACAAAGATAATCTAATTTTAAGATATTGACCCCTTTCGAACACGTGCGAATATGCCATTTTAGGAGTCAAAAAATGCTGAGTCATTGTGGAAGCAATGTGCGTGCGCGTTGTGTGTTTCTGGTGGGCGTAACGCGGTTTAGTTCACCAATGGGAGCCTCAGCATAGCGTGTTATGCGCGCTATGGACACACACAACGCGCACGCACATTGCTTCCACAACGACGCGGCATTGTTTTACTCCCGAAATGACGTCATTGGCACGAGCTCAATAGGCCTACTTTCCACTTGCACTTTTCCGCAAATGTTGCTTTTTTAAAGAAAAATTACATTTTCTCCTTCAAAAATTTCGTTCAGTTAGTGCACAAGATATTATCATACACGCGTGCGCAGCGCCCTCTGTTGTCGCATTTACACACAGACTGCTTGCGCACTGCTATGCAGTAATTTTATCATTTATTTATCTCAGAAATGAAACATTTCCAACATAAGTGCAAATAGGAAGTATATCTTAAAATTTAATGATCTATTGATCACGTTCAAATGACGTCACTTCCTACAAATTGCCACGTGCATCATGATTTTGAGCGTATTTTTTTGTGACGCGCATCGATTGCGCCGTATTTCGAACAAATTTCGAACAACACGCGCCTGTTTTTTGAACATGTTCCAGCATGTGCGTGCGCGTACTTTATGGCGTTTAATACACAGTAGCATTTTTTCCTACGAAGATGGCGTCCTGATTCCAGGAGGTTATTTTATTCAAATCTTTGTTCAATGTATACAGAAAAAATACCGTTTCCTCACAAAATCTAAAAATTTTCTCATTAGAAATCTTGGATTTTTTCATCAAATCTGCACATTTCAATGCTAGCTGAGTCATTTGAAAGAAAACAATTTCTGATCAACTTCCCAATTCTTACCGTGGCCAAACACCTGTCCTGCCTGTGGAAATATTTTGCCACAAAATGGGGCTAAAAGCAGAAATAAAACACTACCTTTTCCTTCCTCTTGAACCAGGTTCTATTGACCTGTTTGCTGGGTCTCCTCTTCATTCAAAGGCTGTCACCAACTGACGTTCAATATGGTAAGCATAAGTGGGTATTACTGTATACCTTGAAGTGGTATACATGTATGTGCATGTTCGCATAGTCTAAAGGCCCGTCTACACGAGCCAACAGTTGTTGGCCAACATGAAGTTGGAATTTGTTGGGCGTTCCATGGATGCGCTCGACCACACGACCCAACATATCCAAAATATCACAATTGCAGTCGGCTGCTGCCCTCACGTGACAGGCGTTCTACTCTGCTATTGGCCCGTTTCCTCCAACAAGCTCCAACAAAGTCGGGCGATAGCTGCATGCTAAAACATGTTCCAACATGTTGTCTGGAGTGGCGTCCACACCATCCAACTTTTGGTCGGCTGTTGGACCTTGTTGGCCAACAATGTTGGCTCGTGTAGACGGGCCTTCATCTGTCTGATAATGTCGGCCGATAGAAAGTTGGATGGTGTGAACGCCACTCTAGACAATGCCCAAGATCATCCAACAAGTTGGTCCATGTTGGAATTAGTCAGTGAGCTTTCCTTTCATAAAGTGGATTGTTGTAATTTTGCCTCGAAATTAGAATCACGCCCAAAAATGTCCTCCTAGTTGTGTCCTACAGTGGTTTGAGATGTCCATGATTGGAAAATGATTTTTAAAAAAGACTTACAGAACCGTTTTTGAAGACAAAATTTCCTCTTGCGTGGAATCCGGACGAGGATTTCCTTCGTAACTAGAGGGCGCTGTTACGAATTAGTGGCTTTGGCTATGCTGTTAATATGCTGTTTCTAAGGACCTTTATTGTCTGCCCACGGCAACAGCATAGCCACAGCCAAAGCCACTAATTCGTAACAGTGCCCTCTAGCATCCAGAATTTACAGTTACGAAGGAAATCCTTTTCCAATCATGAACATCTCAAACCACTGTAGACACAACTAGGAGGACATTTTTGGGTGTGATTCTAATTTCGAGGCAAAATTACAACAATCCACTTTGTGAAAAGGGTTCCTTCTGTCCCTACGGGAAATCCCGTAGGGACAGAATCATTCTGTCTATGTTGGAACATGTAGCTATCGCCCGACTTTGTTGGAGCTTGTTGGAGAAAAGGACCAATAGCCTGTCACGTGAAGGCAGCAACCAACTTGCAGTCGAGATATGCTGGAACTTGTTGGTTAGCGCCGTCTAGCACTTCCATGTACCACCCAACAAGTTCCAACTTCATGTTGGTCCTTTTTGGCAAAAAAATGTTGGCTCGTGTAGACGGGCCTTTATGAACCCCACACTAATCACCAACTTGAGGATTTAGAGAGATGTTGAGCAGCTGATTTCACAAAAAGTAGGTTGCTTGTGCAACTTTTTAAAATGGCATAACTTGCATGAAATTATCACAAGATTGTTACACAGTGTACGCAACGAAATGTTATGCAAGGAGACTTGGTAGTAGGTTTGGGCGACTCCAGCATTTTCGGAGTCGACTCCGATTCCAAAAAAGAATCACGATTCCATTCGGAATCAATTCCATTTTTCGTGGGAAAACATTAAATATACTGACCGTGTCTAATAGGTAAATGAGCGTGTTTATGTACATATACACTGATGATACAATTTATTGTGCCGACGACGACCCAATTATTACCACCGAGTGGCACTAAACATCTATGAAATGATGCCGGCCTGTATCACACACTTTCTAAATGTGGAAATGATCAGAGGCTAAATATTCTTACAGAAGTTTTGCCGTCGGAATTGCTAGGTAATTTCTGGAATCGGCAAGCTATCACTGGAAATCAAATCTAAATGAAAGGGAATCGATTTATACTGGGAATCGATTCCTCAAAAATCTAGAATTCCGATTCCTAAAGTGGAATCGATTCTACTCGATTCGGCGTGGAATCGATTCTACTCGATTCCGGCGTGGAATCGGCCAAGCCTACTTGGTAGCAAAATGTTTCTAGCAATGGTCACTCTCTAAAATTACACACTAAAGGCGGATTCACACTATCGCGGAAAAATCACACTTTTGCGCTGCGCTCACCGCATTGCATGAGCTCCCAATCGCCGATTATTCCAAAATAGAAAATTCCACTCTGTTAACTTGGGGCTTCTCTGATACCTCATTGGCTGCGCGTTGGAAAGGTCAGCGCACCGCGGTCAAAGTTCAACAGATTTGAACTTTGACCCAGCTCAAAACGTTTTGCGCGTCGCGATAGGCCGCGTACAAGCTTCAAACCAGTTTGTGTACAAACCAATGGAACAGTCTGATTTTTCCGCGATAGTGTGAATCCGCCTTAACTGTAAATTCACATAATGGTTCACTTACGATAAAATTAGTTGCATGTACTTTATGATGATTTTATAGTTTTGTTATATGATCGTTGAAGATCCTGTATGTATGGTTTTTAATCTTTGGTCTCTTTGTATTTTGCAGCCCAGAGAGATCCACGAAATTAAGGACTTGCTCCTTACAGCCAGGAGGAAAGACGCCAAATGTGAGTGCTTGCCATTTAAAAGGACATACCGGCTTTGTTGGGCTATTTTGGGCTTGAAACAGACTCGTACATGATTCTGAAAGTCTTTTCGAAATAGACTGAAGAGAACCTGAAAAGAAACCACAAAATTGAGGAAGGCTAAAAGTGACTCTTTTACGTAAACTTTTGGATGGCCACCGCCATCGCATCAGTGTTGGATTCTCTACTTTAGTTAGTCTGCATGTGTAAGAAATCTCACGTGAACGGATTAGCGCCCATGCGGGACACAGGCATGAGAATACCCCGCCGTTCCGCGGTTTCCCGCTTTTTGGAGGCCAAAATATGTCCTCTCCGAGTTCAATGTGAATCCGGTTTAAAATTTGGGGAGGGGGGGGGGGGGGGGGGGTAGAGTACTGGTCTAGGGTGATCCGCAATTTATTTTCCGTTTTTTCAGCAGGCCATACTTTTTTAACGAGCGCCCTCAATTGTTTCTCAGTATTTTGCGAAGCAAACTTGTGCAAGTCTAGTCGCCATGCAAGTGCCATGACATACATCCCTGTTCCATGTACATGTACATGTACCGCTCGGCGAGCTGACCGAGTCTGCAACGTGTAGCGAAGCAGACGTGTACAAGTCTAATCTCTAAGCAAGCGCATCTTTGCCTGCATCACGCAACGGTTCCGGTACGGCATGGTACGGTCGTACCGTGCATCGCGTGTGGTGTGTGATGCATGCACGTGTGCAGCACTGCATGCGTGGCTGGCGCGATGCGATGCGGCAAACAATGGGCAAGAACCGATTTTATCCTAGCATTCGCTGCACCGTCTTCATGGTCTTCAACGATCGATGTTGCCTGGATTCTTTTTAATATTATCCACATTTGTTCAAGGTAAACATGGTAAATATTTAAAACAAAACTGGTTGATCTTGTGATGTACCTGATTAAAATGTTTTTGACATTGCAATTTTCACGATCGATGGTCTGATGGTGGTGTTTAAAATGATCCTAAGAGTGATACATTTAGATTCTCAAGTGTCAATTGTGTTTATTTCCGCTGTTTAGGGCCTATGGACATTTAGATCCAAAATTTTCCGCTGACCCCTTCAACCCCCCGACAGGGGGCCCCGGCCCCCTGAGAACCCCAGCATGCCTCGCCTTCGGCTCAGGCCAAGCCTACGGCTTGTTTGGGTCATTAATAGTGAATCGCTATTTTCCAGTTTTTTCTAACACAACCCATTCTCATGCCTGGGGACAACTAGTGCCGACATAATACTATCAGCGCCGTAACAGCATAATGATAATGGTGGATTCTTATATAGTGCACATGTCCACCCTGCGGGGTGCTCCTGGCGCTGTTACAAATATTACCGCTGCCATCAGGGAATCACCAGAACCATTTCGCTTCAACTAGGTGGCTGCTGGCCAGGCGCTCAACCCAATCAGCAGTTAGATTGTGACATTCCCGTTAACAGTTTCTAAAATATCGCTTGGGTTGACGAGGCAACTGGGATTAGGTGCCTTGCCCAGGGACACAGACGCGTTGGTCATAGTGGGGCTTGAACCCACAACCTCCGATTGGGAGTCTCGCTTCATACCCACTAGACCAACGCGCTCCCTAGCATTGCCCTAGCATTGCCCATATAGCCGTGCCTTTATGATTCTATATTTTGTTCCTATTTTTTGCCGACAGCACCATCAATTTGCAGACTGTACCATGATTTTGCCGAATGAAATTTTTGGGGGTGTCACCCTCCCCTTCCCCCCCCCCCCCCTCCCCCCCACACACACCTCCCCCACACACACCTCCCCCCTCCCCCTCACTAGCTATGCCGCTGACCACTACCGTTTCACATTCAGAGCTTCCATCCTGGCATAGAGTGCTCAACAGTGTAGGATGGATGATCATAGCGTTTAAACTCAGTTTGTATGCTTTGATTCAACAGCTGTGAAGATCAAGAAGAATAAGGACTGTGTCAAGTTCAAGGTGCGATGTAGTCGCTTCCTGTACACCCTGGTCATCAAGGACACGGAGAAGGCAGAGAAACTCAAGCAGTCACTCCCACCAGGTAACGGTTGCCTCTCAAGCTTTGTCCACACTGGATTTTATTGGTAAAGCTTATTGAGACGATGGTACTTTCCTGTTTTAGGTCCAGTGCAGTAGGTTTGGGTGATTCCACATTGAAATTAAATAGAACCGATTTAACTTTGGGAATCAGAATCGCGGTTCCAGATTTTTTGAGGAATGGATTCTCAGTAGGAATGGATTCCCTTTCATCTAAATTTGATTCTTAGTGATAGCATGCCGATTCCAGAAAATACTCGACTTCTGAAAGAGTATTCAGCCTCTCATAATTTCCACATATTAGGAATATGAGTGTGGCACATGCCGTCATCACTTTATGGCAAGTTTGCAGTGCGTTGTTCCTCTTTTTGGTTGCAATCATGTTGGATATTTGTATTGATACAATCCGAATTTCATTGGTGTAACCAGTGCATCATTCACAGATAATAATGAAGGACGACAATGTTGTGTCTTGCAAAAAAGAAAGTGCGACAACGGATAAACAGTCTTCTTTTTGGGGGGTTGGGGGGGGGGGGGGGGGGAGCAAAATCGTTTAAACCTCACAAGTTGGCCTTATAGACAGTGCCTGTAAAAAAATATCGATATAGGAACATCAGTCAACTACCGGTAAATGGAAATTTGGTGCAAATACAGGTGTGACATTCAGTGTTTTTCAGTGATTTATTTGAACCTCGTGAAAATTCAAGTTGAATCCTTTAAGGTTAGTTTACAAATGGTTGTTCAGATAGAGAACTGTGTGCTAATGTCAAATGCAACAAGATCTTTTCAGGGTCGGAGTGTAATGAGATAAATTGGCTCAGTAATTGTCATTTTGTCAAATAATTCATATTTTCTGAACTCCATCAAGACTGAAGACTCAAAAATTATCACAGAACAGGCAAAGCAACCATATTGTGCAACATCATTATATAGATGACTACTTGTTGCTCACTTACTGGCCATTTTGTGGGAATGAAGAAATGTCTCACTTTGTGTTCCAACTTCGTGGAACAACCCATAAGCAATGCCACAAGTGGAATTTGCCATCTTGTTTGGTTTCAGGTCTGCAGGTCAAAGAGATCAAGTGAGGTACTGGCTGAAGACGGACGGGAGTGGCGCCATTTGGCATCCAACATGCATCACTGAACTTGGACGGAATTGCAAACATTCAACCATTGCATGTATCCCATTAAGCTGGAAATTTTACCAATGATCAGGATCAGGATGTGTGAACACGTGTGTGTTTGGAAAGTTCAGAAGATCTTAGAAATTTAGAAGATCAACATGCGATGTGTTTGATGGATACTGTAATGCCACTCCTGTAATATCTTAAGTTGTAACTCATAGATGTAAATAAAAGCTTCAATAAATGGCTTAAAAAGAACTTTCATGTCCGTTTTGGTTTTTGTGAATAGTTGGTGGTTGAAGCAGTCGGAATGCAAGTTTTTGGGAACAAAACTGGCATGTGTATATTCCCTTCAGTCATAGGAATTTGGACAGAAAATGAAGTCCCTTTTTTAAAAATGTACACGTGATCGAAGGGGTTATAGGTTAGAGAGGTTGTTAAAACGGTACAAATTCTCAGATAAAAATATTCAACTTTACAAAAGTGCACATTTTAAAGGTACACACCGGCTTCGTTGGGCTAGAAATTGACCCATACCAGATTCTGAATGCCCTTCCGAAATAAACTGCACATATCCTGAAAAGAAACCACAGAATTTTGCCGTTTTTGAGCAATTTTCAAAAAACAGAGGTCAAGGGCGTGTTTGTTTCGGACGGATCCACCGATCCCGAGATCTGCGCAGATGGTTCAGCTAGATTCAACTATGCATAGCGCTGAACCATCTGCGCAGATCGGGATCGGCGGATTCGTCCGAAACAAACACGCCCCAAGTGACTTTTCGGAACCAGATTCTGGTTCCGAAAAGTCACATGGTCTTGCGAGTTAGTTTTGTGTCCAGTCGCATGAAAGTTTCTTACTGCAGAACTGCACCAAATTCAACTCTGATTTGTCCACAATATTTATAAGTAGTTGACAAAAGAGAGACTATTTATACAGGTATGAAACAAAGTTGAACATAAGTATAAAAATTCGAACAGAAATGTTTGTTTCGAGAGTCCGGAGAATGGGACTCTGCGAGCGCGTGCTAGTATGGCAAACTATGGTGGATCGCCTTGCGCAGCACGGCAAACATCCCGAGTGCACACACGGCGGGTTGGTTGGTGTACATGTACGTTCGTGAAGAAAAAAACATGATGCTAACTTCTCCAGAGAAAGCGGAAATTCATAATCGGTCGTCCGGTGAAATCGTAATCAGAAAATTAGAGATATCCCGAGTAGGTAAAGAGCGAATCGTTTGTGACAAAGTCGTGAAGCTTATACCCGTCTTTGTTAATTTTGCACTTCTTTAGTAAATTACGGGATATTTTGATGATTTTTTTTCACAACGACCATCAAAAAAGTATTGTCAACAGTAGGCCGGTGTTACCTTTAATTTCCTTTAAAAAATATGGCAGCAACCGCTTCATAACCTGTAAAATAGGACACTATGAGCAAAAACATGTACATGTTCATTGTAACCCCATTGTTAGTAACAATGGTGTGTGCCCAATTTCCATTGTTAGATGTTCATAGTGGGATGCGCTGACAGCGCTGTGGTCATTGAAACCTGCCACAAGTACCATTTCTCTAAGGCCGTGTTCACACCAAAAACTTAATCCAGAACAATACGTCTAATGAATCCGGATCAATCGATACGAAAAATGTACATTCACACCGCCACTGAAGCAAGCGGAAACTTTGTCTGCGTGTTGGTTGATTGCTGGAAAGTACGCTTTGTTGTACTCTCGTTTTATAAGAACACCTTCTCTGCCGTCCGTCAGGGTTGGGGGAGCCACTGTTAGCGTATCTACCTCTGCTAGAGACCTTGGTGTAATGATAGATAATACTTTACAGATGAAAGATCACATCCGTGCCATCACAAAATCTGCCTCTTTCGCATTACACAAGATCAGCAAGATTCGCAAATACCTCGGTAAAGATGCAACGGAGCGACTTTTACGTGCATTCGTGTCCTCACGCTTGGACTACTGCAATAGTTTGCTATGTGGCCTCCCTGCATGTGATGTTGCTAAGTTGCAAAGAATTCAAAACTCTGCTGCCAGACTTTTGACACGGTCTAAGTATCGCGAACACATACAACCAGTGCTCTACAGTTTACACTGGTTGCCTGTTGCCCAGAGAATTTATTTCAAGATTTTGTTACTTACTTACAAAATTTTGAATGAGCTTGCACCAGTTTATTTGAATGATATTATCACACGATATCAACCCAGTCGCAATCTCCGGTCTTCATCACAACTCACCCTTCGCCAACCAGCAATAGGACGTACTGCTTACTATTGTAATCGTGCCTTCTCATACTTGGCTCCAAGACTGTGGAATAGTCTGCCGACTAATATTCGAGAATCAAATTCGGTAGAGCGTTTTAAAAAGACTCTTAAGACGCATCTTTTTAAAGTTGCTTTTAATTGATATTGGTACCTGTAAATTCACTAATAATCTGCATTGGCCAAATGTTTAGTCCAATCCACTCAACATTATTTGTAAGCTCTTGTGTGATCTTTAGACATGTTTTTAACGTATCCCTTTCATTACTAGAATTTTAATGTAATATTATTTATTGTTTAGACTAGGCCTACCTTTTATTCTTTCTAATTTGTCGATAGGTTTGCAATGGGTTTTATGTATAGCGCTTTGAGGTCTTTTTAAAGATGTAAGGCGCTTTATAAGTAATTATTATTATTATTATTATTATTATTGTAGCCTTGATCAAGGCGTTGGGATTGTCTTTAAGACGACCCACCATGCCCGCCATAGCGCTGGACTAGCTGTGGGAGAATCTGTTGCCCGCCATAGCGCTGACTATCTGTGCGCATAATCTGCTAGCGCGGCGTACTACATGTACGTACGTACGTACGTACGTACGTACGTACGTACGTACGTACGTACGTACGTACGTACACTGTACGCCGCGAGTATATACCGTACTGTACATGTATCGGTCCTAAACCCAACAGCCTTGATGGTTCTGCATTCAGCCAGCGAAACTCATTACAGTAATAGGGAAACCACCCCAGCGTGAGCTAAAATTTCATTGGTCGACGCACGCCAGGCTATGTTTGAAAAACGCTATGATCTGCGATCCCCAGTTTGTTCATCCGAGGCAGTATTAAGAGCTCCCACAAATCATTCAGGAAAGCTGTCATATTACGACCGTTGTCCCCTAGAAGTGTAATCAAATACGTAAACAGACAAGCACAATAAATGCTACGAACCCGAGAATATTTGTTGTTTTCGTCCATTGATCATGCCACGGTTCTCGTATTAAACATGTCAGACGCCATACATGCATAATGCATGCGTCGCGTCATTACGTGCTACTCATGAAGCTCTTGATTGGCTCAAGACAAATGTTAAATATTCATACCTTGCATACCCGCATATCCAAATCCCGCCCATTTTCGAAAATATAAAGAAACACATTAAACCCGGAAGTGCAGACTCGTCAAGGCTGTCTTTCGAGCTAGGCCAGGCCGTACGCAGCTAGTACGCAGTATACGCAGCCAGTGTGTTGCCGTACGGGTTTACTACGGAAGTCGTTATCTCACAGTGGCTCGTTTTGATGCCGTGTGCAGTTTGCATGTGCTAGACCCAATATTCTCTCGTACAGCAAAAAACCCGGAGACGGCCTTGGTCAAGGCTACTTTGTTGTGGAACAATGCATTGAGGTTATTTTGAATCTACTTTGCTACCCACAACCCTAATAACAAAATGGTTTCCTTGTTTGAACACCGAGTTGAGGGATTCATTTCTATGGAAATGTTCGTCACAACCTCCATGGTCATGGTTTAAACACTTCACTGTTAACGACAATCAAAATGCCTGTGCCTTGCAAGTTAGTGATATGTCAACACTAGACACATGGTTGACTTGTGATGGGCTCGCCTGCAGGCCTCCTTCGGTAGGGATGGTTCTGCCCAATGTTTTATTTTTTTAATGTACATGTACTTCATGACATCATTGCTTGTCATGGCGCCATTGGTCCTTTCAAAGGGGACAAATTTTGGTCCACCTTTTTGGCAAAAGAACAATCCCCTTCCCCATCAGACAACCAGCCTACAGGCTTGTGAGGATTCAATATCTTGGTCCTTCCAATGGAGATTTTAGTCTGCCTCGCCCCATACCACGTTTGTTTGAATGAAGAGTCAATGAGTGTGGTGATTGGGGGCTTGATGGTGACACCAAAGTGGAAGCCGGTCTGGGGCTAACGGGCGGTGGTGAGGTACTCTCCCCTAGTACTGGAAGCCCCTGGAAGTTGAAAATAAGCCCATTGTCTTGTGGCTCTCCGGTGAAAGGCGCTCCTTGTCTGCCTTTCGTGGTTGGTGATTTTGAAGCTGTCGCCAGTTTTCCTGCACAAGAAGACAGATTTTTAACACTACCAGTAGCTGAAATTAAGTCAGGTAGTTTTCATATTCGATGCCCAAGGAGAGCCAGGCACTATGTTGTAAACAGAATGTCTTATATTGGACCACTACCAACCATGTGCAACAAAGTATGTCATCTATTGACGATGTGCTCTTTGTAAAGATCTAAAGCACCCTCTGTTGAACATTGGTCGTCGTTATGCGCGAGCATCCTGTTTTGCATAAATTTGGTTTGGTAACGTCCAAAGGTCATTACATTCCAAGACGTTTTGGCATGCGACCTCATTCCTAAACCAAATTTATGTAAAACATGTGTGCGCATAACGCCGGGCATGTTTTGGTTTGTTGTGACGACGGGGCACATCGTCTACAGACCGTATCGAATATCCGCTATTTCATGGGGCAGTTTCTTTGTTCCTTGAGGACATGCATGGTTGCACATATTGTGCTTCCATTGTTAAACGGTTTAAGTAACAAAAGCTGCTCTACGAAATGGCGAGTTTCATATTTAAATGACAAGAGTGCCAGGGCAAGGTATAGCGCAGTGAAATTCGTGGCACGAATTTGTCTGTCGCGCATTGACGAGCCCTCCGTCTTTAAGGTTTTCGAGTTTTGGATTGACCAAGTTAATGAGTATGTACCTGATAGTGGTGTCTTGACCTCGGAGCCACGGTAGGGTAGCAGGCGGATTAGGGTAGCTCTGATGCTGTTGGCTTGGTCTACCGTGGGTGCCCGTAGTTCAACGTAACCTGCCAAATGGAGCATGGTTGACAAATTAGCATTTGGCAGCCTCTTTTTGGATGCTGTCCATTAAATTAAGTCAAGTTTTCATTTACAAATTCTATCACAAAAAAGCACTGACACCCTCGTTTTCATGCCTGATTTGTCTACTTCCTTTAACCATGGAGGGTAGCGAGTCCCATGACTCGCGACGCACGCACGCTCGGTTTTACGCAATACCGTAATCACAGATTTTCGACGGTTATCTCAAAAATTCCACCCCTAGACGCCCATATAACCCCAAAACAGATATACAGTAGGTTGAATCTGTATCTGAGCTCCGTATATTACCAGTTATCATTTTGTGTCAAAAACACAAAATCGCTGCGTTTTACGAGTTTGAAGTGGCCAAGAACTCCACTCACCTCCGGAAACCCATTGACTTGTGTACGTACGAGATTCTGCAAGCGTACTAGATTTTTATACCATCATGCACTGCGCCGTGTACCGCGCGCAGTGAATTGTGGGGGGAACCGCAAAGGCACGTATATATTAAATAAACCCATTCCATTGGACTGAACTTGTTCTATGGAAATTAAGGAATTTGATCATTTTACTTGTCTGCAGCCCTCAAATTGTGTCAAAGCAGTCCCTTCGACTGGTGTGAGTAAAATCGGACACGGTCTCTATATCATTTCTCCATGCAGTGCTGTTCTACGTGTGCTAGGCCTATTGGTACAGTGTATAGTCATATTATTTTTAAACCAGTGACCTGTTTTTGCTGTACTCTATCCGCTGTCCTCCGTCCCTGTCTCCCTGGCTTTAATAGTTATTTCGAAGTACATGTAATTAGATGTCCACACCAAGATGTATACCATTTGTTTATTTAGGCAGTCCCTTGGGCACACTTGATATAGTATACACTGTCTCACAGCTCAACTGGTAGAACATCTGCTCGGGTTTCAAGATATTTCATCCTTCCAAATTTGAACCCTAATTATGGCTTTGTCCGAATTTTGTTTTCTTCCCTGTGTGGTAATTAGAAGCTGTATCAAATAGATTCTTTACATCAATCGCCACGTTGGTATAAAGTTTTCTTATTAAGGTTTTGTAAGTAACCAAACGTGGAATGAGAGACAAATTTGGTCTTTATTAGGATCCAAATCCAACACCTCTGACACCATGCAAATCTTTGTACAGCTGTGAGCTGTGAGGTACACTACTCCCTCGGGTTTCTCTCGCATGGATGAGCAACTAAGCAAAGACACGCACATTTAGTTTGGTGTCTTATCACCATGTAAATTCAACAACAAACGCACAAAGTGCCTATACCCACGCCTGATGCATAGGCACGGACTGTTTGCCCCCCTATAAAATGGCTGCCATTTGGTCATGGGTAACATAAGGAGTTGGGGAAAGAAACTCGAACCCACCTGTACCTGCATGGCCGGCCTTTGAGTTGTCTAAACAGAGGTACACCCTGGCACCCCACACTCCGTAGTCGGTCACCCTTCCCAGCTGCCACCGATGACATGCCTTCGGAGGATCAGTGGTAGCCAAGGTGATGTAGCGCTGTGTAATGTGGAGAACCACTTCGGATTCTGGTAGACATACTCCAGTTAACAGCTCCACATCCCAGCTGTCTGAGTTTTCGAGAAATAAATAAGAAAATCGTGAGTGTCTGCGGTACATGTTCGAGTAAGAGTTGAGGATTTTTTTTAAATGACACATCGAGCATTGATACATTGTGAGTGCAGATTCCTCGGGAATAAAAACAATTAACAAAAGAATTGGGAGCTACAGTTTTTCTTGTCATAAGCAGAATGTTGTATTAGCAGTGCTCTTCTTATTGAGATTCGACCATAATACTCCCACCTTCCCAAAAAAGAAATGTAATAAAATATAAAGTCTTTATCAGAACAAGTTTGTTGAATACAATGAACTTGTGGAAAACAAGGCACTGATCAACCAATCACTGTTATTCTTCGTTAATTTCCTCCAGGTCCAAGAGGACCTGTTTTGAACAAAGTGATTTCCCAAAGCAATGAAATATGACATTTCCTACTTCTGGAAGAAGCCTTGCAGTTAAGGCCACTCAGATAACCCATTTTGTTGGATTTCAACCTGATTGACCCTGCATGCGATGAGCTGATCTTTGGAACCACGTGTTTCCCAAAAAGCCCTAAAAGTGCAGGAGCTCAGAGCTAGAGAGGCACTTCAGGCAGAGTGGCGCGGACCCTGCCTCAGCCGCTCTTATGGAGGCTGGTGCAATCAGCCTTGCCACAAGAGGTATTCTACATATACTGACCGATTTAATGTTGCATCTCGAATGGGACCTAAAAATGTCCTTGTTATAAGCAGAATGTTGTATTAGCACAGTGCTCTTATTATCGAGGTTCGACTGCACTCTCTTCCATTATAAATATGTTAAACACCAAGCTTTCTTACAGCTGACAAAATATTCACTGATGGCCGAATGCCACTCTGCGAGACTACTGGACGCTGTATTTTCTTGAAAGATGACCGTGTCCGTGGCAAGAATGGCGGCCAAATACTGAAAGGTCTCCCCGTCCTTATGAGATCGCTTGGAAGCCCCTACTTCGCCTCTCTCGATTCCGACAAACGTGTCCTTCGTCAGCGTGTGTGCAATCTTTAGAATCTTCTCGTCTGATTTCTTGAAGATCTTTAGTTGAAAGATACCTGCAGCATGAAACGATACATATTTAGTTGATTTTTCTCGGCGACAGTTTCTTGTACTTGTCGGAATGAACAGTTCCGATTGACAAATTTGTGGGGTACCGTGGCCGAGTGGTTTGGGTCATTGACTCGCAATCACAGGTGAAAACTTGCCCCGGCTGGGGTACATGTGCCCTTGAGCAAGGCACTCAACCACACTTGCTCCATTCTTCGGAGAGGATGTAAAGCCGTTGGTCCAGTGTGTTTAGGTAACGGTAACGCACTTTAAAGCTCTCAGAGCATTCTTTCGCGAAGAGCAAGGGGATTCCCCGGTGTCTCTGGCCATTTCAAAATTGTTATGGGTTTCCTCACGCTTGCGAGTGACAGTGTAATGGGCACTTTTGAGGAATCCTTCGGCTTTTTTCCAAATCTCGGCTTCGTCTCCGTCTCCGGCTCCGTCTCCATTCCGCCATCTTGAAGCCGCATACCAAACTTCGGCTCGGCTTCATGCTTCATTTTGAGGCTTCGTTTTTTGCCCAAATGAGGCTCCAAAACGAAGTCGACTAAAGAGGTGACTTCGGTCGGCTTCGTGACGTCATGAACTCGAAAATCACGTGACAGCAGCAAAAACTTTGTCAATTTTTGCAGGTTTGCTAAACTTTGCCGCCGACAAAACTCGTCTGCTATAGCCCTTTAAAAAAGCCGGTAAAAAGAGTGGTAGGCCTACTATAGGCCCGACTATAGTGTTCCAAACGGTTTATGGTTTGGCTTCGCTAAAGCGAAGCCGGAGGCGGTTGGAGCCGGAGCCGCATGAAGCCTGGAGCCTGAAGACGGAGTCGAGATTTGGAAAAGGGCCTATGTATGAATATTAGAAAGAAATAATGCACTAGCATCCCATTGTATTACGTCACGAGTCTTTTCATTTGCAAATTCTATCACAAAAAGGCCATCGTTTTCGATGGTAATTTGAATTAGTTTTTGTATAAAAATGTACATTACTGATACCTATGTCAAACTATAGAAACTATTTACGCGGACGGACGGTTCAATCGTCACGGTGTTTCCTTGAATCAATTTTATAGAATACAAACGCTTGATTGGAAAACGGAGCAAATAGAGTCTTATTCACGTATAATTTAGAAGATAATTGAACGGAAGCCTTCGTCTTACCGGTTTCTTTGTCCCCCTGGAACACGATCCATCTCTGTAAAACAAATGCCAATTGTTACGTTCTCGTCATATTTGTTTTGAAAGAAGACGGGACTATTAAAGGCCTGTATCATTTGCAATGACCCAATTTTGTTTTTCAAGAGTTGGCAAGAAAAACCTTACTCAAAGTATTGATAGCAATGGTAACAGACACCACATGAATTTATTTCCGTCCAAGATAGTATGTCAAGTTGGAAATTGACAACCGAAGGTGGTTTTCTTTAAAAAAGTCCCGTGCACGGGACTTTTTTACCATTCACTTATACACAAAATCTATATATAGATTTTCAAGGTTTTCTAAAGTATTGATGCATCTATGTAGCTAAATTTTCTTCAGGCTAGTTTACCAAAATTCTTCGTCTCTTATTCCACGAATCTGTATAAAGTTCTATCTTGCAAATGATACATAGGGCCTTTAATTGGGCGCATACGTGGCCATCTTACATTAGCACGAATTTAGCGCGCTGAAAATAAATATATTGTTCTTTTGCTCTAAATTTTTTCAGCCAAAAATATTAGGGTGGGATGTGGGCACCGCATCACCGCCCCCTCCCCCACCCCCGAGGATCGACTTCAGCGTTCGTTCGCATGGCCACCCCCTGGCGAACTTTCTCAGTACGCCACTGCCTCTATATTTATACATTTTAACAAGTTCTACTTTACCTTCTTAGACTTTCTTCCATGGGAGAGGTAGCCATCAAGAATACGTGCCTTCATACTGTACAGTGGGGATATACCTCACCATATTTTATCTATCCTATTAATATAGCACACCCGTACCCGCGCTAAGGAGTGTTGCAGTTGACACGAATGAATTATGTTATGTGTCGATGACTCTATACGACAAGCACGCATAGCGCAATCTTCAGCGAATGCAACTTGCCTATATTGGATTTTGTGTAGGTGTACTGTTATGCATGTGTATTTTTCACGAACTTTGCATTGTATTTTTTTGCTCGCTGGGAACTAGGCATGCGTTTATTTTATTCCTTTGAAGCGTGCGAATCTGTATTTTAGGCAAAACTGGGGGAAGTCCCTAGTTTTTTCTTCTGTCGGGTCTATAGGTTCCGCGCGACAAGTCGTGAATAGCTCTGGGCACAATCGAATGATTTCTGTAAACAAAATCAGGAAATGTGTTCTGAAAACGGAAGTAATTTTCAGGTGCTTTGCAGTCCTCATTTGAAGAGTGGAATTGAATAATATGCTTGAATTGAACGGTTGCTTCGACACACGTTTTACATGTGAAATTTTGTAGGACTTGCGTTAATTGCACAGCAGATGCATTCGATTTCCGAAGATACCGTATAAGCTTGCTCAGAGACCAACATTACATTTGCATGTAGCCTATGTAGAGTAGCAAGACAGTGGCGATCGAGGCAAAGGGATTTGACGCTTGAGAACTTGAAAGTGTTACAAAATAAAAACATTTCTATATTAAATCCATTGCATTTTAGTTTTAATCACCAATTAATATACATGGATTCTGATGGCGTCAGCTCTGCAACGTGCTAAACACTGTGATGTGCGTAATATTTGAGCGATTTTCTTCGAAAAAAATAATTATATAACATTTTAAACGCAATCTTCACAGAAAACAACAAGTAATGCACCCATCAATTGCCCCCCCCCCCACCCCTCGCGCACCCCCCCCCCCCCCCCCCCCCCCCCCCCGCGCACACCCCCCCCCCCCCCCCCCCAGGCTACCCCACCTAAGAGGTGGGGATTGTCACTTTTTGCGTGACAAAATCCCCTTGGAGCAAATTTTAGATGACAACAATTCCCACGCTCGGGTGCAAAACATGCGCGCTTTGCTATTTATGCACAGAAATTTGTATTTCAATGGGTCAAAGTCCCCACCCTGGGGCACGAAAAACGTGCTTATATTTGTCATATGCAGTAGAGTTTGAGCGCATATATCTGCGTGCCCATACTGGGGAAAAAATAATAGCAAATCAACAGTTTGGTCAGTAAACCCTTTACGCATATACGAAGGAGTGTCACGGTTGTTCATCAAGTTATACACAAGTTATTGTTCATCTCCGCTGACCGGCAGTGGTGATATTACGGGAAATTTCTTCTGAAGGGTGGGAGATGGCGTGTACCGCTCTGAAAAAGAAAGAAAAAAATAGAAATATGTTTCTAGAATGGTGCAATAAACCATATCTACGTTCTCAAGGCATCATGGGATTGGATGACAAATGAAGCTGGGAATTTTCACACAAACCTATGGGGCACTGGGGACATGACAACGTTCACCGATTTAATTCTCATTTCTGTGAAGCGATTGACATGTGATTCTTCCCACACGCTTTTGATCAAGGAAAGAGGCAATTTTTGACAAAATATGATTCTTATTTTAATTGGTCTTAGATGAAATAAACTAAGAAAACTCGACTTTTTGAACGGTGCCAGTTTGTAGCATTATAGAAGGGCTGTCACGATTGGTTGAGCCAGGGTTGAGCTACCATGTTAGAGCCAATCAGGTGCATTATTTTATAAAGTACAAACTGGTGCTGTGCATTATTTTAAATTTTCTCATTTTGTTTCATTTTACTACAGTTAGAATAAAAATTATATTTGTCAAAAATTGCATCTTTCCTTTATGAAGAACGTGTGGGAAGATCACATGTCAATCGCTTCACAGAAATTAGACTAAAATCCATGAACATTGTCATGTCCCCAGAGCCCCATAGGTTTGTGTGAAAATTGCCACCTTTATTCCCATTATGTGTGAATCCATTCAATAAAACTCCTCAAATTCTTCGACATTAAACTTCGCCATTTTGTGCACTTTTGTACAGGTCTTGTAACATTTAAAATTGTGTACTTTTCCACATTACATTTTAAAACCTAAAGTCACCCTTCTCACCGGGTGAGGGCGCTCTTTCACTAGGCAGCGGTGGACGTTCGGATAGGTCAAGAGGCGGGACTCGATTCCAGGCGAGTACTCTGTCCAGACACAGCCGGATGCGTCTTGCGTGGGACTCCGATTCAGCCTTCATTTCAAAATCTTGAAAATAAAAAAGCGGGAAAATCATACTAAAGCTGCATGTAAATTACCGGCAGCCAGCTAAATCACTTTTAGCCGTAGCCGTTCATTCTGTTTTCGGCCATCTTGTTCTCGAGTGCTCCTCATCCGACATCGTCCCCATGGTCTACTGCGGGTACCTTGGCCGAGCGGTTTAGGTCATTGGCTCGCAATCATAGGTGAAAACTTAGGGTTGCAGGTTCGAACCTCCCCACGGCTACGGTACCTGTGCCCTTGAGCAAGGCACTCAACCACACTTGCTCCATCCTTCGGAAGGGATGTAAAGCCGTTGGTCCAGTGTGTTAGGTAATATGGAAACGCACTCTAAAGATCCCAGAGCATTCTTTCGTGAAGAGCAAGGGGGATCATCCCCGGTGTCTCTGGCCATTTCTAATTCTAATTCTTCATAGGTTTCCTCACGCTTGCGAGTGACAGTGCAATGAGCACTATTGAGGAATCCTTGGTATGAATACCAGAGAGAAATAATAATAATAATAATAATAATAATAATAATAATAATAATAATAATAATAATAATAATAATAATAATAATACCGTGGGGACGAGGTTGCTCTTCATCCACTCCCCAAAGCACTGAGCGGGGAGTGAAAATCTTGTTCGCGAACGAGGTTCGTGTGTTCGTTCTCGGAATTCAAAACTCCGTTCTCGTGTCCTTGCAACACGCGAACGGGGTTCTGAATACGTCCTCAGAGAATAGGGAGGTTTGGATGCACGTAAAACGCGAACGTAAAATGCTTTGAACACTTGGTCATTATTCTGGGGAGATCTTGGAACAGATGAAAACAAAAACCTTCATCTTGGACTTTCGTGGCGAGATAAAACTTTCATGTGACCAAGATTCGAGCCCGACCGGTGACCGGTGCTGAAAGAATTTCGCGTTCACGTTCGCGTTTTACGTGCATCTAAACCTCCCTATATGCATGGTTAAATATTTACCTGCGTCCGCGCTTGAAGCAGTGTCCACCTTGAAGTAGAAGATGGCGTCCCGCGACCAATAGTCGGATACCCTGCTCAGTTCCCATCGTTTCCGGCATTTGGGTGGGTTCATAGCGACCAGGCTGAGTGCATGACGCGTTACGTGAAGGGTCATCTGAAACTCGAGGGCCACGAAACCTTTCAGGGTTCTCACAACCCAACTCTCTGGGGAGAAAGTTATACAGTATTTAAAGGGACTACACAATGATCGGTTTTGTGGTGTCAAACTGTCAATATGCCGCTTGAAACTCGTAAAACGTGGCGAATTTGCGAGTTTTTTTTAAAGGAGTGTTACCTGTTAATTAATTTATTTATTTATTTTTTAATCTTCGGACAATACATGTGTGCACGTAAAAAAAAAATCATCAAGAAATGTGTCCGACCAGATGGAGTTCAAATACAGATTGAACCTATACTGTGTATCTATTTTGAGATCATATTGGCGTCTATATAGGGGTGAAATACTGACTTGACTCTTAAAGGCACAGGTTCGTCAGCAATGCGCGCCCGCCAAATTCGTGCTCGAAACACGCAGCTCCATGCCTTTGCTATGGAGCTGCGTATTGCGTGGCACACATTTGGTGGGCGCGCATTGCTGACGAGCCTGTGCCTTTAAGGCGGATTCACACTATCGCGGAAAAATCACACTTTGGCGCTGCGCTCACCGCATTGCATGAGCTCCCAATCGCCGATTATTCCAAAATAGAAAATTCCACTCTGGTAACTTGGGGCTTCTCTGATACCTCATTGGCTGCGCGTGATGGTGAGGTCAGCGCACCGCGGTCAAAGTTCAACAAATTTAAACTTTGACCCAGCTCAAAACTTTTGCGCATCGCGATAGACCGCGCACAAGCGGCAAACCAGTTTGTGTACAAACCAATGGAACCGTGTGATTTTTCCGCGATAGTGTGAATTCCCCTTAAGAATCAAGTCAGTATTTCACACCTTTGACACAATGTTACAAATGGACACAATGGTGCGGACACAATGGTACAAACGGACACAGTGGTCCTGTACACACATACCATTGTTGAAGTACGACTTGACCACAGTGTCCCACGACCGTAGATCCATTCCGATACCGCCCAGTTCACACGGCGTAGTAGGCTCTTGAAACACCACGGTGTCAGTCACCAGGATCACGGCCCAGTAGGCCGACCTCTCCCCCTTCTTACGGGGCTTTTGCAAGGCCCCGCGCTCGGTGCCTACTAGCGTCTCCTTGGTCAGTGTGTATGAACATTTCAGCAGTTTTTCCTTGTCGTTCTTGAATATTTTTAACTGGAAAAGACCTGTAGATTACGTATATGTCATTCCATAAAAAGGACACAGTGTGACACTTTTGCAGTTGATTTTTTTTAAATAATAAATACCGGCCTTCAGAGAACGATTATTGTCGGCTAAATCTGGATGCTACATCTCTAAATTATGTAAACAGTGAGCCGGTGTGTTTATTTAAGAGTACAATGTTTTGGAAAGTCACAGGATTAAAGTTAAACTTACCATTATTTTGATTCCCCTGAAATACAACCCATCTCTGTTGGTCGAAAATTGGAGAAAAATACTTTAAACAATAGGAAATACGGTTATAAAACACGATCATGAACTTGTTGATAAATTGTTTTCATTCGACACAAAAACCATGCATTGATAAGGTTTTCTAAAGTATTACTGCATCTATGTGGCTGAAATTTCTACAAGGTAGTTTATCAATATTATTCTATATAGTTATAATATGTGACCCACTCTGGAAAAAAAGGTAGATTAGTCACGCAGGCTAGGTCGAGTTTTTGCGACCATAAGAATAAATCTGTGGCAGATCCATATAGCCTACGTTCATTAAATTACAAAAACACAAAGGAAATTCCAGGCGAAACACGGACATTCCAGGCGGTATCTGGGCACCGCCAGGAATTTCCATTGTGTTTTTGTATTTTAATGAGCGTGGATCTGATTTCTCCTTATGGTCGCGAAAACTCGACCTATCCTGTGGGACTTATGTTACCTTTTCTCAGATCGGGTCACATAGGCCTATGTTGTTCCTGGATTACGTTTAAAAAATTCATCTGCAAAAGATATTATGAGCCGTGAAAGCTTGGTTCATACTTCACGCGAACGCGAATGCGAACGTAGATGTATCATTTCGCGACGAACATATTTTGCGCAAGTTGAAACTGTATATAGTTCAACTTTCTGTGAATTCGTGGCGCGAAAATTCGCTGTGGCGTCGAATTCAAGTTGGTGTTCGCTTTCATGTGAAGTATGAACTGGGCTAAATGTATTGGTGAATTGAACTGTCAATTAGTGCGATGGTAGCAGCGGATTATTTTTTTTTTTTATCGGACTAATAAAACGTTAACAAGCAACGTCTATAGTGCATAATGTCCACTATAAAACACTAACCTTTCGAACTTTGCCATTGTCTAGATTGAGCTGATCCAGATAGCCTGTTCGAAGCCTCGTGCTCTCATCCATGGGTGTGGTATCTCCTTCAAGTTCTCCCATGGTCGCCATTTTGACACTAAACCAAAGAGATTCACACAAATTGAATCTGGGCCATGCAGGCAGTGCAGAAAAATTACCACACGCATTGCAGTGAGAGACACACCTATTTGACCACCATATGGTGCGGTCAGATATCGCAAAAGACAGCTTGAATGGCACTTTATAGCTCCTATATGAGGACATAATTCACAAGAACCTCAAAGGTTTATGTATCATAAATTTTTGCAAGATAACACTTTTTACAGATTCGTGGAATAAGAGTGTAACATATCTAAGGAAGAATGTTGGTAAACTAGCCTGAAGAAATTTTAGCTACATAGATGCATCAAAGCTTCAAAAAACCTTGAAATCTATATATGGATTTTGTGTACACGTTAATGGTAGCACGGGACTTTTATTTTTATTTTTAGAAAACCACCTTCGGTTGTCAATTTCCAGCAAGAAATACCATTTTGGACGGAAATAAATTCATGTGGTGTTTGTTACCATTGCTATCAACACTTTGAGTAAGGTTTTTCTTGTCAACTCATGAAAAACAAAATTGGGTCATTGCAAATGATACAATGGGCCTTTAATGCGGAGAATACGGAGAAACTAGCCCCTCTCCATTATCTGCACTCTTTACGAAAGGAGGTTAGGAAGGATTACCATCCCCTTTTTTACAAACAATGATAATTTCCTGACTCTCTCTCTAGTCTGTTTGGAACTCGGCCAACTTGATAATATAATGCTCAGGGCAGGGTAAAATGTCATCCGAATCTGTTGGGTATCCATTACAAGCTGAACTATTTCATATCAGCAACGCCAGTCTCAGATTTGTTGTTGTTCCAATGTAACAGTCATATCATGAAAATGGGTATGTCCATGAAGTTGGGTCACATTTTGTGACATACCATATCTCAAAAACTATGTCTCATTTCCAGCCTAGAAATGTCAGTCAATGTTCATTTCAGAAAAAGAAAACCACTGTAGTAAAAGTACCTACATTACGGTGTAACAAACTACAGTACAGACCCATGAAAATGTCTGTACAGTGTTAAACTTATGTGGTGTCCATGTAGTATCGGTACTACAAGAATCTCATAATTGGCGAGTGACTGCCAAATGAAAACATGAATGAATGTAGCAGAGCACTACCAAATATCCAATCCCACAACATTTTGAATGAACAAGTACATCTTCAGTATGTAATTGATAAAACTTATACCGATGCTACATGGACACCACTGTAATTTGTGCCCCAACTTCATGGACAAACCCAAATACATGTCCATGAGAAGAAAAAAGTTGTGGAAGAAAAAAGGTTGATGTAATTACACCGTAGTCAAATTTGACTAGAAAACAGTCAAAACATTGCACCATATAGCTGACCCTGAAGGCCTATATAGTTACTGATAAATGACTGGTAGTTGTTGATATCGATTTGACATTACGAGGATTCTAGTCTAGTCATACTGACTGATTTTCAGTTGCACCCAGCTGACCCTTATTATCTATAGTTATTTTTTAGTGTAGTTGGCCAAATATCGGTGGATATTTGACGATATCCTTCAAAATATGCAGATTGAGAGTGCGAAATTTCAGAATGATTATATGAGATAGCATCAACATCATCACCAATTAGGTAAGTTAGAGGCGGGGTCAAAACAAGTGATCTGGTCAATTCAACTTTAAAGGCACAGGCTCGTCAGCAATGCGCACACGCCAAATTCGTGCCACGAAATTCGTAGCTCGATCCATGCCTTTGCTATGAAGCTGCGTATTTTGTGGCACGAATTTGGCGCGCGCGCATTGCTTACGAGCCTGCATGTGTCTTTATGAATAGGCCTACACTGGATGCATTTTTTGGTAAATTCGTGGCCATGTTTCAATATTAACCATTATGTCGTGGTGTATCGAATGACTGCTCATCTCGGCCCATGGTCTGCCTGATGCTCGTATATTGCCTAGATGCAGACAGCCACTGATAAGCTCTCGAGTGTCGCATTACAGCCATTATAATATACGATTCCCATTACCATTTTCTGAGTATTTATTTCGGCCTTTTAAATTAGCCTCTTGAGTGTTTTACAGCGTCTGGTGTACTGACGTACTTCCTTTCACACGCGCACTTAGTGTCCACTTGAACAGACTAAAGATTTGTTGCTATGTGGTGCACGCGGCAGGTGTGAAATATATAATCAATATACCGTGTTTACCGTGGGAGAGAATGGCATGAAGCAACCAGGCTGTAGCAATAACAACGTATAGTATGTGACTTTCTAAACTGCACATTCGTTTGAAAGTGAGAATTTGGGGATTCAATCATTTTGCAAAATGTTACACGCAAAAGGACCATTGAGATACTTTTCCATTGTCTACGTCATATTGAGCATGCTCAAACGTGACGTAAACATTTGAAAAGTTATATGGTATCAAAATGTCAACACCCATGGAAAAAGGGGGGGGGGGGTGGGGTCAAAATGTGATCTGGACATACTTCTTTAAGTCCCATCTGTTTTTGAAAAAAGATAAAGCCAATCTTCTACAGTTACATGTACTGCCTTTAATTTGCGTGAGGAGACCTTAATTTTTAAGATGAAACCTTCTCTTAATACGGGTTACGAAAATAACAAAGACAGATGTCTTTAAAATATGTATGTACTGTAACAAATGCTTCAGAGAACCTTTAAAATTCGTGGTTTTTACGTTAGGTGAAGGGTGAAAATGTGTGTGTATATATTTTGTTTTACACAAATATTGTTGTACATAAATAAATTAACGTCGTGGTGTTTGTTACCAATGCCATTCACACATTGAGTAAGTCTTTTTTTTTCTTTTCTTGTCAATCCATTAAGTCGAGTAAGTAATTTTTAAAAATTAAAATGCCCAAACTATATTAAAATAAGAACAACATTAAGCATGCAGGTATTTTAAAATAGTATTATATCTTTAAAATAAAGTTTCTAAAAAGTGCTAAATGGTCATTTTGAACTATACTCATTGAAATTGGTGTTTTAAACGTATAGTTTAGTTTGGTTTAGTTTTTAACGAAAAAAGTGTAATTGCAGTTTTTTAAAATGGATTGCAACAGATACTTTAAAATGCTATAAATTAACATTATTAATACGTTTACATGAAATTACATCTTTATGTATATAAATCAGTACAATTGCACATTGCGAAAACACTATTAAGACAGTTAAAAAATACTCAGTGATAATAAGTTGTGTCATTTTCTCCACTCAAATTACGACATATACATTATAAAAATGCACATAATTATGTCTCGGTGCATAGCATGATTTTTCGTGTCACTGCACGCAATCGGAAAGGTGACATGCTGCATAGCGTATAACTGTCTCAGCATATTTCATCATTTAAGACAGGAGAAAAAATGCCGATGGCCACATTTAGTAATTCATTTCACGGTTCTGCGTTTCAGCCATGTATGCGTTCAAGCATGGTGTACGCTTGATAGAATATGCCATTAGCAGTTTCACAGTGAAGACACGTTTATGCATTTTTATCGTTTACAAACTGTGAGCTACCTCCGTGAGATCTTCGAGCGTACATTTTAAAAATGAATACTAGGCCTCTATATGCCATAATTCACGCTTACCTTGATATCGGCAATTTTAGATTCTCTACATCGACAGACAGTGTTAGAACTGTTCACAGCATCTGTGGAGAATATGCCTACAAGACGTGCATCTTGGATTTGGTCACGTGACAATGACACAACAAGTAGCCGCATCTGCAGATGAGGCACAAGTGCTACGGAGTGCCATCTTTAGACTCGTTTAAGTCCTTCGGGTGGTTATTGCGCAATGTGCGGATGATGCACTGCCAAATTATGCTGTTATGTTTTTTTTTGCGTGTTGTAGCTGCATCATAATTTAGAGCATTTATAGATTTGTGTCTGACGTCTGTATACCGTTTCTCCGATAGAACACATGGAAAACTTTCACTGGGCATTAGAGGCGAGAAACTGCATAGACAGTTTTTCATTGTTTTCTCGGAATGTGGATGAGGTACTATGCCGATTTATACCAGTTTTCCAGGGGGCACTAACCCTCTAAAATGTTTTAAAATTGTGAAAAATACCCATTTCCGAATTTCAAATGGGGGGGGAGGGGGGCACCCGGGGAGGGGGTGTGGGGGGGGTGGGGGGGGGGGGGGACGGACCTCAGCTGGGGGAGGGGGACGGCCCCCCTGTTACGCCACTGATTTATACACAGGTTGGTTTTTATCAAATGCAATCCTCAATCACACATAGAGATAACGCCGTTTGTAACAGTTTCCCCAGCAATCCTGCACAGCGTCGTCGTCGTCGTCGCCATGACGTCGGGGGCTGGGAGAACGTGCAATTCCCCCCCCCCCCCCCCCCCCCCCCCCCCAACCCCCGCCCTCCCCCGAAAAAATGTAATTCCCCCTTGCACTCCCCTCGGATAAGATTTTATGTTTGGTAAATGCATGTGCAAGCTTGTGCATATGTGTCCCTTTCAATTCCACCCCCGGCCACCACCGCTCCCATCCCACGTAGTATGGGCCTACACATCACCGTGTGACATATTGAAGAAGGGATTTTATGCCAAACATAAAAGCCTCTAGAAATTTGCATCGCGGACTCCCGTAATTATGTTGTCTGCGTGAATATTTTTCATCCTCGATAACTTTTAAAGAAACGGTAGTCTTGAAGACGAGATTTGTGGCAAGTGTATCATTTGCTAAGCCCAACACTAAAAGTCACTGAACCGTGTCCCTATGCTTTGCAATGGTACTTTTTTTCGACGGCCATGATGTTTAGAGCCAATTTCCATAGCAAGTACGTCACACTTCGGCTGTATATTGCAAAAGCACCAGAGACAAAAATAGTGATTTTTTTTAGAGCCATTGACCTGCCATATGGCCATGCGACACTTGGTGGCGCTCTTCATAATCATTATGTCGGCCGAGTGCTAGCCGGACGATTTCGACAGATTCAGCAATAATTTTGTCTTAACTGTCCGATTTTTTCCGTGTTGAGACAGACGGCATGAACGCCATGAAGCGAAATGCGTAGACTAATTCTTCTACATCGTCATGGAAAGTACAGGTAAAAGGACTGTGGTTGGAAAAGGGATTTGGGGGAATTAGCTTTCTTATCAAATTTTCAATACGACGACGTGTCTACGTCTGTCGTCAGTCTGACATGTCTGTCTTTGTTGTTAGGATAAAATGTATTTTTTCCGTAGGCCTATACATTGAACAAAGATTTGAAGGAAATTACCTCCTGGAATCAACAGATAATCTGATGTTAAGATATACTTTCCACTTGCACTTTTGTCGCAAATGTTCCCTCTCTGTAGAAAAATCTAATTTTCTCCTTCAAAAATTGCGCCCCCTGTCTGTTGTCCCGCTTACGCACGGACCGCTCGTGCCGTAATTTTTGTGCATTACTTTAAGTTTATGCAGTAATTTTATCATTTATTTATCTCAGAAATGCAACATTTGCGACAAAAGTGCAAGTGGAAAGTATATCGTAAATTTGGATGATCTGTTGATTCCAGGAGGTAATTTCCTTAAAATCTTTGTTCAATGTATACGAAAAAAATACCAAAAAAAAATAACAAAACTTGAGTGCATTGTGAGTAAAAATACATGTATACAAATTCCCAATTTGGTAGCAATGAAACTAAAAACTCGCAAGTGTACCTGCTAGCTGACTGGAGTTAGTAGGTCAAGCAACACAGAACGCAAGCGTCCAAGACATTTATGTATTCGGTACCGGAATTAAAAATTGAACGATAGAAGGCATTATTTCTTAATTTAGGTGGATTCCTAATCACGATGGAACACCCTCAGTTAATCTTGCTCAAGTAATAAAGTACATGTACTCAATTGCTAATATGCTGGAATATCCATACTATGGAATAACAAAATACATGTGTAAATATATTCAATGGTTTTTCCTTTTATTTCACATCAGGTGCTGAATCTTCCTCTAATGCATATCATGTGCAAATGTCTGCACAAAATGATGGCATGGTTCCAGAGGAATCCACTGCAGATGAAATCCAGCCAAATTCCCAACAATCACGTAACTCCATTGCAGTAGCCCCACCTACAACCTCATTAATGTCTGATCCTCCTGCATGCCAATTGGTCAATCCCCAACCGCCTGAAAATGCAGCTGCAAGATTATTGGACAATGAAGCAGCCCTAGCAATGGATAATAGTACATTATGTAACCCCAATGTTAACAACTTAATCTCAAACTCTCGTCCTGATGTAAACTTGGCGATCGAAACTGCACCACCTGAAAGTGCAGTGCAAATGGCGACGCCCGGCAAAAATGAACAGTCCACGACCGATAGTCTCGACGATGCAGCCCCGATCACTCGCTTCTTACTCGAAAATGCTGCAAGTAGTGCAAACCCGAGACTTGAAACTTCGCGAAATGAGGAAGCGTCGACTAGTAAGCCCAAGGATGTCTTCACCGTAGACACTAGTTTGATTCCTTCGGTTCCCGGGGAGTTGCAAGCCACAGAGCTGCAGGGTCTTGAAGGGGTTAGCGTGTTTGATCAGGAGGAGTTTGAGCGAGGGGTCTTGGAGCAGGTCGATCAGGCCATCTCCATCAGGCAACAGGCTGTGGACAGGGAGAGAGCAGAGAGGGAACTGAATACGGTGCTGACTGATATAAGGTAAACATTTTGTATTGTTTTGCACTATAATAAAATATTGTCACAAAACAGGGGTCGATTTCACTAACATTTATGATCCTTCGTAACTCTGGATGCGATGGGTTGCCGCTCCGTAACTCGCAATGCGTCCTAAGAACGATTTCAATAAACTTTTGATAAGTTTAATGATGCGTATCTGCCATGGCAACGCACCGTAAGGCCATAGAAATTAGATTACTAGTTTCTCGTCAGCGCCCGCATGTGATTTTGACCCCGCACCAAAAAATTTCATTATGCCAAAATTTCATTACTTTCCAAAAAAAAGGGGAAAAATCAGATGCAAACTACTCCCAAGTGAAAAGTTTCCATTTGAGTTGGGCAATCGTGATCTGTGTTTTGCAGCTTTTGTGTTTATATTCAAATATATTGCTCTTTCATAACCAGACATCTCCTTTGTCATTTCCCATGATTTTGTCATCTCAACTTGTTCCTTCAATTTCAAACACAAGCTACCCGGTATACCTCAATGTAATTGATACTGGTACCAAACAATTTCTGGACGAGTTTAGAGCCTTAATAATCAGTTTCTAAATGGCAGTTCGTGTATGTGTAAAGTGTTGTATTTTTCCTTGATTAAATAATGAATAATGAAAAAAATCCCTCACCAAAATTTGATAAATGGTTGACGAGAAACTAGTAATCTAATTTCATTGGCCTAAACGACGATGGTCATGGTTTTTTGCCATTCTTCAAAGACGAGACAAACTCCGACTCCCCCGAAAGCTGATTGTCACTATTGATACGTAGATTCTATGCTAAGCGATATGTGACCCGCTCTGCAAAAAAGGGTATTAAGTTGCGCTGGCTAGTATTCTTTTTGCGACCATAAGAAGAAATCTGTGGCATTTCTACGCTCATTAAAATACCTAAACACAAAAGAAATTCCAGGCGTAACGCAGACATTCCAGGAGGAACACAGACATTCCAGGCGGTATCTGGGCACTGCCAGGAATTTCCATTGTGTTTTGGTATTTTATTGAGCGTGGATTTGCCGCGGATTTCTTTTTATGGTCGCAAAAAGAATACTAGCCAGCGCGACTTAATACCCTTTTTTGCAGAACGGGTCACATATAAGCAAGAGAAAATGTAAAATTGTGTACCTAAAATTTTAGCAGATGACAAAAAGTGTCGCTTCAAAACTCTGTTCGTTGATTTCACTGCTGCATGCACAAACATGAAAGCTACGCTGTAGTTGGCCATCCATTGTTCTATTCTGTTTTCAGATCATGCAAAAAGGAGCTGCGCAACCTGGACCGGCTGATGTCACTGGCGAATACCACGTCGTCCAATGCACCATTAACATTTGCCCAGAAGGAACTACAGAGAAATCTGCTGTCAGTGCACACAAAGAGAGAGAACAAGGTTGGGTTACACAAATTATGCCATATAATCGTGAGCACTTTGCATGAAAAATATCTTTAGCACTGTATGAAATGTAAGTGGCTGCAAAAATGGGTACATGTAGTATGTTCAGACGGAGGGCTACTTTTTTTAGCCCCAATCTAAATAACGGACTCGGTGGGGGTTCCCTGGAGCTAAAGTAATTTAGTCCAAAATGCCCTCCCGTTCAAATGGTGATGATAACTCCGGAGCTACAGTTTTCAGAGGAGCCAAAATGTGGTCAAATTTGATAGCATATTAACATTGGCCAGATGCCACAGAGCGAGGTCAGTTGCGTTCAGTCAGTAAATAATGGTGGAGCTAAGTCATAAAAGAAACCCTGCTGTGCTGAAAGTGGGACTAGCCCCACAAATTTGTGGGGCTAAATTTGGGGGGTGCTAGCCCCGGAGCTAGCCCCAGAGGTGGAGCTAATTGCGTTCTAACGATAGGAGCTTGGGGTGGAGCTAGATAGCTCCGGAGCTAGCTCCAGAGATAGCCCCTCGTCTGAACGACCTAATTGAGTATAAAATTGACCAGCTGGAACCTTGCAAACTTTCTTGATTTTCTGGACTATCTCTACCCCAACCCAGATTCTGACATTGACCCCATTCTCACGGAGAATTTGCTTCATTCGATGAAGATTAGTTAATCATCGTAACCTAATGAAGCATGCGTTCACATGTCACTTAATGAAGAGCGAACGAAGATCAAATGAAAAGCGGTACCATTTACATCAGGTGACTGCTAACGAAGATCGAATAAAGCTATGGGATGCCATATGCCTGGTTGCACATGTGTGTTGAGCATCAAGTGTCTGAATGAATGGTAAAAAAGTTGTCTGCAGACAACTTTTTTTTAAAACTACCTTCAATTAGCAATTTCCCCTACAAAGGTACAATTTTTTCATGGGAAAAAATCATGTGATGTTTGTTACCGTTGAAAAATGCTTTTAAGCAATAGCGTGTGTTTGTCGTTGCTTAATTGTAATTTCAGAAATATCACAAAAAGTTTGCTTTAATTTATGATGGCAGGCAAAACAACTGAAAACCCTTCGCGCTCGCCAGCGCTGTCTCCTCGCCAAGCTGAGTGGCTCGGATGTCGGATTGCAGGCATCGGATGACGAGGAAGGTAAAAACAGTTCATCTCGGAATCAAACAAAAAACTCTACTTGCAACACCCAAATGGGAATAATCCCTCCTGCCTTGAATTATGCATGCTTAGAGAGGCATTTTACCAGACGTTTGTTGAAAATGGGAGCCACTGTTTGACATTTTAATGCATTTGTAAAACAAAATGGCATGGGTACGCTATACATGTAGATGTAAATATAAGGCTGAAGAGCGGTGATGACGTGATCAGAATGCTACGCACTGATTGGTCAGCTGGCAACAGCAGGGAGCACGCTACTGCGCATGCGCCGTTAGACTACATGTAGCGTGTGAACAAATTCTTTCTGGCGACATAACATAGGTTTAGTGAAGTAGATATATGTAGCTTTGAGCATGTGGATATGCATGATACTGCATGCTCTGGCCAGTATCATGAACTGCTGTTCGCTGTATTGTTCTGAGCACTCGGGGTGATCAAGCAAGTGTTGTCCTATAGCATTCGGGCTGTGTTGCAGCTTTGCGAGCGATCTTGCAGACACACGACGGCTGTTTGCGGGAAGCAGTCTCAAAGACTGGCGGATCGCATTAAACAGCATGTCCCATTCTCCAACGTGTAAATCTATGATGGGAGATAAATAACGAAACATGCGTTCTTGCCATGGTTTTTGGGTCTACACTAAAACCAGTGAACTGTTTCCCTGCGCTATACCAGTAGACTTTTCAGATTACCAGTGAATATTTAGACCAAATTACCATGGCAACTGACGTCACACATGTATTATTGAGAAAATTAGTGTTGAAATAAATTATTTTCGTTTCCTTCAACAGAGACAGGCTGTAATGATCATTGAACTTTATCGCAATTTTTAAGCAAACATTAAGTGAAAAACACAAAATAAATTTTGACTTCAGGTGTTGATTTTGCCATGTGGGTAATATTCCCCATTTTGCTATGGCAGGTCAAAAATGTTTGCCAAAAACCTGTTTATGACGAAATTGGTGACTGCATTGTACATCATATTGGAATTTATTTCCATGAACATGTATGCTTTCGTGGACATTTTATTACATAAATACAAGTTGCCAATTTACCATTGTTTTTGTAATTTTGAACGCTACTGTATTTGATTGACACCTTATTTCTCTAGATGACCAAGACAAGAATGTACAAACCTACCAGAACCTGCTCTGTGGCAGCCCACCCTCCGAAGGAATCCCAACCCAACCCCAAGAGGAGACGGAACAAGAACGTCTGATTCGTCTCGGAGAGATGACTCCGTTTGGCTCAATGGTTCAGGCTTCGACCATCCAACTATCTACCTTCCTCCCTAAACCCGCACCAAAACCCGTCGTGACAGATTTTGAAAAGTTCATGGTGCAGAAGACAGCGGACGATATGACACGTCTAAAGAAAGTTGCTTCGCGGAAGAAGACACCCGTAAAATTTAACACGGAGCAGGCTCCGTCAAAATCTGGAAGCGGTGCTTCGAAGATATCTTCAACATCAACAACTTCAAAATTTGAGCAAAAATCTTGTGAACGGCTGAAATCCAAGAAGAAAACATCAAAACAAAATAAAAGGACCAAAGATTCATCTCAAGAAGAGGCCTATTTCGTTTACAAACCTGTGAGGGGAGAATCGTCGAGTTTCCCCAAGGCTCGCAAGCGACGGAAAAAGGCTTTAAAAGATCTTAGACCGCATTGGGGGAGTGACTCGGAGCTCAGTGACTATGGAGATGAAGGGAACAGCGGAGAAAGTGATGAAGATTATAAGCCAGGAATTAATGACTTTTCACAATCTTCAGATGATGGTATGTTAGTTAAAGGCAGTATACATCATTGGTTATTTCGAAATGTTCACAGATTTACGCCTAACTTACACTACATCGCCCAAATGCCACTTCGCCCCAAAACCACTTCATGCACAGGCCGTGGTTCAAGGCGAAATGGTTCAGGGCGAAGTGTTTTTGGGGCGAAATGACTGCAAACCCTTTTTTGACTGTTTTCTCTACTACGGAGCTGGTTTTTGCTCAGGTTGGTTTTAATCATGCATATCTTCAATAAAACTATTTGTTACAGTTTACCAATCATGTATCTTTAAAGAAGTTTATTTAGAAAAACAATTTCATTCTAACCTAACAATCATTCAAAATACCTCCCCGAAATACTATCCATGGGGAGAAAACAATTTGTATGTGGAAGCAAAATATTGGTGTAATCACTGCGCTGCTTTATGGAACAAATAAATTAGTTTACAAAACATCAGTGTTTTTTTTACGATATCCTTGAAAATATATACGGATTGAGAGCACGAAAATTTAGAATGGTAATGAGAAAAATATAACGAATGATATGGTTAAAAATCTCAACACCCATGGGAAAAATGGGGAGCTCAAAAATGTGATCTGGACACGCTCTGTTAATATACTTAATTAAAGAAAGAAACGCGTATTTTTGCGACTGCCAATATTTTGCAAATTAGCCACCACAGAGCAGCGAAATTGTACACCATTCATGTGAAGCATTGTAAATTTCATCTGCACCCGTACTCCAAGCTTGTGACTTTGTTGGGTCTGCCAGACTTGCATTATGTAACTTTTGCGTATATCTCATAAAATTTCAGATGACAGTAGCAGACCTGCCAACCCTCTCGGATTTTGGGGAGGACATCTGGGGAAACATGTTCATTCCGTGATTCCAAACACATCTAAAAAAAAACAAGGTTGTTAATTGACAATCCAGGAGGGTTTTTATGTCAGGACTCACAAAATTAGTCATTTTCCGAAGAATCTGTTGAGTATACTTTCGGGAATTTTTCTATGAACTAAAATTCACAGGCATTTTTTGTTTTACCATGGTTTGAATAAAGCCATGTCCAGTTGTCCTACTAAATTTCAGACTATAGCTCGGTTCATACGTATGTATGTACTTCATGTGAAAGCAAATATGATGTAAATCTGAACTCAAACATCTTGCAACAAACATTCACACAAGTTTAAACTATTTCAACTTTGTTTTACGAATTCGCAACGCACAAACTTTGTAACGTCATATTTACGTTTACTTTGGGATGGTGGCATTGCACAATTTCTTCACAGTTTTTTTGTTTTCTCTGAATGTATATAAGGTACTTACATGTAGCTGACTTGCGCACTGGTTGGTTTTTATCATACACATCCTTAACCCTAACTCCCTAGGGTGTATGCAAAATCATATTGATTTTGGAGGATTGAGGAGTGTTGGGGTTAATCACACATGGAGATATTGCCATTTGTAACAGTTTTGCAATAAGTACAAAAATTCCATGTATGTTATGGCAGAATACTATTGTCTCGTTCATCCAGATGACAATGATGTTGAACTTCTACACAAGAAAACCAAACGTCGCGGTCGCAAGGCCAAAGTTTCCAAGGAGGATATTGAGGGCGGCACAATCGCCAATCTGGATGACCTGAAGAGGGCCAATAGTGTTAACGTCAAGCGTTCTAGCAGCTATAGCAAGTTCAAATGTAAAGACGATGCCACACAAGACTTGTACCGTCGCAGATTGAAGTAAGCACACAGAACACCTACTGAGGGAAATGCCCTTGAGTGTTTCAAAATAACGTCAAAAGGGAGGTTTAGATGCACGTAAAACGCGAACGTAAAATGCTTTGAACACTTGTTATTATTCTGAGGAGATCTTAGAACAGATGAACACAAAAACATACATCTTTGACTTTCGTGGCGAGATAAAACTTTTGATGTGACCAAGATTCGAGCTCGAGTTCTAAGACCTCCTGATGAGGTGACCGGTGCTGAAAGAATTTCGCGTTCACGTTCGCGTTTTACATGCATCTAAACCTCACTATTATCTGTTTCATGATCTAAGGTGACCTGAAATAACCATATCTCCACATATGTGCATTTTGAACCAGTTTACATCATATCTTTGGATTGTTTCAGTTAATAGATTGGTCTTTCGACAGTAAAGGGGGCATTTTGGCAACACAGGCCATATTTTCGAGGAAATACCTTTGTATTTAATAAAAAAATAAAAAAATGTTTAAGTTGTTCTGAAGAGATAATTTAGTTACAAATAGTGTGACAACATGCCTTTCTAAAAAACCTGTGTACAAATTTCCAATATACGCTCGTAACTGGCACGGCCTAAAATGTGTCCTGTACATGTTTATGTTGGGTGGGATAATCACCCAGGCTTAAATTGAATACATGGTGCCACCATAAACCCATTACTTAAAGGGCCTGTGACATGCTAAACAACTTTGTGCCTAAGCTTTGCTTCATAATGACGGATTACTTGTTCAGCAAGACATACTATTGTTCGTTTGAATGTAAAATCAATAAAAGGTGGCCTTTTTCAACTTTGAAGATTTCACTGCAATAAATCACAGACAGAGGGCGCTGTTTTGAGTGCATCACATAAGGAAGACAGAAGGGAAAAGTTAAGAAAAAACATAAGACTTCAAGTTGGACTTGTGGGAAATTGCTGCAGTTTCTACCCCCAGTTTTGTCATGGCTTACAGCCATGAATCACAACAGTTTCAGAAAAATTGAGAAAAAAGTGGAATCTTTTGTGCACAGTTAAATGTGATTTTCCTGTGTTTGCCTCTTGCGACATAGTGACCTTGGTCATGAATATGCATATTGGCATTAGCATAAAAACTAAAAACCTTTGTTTTAACCCCCAAAGCAAGCTCCAAAAAGGATTATTTATGACTTTAACTGAATATAGTGGTTTTAAAGCATAGATTTTATTGATAAAAATCCTAAATAAGGGGCCCTTAGATCATATCATCACCCATGCTGCAAGGCATTGCTGCAATTTTCATTTCTTTCAGAAGTTTGTATCTGCTTTTCAGTGGGTCATATTTCTTATTTGTATAATAATAATGTGCGGGTTGCACCTATTTAACACAATGTTTTTTTTCTACTACTGTGAATTGTTCCTATTATATTAAGCAATTTGTTCTTTATACATGTACTTACTGTTCTCAGGGAGCATCGACGGTCCGAGTTACGTAAGAAGCAAGTCAGGATAGAGCAGGGTGAAGTAGACAGCGACTCTGATGTTGAAGACATGCGGTTTGATGGTGGTCTGACCATACCTTGCAAGATATGGTCTAAACTCTTCGGGTTAGAATCTTATTTGTTAAAGGGACTGTGTCGCGGTTTGCGCATGCGTCCGATCCTTTCAGTTTTTGACATACATGTGCACTCAGAAGAATGTAGTGCAATTTCGTTACACAACGCCATTGGTTCGTGTGCGTAAATGTATCGTGTACATGTACCTAGCACGTGCTGCATGGGCAGTATACAGTGTTCATGAGTGTTTACAATACGCAGAATTCAACTACATAATACATCGTGTTGCACGCCTCGGTCGATTTCGCGTGCGCGTGATAAGTGTCTGGAAAAAATCGGTACAGCGGACCAAATAAGCATACCAGTTTTGGTAGAAATCAAGGTTGAACAAATTGCTGTATCCAACCATGTCATTCATATCATTCGATGTCGTTTCTGTCATGTTTTGTCGGGTTTTTTGATGGGATGAAAATACTCTCTTTCGAACGACGGCCGCACACCCGGTGATACTGATGTTTGACGGCTTTAAAATTTCACTTTACACCCACCCCGTATACAGCTGTGCTGCACATCCCCCAATTGTTTAATCATAACAAATGACACATCATTGTAAAGAGGAATAACAGGGCTTTCCAATGATACCAAATTAAAGGAAAATGATTTCGCAACAAGAGAGAATTCGTCAGTCAAACTTGAGTTTCCGAACTTGTTTTGAGGAGTTTAGATACCAACAAAGTAGTCATAACATAACGGGCGTTACTAGTCCCCTTTACCATTTTTTTTGTCATTTTCACTGTCTGAAAACACTATCGTCAAACTTCTGAATAATTTGTATCATTTCAGATACCAGAAGGTTGGAGTCAAGTGGTTATGGGAGCTCCACCAGCAGCAGGCTGGGGGCATCGTGGGTGATGAGATGGGTCTTGGCAAGACCATTCAGATGATAGCATTCCTGGCTGGACTCAAAGCCAGTAAAGTACGCAATCCAGGATTTAGGTAAGGATTATCAACATGTTTCATCTTCGTATTAATGGTGGATTCTTCCAAACTTGGGATGAGAGAAAAACCGTAAGGGCCTTATCAGGATTCGATTCTGAGACCTCTGACTCACCGGGCAGATGCTGTACATGCTGAGCTACAAGGCACAGTGTTAAACTCCCTCTGGTTTTCGTTATGAACCCAGTTTTTATCTCGGTATTACATGGGAGTGCAACTGGGCAAAGTAACAAAGGCCAATGGAGCTTAATCATCATTGAAAAGAAACAACCAATCTTGGGATAAGAAAAACAATCTTAAGGGCCTTATCGGGATTCGAACCTGAGACAATTTTTTTCAAATATTATCAAAATTATTATACTACATGTACGATATAGAACTGCTTGTAAATTGTTTGTTTAGAATGCTGTAAATTATTTAGAAATTACACAGAAATTTTTTTATTTTTAAATGTCAACTTATGGCCATAAATGGTCAAAATTACAAATTTTGGCTCCCGTCCATGTTTATGGAAAGACCCATTTAATTCTGCTCACATCACATTTTTCCCATACTGACGAACAGGCACTTTTTGACAAATTTTGTATTTTGACATTTTTGGGCTTCTTGGTGTGCCCTTTTTTATTTCTAAACATTTCAAAACATTTCAAACCCAAATATTGTCTGGTTTTTGAGTTATGAAACATCTGAAATTGGCGAACAACCCCCATTTCACACAAAATGTTTTTCCCATACTGACGAAAGTGAATTCTTGGTTGGTGACTGTTTACTGCTTCTGCGTATTACAACAGAGCGCGCTAGTACCGGGTATCAACCAATATCGCGCAAAGCTGAATGCTGTTTTCATGTAAGAAAAATAAAGGAATATATGGAATTTTACAAAATATTAGTTGTGTATGTGGTACCTACATGTAATTACCTAAGTGTTCATCAGTATAAAGATAAGTCTCTTCCGCAGCTCCAATGAAGTAATGTAACCGCTAATCTGGAGAACCGCCGCTCAAACACACACTAAACATATGGAGTTGGCGAACAACTATTGAGATCCGTTTTGAGTGCATAGCGTTACGGGTGGCGAACAGCATGCGCATCAAATTTTGTTCGGAGATTAATCAAATAAATGGAAAATTAATCAAATAAATGGAAAATACATAATTAAAGTTTAGATATTAAGCAAGAAGGTTATTAAACCCAAAAGTGGGATTTTATTCTCAAAAACAGTGAATTTGAAAGACCAAAGCAAGTCGAACTAAAAACGCGAATTACTTGAAACTGCAGTTTGGCCATGTTCGCCACTATGAAAAAACGCGACGAATTTGCCAATGAGAAACCTTGTTTTTGTGTCCTGTATCTCCCTAGGTACCTTGGTCTTGGCCCCGTATTGATCGTCTGCCCGGCCACCGTTCTACATCAGTGGGTCAAAGAATTCTACAAGTGGTGGCCAGAAATGAGAGTCGCTATTCTACATGACTCGGGGTCACACACTGGGTCAAAGGTAAAAGTTCAAATATATGATCATCTCTAGTGGCTCGTCCATTACATAACCCTGATATACAGAGCTGTTCTACACATATGGACTGGCAATGAGGTCACTAGTGCACGTCTATGAGGCCTGAGGGACTGTGAGTGACCACAAGAGGGTCCTATTTCCCTGAGGCTGAAGGCCGAGGGAAATAGGACCCTCTTGTAGTCACTCACAGTCCCTAGGGGCCCATAGATGTGCACTGGTGACCGAATTATCAGTTGCCAGTCACGTCATACGTGTTTTATAACACGCCTCTGGTCAATGCAGTAAAATTTGCTAAGAAGCAATCCAACAATTGATCACTCTCAAATGACTTCACTTCCTACAAATTGTCACGTGCATCAGGATCTTGAGCGTAGATTTTTGTGACAGCTGAGCCGTATTTTGAACAAATTTCGATCAACACTTGCGCGTGTTTGGAACATTATCCAGGGTGCGCGTACGCATACTTGATGGCGTTTAATACGCAGTAACATTTTTCCTACAAAGATGATGTTTGTGAGAGTGGTCAATAGGTTTTTGAACATTACATTGCGCATTACATTGCGGAGGGCTCTAGTCACTTCCTATTGACCTGGCGATATACATGTAATACCCTTCTATTGCCCCCTTCATACAGAGAGCCCTGATCTTTGACATAGCCCTGAGTCATGCGATTCTAGTCACACCGTACGTCCGTTTGCGCATTCAAGAGAGACTGCATGATTGGCATTACATTGCACAAGGCTCTAGTCACTTCCTATTGACCTGGTGATATAATACCCTTCTATTGCCTCCTTCATACAGAGAGCCCTGATCCGTGACATAGCCCCGAGTCACGCCATTCTAGTCACCTCGTACTTCAGTTTGCGCATTAAAGAGAGACTGCATGATTGGCATTACATTGCGCAGGGCTCTAGTCACTTCCTATTGACCTGGCGATATAATACCCTTCTATTGCCTCCTTCATACAGAGAGCCCTGATCTGTGACATAGCCCTGAGTCACGCCATTCTAGTCACCTCGTACTCCGGTTTGCGCATTCAAGAGAGACTGCATGATTTGCATTACATTGCACAGGGCTCTAGTCACTTCCTATTGACCTGGCGATATAATACCCCTATTGCCTCCTTCATACAGAGAGCCCTGATCTGTGACATAGCCCTGAGTCATGCGATTCTAGTCACCTCGTACGTCAGTTTGCGCATTCAAGAGAGACTGCATGGTTAGCATTACATTGTACAGTGCTCTAGTCACTTCCTATTGACCTGGCGATATAATACCCTTCTATTGCCTCCTTCATACAGAGAGCCCTGATCTGTGACATAGCCCTGAGTCATGCGATTCTAGTCACCTCGTACGTCAGTTTGCGCATTCAAGAGAGACTGCATGGTTAGCATTACATTGTACAGTGCTCTAGTCACTTCCTATTTACCTGGTGATATAATACCCTTCTATTGCCTTCTTCATACAGAGAGCCCTGATCTGTGACATAGCCCTGAGTCATGCGATTCTAGTAACCTCGTATTCCGGTTTGCGCATCCAAGAGAGACTCCTATTACAACATGATTGGCATTACATTATACTGGATGAGGGGCACAAGATCCGAAATCCTGATGCTGCTATCACTCAGTCTTGCAAACAGGTAAGTGTATCCTTATGTGACCTCTGTCGGTTTTGGGCCAAAGTGAGATATTGCTACTGGTCATTGTCCCATTTACATTCGGATGTGGGCCTTAAATCTGCACTGCAGATATAAGGCCCGTAAATCATCAGAGGTGTCATTAGCACCCGGACAAAAATTTACCACCCGGACAAACAAAATCAGACGCCCGGACAAAAATAGTCAATTTCCCCTCTAAAAAACACTTCAGAAGTCATTCCAAAAAATATGTGTAAAGTCGTCTAACATGATATGCTGACCGCTGGCATCAATATTGTTTAATTACCGCAGTATATCTATCGCATCGGTGACCCAATCCGTGGCCGATCACGGCCATTAGCCTTTTTGAAGTATGGCGGACACAATAGGAGGGCGCATAAAATGGGCGTAAAATCAAATAAAATGCAATATAACTGTATTTTTCACTTTGCACTTAATAATTTTATGTATATCATGTTTTTTGGAAAGAAATACAATTGTTAAAAAAAATTAATACCCAAATAAAATTGCGCCCTCTCCTTTTGTTCCGCCATACTTCTAAAAGGCTAATGACAGCTGCATGCATCTATTTTGAACAGTTCCCTCACGTGACAAATGGTGGTTCACTTGGCTGGTCACCATTCGGCACGTGAGGGCGCTGTTCAGTGCGCTCAGACAAGATGACAACCAGTAGAGAACCCTGTTAGAAAAATAGTTTTGAAAATAGTTTTATTGAAATATATTCCGAGCGACAAAACAAACGAAAATTTTCAGTTTAACCAAAACTCAAAAAATTAAGTTGACATTGAAATATTCACATAACAGCTTCATTATGCATGACTGCATAAAGCTTATGTGTGCTGAAAATTCCCACTCTCAGATTGACTTCTTTGTTTTAATCAAAAAATGGAGAATTTGTTTTCCTTTTTGTTTCTCGGTATATAAATTCTCTTGTCTGATTGGCCACAGTTTCGGACCTGTCACCGCCTCATCCTATCAGGATCGCCCATGCAGAACAACCTGCGCGAGCTCTGGTCTCTCATTGATTTTGTCTTCCCTGGCAAGCTGGGCACTCTGCCAGTGTTTATGGAGAAGTTTTCAGTACCAATCACCATTGGCGGCTACTCGAACGCTACTGAAGTGCAGGTAGGAATGTACTGTGGACATGTTGAATTAGTTACTTGGCGTAGGAGACTGGCAGGACAACTTGCTGGAAGATCCCAAGCATGGTACTGGTGTGGGCCGGCCTTTCACGCGGGTACATGGGTCATATTATAAAAATAGGCCCCTCTTAAGTCATGACACTTTTGGAGTTAAATTTTTGTTGTAAGTACTGTGCTTCAGAAAATGATTACCCTCAGTATTTATTCCATGGGAATTTCTTTAAAAATTGTGGTAACTTGTAAAGGCCTTTTTTTTTGCAAAGTATTTCACTTAACTTTTAGAAGGCAGGGAAGCACACTTAAGCAATTTTTACATACATTACACTCGCACTGTAACCTGTTTAGTCCGGTTTTGTTTGGGTGCCTGTTTTGCGTGAGAAAACGCTCATGAGAAGGCGCGGTTTATGGCGCATCCCACGCTGTGTTTGATTGGCTGTTTAGGGAGTACTGCACCCTGCGTAAATTTGCGAGATATGTCATTTAGCCAAGCTGAATACTAAGTAAAGTTTTTACTTAAGTATTTACTTTTATTTAAAGATGTTATGCCGTGGAGAGAGGAATTTACCAAAATTACACATTAAACCATTAAATACATCTAATTATGCCAGGAAAATTGTTCAGAAAAAAATTAGACTGTGCGAATGTTTTTTTACAACAGCAGTTTTTGGCCCATTTTTCAGCCCAAACTCGAAGCAAAATCTGAACAACAGCCGTCGGGCCTAAAAGTTTGACATTGGAAAATCAACGGATTTGTGACGTCATTTTACGGACGCGTCCGGCCGACGGCTGTTTCTTGTTATTCCACAACGTGGCGTTTTGGAACAACATGTTGACAATTGACTCCAGTGTCAGACGTTTTTTCCGATGGAGATAGCGATGTTTGTTGTTGCTCATCGCATTCATTTCATGACGACAGCGATGAAGAATCATCCAGTGAATTTCCTACGGTTGAACTGTATCAGTTTGAGCCAGAAATAACCATGTTAACCAAAGAAGAAATCCGAGAACAACGCGAGTCCGGTGTTCGAATCGACGACCGAAATCGACAACAGGAAACTGGAACGGTACTGTCTCGGCTTTCGCTTTCTTTCTCAACTTTTTCTCAACCCTTTTTCGTCAATAATTATTTTGTCCTTGGACGTTTTCATGGTAAATGTACCATGTTTGTTTGAGCCGATTGCCTAAATTTTTAGACCATGTAAATGTGGAATTTATATTCATCGTAAAACTTACCATGAACGTACGTTGTTGAGACGAAAACCAAACCCTAAAATATCCGTTTGATGGACAAACTTAGACCTGTTCTTTCCTCTTCATTTGATACTTGTGTATGTTAAATTTAATCCCAACACTAGAACATTTATCCAGCAGTGTTTTGGGGGCGTATTGTGATGTGACTGTGTCAATAATGCAATGTAACAAGTTTACGAGAATGTTCAGCGCGCACTCGCTGAAACCATACCGGCTGGCAGGCCGTTCGTTCGGCGTGTACTTCACAAAGCACTTGATCACGCACGCACGCGGGCGAGCATACCGACCATAGCGGTGGGATCAAGACCAAACACAGGTTTCTTCTTACACAATGTGTGCGACACCAGACTATTGTATTGGCGCGCGGAGTGATATCGTGCGCGAGCCTTTCTTGGCTAAAAACGTCTCCGTAAAATGACATCACGAATTTGGCCAAATCTGTTTGCTGCCCGCAGCGGCGGGATTTCGACAGTTTCCAGAAAAGAGGAAAATCATGGGTTGGAATTAAGCCTACATTTTCACTTTTTTTATTAATATAAAATGTAAAACGAGATAAGAAATTGATAATTAATATATCAAAGAATAGAAACATGCAAAAATAATTATAATTCCTCTCTCCACGGCATAACACCTTTAAGTATTGAATACCGCCCCAGATTTTAAATGTTTTAAATTTTTAACTTGGAATTGTTGTCATTGACTTTTTCTGTCAATTTATTTTGTTTTTAATAATAGTAATAATAATAATAGCTATTTTTATATAGTGCTTTATAACCGGAGGGTCAAAGCGCTGTTGCCAAAATTACCGCTGCCATTAAGAAATCATCCGAATCATCTGGCTTCTTTTGGCCTATTAAATAATAACCTCTGAAATTATTAAATGACCTTCAGTCGCATTCAAGTGATGGTGTACTGTTACTAGCTCATTTATTCTGCAGAAACTGTTTTTAATAGAGGGTCTATGTACAGGGTGTCCCAGAAAAAAACGAAACCGAGATTTATCGATGTTTAATCATACTTTAATCTCAATCTTGAATAACAAATGACACATATTTGGAAAGCTTAGTTCCTCATCTTTCATTTGATACCACTCATATGATACATACTTCTCGCATGAATGAATAAAGACAATATGAAGCAGGGCTACCAAAAGGTCGTTTGCACAACGATACCTGAATGCATGCATGTGATACATGTACTCGGTAATGGTGGCCGTTGTCCGCGTCGGCGATTGGCTGCTATTTAAAGCATACTGGGGAATCCGTTCCATTACATTCGTCAGCATGCATCCCTGTTATTAATGTGAACAACTGCGGAGTAAATAAGGTTCGTCGTTTGAAAGTTTGGTAGGAATGGGACAGTCATAAGGAACGGAACCCAATACAATTTCTGGAAAGTATAGAAATTGTTTCTTTTCGGCATAACATGACCGAATTGATTAAATTACATCAAAATGACTCGGGCGTGAGTTGGTTCAAGACAACAGCCGGCTCGCTCCACAGATTTGCGTGTATTTCCTCAGGGTATTGTCACGTCGCTTCACATAGTGGAAATTCCCGGAGATCTTAGGATGTGTCATCCCTGGCTCATTTTTCCTGACTGAGGTATCATACAAAAGGGCAGAAAATAAACTTTTTAGAAATGTGTTTACTTCTTTGAAATTTAGGTATCGTTGTGCAAACGACTTTTTGGTAGCCCTGCTTCATATTGTCTTTATTCATTCATGCGTGAAGTATGTATCATATGAGTGGTATCAAATGAAAGATGAGGAACTAAGCTTTCCAAATATGTGTCATTTATTATTCAAGATTGAGATTAAAGTATGATTAAACATCGATAAATCTCGGTTTCGTTTTTTCTGGGACACCCTGTATATAAGATACAGACCTCAACAAAGCAGTGCTAATGTGCCAGGATTTTGACTGGCCCCCTCCACCCTTATCACATTTTGTGTTTTTTTGGTGGAAACAAATCCAGGTGCAAACTGCCTACAAGTGTGCCACCGTGCTGCGAGACACCATCAACCCGTACTTGCTAAGGCGCCTCAAAGCCGACCTGAAGCAGTATCTTAAACTACCCAACAAGAACGAACAGGTGTTATTCTGCCGTCTGACTGAGCAGCAGATAGAGCTGTACAAGGATTATCTCAACTCCAAGGAGTGTCAACTCATCCTTAACAGGGAGTACCAGGTCTTTGCCGGCCTCATAACCCTACGCAAGATCTGCAACCATCCAGACTTAGTGAGTGGCGGCCCCAAGATAATCAGAGGCGACCACAGCGCTGAGGCTCTGGAAGCTGCCAGGGATCCTACGAATCAGTTTGGATATTGGGAGCGCTCCGGGAAAATGATCGTTGTCAGCTCGCTGCTCAAACTGTGGCAGAAACAAGGCCATAGGGTGCTGCTCTTCTCACAGAGCAAACAGGTAAAACAAAATAAATTTCATAGTGATAAAATTGTACATCATGTAAAAATTACTTTTATGACTTTATGAGATTATAGACGTGTTTCTATTGAGACCCATTTACCGGATAATATCCAAAATAAAAAGAAAGAAAAAAAGGAAATTTTGCGCAGTAGAAAAAGGTCTTTGCCGCTGTTTTCCGGTATTAATAGCTGTGAGAATTTTCCCTGGCAATTTTCCTTCTCAAGGAAGGAAAATGTCGGTGAATTTATCTGGTAAACGGCAATACCAGTAAACCCCGGGTGCACATCCAACGAAACATGGAAACACATGACCGCAAAATGACTGTGCTTGACCCCCTGCATATGACCTTTTTCCAGCAAATTCATTGTGGAGATAGAAGGCCAGAAAGCTTGGCAAATTTGTTGAGAAAGCAATTTAATTAAAACTAATAAGCAATTTAATAAAAACCACTATTTACCGGTAAATTTGTAAAATTCCGGAGGCTTTGTAATTTGTAGTGATACTCTTTGAATCAGTTGTAACATAATCTTCTTGAATCACATGACCTTTCACATGACCTTTCCGATTGCGAGGCCCTTTTCGATCGCGAGGCCCTTTCCGATCACGAGGCCCTTCCTGATTATGTGGCCCTTTGCGATCATGTTGCCCTTTGCGATCGCGAGGTCCTTTCCAATCGCGAGGCCCTTTTCGATCACGAGGCCCTTTCATGAGGCCCTTTCCGTTCGTGAGGCCCTTTCCTTTCGCAAAGCCCTTTCCTTTCGCGAGGCACTTTCCTTTCGCGAGGCCCTTTCCTTTCGCGAGGCCCTTTCCATTTGCGAGGCCCTTTCCATTTGCGAGGCCCTTTCCATTTGCGAGGCCCTTTCCATTTGCGAGGCCCTTTCCATTTGCGAGGCCCTTTCCATTTGCGAGGCCCTTTCCATTTGCGAGGCCCTTCCCATTTGCGAGGCCCTTCCCATTCGCTAGGCCCTTTCCAATCGTGCGGACCACTTTGAACCATGTGACTCTTTCAGATCATTTGACTACTTTTATCATTTCTTTGACACGCGGACTGTTTTTATCCAAACAGATGCTTAATATCATGGAGGCCTTTGTGAAGCATACTTACACCTACATGCGCATGGATGGTTCAACATCTATCTCATCTCGTCAACCTCTCATACAGCAGTTCAACGATGTAAGTCTGGTTTCATGTAAAGCAGTGCAGTGATCACACCAACCCTTTTACTTCCACGTGAGTCTTTCCACGGTAAAGGGGGCATTTTGGCAACACATACCATATTTTTCAGAAAATACCTTTGTCGGGTCTCAAAATAAAAGAAATAAGTTTCAATTGTTCTGAAGAGATAACTTGGGCCCAAAAAGGGTTACAAATAGTATGACAACATACGCTCGTAACCGGGACGGCTTAAAATGTAACACAAGTGTCCGTCCCGGTTACGAGCATATATTGGAAATTTGGAGTTTTTAGAAAGGCATGTTTTGTCACACTATTTGTAACCCTTTTTGGGCCTAAGTTATCTCTTTAGAACAAATGAAACTGAACTTTTATTTTGAGACCAGACAAAGGTACCGTATTTCCTCGAAAATATGGTCTGTGTTGCCAAAATGCCCCCCTTTACTGTGGAAAGACCCACATCTAAATTGGAGATTACAAATTTCCTGTTTTCTTCCCATGGAGAGTATTTTGAGGCGATATTATATATGATTCTTAGATTAGAAAGAAATCAATTTTCTGGAGAAATCTGAACACGCTCCTTAAAGTTCTGCATCATTTTGAGTTTTCTTGTTCCATTTCCAGGACCCATCCATTTTTGTGTTCCTATTAACGACTCGTGTGGGCGGTCTAGGCGTCAACCTAACGGGAGCCAATAGGGTGATCATATTTGACCCTGATTGGAACCCCAGCACCGACACCCAGGCCAGGGAGCGGGCATGGCGCATCGGTCAGAACCGACAAGTTACCATCTATAGGCTGATCACAAACGGCTCGATTGAGGAAAAGATATACCATCGGTAGGTCACTCAGAATTGTGTGTAGAAAGAAACTTGTTATGAGTTTTTAGCGTGTTGTCTGGAAAACGACTTAGCACATAGTGCATACCGCATCGTGTAAAGGCAATGTATAGATGGGCCTCATCGGGATTTGAACCCGAGACCTCTGAATCTCTAGGCAGATGCTCGACCAGCTGAGCTTTAAGAGACCGTGGAACACTCGGGTTTTCTTTACGAACCAATTATTTTTTCTTGGTGTTACATGAGTGCACAACTGAGCAAATGATCCCAATATTTGGTATGTTAAATGAAACACCCAAACACGTGATGAGACAAAAATTGCATTTGTAGGGAAAACCTTAGTTAGTATACCACTGTGCCTCATAGCTCAGCTGGCAGGGCATACCACTGTGCCTCATAGCTCAGCTGGCAGGGCATACCACGGTGCCTCATAGCTCAGCTGGCAGGGCATACCACTGTGCCTCATAGCTCAGCTGGCAGGGCATACCACTGTGCCTCATAGCTCAGCTGGCAGGGCATACCACTGTGCCTCATAGCTCAGCTGGCAGGGCATACCACTGTGCCTCATAGCTCAGCTGGCAGGGCATACCACTGTGCCTCATAAGTCATAGCTCAGCTGGCAGGGCATACCACTGTGCCTCATAAGTCATAGCTCAGCTGGCAGGGCATACCACTGTGCCTTATAAGTCATAGCTCAGCTGGCAGGGCATACCACTGTGCCTCATTCATAGCTCAGCTGGCAGGGCTTACCACTGTGCCTCATAGCTCAGCTGGCAGGGCATCTGCCAGGAGAGTCTGAGGTCTCGAGTTCAAATCCCGATAAGGCTCATGTGATTTTTCTCCTATCCCATGTTTAGTTGTTTCATTTCAATGGCGCTTAGGCACCACGTCAAATATTGCGTTCATTTCAAAATGGTAACAAACACCTTTTTTTCGTTTAAAATTAACAAATTAACAAAAGGTGTTTTTTTGCTCATTCTTATCAAGTTTTGAAAAAACTGTCAAATGTTTTGCGGTTTTCATTCATCCTCAGTCAAATCTTCAAGCAGTTCCTTACCAACCGTGTCCTGAAAGATCCCCGCCAGCGACGCTTCTTCAAATCCAACGACCTCTTCGAACTCTTCACCCTGGGGTCGGACAACAGCAAACAAGGCACGGAAACCAGCGCCATCTTTGCCGGAGTCGGGTCGGACGTTAAAGTCAAAATGTCGCGCTCTAGTCCTTCGAGGAAAAAGTCGAACAACAAGAGGGATTCTGAAGTAGTGAAAAAGAGATCTCTTAATAGTCCTGAAGTGGACACGAACAGAAACAAAGGATGCAGTCAGCCGCTGCAGAATGGTCACTTTGAAAATCCTGGACCAAGTACGGAAGGAAGAGAAGCGCAGCAGTCAAACGGAAATCTAGAAGGGACTAGTAGTTCAGCAAAAAAGTCTTTGCCGCCATCAATGTTGGCGGTGCAGAACGGTGACGTGCTCAAAGCGGGGAAGCAAAAGAAAAGAAAAAAGAAGAAAGATGCAAGTAAGTACAACAGAAATTTGGATTGCACTTTTTGCCAAAATTTGGCTATTATGTGAGTTGAACCAATCACAGCTTGTCACTTATGGGGTACCGTGGCTCAGTGGTTTGGGTCGTTGACTCGCCACAATTGGGTGAAATTTAGTGTTGTGGGTTTGATACATGGCCGTGGTACCTGTTCCCTTGAGCAAGGCACTTAACCATAATTGTTCTATCCTCGGGAAGGGATGTAAAGCCATTGGACCAGTGTGTTGTGTACTGCAGGGGTGAGATTTTTCAGGATTTTTCTGGATTTCTGGAATTTTACTGACACGTCCGGATTTTAATTTTCTGTTGTGAAATCTCTGATTTTTAGCAGATTACCGCTTTTTTGTTGTGTGCTCCGCGATCCACATGTTATTTTCCGCTTTTTTGCCCTTACAGCGGGCCATAATTTTTTTAACGAGCGCTCTCAATTGATTAAGTAATTTTGCGAAGCAAACTTGAGCAAGTCTAGTCGCCACGCAAGTACCATGACATTGAGCGCTGTACCATGTACACGTATGTACTGTGCCGCTCAGTGAGCAGACCGAGACTGCAACGAGTAGCGAAGCAGACGTGTACAAGTCTAATTCCTAAGCAAACTCCATCTTTGCCTGCATCGTAAACTGGCAACGGTCGTGGGTTGCGTGTAATGTGTGATATGTGCACATGTGCAGTGCGTGGCTGGTGCGATGCGGCAAGCAGTGGGCAACAAACCGATTTTACCCTCTGCTTTCGCTTCGCCGTCTTCAACGATCGATGTTGCCTGGAATCTTTTTAATATTATCCACATTAGTTCCATATCCCATTATATAGGGTGTATAGCACGTGAACATATTCATATGAAATGTGCACTATGTAAATGTAATGTATTATTGGCGTCATTATTCCTCACATTTTGCAGGAAAATATTACAGCGTAAAAGTGCACGCAAAAATACAATTGAGAGTGTACAAAATGAAAGAAACTAGCAAGTAGATCTGCGTCCTGCAGAATTGCTGAAAAAGACAACCTAATTCATATTTAATGTATATGAATTCATAATTCATATACACTAAATATTACAAACTAGCAAAGATAATGACAGAAACAAATAAGTATGCTCAGGTGCAAAAATTTGAGAATCGTACAGACTGTGGTATATTCAAGCTCACCAAAATACATGGATGGAGTATGCAACTGCCATGTGATGCCCATGGCCATGTGATGCCCATGTGATGCCCCAGGTGATGACCCATGTGATGACACTAGGGGCGTTCGAGATGCTCACACCGGGTAACACCGACTTACACCGGAGCGTTCTTTTAGCCATCACGTGATACACGAGTCTGCCCCGGTGGCAGCCACCACTGCCCGAGCTCGCGGCTGGGTCTGTGGTGTAAAGCAAGGTGTAATGACGTCACCGCGAGTAGTAAAACATGGCGGACAGTTTGGAATCGCGACGTGAGTACGAAGAAAAACACTTATTTATGACACAAAATAGGAGGGAATAGGGCTGTAAATACATTTTGCTGAATCAGTAGATGTCTCTGGGCATTGAAGAAGTTTTTTGGGGTACTTTAGGGCAACTATTTGTGCGTGGCGCCGGCTTCATTTTTCATCCTGAGTCGAACGATAACGGCGTTTATAAGGGCGTGTTTGTTTTGGACGGATCCAGATTCAGATCCGCGCAGATCCAAAGTGAACTCGTTCACTTCGCGCACATCCTGATCGAGATCTGTGATCTGTGGAATCCTTCTCGAGAGATGGTTCAGCGCTAGATCCAAAATGGCGACGTAAACATCGTGGAGATTTTTTTGTGAGTAACACCGTGTCGTTTCAGTTTTCAGAGGCAACACACGATACAAATTTTTTTAGAATGCTTGTTTATTTACGACGAATGTCGTGGGAGAAATTTGGAACAGAAATTTGACAAATTTGGTAAATAAATTGCAATTCACGTGATTTGAGATCCGAGTTGAGAGCTGTTTCGTTTGTTTCTGCGTGGTAAAACAGATCGGAATCTGGATTCGGATCTGTCATGAAACAAACACGCCCTAAAGCTCCACCCGTACAACCTTTGACCACGTGTTCCCAGAATTCAAAGCGAGACCCTGTGTCGTTCGTTTTGCATCTTCTGGGGGCTTCCCCCGGTGTAAACCCCGTGTTACACGAGGTAAGCATCTCGAACGCCCCCACTAATAGCTATAACACTGTTTTATGAAATCTTTTTTGTATAACAGAGCTAGATGGTCATCGTATAGCTAACCTGGCCAAGCACTCTGCCTACCGACCCAAAGCCACGGAAAGCCAGGACAAGCCTGAACAGACTGATGCTCAACAAGATGACTATGTGCTAAGTAAACTGCTCAAGAAGTCAGGTGGGTGAAAAAGCTGCCAGTAGAGAAAATGCCAATGCAATATTCATATAGAAATGTATATTCAGTATAGCCCCTTTGCACGGGTGGCCATGACAGGGCTCAGTCACATTGTCACTGTGCGTCATACACAAATAGCCACTTTGTGGATCTACTGTCACATCATTTATATATATGAAAACATACCCCCTGTCATAGCCGCCAGTGCAAAGGATCTATATAAATAGTTTACAATGTATTAAAGACGCAGGCTCGTCAATGCGCGTGTGATGGAGCTATGAATTTCGTTGCACGAATTTGTTCCTCGCATCTTTAGGAGACATACCTTTTTGGATCCCCCACATCCCCACCTTTTTGGATTCCGTCCCTCACACGTAAGGGACGGAAATCAAGAGACAAATGCCTTTCCTTAGTCAACAACAAATGAAAACTAAAGTGAACCTGTTTGTTTACCTTCTACTGATGTTAATACACACACCCAGTTTATCACATGTTAAAATTGACCTTACAGTTTTATGCGGAGGTTGTTTTTATGCGTGAGGGACGGATAGTCAATAAAATTGACAAAAACTGCCATTTTTTTACATGCATTTTCAACTATTTCTTGAAAATGTGATGGCACAGTGTGCCCAGTCAAATTTATTCTGTTAATTTTTGTAATATGATTGTAAAATATGGACATTTCTTTACTGATCGAGGTATTATTTCACTTCACAAAAACATGCCACAAAGAATTTACACTGAAAGGACGCACTTAAAACTATAATCAATTATAGCAAATTTCCTCCACACCAAATTTCCTCCACGCTGCTTTTTCTCAAACTGACGCATGTAAAATTTACATAGTGTGTAATGGGTGAAAAAAGTCTGAATCCACCTTTAAGAAGACAGTCCTCAGGGATTTTTGCCTTGTTCCTTTAGGAGTTCACAGTGCCCTGCAGCATGATAACATCATGCAGTCAGGCAACCCTGACTATCTCTTAGTGGAAGGCGAGGCAGAGAGGGTAGCTAAGGAGGCTGTGCATGCCCTGCGTGAGTCCAGACGACACTGTCATCGGGCATCGTCTGGGGTGCCTACATGGACGGGGTCCAGAAACCAGGCGGGAGGCACGCCACCTGCTAAAAAGTAAGATGGATGAGGGAATAAATGTAAGGTGGCTGGTCTTAAACTGTACATTCATAAATACCTTAGACAGTTTACGCATCCCTATTGGCTGAAAGCACGTTACGTTTTAAACAGATAATAAAGGCCCAGTCGGTCTTAAACACTTTTGAGCCTGGCTAGCGGCCATGCCCGCGCTCTGGTCAGCGTGAATGGAACACGCTCATGCACACAGAAACTGCACGCTCCCGAAAGCAAAGTGTGCACTTTGACAAGTACCCAGTCGTGTGCGTGCGCGTACAACACGCTTGCATTACGCGTAACGCTCGCGATCGAACAAAAACAACTTGACGCAAGCTAATTTTGGTGAGTTCTATCTACCGATTTACACAAAAAGCCTTCGGCTTGGGCCATTATCAGTGCCCAGGACCCTATCCGGTTTTAAAGGTATGTTTAAAACTGGCCAAACCTACTTTTAATCCCTAATTTAAGACCGACTAGGGACCTGGATGTTAGGGCCATTATCAGTGTCCAAGGGCCAATTTCATGGAGCTGTTTAGCAGCCGATTTCGGGCAATTCCATAAATTCAGATTTACATTTCAGAGACTTTGAGGGCTTGTAATGCTTCACGTATTCAAGTTGTTTGATTTTAAACACATGTTCTTCAAGCATCATTGATGGAAGTGTAATTCCTGAAAAACTGATTGTAATGCCATTCTCAATATGCGTGGTACATCCAAAAATATCTCGGTTTCTTACATACTCAATGAGTACGTCCGAAACGGAGGGTTTTGCTACACACTTACTGAGAATGACATTGCAATAATTTTTTCGGGAATTAACCTTCCATCAATGATGCTTAAAGAACATGTGTTTAAAATCAAACAACTTGAATACGTGAAGCATTAAGAGCCCTCGAAGTCTCTGAAATGTAAATTTGAATTTATGGAATTGCTCTAATGTGTACTGCACCATTTACACTGGATTAAAATACAGAATATGAAAAACAGAGCTACATGCACCCGATCAGAGGATTTATTTTAGTGACAAGGTTGTTAAGCACATTTAAGTAAAAGTAAAAGAAAAGCGTCTTTTCATTTTGTTTTAGACCAAGATTTGGACAGAAATCCAACGACAAAATAGCTGGTGTTCTTGGTGAGAGTAAGATACGAAAAGACAAAAATGAGCAACAGGTGAGACCAATCAATGGAAGATTTTTTGTTATCAGTTATTTTAGGGACACTTCTACAGCTAAACTTTGGTGCTGGTCAAGTATATGGCTCCTGGGGTTTTGGGGTGGACTAATTCATATTTGATTTCTATTTGAGAATTTGACCTTTTTAAAACTTCAAATCCAAGATGGCCGCTTATCTTCAGCTGACAAAGGTAAATTGTTCAAATTCGTTGTATACACGAATTCGGTTGCTAAGGACTCCTTTCCTGCATGTCCACCATTACTGGGGGCCATCCACTGTACGCGTACGTGTACACAGCTAGGCTTCGCAAGCAAATAAATGCGCAAAATTGTTTGAAGTGACAACATAATGTAACAGCTTATCATCAACACAAAACACAGTTCATGGCACTGGATGGCCCCTGGTTATGGCAGACGTACACGGACCATGACTTTGCAGCTCGGATTGGTGTATAGCCCTCATAATAGGCTCTAATCATGCTGAGTTGAGTTGTGGACAGTAAAACTACATGTACACGAAATTCATCTCGGAGGTTAAAGGGGAATTTTGCACTGAATATGTCATCATCCTGCAATAAATTATCTCAGGATCTCAACAAGTCGGATGCCACATCCAGATCTCTGTAGTACTGCAAAAGGAGTACACGAAGGAGTTGTCCGCAAAAACATCATTTTTTGACAAAATGGCGGCGCCCATAAGCCATTCTCTGTGAAGTTCGTATCTGATTTTTCTGTGTTCTTTGTATAAAAATAATGAACGAGTTACACTTGTTCTGCACAATGTCTTTTGTTTCTTGGGTGTAATTCCCCTTTATAACAGGTTACTGGTTGTTGTTGATGATTAAACTTATGAACATTGGCTTTCCATTGTCACAAAATTACTGGAAATGACCCAAGGAATTAATTGGTGAAATGTGTGACTGATTTCGTGCATTATCAACTTAAACTTAGAACACATCATTGGTAATCTCGAAAATCAGAAATGTTCACAGATTTACACATAACTTACATTATATACCTCATACATTGAGTCTCGTTAACTGATTGGTTAAAAGCAGATCACCTGACATGGAATAGTTTAACCATTTCCGACGGCAACTAAAAAAAGTACTATTGTTTGACCTTTGCGTCATAGGTCAAAGGATAGTACAATTTTGGGCAACTGAAAAAGTACTATTGTTTGACCTCTGCGTCATAGGTCAAAAATACCAATAATTTTGACACATAAAATCAATGTATGAGGTATATAAAACAAATATTGACTGCTCTTTATTCGGGTTATGGAGCAAACTATCGTCCCTCGGTTATTTTGAGACGGCAGGCCTGCTATTTTCCCTCGGCCTACGGCCTCGGGAAAATAGCAGGCCTGCCGTCTCAAAATAACCTCGGGACGATAGTTTGCACCATCACCCTCATGAGCAGTCAATATTTGTATACTATATAAACATGATGACGGTAGTAAACCTTCTTCTAAAATGGTTTTGTCTAAAGTGCTATAATTTTTGAGAAATGAGTAAAACAATTATTTTTCATCTCATGAGACGTAAATTTATTTCGCCCCAAAACCATTTCACCCTGCACGACTTCGCCCTGAACCTATTGCCCCAAAAGCCACCTTACCCCCAAACCACTTCGTCCTTACACCACTTCGTCCGAATGCCACTTCACCCCAAAATACTTCGTGCACAGGCCGTGGTTCAGGGCGAAGTGGTTCGGGGCGAAATGGTTTTGGGGCAAAGTGACCGTAAAGCCTTTTTTGACTGTTTTCTCAAAAGTTAGACAAACTACAGTGCTGGTTTTTGCTCAGGTTGGTTTTAATCATGCATATCTTCTATCACACACACTATGAACAACTAACAATGGAAATTTGGCACACACCATTGTTAATAACAATGGTTTGTGCCCAATTAAACCATTTGCAACAGTTTACCAATCATGTGTTCTGCCTTTAAGCTATACAATTCGCAACTTTCTTAGAGGGCATCATTAAGCGGTAAAAGTATGAGATGCCACCTTGCTATTAAATTTTTCAACATCGAATCAGTCACAAAAACTTTTACAATTTTACTTTTTGTTTTCTTCAGAGAAAGACTTCTGCTTCTCCCGTGTCCAAGCCCAAACACTTCTCCGGGACAAATTTGATCGAAACGGCCGCCTCAAAGCCCTCCACCTCCAAGACACCATCCCTCCCTTGCTCCCAGTCCCTGCTCGCCCAGATGAGGAAACGCAACTCGGACGGAAGCCAGCCCTCAACAGGCACGGCCGTCGAGGACTCCCAGAGCGATCTCCTCTCGGACATCAGGGACTTTGTGGCGTTCCAGGCCAGCGCAAGCAGCCAGGCCACCACGGCTGAGATCCTGGAGAAGTTTAGGGGGAAGCTGCCGGCTGACAACTCGGCACTGTTTAAGTCCATGCTCAAGCAGATATGCATGTTCCATAGGGTGGATGGGGCAGGGGTTTGGAAGCTTAAACAAGATTTCCAGTAGAGGGTATCGTTTCCTGGGGCCAATTTCATAAAACATGTTAGTACCCTATTTCTGATTTAGCAGCGCTCTCCCCATTTCGTAAAACTTGTTGACCTAGTAAACCAAACTGCATGCTAACTTGCCGATTTTGTTTGGGCGACGCCACGCCATCGTTTCTAAGTCACCATACTCGGCAAAATTCAAGAGACATATTCCAACTGATACACAACTTTTAGCTGTTGTTGAAATATCCCAGTCAGCGACAGGCAAGGTTTTTCTGTGGTAGTGACAGTCATCCCAAAATGAATACATTACCGATGATGGTATTTGAAAGTTTTAACATTGACATAAGCAAAGCAGAGGATGAACGCGTTCTAACAAAACAGATGACAGCATTCCGCTTGACAACAAGTTTTATGAAATACGCCCTTACTTAAGCGAATTTTCATGCTAGGCTTAATTTGATTAAAATTGCACTGTCCGATTTTAGGCCGATTTGAGCGTCAACAATGTTTTTTAAAGTTAAATTGCTATTTTTTTAGAATAGAAAAAGTTATCAGCTTTCATTTTGTACCAGGAACGTAAAAATCTGTCAAGGATTGATGCCAGTCGATTGAAAACAAGAAATAATAAAAGACAGGCCCTGTATTTTATTTGACAGGGTTATGACGTAAATGTACATGTGTACGCACCTTGCGTACGTGGTGTGGACTCGAAACCCATTCAAGTCCACAATTTGCGGGGAAAATTGACGGATTGTGGACTTGCACTCATTCGCACAGTCCACAGTCAGGTTGACCAAACTTGGGAAAAGGGGTTAGGGTGGGGGTGGAGGGTTAAAAAAAAAAGGTTAGGGTTCAGGAGTAAAGTTTAGAAACATGGATTAGGAAAAAAATTGGGGTGGATGAGGGAAGAATTTGGAGAAAACAATGGTATCCGACCAATTCTCTTAAGTGCATGAATACAAAGAAACGTCCACAGTGCGTACGTAATGCGCGACTACTTGCGCGTACGTGTGTACATAGTACACATACTATGTATATATGAACATACGCGCACATGTACGACATTTGAAGCCCGTTTCAAGAAAAAGGCTTGTATCTCCAATTCCCAACATCGGAAATTTCAGTTTTTTAATATTTTTCCTTACAGAGACACGTAAGCTTTCTGTATCCATAATCCTTAAAAATATCAAAGTCAATTATCAATTTTTTGTATACTGCCGATCGAAAATGTAACATTTCAATACTGTGAAAACCACCTTGTTCAAACAAGTCTTACTTGGACCTGGAGGAAATCACTGAGGCGAAACAGTCTTAAAAGCAATTCCAACATGATCGGTCAATCAGTGCCTTGTTATCTACAATCTACTTTTTTCTGATCTAGAATTGATATTTTATGGAAAAAGAATATGTTTTGGGGAGTGCACATTATTATGCAGGTAGACTGACATCTAAAAAAAAGGGCATAACTGATGTTTGGCACCAGAGGGCTTACATTGTATATGCCCTTCTGCCTGGCACATGGCGAGATATTAACCCATAATTGAGGCTTTCCACGGTAAAAGGGGCATTTTGGCAACACAGACCATATTTTCCAAAAAATACCTTTGCCTGGTCTCAAAATAAAAGAAATAAGTTTCAGTTGTTCTGAAGAGATAACTTAGGCCCAAAAAGGGTTACAAATAGTGTGACAACATGCCTTTTATTTCTAAAAACCCTGTGTACAAATTTCCAATATACGCTCGTAACCGGGAGGGCCTAAAATGTGACACAAGTGTCCGTCCTGGTTACAAAATGTCAAAAGATTTGTGACGCATCGTGCAATGAAAACAACGTATGGAACAAAATTGCATGGTTAGTGATGTAGCATTAAATGGATTAAATATTGGACGACACGTGACCTGCTATCATCCAATCAGATCACAAAGATCCACTTGGGCATTATATAATAACTCATAATTCTCTTCTTTTTTTCCACGATCTTCGTGCATCCTGTCAGCTCTTCAATTTTCTTGTACTTTCTATTAAAGTTATTACCTTATGTACTTTTAAGATTTACGGTAAAGGTTTGGTGGTAGTACAGTTGACTTGTTTGCAGAAGGTCGTGGGTTCGAGTCCCACCCGAGCATGCTATGAAGTTTCCCATAGTGTCTCGGGAAAGCACTGAGTGAAAGCATACAGTGTTAATAATTATGTCGGGTAAGGGCAAAACAAACCCTAATTAATTAACATTAATCAGTCTCCCCGACGCAAGCTAAATCAATTTCTGATGTTATATCTAGCCTAGATGTTAAAATTCAACATTTAGTGTATTAGTTTAACATGGCAATTTGTTAACATGTTAAATCTAACGACACTAAATGTTGGTTTCAACATTCAGTGCAGATGGTGATTCGTTAACATGTTAAAGCTAACCATAAAACATGTTGAATTAAACATTTCGTGCATATTAGTTTAATATACACACATTTTTAACATGTTAAATGTGGATGATTTAAATTTGCTGACATGTTAAATCTTACCACACCAAATGTTGGATTCAGCATTTAGTGTTTTTAGATTTAACATGAACATGTTAAACATGTTAACATGTTAAGTTCAACCATTAAATGTTGGACACGACATTTAATGCAGTTTATAGACGTGGTGCTTTGTTAATAACACGTTAAATCTAACATAGATGTTGAGTTCAACATTTAGTGTTGTTAAATTTAACATGACGATTTGTTAACATGCTAATAGTGTAACCACACTAAATGTTGGATTTAACATTTAATGCGGTTTATAGACTAAACATGGGGATAAGTTAACATGTTAAATGTAACCTAAATAGTGAATTCAACATTTAGTGTATTATATTTAACATGGCAATCTGTTAACATGTTAAATTTAAAGACACTAAATGTTTGGTTCAACATTCAGTGCAGATGGTGATTCGTTAACATGTTAAAGCTAACCATACTAGATGTTGGGTTTAACATTTAGTGTGGTTAGATTTAACATGATGATTTGTTAACATGTTAAGTCTAACTACACTAAATATTGGATTCAAAATTTAATGTTGTGTATAGCTTTAACATGGCGATTTGTTAACGTGTTAAACCTAACCACACTAAATGTTGAATTCAACATTTAGTGCTGTTACGTGTACATGTAGATTTAACATGATGATTTGTTAACATGTTAAGTCTAACTACACTAAATATTAGATTTAACATTTTAGTATATTAGATTTAACATGGTGATTTGTTAACATGTTAAATCTAACCACACTAAGTATTAGATTTAACATTTTAGGATATTATATTTAACATGGTGATTTGTTAACATGTTAAATCTAACCACACTAAGTATTAGATTTAACATTTTAGTATTTTAGATTTAACATGGTGATTTGTTAACATGTTAAATCTAACCACACTAAGTATTAGATTTAACATTTGAGGATATTAGATTTAACATGGTGATTTGTTAACATGTTAAATCTAACCACACTAAGTATTAGATTTAACATTTTAGTATATTAGATTTAACATGGTGATTTGTTAACATGTTAAATCTAACCACACTAAGTATTAGATTTAACATTTTAGGATATTAGATTTAACATGGTGATTTGTTAACATGTTAAATCTAACCACACTAAGTATTAGATTTAACATTTTAGTATATTAGATTTAACATGGTGATTTGTTAACATGTTAAATCTAACCACACTAAGTATTAGATTTAACATTTTAGGATATTAGATTTAACATGGTGATTTGTTAACATGTTAAATCTAACCACACTAAGTATTAGATTTAACATTTTAGTATATTAGATTTAACATGGTGATTTGTTAACATGTTAAATCTAACCACACTAAGTATTAGATTTAACATTTTAGTATATTAGATTTAACATGGTGATTTGTTAACATGTTAAATCTAACCACACTAAGTATTAGATTTAACATTTTAGGATATTAGATTTAACATGGTGATTTGTTAACATGTTAAATCTAACCACACTAAGTATTAGATTTAACATTTTAGTATATTAGATTTAACATGGTGATTTGTTAACATGTTAAATCTAACCACACTAAGTATTAGATTTAACATTTTAGGATATTAGATTTAACATGGTGATTTGTTAACATGTTAAATCTAACCACACTAAGTATTAGATTTAACATTTTAGTATATTAGATTTAACATGGTGATTTGTTAACATGTTAAATCCAACCACACTAAATATTAGATTTAACATTTTAGTATATTAGATTTAACATTTTAGTATATTAGATTTAACATGGTGATTTGTTAACATGTTAAATCTAACCACACTAAATATTACATTTAACATTTGAGTGTATTATATTTAACATGGTGATTTGTTAACATGTTAAATCCAACCACACTAAATATTAGATTTAACATTTTAGTATATTAGATTTAACATTTTAGTATATTAGATTTAACATGGTGATTTGTTAACATGTTAAATCTAACCACACTAAATATTACATTTAACATTTGAGTGTATTATATTTAACATGGTGATTTGTTAACATGTTAAATCCAACCACACTAAATATTAGATTTAACCTTTAGTATATTAGATTTAACATATTGCTTTAACATATGCTTTAACATGTTAAATCCAACCACACTAAATATTATATTTAACCTTTAGTATATTGGATTTAACATATTGCTTTGTTAACATGTTAAATCCAACATCTAGGTTAGATTTAACAAGGTGATTTGTTAAATCCAACCATGTTAAATATTGGATTTAACATTTAATGTGGTTAGTTTTAATATGGCAATTTGTTAACATTAAACATGTAATTACATTTAACATGGTGATTTGTTAACATGTTAAATCCATCCACACTAAATGTTGGATTTGACATTTAGTGTAGTTACACTTAACATGGTGATTTAACACGTTAAGTATAACCAGTAGATAGATTGTAATTTTCCTCCGTTTTGTACTAAAAGGTCACGTTCCAAGGAATGATATATTTTGAGAAATACGCACTACCTCTAAATCAGTAAGATTGCATTGAGTCTAGCACACATTAATAAAGACCAAAGAAAACATTTGGTCGATTATTTAGAAATCATTAAAAGTGGATTTTTGTTTGATGCAAACATTACTTCGTTTATTCCCTTCTGTCACATGTACTTGGACAGAAAAAACCTTTCAACAAACATGCACAAATGTACGAAGGGGTTATACGTCGACATCGAATGTAACCGTCTTAAAGGTAGTATACTCGTTTGGTAAACTGTTAAAAACGGCATGATTTCCACTGGTAATCGTTGAGAAAACTACCTTGTAGATATTTCAGCCACATAGATGCAGTAATACTTCAGAAAACCTAAACAATCCAGGTACGAGTTTTGTGCATGAACGAATGGCTCCAAGACCGCATACAGGCGATCTTTGGAGATTCAACATATTTTGTAATTTTTCTCACGAATGGGGGCAATTCAGACGAAATAGTTTCACAGGATGATTATTACCATTACCATCTTGATAACAAGTAGGCTTAAAGATAATAATTCAGAATTTCTTCGGAGGGTAATTTTAGTAGACTACCTTTAAGTATAAGACGCATCATATGTTATGCCCCTGTCACACATCGCCGGATCGGCCCTACGTACAAGAAACGGATGGTATTTTGTTTATCCGTTGGTCAAATCGTCAATCCGGTGCTCGACAAAGTGTAAATTTCAATTTTGCAGGAGCGCGAGCGTACATGCACGGTCCAGGGGCCGAATAAAACGCACAAACAACGCACCTGAGGCGATTGTATACAGGACAGTGGAACGTGCGCAAACGCATGAGAAACGAACATGCACCGCATGCCCACAGGACAAAACGCACGAGGAACGAATGAGTGACGCATGAAACGTACATCGAACGTCAGAGAAGCATTCACGTGTCAGTTGCAGGCCGGTACATATTCGTTAAACATCAGTTCCATGTCCTGTGCATATACTGTGGATGTGCTGTAGATATGCTGTAATCATCAGTTATGGCCGTCCTGTCCGTTTGTCATCCGTAACTACATGCGTTTTGACCGGTAGTCGTCCTGCAGGCATCCTGTGGCTATGCGGTGTGTATGCGTTTGATGTGCCGTACATGCCCGTTCCATCCGTCCGATCTCCTGCAGCAACGGACCCTGCAGGACGCCTAGCGGATGGAAACGTGTGGAAAACGATTAAGTACAGTACACATACAGGACAAAACGCACAACCATCGGACAAGGGCCGGATCTCGCTATCCGTTTCTGGCGAGACAATTGTTTGTGCATGCACAAAGTTTTCTGGCCGCTTTGACGGACATCACCTGACGATGAGCGTCCATCCAAAGGATAAAAATGACATGAAACACATTTCAACGGATATCATATCAACGGATGCCAAAAATCGACATTCGTTTCTTATGCGTTTGCCTTATCCGGCAAAGTGTGACAGGCGCATTTAACTAACTGTGGGTGTCTTGACGTCCATGGCCGGGGTTTGAAGATACAAGTTATGAAACACAATGTTTCATTGCAAGACTAAAATGTTGAAACATCTTAAGAGTTGAAACTTCTTAGGTGGATTGCAATAAAGAAATTTAAGATGTAGTAAGTCTCGGGCATCTTAATTAATATTAAGACATGTTATTTTGTCTTGCAATAAAATTCGGGTGCAAAGCGTGTGTCTTTTCTATATCAATTGATTGTACATGCATAATGCCATTTTTACATACATGTACATTACTGTTGTATGAATACTGTTACAGTGTATGTGTAACATTGGGGGTGGACATTCCACACATGCACGGGGCCTTGTAACGCATTCTACCCTGAAAGACTACATGTTTTGCATTTCTCTGTAGATATACGTTACAAGACGCGCATGGGTGTGTAGAATAACTGGTCAATGTTACCATCCAAACGCTAAACTAATTGCCTTATAGGGTGGATTCACACAGCTCTAAATTCAACGCGTAATTTCAACGCGCGGAGCTTTGAGAAAAAGTCGCGTGAAGTGAATTTGGAGGGAAACGACGCACTGAAAACCACAGAATCAGCGCAACTTGGGAGGAAAGTGGTTTTGTGACTGTGATTTTTCAGTCCGTCGTTTTACTCCAAATTCCCTCCATACGGCTTTTTCCCAACAAATGAAAGCGACGCGCGTCGAAATTACGCGCAAAAAGGCTTAGGCCTATGTGAAAACACCCTTAATGAATTTTTAAAGTTATGTAAATTGTATATTTTCTGCCCAGGTGATTTACTTCCAAACGCGAATCATGCCCAAATCCAGATACATTGAGGGGAATAAAATATGTTAAATTAATGTAAAGATAGCTTGTCCGTTTACGTTTTTGCTCAGGGTATTTTGTGTGTTAAGCTTAAAGGCGGTATACATGATTGGTATCTCGAAAATCGGAAATGTTTACAGATTTACGCCTAACTTACACAATATAAACATGATGACCGTAGAAAACGTCCCCTGAAATGGTTTTGTCTGAAGTGCTATAGTCTTTAAGAAATGAGTAAAACAAATAGTTTTCGTCTCATGAGACAAAAATTTAATTCGCCCCAAAACCACTTCGCCCAAGTGCCATTTCGCCCCAAAACCAATTCGTGCACAGGCCGTCGTTCAGGGCGAAATGGTTCAGGGCGAAGTGACTGCAAACTCTTTTTGACTGTTTTCTCAAAAGTTAAACGAAGTACGGAGCTGGGTTTTGCTCAGGTTGGTTTTAATCATGCATATCTTCAATCACACAGGGAGATAAAACTATTTGTAACAGTTTACCAATCATGTATACTATCTTTAAGCGGGCCTCGCAATGTGCGATTTTTGCCACAAATTTCCACAAAAGTCTAAAGACGGTCTCTGGTATATCTAAAAACAACTTAGTAAAAAATAACTGAAAATCAGTCAGTTGGACTGGATTTTCTAATCAGTTGACTAAAATCTTTGTAACGTCAAACAGATAGCTAGTCAAAACAATACCAGGCGGAGTCAGATTCACTGTTGTAACTATATGTCTAGTCATTTATCAGTAACTAGGTTGTCAGGGTCCGCTGGGCCGGGTGCAATGTTTTGACTGATTTCTAGTCAAATTTGACTAAGTGTTTTTACACTCACCAAATCGTACCTATAATCGTCAGTTAGTCTGTCCTCAAAGTAAATCGGAAAAAGACTTAATATAAAAGGTTTAATTAAGGTTTAATTATTTAATTTCGTTCTAGAATTTGTTTGTCATTTAAAATGTCTAGTTACCTGACTCTTAAAAAACAAACAAATAAATAAATACATTTAAATGCTACGGGCGGTCGTTGGTCATAATCTCACTTGAAAACGCTAAGATTTTATCGTACTGTGTGTACAGTCTGTGATAATACACGGTGAGGGCCATTTCCAATGCTGAAAACATGCATTACAAATTTCGTGTATGGCTGTACCATTCCAATCTATATATTCGTCATAAACGATGATGTCATTATTTACAACAAAGTTGAATATTAACAGTGATTAAACAAACCTCACATACCACGATCCGTCCCGCCTTGTTTTTCTTACAAAATATAACATTTTACGAGTGTCATTTTTTTCGTCTGCTCCGTGTTCCCGCCCAGCGCAGCTCTGCCAAAAAAAATCCAGCAATCCTATTGGTCAGTTCGGAAAGACAAATATTTCTTTATCAGACGACGATCGCGTCGAGTCCAAAGGTGGAATGTTTCCATGTTTGTACATCGCAACTAGAACCGCCATTTTGTTGTACTTTTTTGCCACCTTCTGTTAGGCTAAATCACTTTTGGAGGAAATAATTCTGATTTGGGGATAGAATATTGGCAAAATGAGCGGCCAAAACCCGGGAAAAATCGACATAGAGGATGAGGGGAGCGATGAAAGGGAGAGAACGACATTTGAGAAGTACGTGCAGTCGACATTCGCCGAGTTGGTCGGCACCATGTTCTTCACGTTCGTGGCCTGTTTGGCGGTGACCACGCAGGATCTTGTGGCTATCGCATTTGCGGAAGGATTGGCAATGGCGCTGCTCTGTTCGGCTTTTCTTCAGATCAGGTCAGTCTGTGATTTAATTCGTTCTCTTCTTTCTCTCTTCTATTTTTCTTGAAAGAGCAATGCTACCTCGTTTGGAATGTTGCTCAAGTATAATTAAAATATCGATTATTGATCAAGACATAATTTTGTCGCATCCAATTGAACTTGTGAACCAATCACTTTGGAATCGCTTTCAAAACCGTTCCGCTTCAGTGATTTCAATCAAAAGGACTTGTTTAAACAAAGGGATTCCCACAAAAACGAAATGTAACAGTTTATGTTTGTGAGCGAATCCTTCAGTTAAAGGCTCTCAGAAAACCAATTTTATTGGGTTTTCAATCTGACTGAACCTGCGTGGGATAAGCTGACCTCTGAAACCGCGCGTCTCAAAAACAGCCATTGACTTGCATGAGCCCAGGATGCAGTTTGGCCAAAGTGGTGCACCCTGCCTCAGCGGCTCTGTGAAGCTGATGCAGCTTTGACACAATGTGCTTCTACACGTTACTGACCGATACAATCTGTTACATCTCCCAGCCTCCTTTTTTAACCGGACATTATTTTCGGTATTGATGATTACTTTTAGTTTAGGCCATCTCTTTTTGTAAAATATCTACAGCTGTAAAGCTGATGTTTTTTCTTCAACAAAATCACTTAAAATCACAATGTGTTTATATTCTAACACTAGATCTGTACAAAATATTCGACGAGTATTCGAATATCTGTTAATATTTGAGTATTCGAACATCTGTTAATATTTGAGTATTCGAATATATGTTAATATTTGAGTATTCGAATGTATGTTAATATTTGAGTATTCGAATATTTGTTCATAAAGGCTTAGAATATACGAGTATTTGCAATTAGGCCTACATGCAGTTGATGATTCGATGCATTAGGCTTTGTCTTCTTTGCAGTAATGTTTTTCGTGTGAAATGCACTAGGAAAAAAATGGTACAAATGGAACTTCACGCTCCGTTTATGATGACGAAGACATCGCGCACATATCCATCCCAAGGATGCTCAAGGCGCTGTCACATTACATGTGTATCACCCCGCTCATTGGGCTCTGTAATATCATTCCTTCCTTCTCAACTCCCTGGGGAGCATGCAGTCCCGTGTTGCTTACGCGCACAGGGACTAATCAAACACATCAGCTTTTACTATACCCTCACAGGTACCCATTTCCTCCTGGGTGGAGAGAGGCAATTCATGGCAAAGTTCCTTGCCCAAGGGCACACGCACAGCGGACACGGGCAGACCCGGGTTCGAACCCATGACCTGCATGCAGTTTCCGGGTAGTTATGCATTTCTTTCTTGTACTTTGTTACAGCGGTGGGATCTTCAATCCCGCATTAACATTCGCCGTGACTCTGTCCGGTGGGATCAGCCCCCTGCTCGGTGTCCTGTACTTTGCCGTTCAAATCATCGGTGGTCTGCTGGGTGCTGCCTTCGTCAAGGTAACTGCAACAACAGACTGGATACTATATCAATATTCCGTGCAAGTTTAATGTGTATACATGTCTAGTTATTGATATGCCGGAAATTTCTGTATTGACATGACCAGAAATATCTGTCCCCGCAGGTTATTAGCATTGACGAGCTAACAAAACGATTTGTAAAATTTAGTTTTCTTCTCTAAATAGTAGGCCTGTCATTATTGTTTTGTTTTGTTTTGTTACCAAAAACTTGATTTAACTGCTGTAATTATATTACAGAGACTTAAAAATAAAATACATATGCCAAAGTGAAAATTTGCAATTATTTTGCAAAATTACATGTACTTCGAATTCATACGCATAGCAAACGGCGTCCTCCTATTGTGTCCGCCATATAGCGGCGTCGCCATACTTTTCAAAGTAGGGGAATATGGATGGAAAGGGCACACAATGCAGCCTACACATACACGTACAATTTTCCAAACGTCAATTTTATTTTGGGGAGGGGAAACAACGGGGGCACGACACTTTTTTTCAGGGAGACACGTGCGCCCCCCCCCCCCCCCCCCCCCCCTCCCCCCACCTCCCCCCCTCCCCCCACCTAGGGACGCTAATGGAAATACAACTGGGGTGAAAACTTGATGTTGCGGACCGTGCGATGCCCGGCCGTGGTACCTGTACCCTTGAGCAAGGCACTCAACCACAATAGTCCATCCTTCGGAAGGGATGTAAAACCGTTGGTCCGGTGTGTTGCTGTGTAACGCACTTAAAAGATCCAGGAGCATTTTTTTGTGTGAAGAGTAAGGGGATTCGTCTCTGGTCGTCGGCTGCCAATTGGTACCACCCACCTATGTATCTCGATGTTTAGGTGTAATATACTTGTAAGCTAATGCAATTCAGCCTACGGGCTGCGATTTGAAGTTCATCGGCAAACCTATACTTTTCTACCACTGCAGGCTGTCCTGTCCCAGGAATCGTACAACGACATCCGCGGCGGGGCCAACAAGTTCCGAGGCAGCGTGCCGTATGACAAGTACGACTCCCTGCACGTGCTGGGTGTGACACCGGGTACAGCCGTGGTAGTTGAGGCCATGCTCTCCCTGTTCGTCTACATGTCATACCTCCAGGCCAACATGGACAACCGCGGCAAACATCTCACTGGGCCGTTGGCCTACGGATTCTCCATCACCGTCGGCATTATAACTGGGTAGGCTTTCGAGTTGTTGACTCATTGGTCCAAAAAACATGATCATGTTAGTAGGACACTTTTTTTGTAAAAAAACAAAACCTCTTTCCAGTAAAGTCATGTTTATTACAACCACCAAATGTTCTTCATTCGAGCAATCTTTAATAGTCTTCATACTTTGGTCCGATAATTCCCAAAGAATAGTGCATTTTGTTATTACCTTTTTGTTGACTTGCACCGATAAGCTTGCTCAAATTTGACCTGCTGTAAAACATCTACTCGTTGACCAATCGGAGGACACGACAATAACCTGGAACTTTTCTTAGCCAATCAAGAATGACCTATATTGCGTTACCGAGCGTATAACGCCATATTGGATTGGTTGAACCTTAATACCATGTTGTTGCCGTTCTTACCCCTCAAAATAAAAAAAACAAATCCCATCATAAATCTAAGTCCTACCCGCTTTCCACAAAATTAATCTCATTGTTATTATAAAGGAAGTTAATATTGAAACCTTATTGGTAGATGATTTTTATTCTTTTATATGGGTTGTTGTTCCGAAGGTAACTAAGGCCGAATCTATTTTCTTAATTGTGCTCTATGATTGGTCGCAAGACCGACATCTGTCTTGCCAGATTTCGGTCCACGTTAGCTTGCCATATGGGTTGTCCCTGAAAACCATAACCACTTGTAAAATCATAATATTGCCGGAAAACTATACATTGAATATTTCAGAAACGAAAACATAAGTGGAAACGTTGTAATGTTAGATGGTTGTAAGGGTTGTTGACGCATGGCTTCTTTGCTCTTTCAGGATGTATTCATCTGGGGCTTCGTTCAACCCAGCTCGTTCCTTCGGACCTGCCGCGGCTTCGGGATACTGGGCCGATCATTACATTTACTGGGCTGGCCCTATCATGGGCGGACTGATGGCTGGGGCTTTCTACAGGCAAGTATACATTTGAAAAGAGAAACACAAATCATGCTCTGATAGTAAGATCGATGATGCTGACAGACTAACGCCTGGACACATCCTGGGGCAAGGCTGAGGCAGGGTACGCCACTCTGCCTGGAGTGCCTCCCTAAGCTGAGTAGCTCTAGGGCTGTTTGGGGATGCGCTGCTCCATAGGTCAGCTCATTCCAGACAACAAAGTGGGTTTTCTGTTAGCCCTTCACTGCAGGTTTCTCCCAGAAGCAAGAAATATCATATTTCATTACGGTTACATTTCCCCGCGTTATTACCTTTACGGGCGACACACGTACTTCTCTCATACCTCTTCGGCCATTAGTGCTACTAAAATAAAACCAAGTAGAATGCGTGCAGTCACCGGAGCCCTCCATAAATGCATTCTAGTTTTTTTCCTTCTTTTCCACGTCTTGCAGGTTTATCCTCGGTGACAGCAACAAGCGTCTTATTATGAAAGACTAGCGGTAGAAGACATCCCGAAGATATTCCGAAGATATCCCGAAGATGATTTTGTTCACACAGTGAAATTGCTTAATTCAACGAAGATTGAAAAAAAAATCTTAGTTAATGGAACGAGCTCATTAATAGTATGAACGCAACATATAAACTTCGTCAAATGTTAAACATTTAACAAAGATCGATGGTGTCCAAGAGGCAATCGTGGACCCTATTTCGTAGTTTCAATCTTGTACCCTGAATCAGTTCCGTCAAAATGTGACATGTGATGCGTTTTGACATTTTGAGTTTTCAGTAATTCTCCTATCTTCCCATTTCTTCCTGCAGTATACCCTTTTTGTTATGTAACCCGGCATTTAGTACCTTTATTTCGCTGTGAAAAAAATACGTGCCTAGTAGTACGGTTCCCCGCAGTTCACTGCGCGCTGCGCATGATGGGATACAAATCTAGTACACTGCATCGGCGTTCAATCTTCTCGTGCCAGAATCGAATGAGAATTGGCAGGTCAGTGGAGCTATCAATCCGCTTCAAACTCGTAAAACGCGGCGAATTTGTGTTTTGGACACAAATGTTCCCTGGTAATATAGAGCTCAGATACGGATTCAACCTACTGTAGGCCTATATCTGTTTTGGGACTATATCTGAGCTCTATATTACCAGCGAACATTGTGTCAAAAACACAAATTCGCCGCGTTTTACGAGTTTGAGGCGGACGATATAGCTCCACTGACCTGCCAATTATCATTCGATTCGACACGAGAAGATTGAACGCCGATGCAGTGTACTATATTTGTATCCCATCATGCACTGCGCCATGTATCGCGCGCAGTGAATTGTGGGGGAACCGTAAAGGCACGTATTGTTAAAACTGCCTGTATTAACAAAACTATAACCGCCTTTTAATCTAAACGTTTCATTTTGTCCTTGGCACAGTTGTATATAAAACAAGACCGAAACGGTAGCGATGCGCTTACTTGTATTTTAGTTTTAGAATGTCGTGATACAATTTCTTTTGTTTGGGTGAATTCTACAAAGTGATGCAAATTATTGGCAAATAACTTGAGATCCCAAACTTCGTTCTCTCGCGGCAGAATAAAATTTAACTTTATTGTAACCGTTAAAAATAGGGCTACGATAGGCCTAACATTCTTTTTGCAATGAGCTAAATGAAAATAGTTAATAACTGTGTATAATATAAAGATTGAGTAATTATTTTATAATTATTTTTTAAAAGAATGGTTGTAAATTTTGTAATAGGTTGACGAGTTTTTTTATGAACTGTCAGTGTAGACTGTTTAGAATAAAAGAGAGGTTCAGCTTGCTTCTTTCTTGTTCGTCTAGTCGGGCTATTGTTCCTTTGTTTCTGTGCAGCACGGTATGATATACGACGCAGGGTGATGACCTTCCCCTCCCCCTCCATTGTTTCCCCATATCTCAAGTCTGGCGACTATGGGGCGGAATTTTCCTCGCGTATCTTGGGGCATGAGCACAGAAATACAAAGACGTACCGGTATATAGAAGGCGCATCTCTGTTTAACACACCGTTTTCCCAGTTATTATCACTTATATCAAACAAATTCCCTAAAATAAACGATATTATAATTTCTTCCCCCAACAACGACGAGCTACCAATGGATTTAATTCGCAGCATAATTCAAAATGGCTCTAAAATATAATGACGTCACGGTTTTTTATATGGTGGTCTCAGGGTACCAGACGGCATAGGGCCATAGGAAAGCACGCATGTAAACAAACCGTGACGTCATTATGTTTCAGGTCCATTGGCAACGTTCTAAAACGGGGATCGCCGTATCCCAAACTATAGTTCACCATAGTCAAAATTAAACATTGAAAAACTTATCATGGAATTACCTGGAATCTTCAGAATGTTGTACCGTGGTCCGTTTTACCCGATGATTCTTCTAAACAGAAAACAAACTAGTCCAACGTAATTTTTCTTGACATTTTCGAGCACTCTCGGGAGAAGAGCGACATTTACAGACGAGCAGATCATGTTCCAGATCACTGTACTGCTAGTGACGTCATACAATGAGATGACCACAAGAGGGCGGGATATCTGGGCCCTGACTGATCATCTCTACACACGTGGTCAATGTCGCTCTTCTCCCGAGAGTGCTCGAAAATGTCAAGAAAAATTACGTTGGACTAGTTTTTTTCTGTTTAGAAGAATCATCGGGTAAAACGGACCACGGTACAACATTCTGAAGATTCCAGGTAATTCCATGATAAGTTTTTCAATGTTTAATTTTGACTGTATTGGTGAACTATAGTTTGGGATACGGCGGCCATCTTGCCGCGTGCAGCAAAATGTAAGATAGCGAATGGGGTTAAATTGGTATGGGGCTAAAAGTGTTAATAGAAAATGATAACGTCCCAATATAAACGTTAAAAAAAAACACTTTTAGCCTTCTAAAAGTAATGTAGCTGGCACCCCAAATTCTTCACTTTCGAATTGAGGTGCAGTTTAGAAAGTCACATACTATACACTGTATTACGAGGTGCATGCTATGCGGTTAATAGTATGTAGCTTGTGCACACCCTCGTCGTGCAGCAGCTCTTGCTCATTTTCCCTCGAAATTGGAATGTGCTCTGGTGGTTTCAGATATCCTTGATTGGGAAAATAAGTGAAAGAACTACATGTGATTACAATACTGTTTTTAAATCAAAAAGGTGTTTTTCCGACAGTGGCTGAGGAACGAATTGAGAAGTTGATCATGGCTTCAGACCTTGTGTGAAAAACACACGAGACAGGCTAAAAATTAAGTGTTTTCTCACGAAAGCTTAAATTTGTCTCACTCAAAAATTAGGGTTTTCTATAAAATCTGCTTACCAATGCTTGATGAGTCATGGAAAGAATTTACAAGTCGAACGTCACATAAGCCCTCATGCACTAAGCCTAGGCCTATGGGACAACTCAGTTTTTCCTAGTATATTCTTCATATTTTTTCCCCTTCAAATATTGGTTTTCTCATTAAATTTGTACTTATTGCTGTTTAATAAATCATTTTAAAGGCAAAATTACATGTAGTGACGTCCGAGTACTAAATTCTTACCCGAGTCCTTTTAAAGAAAAACATTTTGATCAACTTCTTAATCAATTAGCTCTTACCGTGGCGGAAAATCGTTAAAGAGGAGAATCCCCCTTGACGAAAATCCAGCATTTAGGCTTTTTTCGATAGTCCAAACATCCCTCTTGCCGACGTGGATTTTTATTATTTTTTAATTGTCGGTTTTAAGTGGATAATTTGCAAGCAAAAGTCGCTTTTCGAAAATGAGATTTTCGCGATTTCTGAAACGCTCATTAGGTATTCATGATATGTGCGTGACCCCGTGACGCAATCCTGAGAAAGAGAAGTCAACACGATTGTTAGCTCCTACTTTTAGAAGGCTAAAAGTGTTGTTTTTGACGTTTATATTGGGACGTTATCATTTTCTATATAACACTTTTAGCCCCTTAACATTTTAACCCCCTTCGTCGTGTGGAACATTCTTACACGCCCTCAATAGTCTAAATACCCATGTGAAAATTCTTACCGTAAATTCCAAATCAGACATTTAAAAGCACACCATGAAGGTCCTTGTAATCTAAAGACTTCTGTACCCTTGTCGTTCATTGTCCATGATGACTCAAACATCAAAAAAGGATAAAAGGGAGCAAAATCTGGAGTAAAATCTACAAATCTGGACAGACAGGAGACTTGACCATGTTGACTTCGCTACTTTATCGCGTCAAAAGGAAAGTAGTCCCACCAACGCGGATGGATTTTGTTTAGCCTAGACCTGCCCCCTGTCTATGTGCGCTACGCTGCTCTCGCTCATATACAACGCGTGGGGAAGTAAATATGTGGAGAGGGGTCCAGTCTAGGCTAAACAAAATCCATCCGCGTTGGTGGGACTACTTTCCTTTTGACGCGGCCTAGCATGAAGTCTGTGTACCACGCTGGCTGAACATTTTCGATTTTACTCCAGATTTTGCTCCCTTTTATCCTTTTTTGATGTTTGAGTCATCATGGACAATGAACGACAAGGGTGCAGAAGTCTTGAGATTACAAGGACCCCCATGGTGTGCTTTTAAATGTCTGATTTGGAATTTACGGTAAGATTTTTCACATGGGTATTTAGACTCTTGAGGGCGTGTAAGAATGTTCCACACGACGAAGGGGGTTAAAATGTTAAGGGGCTAAAAGTGTTATATAGAAAATGATAACGTCCCAATATAAACGTCAAAAACAACACTTTTAGCCTTCTAAAAGTAGTTAGCTCCATACGTTTACACGCAAAAAACGTGGAAACCCGTCTCTGTTAGATGGTGTTTTTTGAAGAATTTTGTTGGTCCAAAAAGCCAGAGATATGCCCAGTAGCTGCGTGGTTGTATGTTTTACCAGACACTATAAAAAAAAAGAGCAGAAAGATTTTCTTTTCTATTACCAAGAGAGAGAAAAATGAGTCGCTCATTCTATAACTTGTACGGCCAATGTTCAAACACGTGGGAACTACGCCCACAGGGGACCGTACACAGACCGCTGTGAATGCCGTTCGTTCCGTGACCAAACCACCCGTCGCAATGCACCAGTATTTACTTCAAAAGAGCTTCATTGTGAGCCATAATTTCATCGTTTTTTCACAAAACAGGTAGTAGATTGTTGTCATATTACATGAAGTGTTTTTCACGTTTGTATTTTGAATTACAAGGACAAAACAGGCATGATAAACATTCACTTCGTGTATTTTCCATTTAATACTGCACAGACCGTTTTGTATGTTTCTCAGGATGACGTCAAAACCCTGTTGATAAACAAGTCAAGTGACCTCGAACGTTTCAGAATTTCGGGTGAAGAGGGTCGGAACTGCTTTACGTTTTAAGCAAAAGCCTGTCGATTTTTTGTGAAAAACAAGTTGTGATGGATGGTGTTGTAGACACATACACCTCCATGATAAACAGAAAAACAAAAAAAAAAGTGGAAGGGGGATTCTAGCTGTTTAATCTCTTCACAATGTAACGGCTGGTGTGGAGTAGTTCCCGGATGTAGCCCAAAGCTGGTAGATTTATTTCACAAACATGCTGTAACTGCAGTTGGTGAGTTGACGGAGGCCCATGAGAGGCCCATGGTGGCGCTGTCGTATCATATTTTGTATGATTGTTGGGTTAGAATTGAAATCCATTTTTGAAATTTTTTTGTCGCGCTCCTTTAATATTTATGATATATACCGTATCGAATAGCCGCTATTTCGTGGGCACCTTTTGTTACTTAAACCGTTCAACAATGGAAGCACCATGTTAGCAACTCGTTTTGCCAAATCGTTGTTTACTTCCCCTAGACATCGCCTTGGGCGAGCATCCAAATCGGGTTTGGGTACGAAACTAAAGGCGCCGTTCTATACAGTTTATCCGTCTTGCGTGTGTTGCGCTCGTTCGTCCGTATTGGTATGATGTCAGACGCAAACGCAACGCAGCACAAAACGGACGAAAAACGTACATAATTTCGGAAGGAATTGAGAAGTTGATCATGGCTTTAGACCTTGTGTGCAAAACATGAGACAAGCTGAACAATTTCAATGTGTTTCCCCACAAAATCTTAAACTTTTCTCACTCGAAATTTGGTTTTTTTCCATCAAATCTAAACATTAAATTGGATAATTTTAAAGAAATTTATTTTTGATAACTTCTCAACTCTTACATTCGGTATGAGTTGAGAAGTTGATCGAAAAAAACTCAACTCTTACCGAATGCGCCTTAATACGCCATGCACTACCAAAGTGTGACGTTAGTTACCAGCAAGTATACTGGGTCTAAACATTCACTGGTAATCCGAATCGTCCATTGCTAAAGCACAGGGGGAAAGGTTCACTGGTCTCTTAGTGTAACCTTGTAACCAGTAACCTTGGCAACACACAAATGATGACGTTCTTACACTATGACTATCAGCAACTAACAATGGAAATTGGGCACAAACCATTGTTTTGTGCCAAATTTCCATTAACAATGGCGTGTGCCCAATTTCCATTGTTAGTTGCTCATAATGTTATAGGCCTACCATTTTTAACACAGAACCAAATATTAAGAGTTCACAACGTTTCTTTTTGAATGCTCTATAACTTTATTTTTGTCTTGTCAAAGAACCCAGATCGAAACAAAATATCCACTGCACGTAAACATACTGGAGGAACAAATGGGTCTTTTAGTATACGGTAAAAGGCGTATGTATGTTCTATGAAGATAACTGTACTACTGTAGCCCCGAAAGGTAACAAATTGTTACAGCTTGCCCGTCAAAACTTCCTATACAAATTTCCCAGATTGCAGATTGGGTAAACTGGGGCAAAACGGGACATGGGGGAAAACCAGACATTTGTAATCGAAGCCTGTTTATTCGAAGGACGATAAATCGACTGGTTGAAAGTCTATTTACAAAATTTCGCTTGTTTATTTCCCGTCTCTTGGGGCGCTGTTTTATTTTCAGCCACTTTTTAAATGACGGCTGTCGGCAAATGACGAGGCACGTGCATATAGTCATCAGAAATCCACGTTAAAGTTTTCGTGTAACCCAGTTTCACGTTGACTAAATGTTCTGTGGGCTGTATGAGTTTCATCCCATAATGTAATCGACCACTTCGTGATAATTGTCTACAGGCAGCTTTTGTGTTTCGACTAAAACATTTTCAGCTGACCATGGTCTGATAAATGATTTTACTAGCCCTTTTTCAAGGCGTACCGTATTACCCCAACTTTGAAAGGTTGTTTTGACCAGACTGTACGTTTGTCAGTAAAAAGCATAGCAGAGGGTATTGGCTTTCAAATGATGCCTTGGTTACTTTCCTAGGGCCACGCATCATTGAGCACAATTGTCTTGAAATTGAAGTGCAAAATGGAGGTTGGTTCACTTTCATGTTAAACAAAATCGATTATTGACACACAGAATTGAACAAAAATTACACAATTTTATTCAGTAATTACATTTTATTCATTCACACTTTCCAACACAGGATTCTGATTTTTATTATTTTTTTATTCACGACGATCATCCACATGTCCACATCAGTGGCGCATGTCTCACGGTGTCTGAATCCTCTTGCAAACTGTCCACCTCTCGCCGAATCTTGCATGTTGTGCGGTGGCGTTGTGAAATCTTTGTTCTTTAAAGAAGTCGCAAGGGGTGAGGTCTGGTAACCTGGGGGTCACTCGAAAGGGTGATTCATCGCAATCCCTCGCTCATGAAAGAGTTATTGAAGGCTATATCGAACATCAATGAGACGGTGCGCTGGTGCACCATCTTGCGCCCGCCACAGGTAACGGAATGCTGTGAACGACATGCGCCGCTGATGTCAACTTTGGAGAGAGGAGGTGGACACGTGGAGGGTCGTGGTGAAAACAAAATCGGGTGTGTGTTGGATAGTGTAAATGAATAAAATACAATCACTGAATACAATTGTCATTTTGTTCAATTGTGTCAATTCTGTTCTATTTTGTTGAACATGAAAGTGAACCAACCCCCATTTTGCACCTCAAATTTTAGGACAATTGTGCTCAGTGATGCGTGACCCTAGGAAGGTAACCAATGCATCATTGGAAAGCCCATACCCCCTGCTTTAAGATGGTACCATGCGTTTTACTGGCAAATATACAGTCTGGTCAAAACAACCTTTCAAAGTTGGATTACCTTTTTTTAAACACCCTGTAGTTTTTTTTTAATCCCGTAATCTATCTTTAACACACAAAGGCGTATTATTGCAGTTCTTATGTTTGACTGAAGAACGTTGAATAAAGCAGTTGTACATTGGTACAGCGATTAACTTGTGTCCAGTTGTTACAAAAGCAGTGGATTCATCGAAGGGTTCTTCTGAAATAGAACAGTGTTGAAAAAGAACAAAATATTTTAGGCTTGCAATTCGCACATAAATAACCAAGCCAAAAGAGCATCCATGGCTATGGGGAAAACAATTGTACGAAAATGTTGGACGATAAGTTGTGTAACAATCAAAAACGAAATTCTCTGGTTTCCATAATGGTGGCCGCACGCCCATAATACAAACCATCGCTACATTTGCCATTCTTTGTTTGTTTGTTTGTTGTTGTTGATTTGGCATCTTCGGCAACTAAGGCCCTTTATGCCACCAACATTACGGTATTGGCTTCAACTTCAATTGATGAATTTGACACCATGTTAACAGACGCCATGTTAACGGATCTGTTAACACCATGTTAATTCTCTAAACTGTGCACACGGCGAAGTCACAATTCTGTGTTGTGTGTTAGTGTAACAGATCTGTTAACTTAATTAGAATTGTGACCTAGAACAAACACCGTATTAACTCGATGTTAACATGGTGTTTAGTGTTACATCTCATGTCAGTTCAACAGCTCCTGTTACAGATCGTGTTAGTGTAACAGATCTGTTAACAGAACTGTTAAGTTAATCTGAACGAAGTGGGTGGTGTTAATTTGATTTTTTTTTAGTAAATTGAGGTTCAGTTTTTAGCACAACTTGAAAATGGGTTTGGTCTTGCATACTAGCCTATACCCACGATTGAGAAATTTGTTTGGCTCCGTAAAGATTCTGCAAATTTCAATTACTTAGTAGTTAAGCTCGTGTAACACGGACCGGAGGTCACAATTTTATGTTAGCGTTAGTGTTGGAAGTCGTGCAGAACCCTACCGCCCTGACATTTCCCAAGACGCCGAGTTAACAGATCTGTTACACTAACACTAACAAGTAACACGAAGAATTGCGACCCCACTCACATACTGCAATTTGCGGTTCTGCGCACGACTTTGAATACTAACACTAACATATCCTGTTAACACGGTGTTTGTTCGGTCACAATTCCGATTAAGATAACAGATTTGTAACAGATCGATCTGTTAACACTAACACTAACACGTAACACACACATAATTGTTACCTCACCCAGTGTGTCCAAAAAACCATCCTCAGACACAATGCTACAAACAGACTCAATAGTCCTGTACACACACGCCCAAATCTCAACCTTTTGTTCTACATGTATTTGCCATGTTTACAATCATGAAAGGAGAATCCTCCAAATTTAGACTACAAGAGATCGTTTACATCAAGAACTCTGTGGTAAATGTCAAATTCAACAAGATCACTTTGGAAAATATAATCAAGTAACGACAAAGACATGCTAAAGCTTCACTTATGCATTGAGTGGAATGAGACAAATTGCCATGACTTCCCCGTTACATCAGTGACCATCGGTTTGTCAAATAATTCAACATTGCCAAAGTCTCTCAAGACTGAAGACTCGAATATTATTACAGAACAGGCAATTAAACCAACCATATCGTGCAACATCATTATATAAATGACGACTTGCTGTTCACTAATTGGAAATGAAGAAATGTCACACTTTGTGCCACAACATCGTGTAATTACCCATAAAGCAACCAGACTGTTAACACCACGTACCAACAACAGCGTAGTATGTTGACTTTCTAAACTGAAGAAGTCGGGGTGCCACGGCAAAAAGGTCTGGCACTTGTAAATTTACTTTAGAAAAGCCAATGGGCGAATTTGCATTTAGACCCATGCATGCAATCATTTTGACACTAGATTTGGGATACTTACTTCGCCGGGGCTTTAGACGCCACAGTTGACCTCATCCTCGGCCTGAGCGCAATCTACGATGCGGTCGCAGGCCCACTTTTTTGGGATAGTTTGGCCGTCAAAACAGCTGAAGGTGTTGGCTAAAAATTACAGAAAACGGCAAAAAGAAACGATAAATGCAGCCGCTGTTTAGAAAAAGTCCACTACAACGAAAGCAGCTATCTCCATCATTTGCAGATGTTTTTTTGAACGAATTATAGGAACAACAGCATGACATAACTGACAAGTAATGTTGAAAAGCTGTTTTGTCGAAATTTCAGACAAATAATGCAGTACGAAAACCTCAAAGATCCATGCATTGTTTTTGTGTTGAATGAATGGTAACGAACGATATCAGACAAAAACCGGTATCTGGCAATACATTTTATGATACCTAATTTCGATCTCAAGATATCGATCTTCAAATAAATTAGCTGCGTGAACCAACTTCAATATATCTCAATTTATTTGAAAACAAATCTCTCGTATTAAAAGATATGTTAAAGTACATGTATTGTGCGACATCTTGAATTTCATGTTGAGAGATATACAACTTAATTATTTGATTACTTGCGTTAATAAATTTTCCACAAAAATACCAATTTGACCAATTGCTCTCATTTTCAAAAAAAACAAAAGTCTCGTTTAAGATGGGCCAAGTTTTCGCGACCATAAATTGAAATCAGCGGTGGATCTATAGGCAAGGCCCATAAGACGCAAAAGTGTAAAGGACATTCTAAAATTTCCGGATACTGTCCGAAATTTCAGTAAGTTGTAGGCCTGTCGTTACTTAATGATCCTGAATCATCCGCTTTTTTCCCCCAGAAAGGTCCTGGAGAATATGCATACAGTACATGTAGTTTCTTTCGTAAAGCTACAGTCACAGAACACGGTACGTACACGGTGGCGCACGGTAGAGTACGGTAGAACGCGGTGCTCTACCGGCCCGAAAATCACGTAAAATCGCGTCAACGGTCGTCTCGAGAGTCGACGGTCACTGTCGCCCCCCTCCCCCCCCCCCCCCCCCCCCCCCCCCCCCCCCCCCCCCCCCCCCCCCCCCCCCCCCCACCGGTAGGGCACGGTTCCAACACGGCAGAACGCGGTATAACACGGTGTCAACACGGCGCCAACACGATGCGCGAACACGATGCAAATGCGGTAGATCGCGGTAGAGCGCAGTAGAGCACAGTAGCCTGCACGGTACATGCGGTGGGAACACGGTACAGCACGGTAGCAACACGGCACAGCGCGGTAGAGCGCGGTAGCCACATACCGCGACATACCGTGTTCATACCGTGGTCTACCGCAGTCTACCGTATATCTACCGTGTTGCTACAGTGTTCAAACGTACCTCCCGGTAGAACGCGGTGTCTACACAGTAGCCCCGGCGTCAACACGGTGTCCACACGGTAGAGCCGGCGCCAGCACGGTAGCGCACGGTAGAGGCGACGAAGCCGGTACAGTGCGGTGTCCGTGCGGGGAATTCTTAATTTTTAAACATTTTAAAAATTAGAAATCCGTTTCCTGGCACAGCGCGGTAGCCCACGTTACAGCACGGTAGAGTGCGGTAGCCCACGGTACCGATACGGTTACCTCTGCGGTAGACGCCAATCTTCAACCGTGCTGTACCGTGCTCTATCGTACCTCAAATGTGACTGTAGCTTAAACATTCGGCTCTCGCCTAGGGTCAATACACATGCCTGTGCAGTAAGACTTTGACGACATCATCAAGTGTCATATTACATGCATTTGAATTTTAAAGCTTTAATGGCCTATATCTGCAGAACCCAATAGTGGATATAAATACAACTTGACAGGCATGTTGACTGTCACAAGTTTTGTGACATATTGTCATGACCTTTAGTTGACGACATCGTGTCATATTACAGAATTAAGGTCTAAATTTTCAAAATTCAATAACAATTCAGCGCTTTAACTTGATCGTAATTCCTTCGTGTACTGTCTCTTCGATTTTGTTTACTTCCGGAAGTGGACCTACATGTAATACCTGAAAGTTGTAATGCACGAATGTGGTTGACCTCGTTAGAGTTCAGGGTCATTAGGCTTCCAAAAATGTAATGCACCTATCAATTGTTTTCAACCCCCCCCCCCCCCCCCCCCCCCCCCCCCTCTCTCCTGACATGTACGGTAGTTTCTTTCGTAAACATTCGGCTCTCACCTTGAGGAGAAGGGGTAGTTGGTTCAGGATCTGAAGTCGCTGAAAAAAATAGAAAAAGATACTGGGAAGTTGGAAGACGGGACTGACTACGGCAAATTAACCTTTTGCGTGTAACATTTGATTTGCATATGGGCTGGCACCCCGAATTCTTTACTTTTAAATGGAGGTGCAGTTTAAAAATTCACGTACTTTGCTGTTGCCACGTGGTGCACGCCATCGCCACGTGGTGCAGCCAACAGTCACTAGCAGACGACGCTAGCGGTTCGAATGACATTTTAGGTCCTAGATGAGGCTTTTTTTGGTGCAAATCCCGTTTGGGGAACATGTATGAGACATGGTTTGACTTTTTGGCGAAAATTATTCACATATTTTGGACTAAACTGCAACTTGAGGTCATCTTGTGGATTTGCAAAACGCCAAAAAAAAAATTATAAAAATGTTCAGGGCAATTTCTCCAAAACCATCATTTTCCCTGACATACCAAAATAGTCATTACAAACTTATTCGGGCAATAAACATATTTAGACTATAATTTGAATTCAAAAACGCGCATCGCAACGTACGTCAATACGAGCGAATACGGCGGCGCGTGTTTGCATTAGTATCGATTACTGACGCTGAATTGTTATTACGAGTAGTCGATACAACACATACGTCCTAGCATGTCCACTGTGCCGCATGCTGTATACAGCGCGTAGTACAATTTTGAAATTTTCCTTCTTTTTCCTCTAACCCGGAAGCGATATTTTTTCCGTACCACATATTCGCTATGGGGCTTCATCGATTGGTGCATTTGTCGAGTCGTTTGGTAGTCTAGTGGTTAAGACGTAGTGCTATAAATCGAGAGATTGCAGGTTCGAATCTCCTATCGAATCTCGTATTAAATTTTTTTTACTATTAATTGAGGAAAGAGTGTGGTATGGTGTGGGGTTATGTTGAGGTAGTTATCGACAAAACACATCAGTATGCAACATATGCATAGGGGTTAAACCAATCAGAAGCAATGTTCGCTAAACAGCGGTACGGAAAAAAATATCGCAACCCGGAAGTACCATACACAAAGCACATAACTGTTCTGACTACTTTTCAATATGTTTCTCAATTCAGATGATAATGAAACTCTGGAATAATAAAGACCTTATAGTAAGGACGAACTGCATGCTAACAATGACGTCATCATCGAGAAGTTTCCAAAAATAATGCCACAGCCTACCTAGACCTTTTTGGGTAACTGCAAATGATGTAGGCTAATGGTACCATATCAACTGTCACAAATATTATAACCACGTCTTTCAACCGTCGGCCTAGTATCTGAAAATATGTGACTGAAAAGGATGCACCATATTGTGATTAGGGCCTACAACACATTTACCACGTGTCCACCACGAAGACGTGTCTCAGTCGGAACCCGCAGAATTGAACGATTTCCTGTGTCGGTACTTTGCCGAAATTCAACAAGAAAATGGAGAACTGTACGCCAAGAAATCAATGCAAACTCCTCGCTATGGTTTACGTCGTTACTTTCAAAAGGAAAGAGGGCTGGACATAGTACAAGACAGTCAATTTAAAGATGCAAATGTGATGTTTCAGAGTATGTTAGTAAAGCTGAAGCATGCGGGAAAGGGCAGCGTACAACACAAAGACCCAATTTCGGCCAGCGATTTGCAGAAAATTCATCAATCTACAGCGCTGGATCAGAGCACACCAAGAGCCTACAAAACAAGGTTTTCATTGACACTACGCTCTATTTCTGTAACAGAGGTAGAGAAAACCTTCGTGAAATGACCAAGCACGATTTCAAGGTCAAAGATATGTAAAGAAAGTCAAGGACACATTGACAAAAAATCAAAGGAAGGACGACAACGAACAAAGTCAACGTGGCCTCATGTAGGCCTATGCTACACTGCAGATAAACCTGCAACCTGTCCATACATTTCATTTGAAAAGTACATTGCTTCACTTAAGCCCAAACACGTTGCATTCTGACAACGTCCCAAGAATGCAAGCAAAATTACTGCAAATGGTGCCGTTTGGTATGACATTGTAGCTATTGGCAAAAACACACTGCTCAACCATGTGTTTCTTCCTCCATGGTTCAGCAAAGCAAAATACATTTCTGGTGAGGCTGTCTGCTCTAAAGTCTATTTAAACCACTGTTTAGAGCAACGAACGTTACTACATTGGACAGTGCTGGATTTGAGGCCCGTGGCATCATGAGTGTTTCTGGTCACCGTTCTGAAGTTCTGAAGCCAGTATCCGCAGTTATTTAAAAACCTCTCAAGACAAGAAACGGAAAATGAGCCACACTCTGTCTGGACTGTTTACAGTTGGTGCTGATGCAGAATCTAATAACACTGAAAGTGGACCTTCCCATCCAGTATGCAGGAATGCACCACCTGCTTCATCCTCATCTCAGCTACTTACTTTTTCTCGGGAGGAAGAAATTCTTCAAGATATCACTAATTCTCTATGTGCCAACTACAATATAGATGTTGGAGTTTCTCGTCGATGCGCAGTTTTTAACATTTCGAACTCTGTAGTGAACATCTACAATTCCTAAACTGGAACATTTGCTTCAACTGCCCCAAATAAAACATTGCTGCAAATGGCAAAATTTGAGTTTGGATTACAAGAAAATAAATTGTTTGTATATTTTGTCAATTTGCTCATAAATATTTATAAGGTGTAGTAAAATAAATACAGCATGGTTTATTTCTGGGAATTACAGTACCGAGGTGTAGGTCCGCTTGACTACCTCCCGACTAGAGGACAAGCAATAGACAGCCCAAGTGTGACGTGTTGCCATGGTAATTGGCTGTAAACATCATGGCCGTCGGGAAAAGTACCCATTGCAAAAGCACAGTGACGAGGTTCAGTGATTTTTAGTGCATGTAGAGCCATTGCCTATGCAACTAACAAGAGATGACGTATTAAACTTCGGCAGTCTATAATGACACGTGACCTTGTGACCCCTGTGAAAGCGCCCTATACCACTATGAGCAATTAACAATGGAAATTGGGCACACACCATCCATTGTTAATAACAATGGTTTGTGCCCAATTTCCATTGTTAGTTGCTCATAGTGTACACTCGTTTAGATACTTTTGTAGAGCTGACAGGCGTAGTACTCCCATGTGTTCACGCAACTCCTGTCTGACCACATGTGTGTGCCGCGGATGAACTGTACAACACATTGTCCAGAGGTGGCTTTGCCGTCCGGTTGGTTAGTATCACTATTCCATTTTCTAAAAGAAAACAAAGGAATCGTGTTAAAGTTTTTCGCTTTCAAATGAAACGTCAACGAAAACATTCGACCAGCGTTTAGTTATCGAATAATTACTATATTTCGAATTATTGGCAAAACGAGCCCCTGTTCAGTCAGGCGTGAAATTCCCAACATAATGACGACGTTAATGAAAACATTAAACCTATGTACTGTCTACCGATATGAGAAAGCCAATTTTCTAAATATAACACAATTTCCATGTTATCTACAATTTTATGAGTGTATACTTTTTTCTGACACACTGTGTGTAGTGCATACCGCGACGAGAAGGGAAATACTTGGCATTCCTAGCAGATTTTAAAAAAAAGCTACACAGTGGCTTCAATCATCAAAATATTCCTCCCATTGCACTCCTAAACATTCATTATTTGTACACTAACTTGTTATTTTGACGAAATTTCAGGGCATGTTTAATTACCATGCAAATTTCGGATGATCCAGCTTCAAAATTTATATTTAAGCCGGCTGGACCATCCGAAATTTCATGGTGATTGAACATATTAAAACATGTACGCACTTACACTCCTTTAGCAGTGCTTTGCGCGCGCCACTTTAGTTTGCCCGCTCCAACCACTGCTAAACTTCGCCGCAAATCCTGCGAAGCGCGTGGGTGTGACGTCACCCAAGACCGAGCCTGGATGACACTTGTCATGATTGGCTAGATTCTGTCACCTGACGTTGGTTCTGTCACATGACCTGCATCTGACACAGTAAAGATGGCTGCGCCCAGGTACGTCAACACTAACGTTGCTTTGCCCACTGTCGCGTCGACTTTTTTGTCATTATTTCGTCTTGGTTGTTAGTGTGGTTTTACACAGTAAGTATTTGTTTCACGGACATCACTAATCCTTCACCGTGATCACTGTACATCCCTATAGAAAGGTGGGGAAATCACATTTTTCAAGCTCTTCTTTTACCGCGAAATCATGTGTGTAAACTGATTAGGGGAGATCTGGAGATGAAGAATGGGTATTTTTTTCATATACATTGAACACGGATTTGGGTAAATTTATATGTTGGAATTGATAGCTTATTCAATTCTAAGATATAGGCCTACTTCCCACTGACACTTCCGTCGCAAATGTTGCATTTCTGAAATAAATAAATGATAAAATTACCGGTGCTGCATAAAGTAATGCACAAAATGATGTGGCAAGCGGACTGTGCATAAGCGCGACAACAGAGAGCGCTGCGCGCGCGTGAATGGTTATCTTGTGCACTAACTTAAGAAAATTAGAAAGGAAGAAAACGTGATTTTTCTACAGAAAAGCAACATTTGCGACAAAAGTGCAAGTGGGAAGTATATCTTAAAATTACATTATGTGTTGATTTCAGGAGGTAATTTCCTTAAAATCTTTGTTCAATGTATACGAAAAAAATACCGAAGAATGGGGTGCAGTATGAAGCGCCCCAAAGAGATATATTGCGCCAAGCCAGCGAATAATTCCTCAACTTCAAGTCTGATCAGTCTTAGTTCAACACGCTGTCTCGTTTTCTGCTAAACTATAAGCTTTGTCACGAAAGCCTAATGCAGCAGGAGTACGTAGCACACGTCGGGGCACGCAACGTCGTTGTCAATGTAATAGCACACATTTACGCCTGGAATGAAAACTACGCACTCGACGAAGCTCACGAAGAGAAACTGATAATCAATTTTGTGTGCTAAAACAAACAAACAAAGAGCATGTTTTTTACACTGAAATTTCGCACAAACACAGACAACAATCTACCCAAACTGTTGATGGTTTCACAAGTCTGTTTCCTAACACAAACTACCCTTTTTGGACCAGAAATCTCACCGTCAAACAAACATCTTGCTGTGTTCCAATTTAAATATTTATTCAAAAAGTTGGAATTGAACAATGCAGTTTAATTAATAATATTTCTTCATGATGTACTCTCTGCAACAGCAAAACATTTTAATTGATGTGACTATTGATTCAGCAGATGGTTTTGCATGTACAGTGTATTATGGGTTACATTTTTGGCAATATTTACGTTTTTGAAATCCACCATGTCATATTTATCAGTAGTGACTGTGTAAAGTTGTGTGACAGTGAATAAATAAAGAAAACCGTTAACAGTCTATCATTTTATGTCATGATGTGTTTCTGTGTCACAAAAAACAAGACCATAATATATATTTTTCCCAAAGTGAGTTTGGCTGTTTATTTAAATTTATTTGGGCAGATGTAAACATAGAGCAAGGAAACAGAAGATTGGGAAATAGAGTAGCTGACCTTTACTTAAATCTTGTGTACAACAAAGTAAAATCTTCAGATTTAAATTTGAACTTGCAAATCCTTGCTAAGTGATTCTAAATAAATTAACTTATCAAAACTTGATTAAATACACGCCTGGCTTATTGACTATTCTTTGAGTTTTAATAGATTATTGGTTTTGATTTAGTGGGGCTTAATAATGCTGTTCAAAGAAGAGAAATATAGATATTTAAAAAAATAAGGTATGTGTACTTGAATTCGGGGCGATTCAATAAAGCTCTCTGCGTACAACTTAACCAACGCAAAATAGGTGGACCGTAAAGCAGTCTAATCTGGAACGAGCAATTGTCGGCTCAGAAAAAATCGTGAATTTTTACATTTCGATTGCTTATTTTTGATTATATACCCCACTTCATCAATTGGAATGCAAGATTTTATTTAGAGATACGCGTTTTGGGCCGTCTGAGTTTACAAAGTATAGCATCTTTGTTGCTATGGACCCAATATTTAGTGCTGAGGCCAGACAAATTGTAATGAGACACACATTATGACACCATTGTTAATTAAGCAAATCTTTATACGATTGTTTATTACTTTATTTATTTTGTAGATTAAATCAATTTTCGTGCTCACTGTGGTTCGTGTTTCAAGTCGAGCATTTCACCGTGTTTGCTGTGTTTCGCTTCACTCAAGTCATGTCAAGTTCTGCGTGGCATGGGCAGGTGTTGTATTTACGCGCCGCTCAATCCACACGGAGCATTCAGAGCAAAGATTTACACACACATGTAGAATTTCGCAGCCGAACAATGGCGGTGCGTATATACTTGGAGTTAAATCAAAGATTCACATACATATGGAGCGTCAGACGCTCGACGGGCATGTTTGCCAAGGCCACAAGTCGATTACGACTTCGTAATGCATAGTTCCGAGATTGCCCAGTTAACCCCGCCCCTGGATATTGTTGCTATGCCTCACACGCTATCGTCAAAATGGCGACACGCAACGCACAAAGCAATGTGACTTTTAACGAAAAGCACAGATTCATTGGAGAAAACTCAATTCATGTTTTAGGGTCGACAGTTATCTTAGAACACACTGGGTAAAGGGCCAGTAATACAGGGATGTCATATCTTAAATTACGTGCTTTCTTATTGTTGAACAATGAAACGACCGGCCTTGAAACCAAAAATTCACCCGGATCATCGCATACAACACTGTACAAACTGTATTGCGAGGCAATGCACTTTGACCTATGTGGGCGTTGTCTGCTTGTGATTGATTGGCGGGTTCGGCTTGATCGACAGGCCGGAACTATGTATTCGTGTGACCCCCACTTTATTGTAATACGATTACGATCCGATTATGATACGTTTGCCGTGTGATCCCACTCGTCGTTGGAACTATTACAATCGTACATGCATGATAGAGTATTGTGGCGAAATTATAATCTTTAGATAAGACCCCCTCTTTCTTTTTCCTTATAAATTAACCATATTTATGACGCATGGGTGTGCCTGTGTGGCATCTCAAGTGACGTCTTTCGCTGTTTTAGACTTGGGAATGTTTCAAATGTTTAGACTAAATTTTGCGACTAAGTAATGTCAAGAAAGTGAAACCCACGAATTGCTTGACTCACTCATGCGCGAGCACCATGCATAGCGCGAAGGTGGGACTCTATAGATTTATGCAAATGAAACACGCAACTGGCTTGTATTAAATAGGCCTACCTGTAGCTGTGTTTTTTTCCGTCTATCCACGTAAAGTCTTTTTCATTGGCCTGGCGGCTAAAACCCAGCCAAAATACTTTTGCGTATTTATTCGACGATTTTACGAGTTCAGCCAGGAAATCCTGTAAACCGGTAAAAAAAAGGAAAATAATCTGAGGATAATAAAGAGTTTTGGCAAGGTTGTCACGAATGAAGACACCCTTGTAATAAAATCGCTATGCACACGCACTTATATAGATTCGTTTACAATTATAGTTTTCTTATAATAAGATATAAATTTGGTACAGTCGTTGCATTGGGCAGTATAGTCCGGCAGCCAAATGCGATTTTTTGACCGAACCTCGTTTTGGCGTCTAAAGTTCTTTTCTTTGCAGTCAAGTAGGTCTAATTTATGAATCCAGTATTGGTGACATCCCGTCGCTATTGAGCAATTTGGGTAATATGCAAATTACGTCCGCCATTACGAAAACTCCTATTTTTATTCATAACTCAGCAACTAGTAACGATAGCATGTCGAGTTTGGTGTCTACACTGTAAGAATTAAGTAGTCATTTTGCACCAAAAATTAATAATTAATCGTGACTAATTTTGCAATCTAAAAGACTAAATGGAAATTTTTTACTAACCAATTTCAGGAAAATACTAATCTCAGTTTATGCAAAGACTAATGGAGATGTTTGTAAGACTAATTTTTTGAAAGACTATTAGATCACATCCAAATTACTAATCATGTTAGTCACCTGAACTCAGGTGTCGAATTAAATTGAAAATGACTAATTTTATGACTAATTACTTCGTGAAATACTAATTCCTTGCAAAATTAGTCGGGCTTTGGAAGCTTCCAGGGTTTGACGTTCCTCCCTCTGAACACTTACGTTAAATATGTCTTTTTTTTAAGAAAATGAGCAAGGCTCCATTGTCAGCTGGAAACTGTTTTTGTTGTATATTTCAAGCCAAGAACATAAGAAAAATATTCGCCTTTTCTGCAGCTGCTTTGCGCAGTTTGTGCACCTTACGTGTTACTTATGTTGAGGTAGTTAGTTCGATTAGTAGAACAGCTGAGTGGCGTGATATTCTTTTTGGCGCTGAAAAACAGCGTACACACAGTGCAGTACACTAGCGTTGAGCAGCAACAGATGCAGCCACGGCGACAGATCAGACTCAAAAGAGGTAGGGATTTCGTCCATAATTACCCGATTTATGTCTTTCAATATCAGTAACTTTATGGCGTGGACTGTACTGAGAACTATAAGGCAGCGGATAATTTAAAAATGCAGGATTGTGCATGAATACCGTAGACTTCCCCCATGCCCTGCAGTGGAAAAATAATTGTTGCACGTGCTTTGGTTTTGGTTAATGAAAAATCCCCATTTTGGTGGTCATCTTGAACGCTATCTTGACTACTTGTATTGGAGCCAGTTTTTATTTTGGGGAACATCCTAATTGTGTTTTGGAGTCGTCTGTGGTTTTTCTTCAGAATTGCTGGAATCATTGGGAATCAAATGAAATGTATCATTGGACATATGGTTGTCACAGATTAAAGAGATAACTTATTTATTGATAATGGCGGTCCTCATTTGCACAATTTGGCACTAGCCAATCACTTTATAACTTTGGAAATGTCCTTACCTGAATCCTTGACCATGAAAACCTATACATAGACACAAAATTTGCTATCGGCACTTGTTACCGAGTTATGGACAAATATATGATATTTTGTAATGGCGGACCTAATTTGCATATTATGCAAATTGCTCAAAGGTGACAGGATGTCATCAAGTGGATTCTCAAATGTTACCCCTTGACCAGTAATATTCAGCTGAGAAAAAAACTGTAGACGGAAAAACAAGGTTCAGACCCTCGGCTGCCGTATTTATAGGAGCCAGGCTGACGTTCATTCGAGTGTAAAGCCTTTGCTATACGGGTCATTCTATAAATTTGGGGTCCAATTTTTCTGTCCCCGTTACATCTGACATATTGTAAAATGTTGTAGTTTGTAAATTCAGGACATTCTTTAAATGCTCTCTATTTCAAAGAGTGATTACTTAAAGTACAATTCATAAAAACATGTTTTGAAGGCATTTTTAATGATACTTGTATATGGCAAATAGCAGTATGTCAGGTGTAACGGGGACAGAAAAATGTCACACGTCGGACCCTAAATTTATATGACCCATATACCATGCAACACCGAGAGAAAAAAATGGGTCCATAGGGAAAACTCCGCCTTATAGCTCAGCTGGTAAAGCACCTGCCTGGTGAGTCGGAGGTCTCGGGTTCGAATCCCCGATAGGGCCCTTGCGATTTGTCTGTCGTCCCACGTTTAATTCATTTTCAGTGACCCAATATTTTACGTCAGTTGACAAGTAAACCCTAACTTAAAGACAGAGGCTCGTCAATGCGCGACGGGCAAATTCGTGCCACAAATTTCACCGCTCTATACCTTGCCCTGGCAGCCGCTCTTACGGTCCCAGAGAAATTCATTTTGCTGAACACGCTCTTTTAAAGGCCCTATGGGGTCTTTCTATAAATTAGGGGTCCAATGTTGGTGTCCCCCGTAACATTTTACATCTTGTTAGTTTGTAAATTCAGGACACATTCTTTAAATACTTTCCATTTCAAAGAGTGAGTACATAAAGTACAATTCATACAAAATGGTTTAAAAGCCATTTTAATGATTTGTGTACGAAAAATTCCACATATCAGGTGTAACGGGGGACACTAAATGTCACACTTTTGGATCCCTAATTTATAGAAAGACCCTATGTATAATTTGAAAGATAAACACTTTTTACAAATTCGTGGAATAAGAGTGTAACGTATCTAGAAAGAATGTCACTTGGTAAACTAGTCTAAAAATGTATGCATCAATGCTTCGGAAAAGTAAAAAAAGTATATATTTATTTATTTTTTATTTATTTATTTGATATCCAACAGCGGAGATCCGCCACTTACAGGTATCATGAAAAAAAAAAAAATTTAAAAATTAAATATATATAAAAATTGAAACAAATACATACATGGATGGATTTTGTGTACAAGTGAATAGTAAAAAGTCCTGTGCACGGGCCTTTTTTTTAAATACCTTTGGTTGTCAATTTCCAACATGAATTATCATTTTGGACGGAAATAGATTCGTGTGTTGTGTTTGTTACCATTGCTATCAACACTTTAAGCAAGATTTTTCTTGTCAACTCATAAAAACAAAATTGGTCATTGCAAATGATACAAAAGTGCCTTTGAGTGTTGAGACTAATAAATTACTTACATTGGTCGCCGAGTCCGTAATTACTGGCAAGCCATAGCCTATTCTCTGGCATTCCTTTTGTGCAACGTCCCAGAATGTAGCACCCTCTGGCACAGTATAGCAATTACCGTTAAATTCAGTCCAGGGTGATGGACATGATACCTTTGCATCTGCGCGGGACACACCTGTAAACAAATAAATAACTGTCATTTACCAATAGATTTCAACAACAAAATCAAATCGACGTGTAAACAAGGCATGACAGGGTGAGATTTAAAAACCTCAATAGACCGTGTAAGTTGAACCTCGAGAACTTGCGGTACGCTGCGAGATTCATCCATTTCTGGATACCACGTAATGGAAGCTCTATCCGTATACAAAATAAGTTAGTCAAAATAACGTTAAAGTTGCACTGCCCGTGTTTGGGCCAATTTGGGCGTACATTTTTTTTTTTTTAAGTTAAATAGGTATTTTTCTAGAATAGAAAAAGTTATCAGCTTTCATTTGGTACCAAGAACGTAAAAATCCGTCAAGGATAAATGCCAGTCGATTAAAAACAAGAAATGATTAAATGGCTGGCAGGTCATTTAATCGACAGGGTTATGACGTAAATGTACATGTGCGCGTACATGTGTACATTGTACAAATACTATTTACATATGAGCGTACGCGCACATGTACAGCATGTGAAGCACGTTTCAAGAAATAGGCTTGTATCTCCAATTCCCGACGTCGGAAATTTAAGTTTTTGATATTTTTCGTTACAGAGAGACGTAAGCTTTTTAAATTCGTTAGCTTGTGTAAATTAATTTTTTAAATCCTTTCACAGAAACACGGGCAATGCAACTTTAATTAGTCTTGTTATATCCCGTCTTGACATACTGCAATTTCATTGGTCCAGAACGGTCACTTGTCCAGTGCATAAAAACAACTGAATACCACTGACATATCGAAACTTTCTTCATATCACTCTGCCGTATGCAAATTGTCTTCATATCACCTTCTCGTGTATGCAAATCTTCTTTATATCACCCTCCGCGTGTATGCAAATGTCTTCATATCACCCTGCCGTGAGCGTTGTGTGTCTCCATAGCACGCGTAACGCGCTGTACAAAGGCCCTCATTGGTAAAATAAACCGCGCGTTACCGATAAGGCAGAGGTGTGAATTTAAACTTCTGTGCTTGGTCTTTAAAATTTTAATGGCAAAGCGCCGATCTACATGAAATAACTCATTATTAGCATACGTGGCATTAATCGAGAGTCACGTTCAAGGTCAAAGGGCAAAATTCAACTTTATCAACCAGTAGAAAGAGTTGCCAGTTTTTATGCTAACCGTGCCTTTTCATTTTGTGCACCACGCCTGTGGAATAGATTACCAATATCGGTGTACCAATCTGAATCATATGAGGGTTTTAAAAGGCGTCTTAAAACCTTCCTTTTTAATGAATATTTCAACTGACTTAAATGTTCGAAATTACCGTGCAGTTTTGTATTTATTATCATTTTTACTTGTTTTTCAATGTTGTATCGCGCTTTGAGATATTTTATGTGTAAAGCGTGTGTTATTACAAACTTTATTATTATTATTATATATTTAGCTTTCTTTGATAAACTGAGATGTAGGTTGAAAATAATACATATGAGACCTTTTTAAAATTTTCCAGCAATTTTACGTTATCGCACGAAAGAGAATATTTTGGTAATACGTTACCTCCCAATAATTGTATAGCAACACCAACTTTGCTTGCTATTTTAAATACAGTATCTTTATGTATGACCTGGAATTTATAGAGGGAATACATGTAGACAGTTTCATGAATATTTTCCAAACAGTTTTACAGTTTTTTTAGCTTAAAACCAGATAAGTTAAAAGGGCCGAAACAGCGTGTTTGTTTCTAACAAACACCATATTTTTAGTTTCTTCTTTTTCTTTTTTTCCCAAACAATTCCAGAGCTTTTCTTCCAAACGATTCAAGCTATCAACTTGAAACTTGGTAGGAACATCAACCCCCATGTACATGTGAAGGTGTGCATACAAGTGTGACGTCACTATGACGTCATCGGGTATCAAATTACAACCCAAAGATGACCAAAATATGCATGTTTTAAAATGCTTCCCTCTCGAAAACCACGTGATCCATGATCTTCGTATTTGACAGGCTTATAGATCAGATCATGGTCTACAATTTTTTTCTGGGGTCAATTTGGGGTCAAATTTCACCGAAAACGAAACCGAAAATCTCAATTTTTCACTTACTGAGCAACAATGCACATGAAACCAAGCTGAATCTTTACAGAATTAGATACAGAATTAGATACAGACAAGTACATAGGCCCTATGGCAGACTTTCACCAGCATGTATAGTATTATTATGACATCAAGTGTGACGCCATCGTGACGTCATCAGGTGACAAATTACAGCAATTCAAAGTTAAATATTTCAAAAATTCATATCTCAAGAACCGTGATAGATATTTGAATACTTCTTTTACAGCGTTATAGGTCTCAATGAAGTGAACAAATCATATATTGACATGACGCCCGTGTGACCCCAACTTCCGGTTGAAACAGGAAGTTGTTTCAAAATGTGTCTTTTTTAGCATTTTTAATGCAAATAGATTCAAAGTGGTAGGGAATTTGACCATGGTTCTACGAAACGAAATGCTCCTGCACATGTGGACTTTATGACTATATCAATGGTGACGTCATCACATACACGGTGGTTACGTAATATGTTGTAGCTGAATTATTTTAAAATGCTGTATCTTGAGAACTACAATAGATATTTGAATGATTTCTTTGCCACATTTAAGAGCTTGATGTTCAACAAATTTTTGAACAATTTGTGCACAGAATTGTGACGTCATGATGTCGTCACAAGTGTCAAATTACAAGATTTCAAAAGTTATTATTTCAAAAATTCATATCTCAAGAACCGTAATAGATACTTGAAAAATTATTTCACAGCATGATATGTCTCAATGAACTAAACAAACCAATCAATGATTTGACCCTTGTGTGACTATACCAATGATGACTATATGACTATGACTATACCAATGATGACGTCATCACGTGCACGGTGGTTACGTAATATGATCTCAAATGGTAACATCAATCAATGATATGACCCTTGTGTGACCCCTACTTCCGGTCCAAACCGGAAGATGTTCAAAAAGGTGTAATTGTTTAGCATTTTGAATGCAAATAGAGACAATGTGGTAGGGAATTTGACCATAGTTCTACGGAACGAAATGTTCCCACACATGTGCACTCTATGACTATAGCAATGATTACATCACCACGTGCACGGTGGTTACGTAATATGATCTCAAATGATATAATATCGAGAACTCTAATAGATATTGAAAATATTCTTTTACCACATATACCTTTACAATTTGTGCACACAATAGTGACGTCATCAGATTCACAATTTCAGCGTTGAATAGTCAAAAAGTCATGGCTTGAGAATTCCAATACTGGCAATCGATATGTGAATGTTTCTTTTGCAACATCGACCAACTCAAGTTTTCAACTAATTTCAAAAGTGTGACGTCATTGTTATGTACACACACAAAATAAGCTATGATTTATCATATTTGTTGCAGCGTGTGCCTTTAATCACTCCACACAAATTGTAAGCATGTAGAACAATCCACAGTATTCTGTACAGCTTAGCCAGACATTGTTTTGATACAATTGTTGCAGATTTATCTGTTCCAGAGAGTTCGTGACCTCTCTCACACATATTTTGTTCATTGACTGTCTGGTGAACTTATTATATATTCATGAGTCTGACGGTGAATAGCCAATGGCATTCTCTGGTTGCATGATGTGATGACATTATGGGACTGCCTGTATTTGGGGATTCCCCTGGTGTAGCAATGACTGGATGATTCTAAATTGTTCTAAGGTTTTCTGATATTTTCTGGAAAGAATCGAACAGTATTTAAGAGAGTGATTTTTGTATAAAGATTTAGCACTACATTAGATCTTCGGGCTTAGCACTACATGTACATCAGATCTTCGGGCTTAGCACTTCAATATAGTACATCATCAGATCTTCGGGCTTAGCACTGTTTTCTTGTGTATTTACTGAAACTGACAGAAATAGGAACCTAGCATGGTAATGTAAAGATATATACTATCCCCTCAGAACTCTTATTATTTTGTGAAAAGATTTGTTTAAATTATAATTAGCCCTTTAACAGCTACTAGAAACTTTGGACTTCTAATGTGGCCTCTGTATCTACCAGAACTAGTTTTATGTATTATACATACCTGTTAAAAGGACAGCGAGCAGCAACGTGAAGAATGTTCTTGCCATGATGCCTGAAGCTAAACTGAATGATCTGACTCAGAAAGCTCTCAATATTTATAAAGTTTGGAGCAACTGAACAGGTCATTGTTCCAATATTATACCAGGAAAGCAAACTTTCAAAATATTTCTCACACGCTATTTCTCACTCTCTCCCTTTTCTTCTATTTGACTTTCGTTTTTGACAAAAGCGTCTATATTTCCAATTCTTGCGTTTCATCAAATAAAAGATGCAAACAATATCCGTTTATTATTTACCATAGCCAAGCTTCTGCTTGTTCGGTTTTTACTTTAACATTTGATGAAGTATTAATTTCTATTTCAAAATTAATTATTACACTTCTCTTCATTGCTGATTGAACAACTCGGTGAATTCACTGCGGAGTATGTACGTTTGACCTTGTTTCTTGATCGTCACTTTCAAAGATTTTGTGTGAGTTTGCTCGTTCCACAGACGTTCCTTGTTGCTCAATATTATGCTCGAGCAGTTGAGGCCGTTAAAAAGCAAACTTCGGATGGAATGTAAAACCGTTGGATCCATCTGGTTGTGTAATGCACTTAAAACATCCGAGAGCATTTGTTTTTAAACACGGTGTTTCCGGCTTGGTGGCTGGCTGAAGGTGCCTCCCGCCTATGTATCTCGATGTGGAAGCGGTTCCTAATAGTGCGTTTCCTGCTGAGCACCTTGCGTATAGTGGATATGTAGTGGACCGTATCGAATAGCTAAGGGCAGTTTCTTTGTTTCGTAAAGACATGCAAGGTTGCATATTTGGTGCTTACATTGTTCCAAAACACCAAAATTAAGCTGCCCTATAGAATTGACTGGTGTTCTTGACATTCTTGCTAAAACACAAGTTGACATACAATTTTGACCATATAAAACGAATTTTTGATTAACTTAGCAATTTTTTTCTCTGTTAAACAGCTTTATGACATTAGACCCCGGTAATTTCTTATTGACAGCGATATCAATGGTAACAGCGCCAGGTGTACCCTGTTGGCTAGACATACATGCGCTCTACAAGAATCCAGTTTGAAAGAATCCAACATTACAAACGGTTGGTGGCAGCAGACACATTTATTGCTCGTGGCAATAACAAAGGTGTGTCCATACTGTGTGCTTTTTCTCATCTCATATCGACTGATGAGTAGTACGACAAGAACGAACTTCAATAAAACAGAAACCAAAAAGTTTTCGTAAGTTTTGAACCCCCGCACGTGCGCAAAACATATTGCGTGCGTCTATCCAAGTCAATATTTGAAATATCTGCTGCGAGATTCTATTATTGGCAGTTCTACAGAGGCCAAAACAAACATCGGCAGTTTGTGCAGCTAACTTTAACTATCGCTATCGATAGTGCAATGACACAAACTTTCATTTTCTGTATCCTGGGTCAGTCGATGTTCATACTTTGCTGACGCAGCCTTTTTTTGCTTTTTATTTTTGTTCTTTTATTAAGAACATTTAAAAAATTTGATAAAAACGTCAGAAACGGCCACATCAACAAAAACAAACATTTATATATACATGTAAAAACCCAAAATGTTTAGCCAAAACTGCTCTACTTTCAGAAAGTGTTTGGTTGCAGAAGTCTAACAATGTATTTTTTTTGTCTTCTTATTTATACTGGGGAACCTATATTCAGTTTATAAAAACTGTTCTCCCATAGGTCCCAGTTAAGAGTTAAAATATGTAAACAAATAAGCATAGTTGCATTATGAAATTTAAGTCAGTATAAACATTAGGTGGTCCATTCCGAGTGTGGGTGGAAAGGGTACGTTGGGCACGTAGGTCAAAAATGACGCGGGGAAAGACAGGCTGTTGGGGTTATAGCTTGTCTTGCTTCTTGGTCGCCTTGTCCTCCGATGTTCTCTTCTCTAACCGAACCATGGTCATCTCTGTGCAGCATCTTTATGGTTTTGGTATTGGTGCTGGTTCCACTTCAGTGATCACATGATCAAGCTCAGGGGGTTTCGTTTGGTTGTTGCAGCTGGAACGGCGCCCTGCTCGCTGGCGCAAACGACGCATTGCCTGACTGCAGATCTAACACCCACGTTCATTATTTTGCCCAGTAGCAGTTGCGACGGAGTTTCGGCTATGGTCTTTAGGCCAAGATGACCACTGCACGTCCATCCATGTAATTCCTGAGTAGTTACCTTCTGGTAGGTAATGGAACCAATTTCCAGTTTATTCAGCGACCATCATTTGTGTACATTTGTTGAATTGAAAGGGACTTCTTTTTCTGTCCGGCAAATTCCTGTGACTGAAGGAGAGATATAGAACATCGTCTCTCAACTCCAGTTGGTCTAATGATAGCCAATAATTATGATTTCTCCACACTCGCACAAGGAGCAAGATTGCTCCATTCTTGGCCTACCGGCTGCCTTCTCGATTCATTGTACATGTATCACAATGTAAAAAAATGCTGGGTAAAATAAAGTTGGAGAATTTCATTTGGACGTTTTTTGGGTCATATTTTCTCAACATATATGCACAAAAAATTCTGTTGGGTATTAACATCCAGGACACCAACGTTGGTTACATGCACTGCAAAAGCTGCGGTGTTAAATAATATTAGTGGTGTTAACTCATTTAGATACCAAGTCTTAGATACCAACATTTAACACCATGGGTGTTTGTTTCTCAATTGGAATAAATGCATTATTTTTGACACCATAAGTGTTAAAACTAATACTTGTGGTGTCAAAACTTAACACCAGGCTTGCTATATAAGACAACACCACTGCAGTGGTGTTAATTTAACACTACAGTTTTTGCAGTGTGCAATGGTTGCTGAAGGTGCCTTCCGCCTATGTATCTCGATGTGGAAGCGGTTCCTAATGATGCGTTTTCTGCTGAGCACCTTGCGTAGTGGATATGTAGTGGACCGTATCGAATATCCCCCACGCCCCCCCCCCCCCCCCCCCCCCCCCACCCCCCTCGCCCCCACCGCCCCCACCCCCCCCCCCCCCCCCGGATCCGCTCCTGATTTGCACCCAAAAAAAGCCTCATCTAGGACCCAAAATTTCATTTGAATTCTTGGTCCAGTTTTATTTTTCGAACTGCTCGCGTCGTCTGCTAGCGACAAAACGGACTGCCGTCTGCAAATAGTCAGACCCTTTTCTGTGGGAACCAGACCAGTTCTATGCCCGTTATCTCTACTAGCCTGGACAGGCGTGCAGGTTACTCGCGAACATTATAGGTCTACCACCCGAACTTCTACACTAGTTCCCGTCCGCGTGTTTTTTTTTACACCGCAGTGAGGGGTAGGCCTACACCCCAATTTTTCAACCCGAATAGAGTCTAAGTTTCCAATTACTGATACTTCTCAAGTGGCAATCTTGGAAATAGTCACAACTCTTACTCTCACTATTAGAGAAAAAGAAGAAACCAAGAAATTTCGACAAATCCCAAACATGACTCAGATTCGAACCAGGGACCTTATGATTACAAGTCGAGCTCTCTTCTAACCAGACCACGAAGCTGGTTCCAAACCGACCGCATTCAAAATCCTAAATTCCTTTAAAATAACCAAACCTAAACCCTAACCCTGAACCCTAACCTACTAGCCTAGTCTCCTCTCAAGACGCTAAAAATGTAGCCTACAAAACCCCTCATTTCCCCCTCGCAGTGTGCCACATAGAATATTTTCGCAATAAGCGAACCAATCTATAGGGATCGGGAACCAATCTAAACTCCACCCTAGGCTGCTTTCGAGCGCGGCACCAGGTGCTCCTTGGTGCTCCATGGTGCTCGCCCGAAAGCGTGTGTAAGCATGTGTGTGACGTAACGTTTCCACCACCTGGGAGCACCAGGGACGAGCGCTCGAAAGCAGCCCTACTAGTACTATATGCACTGGATGAAGTATGCAGTTGGCTATTGACCCCTTTCGAACACGTGCGAATATGCCATTTGGGAGTCAAATAATGCTGAGTCATTGTGGAAGCGGTGTGCGTGCGCGTTGTGTGTCTCTCTGGTGGGCGTAACGCGGTTTAGTTCACCAATGGGAGCCTCAGCATAGCGCGTTACGCGCGCTATAGACACACACAACGCGCACGCACATTGCTTCTACAACGACGCGGCATTGTTTTACTCCCAAATTGGCACGAGCTCAATACGAGAATTGAAGCCACGCGCTTGCCGCCATTGTACCCCACGAACAATGCCTGGCCTGGACTGCTCCCCGGTCCATGCGATCGCTTGCATTCCACACATGTAGACCATGATGTAGACTAGTTAAGACAGTGTGACCAGTCTAGGCAAGACATTGTATTTGGTGGGGTACAATGGCGGACGGTGGCTTCATATTTAGACGTCATTGTTCGTCCAGTGTATATATATATCGATGACTAGTACAAGTCCAATCTTAGATTGGTTCCCGATCCCTATAGATTGGTTCGCTTATTGTGAAAATATTCTCCTGTGTGGAACATGTGGACGGGAACCAGTCTAGTCCAATCTGAGCGAAGCAATTCCGTCGATAGATGGCGCCCTTCAGCGCACGTGGATCACATCAATCACGTACTAGAAGCGGGTTTTTTGGTTGTCGAGAAGTTTCCAAAATTAATGCCACGAATTACCTGCGACATTTTTGGTATCGTGGACGCTGGAATTTGAGGGATTGAAATGCAAATTAGGAAATAAACGTTTGGAGTCGTTTTGTTGTTTCGCTTGACCGCCCTGAAACGCTTGGAATGTTGAAGTTTTTTCGCTGAACTGCGGTGCGGGCGCCGGTGTCATTCATTTCATTTGCCACAGGGATCACGTTCAGACGATCAACAGACCAGCGCTTCATCTATCAGAGCAGGTGGTCCCGGGCAGAGAGCCTTTGCGGCCGGTAGGAACGGGGATTGCTGCGCGCTGCGTACTCGTCTGTGTTTGGATGCTCGGTTGTTTATCGACTCTTCGATTGCCACAGCTCCTCCTTACAAGTTATCATACTCATAGTTATGCTCTGTGTATAGTTCGTTGAAACATCGAGCTAAGCAGCTAAGGTAGGAATGTACCGGTAAAGTTTGAGTTTTTGTTTTGTGTATTTTATACATGCAGTATAAACATGCAGTTTATGCAGTTTATGCAGTTTATGCAGTTTAGAAAGTCACATACTACATATATTACGAGGTGCTAGCCCCGCGAGCAGTGCTTCGGTTTCCGGAACCTTAGCCCTGTGTTCTGCTATACACCAAATCTGTGGCAAACTCACGCAAATGAAATTTGGCCCACGGCTCTGATATTTGCTCAATAGGTGCACTCACCCCAGTTTATAAATATTCCGAAGAGTACGCATCGATCCGATGTCTAGTTTCGGTGAAATCGTGGGGACAGTTTGAGACTTTACTTACGATGAAATTCACATTCTTTGACCAAAAATCAAATATGCGCATGCGCGAGGGCGGAGAGGTCAACATAATAGCGCCATCTCGCGACGGCGTCGTCACGTACCAGCTGCACAACGGCTGTTTCATGAGAGAGCACATCGACTCTATGGTGGCGTACATTTACCTACCTACGGACTACAGTACCTCTTTTACTCGTCAAAAATTATCAAACGTCTGGCTTGGCGGCATGGCATCGCCTGCAGCGCGCGCTGTACGTGTAGATCTATAGAACGTACCGCGCGATAGAGTCGATGTGCTCTCTCATGAAACAGCCGTTGTGCAGCTGGTACGTGCGACGCCGTCGCGAGATGGCGCTATTATGTTGACCTCTCCGCCCTCGCGCATGCGCATATTTGATTTTTGGTCAAAGAATGTGAATTTCATCGTAAGTAAGGTCTCAAACTGTCCCCACGATTTCACCGAAACTAGACATCGGATCGATGCGTACTCTTCGGAATATTTATAAACTGGGGTGAGTGCACCTATTGAGCAAATATCAGAGCCGTGGGCCAAATTTCATTTGCGTGAGTTTGCCACAGATTTGGTGTATAGCAGAACACAGGGCTAAGGTTCCGGAAACCGAAGCACTGCTCGCGGGGCTAACGAGGTGCATGCCATAGACCATTTCGACATTTTTGCAGCCATTTTGAAGGAGGTGCAAAGAGCGCCCTCAAGTGCCTCATGTGTGTGCACAAAACATATCTAAGGCGAAATAAATACATTTTTTTCGTCCCCGCCCTCTTCCTTTTTTGAGGCCGCCTCGATTTATTTTTTATTTTTTATTTCAAAAAAATGAGACAAAAATATTGAAAACTACAACAAATCCGTCCGAAAATAAATACTTGCGAGTTCGAAGTCTTCTATATAGACTCTCTCGGTGACTTTCTACATCGTGTAGCTACTGTACCGTCGCTAAATATGTCTTCGCACGAGTCTATTTACCTGCAGCGGCCTAGAAATATCTAATGGCAGTCATCTTAAAAAATAAAAATTAAAAAATAAAAAGCCCCTCTTCCTCCTTTTTTTTGAAAACCCGGACGGGAAACATGTTTTATTTTTTACTCGGCCTAAGGCGGCTTCGCGCACGGGATACAACTTCGCAATTACTTTTTTTGACTAATTAAATCGATGGCTTTGACTATAATTTATAAAGCTGGTTGATGGTGATTCTATACTTTTACATGTAGAAGGCTAAAAGTGTTTTTTTTAACGTTTATATTGGGACGTTATCATTTTCTAGTAACACTTTTAGCCCCATACCAATTTAACCCCATTCGCTATCTTACATTTTGCTGCACGCGGCAAGATGGCCGCCGTATCCCAAACTATAGTTCACCAATACAGTCAAAATTAAACATTGAAAAACTTATCATGGAATCTTCAGAATGTTGTACCGTGGTCCGTTTTACCCGATGATTCCTCTAAACAGGGAGAAGAGCGACATTTACCACGTGTGTAGAGATGAACAGTCGGGTCCCAGATATCCCGCCCTCTTGTGGTCATCTCATTGTATGACGTCACTAGCAGTACAATGATCTGGAACATGATTTGCTCGTCTGTTTTAAAATGTCGCTCTTCTCCCGAGAGTGCTCGAAAATGTCAAGAAAAATTACGTTGGACTAGTTTTTTTCTGTTTAGAAGAATCATCGGGTAAAACGGACCACAGTACAACATTCTGAAGATTCCAGGTGATTCCATGATAAGTTTTTCAATGTTTAATTTTGACTGTATTGGTGAACTATAGTTTGGGGTACGGCGGCCATCTTGCCGCGTGCACCAAAATGTAAGATAGCGAATGGGGTTAAATTGGTATGGGGCTAAAAGTGTTACTAGAAAATGATAACGTCCCAATATAAACGTTAAAAAAAACACTTTTAGCCTTCTAAAAGTAGTGATTCTATATGAATTGTTCTTATGCTTCAGTTGAAAAATCTAAATTAAAAGTGCCTGCATGTCTGAATAAATTGCATTTTAAGACCCCTTCTTATTTCCCCAATTTCTCTAAGATTAAGGTGGCTTGATTCCCGCACTGAATACAACTTCGCAGTTATTTTATTTTACTAATTAAATCGATTGCTATGACGATAAAGATGATTGATGATAATTCTACATGAATATTTCTTGTATTACAACTGAAATTCTTGTCTGAATTTCGATTTTAAGACCCCTTCTTATTTCCTAATTTCTCTAAGCTACATGTACATGTAAGGCGGCTTAATTCGTGCACTAGATATACAACTTTGCAATTAATTTTTGTGACTAATTAAATCGATGGCTATGACAAAAAGCTAATTGATGATGATTCTGCATGAATATTTATTATATTACAGTTGAAAAATCATAACAAAAAGTGCCTATACTCGTCTGAATATATCGATTTTAAGACCCCTTCTTATTTCATAATTTCTCTAAGCTAAGCCGGCTTATTAATTGGCTCACTGGATACAACTTCGCAATTAATTTGTTTTGAATAATTAAATCGATGGCTATGACAATAAAGCTGATTGATGATGATTCTACATAAATATTTCTTATATTACAGTTGAAAAATCCAAACAAAAAGTTCCAATGTCTGAATAAATAGATTTTTAAGGCTTCTTTTCTCATTTCTCTTTTCTTCCAATAAAGTTTCTTGGAATGGATCCAGGTTACTTCCAAATACTGAAAGGCACCCAGGCCTGTTTTTTGCTGATATATGCTTCTGCTTGGCGGCATGGGTGACTTTCAAGATCAGCACTTTTTTTTCCCCATCAAAATCGTTGCTCAAAATGGAATCTTTAGACAAGTCTTTTTACAGGAAATTGCCATTTTTGGTAAAATCAAAATCTCTACACGCTCTACGTACCTCCCTGGCTGTAATTCTCTGAAAACTTACGTACACACCTCCGTTTTTCTCAAATTCACAAACTCACCTCACGTGCGTGCAGAACCGTGTCATACATGGCCGCCGGCTGCCGCATTGATTTATGGGATGACACCATCCCATAATTGATTTTCATTGTCCGTCCATAGCAACAGCCACAGCCAAAGCCACTAATTCGGATCGAGCCATGGTGTCATCCCAATGTATACGAAAAGAATACCTCGATTTATTAAGACAAGTAGGCACTTTTTGTTACGATTTTTCAGCTGTAATATAAGAAATATTCATGTAGAATCATCATCAATCAGCTTTATCGTCATAGCAATCGATTTAATTAGTCAAACACATTAATTGCGAAGTTGTATCCAGTGCGCGAAGCCGCCTTAGATATGTTTTGTGCACGCTCTTTGCACCTCCTTCAAAATGGCCGCGAAAATGTCGAAATGGTCTATTACCTACATGTGGCTTGTGCACACCCTCGTCGTGCAGCAGCTCTTGCTCATTTTTCCTCGAAATTGGAATCGCACACAGATTTCCAGTTGTGTGCTCTGGTGGTTTCAGATATATCCTTGATTGGAGAATAAGTAAAAAAGAACTACATGTACACGTAATTACATTACTGTTTTTGAATCAAAAAGGTGTTTTTCCGACAGTGGCTGAGGAAAGATTTGAGAAGTTGATCATGGCTTCAGACTTTGTGTGAAAAACATAAGACGGGCTGAAAATTTGTAAGCGTTTTCTCACAAAAGCTTAAATTTGTCTCAATCAAAAATTAGGGTTTTCCCATCAAATCTGCACTTACCAATGCTTGATGAGTCATGGAAAGAATTTACAAGTCGAACGTCACATAAGCCCTCATGCACTATGCCTATGGGACAACTCGGAAAAATTCTAAGTTTTTCCTAGTAAATTCTTCTTATTTTTTCCCTCCAAATTTTGGTTTTCTCATTAGATAAATATTTGCACTTATTGCTGTTTAATAAATCATTTGAAGGCAAAATTACATGTAGTGACGTCCGAGTACTAAATTCTTACCTGAGTCATTTTAAAGAAAAATATTTTGATCAACTTCTTAATCTTAGCTCTTACCGTGGCGGAAAATCGTTTCTCTCTTCACAATGTAACGGCTGGTGTGGAGTAGTTCCCGTATGTAGCCCAAAGCTGGTAGATTTATTTCACAAACGTGCTGTAACTGCAGTTGGTGCGTTGACGGAGGCCCAAGAGAATGTCAAGGCGACTATGAGAGGCCCATGGTGGCGCTGTCATATCATGCGCTGTCATATCATTATTTTTTTTGACGTTCTCCTTAAGCCTCCAATGCACCAACTGCGCGTTCGCGAAAAAATCTACCCCTAACTTTGGGCTATATCCGGGAAGTAGTCCCTCGAACGACGGATAATTTGTTCTGTTTCAGTTATGTGTATTGTTCTTCAACCTGCAAAACCTGCATTTGTTCTGATACTTTGTTCTCCAGAATGAGTATGTTCAGTTTGTTTGGAATGTTGGTGTGTTTATGGCATCTTGTCGGCGCAGTGCACGCATCCTTTGCCATGACGACTAGCGAACCACAGAGGGCGCTCCACAATGAAGCTTTGGGGTTTGTAAGACAACTGGATGAAGTAGCGCTGGGGCAGCATCACAGGTTTTACAGGTAAGGCCTAGATTTTTTATGATAGGTGGAGTACATGATAGGTAAACTGTTAAAAACGGTATTATTTCCACTCGTTATTAAAAGCCAACATGTATTTAGAGATAACTGACTTGTTGTAGAACTTTCAGTTGGCAATTTCTCCCACAATCATGTGGTGTTTGTTACCATTGCCATTGCTATCAACACTTAGTCGGTTTTTTTTCTTTTTTCTTGTCAACTCGTGAAGTAAAATTTTGGGTAACTACAAATGATGTATTGGGTTTTAAAGGTCGATTGTATCATTTGCATTGACCCAATTTTGTTTTTCTTGAGTTGACAACAAAACCTTACTCAAAGTGTTGATAGCAATAGTAACAAACGCCACATGAATTTTTTTCCGTCCAAATCGTATTGACAACTGAAGGTAGTTTTTAAAAAATTACTGTTTTTAAAAAATCACTTGTCTTGTACATAAATTCCATATATAGATTTTCAAGGTTTTCTGAAGCACTGATGCATAGGTCTAAGTAGCTAAAATTTCTTCAGGCTAGTTTACCAACATTCTTCCTTAGATATGTTACACTCTTATTCCATGAATCTGTAAAACGTTTTCTTGCAAATGATACATAGGACCTTTAAAGCCTTGGGAAGCAGCACTAAGTGAGTGTATGGTGGGTATATCATGAATATTAAACGAGTGTGACCAGATTTTTTTTCAAAAATGGATTTCGGTCTAACCTAACAATCATACAAAATACCTCCTTAAAATACTATCCATGGGAAGAAAACAGGAAAATTGCATTCTCCAGTTTGGATGTGGAAGCAAAAAGGTTGGTGTAATCACTGCACTGCTTTATGTAACCAGATAAATTAGTTTACAAAACATCAGTTTTTAGACGATATCACTGGAAATATACGGATTGAAGGCGTCAAATTTCAGAATGGTAATGAGAAAAATATGACACGATCACATGATATGGAAAAAATGGGGGGGTCAAAAATGTGATCTGGTCGCGCTTCCTTAAGGACAAAATAATTATCAACTTCTTAATTCTTACCATAATACTGTTAGGAATCTTCTTGACTACCATTAGGGCAATAGACGGACTGCATTCACACCGGATGAGACGGAGTGTGGACACCGACTTCAGGCATGGCTTCTACCCTGGGACTGTCGTTGGTAACAGAGAAGGTAATGAACACATCTTGTTTGCAAGAAATTGTTGTCCATGATCGGCATTAAAATACGTGTATGCATGGTGATGTGCTACCTGTATTTGAGTCTTTCAACGGTAAAGGGGGCATTTTGGCAACACGGACCATATTTCCCAGAAAATACCTTTGTCTGGTCTCAAAATAAAATAAATAAGTTTCAGTTGTTTTGAAGAGATAACTTAGGCTCAAAAAGGGTTACAAATAGTGTGACAACATGCCTTTCTAAAAACCCTGTGTACAAATTTCTAATGTCAGCTTGTAACCGGGACGGCCTAAAATGTAACACGAGTGTCCGTCCCGGTTACGAGTGTATATTGAACATTTGTACATAGGATTTTTAGAAAGGCATGTTGTCATACTATTTGTAACCCTTTTTGGGCCTAAGTCATCTCTTCAAAACAACTGAAACTTATTTCTTTTATTTTGAGACCAGACAAAGGTATTTCCTCGAAATTATGGTCCGTGTTGCCAAAATGCCCCCTTTACTGGGGAAAGATCCAAATACAAAGTTTAAGTCCATCTCACCATTGTTAGTGCAACTGGGAGAAAATACCACTTGTAAAAAAAATACATTTCATTACTTTCAAAATTTAATTAATCAATTCTTTACTAGGTATGAATGGTGGATTATTTCAGGGATATTGACCCAGGGACCACCGGAGTGAATTATTTTGATACAATTGTGGACAAACATCCATGAGTTTAGGAAATCTGGAAGCAGTCAAAAACAACTTGACTCCACCGGGATTCAACTTGTCTGGCCAGACGATAGATATAATTGGCAACGTGACCGCCCGAACAAGGGTGTTTAACCACAACCCATTCATGCCCCGGGGTGCGCCCGGCTGAAGTCGGCGGCCAGTTTTGTTCCCTTCCTGCAGGCGGCTACATGTAGTTGTAAACCTGTCAATCATCGACCAACCCAGCAAGTTGGAAACGGTTCCCTTCAAACCGGCACATGGTTTTCTGTCAACAGAAACGATTTGAAGAGGGATTAACTCGAATCGTTTACCGGTATACAGACCGTTTCTATTTTGACCTCGCGCCTTATTACTGTCTGGTAAGTGTAGGTAAATTGCTTTTAATTGTCTTTTTCTCTGACGACTTCTGCAGATTTTGTCATCGATTCTGCACAACGGCTTCAGACGACATCTCCTGTTGCAAGTAACGTATTTGAGTGGGGTCACATTAAGGTTGGCGACGACATCATCGTGGGTGTTAACTACTCGCCATTGTTATTAATCTACAGCCTGGTAGTGCAGGACTCTGGCGATATTGAATTCTATTTGCACGACTTTGAGAGCGGTAAGTGAAAGTTAGCCTTTTGGACTGACCTGTTGTTGAAGCTGACAATTAAGCTTGTGCGGTATTGGGTTTTGGGACACCGCGGTATGCCGTGAAGAAATACCGCGGTATTCGCTATTATATAAAATGAAGCTGTGAGCGATACCGCGCATTTCTGTCACTGTCTGCCACTGTCGTGAGTTTTGTACGGATCTGCATTTAGAGTTTTTTTGTATTTGTTTTACCAAATAAAATTTAGTTAAACCATTCTTGATATTAGCAAGTTTAATTTTGTGGAAAGTGGGCAGGGTTTTGATTTGAGGGAAATTACGGGGGTAAACAAATGCAAACTTACGCACAAAGCACACACTAAACGGCACTGACAGTATGGTTTATAGCGCCCTCTGTTTGTGGAAAATGTCACACACTGTACAGTAACAAAAAATACTGTACAACCGACCGAGCTCGCGCGTGCACTTCAATTCCACGAAATGAAAAGAAAATGGCGACGGCACAACCCAGATTTGCTACGATAGAAGACGATGAATACGATGACATCCTCCAAAATAGAGAAAGCGGAGCGACGCGGAGAAGCACCACGAAAGCAGTGAACATTTTGAAGCTGTACTTGAGGGAAAAGGAATTGTCAGAGGACTTTGAAGACTTAAGCAAAATTGAACAGCAAGTTTGAATTTCGAGTTTTACCAGTAAATTATACTCCGTCTTGAAAATGTTTACTGTTGCTTGTGGAACTTTCAACAATTGTGTCGGCTTCAATTTATATAACAATAATAATATTGGATGTCTTTTCGGGTGATATGAGAATATACCGCACTCGTCATGAAAAATCTTAGCACTACTGTGCAGTGTACTAAAATTCCGTTCCATCATGCACTGTGCACAGGGAATTGTGACGGAACCGTAACGGCACGTATTCTCTCTGTGCTGGGTATTTTCGAAATGAAACGCATCAAATTTACGCACGTTGTGAAAAGGCTATCCAAATCCAGCCTAAAAGTTTGTTGAAGCCAACAGTTGTTTTAAACGGTCATTCGTACTTGTCATGTATCTATATTACCATTTTAAAATGATTTTTGTAACTTTTTTATTGCAGATGTAGTGGTATTCACTTTTTTCACTCGACCGAGCTGGCAGGCGGGACACATCATCGAGACCAACCATTATCTGACGGCAGTTGATGACAACCAAGTCTTGACTAATTATAAGCTTGAAGGACGTAACGTTACGGTACGTAATTAGAAACATGGGAAATAAAGTGCGGTTGGCTAATCTTAAACTGTACATTTACGACATAGCTGCTGCTACGCATCTAGTAATAGTGTCCGCATTGGACTAATTTTTGTAAAAAGTTTCCGTAAGTCACTGTTGACATTCCATCGTGGTAATTCTTCAGTGCGTCCGTATGTTGATTTAGTTTTGACCCACAGAATGTCCACCACCCAAAAACTGGATAAAACGTGTCGCCGCCTCATTCAGGTCCACTCAGAAGTTACATGACCACAACGTGTGTTCTATTGGTCTTACATTACAATGCCATACCTGCCAACTAGTCCGATTTTTATCGTATTTGTTCCGAATTTTACGTGTTAAGTGTTGAAAATCAGAACAATTGGTAAACGGTCGACTTGACCTAACTCCCCGCGCGTGCCGCATGTGTTGTGTACATGAAAACGAGTGCAGTACTAGGTCAACTTAACCGTTGTACCAACTCGACAGTTGCAAGTTTCACTACAGTCCAATGTTTTACTTGGCAATGTTTACAGGTATGCTATGAGGCACATCTGGAGCACATTTTGAAATAAGAATAAAACGGACTGTTTGACCCCCAGCCCTGAAACTTGGTGGACAAGTCATGCACAAACTCAAGTTAATGTGCACCAAATATGGTGTTACTAAAAGGATTGTGCATTTTATTAGATGACATTTTTATGGGTGGCATTTTTTGGTCACTTTTTTATTCCTTCTATTTTAGCGCCAGAATTCCATTGATCTGGCTCCTCTTTCAGTCCTCGACCTTGACCATTTTGTGTTTGACACCATTACGTACCTTGGCATGCTAACCAACAACGGGTTTGCCAGGATCTATAGATGGAGCTCTAGATGTGAGTATGAATAAGTGTTTGGTACTGCAAAATCGGAAAATAGTATTAAAGGCCCAGTGGATCATTTGCAATGACCCCAAAAAGTAATCGACGAGTTTACATGGGAAAAGTTCTGAAAGTAAAGATTGAATTAATAGCAACTATCCAATAAAAGGTTTTCGCTCAAAATTATATAATTTTACCACAAAATAATCCGTAAAGATGAAATTATTTAGATCGTTTGCAAACGATTTACTTATTTTTGGTTCGCAACTACGCGGTCCAAAATGCATGGGCGCTGTGTACTCCGTGTGCGTGTTCCAACGCGATGCATTTTTATGGATCGCGCGCACACGCAGTATGTGCGCCACAGAGTGCATGACGCAAGCCACATAGTACCCGATCAACTGAGAACGAATATTTGAAACACCCCGCCAAGACCAGGAAAATGCATATGGATTTTCATGGTTTTTTTAAACGTGGTACATTTGACAAAGCTGAAATTTCTTAGGATGAGTTTGTTGATGTCTTTCTTTTGATTTATAATGGTTTTATTCGCAGAATCGCTCAAAAACAGATCATCTACAGGGCCTTTAAAGGTTTAGTGAAGTGAAAATTATCAACCAGCTGTTTTTATACACGAATCAAAAGTGTTGCAGAAAAAGGGGCAAACTGAAATTTGTTTTCATTTCAGAAAGAAGCGACCTTTTCTCTGCTTCAAAATTTTCTTGACAGACGAGGGCGCTGTTTATTGCTAGTCATGGAGGGAACCCACAGTTGAACAACAGTTGAAAGAACATTATATTCAAACAGTAACAGTGGCCAGCTGATCCATTTCTAACCCAAACAAACTTGTTTGGATTGTTGCAAATGACATATACATACAAACTTGGTAAACTGTTACAGATCATAACACCAAGAAGCCACTGAAAATGACACCGACCTAATTTGTACACAAGTCAATGGATATTTCCTCTGTTGTCCTGAGATGACATCAAGGATTTGCTCATGAATATGGAAATTCTCAATAGCATAAAAATAGAAAACTTGCAATTACACCAAAACGGCACAATCAAATTTTCCGAAATGTGTAAAGCACACCCTCTTCTATTATTATATTTAATAAAAACCCCTATTTCACACGTCCTTTAAGTAACGACAAAGACATGCTAAAAATTTTCGACTTGCACTCATCAGAGCAAAACGCAAGAATGGCGTGGGTGACGCTATCGACAGTAGTATAAGGCTAAAGGCGGGAATGACGTGTTCAGAATGCTGAGCGCTAATTGATCAGCTCAACGACTGCAGGGAGCACACTACTGTGCATGCGCAGTTAGATTACATGGAGCATGTGTACAAATTTTCTGATGACACAACACCGGTTTTGTGAAGTGGATGAATGTAGCCTCAAGCATGTGCAGATGCATGATACTGCATTCTCTGGCCAGTACGGTGAACTGCTGTTTGCCTGTATTGTGAATTGCCTGAATTGAATCGTCTGTTTTCTTGCTTTTGTTTGCATAGTTTGCAGGTTTTCCATAGCTCAGGACATTCCTGTCCCCGTTCCTGCCTCAAACCTTCAAGCCTTCGACATCTCAGGCAGACACTATCTACTTGTAACGGCTCCCCAAGAGAACTCCACAATCTTCAAGTTTAACGGCCAACAGAATTCCTTCCAATTCCATCAACTGTAAGTTTTGTTTCTTGATCAGACAGTAACAATTTATTTTATTTTATTTAATGGGTTGAATAAACTTCAAATCGCAGCCCGTAGGCTGAATTGCATAAAGCTTACAAGTGTCTTCCACCTAAACATTAAGATAGGTTAATTTGGCCATTGGCACCACCCACCTATCTTAATGTTTAGGTGGTGCCAGAGACACCGCGGAATCCCCTATCTCTTCATGAAAGAGTGCTATGGGATCTTTTAAGTGCGTTACACAACACACTGGACCAACGACTTTACATCCCTTCCAAAGGATGGAGCAAGTGTGTTTAAGTGCCTTGCTCAAGAGCACAGGTACCACGGCCGGGTATCGAACCCGCAACCCTAAGTTTTCACCCAGGTGAAATACGCAGCTCCATAGCAAAGGCATGGAGCTGCGTATTTCGTGGCACGAATTTGGCGCGCGCGCATTGCTGATGAGCCTGTGCCTTTAAGGGTGGGTACATGTAGGTGGAAATTTCTTTTTGTTGAAAATATTAGGATGGGATGATAGGCATATTTTTGTTTTACCCCTGTGTTTAGTATGTCTGAATTTAAGAAGCGGGTGATTGCGGATACTCCACAAGAGTGAGCCACCTTTTCAAGCTTGGAGGTTAAAAAAAATTTGCACAAAAATTACTTTGTTTTTTGATAGGTTCTGCGTATTTTTCTAGGTTGGGGCGTGTGCTAAAAACAGTTTTTTTCCTTGGCTTAACTCAAATTTGACCTTTTCTTTGTGGTTTGACTTTATTCGGGGATGAGATTTGTCCGAATTTTTTTGGATTTCCGGAATTTTACCGACACCTCCAGGTTTAAGAGTTTTCTGTTATTCATTGTGAAATCTCTGATTTTTGTGAAATTTCCCATTTTTATTGTCCACTTTTTTGCCCTTCCAGCGGAGCGGGCCATATTTATTTCAACAATCGCCCTCAATTGATTCAGTAATTTTGCGAAGCAAACTTGTGCAAGTCTAGTCGCCACACAAGTGCCATGACATAGAGCGCTGTACCATGTACACGTACGTACTGTGCCGCTCGTTTGCAACGAGTAGCGAAGCAGACGTGTACAAGTCTAATCCCTAAGCAAGCGCCATCTTTGCCTGCATCGTAAACTAGCAACGGTCGTGCGTTGCGTGTGATGCGTGCACGTGTGCAATGCACGGCTGGTGCGATGCGGCAAGCAGTGGGCAAAGAACCGATTTTACCCTCCGCTTTCGCTTTACATCTTCAACGATCCATGTTGCCTAGATTCTTTTTAATATTATCCACATTTGTACAAGGTAAATATTTAAAACAAAACTGGTTCTTATGATACCTGGTTAAAATGTTTTTGACATTGCAATTTGCACGATGGTGTTTGAAACGATCCCAAAAGTTGAAGTCTTTGTGGTTTCTACATCTCTCCCCTGCCACCTCTCCCAAGGAAGCCATGCCCCTTCCGGAATTTTTGTTTTCCTCCAATCTCACCCCTGCTTTATTAAAATTACAATGAAGTGCCCTTTTTTGTACAAGCACTCCCTTACCTACAACCCCCCACCTTCTCCCACACCCAATGCATAGTTCCGAGATTGCCAAGTTAAGCCCGCCCCCTTAGATATTGTTGCTATGTGCTCACAAGCCATCGCAAAAAAATGGCGAGACTACGTACAAAGCAACGGGACTCGGCATGGAAAGCACGGATTCATTGGAGAAAACTCAAAGGTATTTATGTTTTGAGGTCGACAGTTACCGTAGCACACACTGAGCGAAGGGCTAGTAAATGCAGGGATGACATATCTTTCATAAAAATGTGCTTTCCTACCTTTGAACAGCGAATCTCCCAACATTGAAACCAAAATTCACCCGGTCACTAGCGCATACAACATACAAACTGTATGGGCAGAACATCGCGGATTGTTTGTGATGATTGCATCACTTTGACCTTTGTGGGCGCCGTCTGCTAGCTCTGTTGTGATTGGTCGCGGGTTCGGCTTGATTGACAGGTCGGAACTATGCATTGGTAAAAGGCTCTTGACAGTGTGTACTTTATTTATTTTTATTTTGCAGTCTTTTCCCAGATGGGGCTAAGCATGCTACGTATTTCTCAGATGCCTATGAGCATTATCTTGTGTTCATTGATGCAGCCGGTCTGGACTCTACCTTCTACAAGTGGAACGGTAGGATAAACCAAAATTGTCTCCTGATTTTTCTTAATGCAGAAAGTGGATGAAACGGTGGAATCTCGGTTATCTGGTCCTATTTTTCAATGCAAAAGGCACACCTTTTAACCATTGAGCAAGTTCGGGTGCTGACCATTAGTCAAACATGGCTAAAATCGTCTGCACTGGCCGCCGTCAACGGATTACAAAAAATACAAGCAATTGTTAGCAACCTTCCCCCCATGTTGGCCCTTGTATGTTCTACTAAAGACATTTCAACTTGTTCACCGAAAGCTACCATAGAATTGGTATATTAATTCATCTTTAATTCTGATATAAATTAACACTTTTTTTAGCGAAAGCTTTTTTTTCAAATCGCATTAACCTTTCCGCCATTTTGAAAAGTGACATGATTACAACTGACTAGAGATGAACCTACCCCCAGGGCTTGGTTCCTCTAGTCAGACTAGCTAGTCAAACCACGCAGCGTTCGGGTGACATCTAGATCTACTATGGTTAGTCTAGTTAACTATAGTCGCCCGCCCGAACTTGCACTTAGTTGCTGTAGACGATGTGACATTTGTTTGCCTCTAAAGCGCCCTCTATTCAAATCTTGCCTGCCGTTGTGAAATGCTCATGAAATGTCAAAGATCACACAATTCGAAGTCGATGTGACCAATGACTTCATTCATTATCTAAATTTATGCACAGCATGATTTGTGTGCTCGGCAATGGTCACACCCCTAATGTTTTGATGCCTGCCGTGATGTCGGAGGTCACACGGTCTAGAAAGCCTTTGCCAGTTTTCCTGTCTAATTTCATGCATGTATGCAGAGGGAAGAAATTAATTCAGTAAAGGGGGCATTTTGGCAACACAGACCATATTTTTAAGTAAATACCTTTGTCTGGTCTCTAAATAAAAGAAATAAGTTTCAGTTGTTCTGAAAAGATAACTTAGGCCCAAAAAGGGTTACAAATAGTATGACAACATGCCTTTCTAAAAACCCGGTGTACAAATTTCCAATATACGCTTGTAACTGGGACGGCCTAAAATGTAACACAAGTGCCTGTCCCGGTTACGAGCGTATATTGGAAATTTGTACACAGGGTTTTTAGAAAGGCATGTTGTCACACTATTTGTAACCCTTTTTGGGCCTTAGTTATCTCTTCAGAATAACTGAAACTTATTTCTTTTATTTTGAGACCAGACAAAGGTATTTTCTGGAAAATATGGTCTGTTGCCAAAATGCCCCCTTTACTGTGAAAAGACCCACATGCAAATGTTAACACTTGTAGAGTTGATAGGTGCACGTGCGCAACTACACACTCAAATCAAGACTGGTTTTTATTTCTCTTTCAGGGATCGAGTTCAGCGTATTTCAAGTCGTGGACACAGTCGGAGCCAGTCACTGGTACTCCGTTTCCGTTCCTGGAACACAAGATGGCGCTCTTCTCGTCCTCTCGTCATCCGGGTCCGCACCTGGAACAAGACCCCTGTCTCTGTTTAAACATGACCCCATCACAGACTCGTTCGTAGCGCTGAATGATACTGCAATACTGGATGAATTAAACCCGCCAGGTATGTGTTTAAACCACCGATAGACTGCAGTGTGTCAAGGCGCCATTTTAGTAAGCAGACTAGGCATGCCTCGTGTCTTTTATTTTTGGAAACGGGCTTCACATGTTGTACATGTGTGCGTACGCTCATACGTACATAGTATGTGTACACATGTACGTGCACATGTACATTTACGTCATAATAAAAGACAGGGTACGTCTTTTATTATTTCTTGTTTTTAATCGACTGACATTAATCCCTGACGTAATTATATGTTCTTGGTACCAAATGAAAACTGATAACTTTTCTATTCTAGATAAATAGCAATTTAGCTTTTAAAAACATTTTTGATGCTCAAATCGGCCTTAAATCGAACAGTGCAACTTTAATATAGCAGACCACAGAACTGTACCAAATTGCTAAAAATGTAACGTAACTAGCCACGGAATTCTAAATGTACTGTTCAAAACATTCCACTCACTTATTTCTTTGTTAACATCAATATTTTTCAGAATATTACAATGCAACAAGCACCATGTCCTTTGCCATTGGTACCGTTGTGTACCTTTTTGCTGGCACTTTGAAGAATACGAGTGATCCCTTGGCAATCTTCAATATAACCTTCATTAACGTGGTGACCGAGGACCCTGTTATAGTGGAGAGTCGGGAACTAGAAGCCAAACTGGAAGAACTAGAGGTAAATCAAAGTTAAAAGAGCGTGTTCAGATTTTTCCAGAAATGGATTTTGTTCTAACTTAATAATCATATCAAATACCTCCCCAAAATACTATCCATGGTAAGAAAACGGGAAATTTGCAATCTCCAATTTTGATGTGAAAGCAAAAAGGTCGGTGTGATCATTGCACTGCTTTATGGAACAATAAACTAGTTAACAAAACATGTGGGTTTTTTTTACGATATCCTTGAAAATGTACGGATTTCAGAATGGTAATGAGACAAATATGACAAATGATATGGTATCAGAATCCATGGGAAAAATTTGTGAAAAATGTGATCTGTGATCAAGCTCCTTTAAGGGCCCATTGTATCATTTGCAATGACCCTATTTTGTTTTTCATGAGTTGACAAGAAAAACCTTACTCAAATTAATTAGTCTTACTGATTAATTAGTCTGGAATAAGCTTGGGCCAATTATTTCCATTCGTGATTAAAAGCCCATTTTGATAAAACCGCCACGAAGAAATTTCACCTATACAGGCAGTAAGACTTCAGAAAACTTGAAAAATCCATTCATGGCTTTTGTTCAGTTGAATGGTAAAACCATTTCTCACACAAAATACCATTTTGGACAAACAAATTCATGTGGTGGTTCGTACTATTGTTATTAACTCTGCTAGTAAGGTTTTTCTTGTCGACTCATGAAAAAAATATTTGGGGTCACTGCACTTGATTTCGTCTATTGATTGCTTTCCGGTGACGTCGCACCTTTCATCCACCATTTTGGGTGTCATTTTTCGTGGCCCGAGTTATAACCGACAAAAAGAGCAAGAAAAGCGCATTGGTTGCACTTGGCCTACCTTTACATGTAGCTGTTGCTTAACCTTGCTTTATGTTGTTGCTGTTGTATCGATAAAGATAAAAATGTATTTCTACAGTCTATGAATCGTGATCAAGTAAACATGGTAAAAGCACTTTCGTTTTACAAGCCGAGTGCATGCTCAATAATTTGAGCGTATAGCAACGCTCGTGTGCCGCATCATCGAATGAAAATACGCTGGTGAGTATATTACGCATGTGCGTGACCGTTGACACCTAAACATTCCCGGATGTTCTACGTCATGGAAAGCAATCAATCGGAAGAAGTGCCCTGCAATTTTAAATGTTAATATATGTGATAATTACAAAGCTCCAGGAATTTAGCTGTGTTTCGTCTCGGGTTTGCGAGATAATAATCTAGAGCTGTTTTGAAAGTGGAATCGAACCCGAACGTAGAATCAAAATTTATTCCTAAACTGAATTGTTCCTCCTCAATCCAGAATCGTGTGCTGCAGTTGAATGTATCTCTGACACAAGCCAGTGAAAATATCTCGGACTTTGTGACAAAGGACGGTCATGAATCTATACAGGGCCATAAGACATTCACTCAGGCTGATACTCGGGAGGCTAGAGTAGAGCAAATCATCGTGGAAGGTGAGGAAATTCATTTGTTCCTGTTGCACATTAAAGGCCATTATTTCATTTGCAGATTTTTTTTTTTTGGAAATTCCAGGAACAGCATAAACTAAAGAATAATGTTGATAAACTGCCTTGTAGAAATTTCAGCCACATAGGCCTTTTTCCAAATCTCGGCTCCGTCTCCATTCCGCCATCTTGAAGCCGCATACCAAACTTCGGCTTGGCTTCAGGCTTCATTTTGAGGCTTCGTTTTAACCCAAATGAGGCTCCAAAACGAAGTCAACTAAAGAGGTGACTTCGGCCGGCTTCGTGACGTCATGAACTGGAAAATCACGTGACAGCAACAAAAACCTTTGAACTTTTGCAGGTTTGCTAAACTTTGCCGCCGACCAAACTTGTCTGCTAGCACTTAAAAAAAGCCGGGGAAAAAGAGTGGTAGGCCTACTAGGCCCGACTAGTGTCACAAACGGTTTTTGGTTTGGCTTCTCTAAAGTGAAGCCGGAGGCGGTTGGAGCCGGAGCTGCATGAAGCCGGAAGCTGGAGCCTGAAGACTGAGTCAAGATTTGGAAAAGGGCCATAGAAGCAGTAATACTTCAAAAAACTTTTAAAATCCATGCATGACTTTCGGGTTGAGTGCAGGGTAAAAAAATTGTGTGCAAATGATGGGGAAAAAAAAGCACCTTCATTTAGTAATTTCTCCCACAAAAGTGCCATTTTACACGGGGGGGAAAAGGTCTTGTGATGTTTGTTACCATTGCTATCAACACTGTCAGATTTTTCTTTTCAACTCGTGAAGTAAAATTTGGGTCGCTGCAAATGATGCAATGGGCTTTTAAAGAGCTAGAATCCCCCTTGACAAAAAAAATCCAGCATTTGCACCTTTTTCGATAGTCCACATATCCCTCCAGCCGACGTATACTGCTGTTTATTTCAAATTATCTGTTTTAACTGGATAAATTGCAAGCAAAAGTGCGGTTTTCGAAAATGGAATTTCGCGATTTCTGAAACGCTCATTAGTTATTAATATGCGCATGACCCTGTGACGCAATCCTGAGAGACACGAGTAAACACAGTTGGTAGTTCCATACGTTTACACGCAAACAACTCCGAAAACCGTCTCTGTTCAATGGTGTTTTTTGAAGAATTGTTCTCGTGCAAAATGCCAGATGTGCCCAGTAGTTGTGTGGTTGTATGCTTTACCAGACACCATGAAAAAAAAAAAGAACAGAAAGATTTTCTTTTTTATTACCAAAAGAAAAAAAAAATGAGTCGCTCGTTCTAACTTGTACCGTGTTGTGCCAATTTCAAATGCGTGGGAACTACTGCTCGCAGGGACCGTTCCCACTGTTGTACATGGACCGGTGTGTGCCGTTCGTTCCACGACATAGCCACCGGTCGCAATGCACCAGTATTTACTTCAAAAGAGCTTCAAAATTTCACCGTTTTTTTTTAACAAAAGAGGTAATACAGTAAACTCCGGCTAAGTCGACATCGTACAAGTCTGCAAATTGCCTAAGTCTGCCGTCCGATAAAAGTCCCGATCGTCTACAATGCATTTCCATTGAAATGTATGTTTCTAAGTCGGCATTTGTAAGTCGCCATTTCGCCCAAGTCGGCATGTTATTCTCAGTCCATTTCAACAAAATGCATTACAAAATCCTTTGTTTAAGTCGGCACTTAAAAAAATCACATAATATGGCATCGATTTCCTTCCCTGCAGTTTTTAAGAAGTGTCGAGTGAAAAGACAAACACTGCTTAACCATAGCTCCATGGCTTAACTGACGTCTGTTTATTGGCACGCACGGACCGTGGTCGCCAGTGTATCGGTGTCGTCATGTGTAGCCAGGGCTGCGTTCGAAACACGCGAATATTGCAAACTTTTGCATCGTTTGCCAACAACTGGTACCCGGCTTTCCATAGACCAGTGCACAAAAGCACTGTACCAGTGGCAAACGTTGGCAACGTTCGCGTATGTGGAACGTAGCCCTGGCCATGTGTGAGATTGCGTGCACTCAAAAAGGGGTTTCCCCTGTACGCATGCGCACTTTCCATTTTGGGTGTCGTCATATATGCATGTACATGTATGTAGAACTTCACATGTGCTCGCTCATAAATGTTTACATAAATCGACCCCAAAAACAAGGAGATTAAACTAAGGTAAATCGAAGCATCCATGCTGCAATTAACCATATGCATAGGCCGTTCGTGTAACGTTGTGTAAGTCGGCAAAATGACGACTTAAGGCATATGTCGGCATTCGTGTAAGTCAGCACAAATTTTCGGGTCCCAAGAGTGCCGACTTAGCCGGAGTTTACTGTAGTAGATTATTGTCGTAGTACATCAAGTGTTTTTCACGTTTGTATTTTGAATTTACAAGGACAAAACAGGCATGATGAACATTCACTCCGTATATTTTCCATTCAATACCGCACAGGCTGTTTTGTGTTCTTCTCAGGATGACGTCAAAACCCTGTTTATCAACAAACCGAGTGACCTCGAGCGTTTCAGAATTTGGGGTGAAGAGGGTCGGAACTGAATTGCGTTTTAAACAAAATACTGTCGATTTTTGGTGGGAAAACAAGTTGTGATGGTATTGTAGACACATACACCTCCATGATAAAACAGAAAAACGTGGACGGGGGGCGATACTGGCTGTTTAAAAAGTGTACTCAAGAAACTAAAGGACATTGTACTGAACAAGTGCAACTTGTACATTGTTTTCTTCAACGGTAGATGAGGTACCGAACTGATACTCAAGTTGGTTTTTATCATGCAAGTCCTCAATCGCACATTGAGATAACACCCTTTCCAATCGTGTAATACAGTAAAATCTCGATAAGTCGAAACCGGATACCTTAAAAATCCGTTTAACTCGAAGTAATGTCACATTCCTGAAATAAACATAGGCTTTTGTGCATGCGACTACCTCCGTAGCTCGAAATTCCTGTACGAGCGGCTCCGTTTACCCTGAAGTTTTTTCAGCTATTCAAAAGGAAGCCGCAACTAAAACGATCTCAATGAGCATGAAAATCTTTTCATGAGTCTTATCTGTCAATTTAATCTGTCTTTTCATCAAGAGATGCAGCATGATGCGCTCCCTCGCTGTTACAATAGGGCCTAATCAATCCATAAACCGGAACAAATCATGTTTCCTGGAAATGCTTGAATGGTCTTGCCGCTGTTGATGGGCTAGGCGCGCGGTGCATTCGTTCTCGGTCGCTTTGGTTCTCGCATGCTTCACATGCGGTAGATCAACCTCGAACATGTTCACTGCCATTGTTAAAGCATGCCCGGAATGCAACCAAAACCTGGGATCGACCGTGGATAAGGTTAGTGCGCCCTCTATTGACAGGATAGCACCGATCACGCAATCATACTGCTGGCTGTACGTGCGCGCGATATGATGAAAAAATACGCCATGAAAAAAGACACAAAACACATGGTATGTGCTTTACAAAAATGACATTTTAATCTTGTACCGGTACATGAAATAGACCTTCAAGTAACAAAAAAAATCTTGCCAAAACGATGTTTTGGAGCTAGGAAAAAGGCTTACAAAATGTGCTAAATACCGAGTCCACAACATACACATGGGCGGTGGACACTTTTCGTGCGTTGAGCAGAGCGAATCAGGACCTCCGTTTAACTTGAACTCTGGATACCTCGAAGTTTTCGTCCATTCCCTTGAGTTTCGACTTGACGATATTTTACTGTATCTTTAACTCTTGTTCAAGCATGCAAAAGGATTAGGATGTTTTGGCTTCAGTGGTTTATTTTTGTGCTGATTTCTGTATTTTCGTCCACTCTTTACCAGATGCCTACATTCATGCACCCAGACCAACTGGTAATGAGAGTTTGTCCCATCTTGTCAATCAGTCCCTAGACCAACGTGAAGAAATCATGGACTGCCTAGATAAACTCAGTGGTAAGATGCCATTTCTTCTCGCAAATGTCTTCTTTTTTTCCTTCTTTTTTAAAATTAATCCTTTGATGGTTAAAGTGAGAATTGGTGACATGAATAAGTTGTTAGGAGTGTGTTGTGGTATTGATGCAGTGGGAAAGTCCTTCTGTTACATATAATGCTGGGTATATAAGTTCAGAAAATGTATTTTAAGAAAAACGCTCTTAAGCGAGCACCTGATTTGGACACTGCCGTCTGCTCGCAAGTGGTTGTGATTACCATGCACCTACCATCGCGAAACATGTAGATTGGCGTACGTTACCAGACTAGTTTCTGAGACGTCGTCGTCTGCTCGCAAGTGGTTGTATTACTACGCATCCACTATGACGAAACATACAGACTGAGGAACGTTACCAGACTAAATTTTAATTCTTAATGTTTGTCTTCAAAAACTGCTTCAAAAACACCTTTCCACTCAAAAGAAACAATTAGATTTTTAATATGTTGTTTATTTGAATGTCGCGGCATAGATTCATTTTAGAATTATTTTTATTGCAATTAGTTCTAGGTCAAATCGTAAATTGACTAGACTATAATACGCTAGGCGCTATGCAGTTTCTTTGTTCCGTGAGGTCATGAGGTCATACATGGTTGCACATTTTGTGCTTACATTGTCGACCAATTTAAAGGAGCGTGACCAGATCACAATTTTTAACCAACCCATTTTTCCCCAGTGGTTTTGAGATTTTTATACCATATCATTTAACATATTTTTCTCATTAATATTCTGAAATTTCACGCTCAAGGATATTGTAAAAAAACACAGTTTTGTAAACTAATTTATCCGGTTCCATAAAGCAGTGCAGTAAATATACCAACCTTTTTGCTTCCACATCCAAATTAGTGATTGCAAATTTCCTGTTTTCTTCCAGTGGATAGTATTTTGGGGAGGTAGTTGATATGATTGTTAGGTTAAAATGAGATAAATTTTCTGTAAAAATCTGAACACGCTGCTTTAAATGACAAAAGTTGCCCTACAAGATGGCAGCTATTAGATGCGATCTATTTTGCAACAATCTCGTGTGGGAAAAAGTTCACAATGTATTTGATACTATACTGAAACGCAAAAGAAACTTACCACTTGTTTAAAATGTAATGAAATTGTAACAGTTCAAAATAAAACAAACCAACAATTGCTAATTGTCAAGTTTTTGACCAAGATACACCATCTCATCAGTTTGTTCTACAGTAAAGAAAAGAAGAGGGTGCAATGTCAGTCCCCTTTCAATAGCGTGTGTGGCCACCATTGATTTGGATACAGGCAGAGCATCGTCGGCGAATACTGCGTTGATCCCCCGACAATCGTGGCATGTTGCTTGAAATGCCCATTTTGCACTGGCCTTTTTAAAGCCAACATCAAGACATCACGTGCAGCTCATTACAATCATCCCATACCCCTTGGTTAATCACTGACAGTCAAAACAGCTGTTCAACAGCTGTACCATGAAGTGACCATTGAAAGTTCAAGTGACCTTCAGACACCGTTTGGTCTGACAGTGAGGACACTATTGTTTACAAAAACGTTCACACATTACAATACACGCAGTGTTATTGTTGCTATTTAAAGGTTTAAAAGGTGGTAAGTTTCTTTTGCGTTTCAGTATATTATTATTATCACTTTCAGTGAGGTTTTCCTCAGATTTTTGTTCATTGGGCTGCTGGCAGTCAAATGTTTCAAGAGGATCTTCTATTTCGTCTCTAGATGCAGTCACATTAAACACCACACAGACCATTACTGGGCCCAAGAGTGCCTCCACCGTGACTATAGAGGGTGCTCTCAATTCAACTGCTTTCAGCACACAGCTCTTTGATGGCGTGGACATTGACAAGTTGAACAGGGAGGCATTCAGGTTAGAGAAGGCCTTTGTTGGCTTTGTGTCTTTGAGTATTGTGAAGTAATTCACTTCACAAAAATTGTGCTGGGTTTTCAGAAAGAATTTATGGCATACATGTGTACCAGTGCAAGTAAAAAAGTGCTTTAACACGACATTATCTGTATTTGAGTCTTTCCACTTTCAAAATTTCTTATATAGCGCTCATGTCCACCCTGCGGGGGGCTCCTGGCGCTGTTGCCATTATTACCGCTGCCATCAGGAAATCACCAGAACCATTTTGCTTCAACTAGGTGGCTGCTGGCCAGGCGCTATCGGCACTTAGATTGTGGCATTCCCCTTAACAGCTTCCCAAGTATCGCTTGGGTTGACGAGGCAACTGGGATTAAGTGCCTTGCCCAGGGACACAGACATGTTGGTCGAAGTGGGGCTTGAACCCACAACCTCTGATTGGGAGTTCCGCTTCATACCCACTAGACCACACGCGCTCGGCAACACAGACAATATTTTCCAGAAAATACCGCTGTCTGGTTTCAAAATATAAGAAATAAGGCATCAATCCTGATGTCCTCCATCGTTGCATGGTTGACATCCTCCCTTTCAAAATTTCAAATATAATTCGCCCATGCGTTTGAACGGCACGGATATCGAGCTCTCTATGTGTAAGCACTAAAATGCGTAGTGAAATTTCGGATTTCTAGTGTTTTTCGTTGCGTTTACGTAGCCAGGTTGAAAAGAGTATGAATTATGAATGTCTATGAAGTTTTTGTGCATTTCAAAGCTTTGGATTAAAAGTAAAATTAGTATCAAAGCCGTGTTGTGCAGGGTAGTTTATCCCGCTGTCGGAAATAGACGCCTTTTAGCTAACATGCTGTAGTTTTGAAGTTGCAAAACCACAGAAATGCCATTAACAGTTACGGATAGCTAAACGTGTGCATACGCGTATCCGTCGGCTTGCGAAACCTCCCTAATAACACCAATCTTTTTTGCTTCCACATCCAAATTGGACATTGCAAATTTCCTGTTTTCTTCCCATGGATAATATTTTGGGAAGGTATTTTATGATTCTTAGCTTGAAACAATCATTTTCTGGAAAAATCTTAACGCACTTCTACAACAAATTCTTGACCCACAGATTGAATGCACCGAACCAAGCGATAGATGGAGATTTAACCTTCACTAGGGACCTAACATCAACTGCTAGCATTGGTCTAGATGACGGCTATCAAGTCAATAGCATTGATCTATCGGAGGATGCTGTGCTGACTGTAGGGCCACAAGTCATTAATGGTAAGTTTCATCATTTATCATATGGTAGCACTTTTTCCCCAGTATTGGTTCTGTAAAATGCAGGGGTGTGAAATTTCAGATTTTTAGCCGATTTCAGCTTTTTTTTAATGTGCAAATTTAATTTAAGCTTTTTTTTCTCCCGACATATTTCCGCTTTTTTATATTATTTTCCGCTTTTTTTCTACAGTACGGTACTTGCCACTTGCTAGCGCACGCCATGTGCAAGCCAGCATTCAGTACAAAATTCCATTCTCGAAGCCATAAAATGCATCAACTGATAAGAAAAAAACTTTATATGAGAAAAACTTCATAGCGTGCTCGGGTGGGACTCAAACCCACGACCTCCTGCATACTAGGCAGACGTCTTAACCACTCGACCACCAAGCGTCGGGGAGAATGAATGTTAATTAGGGCACGCTATGAAATGTTTTTGTCTCGGGGAAGCACTGAGTATTGATTGCTTTCCGGTGACGTCACGCCTTCCATCCACCATTTTGGTTTCCATTTTTCATGACGCACGTGGCTCGAGTGATAACCGGCAAAAAGAGCAAGAAAAGCGCATTGGTTGCACTTACCTATGTCGCTTAACCTTTCTTTATGAAAGTTGCGCCATGGCTGTCGTATCGATAAAGATAAAAACGTATTTCTTCAGGCTAAAAATCGCAATCAAGTAGAAGCACTTTCATTTTTACAAGCCGAGTGCATGCTCAATAATTTGAACGTATCGCAAAATACTACAAAATATGCTGGTGAGTATTTTTTACGCGTGTTCATGTGCGTCTATTGGCGCGCGCGTGATCGTTGACCACCAAACATTCCCGGATGTTCTACGTCATGGAAAGCAATCAATACACCAATCCGAGAGCCGAGGACCTGCAGCCGATTTTACGAAACTTACGCAGTTGCGTAAGCCCACTTGCACAACATTTTATTGCGTAAGTTGCGCATCATTCTTTCAAAGATAACACGCACGCTATGGGGCTTGCGCCATTTGTCAAAAGTTGCGCAAGCTGCGCAATGTTTCGTGAAATCGACTGCTGTTCTCTATACAGCTGTCATAGCTGGGGGCCATCCAGTGCCATGAACTGTACGTTACGTTATGTGAAGAACAGATTTGTTTGGGTCGTGCTAAACATAATCGTGATCACACGGTAACACACCGAGTCTTACATGTTTTATTCCTGCAGGTGAGAAGACCTTGCATCAAGATGTAGTCATACAGAATGACATGGTCCTTGCGTCTGCTGTTCAGCTTAATGGCATTGATCCATCAGAACAACTTGTCACCTTAACTGGTGCACATTTAATAACAGGTAAAATGCAAGTCTAGTCGCGAAACACCCCGACACTTCTGTGCAAATGGGGTACTGTGGCCGAGTGGTTTGGGTCATTGACTTGTAATCATGGGTGAAAACTTTGGGTTGCGGGTTCGAATCCGGCTGCGGTACCTGTGCCCTTGAGCAAGGCACTTAACCACACTTGCTCCATCCTTCGGAAGGGATGAAAAGCCGTTGGTCCAGTGTGTTAGGTAATGGTAATGCGCTCTAAAGATCCCAGAGCATTCTTTCGTAAAGAGCAAGGGGATTCCCCGGTGTCTCTGGTCATTTCTAATTCGAATTCCTCATGGGTTTCCTCACGCTTGCAAGTGACAGTGCAATGAGCACTATTGAGGAATCCTTGGTATGAATACCAGAAAGAAATAATAATAATAATAATAATGTGTACATGCATAAATATGCGTGCAACCCGCAGTGAGAGTTGACCGGCCTCTGACAAGTCATTCGCTCTGGCTTGGGCGACTCCAGCATTTTCAGATTCGACTCAGATTCCATTTGGGATCCATACCATTTTACCTGGGAAAATATTAAAAACTGAGTGTTAAATGCGTGTACATTTTATACGATACTACATGTATATTGTGCAGACTACAACCCAATGCATAGTTCCCAGATTGCCCAATTAACCCCGCCCCTTGGATATTGTTGCTATGCCTCGCACGCTATCGTCAAAATGGCTACACACACTGCACAAACCAATGGGACTTTCAACAGAAAGCACAGATTCATTGGAGAAAACTCAAGGTATTCATATTTGAGGGTCGACAGTTACCGTAGCACGCACTTAGTAAAAGGCCAGTGATACAGAGATGTCATATATTCATAACAATTCGCTTTCTTACCTTTGAACAGCGAATTGCCCGGCCCTGAAACCCAAAATTCACCCCGAACACCACATATAACGTATCGGCAGAAGATCTCGTGATGTTGGTTTGTGAGGCAATGCACTTTGACCTACGTGGGCACTGTGTGCTAGCCCTGTTGTGATTGGTCGGAGGGTTCGGTTGATTGACAGGTCGGAACTATGCATTATTGGCACCGAGCGACACAACACCTCCATGAAATGAGATGACAATTTCTTTAAAATCACGCCATTTTTATATGTCGTTCTCAGGTCAACTGAATTTCACCGACATCATCCATATCAATGGAGATATCATCACTGAGGGGTTAGTGGATGGAGTGGACGTGAGTGAGCTCTGTGGTGAAGTGTTGACGGAATCAACCAACCAGACCGTCTTTGGTAAGATAGCAGGGTTCATTTTCACAGAAGGTGTACTTACTGTAGCAGACGAGTTGTGCTCAAAGAAAAGAAAACGGTCGCAGAAGGTTGCTTATTTCTCCAAAATATTGCCAGCATAACAATTTTTGTAAGTAGCACATGAAGGCTTATCTGTTCAATCTGTAACCCTTCTGACCACTTGAAAAATCACTTTTAATTTGCATCTAAAAACACTTCATGTAGCCATGTTGTGCACATTGGCGCTCAGACTCCAGAGGGCATGTGTCGGGTCACAACAAAATTTTCATACTTTCAGGGATGTGATTGTTCCGGTTTTTCCCGGAACTTTCCTTTGTCTCGTTGGTTTGTGACAATGATTATTCCAGGAAAAACCGGAACAAATCACATCCCTGTACTTCACAGCATGTTGGAGTTGAGAAACAAGCGTTGAATCTTGACGTCATCCATGCAATATTGCACGGATGATGTCAAAACTTATTGTCAAAACTTCAAAGTTTATCGTCACTTTATTGTTACCGAAATTGAAAACGATTGACTCGGTTTCCTGTGAGGGTTAATGCGTCGGGCAATACATAGGCAACATTTGATATTAAATACGACGATAAACAAGTCTCTTCTCTTTCTTCATTTTATTTATATATTTATTTATTTAATGGGTTTAATGAACTTCAATTCGCGGCCTGTAGGCTGAATTGCATGAAGCTTACAAGTATTTTCCACCTAAACATCGAGATACATAGGTGGGTTGCGCCATTGGCAGCCGACGGCCAGAGACATCGTGGAATCCCCTAACTCTTCCCGAAAGAATGCTCTGGGATCTTTTAAGTGTGTTATACAACACACTAGACCAACAGCATTACATCCCTTCGGAAGGATGGAGCAAGTGTTTAAGTGCCTTGCTCAAGGGCACAGGTACCCCAGCCAGGTATCGAACCTGCAACCCCAAATTTTCACCCGAGTATTGCGAATCAGTGACCTAAACCACTCGGCCACGGTACCCCACATATCATGGTTGTGGCTTTTTCTATAAAACATGCACATGTTTGGAGACGGCTATTGTATCCTCGATCCTCCATAATCGGCGCACCTAACGCTAATGCACGCGCGCGCATTGGCCGGCAAACATAAGGTGAGTGCATAGAAATAGGACCGCGTGGATTTAGGGGTTCTGACGATATATCAATCATATTTCTTTCATATAGGTTTTCTGTGGATTACTGTTAACATCTGGGTCTTTCCACAGTAATGGGGTACATTTCTGTGACATACAAGATCTTAGGTCCAAGTTCACTTAAAATGTCTTAATTTTATCTTTATATTATCCAGTTAAACCAAGGAAATAACTTTTACCCCAAGGAGTAAGAAAAATAGTCCTACAACATACATTTCTGAAAACCCCGTGCACTAATTTTCCTATTACAAATGTAACGACAGAAAAAAATGTCACAAATTGGTCTGTCCACGTTACATACGTAATAGGAAAATTTGTACACGAGCTTTTCAGAAATGTATGTTTTGGCCGCAATTTCTTACCTTTTTGGGCAAAAGTTATCTCCTGACAATAGTACAAGGAAATTTCTTTAAGTTTGAGATTAACCAAAGACATTTGAAAGGAATTATTGACTTATCTTTCAAATAGGCCCATTAGTGTGGAAAGACCATCTATGAAATAGACTGATACATGGACGTATTTAACAGTTAATAGGGCCCAGGTTTCTGATAAGCAAAATAATTTGGACTAATTTGGGCCCAGTGGCATATGCTAAAAGGAGCGTTGCCACATGGCATGCTAATCGACTAGACATCTGTTTTTTGGTCTTACAGGTTCCTTGGTGTTTCAGCAGACGCCAGTTTTTGATACTGATATCGAGTATGGCGGTCTGTTAAGGACTGTTAACATAACTAAGCTTGATCAGGCAGTTAGGATCAACCAAGACACACAGGTTAGTTTATTAAGTTTTGTTGAATGCAGAAGTTTTTAAGAGCGTGTTTTTTGAATCGGCATCAGTTTTTGGCAATGTGATTGGCAGCACCTATAACCATTTTCTAAGTTGTTTCTACTGCAGATAAGTTATTTGGCATGCTAGGCACACTCACAAGGCAGTTGACTTGACATGACAAGGCAGTTAAAAAAGCATTGTGAGCTGTTTCTACTGCCAAAATACTGTTGCATGCATCGGCAAAAAACCTATGAGCAGGTTTCAATTTGCCATTGCACGCACCAGCAAATGCAGTTGTATTAACAGTGCTCTTTTTGTCGAGAATTTATTGTAACTGTTTTAAAGTTAGAACACATCATTGGTAATCTCGAAAATCTGAAATGTTCACAGATTTACACAACTTACACAATATAAACATGTTGACCGTAGAAAACATCCCATAAAATGGTTTTGTCTAAAGTGCTATAGTTTTTGAAAAATTAGTAAAACCATTATTTTTCCTCTCATGAGATGTAAATTCATTTTGCCACAAAACCACTTCGCCCTGAACCACTTCACCCTTACACCACTTCGTCCGAATGCCACTTTGCCCCAAAACACTTCGTGCACAGGCCGTGGTTAGGGGCGAAATGGTTTTGGGGCGAAGTGACCGTAAAGCCTTTATTGACTGTTTTCTCAAAAGTTAGACAAAGTACAGAGCTGATTTTTGCTCAGGTTGGTTTTTAATCATTCATATCTTCAATCACACAGGGGGATAAAACCATTTGTAACGGTTTACCAGTCATGTGTTCTGCCTTTAAACTGTGGAAATGTTGACAACTTTGGATGGCCCCTAATTGTCCTCGGTAGATACTCTGTTCAATTATAATCGGTCTCATAGGGCCATGGGGAAAATATTAAACCATCCACATTGGTTTTTGTTGAGTTCAAAAGCTACTTATTTGTGTTTTATCATTTGTTTTCATTAAATTCAGATCACAGGCCCAAAGTCTTTTGAAGGCAGCCTGACAGTCTCTGGTGACGTCATCGTGAATGGACTGGTCAATGAGGTTGACCTCCAACAAGACGTAGTACAGTTGGCAGGTAGGATAGCATGCAGGAATCAAACTGGAGAATTTTTAGTCCCACGATCTGACCTATGAGAAATGTGTGCATTTTTAGAACAATTTTTAAAATTGTCTTTTATTTGCATCACAGAAAATGAATGTTAATTGGGTTTGCTTTGCCCCTTCTCAACACAACTTTATTTGCACTGAACACAATATTTTAAAATATTTTACAGTGGGAGGAACTATGTCTGGCCCAAGGGTATTCAGGGGACCAGTGGAGGTAGCCGGTGCCCTTGATGTTGCTGGGGAGGTGAATGGGCTGAAACTTCCGCAGGATATCGTAATGCTGAAAGGTGAGTTGTCTTGGAATAGGTATGGTTTTTGTGCAAATGAAAAACAAAATTAGCAGAATTGACATGAAATGAAACGTATCTTGCAATAGAACACTGGGCAATTCCATAAATTCAGATTTTCATTTCAGAGACTTTGAGGGCTTGTAATGCTTCACGTATTCAAGTTGTTTGATTTTAAACATGTTTTTCAATCATCATTGATGGAAGTGTAATTCCTGAAAATCCCATTGTGATCCCATTCTCAACCAGCATAATAGGTCCAAAAAAACCTCTGTTTTGGACGTACTCATTGAGTACGTCCGAAACCGAGGTTTTTTTTTAAACGTACCTCGCTTATTGAGAATGGCATTACAATCAGTTTTTCAGAAATTACACTTCCATCAATGATGCTTGAAGAACATGTGTTTAAAATCAAACAACTTGAATACGTGAAGCATTACAAGCCCTCAAAGTCTCTGAAATGTAAATCTGAATTTATGGAATTGCCCCACTTAAAGCAAATAAAGCTGAATCTTGCATAATTGGGGCCAATAACTTTCCATGATCACGGAAGTCAAACAGATTTTACAAAATCTGACACTTGAAACGGAAATCAGTATTTGACAGAGATTGCTACTTCTGTGGAGGACTGTTGGCTATCTTAACTCTTTCACTGCCCATTAACTCTAAAGTTCCAATTTTTTTGCGTTTTTGTAATTGTTTGAAAAATTGAAGTCGTACATGCGCGACGGTTGGAAGAAAAAAAAGTGGTACAATCGAGATCGTACATGGACGACCTTGGCAGTAAAAGGTCAAGTGTCTTACAATTACATAGACATTTTTTTATCAGCAAAGAAAGAACTTGTAAAAATATTGTATGGGTCGGGTGTTTTTGTGTGTTCTTGCTGTGGGATGTTAAATGAATTTACCACTTTCACAGACGGCCATCGTCGTAGGAAAAATACAGCTGCGTATCACACACGATCAGGTACGCGTACGCACATAACAAAAATGTTCCAAACACGAACGTGCACTAAAACGGAAAATCATTGGCACTGCATTATCTGTAAACAATACTTTTTTGAGCTTATCTCTGTTAAAGCAAATCATCGCTATAGCTTGAGGAATAGCACTGGCACTCTTCTAAATTACCCTTCTTGTCGTAGTAAGGTCACCCTTGGAGATCGAGCCTTTCAATATTGTGCACCAAATCTCTGGAACAAACTCCCACCCATGGTGAGAAATGCTCGTAGTTTAGATGTTTTTAAAATTCAGCTTAAAACACATTTGTTCAAGATTGTTTATGCTGAATATGTGTAGTTCGTGTAGTTCGTATATACGCGTTTCCAAGTTTTAACTGTAATTGTTTAATTTTGCTGTAATATTGTAAAGCGCCGTGAGTACCTTTTTGGTAGATTTGTGCGCTATATAAGACCCCTTTATTATTATTATTATTATTATTTTTTCACCCAAAGGTAATCACACTGTCCGAGGCTTAAAGAATTTCCAAGACGGCATTGTAGCAGCTCAGGATATCAACGTAACGGGAACAGTGGATACTGTAGACTTGTCTGAATGGGCTAATGAAGTCATGACACTGTCTACTGAGCAGAATATAAAAGGTAAGCAGATTCGTTAAGCTTTCACCAAAATTGCTAAGCAGAATTGCTAACTCTCGGCAGAGTTAGCAGAATTTGTTTAAAGTAGTCTTCAAAAAGTTCTGGAAATTCTAAAGTTGAGTTGGAATTTTGTTAAAACCTCGTCAAGAGTGTGCACTCGGACTACAGTTTCAGTGAAATGCCCATATGATTTTTCTGTCCTAAATTTTAATGGTTTTTAGGCACCATACGGAATACATTAACTACTTTTCTCAGTGGCACACCCATGCAACATCAAGAGAAAAATTTGGTATGTTAGGAAAACCCGAGGGAGTATACCAATGTGCCTTATAGCTTAGCTGGAAGAGCATCTGCCCGGTGGGTCACTGAAACATGTGAAATCTAATGAAACGTGTGAAATTCCCAGCATGTGCGTGTATTTCTGGACGTGCCAAATTACCATGTTATCTCAAAATAGATATCTATTTCTAAAAGACATACCTGTATTATATATACATATATGTAATTCGGGAAGAAATGTGAACTTTGCACGTCTAGAAATAGAGATCTCAAAATGTTAACTTTGCACGCTATACTTGACGTACGATGCTTGGTATTTCACTCGTATGTTTTACTGGGCCTTTAGATGTCTCTGGTTTAGAATCTTGATAAATCCTGTATGATTTCTTTCATCCCAAGTTTGGTTGTTTCATTTCAAATTCAATGGTGATTAGACATCGTACCAAATATTACATTTATAACCTTATGTAGTTTGTATAGATATGCCATTTTGTTTATTATTATTATTGTTATTATTTCTTTCTGGTATTCTACCAAGGATTCCTCAATAGTGCTCATTGCACTGTTGCTCGTAAGCGTGAGGAAACCCATGAAGAATTAGAATTAGAAATGGCCAGAGACACCATGGAATCCCCTTGCTCTTCACGAAAGAATGCTCTGGGATCTTTAGAGTGCATTACCATAATACCTAACACACTGGACCAACGGCTTTACATCCCTTCCGAAGGATGGAGCAAGTGTGGTTGAGTGCCTTGCCCAAGGGCACAGGTACCACAGCCGGATTTGAACCCGCAACCCCAAGTTTTCACCCATGATTGCGAGTCAATGACCCAAAACACTCGGCCACGGTACCCCATTGGTGCTTTTATTGGTGCTTTTAACGTTGCTTACTCGATGCGAAGAAGTTCTGGTTACAACAAACGATTCCTGATCGCTTTAGACATTTTCAGATAACTACATTTCTTTCTCTGATCTCGCCAGACATGCCCCACTGTTGGATCAAAAAGCAATCCCATCCATCCTGCAGTCAATGACCTTAAACCAGAAAGTGCTGCAGTATCTCGGTGCCATTTTGAAAAGCACCAGTGGACCACCAAATTTTCAGCAGGACTAGTAGAGTTCTCATATCTGACAATCATGAAATTCAGGTTTATTTCGACCTCTGGCTTGATGAACAAGGTCCACATTTGCACAGTTTAAAAATTCCTATTGACTTAAATTTAACGGTATTTTATATTATTTTGTAGGTCCAATAGTTTTCACTGAAGACACCCACATGGACTCCAACCTAACAACTGGTCTGATTAATGGGATTGATCTACAAGCCTTGTACATGGATACTTTCTTCAAAACATCTGACCAAGGTAAAGCTAAATAATTTGTATTCATGTACGAAGCTCACAAAGAAGACTGAAATAATATTTTCCCCCAATCTCCAAATTTTCTTCAGCCTTAAATTTGTTCATATTTTCTCTAAGGCATATCTGCTAAATGATTTAATACATGAACTCATCAGATAGGACCTACTGTATCAATTACTTTTGTGTTTGTGAACATTATACATCCATCAAAACAAATATAAAAATTTGAATTTAATTTAAATGTCCTTTTCAATGTGCAGCACTGCTTGTCACAAAAGCACTTCCATAGTTTCCATATAGTTCCTATATTTCATAATGTTGCTAGTGTGTTCATAAAGTCATTTTAAAACGGACATTGTGAATTCATATAACTGTCACTGACTCCAACTCAAAATGTTTTCATGTTGAATTTAAAATTAACACAGTTGTCAATTGAATTTAGAGGGTTCTAATTTGAATTGCTGCGAGGTTCAAGAAAATGTTGAAAAACACCTGATGTCACAGCTGTATTTGTGCAAAATTTGGTTATGAGAGTTTTATATTTACCTCATTTACCAGTTGAATTTTTTAGTACTTTTCATGATCATGGGGGTATCTATGGCAACAAAAATAGGGTCAAAATGGTTTAGGATGTAACACAAATCGTGCCTCAACTTCATGGTATGCAGAGCTGCCAACCCTCCCGGATTTTGGGGAAGACATCTGATAAAACAGGTTCATTCCGTGACTCCAAACACATCTAAAAATCCCCAAGGTTGTTAATTGACAATCCAGGAGGGTTTTTATCCATGTCAGGACTCACAAAATTAGTAATTTTTCGAAGAATCTGTTGCAAAATCTCGGAGGGTTGGAAGCTCTGGGAATGACACATAGTGCAGTTGGACATTTATGGCCCTGTTAAAACCAATGTCAACTCTGGTCTTTGGTTTATGTCCATGTAGTTCAAGTTATCAGTGGAAACAAGACGTTCACCAAGCCAGTCAATGTCACAACGGGCCACATTGCCATAGAGGGTCTAATCAATGGCTATAACATGACCGAGGATTTCCTCAACAAGTTCTCAGACCAAGAAGTGACTGGTAAGATTGTAATGCCTCTTTCTTTCCTCTATTAAAATCGATGTAAACAATCACAATTTGAAGAAAAAATAATGCATTGGGACAATCTGACAGTTGACAAGTACACCACTACCAAAATTACTAAAGAATTGTAAGGGATGGCAAAGATTGAATAGGATATGCAAAACCCGAGCGACAACTTGAAAAAGTTAGCCCAACTTTTTAAAGTTTTGCTGTGCATGCGCAAACAGTGACACGGCCCCTTTAAGACACCCGTGCTCTTCACCAATAGGAATGCATAAACTGTTTATGAATATACTCTTTTAGTAAGATTACAGGTCAATGCAAGTGAACGATTGGCATTGTTTCAACAGCACATAAAACCTTTGTGGATGGCTTCTCTGCTCACGCTGGCCTCAACGTTTCAGGATTAATTGCCGATATTGACCTACTGGAGCTTTATTATAACTCGCTGATTGCAGGACGACAGGCACACCTCATTGGGGAAAGGGTAAGATGATGGCTCAGAAAGAGCACATGTGGGCGAGTGGGTACACAGCCGTGCTCAAGATCGATAAGTTGTGGGTTCAAGCCCCACTAGTGCCAACATGTTTGTGTCTGTGGGCAAGACGCTCAATCTCAATTGCCTAGTTAACCGAGTAGTATTTGGGCAGCTATTGGGGGAATGCCACAATCTAAGTGCTAATAGGGTTGGTGCGCCTTGGCCAGGTAGCCACCTAGTTGAGGTGAAATGGTTCTGGTGATTTCCTGATGGCTACAGTGCCAGGAGTACCCTGTAGGGTAGACATGTGGCCATACACGAATCCACTATTATTATTAGATATGAATCCATACTTTTCACATGGGGCCAGTAAACTCCTGTCACGTCAAGGGGCCGTCCATAAAGTACGTACGCACGGAGGGGGGGGGGGGGGGGGGGTTGTTGACATTGCGTACACCATGCGTACAGGGGGAGGAGGGGTCCAAGCCAATGCGTATGTACGCAAACCGAAAATTTCTTTTTAGTAAATCGGGAAAGGATGGACAAGTTGACCATGGCTTTAGACCTTATGTACGAAATATATTAGATAGGTCACACATTTTTCTCACACATCTCACATTTTTCTCACTCCTCAAATTAGGTTTTCCCATTAAATCTCCAGTTAAATGATGCTTGATGTGTCATTTTAAGTAAACAAAACAAAATGTAAAAGAAATCTATACATTTTGTCATTTATTTCAGACTTAGGTGGCGACATGCGAATCGTACTACACGTAGTAGTATATCACTATACATACGTAGTACTGAACCATTTTTACCAATGCTGAGGTATATATGGAATGAGTATGCGTACAGGGGTGGAGGGGGGCGGAGCCACTGCGTACGCCATGCGTACAGGGGCAGAGGGAGGGTGTAAAAAGTCGGCATTTCATGCGTACGTACTTTATGGACGACCCCCAATACTGCTCTGCTAATGTCAATATATCTTGTACACAAAACCTCTGAAAGCAATTCCACGGACATGACCTTAAAATAATAATAATGGAGGATACTTATATAGCGCACATGTCCACCCTGCGAGGCTGCTCCTGGCGCTGTTGCCATTATTACCGCTGCCATCAGGAAATCACCATAACCATTTTGTTTCAACTAGGTGGCTACCTGGCCAAGGCGCACAACCCTATCGGCAGTTAGATTGTGGCATTTCCCCCTAAACGGCTCCCCATATATCGCTTGGGTTGACGAGGCAATTGAGATTAAGTGTCTTGCCCACGGACACAAACACGTTGGCACAAGTGGGGCTCGAACCCAAAATGGTACTTAAAAAAACAAAAACAGTCGCTGTACATGCTTTAGCTCGTATACAAGGTCCCCGGAAGTCGATAAATTTCACAGCATACCGCATGTTCAACTTACACGGTCTATAGAAGCTTTCAACCATCTTACTTCTGGTCCAGTGACACAATGTAAACGGCTGTTCACAACCAATGGCCTGACAGAAAAATAACAGTGCTTCCGTAATGTAATTTTTATTTTAGTTGCATATCAAAGGGCTAAAATAGTACACGATTCAATTTGTTTTCAGACTTTCCTCGGCAACGTCACAGTTGACGGTATTGTCAATGTGACGGGGACAGTTGATGGTGTCAAACTTAGCACTGACGTCCTGACTGTACACGGAAATCAAACTGTAACAGGTGAGTAGAAATTGTTCGATGTGAGGTTTTTCTTGTCTCTAAGGCCGTGCCTAACGAATCAAATATTTGGTCGTTCATTGAATATTCGAATAGCATTTTACCAAATCGAAAATTCGATATGTGCTTTTACCACTCCAAACCAAACATATCTTTCAGCTACGGTAGGCTGCAAGGGAAACGGCCGACCTTGCGGGACCATTTAGACACGGTACCGTGTGTCTGGGAGATCCTCTACAACCGGCCTCCTAGGGATTCCCTTGGAAAACTGCCCAGAATCCATGTAGTACTTATATACAATGTTTCCTCAATCTTATTGAAATATATCACTTGATATCTATACAACTGATTCCAAGATCATATATTTTCCACAACTTACATGATTTAATTAACTTTAATTGAAACCAAGCATTTTATATATTAACATAATCCTGCCATGAATATGGCCACTGATGCCGGAATGGCGTTAAACTCCAAACTCACTCACTCACTGAGCTACGGTAGGAAGAAGTAAAAAACTTTTTTTCCTTTGGTGAAATGGCTGCTTTGATGTCATATTTGCGTCCAACCACGAGTCCAGTGTACAAGGGCCGACGATAATTTCTGCAAAAACCTCTTCGGGCGAGAGACTGCGATAGGTTTTTTTTTGAGGCGGCAAATTCGGCAATAAAAAGGCTGCTATATTCCTGTGAGCTGTGTGAGTTCGGTTGTGCCAAAAACAAATTCTATCGAATATTCGATCGAAAATGAAACTGATTTTTTTAATAGTAAATTATTCGAAAATGCACAGGCCTACTGTCTCCCCCTTTTTTTCTTCAACGGACAGTTCTCTACATGAAGTACAGGGTATTGCATGTGATGTCATGCCCTCTCGACCACATTGTGGAAGAAATGTCATACTTTGTGCTTTGACGTTTTGGAATTTCCCATTCCACACATCTGCTCAAAAAGATTATGGTATCAAAATGTCACTTAAAATGTTGAGACATCGAACGTTCAGCTTTAAAAATTTACAGGTTTGAATTGCTACCATCACGTTTGAATAATTTCGGCATTTAATTATATTATAAATGAGATTTATTGTGTACAAGGCCTTTTGGAGGATTATGAGGTTTAAGTTGGTTTTTCTGGCATATGGCAGACACAATTGATTTGGGTATGAGTTTGAAGTCGCTTTGTACCTATTTCTTTTATAATTCTTTGTAACTTTAAATACATTTTTACAAAAAAAATCATACCCAAAGATTGCTCTTTTTGTTCCATTATTCTTCAAGGAGGCCAATTTCTAACAATGTAATTTTCCTTTGCTACCTTCAACACAAGGTGTGAAGACATTTCAGCGAGTTGAGGTGGGCAACGCATCTTGTGAGAATGTAAATGCCGCCCTCTCTGTCAATGGGAGAAACTGGACCGACTTTGTCCTGAAACGTGTGGATCTAACGTCTGACCAGGTAAAAGTTGACTGCCATGCGGAAATAATATTGGATGTGGATGGCTTTATATATTTTTTTTTTTTATCGGAGAATATGCGACCTGTCACAACGAAATAAACGTAAAGTTGCACTCTATTTCCTATAAGGACAGTTCAAAGTCAATTTTAGAGTTTTGTAATATTTGCAAAGAGTAACTCGTATTCTATTTGATTCCAAATTGTTAGCATTATCCAACAATTAAAAACATCATTTTCAGACCAATTTTGAATATTTGTAAGATTTGTTTGACAGCTACCACTTCTCCAAGCTGTGTTGCATTGGGGGAATAGTTTTACCTTATGTGTTATACCATTGGAAAGCTCTTTTTCTGTTGAATTCAAAAATGCCAATATCCAATTTTTTGAAAATACTGACTTTCAGCTCATTGCCTCATTTTGTGGTGACGGTCACATATATGGAATACTAGCAGAATACCCTGCAACTTGAAGATGACCTTATTGCACATGCTTCATCGTAATGATACTCGCACCGGGAGTTGTGGGGTATTCTGCAATAGACCGATCCAGTAAGCTCCGCCCATTTAGTAATTGCCTAGCAACATGCCACACATGTGAGGCACACATTTGTTTTGTAAATTTGTCTGCTTCAATTTCTCACAGAGCATTTCAGCCAATCACAGCTTTCACGCTAATGTAACTGCCAACAATGTGGATATCAAATGGTTTGTGAATGGTGTAAACCTGACCGCTCTTCTGGCTGACATTCTCACCAAGTCCACCGTGCAGACGGTGACTGGAGACAAGACTATCCCAGGTAAATCAAACTTGGATTCGTCACAAAATAGATCGGGGCCCAATTTCATGGAACCCGTTAGCACAAATTTGTTTAGCACAGAATTTCTTTGCTTTATTTTACAAAACTGGGTTGCCAGCCAAAATCGAATGATACTGATATTTTGCTCCTGTTCCTAAAAATACAATTTGACTTACAATTTTGGCTGGTAACCCATTTTACAGAGCAAAGAAATTCTGTGCTAAACAAATTTTTGTGCTAACGGGTTCCATGAAATTGGGCCCAGGGCCTTTCATGATAACTAACATTACATGTAATGTCAGTTGCCGTGAAAATGCCCTTATAATGACACAACGACCTACATGTAGCTTGTCATCCTATGACACTGCATTTATACTGCATCCTATGAAATGCTACATGTAGCTCTCTGGGTCATTGTAACGGCATTTTCGGTTACCATGTGTGAATTTACCTTAAAGGACGTGCGAAATAGGGTTTTTATTAAATATAATAATAGTAGAGGGTGTGTTTTACACATTTCGGTCAATTTCAGAAAATTTGATTGTTCCGTTTTGGTGTAATTACAAGTTTTTTATTTTTATTTTTATGCTAATGAGAATTTCCATATTCATGAGCAAATCCGTGATGTCATCTCAGGACAACAGAGGAAATCTTTATTGACTTGTGTACAAATGTTTTTTGTCATTTCCAGTGACTTCTTGGTGTTATGATCTGTAACAGTTTACTGAGTTTGTTTAGTATGTCATTTGCAACAATCCCAACAAGTTTGTTTGGGTCAGAAATGGATCAGTGGGCTACTGTTACTGTTTGAAATGTAATGTTCTTTCTTTGTTTTTCAACTGTGGGTTCCCTCCATGACTAGCAATAAACAGCACCCTCGTCTGTCAAGAAAATGTTAAAGTAGAGAAAGGGTCACTTCTTTCTGAAATGAAAACAAATTTCGGTTTGCCCCTTTTTCTGCAACACTTTGATCTTCTGATTCGTGCATAAAAACAAATGGTTGATAATTTTCACTTAACTAAACCTTTAAAAATCAACAGTGTCGGTGTATGTGGGACACTGTCTGTTTTCACGGAATGACCCGTTTGTCTTTATGCGCTGTTATAGAGCGAATCATTGTCCACGGCAATGTATCCCTGGATGATCACATCAATGGCGTCTTACTGCGAGAGTTTGCAGAGAGGGTACTGCTGCTTGATGGAACGCCACAGACGGTTACTGGAAGGAAGGCAAGTATAGGCCCTTTGCACTGGCGGTCATGACAGGTGACACTTGCGTTGTCACCGTGCGTCATGCATGAGTAGGCACTTTGTGGATCTATTGTCGCATTTAAATATGAAAACTTGCCCCCTGTCATGGCCGCCGTTGCAAAGTGTCTGTAGTCTATGAAATTAAAACTGCACATCTACTAGACCAAATCCATGGTTCATTGCCTGGTCACTGCAACCATGTTGTGTCCTTAAAGGCCCATTGTATCATTTGCAATGACCCAATTTTGTTTTTCATGAGTTGAGAAGACAAACCTTACTCAAAGTGTTGATAGCAATGGTAACAAACACCACATGAATTTATTTCCGTCCAAAATGGTATTTCTTGTTGGCAATTTACAACCGAAGGTGGTTTTCTAAAAAGTCCCGTGCATTCACTTGTATACAAAATCCATATATAGATTTAAGGTTTTACAATTATATCTTGATCGTATCACAATCGAGTAATTACGATAATTTTCCTGCGTGACCCCGGCCTACAATTATTGGCTTTGTTATTCCAGATATTTATCCATCCAACCACGTTGGCTGAGCACCTACATCTGACTGGCCTGCTAGATGGCGTTGATCTGGACTTCTTCATGTCGGACATCTTATATCCTGACAACCTCAACAAGATACTCGGCACCAAGGTAATTGATACATATAGGTACAGATATGAGCAAGTTCAATTGACGACTAGTTTGGCCACTGGTTAAATGTCATCCTGGCAACTCACAAGTTTGTTAAATGCTGGATGCCTGATGGGTACCAGTGACCAGGGTGATCGACCGTTCCCTGTGGGCTGTTTCCAAATGGTCGACCAGGCACGACTAACCATGGCGAGACTACATTTAGATGGAGGGTCACATTTGTGATGGATGGTTGCATTTTCAATCATTCAAGTACCACAATATGGTTGCAAATTTGTAATATTGAGCTCGTGCCAATGACGTCATTTTGGGAGTCAAATAATGCCGCGTCGTTGTGGAAGCAATGTGCGTGCGCGTTGTGTGTGTCCATAGCGTGCATAACGCACAATGCTAAGGCTCCCATTGGTGAATTAAACCGCGTTACGCCCACCAGAGAGACGCACAACGCGCACGTACATCGCTTCCACAATTTATTTTTCTAGACGTTCTTGAACGGTTTCCATGCCCAAGAGGATGTGGATGTAACTGGCGAAGTGGACGGTGTTGATCTAAGCGAGGACGTCATGACAACTAACACTGCTCAGAACCTGTCAGGTATGCTGGAACTAGTTAAGTTTGTTTTACTGCTAAGCAGAATTGGTCAAATTATGCTTAGCAAAAACAGATTACCAGCTAAAATCTCATACCATCTGTATTATTTGGCAGGCCTGTCATACATGCATTGTATTTTTAGCACAACAGTCGGGGCTGCTTTTGAGCGCTTGTCCCTGGTGCTCCCAGGCATTGAGAACGTTACGTCACACACATGCGTACACACAATCATGCACAAAAGCGTTATTGGGATCCCTGGTGCACCACGGTCATTACATCCCCGCTAATAAAATCTTGGTTTTCCACAAAATAAATCAGATATCTGATGAAATTAAATCATGAAAATATTTACGTTTGGTTTCGATGTGGAATCTTGAACATTCAAAATATCAACACAAATTTCCAGAATTATTCTACGACGCGCCAGCCATTTTTGCTGAGTTGTGCGCGAGTACGCGCACCTGCGCATGTCTCCCAGTTGTCCTGACGACTCGGAGGTCAGGAGCAGTTGGTGCCACCATCTGGTGCACCAACGCGCTTTCGGGCGAGCACCATGGAACACCGGGGATCACTGGTGCCGCGCTCAAAAGCAGGCCTTGTGTGAACAGATTTATTAGATAAGCAAATAATCAGCAGTTCCAACTACCACTTGTGTATCTTGTGACTGTGTTTGCATGCTTCGTGAGACCCGTACTGGAATACGCTGCCCCAGTCTGGCATTCGGGCCTGACAGCCGCTCAAAGATTGAACGTGTCCAGTGACGCACTGTTCGGATTATTATGGGGTCGAACTTCACCAGTTACGGGTCATCCCGTAAACCCTTGTGGTTAGCTACCCTTTACGACCGGCGAACGGACCTCTGTAAGAAAATCTGGCCAAAGATTCCGCCACTGGTTGCCGAGACTTAGGGGAGATGTTGTCAAAAACTCGACTTGTTGCCTGCTCGTACTGAACGATATAGAAATAGCCCCATCCTTTCCTTGGTTAGACTTCTTTAATAACGAATCTGAGTGCCTTGACCTTAACTAGTGTTGACTTAAAGGCAGAGGCTCGTCAGTGTGCGCGTGGGACCGTGTTAATGAAATAAACAAGTCATATAATCTTTAAAGGCAGTATACATGATTGGTATCTCGAAAATCAGAAATGTTCACAGATTTACGTGTAACTTATACACAATATAAATATGATGACTGTAGAAAACTTCACTTGAAATGGTTTTGTCTGAAGTGCTGTAGTCTTTGAGAAATGAGTAAAACAATTATTTGAGACGAAAATTAAATTCGCCCCAAAACCACTTTGCCAGAGTGCCATTTCGCGCCAAATCACTTCGTCCAAACACTACTTAGCCCAAATGCCACTTCGCCCCAAAACCACTTCGTGCACAGGCTGTGGTTCAGGGCGAAATGGTTCAGGGCGAAAATGACTGCAAACCCTTTTTTGACTGTTTTCTCAAAAGTTAGACGAAGTACGGAGCTGGTTTTTGCTCGGGTTGGTTTTAATCATGCATATCTTCAATCACACAGGGGATAAAACTATTTGTAACAGTTTACCAATCATGTATACTATCTTTAACGCATCCACGCCACAGCCGTTGCAGGGGGAAAAGTGCACGAAATTCAAGTAGACTTGCACACTAACTTAGTACAATGTAGGCCTCCCCTGTTGACCACTAGTACTAGTTTTAAAATGTTGCATATATAACCCAAACCGTAATTTGTCACCAATTCACTTTCTGCAGGCGATTACTCCGTCACCCACATCATCGTCACAGATCCAGATATGGTAGTAACCGGACTCGTCAATGGCGTTGACCTGGTTTATCTCAATAACTCCATTCTGAAAGAAGACGAGGACCAGACTGTAAACTCGTCGCTGGTGTTTGTGGAAAGTAAGTTGAGAGTATTTAAGTACTAATTTAAATATGGGTCATTCCATGAAGTTGAGGAACACGGTTTCCGTGTTACATCCACAACCATTTTTACTTTTTGTTTTGCCCTTGATAACCCCATGAATCAATACTATTCAGAAATTCAAGCTGTTGGATGAGAGAAATTTAAAACATTCATTACTTGTTACAAAATCCTCATGGATTTAAATTTAGATGTCAACTAAATACAATTTTGTTCAAATGTAGGTGTGACATTTGGTGCTTTTTAGCAGATTTTCTTGAATCACACACATTTTAGCTAGAATCCTCCAAATTCAAATTAAAAAGAATTGTTTAGTTTGAGAAATGTGTGTTAATTTCATATTCAACATAAAAACATTTGTAGTTGGAGTGAAAGCAGTTGAACTGTATTGGTTTCCAAGTTGCATCCACAACCACCACTTTGTTAAGTAATTCAAAATGGCGGCACTTTGTCAACAGTGAAGACTCCCAAATTACCCCCAAACAGTGTAAGCCACCACATCATGCAACATCGTTATATAAATGGTGATTCGTTGCTCCCTTATTGACCATTTTTGTGGAAATGAAGAAATGTCACACTTTGTTCCTCAACTTCATGGAATGACCCATATATAAATACCCGAGACTGTTTAATCATTCCTATTGCACCACTGTTCCAGCTGCACGACCGGCGACATTAAGTTCATGCGCATGCGCCACTTTCACCATGAGTTCAAATAAAATGCATATTTATTAGTGCTTGACCTCAGAACTGTTACGCTCCGACTCGTTGGAGAAAAAGCCCTCCTATGAAATGAATATATATAAAAACTAAAATACCAAGCCAAAAGTGGGTGTAGCAAGACAATATTTAGCATATTTTTTCTGCTTGGTGATATGTGAACGCGTGTTGAGCGAGAATTCGGATGATTTTGAGCTCCCATCCTTTCTTGGAGCGGACGGCTCGCGATCCGAAGGAGCGCCACTTTGCAGAGGAATTTCGACACGAGTAGAAGTTTTGCCAAGGCTAGTGATTACTTTAAACAAAAGAGGACAGTTTAATTTATGTAATGACTGTATTTTCTAAATTAAAAACCTCTTCAGTTTTCCATGAAAAGGCAATTTTCGCAACGTGTGTGTATGGTAAAATACGCGTGTATATGCATCTAGGCCTATGCTGATATGCATACGTACTTAGTTGTGCATTCGTATAAATCATGGTCGACTAGGGGCTAGTCTATGCAGTTTAATTTGCTATTCCCGAGTATCGTGCTAATTCCGAATTGTGAAACTGTACAAATTAATGTTCAGGCTTTACTTTGTGGGTTTTATGGGACAACTCTGAAAAATGTGTTTTTTTTTTAATTCTGTTTTTATCCTCAAACCAGCATTTTTACTTGGTTTATAGGTTATAACAAGGCAAATCCTGGGTGTCCGTACACATACATAAGCCTAAATGTTCATGCATGTTCTGTGCAGTACATGTAGTTTCCATTTAGGTTTTCAAGTCTGATTTTACTACAAACGCAACGTACAAAGACAAGTCTTTCACAGCATAATTGAATTTGTCAAGAAAACTTCCACAGACTTCCTGAACAGCCACAAAGAAACCTATATATTCCTCTCAAAAAAATTGGCGCGCAAAATTACGATTTTGTGACGCATCTTTAGGGTAATTTTATACCTCGAGTTTGCTACGTACGAGTCCTCAAAAGACATCCATATTGTAGTGGCGGGGTCGGGTCTTTGAGAACAGCAGTCCAATTCGTATATTCATGAGGTAATTAATCATAAACAATACTTGAGAACACTGCTGCCCATCGTGCGCACGACTGCTTTGCTTTGGCCTGGACATAATTCCCCACGAGAGGGCGCTACATATTGAAAGCAGACGACGCGCAGCGATTGGACTACGTGTCGCTACGCAAACAGCGGTGATTGGTCGGGAGCATGTGACGTGGCCGGTCATGAACGGACGATAAAGAAAGGCAAGTTATACTTGGACCATAAGATGGAGACTTAAATATTTAACGTTTTATTGGTCAGTAACGTGTATGACCACCTCTTGCATCAAGGCTTACTGCACCAGTCTCTGTAAGAGCCACTGAGGCAGGATGTGCCTCTCTGCCTGAAGTGCCACCAAAGCTCTTGCACTTTCAGTGCTGTTTTTGAGATGCACACGTCCCAATGTCAGCTCATCCAATGCAGGTTAATCAGGTTGAACAAAATTGGTTTTCGGAGAGCCTTCAATTACAGGATTCTCCCAGAAACGGCAAATATCACATTTTATTGCTGTCGGAATCACTTTGTCTCAAATAATACCGGTGATGATTTCACTGTCGTATGAAAGCATGCAAAGTTGCTCTACCATGATCGTAAAGTAAACAATCTCCGCTCATAAATTGTCGCAAACTTTGCGATTTCTTTGATATTTTTTTTTTTCCCAATTGTGGGCTTCCCCCTTAACTATGAACAGCAGCCTCCACTTGTCAAGAAAATTGTAAGGAACAAAATGTAATTTTTTTAATCGTAAAATAAAAGCAAATTTTAGTTTGCCCCTTTGTAGTAGTATATCCCTTTAATTGTATATAAAACTAATAGACCAGTTGCGTGATAGATTTGCATAAATCCTAGACTCCCGCCTTCACGCTATGGCACTCACACTTGAGTGAATCAAGAACCAGACTACCTGGCAAATCAGGCTGTTTCCGGGGGGTGCAAGCTGGTACATAGAAACCGGCGCGAAAGTCTATGCAGTACCTGGAATACCTCGCACATTACTCTATGCATTTTTAAGCTGGACCATCCGAAATTACATGTTGAAATAAACATGTTGAAACATGTAGTCATCGTGAATTTTCGTCAAAATCACGAATTAGAACGTGTTTTTTGACTTGAAATTGATGTCAACTTTGAAAGCTGGAATTTTTTCAAACTGCAATGTTGCAGACAAAGTGACTCCAGGACTTATGCAAATCTATCACGCAACTGGTCTATTGATTGCTTTCCGGTGACGTCACCCCTTCCATCCACCATTTTGGTGGGCATTTTTCATGACCCACGTGGCTCGAGTAATGACCGGCAAAATGAGCAAGAAAAGCGCATTGGTTGCACTTACCTCTGTTGCTTGAACTTGCTTTATGTTGTTGCGCCATGGCTGTTGTATCGAGAAAGATAAAAACGAATTTCTTCAGACTAAAAATCGCGATCAAGTAAAAGCACTTTCGTTTTTACAACCCGAGTGCATGCTCAATAATTTAAACGTATCACAACGCCCGCATGCGGCATCTTCGAATGAAAATACGCTGGCGAGTATTTTTTACGCCTGTTCATGTGCGTCTATTGGCGCTCGCGTGTGCGCACGTGACTGTGGACCACCAAACATTCCCGGATGTTCTACGTCATCGAAAGCAATCAATTGGGGTGTTTTTAATTTCACAAAACCTTCAATAACATTTTTTTCATTTCATGGCTTAGATGTTACTTCAACCACTGACGTGACGGTAACTGGTTTTGTGGACACCATAGACCTCTCGGAGCTGGTACTTCGAGCATTGGAACTGAGTGCATCTATGAACATCAGCGAAAACCTCACCATCTTCACCAATGTGACCTTTGAAGGGCCCGTAGTCATCGAAGGGTTGTACAATGGGAAGAATCTTACGGAATGGAACCGTGATCTTGTCTTTATAGACACCGATCAGGTAAATTAGCCTAATAATAATAATTAAGCCTGGTTGATTATCAATTTAATAATCGATTAATCGGGAGCAAAATAATTGCGATTAATCACGATTATTTTGCTGACAATTTGTCAACATCATTTTGAACCTTCAACTGTGCTCAAAATGCAAATACATACCATAAAAAATACAGCATGGCTCTTATGCCCTGAACACATTAGAAAGACTATTCCCACAATGGGTCCATTGATGATTTTCAAAACGGGCACCCGGCCGGCCGACATCACATGACACTAACACGACACAATATTTTTCACAACTGTACCCAACAAAAACTATGTACAGTAGGCCTACATGTGCATGGCGAACTGTCGATGCCCGCACCCCCAATGAGCGATGCATCGCCAGTGAAACACGATTTCCAAAACAGACGCACACACACGGCCGGCCGGCATCACACGTACCCAGCCGATTGTGGGATTGCGAGTGACATACAATGAATATAGAAATAGTGGGCAGCCGGAAGGGGATCGAAACACGTGATGCACTAATAATATGATGCAGACATCTGCAGTGTACATTGTATTGTGCATTGTACATCGTTTTTTGCTCGATAATAATCGCGCTTCATGCACTGTGCTACCATCGATGGAGCTGCTAATCGCGATTAGTTGGAAATAATCGCAAGAGGCCGATTAAACGATTATTTAAAAAACCCGCTTTAGTGGTAGTAATGCACATCAGCCAAGTACAATTTTGGGTCAATGCAAATGATGTAATGGAGCATTAATATTACTCTGCCGTCTGTCTTTATAGGTCGTTCTTGGCAACAAGACATTTACTGGTTACATCAGCACTGAGTTTGTGAGCGTGCTTGGTGATATGGAAGTCGATACGGTGTTGGGAACGGTCTTTGATGACTTTGTCGCTGATGCCGTCAGCCTGACTGACAACACAACAATTACAGGTGGGTCATTCTATGAAAAAGGGACACCAACAATTATTCATTCATGGTTGGTTTATTATTAAAATCTCAATAGCAGCCACAGGCTCAATTACAGAGATAATTACAAAACAGGTACTCTATACATTATAAAAAAAACACCTAGATTCCGACAAAAACTAAAACTAAAAGGCCAAGGTACTACTTGGTATTATTTAGCAACCGAGTAAGAAACGGAAGGGGACTTTTCTTGAAACGTTCGGTTCTACAACGGCACATGGAGTACTGATTCGAGTTCCGCAATTGATATCTAGTTGTAACAACAGGAGGGAGGTGTTTTTTCAACACAGAAATAGGGAGTGATTTTGCAAATGATTGGCACAAATTGTGCCTTCGTACTTGCAGTGTATCTAGCTGAAGTAATTCCAACGCATTAGAGTACGAACCGTACTGCGTACCGAAAATAATTTTGCATGCCTGCTTCTGCACCTACTCTAAATCTGCACACTGCTTTTTAGTAGTGCCACTGGTCCAGACGGGTGCAGCGTATTCTAAAACGGGGCGCACAAAAGAAACAAAGACGGTGACCAAATCACTGACGGTCAGGTGGAAATGCTTCAACTTACGTAACATAAACAAGCGTAAGTTAGCACGCTTGATCATGGAATTAATTTGTATGTCCCACTTAAGATCTGCTTGGATGAACACGCCCAGCAGTTTAATCACTTATCTATGCTCAATTGTGATGCGATTCAGACTTAGTACGATTGGAACTGGTTTGACTCGTTTTTGTGCCTTGCGGGACACCAGCGCAGACAGAGGACCAATCTGACACAGATTGACCGTACTTGACACAATGCACACGATCAGACAAAAAATCGGCAATCCATACAACTAAGGAGGATGGAACACCCATAGCTAAGAGCTATGCACATTCTACATGGATATGTTTAAATGCGCTGCACATTGAGTTTTATGAAGCTAAGTGTCTTCCACCTAAACATCAAGATACATAGGTGGGTGGCGCCATTGGCAGCTGGCGGCCAGAGACACCGGGAAATCCCTTTACTCTGCACGAAATAATGCTCTGGGATCTTTTAAGTGCATAACACAACAAAAGGTAGTATAAGTCGCACAGGCTAGGTCGAGTTTAAGCGACCAAAACACAATGGAAATTCCAGGCGGAGCACAGACATTCCAGGCGGTATCTGGGGACTGCCAGGAATTTCCATTGCGTTATTGTATTTTAATGAGCGTCGATCTGCCGCATATTTCTTCTTATGGTCGCAAAAACTTGACCTAGCCTGCGCGACTTATGCTACCTTTTCCAGAGCGGGTCATATATGGAGTTTATAAACATCAGCAAAGCAGTACAGTGCTAACATGATGGGAGTTTACTGCGCCCCATTTTCGTGTTTTGTATCTTGCACTTTATCAGAATTTCCATTTCAACATCCTATTTGCAGGTGAAAAGCTATTCAGTGGACCTGTGTCTGTTAATGGTGATGTGACAGTTGCAAAGACTGTTGATGGAATCTACACTAAGGACATCATCACAAAGGATGGTAGGTCTGAATTCAGTCATTGAATTGTTAGGGTTTTCAAATCATTTAATAGGCGGTCCAAAGTTGTCAAAATACAGATCGTAGTATTTTTCAAGACCCCCTTCCTCCCCCGAAATACTAAACATTTTTTGTCACTACCGTGAAATATCAACATTTTACAGTGCATGTAAAGTCATATGCGGCCCTTGACTCTCCCTCCCTCTTCCTACACTTTGTAGTTCCGTGAAATGTTGACAACTTTGGACGGCCCTGTAAAGTTCCAGCATCCCCCATTTGTAAATACCCATATACAAGCAGAATGATTTTAGGGCTGCATTATGTTGACACAATTAAGTGTATTTTCAGTGAAAACTCAGTTTTGTAATTCATTTTGTGAGCACTTTAATAGCTACAGACAGAAATAATGCACAACACTGTGCCTACTACTGATTGGGTTATTTGTTTGGGAATCAGGTTGGCGTAGCGGTACTTTCCTCGCCTTCCACCTCTGTGGCCCTGGTTCAAATCCCGTCCGGGTCAGTATGTGGATCGGGTTCTCAGTCCCTGCTTGATTCCGGGGGTTTTCCCCTATACAGAATTGTGTAGGGGTTTTTCTTCATAGTGAGCATTTCTTTATAGTGTTCTCTTCACAGGTTTCTTCAGGCTTACAAACTACAGTGCCTCGGGCGCTTTTGAGGAATCTTTGGTTTCAATGCCAGAAAGAATTAATAACTAAAATGTTTCTTCTTAAATTATATTGCTAAATTTCCAAAGTATGTCAATGAATAAAGACGGCAAGTTAGTATAAAACATGCCAGTCGGCACGCTATTTTCCTTGCTCAAATGTTTTGTGAATTTACATGCACACATGGTGCATGCAATTGCCAACCCACTTTCTCATCGTACAGTACCAGAAATTGTGTATATACATGCATGTCCTTTTCTCATGATTATTGCTATTGTTGTGGCAAATACAAAATTTAAGTGGCGGGGTACTTGAAGGGAAAGGCCACTTTCCATCTCTGAACATGTCTTTGCTACATGTACTAATTCATTTTATTTACGTCTATGTTCAATTTTCTTAACCAGGTGACGAAATAGTCGTGGGACTGAAGGAATTCCAGAAGGGCATACAGGTCAATGGTCATATCTACGTTACAGGTAGGAACTTTTTTTTAAAATTTCATCCTTAGAAACACCTAATTTATTTTTGGTAACCCTGTAATCACTGTACTCTGCCAAACCACCCTGCCTGTAGACCGTATCGAATAGCTGCCATTTCATCGGGCAGTTTCTTTGTTCCTTGAGGACGTACATGGTTGCACATATTGTGCTTCCATTGTTGAACAGTTTAAGTAACGAAAGGTGCCCCACGAAATGGCGGCTATTCAATACGGTCTATTACTCCCTATACCGCCCAAAACTGCACGATTTCCAATGGGCCACGCGCGCGCTCCCAACGATCCACCCGTAGCTTTTTACGCCGCTGCGCTAAGCATGCAGCGCCCTCAAGAGGTGAACACATTCACCAGTTGAGGGCGCTGTTCGAAACAAATGCATGCAACTGTCATGGCTGTTATCGATGCTGATGCGATAGATTTGTGCGGTAAGTGAACGATGGTGGCTAGCGAATCACATTTGGTGAATTTACACCTCATTTTGGAATAACTTGGCTGTACTTTCACAGTGTTTTAGAGGGGAAAATTTATTATTTTTTCCGTGCGCTAACGGCACCTGTGATGATTTTGTCCGGGCAGCATGCCCGGACAAAACCGGCAGTGGTGAACACTGACTTTGGTGTGGAATTACCCCAATACTGCCTATTTATTTATTTATTTATTTATTTATTCACCACATCCAACAGCGGAAGGACCGCCAATTACAGGAATGGAATCAATTAATAATAATAATAATGAAAATTTATAATGCGCTGGTATCCATCAAAAAAGACGGCCAGAGACACCGGGGAATCCCTCCCCTTGCTCTTCACGAAAGAATGCTCTGGGATCTTTTTAAAAAGCGTTACCTAACACACTGGACCAACATCTTTACATCCCATTCGAAGGACGGAACAAGTGTGATTTAAGTGCCTTGCTCAAGGGCAATCGCGGCCCGGAGTCGAACCCACTCTAGTACTGGCACAGGAACTTGAGTTCGACGCACTAGACCGCTCGGCCATAACACCCCACACATTCCTAATAACACCCCACAGATCCATTATTCCTAAGGATGATAGCAAAAGCATATTAAATTTTGTACTTTTTTAAACAGAACTCGTGAATGGCATAGACATATCTGAACTCTCCAGACGAACCCTCAGAGTTGGCACTGTGCCAAATATCACGGCCGACAAGGAATTCTTGGAAGATGTCAACGTGACGGGAAACGTCATTGTAGACGGTTTGGTCGATGACGTAGACTTGGACAAAGATGCTGTAACGCTTCACACCGACCAGACACTAACTGGTTCGATCTCGTTCAACTCTGGTCTGACTGTTAATGGCAATATGACTGTAGCAGGTAAGGAATGTGTTAATAGCATCCAAATATAACATGGTTTGAGAGTGGATTGTCTATCAGCTCCCTGAGGAATTGGAAAGTTGACAAACTAGTTCACAATGTTAAAAGCCGAGGGATTTGGCATGTCAACTTCTAATAATGAGGGCAGCTAATATCAACTAGCCACCCGAAATAAACCATGAAACATGTATATTTATAACACGCCTCTTTCTGATTCTTAATTCTGACTGGCTGACCCGCAGTCACGTGGGCTTCACTAATATACTGAAACGCAAAAGAAACTTACCACTTTTTAAACCTTTAAATAGCAACAATAACACTGCGTGTATGTAGTAAAGTGAACCTATTTATGGACAATAGTGTCCTCACTGTAAGACCAAACGGTGTCTAAAGGTCACTTGAACCTTCAATGGTCACTTCATTGAACAGCTGTTGAACAGCTGTTTTGACTGTCGGTGGTTAGCCAAGGGGTATGGGATGATTGTAATAAGCTGCATGTGATGTCTTAATGTTGGCTTTAAAAAAGCCAGTGCAAAATGGGCATTTCAAGCAACATGCCACGATTGTCAGGGATCAACGGCAGTATTCGCCGACGATGCACTGCCTGTATCCAAATCAATGGTGGCCACACACGCTATTGAAAGGGGACTGACATCGCACCCTCTTCTGTTCTTTACTGTAAAACAAACTGATGAGATGGTGTATCTTGGTCAAAAACTTGACATGTCATCAATAAAATGCCAATGTTTCAATTAGCAATTGTTGGTTTGTTTTATTTTGAACTGTTACAATTTCATTACATTTTAAACGAGTGGCAAGTTTCCTTTGCGTTTCAGTATATATTAAAGCTAGTGCATGAAAATTGCGCCAGCGTGAACTAGACATGTGTCAAAACTTCGAGCGCGTGCGCATGATTCCCCGACTAGTGTTCCTGACTGGGCACTAGTCTCAAAAACTAGTGACTGGTTCCCAAGGCCCCTGGAGGTTTTCAACTGTGTCGGTGAACAGCAACTCGGAAATTTAAAGTAAGCCAACCCTTTCATTACCTGATGAACTTCCTCTTGTTGAACGGCTTATTGTTGAAGTGCTTAAAAGTTCAAAATCCTGCTGTTCACAAACCTACAATACCTATATTGTTCAAATGCCTATTGTTGGATTACTTCTTATTAAATTTAATTGCATTAATATTTTGGCCAAAGACGTGTTTATTTTATTTATTTATTCATCACATCCAACAGTGGAAGGACAGCCAATTACAGGAATGAGATCAATTAACATAGATATTCGAATAACTATCAACTTCTAAGTTGAATTAGAAACGGCCAGAGACACGGGGGAATCCCTCCCCTTGCTCTTTACGAAAGAATGCTCTGGGATCTTTAAAGTGCGTTACCGAAACCTAACACACTGGACCAACGGCTTTACATCCCTTCCGAAGGACGGAACAAGTTTGATTAAGTGCCTTGCTCAAGGGCCACGGCTCATCTATTACCTAAAGAAGTTTAAGTGAATAAATACTACCAGAAAACTTTTTTTCAGTGTTTTTCTAAAGCATACCTTCATGAAACTAGGCTAATTTGACTAAAAGAATGGGAAAATCACCGATATTCCATGTTTATTTTCATTGCCTTTGGCAGGGGTTCTGGGTTGGCACTATATCCCATACACCAGAAGAACACATGTTTTCCTATAGGTATAGGGCTTTTGAAGTCGGAATTTGCGTGGTTGCTAAGGACTTTATGCCCCTTCTACGAAATTTTTCTCTGAAGCGCTTCTTAAAAAATTGTGCTCTTGGTCATCACGGAAATGGTCATAACTTTGTCAATTTTACGGATTGACACAATGTTTGTAGTTTTGTGAAGCTTATAATATACTCTATCTGATTAAGTCATTAGCTCTATTTTCATTATTTTTTTTTTTGCAAGAGCCTACTTTTGGTGGAGTGGCTCGCACTTTCTCTTTTAAAGTTGGTCCTTTCACATTTAAACCATCATGATTTCTACCATGACCTTAACATATCTCCATTAGGCTTGGTGAGCGGAGTCAACATCACCAAACTCGCTGCCGAGCGAGCCACCCTGAGGGACCCCAATGCTATCCACAGCCGACTGACATTCCAAGGTCATGTGACCTACCTGACAAACGTCACCGTGCAGTACCTCGTGGATGGCGTCGATTTGCCCGATCTGTGGGACCGTCACACTGAACTGCTTAGATGGGTCCGGATTGATACAGGCAATATGCTCCTGATCTCGGAGGACCAATGTCAGGCTGTTGTACACCTCCAGCGGGTCTACGCAAGTGAGTATCGGCCAATTGCAAAATCATTTAAAGATGTACAGTCCGTGCATTTCAGGTGTGGCACCTTGAAAAAAGTGGTTTTTTTTGTTTATTTGGTAATTTTGTTTATTTGGAAAGTTATTCACTTTCAAATGAGACATCAACGAAAAATAATCGACCAATGTTTAGTTATCGAACAATTACTGTCAATATTTCTAGTTATTAGCGGTCCGCCAATAATTCAAGGCGTAGACTTGCCCAAGTCTGACCTCCCGTGCTCGGTCTGCAACGTGCAGCGCACAGTGCACCCTCCAGACCAGTGGCCTGTCCAATCTGTTTTCTTCCGTTTCCTGTGTCTCAAAAAGTCTTCCGAGACGGAAGAAAGGGGATTTGACAGGCCACCAGCCCAGAGGGTGTGCTGCACGCACCGCATCACCGACCAAACTTGGGAGTTGGACTTGGTCAAGTCTAAGCAAGACGCAAAAACAGCAGTATAAAAACGGCGTATTTCACAGGGTTGCCGATGTCTAAAATACAAAGTTGCTGAGAACCATGGACTGTATATATTTAAAGGCACAGGCTTGTCAGCAATGCGCGCGCGCCAAATTTGTGCCAAAAAATACGCAGCTCCATGCCTTTGCTATGTAGCTGCATATTTCGTGACACGAATTTGGCGTACGTGCATTGCTAATGAGCCTGTGCCTTTAAAGCCCAATTACATCATATGCAGTAACCCAAAATTTTACTGAACGTGTTGATAGCAATGGTAACAAACACCACATTGTTTTTTTTTCTCCTGTGTAAAATGGTACGTTTGTGGAAGAAATTGCCAACTAAAGGTGCTTTTTTTATTTTTTATTTATTTGCAAACAATCTTTCAAACATTCATTACCACAAAAACCATGCATGCGCTTTAAGGTTGTCTGAAGTATTACTGCATCTATGTGGCTGAAATGTCTACAAGGCAGTCTCGACATTATTCCTTATTCATAAATACCTTAAATGCCTAGCGTACATCGACATTGCAACTGGAAGCAATCAGTTGCGCAACTGGGAACATTCAGTTGTCGGAGCGCACACATCGACCTGGCAACTCGGTAAAGCCTACAGTACATTGACCTTTCAACTGAAAGCAACTCTTGCTTGCAGTTGCTGTGGATATGTGTGAGCACGTGTTCAGACACACACGTGCAACTGACGGCAACTAGTTGCAAGTACACGTACATCAACGCAACTTACTGGGTACAACTAGTTGCCAGAAAGTAGAACATGAGCAACACGCAGCAACTGATCAGTTGCTCTTAGTTGCCACGAGTTGCTTTTAGTTGCCGGAAACACCAGTTGCCACTAGTTGCTTCCAGTTTACGCATCCCTATTGGCTGAGAGCACATCGGGTGGCCGGTCTTAAATGGACAATAAAGGCCTGACACACAGCCGTGTCTGCACTTTAGTCAGTTCTAGCACGTATGGCACACCCACACAAACTGCATGCGCTTTTTACAATAATCATGTTTCCTTTACACCCCCAGATGCCGTGGAAAGCCTGTCCCACATCTCTGAGCTTCAAGAAATTCCCATTGAGCTCCAGCAGTTCAATGCATTCGAGATGGACGAGGTCAGCCACCTAGCTTTAGCTGTGCCATCGGACAGAGCAACCACGAGCACGTGCACTGACAGCTACGTGTACCAATGGGATAGAGATGAGAACCAGTTTGTGCAAAAAGGTTGGTTGATTGTCCTCGTATCAGGGGTGCCAATTTCATAAAATGTCATTGGTTACTGGCCTTTCCATAATTTTATTCTCTCTTGATGTAACAGTAAAGGGGGCATTTTCGCAACACAGACCGCATTTTCAAGAAAATACCTTTGTCTGGTCTCAAAATAAAAGAAATAAGTTTGTTGTTATGAAGAGATAACCTAGGCCCAAAAAGGGTTACAAATAGTATGACAACATGCCTTTCTAAAAACCTTGTGTATAAATTTCCAATATACGCTCGTAACCGGGACAGCCTAAAATGTAACAAGTGTCCGTCCCGGTTGGGAGCATTTATTGGAAATCGTTACACGGGTTTATTTTCTCAAATCTTTGCTGTGTTGCCAAAATGCCCCCTTTACTGTAGAATAACCCACATACATTTGCAGTTGTGGGGTACCGTGTTCGAGTGGTTTGGGTCAATGGCTCGCAACACTTGGGTGAAAACTTGGGGTTGCAGGCCGTGGTACCTGTGCCCTCGAGCAAAGCACTTAAAGGAAGACGCACAAATGTAACCACCAGTAATGTCGGTAGTACCACTAAAAATAACAGCGGTACTGCTAAAAGTAATAGTGGTATCGCTGTCATTACCGGTCGGTGGTTTGATTTGTGTCTTGATTTGTGTCTTGTGCGTGTGGTCTAGTGGGTATGAAGTGGGACTCCCAATCAGGGGTTGCGGGTTCGAGCCCCACTTCGACCAACGTGTCTGTGTCCCTGGGCAAGGCACTTAATCCAAGTTGCCTCGTCAACCCAAGCGATATTTGGGAAGCTGTTAAGGGGAATGCCACAATCTAACTGCTGATGGGGTTGAGCGCCTGGCAGCCCCCTAGTTAAAAGCGAAATGGTTCTGGTGATTCCCTGACGGCAGCGGTAATAATGGCAACAGCGCCAGGAGCACCCCGCAGGGTGGACATGTGCGCTATAAAAGAATCCATTATTATTAAACAAACTTGCTTAATCCTTTGGAAGTGATGGAAAGCCGTTGGTACAGTGTGTTGTGTAACGCACTTAAAAGATCCCGAAGCACACTTTCGTGAAGTGTCCGGAGATTCATTGGCGTCTCTGGCTGTCGGCTGCAAATAGTGCCACCCACCTATGTATCTCAATGTTTAGATGGAAGACGCTTAGCTTCATAAAACCTATTATAATTTGCAGCGCATGTGAACATATCCATATGGAATGTGCGCTATGTAAACAGTTCTCAAGTACCATCATAAATTTCACTGCAAAAAATTCAGTTACTAGAAATTCACCAAAATGTCAAAGTAGTGCCGTTTCTTTCAAGTTGACATGAAATCATATGCGATGGGCATTTTACGTGAACAAAATCGAGAATAAAATGGGGAATAATCCTTAGGGAACAATGAGACGATTTCAGTTAGTAAACGTTTGCTGCTTTGGTACATACCACCGTCAAGTTTCAACGTGAAATTCTGAGTTTATATTTTTCTTGACTTGCAGCCACTTTTGCCACCAATGAAGCCCATTCCTGGCATTCATTTGAGAGTCAAGACACTTACTACCTGGCTGTGGCTAATCAAGGGGCTAATCCTTGCTATGGAGGTAAGAACCAAGGCATTTTATCATATGCAGCACGATATGTGGCAGAGGGTATCCACCCCTACCAAGGAATTCCTTTCAGTTTTTAGGGGGGTTGGGGGGGGTGGTGTGTTAACAAAAGGGAATAGCGTGTTGAGGTAGAGGGGAGTCCCTTTGCCACATATCGTGCTGGGTATACATTTTATGGCAGAAGGCATTATTCAGACACCATTATTCAGACACCATGACGCAACAGAACTTCCTGAAGTTAAATGATGACAAAACAGAGTTCCTTTTATTTGGATCACGTCAACAATTATCAAGAGTTTCAGTGCCATACATTTCCATTGGTGACGCTCAGATAGCTCCCTCGTTGCAGGCTCGGAACTTGGGTGTTATTTTCGATTCGTCAATGACACTTCAACCACACATCAACAACGTCATTCGTCTCAACATTTCACATCAGGAACATCGGTCAAATACGCTAGTTTTTGGACAAGAGCGCTACGGAAAAAGTAATTCATGCATTTGTCACTTCTCGCCTTGACAACGGCAATGCCCTTTTGTATGGTCTTCCGCATTAACCAGATTGCCCGTCTCCAACGCGTCCAAAACACCGCAGCCCGCATCGTTACACTCTCTAGAAAATCATGTTCCATCACCCCCATCCTGAAACAACTTCATTGGCTTCCTATCTCTCAACGAATTATCTTCAAGCTTATGCTAATTGTCCACAAAGCACTCAACGGCAAGGCTCCCCATTACATCTCAGAACTTCTTCAAGTTTATACTCCGTCAAGGAACCTACGATCCAGCAACATGCTTCTCCTCAAGGAATCCAAGTCTCGACACTCGTGGGGTGACAGAAGTTTTTCTGCAGCCGCACCACACATCTGGAACTCTCTACTGCTTAATCTTAGATCTTGTCTCTGTACAACAAAATTCAAATCACTTCTTAAAACTTATCTCATGTCTCAGGTTTTCAAGGACTAATTTGGTTGTTCCTCTCATTTTGATTTGTTTCTTTCATGTTCAATATTACTTTGTTTGTTTATTAGGGTCTCTGCGCCTTGAACACCCAGCAGGGTGGATATGTGCGCATTACAAAAACTATGGATGCTAGGATAGGGCGACATGCTCATATTAGGGCGACATGCTCAATAGGGCGACATTTTGGTGTCGCCCGAATATTTTTGAGATTAAAAATCATTTTTTAAGGTCAAAAACCATTTTCTTTAGGTCAAAAACCATTTTTATTAGGACTAGAGTTGTTTCTCTTTGGTCTGGAACCATTTTTGGAAGCTTTGGGTAAAAAAATAAGGTGTCATTTTGAGTGGTTCTTGCCGAAAATTCAAAGCCCCCAATACATCATTTGCAGTTACCCACAATTTTAGTTTACGAGTTGACAAGATAAACCACTGAAAGTGTTGATAGCAATGGTAACAAACACCACATGCATGGATTTCTCAGGTTTTCTGAAGTATTACTGCATCTATGTGGCTGACATTTCTACAAGGCAGTTTTCTCGACATAGGCTTTAAATTAGGAGTTGAAATAACACAATATTTAAGTTTACCAATCATGTACTCTTTAAAGGCCGATTACTTAGCACAATAACCCAGAATCTTAAAGGCAGTATACATCATTGGTAATCTCGAAAATCAGAAATTTTCACAGATTTACACCTAACTTACACAATATAACCGTAGAAAACCTTCCCTGAAATGGTTTTGTCTGAAGTGCTATAGTCTTTGAGAAATTAGTAAAAAAATAAGTTTTGGTCTCACGAGACGAAAATTCAATTCACCCCAAACCACTTCGCCCGAGTGCCATTTTGCCCCAAAATACTTCGTCCAAACACTACATCGCCCAAATGCCACTTCGTGCACAGGCCGTGGTTCAGGGCGAAGTGGTTCAGGGCGAAGTGATTCAGGGCGAAGTGGTTTTGGGGCGAAATTACTGCAAACCCTTTTTTGACCGTTTTCTCAAGTTAGACTAAGTACGGAGCTGGTTTTTGCTCAGGTTGGTTTTAATCATGCATATCTTCAATCACACAGGGAGATAAAACTATTTGTAACAGTTTACCAATCATGTATACTATCTTAAATGAACATGTCGACAGGGAAAACCTTACTCAAATGGAAGATAGAAGTGATACCAGCTGTCCAGTGAAATAATTCCAAGATAGTTGTCTTTATCAAAAAAAGTATAGACTCATAAAATTGTACATAAAATGGAAATTGTATTATATTTTAGAAAAATGGCTCACACGTGTCGGTAGATAAAAGTTTTATAATTTCATTAACGTCGTCATGTTAGGAATTTCACGTCTGACTGAACAGGGGCTAGTTTTGTAAACAAAGCTAAAATTAACTTGCGCCAAAAAATGGAAGATGCAAAACCGGATCAAGGAGCACGAGAGGTCAATTTGACATGTCCTTTCTTTGCTATCAGCTTTTCGGAAAGTTTCGCTACCCCCTTCCGTCCTCCACATGACCGTTTTTGAGCATTTTTCAAAAAATCAAGGTCACGTGATTTATCGGAACCAGATAAATCACGTGTTCTTGGAGTTAGTTTTATTTCCAGCCGTAGAAACCAGCGCGAAGTGAGTTGCTTTTGTTTATTCGTGGTTGGTTTCTCTTCTTGTTGGAAAATATATGTCCTACGAACACTATGTACATACTGTATTTTCCAATTTGTACACAAATCTGCCAACAGATTTCATAAGAAGGGTTTCTGGGTGTTGATACGGACGAGAGAATCTCTCAGATTTTCATGTCTTCGCTTCACGGCGATAAATAATATCCGAAGAAAATACAGCATAGGCCTATTGAGGGTGCTAAAGACACCAAAAAGTTGCGTTCGAGTTGCTTTCTCGAGTCAGCGCTGACCTGAGGGATCATGCAAGGTGTGATGAGTTAGGGGAAACACGTGTCGACCCATATCGAACGCCACCTTTATTTACAAACACATGATACATAATACATCACGACGGCTGGTAAAGCGTATTGACCCCTTTCGAACACGTGCGAATATGCTGAGTCATTGTGGAAGCGATGTGCGTGCGCGTTGTGTGTGTCTCTGGTGGGCATAATGCGGTTTAGTTCACTAATGGGAGCCTCGGCATAGCGCGTTACGCGCGCTATGGACACACACAACGCACACGCACATTGCTTCCACAACGACGCGGCATTGTTTTACTCCCAAAATGACGTCATTGGCACGGGCCCACAGCCCAACATGTGTCTCTTTTGTCTCTTCTAGTTAAATACGTGACATTTTGATAATTTTTGTTCACAACGACCATCGAAAAATAATTGTCAAGGATGCTAGATCGCTACATTATGTAAACAGTAAGCCAGTGTGTCCCTTTAATCACATGATTTTATTTTATTTTATTTTATTTTATTTATTCACCACATTCAACAGCGGAGGGACCGCCAATTACAGGAATGGGAGCAAGTGTGGCCGAGTGCCTTGCTCAAGGGCACAGGTGCCACAACCCGTCGTGGCCCGGAATCGAACCTACATTATAGTACTGGCACAGGAACTTAAGTTCAACTAGACCGCTCGGCCATAACACCCCACTCAATTATCTATCTTTAATCTAGATGCTAGTGTGTCAAACGTGATCTATTCCTACAATGGCAGCCAGTTTGTAGAGCACCAGAGATTGGAATCCCACGAGACCAGTAAGATTATATCATGGGACATCGGCAGGACTCGCTACCTAGTTGTAGTTAACTCCAAATCAACGGCATACTCTACTCTTTATAGACAGGAACCAGACGGCCAGTTCCAAGCTGTGCAGAACTTCACATTTGGAGGTAAACTACAGGCAGAATGTATACACCAATCCGGTAACCAAGGTCTCCTTCCCTGTATATCCGCCATAGCTGGGGGGGTGCTTTCACTGAATGAACTGTATGGCTGCGTTCGGGCGTGCAGTTCTCGCTACTCCGGAGAAATGCGTGCGCATTGCACTCGGGTCACATTACGCGAACGGCAAGTCCGCAGTCCGCATAATGAGCGAGATGGCCGTCTCTTGCCATGACTACACAAAAAACGCCGTTTTACTGCTCACAAGAAAGTGAAGAAAATACAGACCGTAAGTCGTGAGAACCTTTGATGCCGTCTAAAACAAACCTTAGTGAGTTATTGTTTCAGTTATCCAGTTGACACGTTGAGCAAATTTACCAAATATTCAACCTTCGTACAAATCACATGACACTCGTCAGGAGTAAGAGGGTCTTTCTATAAATTAGGGGTCCAATGTTGGTGTCCCCCGTTACATTTTACGTCTTGTTTTTGTAAATCCAGGACACATTCTTTAAATACTTTCCATCTCAAAGAGCGAGGACATAAAGTACAATTCATACAAAATGGTTTAAAAGCCATTTTAATGATCTTTGTACGAAAAATAACACGTAACGGGGGACACCATATGTCACACTTTTGGAACCCTAATTTATAGAAATACCCAAGAGCACACTCCCCATTTGTTGGGGAGTACCGAGAGCATACTCTCATTGACCCGAGTGTCGTTAATCTTGCCGTTCGCACGCGCAGGAGTATGCTCGTGTTAACACGAGTACACACCCGAACGCAGCCTAAGTTTCTGAAGTTGCATTTGTTTACGTCGAACTAGTTGTGCGTCTTTGTAGGGTTGTGTACGCGAAGGGGGCGCGTCGCGTGTACGCGAAGGGGGCGCGTTCGGGCATGTAATGGATGAGCGCTTTTCGCAACCCAATACGCACAGCCTATGCACTGGACGCACCTCCAGCTATGGCGGATATACAGGGAAGGAGACCTTGGTTACCGGATTGGTCTATAGGATGTCTCAAGAAAATGTGTGGAAAAATACTTGCAAATTTGTGATCCATACAAAAAACATTAACGCACACATTTTGAGTTTGAAGCAGTAAATTGTACAGCTCTGAATTGTTTGGTGTATGGGGCATAGTGTACTTGGAATAATATAGCCAGCCTTGGAAATAAGAAGCAGGTTGCTCTGGCCTTAAAAATTGTTGTATAATAATTCATTAAAGATGCAGGCTCGTCAATGCGCTGCAGACAAATTCTTGACATGTTAAGTTTGATTGTATCGTGAGCCAAAAACTTTGAAAACCTGGGATGGTACTCATTTAAGATTGTGCTAGATGCGCATAACCTGCGCCTTCTCATTAGCATACATTTTACGCCGGGTGTAGTACATGCACGGCCAAACAAAACCGGCCAAAATGAGATACAGTGTGTGTGAGATGTGTGTATAATAGACTGCTTTACGGTGACGTCATGCCTTCCACCATTTTGGGTGTCATTTGACAATCGTGGCCCGAGTGCTAACCAGCAACAAGAGCAAGAAAAGTGCATTGGTTGCACTTACCTCTGTTGCCTAACCTTGCTTTATGTTGTTGCGCCATGGCTGTTGTATCGAGAAAGATAAAAATGTCTTTCTTCAGGCTAAATCGTGATCAAGTAAAACACTTTCGTTTTTCACCAGCTGAGTACATGCTCAATAATTTAAACGTATCGCAACGTGCGTGTGCGGCATTTTCGAATGAAAAAACACTGGTGAGTATTTTTTACGTATGTTCATCTGTGTCTATTGGCCTACGCGCGTGACCGGTGACACCCAAACATTCCCGGATGTTGCACGTGGTCGAAAGCAACCTGTTTGCTTAATTGTGCTCCCATGCTTTGTAACTTGTGGTTGAGAATATTTAAGTAAATTTTGTGTATAGACCGTATCGAATAGCTGCCATTTCGTGGGGCACCTTTTGTTACTTAAACTGTTTAACAATGGAAGCACAATATGTGCAATCATGCATGTCCTCAAGGAACAAAGAAACTGCCCCACGAAATGGCGGCTATTCGATACGGTCTATAGTTGTCTTAAAGGAGCATGTCCAGATCTCAGTTTTGAGACCCCCATTTCCCAATGAGTGTACTGTTGAAATTTTTATACCATATCATTTTCCTCATTACCATTCTGAAATTTCATACTCCGTCCATATATTTTCAAGGATATCGTCAAAAAGAAAACTCATTTATCCGTTCCATAAAGCAGTGCAATGATTACACCAATCATTTTGCTTCCACATCCAAATTGGAGATAGCGAATTTCCTGTTTCTTCCCATTGATAGTAATTTGGGGATGTATTATATACGATTAGTTAGAGCGAAATCATTTTTCTGGAAAAATCTGAACAAGCTCCTTTAAAGGCACAGGCTCGTCAGCAATGTGCGCGTGCTAAATTCGTGCCACGAAATACGCAGCTCCATGCATTTGCTATGGAGCTGCGTATTTCGTGGCACAAATTTGGCGCGTGCACATTGCTGACGAGTAAGTCCTGCTTTACAGTCCCTGATGTCTTCCCAACCACAGGTGCCTCAGCTGCTGAATTTATCAGTACACGCAACACAACGTTCTTGATATTTGCAGCAGGTAGTCCCACACAGAGCCCAATCTATGTCTTCAATCCTTCTGTAAGTATTAAAACGTGCATGTATTCTTAGTGAAAAGTGCATGCATCTATTATGTACTTGAAGATTCACATTAAAGATAGTATACATGATTGGTAAACTGTTACAAATAGTTTTATCCCCTGTGTAATTTAAAGATGTGCATGATTAAAACTAACCATCTTGATGCCGTTATTTTTGATCATTGTGCGTGTGTTTTTTTTAAAATTCTTTTTTTAAAATTCTGCAGAGTGGCGAGTTTGATTTGCATCAGTACGTCACCACCAGCTATGCCATGGCTGTAGACTGCTTCTTTTACAGACACAAGTTGGGATTGGTGTTTGCAAACTACGCTGAACTGTATGGAAACAGGATCTCTTATGATGTGCCCATTGATGTAAGTCTATTTAAAGATAGTATACATGATTGGTAAACTGTTACAAATAGTTTTATCCCCCTGTGTGATTGAAGATATGCACGATTAAAACCAACCTGAGCAAAAACTTTTGAGAAAACAGTCAAAAAAGGCTTTGCAGTCATTTCGCCCCAAAACTACTTTGTGCACAGGCCGTGGTTCAGGGTAGCATTTGGGCGAGGTAGTATTTAGACGAAGTGATTTGGGGAAATGGTTTTAGGGCGAATTAAATTTACGTCTTGTGAGACGAAAAATAACTATTTTGCTTATTTCTCAAAGACTATAGCACTTCAGACAAAACCATTTCAGGGGAAGTTTTTTGCCGTCATGTTTATATCGTGTATGTTATGTGTAAATCTGTGAACATTTCTGATTCTTCGAGATACCAATCGTGTGTACTGCCTTTAAGAATCGTACAGTGGTAGATCACTATGAAAATAATGGCATTCGTATAGATTCGTAGTTAGTCGCAAATTGTAAACCGCATCGTGTTATGATTTGCTTTGACTTGTTAGGAAATGACTATAAAACTCCTTATCACTTGCTACGATTGAACATGCGTAGTCATAGCAAATTGTACAGTGGGTGACCAAACAAATCGTAAAAAAAGATGACAGCAACAACCGGAGAGATACTTCAAACTTATTAAAGGAGAAGGGTACCCAAGAAACAAAAGACCTTGTGCTCAACAAGTACATCTCGTACATTATTGTAATGCAAAGAACAAGAAATATTACCTACTGAAAAGCGGACACGAACTTTACAAAGAATCAAAATTTTAGCGATGCGTCGCACTATGGGCACCGCCATTTTGTCCTAATACTGGTCAACGGATGACATTTTTGCGGACAACGTTTTCGTGTATTGCCATAAAAATGCACGAAGGACTTGTACGCGAAAACGTCATTCTTTGCCCAATATTGGGACAAAATGGCGGCGCCCATAGTGCGACACAATGCTAAAATTGATTCTTTGTGAAGTTCGTGTCCGCTTTTTAGTAGGTAATATTTCCTGTTCTTTGCATTACAATAATGTACGAGTTGTACTTGTTGAGCACAAGGTCTTTTGTTACTTGGGTACCCTTCTCCTTTAAGGAATTGTAACAAATCATAAGAAAATATCATGATAGGCTGCTTTAGGTTTACTAAGACAGATATTTCATGCCATTTTGAAATGCTTCATAAAATGGCTTTCGTTCTAACCTAACAATCATATAAAATACCTTACCAAAATACTATCCATGGGAAGAAAACCGAAAATGTGCAATCTCCAATTTAGATATATAATAGAAGCAAAAAGGTTGGTGTAATCACTGCACTGCTTTATGTAACCGGATAAATTAGTTTACAAAACAGTGTTTTTTTTATGATATCCTTGAAAATACGCGGATTGAGAGCGCGAAATTTCAGAATGGTAATGAGAAAAATATTACAAATGATATGGTATCAAAATCTCAATACCCATGGGAAAAATGGGGGTTTCAAATTGTGATCTGGAGATGCTCCTTTCACTTATACTGATTTCTAGAGGCCGGTTGCCTAACACCCGCTTCATACAGGCGCACCAGAGTCACGCCGAACTAATTGTATTAAGATTGAGTCGCTCCAATTAAAATGTGGTTTCAGACCGGCATTCTTAATGCGAGCCGTGCGCACACTAAAGATCGACGTCTAAAACCAAGTCGCTCTTCAGTCGTTCTGACCAACTGGAACAGTCGATCTTACGACTTCTGGGGAACCAAGTCGCCTCAAATTGTTTCATACGTCGAACTTAATTCAAATTTCTGGGATAATTTTGTTCGGTGCGATTCTGGTGCGCCAGTATGAAATGGGTTTAAGCTACCATTGATTTGATTACAAAATCCTCCATATCTGTAACATAATACATTATTGACACAATTCATATATTTTAATTAACTGGGCAGTTAAACGGGGAGCCCTATTAATCCTGGAGGACGGGTCGTGGAGGATTGACCAGACACTCGGTGCCATTGTCCCTTCATCACCCGGAGGTTAGCGGACCTGTAAAAATACCGGCGGGGCCCGGGCCCTTAAACTGCAAGGGAAACGGCCGGCCTTGCGGGACCCATTTAGACAGGGTGCCGTGTGTCTGGGGGATCCTCCATGGGATTCTCCTGGAAAACTGCCCAGAATCAGTCTACCGTAATACTTCTATACAATGGTTCTTAAAATGTCTCTTATTCTTTTCCAACGTGATAATTGTTTCTTCTGACTCCACGTTTTTACTTACCTCACAATTCATATGATTATTGTTGATTACTACCTATTGTTTTCTATATTTACATATTCCCGCCGTGAATATGGCCACTGATGCTGGCACGGCGCTAAACCCAAAACTCACTCACTCACTCCTCCATATCTGTAGGTGTGGTACTTGTCACCAACATCGGGCGAGTTTGAGCTAACTGACGTGATTGACTTCACTGCAGCAGTAGATGTCAACATGTTCATCATCGGTGTCGACCTTTACCTTGCAGCTGTCAGTGAATATGACCAGCTGAGCATCTTCAAATATGAAGGTACTGACAAGTCACCTTTTCTGAGCCCTAGAAACTAAAGCTAAACTAACCCCCGTTTCATACAGGCACACCAGAGTCGCGCCGAACCTAGCCTTTTGTGAAGGCCTCGTGAATTTGTGTGATGTGGCGACTTGAGTAGAGTCTACACATGCCAAGTGACTCCTTCACTCGGCCTTATGCGAACTGCAAGGAATTATTATGTTTTTCTTCATATTCTGCTACAAATTTTGGTAGCAGAAATGAGCCAGTCACAACTGTACAATTTGATGTCATGCAGGTAACCAATATGCAAATTATGTTGTCGGCAGGGGGCATGTTTTGCACCCGAGGGTGGGGATTTTTGTCACCTAAATGTTGCCCCAGGGGTGGGGATTTTGTCACGCAAAAAGTTACAATCCACTCAGCTCAGGTCGCCAAATTGTCCCACATTTTACCAAACAAAACCCAAAGCCATAAGGCCTTGCCAAAAGGCTACGCCCAACCAAGTTATTCCCAAAATTTTGAATTTAGTTTGTCATTGTTTGACAGAAGTGTCAAACAATGACACCTCATGGCCGAGCCATAGTAAAGCCAGAGAACCAGCCTAAATAGGACAGTGACTTCCCACAATTTCTTGAAAGCGTGGACTTTTTTATTTTTTTCCCCCGGAGTGCAAATGAGATACCGAGCCGACAAGTTGGTATTACTCGTACACATCTTCAATCACACATAGAGATAATGTAATCTCTCTTTAACTTGTAAGAAACCATCAGTTCTTTTATTGGCTCACAGGAATGCCAGTCTTCCGGCTATAGCCGGAATTACGGCTTTTTCTTATTTTGGAAAAAAAATCTGGCAAAGTAAACGGCCGGAAATACAAGGAGAATATATTTGCAACTCTTTAAGAAAAATTGTCTCACATACTGATCAACGATGTCTGGATATGCCATGTATGTACGTGTATGTACACACACGTAGCACATTTTCCCAGTGATTTGCACACATGCAGTATGTCTGTATCCCGGCCGTAATCATTCACGTATCCATACAATTCAATTCAATTCAATTTATTGATTGATCACATTAAAAATGTGAATTTTTTTCTCCCAGTGTACATCTTTAGAACAACCAAAATAATACAGTACAATACAATATAATCGCCCATCACCAGTCACTAAAAACACACCACACAAATGACAAGAATATGGCTCCTCACAATGGGACAATTAAGTCGAGAAGAAATCATTGTGGCCACAAATATAAAACGACTAGATTGCATCACCGTCTTAATATTAAAAATTAGAGTGTTTAGATCACATACATACTGTCAACAGTACAGTGTACTGTGCTGGCGAGTCCATGTGCACACATACATGCAGTTATGATAGTGGCCGTATAATTTTGTTTCCTGGCCCTGAAAGTAAGGACCGCTGGCATCCCTGTTTGTGCCTGATGTGCCTAACGACCCTGACTACAACATTTACACATGTATTTTTGTTCTGCAGGTGTAGTAGGGTTTAGTCCCATGCTGACCCTGGATAGTTACGGCATCGTATCTGTGGAAGTGTTTCAGGTGGATGAATTACCCAGCAATAGCAACCTGCTGCTTGCCCTGGCTGTTAATCCATTCTCTGGCGAGACAGTGTCCTCCAGAATATTCCAGGAAAATGTTGTAGGTGAGTTTGGATTTGCTTGTTCAAAGGAGCCGCAATATTGGCTAAATAGGGTGGCTGAATGAGCACTAACAATGACTCCCATATGCCAATAGACCGTGGAAGTTTCACCGCCAGTCAGACTTCCGGGCACCACTCAGAAAACGTATATAGGGATTAAGCGTTGTAGCGATATTCTTTGATTTGTCACTTTACTGTACTGCTTTAGTAATTGCCCAAATGCCAACAATTTGAAAGGGTATCTTAAATTCTACTAATTCAATAAATAAAATGAGGAAAATGTTGTCTGAACTTGTCACAAACAAAAATGTTTGACGTTTAGTTTCCGGTTTGCAAATTTTCCAGTCGGGCTTGGTGCATCTCAGAAATATTAACGTGGCTAAACAAATATCTTGTTTGAACATCAACTTAAACATTCACTTCTATTTAGAGTAATTAACACCCGTTTCATACTAGCGCACCAGAGTTGCGCCGAACTGAATTATCCCAGAAATTTAAATTTAGTTCGATGTGTGAAGCAATTTGGAGCGACTTGGTTCACCAGAAGTCGTAAGATCGACTGTTCCAGTCGGTCAGAACGACTGAAGAGCGACTTGGTTTCAGACGTTGATCTTTAGTGTGCACACGGCTCGCATTAAGAACGCCTGTCTGAAACCAAAATTTAATCGAAGGGATTTTAAGGTTTTTTACAGTGGACCCCAAATTGGTAGGTGAACTGCTAATTTTGAAAATTGTACCGAATAAACGTTCGCTGCATGTGTTAAAACTTATATATGAGGTCTCCGGATGTTGATGAGTCTCGCGGAGTCCCGCACGCTCTCGAGGTCAACTTACACGGTCTATTCCAGGTCACTTTTGTCACTCTGGTCGACAGATATTTCATGTTACTTTGAAACATCCCAACTGGAATCTTTTTGTGTTTGTACACGCAGGCGAGGTTTTACCATTCAGAAAACTGCCCTGTAACATCAAAGTCAGAGAAATTTTCCATGGAAATCGGCATCTGCTTGATAAACCGCAAGTTCCTGAATAATCGGACGAGGCAACAATACCCCAAAAAATGCTTATTCAAAATAAGTATTGACAAATGTTTTGACCGAGAAATATCTTTTTTGACTGGATAAATTTTTAGCAAAATAACAAATACATTTAAAAATCACTTTTAAATCACCTAAATCACATTACAATAACCTAATGCGCACAAAGTATGTTTATTTGTTCAAGCACGTAATCGCCCAATATCACTACACACACTATTCATCTTAAAATGCAACCTTCTTTAATTTCACCTAAATTTAAATATGGATGTCGGTTTTTGAAGTATTGGTATTCACTAACGTTGTCGGTAAAATTTGCAGTTAATAAATAAATTTTCTATCCAGAGTACATATATTTTTATAATAAAAAAATATCTATATACAAAGTACTGAAAGTATATTACCATAAGTGTTTGATAAGTATTTTAAATGCTGCACACTTGATACACAAACTGCCTCCTGCAACTTTAAATACCGAAATAATTTATCTGACCGAGTTGACGTAATAAAAACGTGGATTAAGTCGACTTTTGGAGACGTGGTGGTTTAGTGGATAGCGCGTTGGACTTTCGGGCGATAGGTCCATGGTTCGAAGCCTGGTCTCACTGCTATCGCGTTGAGTCCTTAGACAAGACGCATTGTCTCTCTCCACCCAGGTGTATAAAGGGGTACCAGCAAATATTGGTTGGGCAACCCAACTAACTGCTGGCATCCCATCCAGGGGGAGTAGCAATATTCCTAGTCACTCCATACCATGGAAACTGGGGATGAGTACCAGCTGTATGGACAAGCTTGACTCGTGAAACGACTTTTTTAAGTCGACTTGGCGAGAGAATTATGTAATATATCTCGCAAGGTCGACTTATTGAATTCAGGAAGTCGACTTGACGACATAAAATATCTCACGAAGTTGACTTAGTAGATTTGAGAAGTTAACTTGGTGAAGAAAAACAATTCTCGCCAGGTCAACTTATTTAGTCTAAGAAGTCGACTTGGAGAAATAAACGTTTGCCATGTTCACTTTATAAGCCAACTTGGATCAACTATATGTGGTGTTTGAATTGAATGTTGAATATCGTGTTTTATATAAGGGCACATGTAATGTGACCGTTTCATCTGAAATATTGTGAAGTAACGAAGCATTAATTGGGACTAAGCAAAACAAATGCAATATTATAAAATAATAAAAAAATATGAACTTATCCTGCTTCTAAAAGTTAATGCAAATTACAAAGTAATATATTACGGTATTTATTATTTTAAAAATAGATTTGCATCAGATTTATTAACTGTTTTGCCACTAACTAAATGTTCAATGTGTCCGTATTTTTTTCTGCATATTTTTTCGCATATTAAAGGTTTGGATAGTTTTCACTTTGTGTTTGCTTGTTGCTCTTTCTGGTATTCATACCAAGGATTCTTCAAAAGTGCGCATTGCGCTGTCACTCGCAAGCGTGAGGAAACCCATGAAGAATTAGAAATCCCCTTGCTCTTCACGAAAGAATGCTCTGGGATCTTTAAAGTGCGTTACCGTTACCCAACACACTGGACCAACGGCTTTACATCCCTTTCGAAGGATAGGGCAAGTGTGGTTGGGTGCCTTGCTCAAGGGCACAGGTACCGCAGCCAGGGGAGGTTCGAACCCGCAACCCTAAGTTTTTACCTATGATTGCGAGTCAATTACCCAAACCACTCGGCCACGGTACCCCTTACATGACGTCTTGCACCCACCTCCCACCGCGGACGTCCCAGTATTCCTCTTTTGTTTGGACCTTGTTTTGGCGACTGCTCTCATTTGTTTTGTACGCGATTCCAAATCGCGGCTTGCGGGACCATTTAGACACGGTACCGGCCGTGTGTCTGGGGGATCCTCTATAACGGGCCTCCTGGGGATTCCCCTGGAAAACTGCCCAGAATCCATGTAGTACTTATATACAATGTTTCTTCAATCTTATTGAAATATCACTTGATATCTATACAACTGATTCCAAGATCATATATTTTCCACAACTTACATGATTTAATTATCTTTAATTAAAACCAAGCATTTTATATATTAACATAATCCCGCCATGAATATGGCCACTGATGCCGGCATGACGTTAAACCCCAAACTCACTCACTCACTCCAAATCGCGGACGTCCTTGGCAATCGCGGACCCTTTTGTTAAACGTCCCCCCATTTGAATACAGAAACCCGCACATATTGGTATGTTTCAAACTTTATAAGCCCTTTGCACCGGTACGGTAGCCATGACAGGAGCAGTTTTTCATATTTAAATGTGTGACAATTAGCCTTTTTGAAGTATGGCGGACACAATAGGAGGGCGCACTTGACAGTGGGTATAAAATCGACTAAAATGCAAAATAACTAAGTTTTTCACTTTACACTTATTTATTTTATTGATAATTCTGTCTATGTATTATAATTACAACATGTAAATCAAGTTTTTTGAAAGAAATACAATTGATAAAAAAATTCATACCCAAATGAAATTGCGCCCTCTCATTTTGTTCCGCCATACTTCTAAAAGGCTAATAGATTCACTGCTCATGTATGATGCACGGTGACAATGTGACTGCCTCTCCAATGGCTGCCTATGCAAAGGATCTATAAGGCCCGAGAGAAAGTTATTTCTGGTACCCACTGTTATGGCAGAACCTCGATGTCACAACAGATTTGAAGAGGACATGAACAATTAGTCACACATCAAAACTTTAATTAAACTACACACTTAAACAAAATACATCAAAATGCAAAAGAATTGATATTACCCAAAAACAATCATTCAACGAAGGGATGGGGCGAGCAGTCGCAAACGAAAAAGGTCTAATGTCAAAGAAAAGTTCACCATGCAGTTCATGCAAACCGTCATTCCGCGCATGATTAAAACATCTCAGGCGTGAGGCATTTCACAAGTCCAAAAGGGGAGGAGCTCCTTCGGTGTTTTACAACTCTGACGATCTCGCCGAATATCCTTCCGCTTGCTCAAAAGTCACCGGAACTATCCAAGTCCGACGACACCCCATAGCTGGGCAGCACCGTATGCGTAGTGCAAAAACACTTTTACCAACATCGCCGGCCGGTCGACAAATTCTGCGTCAACACGGTCATCACGGCAACAGTCCCCAGTCGGGTCCCAGGAACTCGCTGCGGGGCAAACGTTCCCCTCTAACTAGCGAGCATCTTAGTGCAGCAGTCGGCAACCCTCGCTGAACCAAAGACAAAGTGGAGAATGATCTCCCAGTCGAAACTGTTCAACTTTCATATTCTGAAGTTATAAAAAACTGCATTCCAAAAACGTTTTAATACTTGGAAAGTTAAATATAAAAGTTCCAAACTTCCCAAAAGTCCAAAGTTTTCCAGTGGTGAATTCCATGAATACATGCTCGCCCCAATAGACTATATTATATGGCTGCTCGCCCCGAATACTAAGAAATTGGTAAAATACTTTACATTCTCCAGATTTCTTAAGTTTCTTTTTAAAGGAAATGGAGGATCGTAACACCCACCCAAACAAAAATAAATCATGCAGCATCAATCTTTTTATTAAACAAAATCAATAAAAACAAAATTACATCGCCTCGGTGCGCCCCTGCAGCACACCCATGGGTTCCTGTCTATCTTTGATGGGGCGAGCAGTCGCGAACGAAAAAGGTCCAATGTCAAAGAAAAGGTCCCCATTATGCAGTTCATGCAAACCAAAAGAAAGCACCTAATTTTCAACATTTTTCAATGATGGTGACGACTGGCGTCACCATCATCTGGTCGACCTAGCACCCAACCGATAGGTCTACAGAGAGTTGGTCGCCAAGGTCACTTAATGACCGTGTCGAGTCGAGTCAGTGCCCCTTCCCTTTCTCGGCCTACTTGAAGCGAAATGGTTCTGGTGATTTCTTGATGGCAGCGGTAATAATGGCACTATAAAAAAAAACCTGCTACATGTATTATCATATTACTCGACTATGTAGGGTCGCCAAGATTAGACTTGGGAAGGGTTACTCGTCTTATCTTGATTCCAATATTACATGTAGGATCGATCCTAAAATAAGAAGAGTTTTGTGAAATTGACATCGGACCTGGCAAAATGTCCCCCAAAATAGCAAAATCGCGTAATCGGCGTCTGAAGTCAACCGACTTATGGTAGGCCTATGGTTTTGATATTTTAGATAGCCTATTATAGACGCCAGGGGCCAATTTCATAGAGATGCTTAAGCATGAAAAATTGCTTAAGCGTGAAAAACCTTGCTTGATAAAATGAGGTTACCAGCAAAAATTTTATGTAAATGTCATGGTAATGAAACAGTCTTCTATAACACTAATCGTAAACTGTTTCTATCACATGAGGATTTCACTGGTAACGTTCCCTACTAAGCAAGAGTTTTTTGTGCTTAAGCAAATATTTGTCCTTAAACACCTCTATGAAATTGGCCCCAGAGGTCCACTCCAACATGATTATTTTTTTGCAAACGGTTTCAATAAAGATGTTCAAGAGGAGGATTTGGGAAGTATGTTAGTGGCATGGGAAAAAAGCAAATTAAAGCCATCTTTCTCTCGTCATAACCTCTGCATGGAGTCGGATACAGCAGAGACGTGGAGCGCGGAGAGGAACAAAGTTGATGTAAGACGCGGCTTGTCTGCGACGTAACGAACGCTATGCGGTACGGAGCGTTTGTACGCGCGCGTTTTGATTGTTACGTCACTGTGAAAATGTATCGTACGCGGCACGCGTTCCTAAGTTAGTGTTGTCCCGGGCTACTTTGTTTAATATCCGACAACAAACCTTCTCACTCTACTATCTTGTGCTCCTTGAGTTCACACGATAATCTTGTATCAGCGCTCCTTGCGAGTATTCTTTTGCTTTTGGAAGAAATTGAAATTGCCGAAATTGAAGAAACAATGTTCGGATACGACCATAAGAAGGTCTCTGAAGTTCAGGCGGGCTTCGTTGCCAGAAATGCGTATGTATTACTTTGATTTTTTCCCCTCGAAAGCAAAACCTACTGCCCTTTTCGAAGTAGCCTACACGTATCTGCAGTTTAACGTAAATGCTTAGGCCTATGCAATAATTTGTAATATTGATAAATGGGCATTCCTTACTTTTAGGCCACCCATTTTTGTAATATCTTTTATAGCTGTAAAACTGACTTTTTTGCACTAATTTCACTTTTGTGGAAACGACCAACTCTTCTTCTTTCATCTAATCCATATTTTGTTAACATTTGGACAATAATTCCTGTAAAAAATACAATTTCTGTTACCTGTTTTGTCAGCTTCAGCATTGCTAACTCACTTGAATTTGGCCTGCTGCTGTTTCGTGTTGTAAAAAACTCCCACTCATTGACCAATCAGAGACCGGGTATTAAAGTGAAACCTTTCTCAGCCAATCAAAAACGGCCTTTCATGCTCATTGAGCATAAAAAGCCATCTTGAATTTGTTAAACCTTAGGCAGTTATTCCTGTTTTCACCCCACAATTTCCCTCAAATCAAAACCCTGCCCTCTTTTCACAAAAATAATCTTGTCATTCTGAAGAAAAAGATCAAGAGTAACACTATAGAAAAGTGGTTTAATAAAAATGACACTTTTAATCTCTTATATGGAACGGGGTACTAAAAGTAAGGAATGCCGATAAATGTATGAATAAATTGTAAATAGGCCTATTTTGGTTAGATGTTTTAAATAAGGGAGCTTGTCCAGATTTTTTCCCCAGAAAATGGATTTAGTTCCGACCTAATAAACCTTCCCAAAATACTATCCATGGGAGGAAAACGGGAAATTTCCAATTTGTATGTGGAAGCAACAAAATGTTGGCGTAATCATTGCACTGGTTTGTTTACAAAACAGCCGGTTTTTTTTAAACGATATCCTTGAAAATACATATACGGATTGAGAGCGCGAAGTTTCAGAATGGTAATGAGATTATGACACAATGTATCGAAATCTAATCAGCCATGAGATAAGAGGGTTCAAAAAATTGATCTGTTGAAGCACTTTTAAAGTTAATTTCTCTAATTTAAGAGAAAATAAAAGCAGTTTTACGTAAACATCTCGGTTGCTATCCCCTAATATGCTTTTTTGCTCGGGAACTTCGTTGTATTGTATCCTACCATTATTTACACATACCAGACTGAGCAGCGAGAACGCGGTGTCATCGGTCAGTTCCATCCGCGCCGACTACGACCGCGCTACTTCCTCGGATAATGGTTATAACACCTCCGAGGTCTCCAGTGATAAACCGCCTGCCTCGTTCACTGTGGAGAGGTAAGTGTCGTTGGATCGACTTATTAATTGAAATCGAGCCGGCCCGATTCGAGTCCGTGTTTTTGAATTGAGACTTAAAGACGGATTACATGATTGGGGAAACTGTTACAAACGATGTTATAATTATTCATGTCAAATCACTATCTCAGATTTTGAGGAAACTCGACATACGTATTCATTGGGATCTCACACAGATCTGAAAGTTTAGGTCAATCGGACCAGTGGTTTGGGAGATAATGACCCCCTAAAAATTGAAATTTTTGGAAAAAGGGCGTACTATCCCCGAACATTTAAACCCTCATAATCACAGGAACTATATAGCACGCCAATCTTCACACAAAAATAATATTGTTGAAAATGGAATTATATAAAAATCCAAACTTGCCATTATTTTTTTTTAATTCGATTTTCATGGTTCGAATTCATTTTGCATACATTAGTTGTTGCTAGGACAAACCCCGCAAAAGCGGTCGTTTAATAAGAGCAAACTTTTATGATTAAAGTAAAATTTGCATACATTGCGAAACCCCTGTTGTACATTATTAATTCGGAATGAAAAAATTGTAACAACATAATTGTTGGTGTATTTTGATAGTTCTGAAGACGGCGTTAGCTCGTCCCGATGTTTGCCTCGGATTTTTCGATGCAACCAAGTCGCTCCTCTCCCGTCCAAACTCCCGGGGATCCATCTCGCTCCCCCAGGCGGCCCCACCCCGGGACCACCCAACCCCACCCCTCGACAACTGGGCCAGCTGACCACGCCCTCCCAGCCAGCCGCTACATGGGCGGTGTCATCCGCGGCAGGTCCAGTTGGAATCCCCACGGAGCAGTCGGCTCCAAGCACAAAAAGATGGCATTTGTGCTCTTGGACTAGCGAGTGAGTTAACGATGGGAAGACAAAATGTGTAACCCTTAATCAACTTGTAGGTCAATTCAACTGGCCTAGAAAATAAGAACAGAAAATACTTTCTTTTTTTCTCCGTGAATCAGTGATTTAATTCAAGTTTGAAAAAAAATTAGTTGAAACGTCTGACGAACAGTTATTCCAAGCATTCGAAATTTGAAGATATTTAGGGTCACTTTTGTTGGTAAATCATAATAAGAAAATGGAATTTTACCTGTATTTTCATCGATTTCTGACATTTTATTTCGTGACAGAGCATGGAAAAGGCGCGGTCTGTTCCGATCGAACCGCATTGCCCCTCTTGCCGTCCAAACCGTGGCTGCGTCACGCGACGAACAAGCTGGTCTGCAGAGAATGATTTCAGGGGAAATTCAGCAAGAGTTGGGCACCCAACCTAAAAAGTGAGACACAGATACTTGCAACGTACACGAACGCGTCGCTTAATGTCAAGAAAATGAACCAACTCTTTCTTTTTGGTTCTGTGTCTTCAAAGGAACAAAATCGAGAAAAGTATTTTATTGGCACAAAAATATATATTCCGCGATTAATCTCACGTAATATAGGCCTACCTGTAGTGCGTCCCTTGTGTATTTCTTTTAACATTATTTTACACCAGCGCTATGAACGTTAGCAACTTCAAGTTCGAGACAGACAAAAATGTACAAATTTCGAAAACCTCTAAAACATTTTTTGCACGCATCCCTGCAGCAGATATGTGACTAAGGGACTCCCCTACTGCCCCTATGCCTCACAACACTCTTCCCTTTTGCTAATAGCTAAAGACAGATTACATGATTGAAAAACTTTTAAAACAGGAAAAACAACATTACATAACATAAGAATAATGTTAATAAACTGGTTTAACTTTCAGCCACATAAATGCAGTATTTTCTATAAAAACCTGCAAAAATCCATGCCATGTTTTTTTGTGTGTTTGAATGAATGGTACCAAAAAATGTCTGCAGACAACTTTAATTTTCATGTTGTGTTTGTTACCATACTATCAACACTTTTAGTTGGGTTTTTCTTGTCAATTCGTGAATTAAAATTTTGGTAACTGCATTATGATGTATTGGGCTTGAAGGTTTTCTGAAGTATCACTGCTCTGTACTGTGTGGCTGAAATTTTCATGGGATGATGCGCAACAAAAACCAAGTTACGTAACTTAGCAAACTAATCAATGAAGCACTATACGAGTTGGCAAAGCTACGCGTACCATGCATAATGCTTTCGCTTAGATTAACGTCCGCTCTACCGTGACAAGAAAACGGAAAGCTAGCACGCAATGATCCGCCAAACAATTATTGTTCCTTTGGCATCAGGTCACTGCTGCTGGCCCGTGTTGTGGGCCTTTTTACCGGCTGCATTGGTAAGAATGCCCGCTCCGATCCAGAGAAGCCCCGTGCAACACTGAACACCAAGGATGCAGGCAAGACCACCGCGGCGCGACAGCGACGTTTAGGGTGCTGTCTGCGTCCCAAGCCGGTTACCGTGGCACCAGAGCTCGCCTCAGCACCACGTTCACCCGTGGAGTTTTATGTTGGAAGTCAAGATGACAGTGATGGTGATGCTGGTAACAACATCATGGGGCAAGCTTTGCCAACTGAAAAAGACAACTCACATCTTGGCTTAAGAGTAAGCACTTAATTTTTTTTCTTTCTGAAACATTGGAAATAATTTATAATATGTATGCGTATTCCAGCAGTCGTTACTTTTAATCCACATTTTATGTAAATTTGATGCACCAAAACATGTATGAGTTGTTGGTAAATAACGAGATCGGAGTCGGGAAACCAAAATGTCAACAACAACAAAATCGCCCACCTTCATCTTGATTTTTTGTGTAATGTAATTATATTTTTATTGTTTATTTTTATTTCCTGAAGAAACCGAAAACCGTTGCCAACAAACAAACAACGGTGACTGTCGAAGACCTCAAGAAAACGGCTCGTGGACAGTAAGTTTTTAGTATTTTTCCCAAAGATTTTGGAATCAGTTCTGTTAGAACATGGCCTTCCTCCATGGTTAGAATCAGTTGGACACTGAACAACGCAATCCGTGGAACAAGGAAACGGATCTGTGCTCTACCACTGGAGTTGCCGTTTTTTTAAATGTGATATGACATTGAGTATTCATCATACGGTGACATCGTCCAGGTTTGTGTGTGAAGGTTGATAAATAAATTGTATTGTCATTTTCGCGAAAAATGCTCAATAACATCAAAGGGCATCTAATTAAGCCTACATATAACGACTTCATGTTGGTTATGTCGCCGCCAAGTCCACTGAATATCACTATATAATATGTCTGGTATATATCCGGCATATAAACTACTTAAAGTTTGGAAATTTGTCGCACTGTCTGTCATATCATCGAAAAGTCTGTTTATTTACCTTTACAGTGCATGGTGATCCATTTGTGATGATCAGGCATTTGTGGGAAAAGCAACACAAAAACATGCCATTATGTCTTGTTTATTCCTCGTTTGGCAAGTTTTGTTTGAGACCCACCCATATCCACAACAGTGTTGCTGGATAATACGCATGTAAATTAATGTCACAAATGTGGTGTCGTTACTTAAAGGAAATGAGCTTTCCGTTAAAATTCAACATATGAACAGGTCACAAATAACGGGTGATGGAAAACAAATCTCCGAACTTTTTTGAGGAGTTTAGTTACAGCAATGGTTGGCGAATAATGTGGGGACTGCCGATACGGACGTCAGTACTCGTACTCGGTATTCACACTCGAGTAGTACTCGAATACATCTGTGAACTTGGAAATAAAAGGACTCGGGTTTAAGGTATACATGTTTTTTACTCGAGAAACCAAGTACATGTATTTGGGACTCGACTATCTGTAAACGTTTACTCCCGACCGTTAATTTGCCAGGAACGAGCAAGTGAAGAAATCCCCCCGCAGTAAATTGGGAACCCCACAGAAGCGCAAAAGCAAGCTCGATGCTTTCCCCCAAATCGATGAAAATGACCTGCGTCCCATCAGCAAGAAGTCTGGCGGTCTACATCTTCTAGGCCGAGGACATAGTGGCACGGTGCGTCTGCAGCGGCTCCGTAACCACGAGGGAGGGTTTGATCTAGTCGCGGTCAAGCGGCTTATGGGAGACATCGGGACAATCGAAGGCCCAATGGCGAGGGAGATCAGCGCCATGCTGGCAGTGGATCATTGCCGCATCTTCCCTAAGTTCATCGGGGTTATCGGCAAGCAGTCCTTCGCTCAGGAGTTCATTGGGAATCCTAAGAACCTGCTGACACTGAGCATCACCAAGGCGCTGTACAACGCCAAACCACTGATTGACGTCACCAATTGGGTCTTGATCCTTTATGATGTCATCACGGGGCTCTCTGCCTTGCACCGAGCCGGCTGGGCCCACTGCGACCTCCAGACCAACAACGTACTGATGTGGCGAGACCGGAGCCAGGGAGACAAGTCACCGGGTCGTTGGGAGGCGCGCATCATCGACCTGGGCAATGCCAAGAAGTTGGAGGGTCCTTCGCGGCGTTGCCTCAAGCTGAGCCCCTCGGAGAAGGACGCTTACTACAAGTATAGTAAGCACATCGCGGCTGAGATTGTAGAAGGTATGGTGCCTTACAACACCTCGTCAGACGTATACAGCTTGGGGGTCCTGATGGACGACATTGCCAATAGGACGGTCAACATGGTCGATCTCATCCCGCTGGCCAAGATGTGCATGGTGGACGAACCCATAGATAGGCCGACGCCGAGGGCGCTCTTGAAGGAGCTCAATGACTGGTGTCGGGCTCAAACGGGCAGCAGGTTCTCGCCCATGGAACCGAGTCGGTTCATTGCGCATGTATGAGTCGGGAGGTTGCAATCAAACAACTTATATAAATATTTTTACCACCATGAAAGTTTTAAGCTAATCGTGTGCCAAATGTTTTTTATTGAGAATGTTTGATTGACGGCAATTTTAACTATTCTCCAAAATGAGGTCACTTTTACGCTGTGACTTTTGTCAGTCGTGGAACCAACATGGCCGCTTGTCGAACATTGTTAACGCAAAGACGTGGTGTACAAAAAAACTAATGTTCTCACATCACCATGCTTTTCCAAATGGAGCTATATTTTTCGGTATTGGATTATTTGATAACAATTCCAACACTCAGGATATCAAATAATGTGCTTTTTACCAAAGAATAGACCTATTTGTTGATCATGATTTTTAATTTTTATAATTTTAACTGAAAATTAGTTTTTAATTGCATATGTTGCAAATTTAAAGGAGCTTGTTCAGATTATTCCAGAATATGGATTTCGTTCCAAAATACTGTCCTTGGGAAGAAAACGGGAAATTTGCATTCTCCAATTTGGATGTGGAGGCAAAAATGTTGGTGTAATCACTGCACTGTTTTATGTTACCGGATAAATTAGTTTACGGTGGTTTTATTTTTACGATATCCTTAGGAATGTGTGGATTGGAAGCGCGGAATTTCAGAATGGTAATGAGAACAATATGACAAATGATATGGACACGCTCCTTTAAATTTGCACTGTCCGATTTTAGGCCGATTTGAGCGTCAACATTTTAAAAAAAGCTAAATTGCTATTTTTCTAGAATAGAAAAGGTTATCAGCCTTCATTTGGTACCAAGAACGTAAACATCAGTCAAGGATTCCTAATGCCAGTCAATTAAAAACAAGAAATAACAAACAAACAAAACAAATACGGACCCTGTCTTTTATTCGACAAGGGTTATGACGTATATGTACACGCACATAATTTAAAGAGGAAGAATCCCCATTGACGAAAATCCAGCATTTAGGTTTTTTTCGATAGTCCAAACATCCCTCTTGCCGACGTGGACTTTTAATATTTTTTAATTGTCGGTTGATGGATAAATTGCAAGTGGATAAATTGCAAGCAAAAGTGCGCTTTTCGAAAATGAGATTTTCGCGATTTCTGAAACGCTCATTATGTATTCATGATATGCGCGTGACCCCGTGGCGCAATCCTGAGAAAGAGAAGTCAACACGATAATTGTTAGCTCCATACGTTTACACGCAAAAAACTTGGAAAACCGTCTCTGTTAGATGGTGTTTTTTGAAGAATTTTGTTGGTCAAAAAAGCCAGAGATATGCCCAGTAGCTGCGTGGTTGTATGTTTTACCAGACACTATGAAAAAAAAGAGCAGAAAGATTTTCTTTTCTATTACCAAGAGAGAAAAAAATGAGTCGCTCATTCTAACTTGTACCTGCCGATGTTCAAACACGTGGGAACTACGCCCGCAGGGAACCGTCCCATGCTGTACAGACCGCTGTGAATGCCGTTCGTTCCGTGACAAAACCACCGCAATGCACCAGTATTTACTTCAAAAGAGCTTCATTGTGAGCCACAATTTCACCGTTTTTTCACAAAACAGGTAATAGTAGATTGTTGTCATATTACATGAAGTGTTTTTCACGTTTGTATTTTGAATTACAAGGACAAAACAGGCATGATAAACATTCACTTCGTGTATTTTCCATTCAATACTGCACAGACCGTTTTGTATGTTTCTCGGGATGACGTCAAAACCCTGTTGATAAACAAACCAAGTAACCTCGAGCGTTTCAGAATTTCGGGTGAAGAGGGTCGGAACTGCTTTACGTTTTAAGCAAAAGCCTGTCGATTTTTTTGGTGAAAAACAAGTTGTCATGGTGTTGTAGACACATACACCTCCATGATAAACAGAAAAACTTAAGAATGTGGACGGGGGATTCTAGCTGTTTAATGTACAACGTGTGAAGCCCATTTTAAGAAAAAGGCTTGTATCTCCAACAGAATTGTCTGTCAAAAGATTGAACATTCAGACAAAAGTCTGGACAGACAACAGCCAATCAGTGGACAGTTTGATAACATGTGACCTTTCAGTGGCCACATGATTTAACAAAATCTTTAAACGTCATCAGATTGTCTGATAGTATAGACAAAGTCTTAAAATAAAGTCAAACATCGATCAAAAAGTGTTGTCTGACAGACTTGGGTAGAACCTCCCTATAAGCCAGTTCGGGGTTAGCCTATGGAGCGTTGTGACGTCATTGGTCAAAGGTCGTTTGTACATAAAAGCAGGATCTCCGGGCGTGTTCGTGTGGCTGCGTATCGCATATTTTGAAATAAGCCGTCCCGGTAGAAAAATTACCTTTACCTGGCTAGTCATGAGCGATGGGATTCGTTTCGTTTTCCTCCTGCTTTTAGCCGCAATTTCGAGGGAAACATCGTTTATATATATAGGGTGACGTGATAGTTTCATTAGTTTCGCGTCACTTGTACTCATTTCTTTATTTTGGAAAAACACAATTAATGGAGAAAATCGAGTGTGACCATCGGCTCCAACCTAGCTTGTGTAAAACATACGAAATTAGCTGAATTTAAATAAAATAGCTTTTTTTTTCCATTTCCTTAACTTCAATTAATTTCGATTTCAACAGACCGTATCGAATAGCCGCCATATAAAATGAGGTTACCAGCAAAAATTTCATGTAAATGTCATGGTAATGAAACAGTCTTCTAACACTAATCATAAACTGTTTCTATCACATGAGGATTTCACTGGTAACGTTCCCTACTAAGCAAGAGTTTTTTGTGCTTAAGCAAATATTTGTCCTTAAACACCTCTATGAAATTGGCCCCAGAGGTCCACTCCAACATGATTATTGTTTTGCAAACGGTTTCAATAAAGATGTTCAAGAGGAGGATTTGGGAAGTATGTTAGTGGCATGGGAAAAAAGCAAATCAAAGCCATCTTTCTCTCGTCATAACCTCTGCATGGAGTCGGATACAGCAGAGACGTGGAGCGCGGAGAGGAACAAAGTTGATGTAAGACGCGGCTTGTCTGCGACGTAACGAACGCTATGCGGTACGGAGCGTTTGTACGCGCGCGTTTCGATTGTGACGTCACTTTGAAAGTTTATCGTACGCGGCACGCGTTCCTAAGTTAGTGTTGTCCCGGGCTACTTTGTTTAATATCCGACAACAAACTTTCTCACTCTACTATCTTGTGCTCCTTGAGTTCACACGATAATCTTGTATCAGCGCTCCTTGCGAGTATTCTTTTGCTTTTGGAAGAAATTGAAATTGTCGAAATTGAAGAAACAATGTTCGGATACGACCATAAGAAGGTCTCTGAAGTTCAGGCGGGCTTCGTTGCCAGAAATGCGTATGTATTACTTTGATTTTTGTTTTCTCAAAAGCAAAACCTACTGCCCTTTTCGAAGTGAATCCTAGGCAATTTAACTCAAATGCTTATGGGCTATTCCATGCAAACAGGGACATGGCCCCAAAAAATCAAATTCACTTATCTCTAAAAGTAATGGACTTATAGAGATAAACTTTACATAATTTTAAAGCTCTTGTAATAGCCTTTATTTTATAAAATAACATCAAAATTGTATTTCTTACCACAAACAAGTTATGTAAATTTATAACCTTTGACCGTGATTTGCAAAAATGAGTATTTTTCAAAATGCGTAATTGTTTTTTTTAATTTGTTAGCTTAAGATGTAAGGAACATTTTCAGAAAGATTTGGGATGGGCATTCTTACAGTTTTTAAGTTATGATAATTGGCTAACATGTAAATAACATGTAAATACCATGTAAATACCATGTAAATACCATGTAAATACCATGTAAATACCATGTAAATACCATGTAAATACCATGTAAATATAATGTAAATAACATGTAAATAACATGTAAATAACATGTAACTGTGTATGTACGTGTTATTTACATTTTGTTCATTGTAATTAGTATTTGGAGCACTCAGCACCCTCAAAATGTTTTCTAAAGGTTGTTTAAAAAGACTTAGCCAGGACTTGGTGAGAATTGTGGATGAAAGGCTTCATTTTGTTCACAACTTAATGAACGGACAAACTGAAATGCGAGTGACGGAAATGCGAGTGACGGCATCTTTTTCCTCTGACTTTAATACAGTTAGTTGTTGCAAATAATTGTTACCCTCATTTAAAATTCAGTGGGGTATAGGTATCTAGTACATAAACATTTGGTTGTTGTGCATTTGGTTTGGGAAACTTTTCAATTGAAACCAAGACAATTTTTGGCATGTCCATTTCACGAAATGCGAGTGACGGTTTTGTCAAACAGTGTCATGCTCATATTTAGTATTGTTTAATTTTCTTACCATCGGGTTAATGCCTTATATATTGAGTATTGCCATACCAAAAATAAAAGAGCAATTCCCTGTATTTTAAAAACTACATCACTAAGATTGTAAAAGTGTGCAAAAAAAGGTGAAATGCGAGTGACGCTGGAATAGCCCTTATGCAATTTTGTAATACTGATAAATATATGAATACATTTCAAATAGTTTTGTCGGATGTTTTAAAGAAGCTTTTTCGCATTTTTTTCCAGAAAAATAATGGTTTTCGTTCTGACCTAACAATAATAATAAAAAATGCCTCCCAAAATACTATCCATGGGAAGAAAACAAGAAATTTGCAATCTCCAATTTGGATGTGGAATCAAAAAGGTTGGTGTATAATCACCAATTAACCCACTGCTTTATGTAACGGATAAATTAGTTTACAAAACATCGTCGTGGTTTTTTTTTTACGATATCTTTGAAAATGGATTGAGAGCGCAAAATTTCAGAATGGTAATTAGAAAAGTATGACATATGCTACATACGACATTGTATCAAAATCTTATCAGCCATGGGATAAGAGGAGGTTAAAAAAAGTGATCTGTTGAAGCACCTTTAAAGTTAATTTCTCTAATTTAAGAGAAAATAAAAGCAGTTTTACGAAACCATCTCGGTTGCTATCCCCTAATGTGCTTTTTGCTCGGGAACTTCGTTGTATTGTATCCTATACCATTATTTACACATACCAGACTGAGCAGCGAGAACGCGGTGTCATCGGTCAGTTCCATCCGCGCCGACTGCGACCGCGCTACGTCCTCGGATAATGGTTATAACACCTCCGAGGTCTCCAGTGATAAACCGCCTGCCTCGTTCACTGTGGAGAGGTAAGTGTCGTTGGATCGACTTAATTGAAATCGAGCCGGCCCGATTCGAGTCCGTGTTTTTGAATTGAGACTTAAAGACGGATTACATGATTGGGGAAACTGTTACAAACGATGTTATAATTATTCATGTCAAATCACTATCTCAGATTTTGAGGAAACTCGACATACGTATTCATTGGGATCTCACACAGATCTGAAAGTTTAGGTCAATCGGACCAGTGGTTTGAGAGATAATGACCTCCTAAAAATTGAAAAAGGGGCGTGCTATCCCCCAACATTTAAACCCTCATAATCACAGGAACTATATAACACGCCAATCTTTACACAATTAGTATTGTTGAAAATTGAATTATATACAAATCAAAACTTGCCATTATTTGTAAATTCAATTTTCATGGTTCGAATCCATTTTGCAAACATTAGTATCTGCTGTTGCTAGGACAAACCCCGCAAAAGCGTTGTGGTCGTTTAATAAGAGCAAACTTTTGTGATTAAAGTAAAATTTGCATACATTGCGAAACCCATGTTGTACATTATTAATTCGGAATGAAAAAAATTGTAACAACATAATGTGTATTTTGATAGTTCTGAAGACGGCGTTAGCTCGTCCCGATGTTTGCCTCGGATTTTCCGATGCAACCAAGTCGCTCCTCTCCCGTCCAAACTCCCGGGGATCCATCTCGCTCCCCCAGGCGGCCCCACCCCGGGACCACCCAACCCCACCCCTCGACAACTGGGCCAGCTGACCACGCCCTCCCAGCCAGCCGCTACATGGGCGGTGTCATCCGCGGCAGGTCCAGTTGGAATCCCCACGGAGCAGTCGGCTCCAAGCACGAAAAGATGGCATTTGTGCTCTTGGACCAGCGAGTGAGTTAACGATGGGAAGACCAAATTTGTAACTCTTATTCAACTTGTAGGTCAATTCAACTTGCCTAGAAAATAAGAACAGAAATTTTTTTTTTCCTCCGTGAATCAGTGATTTAATCCAAGTTTGGAAAAACATTCTTTTAAACGTTTGACAAACATTTATTCCAAGCATTCCAAGTTTGAAGATATTTAGGGTCACTTTTGTTGGTAAATCATAATACGGAAATTAAATTTTACCTGTATTTTCATCGATTTCTGACATTTCTTTTTCGTGGCAGAGCATGGAGGAGGCGCGGTCTGTTCCGATCGAACCGCATTGCCCCTCTTGCCGTCCAAACCGGGGCTGCGTCACGTGACGAACAAGCTGGTCTGCAGATGATTTCAAGGGAAATTCAGCAAGAGTTGGGCACCCAACCTAAAAAGTGAGACACAGATACTTGCAACGTACACGAACGCCTCGCTTAATGTGAAGAAAATGAACCAACTCTTTCTTTTTGGTTCTGTCTTCAAAGGAACAAAATCGAGAAAAGTATTTTATTGGCACAAAAATATATATTCCGCGATTAATCTCACGTAATATAGGCCTACCTGTAGTGCGTCCCTTGTGTATTTCTTTTAAAATTATTTTACACCAGCGCTATGAACGTTAGCAACTTCAAGTTCGAGCCAGAAAAAAATGTACAAATTTCGAAAACCTCTAAAACATTTTGTGCACGCATCCCTGCAGCAGATATGTGACAAAGGGACTCCCCTACTGCCCCTATGCCTCACCACACTCTTCCCTTTTGCTAATAGCTAAAGACAGATTACATGATTGAAAAACCTTTAAAACAGGAAAAACAACATTACATAACATAAGAATAATGTTAATAAACTGGTTTAACTTTCAGCCACATAAATGCAGTATTTTCTATAAAAACCTGCAAAAATCCATGCCATGTTTTTTTGTGTGTTTGAATGAATGGTACAAAAAAATGTCTGCAGACAACTTTAATTTTCATGTTGTGTTTGTTACCATACTATCAACACTTTTAGTTGGGTTTTTCTTGTCAATTCGTGAATTAAAATTTTGGTAACTGCATTATGATGTATTGGGCTTGAAGGTTTTCTGAAGTATCACTGCTCTGTACTGTGTGGCTGAAATTTTCATGGGATGATGCGCAACAAAAACCAAGTTACGTAACTTAGCAAACTAATCAATGAAGCACTATACGAGTTGGCAAAGCTACGCGTACCATGCATAATGCTTTCGCTTAGATTAAAGTCCGCTCTACCGTGACAAGAAAACGGAAAGCTAGCACGCAATGATCCGCCAAACAATTATTGTTCCTTTGGCATCAGGTCACTGCTGCTGGCCCGTGTTGTGGGCCTTTTCACCGGCTGCATTGGTAAGAATGCCCGCTCCGATCCAGAGAAGCCCCGTGCAACACCGAACACCAAGGATGCAGGCAAGACCACCGCGGCGCGACAGCGACGTTTAGGGTGCTGTCTGCGTCCCAAGCCGGTTACCGTGGCACCAGAGCTCGCCTCATCACCACGTTCACCCGTGGAGTTTTATGTTGGAAGTCAAGATGACAGTGATGGTGATGCTGGTAACAACATCATGGGGCAAGCTTTGCCAACTGGAAAAGACAACTCATATCTTGGCTTGCGAGTAAGCACTTGGAAATAATTTATAATATGTATCCGTATTCCAGCAGTCGTTACTTTTAATCCACATTTTATGTAAATTTGATGCACCAAAACATGTATGAGTTGTTGGTAAATAACGAGATCGGAGTCGGGAAACCAAAATGTCAACAACAACAAAATCGCCCACCTTCATCTTGATTTTTTGTGTAATGTAATTATATTTTTATTGTTTATTTTTATTTCCTGAAGAAACCGAAAACCGTTGCCAACAAACAAACAACGGTGACTGTCGAAGACCTCAAGAAAACGGCTCGTGAACAGTAAGTTTTTAGTATTTTTCCCAAAGATTTTGGAATCAGTTCTGTTAGAACATGGCCTTCCTCCATGGTTAGAATCAGTTGGACACTGAACAACGCAATCCGTGGAACAAGGAAACGGATCTGTGCTCTACCACTGGAGTTGCCGTTTTTTTAAATGTGATATGACATTGAGTATTCATCATACGGTGACATCGTCCAGGTTTGTGTGTGAAGGTTGATAAATAAATTGTATTGTCATTTTCGCGAAAAATGCTCAATAACATCAAAGGGCATCTAATTAAGCCTACATATAACGACTTCATGTTGGTTATGTCGCCGCCAAGTCCACTGAATATCACTATATAATATGTCTGGTATATATCCGGCATATAAACTACTTAAAGTTTGGAAATTTTTCGCACTGTCTGTCATATCATCGAAAAGTCTGTTTATTTACCTTTACAGTGCATGGTGATCCATTTGTGATGATCAGGCATTTGTGGGAAAAGCAACACAAAAACATGCCATTATGTCTTGTTTATTCCTCGTTTGGCAAGTTTTGTTTGAGACCCACCCATATCCACAACAGTGTTGCTGGATAATACGCATGTAAATTAATGTCACAAATGTGGTGTCGTTACTTAAAGGAAATGAGCTTTCCGTTAAAATTCAACATATGAACAGGTCACAAATAACGGGTGATGGAAAACAAATCTCCGAACTTTTTTGAGGAGTTTAGTTACAACAATGGTTGGCGAATAATGTGGGGACTGCCGATACGGACGTCAGTACTCGTACTCGGTATTCACACTCGAGTAGTACTCGAATACATCTGTGAACTTGGAAATAAAAGGACTCGGGTTTAAGGTATACATGTACTTTACTCGAGAAACCAAGTACATGTATTTGAGACTCGACTATCTGCTTTCATCTGTAAACGTTTACTCCCGACCGTTAATTTGCCAGGAACGAGCAAGTGAAGAAATCCCCCAGCAGTAAAGTTGGAATCCAGACCCCACAGAAGCGCAAAAGCAAGCTCGATGCTTTCCCCCAAATCGATGAAAAGGACCTGCGTCCCATCAGCAAGAAGTCTGGCGGTCTACATCTTCTAGGCCGAGGACATAGTGGCACGGTGCGTCTGCAGCGGCTCCGTAACCATGAGGGAGGGTTTGATCTAGTCGCGGTCAAGCGGCTTATGGGAGACACCGGGACAATCGAAGGCTTGATGGCGAGAGAGATCAGCGCCATGATGGCAGTGGATCATTGCCGCATCTTCCCTAAGTTCATCGGGGTTATCGGCAAGCAGTCCTTCGCTCAGGAGTTCATTGGGAATCCTAAGAACCTGCTGACACTGAGCATCACCAAGGCGCTGTACAACGCCAAACCACTGATTGACGTCACCAATTGGGTCTTGATCCTTTATGATGTCATCACGGGGCTCTCTGCCTTGCACCGAGCCGGCTGGGCCCACTGCGACCTCCAGACCAACAACGTGCTGCTGTGGCGAGACCGGAGCCAGGGAGACAAGTCACCGGGTCGTTGGGAGGCGCGCATCATCGACATGGGCAATGCCAAGAAGTTGGAGGGTCCTTCGCGGCGTTGCCTCAAGCTGAGCCCCTCGGAGAAGGACGCTTACTACAAGTATAGTAAGCACATCGCGGCTGAGATCGTAGAAGGTCTAGTGCCTTACAACACCTCGTCAGACGTCTACAGCTTGGGCGTCCTGATGGACGACATTGCCAATAGGACGGTCAACATGGTCGATCTCATCCCGCTGACCAGGATGTGCATGGTGGACGAACCCATAGATAGGCCGACGCCGAGAACGCTCTTGAAGGAGCTCAATGACTGGTGTCAGGCTCAAACGGGCAGCAGGTTCTCGCCCATGGAGCCGAGTCGGTTCATTGCGCATGTATGAGTCGGGAGGTTGCAATCAAACAACTAATATACATATTTTTACCACCATGAAAGTTTTAAGCTAATCGTGTGCAAAATGTTTTTTATTGAGAATGTTTGATTGAAAGCAATTTTAACTATTCTCCAAAATTACGTCACTTTTACGCTGTGACTTTTGGCAGTCGTGGAACCAACATGGCCGCTTGTTGAACATTGTTAACGCAAAGACGTGGTGTACACACAAAAAACTAATGTTCTCACATCACCATGCTTTTCCAAATGGAGCTATATTTTTCGGTATTGGATTATTTGAGAACAGTTCCAACACTCAGGATATCAAATAATGTGCTTTTTACCAAAGAATAGACCTATTTGTTGATCATGATTTTTAAATTTTATAATTTTAACTGAAAATTTGTTTTTAATTGCATATGTTGCAAATTTAAAGGAGCTTGTTCAGATTATTCCAGAATATGGATTTCGTTCCAAAATACTATCCTTGGGTAGAAAACAGGAAATTTGCATTCTCCAATTTGGATGTGGAGGCAAAAATGTTGGTGTAATCACTGCACTGTTTTATGTTACCGGATAAATTAGTTTACGGTGGTTTTATTTTTACGATATCCTTGGAAATGTGTGGATTGAAAGCGCGGAATTTCCGAATGGTAATGAGAACAATAGGACAAATGATATGGTATCAAAATCTAAACACCCATTGGAGAAAAATTGGGCGCTCAAAAATGTGAACTGGACACGCTCCTTTAAAGTTGCACTGTCCGATTTTAGGCAGATTTGAGCGTCAACATTTTTTAAAAAGCTAAATTGCTATTTTTCTAGAATAGAAAAAGTTATCAGCCTTCATTTGGTACCAAGAACGTAAACATCAGTCAAGGATTAATGCCAGTCAATTAAAAACTAGATATACACAAAAAAAAACCAAAAAAAAGACGGACCCGGTCTTTTATTCGACAAGGGTTATGACGTATGATATGTACACGCACATAATTTAAAGAGGAAGAATCCCCCATTGACGAAAATCCAGCATTTAGGTTTTTTTCGATAGTCCAAACATCCCTCTTGCCGACGTGGATTTTGAATATTTTTTAATTGTCGGTTTTAAGTGGATAAATTGCAAGCAAAAGTGCGCTTTTCGAAAATGAGATTTTCGCGATTTCTGAAACGCTCATTAGGTATTCATGATATGCGCGTTACCCCGTGGCGCAATCCTGAGAAAGAGAAATCAACACGATAATTGTTAGCTCCATACGTTTACACGCAGAAAACTTGGAAACCGTCTCTGTTAGATGCATGGTGTTTTTTGAAGAATTTTGTTGGTCCAAAAAGCCAGAGATATGCCCAGTAGCTGCGTGGTTGTATGTTTTACCAGACACTATGGAAAAAAAGAGCAGAAAGATTTTCTTTTCTATTACCAAGAGAGAAAAAAATGAGTCGCTCATTCTAACTTGTACCGGCCGATGTTCAAACACGTGGGAACTACGCCCGCAGGGAACTGTCCCATGCTGTACAGACCGCTGTGAATGCCGTTCGTTCCGTGACAAAACCACCGGTCGCAATGCACCAGTATTTACTTCAAAAGAGCTTCATTGCGAGCCACAATTTCACCGTTTTTTCACAAAACGGGTAATAGTAGATTGTTGTCATATTACATGAAGTGTTTTTCACGTTTGTATTTTGAATTACAAGGACAAAACAGGCATGATAAACATTCACTTCGTGTATTTTCCATTCAATACTGCACGGGCCGTTTTGTATGTTTCTCGGGATGACGTCAAAACCCTGTTGATAAACAAACCAAGTAACCTCGAGCGTTTCAGAATTTCGGGTGAAGAGGGTCGGAACTGCTTTACGTTTTAAGCAAAAGCCTGTCGATTTTTTTGTTAAAAAAACAAGTTGTCATGGTGTTGTAGACACATACACCTCCATGATAAACAGAAAAACTTAAGAATGTGGACGGGGGATTCTAGCTGTTTAATGTACAACGTGTGAAGCCCGTTTTAAGAAAAAGGCTTGTATCTCCAACAGAATTGTCTGTCAAAAGATTGAACATTCAGACAAAAGTCTGGACAGACAACAGCCAATCAGTGGACAGTTTGATAACATGTGACCTTTCAGTGGCCACATGATTTAACAAAATCTTTAAACGTCATCAGATTGTCTGATAGTGTGGACAAAGTTTTCAAACAAAGTCAAACATCGATCAAAAAGTGTTGTCTGACAGACTCGGATCAAACCTCCCTATAAGCCAGTTCGGGGTTAGCCCATGGAGCGTTGTGACGTCATGGGTCAAAGGTCGTTTGTACATAAAAGCAGGATCTCCGGGCGTGTTCGTTACGTTCGTGTGGCTGCGTATCGCTTATTTTGCATGAAATAAGCCGTCCCGGCAGAAAAATTACCTTTACCTGTATTCCCTAATCATGAGCGATGGGATTTGTTTCGTTTTCCTCCTGCTTTTAGCCGCAATTTCGAGGGGAAACATCGTTTATATATGGTGACGTGTAGTTTCAGTAGTTTCGCGTCACTTTAACTCTATTTCTTTATTTTGGAAAACGAAAACACAATTAATGGAGAAAATCGAGTATTTGACCATCGGCTCCAACCTAGCTTGCGTGAAACATATGAGATTAGCTGATTTAAAAAAAAATTGTTTTCCAATAAAATAGCTTTTTTCAATTTCCTAAGCTTTAATTAATTTCGATTTCAATTTCAATGACATTTATTTCGCACTCTCTCAAATGAAGCAAGACAATCAAAAAATTAACAAGGTATTAAATATACAATTGGTAGAATAAGTTGGTCAATATCAGTTGGTTGTTCAGTCAAATGTGCACATTGTGCTTGATAAGTCATTTTAATGAAAATAGCTCTAGTGACGGATCAACCTCATTAAAATACAGCAAAACAATAGATTTCAGGGGGCTGCATCCCCAGCTTTTCCTTTGTATTCATGTGTTTTAATAAGCTGGATCCACCACTGAAATTCGTCAACCTATGGTTGCTTTATCAGTATCGTGTAATGCAAGTATTAAAGGCACAGGCTCGTCAGCAATGCGTGCGTGCCAAATTCGTGCCACAAAATACGCAGCTCCATGCATGGCTTTGCTATGGAGCTGCGTATGTCGTGGCACGAATTTGGCGCACGCGCATTGCTGACGATCCTGTGCCTTTAACTAAAATCAGTCGAGGACAAATTGTGTTTATTAATTACTGTCGGAATATTGGTTGACACTTGACATATTCAAGCATGCTTGTATAATGGTTCAACTTACCTTATGCTTCATTTTCTGTGGAAATTGTATTTAAATAAATTTAATAAAAAGCTGGAAAACCATACTTGTTTGTAGTTTATTGGAATGAACGAAAATTAAACTGGGTATCCCAAAAGGTGTTAAAAAAAGACAAATGCCTGTTGAGTCGTGCCATCGCGTCGTCTTGTGACGTCGCGTCGTGTCATCGTAACGGAGCATTGCGTCGCGTCGTGTCCTGCCGTCGTCTGTTTTCCTATTAATATTGCCGAAAGGAGCATCGCGTCACGGCGTCGTGCCATCTTGCCGTCGTGTCGTGCCGTGCCGTCTTGCAACGGCACGATGAGACGATGCAATGGCACGACACAATGAGCAACGGCGCAACACGATGCGCTTTTATTATAATAGGAAAACAGGCGATTATGGCATGAAACGACGGTCCCATGGCACAACGCTACGCCACGATGGCATAACAGCGTGACAGCGGCGACGTCACGACATGACGACACGAGGCGGGGCGATGACACAACGCAACGACACGAGGCAACGTCACGACGCGACAGGTATTTTGTCGTCTTTAGAACAACAGAGTACTGCGAAAGTACTGATCTCAATCAAAGTTCGAGTGACATCTAGATCGACTGTGGTTAGTCTAGTTAACTATAGTCTCCCGCCCGAACTTGCTCTCGATGTCACTCGAACGCTGCGTGGTTTGGGTTTAACCAAAGTCTGACTAGAGGAACCAAGCCCCGGTGGTAGGTTAGTCTAGTTAACTATATAGTAGCTCGCCCGAACTTGTTAATGCATGCTCATTGAGCCGTTAGGTAACGCATAGCGTTACGCATTCCTTTCAGGGTATATAAAGAGTGCATTTTACAATGCTTGTTCCTTCTCGGTTAGAACATTCAACACCTCCTTTCACTAGAGACACGCGAACTCGTACACCCATACAAATACACGTACGTTTCATATCACGATGATGAGCGACAAGGATCTCAGCCAGTCATCAAACCGCGACATTTTTACCGCTTTTCGAGATCTTCAGCAGAAGCTGTCGGACAGTCCCGCTGCTTTGAAGAGTGAGGGCAACGAGGAACAGTACGACCACTCCGTTAATGTTGCTACTCTAATTGAATCTGCATTGGCAGCACTGTACGTAGCCGATAGGAGGCACCTGAAGGAGGCCATTGACGCTCTGCAGCAACGCCAGAAACTGATTAGGCTACTAGTATCCGACCGATTACCGCTTGGGTGGCTGGGCAACTGTAAATGAGTACGTGACAGATAACCTTGCCGACGATTCGGACGATGAGAAGCGACTACGCAGGGCCGAAAAGTCGGCCGCAGCCAAAAAAGCGGAGAGCGCCAAGAAATCTGAGGCGAAGTTTAGGTCTCCTACTGGTATTTTTGGCCAGTCTAGTTTTTGTCGCTACACCCGTCCGTCCGGCGCTCCAATCGGATTTTCAGCCTACGGCTTTGATAGCAGAGTTTGCTATACCAATGCGGCATTAAAGGGCACGTCCGCCCATCGATATATAGGGCCTATACACTGGATGAAGTATGCACTTACAGCAGTTGGCTATACGAGAATTGAAGCCACGCGCCGGCCGCCATTGTACCCCACGAACAATGCTTGGCCTAGACTGCTCCCCAGTCCGTGCGATCGCTTAATTTGCATTCCACTTAAGACCATGATGTAGACTAGTGAGGACAGTATGACCAGTCTAGGCAACGCATGTTTTTGGTGGGGTACAATGGCGGACGGTGGTTTAATTTTAGACGTCGTTGCTTCATCCAGTGTATATATATATCGATGCGTCCGCCCCAAGAGACGACTAAAGTGTGACGTCAGTTGCCATGGTAATTGGGTCTAAACATTCGCTGGTAATCTGAAACATCCATTGGTATAGCGCAGGGAAACAGCTCACTGGTTTTAGTGTATACCTAAAAACCATGGCAACACACAAAGGGCGACGTTTTCACTTTAGTAGTCTATTGCCTCTCTGCAACCTCGCGCCGTTCCCAAAAATCCAAGTGCCTCGTATAAAAGCATTCGCACAACTGTCGCATACCACCACCTCCCCACCATGCATGAGAGATCGATCCGATTTTTCTTCGTTCGCAACACCAGCAGTGCACACCCAGTCGGGTGTTTTGAGGTTGTCTGATGGGCACAACGACGGTGTCCAGGTGGCATACTTGATGGGTAATCGTAACCGTACCGACGGTCTGAGCGGGTGTACTCTATACCCGCGACAGAATTCTACCTCGCTATCCCTAGCATCTCGAACTTACTTGAGATTGCACCTGCCACCGGTATGTTTTCGTCACGGTTCAGAGACCCCATTGTAAAAACGAATGGGGTTCCCCTATATAAGCACCCTCATAGTACCATACTCCAATGCATTTTTTGTGACCGGTTGTTCGCCACACTACTACCATGAATTTTCAAGGCTCGCCTGATCTTCTGGAACTACTCGCCGGCCCGTCGGACAGTGAACTGCAAGCAGAGACACTGACCGACCCTGGGCCCTCCACTTCATCTTTTCCGGTGGCCAGCGGCAAGCCGCTAACCACGACTTCCGTTCCTAGCAAACCGAAAAGTCGGAAAAGGAACACCGAGACGGCCAATGCAGTCTCCCGGGAAGAATTTAATTCTTTGCAGGACCAGCTTACAGCAATGACTGGTGCCATGGATAAGCTTCAGTCGGTTGTAATTGCGTCAATGGATAAAGGTCAAGCCAAGCGTCAAAGAACCGATCCAGTGTCGGAATCGTCGGGTTCCGAATCGGTGGACATTGACGAGGCAGTCGCCCAGTTAACCGAGTCCAAGGACACGGAAGCGCAGGATGTACTGCAACAATTTGAACAGCTTTACGACACTGAGGAGTCGGGGAATGCTGTTAATGAAAAACTGGCTAAAGTGGTGAAACAAATGTTACTCCACAAACCTAATGAGGAGAAAATAAAGACCAAGCTAGACACGTACAAGCGACCAGCTAACATTCCAGAAATGACGGCCACTCGGGTAAACCCGGAGGTCTGGAAATCGCTCAAGCCGAAAACTCGGTCCACGGACATTAAATTTCAAAAGGTCCAGCAGATACTCCTCAAAGCTGTCATTCCTATCATAGCTTGCGCTGAATCGTTCATGTCAAAGGACAATAGCGATTCAAAGCTTTATATGAAAGAATTATTGGACTCTGTAGCCACAATTGGCTACGCCAATTATGAACTGAACTTGCGCCGGCGGGAACTTATTAAGCCGGACCTTAACCAGCAGTTCAGCAGTCTTTGCTCGTCTCACGTACCCGTGACAACTTTACTGTTTGGCGATAACTTATCGCAACAGTGCAAGGACATACAACAAACCAATAAGCTTGGGCAGAGTTTTGTTGTACAAAATACCGATCGTAATACTGGAAAATTCCAACGTCGGTATAGCAAGGGCCAATATTATACTGGTACCAAGGGGAAAGCCCCGTTAAACTTCCCGCGCCAAAGAGGCAAGTACTGGAAGACCAAGCAGCCCAATTGGCCCAACACTACGAACCGAAAGTAGGTGCAACTACCGAACGGACGTCATTGACGGTAAGCACGCACAACATTGCTCAATGTTCTTTCGTGCAGGCAGGCAGACTCGCATATTTCGTAGCCAAATGGCGTGAGATAACTTCTGATAAGTGGATTTTTGATATTATTCAAAATTACCATATTGATTTAATGCAGCAACCTTGCCAAACTCAGCCTCCGCGTGAAATTCAATTCACGGAGGACGAGGTCGCCATAATTTCGAAAGAAATCGACAAAATGCTCATTAAAGGAGCAGTAGTCGAAGTCTGCCATACAGATGCAGAATTTCTTTCAAACATTTTCATAAGACCTAAAAAGGATGGGTCATTTCGACCAATCATTAACCTTCGAGGGTTAAACAAATTTGTGACGCATGTTCATTTTAAAATGGAGACGATTCATCATGCAATACATTTGCTTCGTCCAAACTGTTTCATGGCATCAATTGACTTAAAGGATGCGTACTTCTCTGTTCCTATTGCCCAAGAACATAGGAAATATTTGCGATTTTTGTGGCAAACGAAACTATACGAGTTTACCTGCATGCCATTTGGGCTTTCGTGTGCTCCAAGAGTATTTACCAAAGTCATGAAGCCGTTAGTAGCCTCTTTAAGACGTGCGGGGCACGAGTCTTGTGACTACATCGACGACTGTTTGTTGATTGGCTCGACATATCAGGATTGTTTAGACAATGTTAGAGCCAGAATATCCTTAACGGAAAAGCTTGGTTTCATAATCAATTATGCCAAGTCCGTCTTGGAACCTTCAAATGAAATTACATTTCTTGGGTTTCACATAAATACCGTTAAGATGACAATTTCCCTACCGCCTCAAAAGGCTGATCATATAAGCAACGAAATCTCTAAACTTATTCATAAAGAACACCCCAAAATTTGGGACGTTGCTCATATTGTAGGCCTGTTAGTGTCCTGTGAAATAGCAGTGCCTTATGGACCTATGTATCGAAGGATACTGGAAAATGAAAAAACGACGGCATTGACCTTTAACCAGGATAATTTTGATGCCATAATGGAATTGTCTGAACAGTCCAAAGCTGACTTGGCATGGTGGGCAAATAATGTAAAATCTTCGTCAGCCCCAATTTATAGAGACACGCCCAAATTCACAGTTCAAACTGATGCTTCAGGGAAAGGTTGGGGTGCTCATTGCAATGGACAAGTCATCGGTGGACAATGGTCCATTGATGAAGCCAAAAATCATATTAATTGGCTTGAAATGAAAGCATGCCTTCTGGCACTCATGTCGTTTTTTCCAAAGGAAAGCAACGTGCACATCCACATAAGAACCGACAACGGTTCCGTTGTTGCGTATATTCAGCACTTCGGTGGTTCCAAATCTGCATCTTTGAATTCATTAGCAAGAGAGATTTGGATGTGGTGCAGTGAACGGGACATCTGGTTATCAGTGTCCCATCTTCCCGGGATTGAGAACACACAAGCTGATCATGCTTCCCGAAATTTCAATGATGATATAGAGTGGAAACTCAATCCTGATATATTCTGTAGAATTACACAATATTTCGGGGTACCCGAGATAGATCTTTTTGCCTCAAGGCTAAATCACCAGGTGACTGTCTATGCATCCTGGCGACCAGACCCAGGTGCAACCTACACCGATGCATTCTCTATAAGTTGGAATAATTTCTTCTTTTATGCTTTCCCGCCATTTTGCTTAATAAGCAGGGTGTTGGCCAAAATTGAACACGAAAAGTCGTGTGGTATACTGATTGTTCCGTTTTGGGATACACAGTTATGGTTCCCTAAATTAATGAAACTTCTGGTAAAAGCACCAATTGTTTTATCTACTCGGCCTGACCTACTTTCCCTACCTTTTTCTGACAGACCTCACCCATTTGGGGATCGTCTGCGACTCCTGGCATGCCTATTATCCGGGAATCACTCAGACGGCAGGGGATTTCAGGAGCAGCTGCTGACGTCATAGTTGCGTCTTGGCGGAAATCCACACAGAAATGCTACGCAACAGCACTACGAAAGTGGCTTTTATTTTGTGTGAGGACAGAAGTAGGGTAACATGGGGTATCTGGGACAGTGGGGTAAATGGGACAAGTCTATGTTTTTTCATTGTATTTCCTTAGCAAGCAATCATTACTTGAGATAAGAAGTCTGTGCCATGCGAACAAACACCTCCAACCAACGTGGCAATTTTGAGCTGTATTTTCGCGTGTTTCTGAGTCCAAAATCGAGTTTTTCTCCGTCGACCTCGAGTGCCCTCCACCCTGACTTCAAAAATACTAATAATTGTGTTTCACAGAACAATAGAGGCTAACTGATTGGCGTTATTTTGAAGGAAAAAAAGCAATTTGAGGCGATTTTCTTCACTCTATTGTGTAAAGACTACTTCCGTGAAGGTAAGCATTTTGTGCATGGATCAAATCAGTACAAAAATACGGTCAATATTGCAATTTTTAATCAAAGCCGTCAAGATGTTATTGATTTGTCTCAAGGATTAAGTATTGTTGTTGTCAAGGGTTTGTGTACAAAACCATGATGTTTTCTTTTCCATTTAGATATATTTAAAATCATCAATAGAACCATGAAAAAAATATAGGAACACAAGAAGTCTTCAAATTACATATATTACAAAGCATTTGTATCAATTTGAAATGTTTGTAGGAGGTAAAAAAAGATGAAATTGTTGGAATAATTTTGGCTTGCACATCGCAATGGTGGCCATTTTGATTTTATAAGGTGAGCACACATGTTGCATTTTTGGTCATGTTGTTTGGGTCATTGTGTAAACAGATGAGTAGAATAAAGTGTGTCAGGTTCTAGGATTGGTTATTATTTTTAAATTGCCATCCATAGAATGGGAATAATTAACCATTTATACAAATGATAAATTATACTGCAATGAAGTAATTTTACACAATCGGAGCGGGGTAAGTGGGACATGCGTAAATGGGGTAAGCGGGACACGCAATTTTTCACAGAGCATGATCATAAATCTGTTTTATTTTGAGATGCAACTAAGATATTCTCAAAACAATGTCCACATTGTACATGTGAAGTAAATTTTACAGTAATTTATTATTGACTTCATAACAATAACAGTGTTTGTATTGTTTATTTATATTTTTACAGATCACCTATGGCACGCAAAAAGAAAACGTGGACACCTCAGCAAGGCAAATGGAAGGCAGAAGCAATGGTTGATGCTTATAAGGCTGTAACTGACGGCAGACTTGGGGTTCGAGAGGCCGCCAAGCAGTATGGTGTTCCGAAATCGACGCTGTCAAGAAGGATACGGCCAAAAATTTCTTCAATAATTTGTTCACAAAAATACATTGGAGTATGGTACTATGAGGGTGCTTATATAGGGGAACCCCATTCGTTTTTACAATGGGGTCTCTGAACCGTGACGAAAACATACCGGTGGCAGGTGCAATCTCAAGTAAGTTCTTTAATGCTAGGTATAGACTCGGTAGAATTATAATTAAACTTCAATTTCACTTCATTCATTTCGTTTAATTAGGGAAATAACTCTGGTGGTAACGTCGGAAATTCTACCCAGCGGGAGCGATGAACTGTGCACCGAGCCCATTCGGTAAAGCAGCGAAGACGGCCATATCCCGTCTTGTTATCGTGCGCACAAGAGGGACTAGGAAGCGACGGAACAGATCATCGGTAAAGTGCCGGAAGGCGTTAAAGGTAAATTAAAACCGTGTTTGCCTTTTGGGGTAAAAGAGCTTAAAGGTACACACCTGCCTACTGTTTACATGATTTAGTGATGTAAGAGCATTGACAATACTTTTTTGATGGTCGTTGTGAAAAAAGATCATCAAAATATCCCGTAATTTACTAAAGATGTGCAAAATTAACAAAAACGGTCAAAAAACGGGTTATACGCTTTACCAGCCGTTGCAACTACGCGCGAGCCTCACGACTTTGTCACAGACGATTCGCTCTTCTCCTGCTCAGGATATCTCAAATTTTCTGCTCACGATTTCACTGGACAGCCCGGACGACCGAATAGGAATTTCCGTTTTCTTTTGAGGAGTTGGCATCATGTTTTTTTCTTCACGAACGTACACGAAGCAACACACCCGGTCGTGTGTTATTTGCCGTGCTGCACGGGGGGAAATATCATACACTCCACGGTAGCCTGCCGTAGCACGCGCTCGCTCCCGTTTTCCGGACTCTCGAAACAAACAGTTATGTTCTAATTTTCATACTTATGTTTAACTCTGTTTCGTACCTGTATAAATAGTCTCTCTTTTGTCAATTACTTATAAATATTGGGGGGAAATCAGAGTTGAATTTGGTGCAGTTCTGCAGTAACAAACTTTTATACGGCTGGAAATACAACTAACTCACAAGACCACATGACTTTTCGGAACCAGAATTTGGTTCCGAAAAGTCACGTGACCTTGAATTTTTCAAAAGTGCTCAAAAACGGCCAAATTTGACGGCGTCTTTTCAGGATATATCTGATTTACTCTCGAAAGCGCTTCAGAATAATGTATGGGTCTATTTCGAGCCCAAAATAGCCCAACAAAGAAGGTGTGTTCCTTTAAAGCCAATCGTCTGGTTATTGACACAATTAGTCAAGGCTATATAATTTCATTCTTGTCTTTACCTACTCCATTTTATGCAAGGAATAATAAGTCCAGTATGGAATACCCTATTTTTGTTAAATCTGTCATTGATGATTTGCTACTGGAATAGCAAATCCGATTTGCATGCGATAGCTCTAGACATTCTTCTTAACGTCTGTCGTAAGTATGAAATTGTTTTAGTTCCAGAAAACCAAATAGCCGACAAGACAATTGATTATGACGATTAGGCCATTGATCATAATGCCCATTCTTTTGCTTTGATTGAAAAGCTATATGGGGGTGCCCTCATACAGTTGACCGTTTTGCTTCCCCTTGTAACCGAAAACTTTTTCAATTTTAATATAGGGCCTACCAGGTTTTGGTGTCGGGGAACTCCAGCTGTTGATGCCTTTTGCCAAGACTGGTCAGGTGAGAACAATCATTTTTTGTCCACCGGTATCCCTTATATATTGTTCAAGTCTTTCGACGATTAAAGTCGACCCAATTTGTTGGAACCTTAGTTGTTCCGAGATGGCCGGCCGTATATTTTTGGCCTGTCTTATGCCAAGATGGTTTTCATCTTGACCGTCAAATTTTGTGACTGTATGGAGGCTTTTACGCACCTCCTTTACACCCCTATCTTTGGGCTGAGATTCAGTATTCTCTGCGAAACCAGCATTTTTCATGCTGGCTTTGAGGTACGACGTGTCCTTACCTCGCAGACTATCTAATACATGTAGAGGTTTTTGCTGCAGCGATTTGGGCTACTGCAATGTATGCATTTAAACCAACACTTTTCTTTTATTAAAGTGGCTTTTTGACCACCCGGATATACATAATGAATTTCCACGCAGTCGTTCCTGCGAGAGGAAACATTTCAGGTATGATCAATTATTATAATTCATTTGCGACAATTGCCTTGCAAAGTGCAAACGCTACGAGACTAAATTGTTGGCGGGCCCAACGACGTCTTGTCACCATAACGTTTCAGAATGTTTAGGCCTACTCATTATCTGTACATTAAAAAACATCCTTCCTTTGTCGTTTCTCCGTAGTTAGTGCCCACAACCGAATCCAACTTGTTCAACCACGTTTCCCCTATACAAGTTATAGGGTATTTTCGTGGCCCCCGAGTTTCATTAACCACGCGCTATTGGACCGCGGTGCCGGGCGACCACCTAATAATACATAATGTGTAGCATTTGTTAGTATAGAGAGAGCCAATTTGGCAGATTTTTGTTTGGAATTTTTTAGAGAAAGTGCAGCAAGGCATTTTTTTGCCACGTGGCATTTTCTCATTTAGGCGCATTTTGTGCCCATTTGGTACATTTTTGTAGCGGCTTTATGGCCGTTTTCAATATAACCGTTTTCAATATAACAGTTTTCCTGTTGGCTGTTTTCTTTTCCCCTCTACCAGGGATATGGGACTCCCGTGCATCGGCTTCGGAAGACCCGTATTTACAAGAGCTATAGCGGAGACGCATCTTCCGGTTCTTCTATAACATCAGCTAAAAGCTTCATCCACCCTCAACAAGTACCGGTATTCACTTGCTTGGAGCAGGTGGGTCTTGGAGCAGGTGGGAGAAATTGGCACTATAGCAAGATCTGGAGTCCGAGTTTTCCAAGCAGAACCCTACCACGTATGCCTTTACTTGGCCCATCTCGGTCAGTCATCAGGAGCGAAGACAACTGCGAACGCGTTTGCAGCATCCGCAAAATGGATTCACCAGCCGGTTTGTCTTCGCCAACCGATGACCCATTGTTCAAGACAACTCTGCTGGGATACATCCTGCAATAGACCGTATCGAATAGCCGCCATTTCGTGAGGCACCTTTTGTTACTTAAACCGTTCAACAATGGAAACACAATATGTGCAACCATGCATGTCCTCAAGGAACAAAGAAACTGCCCCACGAAATGGCGGCTATTCGATACGGTCTATACGCTTCCCCAATCACAGTAGACATTTTAGAAGAAAAAAAATTGGCCTCTCACGGTCAGCCTTCTGATGATTTAGCAGACCTTAGAATTCTGTTTATTTCTTTTTTGAGCTACGCTGGATTTCTAAGATTTAATAATATTATCGCCACCATTAGGTGCAAGGATTGTACGTTTTTTGCGGATCGTATGACGATTATTATACATGTCCAGTTTCCATTGCCGAAAGATATTTAAAAGCTCTCGGAGATTCGCCATATTGCGAATTGCCCATCATTCGTAGATTAACCACTTTTAAAAAAGGGCTATAGTTGCCACTTCTCACGCCTTGAGTTATACCAAAACTCGTGAGATTATTCTCAAAGCCATAAAACCTTTTGTCCCGGACATTAGCAAGTATGGCCTCAACAGTCTGAGAGCAGGTGGCGCATCTGCAGCAAGCAATGCTCTTATATCAAGACTAGTTGCAGGTATTTTAAGCACTTTTGTAAGGCACATTTTTGTATTTTCTTATTTAATTACTAAAACATCTTTGAACCAATTCTGCTCAAACTCCATAACATTTTCGGGCCTGTTGTCTGTTTTGGCACCGATTTGGCACCGTCATATTTAGTTAGATGATAGCATTGCTGCGGTTGTAGCAGTGTGGATGAACTAGCTAAAATAAACCATCTTTTGTTTGGATCAATTCTGCTTTCATAAAATGCATAAAGTTCATTCATAGCTCCACACATTTTCCACTTCAGTGTTGGATATTTGGTTTCAAGTCTTAGCTCTGATTTCTAAGTACTGTAACTGAGTTAACTTATATTTCCCTTTCTTTCAGTCTGTGGCTACTGTTCATATGCACCACCCATCATCTTGAGATTCGCTGGGAGAAGAAATCTGGCCAGTGTTGACCTACAGTATCAGTAAGTCACAGTCCATTGTTCTGTTCATCTTTGCTGCAAATCCATTTTGGGACAATAATTTAAAAAAAAAAATCACAAGGGGTTAGTCCAGCAGTTTTTTGCCAAAATCAGCCAAAAATTGACTTTTTAAAACATGTCTCAGAAATGATCAGGAACAACATTTAAGCCCGTTTCCAACCTGTTTTGGTACGTTTCAAAGTAAAATTCTGAATCTTTTTTTTGTCTTTGCTGAAAATCCATACTGATGTAGGGTCGTCTCTACCATCCCAATAAACTCTGATTGTGAATGTAGCCTGCAGTTTTACAGTGAACACTCATTGGGGAAGATTCCACTACACATTCAAATATTTGCAGAAATGCCTCTCATCTTGCATTTTAATTGCTCCACACTTCACATTAATTTCTCCAAAGCAGTTTATTTGTAAACTCCACCATGCGTGAGGCAATCCACGATTTTAAACAAAATCAGATGTTATCCTTTTGTCAGCAACCTAACGTGTCTGCATATTTCCAGCCAAATTGAAAAATTCATCAACTTTAAATTCTCTCTAAGCTTGCGCATTTTATAACGTTATATTTTATTCATTTGTGACAGATGACGAAGATGTGTGTGCCAAGCGATGTTGACCATAGTACCAGGAGCTGAATATTTTCAAGAACTGTTTGTGTTTTGGCAGACCTCACTGCGTCGTCTTCAGAGTGGCCAAGATTGACCCATGGTGAGTCCCAATATACTGGCATTTGAGTCTTTCCACGGTAAAGGGGGCATTTTGGCAACACAGACCATATTTTCCAGAAAATACCTTTGTCTGGTCTCAAAATAAAATAAATAAGTTTCAGTTTTTCTGATGAGATAACTTAGGCCCAAAAAGGGTTAGAATTAGTGTGACAAAAACCCTGTGTACAAATTTCCAATATACGCTCGTAACGGCCTAATATGTAACACAATTAGTGTCCGTCCCGGTTACGAGCGTATATTGGAAATTTGTACACAGGGTTTTTAAAAAGGCATGTTGTTGCACTATTTGTAACCTTTTTTGGGGCTAAGTTATCTCTTCAAAACAACTGAAACTTATTTCTTTTATTTTGAGACCAGACGGGTATTTTCTCGAAAATATGGTATGTTTTGCCAATGCCCTCTTTACTGTATAAAGTATCTCCAGTTTTCGAAAAATGACCATTGGGCCTTCAGGAGTTGCAGTTTATAGGCATGCAACTTTTCAGCTGATCTCTTTTTTGTTTCCTCATCTGCACCATCGAAAATTTAAAAACACTTTACGAAGTTAGATATTTGTTTGCATTTCCCTTGTAACACAGTTGCATGCCTGAGTTTACAGCATAGAAAAACATTAGCTGACTCAACAAATATGGAAATGTTGCATTTGTGCCATCTGTAGATTTACTAGATTGTTTGAAACCTTTTTTCCCCGCAGACAAGTTGAAGAAATCAAGTGGACTGAACCTTCTGCTCAACCTACCACAGAGTTCCTGAATCTAACAGTCAGTTCTTAAGTAATTCAATTAAGTCTAAAAACAAAACCAAAGTAACTTACTAGCAGTTTCTTCACCTCAAAAAACAAATAGAAGATGTCCTAAATTTGTTCAAGCCTCTCTCCAAGAAAATGACTTAACAGTTTTTAAACATTCAATCAACTGAACCTTCTATCCATCCGTGTCTCAAATCAGTTTGTAAACAAACCAAAACTTGCTCAAATTATTTTCTCAAAAAAATGACTAACAGTTTGTAAACATTGACTTGTACTTAATATTCTTGTCTTCATTTAGCAACAACCAATTGTATTTATTTCTCTTGTAGCATTGTTAAATGTACTTTAACAAATATAGTAGTTTGTAAACAATCTTATAGTGTTATATAGTAACTTCCAAAGTCAAAATAAAAGTCACTGACAACAAAAGTTTCATTTGTAAACAAGTCTCATTTTATTCCGTACTCCAATAAGTAAACCAAGTAATATATTCAAGTAAAATGTTAATTAACTTAATTTATGCAAGGTCCTAATTTATATTGTCTTAACAGATAGGTTAAGAGCCCTCAGGAAAAATTATCCACAGAAAATCGAACAAGGGGGTTACCCCTGTCCGATTTTCTAATGTATTGAAGTGGAGGTTTCCCTCTACCTGTTGAAGTAAACATTAATAAAAATCATATACAAAGAAATACAATTCAAATGATTTATGAAACATCCACTGTAAAACAAGAAAATATAATTACAAACGATAACTGCAATTTCAAGAAAAAATCAGTAAAACACAACATTTGTAAATCAGAATTAAGTCACAGATTGTCAGTAACAACATGACGATAAACTGACTTTCTCAAGTTTTCTGTCTACATAACCCAATGCATAGTTCCGAGATTGCCCAGTTAACCCCGCCCCCTTGGATATTGTTGCTATGTGCTCACAAGCCATCGCAAAAAAATGGCGACACAACGTACAAAGCAACGGGACTCGGCATGGAAAGCACAGATTCATTGGAGAAAACCCAAAGGTATTTATGTTTTGAGGTCGACAGTTACCGTAGCACACACTGAGCGAAGGGCTAGTAATGCAGGGATGACATATCTTTCATAAAAATGCGCTTTCCTACCTTTGAACAGCGAATCGCCCAACATTTAAACCAAAATTCACCCGGTCACTAGAATATACAACATACAAACTGTATGGGCAGAACATCGGGGATTGTTTGTGATGATTGCATCACTTTGACCTTTGTGGGCGCCGTCTGCTGGCTCTGTTGTGATTGGTCGCGGGTTCGGCTTGATTGACAGGTCGGAACTATGCATTGACTCAAAATACCATCGGCATTTTGATCACGACGTACCAGTGCACAAAGACATCACTCACAAAAAGATGTAAAAACTAAGGCGTATTACGTCTGGAACAGAGATTGTAGTCTAGTCCATCATAAGTCCAGAAGCAAAGGATGAGCATGCACGCACAAAAGAATGCCTTTGTTAAAGTTCATTTGAGTAGTTTGTGACTTGAATTAAGACCCAGGGACTTGTGGTGGACTCGACTACAACCCTGCTTGCAGACTCAGGAGCTCCCATTTCTGAAAAAGAAAATTACAAAAATTAATTTCAGATCAACACAATTTACAATGCATTTCATAATGTTGGTGGAACGGAACGCGGAACCGTTCCACTGTACCATGTTCCGCATTCTATTTCGTCCTGCATTTCATACCAATACAAAATTAATTTTCAGTTAAATTTCTCATAACTTATTCCATTTGCCTACAACAATTTACCAGTCATACAAAAAAGTACCTTTTAGCTGGAAATCATATGTAGGGCTATTCTCTCGTTACATGTGTGGCTTTTTGAACTTTACCGTTAAATATTTTTTTCTGTTGCTGAATACTTTTGCAATAATATAGCATGGTAGTCATATAGGGGGCACCTTATATAATAGTTCCTCATTTGTCTCAAATTTATTTTAAAATTTCTTTTTACAGGGAGGAAATGTCTTTTACGTGTGTGACAGAGTAATTTGCCACGGGGCACCCGCTACGGACACGAAATTTTAAAACTTTAGTACTCATAAGCCCTATTTAAACCCCACATTTGAAGCTATGCATTCTAGAATTGTGTCACAATACTGATTGTCATTGGCCGAAACAATCGTATACAAACTACGCCTAAATCGTAGATGTTGGCATCTCTGTCAGTAAGTGTACAGCAGAACAGAAACCCAAAAATTTGGCAGGAAAAAATATGAAGATTTTTCTTTAAAAGAATTTGCATTTTAACCAGCATCATGTTTTGTGCACGAGACTTTAAAAACAGGTTTTTATGAAATGACAATGCCTAAAACATGCTTGCAGTTTTATGAAACTGGGCCCAAGTGAGTTTACTTTTAGAAGGCTAAAAGTGTTTTTTTTTTACATTTATATTGGGACGTTATCATTTTCTATATAACACTTTTAGCCCCTTACCAATTTAACCCCATTCGCTATCTTACATTTTGCTGCACGCGGCAAGATGGCCGCCGTACTCCAAACTATAGTTCACCAATACAGTCAAAATTAAACATTGAAAAACTTACCATGGAAGTACCTGGAATCTCCAGAATGTTGTACCGTGGTCCGTTTTCCCCGATTATTCTTCTAAACAGAAAAAAACTAGTCCAACGTAATTTTTCTTGACATTTTCGAGTACACTCAGGACAACAGCCGTGTTACAGATGAACAAAAGATCATTGTACTGCTAGTGACGTCATACAATGAGATGACCACAAGAGGGCGGGCTATCTGGACCATTACTGCTCATCTCTAAACACGTGGTAAATGTCGCCGTTGTCCCGAGTGTGCTCGAAAATGTTAAGAAAAATTACGTTGGACTAGTTTGTTTCTGTTTAGAAGAATCATCGGGGAAAACAGACCACGGTACAACATTCTGGAGATTCCAGGTACTTCCATGGTAAGTTTTTCAATGTTTAATTTCGACTGTATTGGTGAACTATAGTTTGACTCACGGCGGCTATCTTGCCGCGTGCAGCAAAATGCACGATAGCGAATGGGGTTAAATTGGTAAGGGGCTAAAAGTGTTATATAGAAAATGATATTCTGCCACATCGTGCTGCATATGCCCCACTGTGGCCACACATAATAAGTCTTATCTTTACTCCACTTATACCCCCAAAAAAATCACTCTCGACACTTTATATTGGTGATAGCCAAGCACAGGAGACACGAAGTCGCCTTTATTTACAGTCACGGCCAGTGTACATGTAGTTACATATCTACAAGAAAAAAGCATGGAGTTTCAGGCAATCTTGTCAAATTAACTGTGAACGGAATCATACAACTTGGGATTATAAATCTCAACTTCTTACTATACCGACGCCTCATCGGAGAAGACGACGTCCAGGAAAAAACAGAGATAAAAAAAAAATGCTCTGAAAACCTGTGCCCAAAAACAGTTCAGAATTCTCCTCTGAAATTATTTTCAATAAAAAACAACATAAAAGTTACGTGTCTGTATGGAATGCTTGCTAGAACTGATCCCAATTCTTTTCCCTCTACTATTTATACCTTTTCTCTAAACACGTGTTACGTAACACTTGACGTGTCTGACATTCCTTTCATCCAACATGTGCTATGTAACAATAGACCCGCTAGGCCTATGCGTGTCTCGAATTCCTAAGATAATTATTTCCCGCTATACTGCGAAACGCGGGAAATGAATATTCCTAAGATGTTTAAATAACAATATAGGAACAGGTGTATCTCAGATGCTATGTGAGCGTTTGCTTGGATTGGGTGATTCCACGCTGGAGTCGAGTAGAATCGATTCCACTTTAAGAATCTGAGTCACTATTCCAAATTTTCAGGAATCGATTCCTTTTATCTAGATTCGATCCCCAGTGATAGGTTGCCGAATGGCGATTCTTAGCAATTCCGGAACCAAAATACACGGGTTTTGCAAGAGTACTCAGCTTGGTTCTGATATCATATCATGGATGTTTAGGGTTCGCTCAGTGCCACTTATTTGGGAAAACGCTTTGTATACTTATCGTTTTCCCGTAGGGGAAAAATGGAATCGATTCCGGGTGGAATCGATTCCAAAAATGCTGTAGTCGCCCAAGCCCGCGTTTTCATTCTTCGGTTAATACGTAACCGCAGCATTCCGGACGCAATGAACCGTGGAAGCAGCAGGTAGATTTTGCAACAGACGAACTGCCGACGGTCAGGATGCTGGTGATGATACGGGCTGTCCTCGACAATGTATGCTGCTGGGATTTTAGGTACGTAAACCATGGAGGTAGGCGTAAACCATGCGTAAACTTACGAAGATTGTAACGGTTTTCATGCTATGTGGGAATGGTAAAGATTACAGTTTTTCTGGGTCTTTTATCTACTCGAAGTAGGTAATAGAGAGTATATAGTTTGTACTTGTGGGCGGGGTTCGGGATACGTGGGTGGAGTAAAATGGGTGAACTCGTTTTGTGATTCCTTCCTTGGAGGGGCGGGGCCTAGTTATAGCATGGAGGTAGGAACAACTAAAGATTCAAGCATTTCCTACCTCCATGGTAAAACGGGGTGGATTTGGCTTGTGATTCCTTGCTTAAGTTAATGGGGCTAAATTTGGACCAACTTAAAGGTGTTATGCCGTGGAGAGAGATATTATAATTATTTTTGCAGGTTTCTATTCTTTGATATATTAATTATCGATTTCTTATCTCTTTTTACATTTTATATTAATAAAAAAAGGGAAAATTTAGGCTTAATTCCAACCCATGATTTTCCTCTTTTCTGGAAACTGTCGAAATCCCGCCGCTGCGGGCAGCAAACAGATTTGGCCAAATTCGTGATGTCATTTTACGGAGACGTTTTTAGCCAAGAAAGGCTCGCGCACGATATCACTCCGCGCCAATACAATAGTCTGGTGTCGCACACATTGTGTAAGAAGAAACCTGTGTTTGGTCTTGATCTCACCGCTATGGTCGGTATGCTCGCCCGCGTGCGTGCGTGATCAAGTGCTTTGTGAAGTACACGCCGAACGAACGGACCGCCAGCCGGTATGGTTTCAGCGAGTGCGCGCTGAACATTCTCGTTACATTGCTTATGTACGCAGTCACATCACAAGACGCCCCCAAAACACTGCTGGATAAATGTTCTAGTGTTGGGATTAAATTTCAAATGAAGAGGAAAGAACAGGTCTAAGTTTTTCCATCAAACGGATATTTTAGGGTTTGGTTTTCGTCTCAACAACGTACGTTCATGGTAAGTTTTACGATGAATATAAATTCCACATTTACATGGTCTAAAAATTTAGGCAATCGGCTCAAACAAACAATGGACAAAATAATTATTGACGAAAAAGGGTTGAGAAAAAGTTTAAAAACGAAAGAGAAAGCCGAGTCAGCTAGTACCGTTCCAGTTTCATGTTGTCGACTTAGGTCGTCGATTCGAACACCGGACTCGCGTTGTTCTCGGATTTCTTCCTTGGTTAACATGGTTATTTCTGGCTCAAACTGATACGGTTCAACCGTAGGAAATTCACTGGATGATTCTTCATCGCTGTCGTCATGAAATGAATGCGATGAGCAACAAAAAACATCGCTATCTCCATCGGAAAAAACGTCAACACTGGAGTCAATTGTCAACATGTTGTTCCAAAACGCCACGTTGTGGAATAACAAGAAACAGCCGTCGGCCGGACGCGTCCGTAAAATGACGTCACGATTCCGTTGATTTTCCAATGTCAAACTTTTAGGCCCGACGGCTGTTGTTCAGACTTTGCTTAGAGTTTGGGCTGAAAAGTGGGCTAAAAACTGCTATTGTAAAAAAACATTCGCACAGTCTAATTTTTTTCTGAACAGTTTTCCTGGCATAATTAGATGTATTTAATGGTTTAATGTGACCGTGTTTACACTGGTCCCGAGCTCGGGATCAAGATTGACCCCCTGATAAGAATGTGTTGAGGTTAACCGCAATGGTCTCGAGTGCCGCGTTTATATCTGTTGTTGATCCCGAGCGCGGAGCCAGAAGTTGCAGTCAAAGGTCAAGCTAACGCAGCAGAATTCCGAGATGTTCCGTCCAGTTTAGCCATTATTTCTGCGCTGGCCCAAATGTCCAAAAACTTCGCCAGTTTGTCGTTGCTCCACGAGCGCCCGCGAACTTCGTTTGCCATCTTTTCACACGAAGACAACTCGACTCGACTACTTCGTCTTCGTCAACTTCTCTTCACGACGAAATAATGTCAACTTATGCTATGTTGGAAATCGTTGAATGACACTCCGAAATCCTTGATATAACAACTAAAAACTAAGCTGTATGATAATGACAAAGTGTCGCTAGATAGTTGCAGAAAGTAGAGAAGTTGCAGAAAGTAGAGGAAATACAGAAAAACTTTTTCTCAACGTGTGAGGTTGGAACGGACACGCAAGAGAGATTGCTGAATGCAGGATACCAATTACGTTTGTAGTACGTTGTGTTTTCGTAACGGACACCAGCGATCGAGATTCTCAGCGTTGCATCATGAGTCGCGTCGGGGTATCATGCATTTTGTCCAGGCATACCGGTATATGCCTGCACACAATGCATGGAACCAGTGGTACCTGTGTGCGTGTATATGTGTACTACGTGTGGACGTGTACATAATACGAGCGCGGGCTCCCCTGGAATTTTCGCGCGCTTTAGCCCGCAACAGGATGGATGTGGGGAAGATTTATTGCCCAGCTAACCGCAAACTGATCCCGAGCTCGGGATCGAACCCTCCGCCATCGCGAGACCAAAATCTAGGGGTCTGATCCGGGGCCAGTTTGGTTCCGAGAGCGTTTACACCTATTTGTGATCCGGGGCTGATCCCGAGCTCGGTGTTCGATCCCGAGCTCGGGATCAAGTGTAAACACGGTCTGTGTAATTTTGGTAAATTCCTCTCTCCACGGCATAACATCGTTAAGAATCAGTAACCGTCCATGGTAACCATCCTTCTAATCTGGTTGTTTTCTCTTTCAGAATGGAGTCGTGCACTGGGCGGTGTTGGCTTCTTGGAAAAGGTAAATTGCGGATCTGTTAAAACTCTTAATTGGAAGAAATACCAGATGTTTAATTATTAATATTATTATTTCTGGTATTCATACCAAGCAGGGTCATTCCGCGTCAAATCAACCAATTTTCTGAAAAGTTCCCAGGTGACCCTCTCAGATTTTGATGAAATTTCATAAGAATGATTGAGTGTGGCCCAAATGAACACATACAAAAAAGTAAGATCATACTCCATGTCGTTTTCGAGATATGACCAGTTGAAATTTGGTCAAGAGGGCCATTTTGTGCTCGTGCGAGTCGCGAAAAGTGATTTTTGTGATATTTTCCGACTTTGAAAGCTCATAGTTCAGTCTTTGTACCAGGTAGAGAGCTCAAATTTGGTATTCTAGCTTACATGTACATGTACTTCTTGGCAAAATTCATGAATCTGCACTCAATTTAACTGTATCTGCTTTATTTTTCTGGTTATGGTTTATTCAGCCGAAAATGTTTTTTGTGATTTTTGGGGTCACCCTGTGCCCACATGATGGGTCAAATAAATCCTATATTCCCTAGGTATTATCTACAGTATGGGTGCATGTCTATACCCATAAGGAATTATAAGCTCACCAATGCATTAATTAAGAAATGGCATGGGCCCAAGTTGGCTCCAGCCAGAAAAAGGTCAAAAAGACCCCTCCCGTCTTGACCCTGGTTGACCCCGCGATCAATTGAATTTATTTTTGAAATTTACACCACTTAAACATATATATTATATCTACTTACACACTAAATTTCAGCTTTGGCACTCAACTCCTTCATGGTGTGGTGGCATTTTGAGAAATATACGTTTTTCGCACCTTTTTCCTTGATTTGCAAAAATGCGTATTTGTCAAAATGCGTAATTGTTTATTTATTTGTTAGCTTAAGATGTAAGGAACATTTCCAGAAAGATTTGGGATGGCCACTCTTACAGTTTTTTTAGTTACAATAATTTTAACATTGGCTAACATGTACATGTAAATACCATGTAAATACCATGTAAATACCATGTAAATACCATGTAAATAATATGTAAATAACATGTAACTGTGTCTGTACATGTGCTGTACATGGTATTTACATGTTATTTCTAAAAACAATAATAAAAACAAAAACAAACTTTTTCTGATGAATTTTAGTGTTGAATATACTTTTTTTCTAGCTGCAAAAAATAAATTACACAGGCTTCAAAGTTGAGATACACTGTATGATGTTAAAGGAGCATGACCAGAGTTTCTGGAAAATAGTTTTCGATGTAACTTACCAATATTATCAAGTAACTCCCATACACACCTCCCATGTCCCAAAAACCCGAAAACATTCGCGATTTCCAGTAAAAAATTGAACAAAACTATCGAGTCGGCTTTCAGTGGATAAACATTGATACTGGAAAATTAGTTTACAAATAATCGGTGGATTTTCGACGATATCCTCGGAAATATGCGGCCTAGAAGCGCGGGAGTTTCAGTTTCGTAATCAGAAAAATATAACGGATGTTATGATATAAAAATCTCATGACCCATAAGGTAAGTCCCGGGGAGTTATGGGTAAAAAAAAGTGATCTGGTCACACTCCTTTAAATTACTGTACGGATTTATGTTTAAATGAGCGAAAAACTTCTAATATTCACCACACCATGAAGGAGTTGAGTGCCAAAGCTGAAATTTGGTGTATAAGTAGATATAATATATATGTTTAACTGGTGTAAATTTCAAAAAAAAATTCAATTGATCACGGGGTCAACCGGAGTCAAGACGGGAGTGGTCGTTTTGACCTTTTTGTGGCTGGAGCCAACTTTGGGCCCATGCCATTTCTTAATTAATGCATAATTGCTTATGGGTATAGACATGCACCCATAGATACTACCTAGGGAATATAGGATTTATTTGACCCATCATGTGGGCACAGGGTGACCCCAAAAATCACAAAAAACATTTTTGGCTGAATAAAGTGCCTACTTTGGGTGACCATAACCAGAAAAATAAAGGAGATACAGTTAAATTGAGTGCAGATTCAAGAATTTTGCCAAGAAGTAAGCTAGAATACCAAATTTGAGCTCTCTACCTGGTACAAAGACTGAATTATGAGCTTTCAAAGTCAGAAAATATCACAAAAATCACTTTTCACGACACGCGCGAGCAGAAAATGGCCCTCTTGACCAAATTTCAACTGGCCATATCTCGAAAACGACATGGAGAATGATCTTACTTTTTTGTATGTGTTCATTCGGGCCACGCTCAATCATTCTTATGAAATTTCATCAAAATCTGAGAGGGTCACCTGGGGACCACTGGTTGATTTGACATGGAATGACCCAGCATTCCTCAAATGTGCCCATTGCACTGTCACTCGCAAGCGTAAGAAAACTTATTATTATTATTTCTTTCTGGTATTCATACCAAGGATTCCTCAATAGTGCTCATTGCACTGTCACTCGCAAGCGTGAGGAAACCCATGAAGAATTAGATTTAGAAATGGCCAGAGACACCGGGTATGATCCCCCTTGCTCTTCACGAAAGAATGCTCTGGTATCTTTAGAGTGCGTTTTCATTACCTAACACACTGGACCAACGACTTTACATCCCTTCCGAAGGATGGAGCAAGTATGGTTGAGTGCCTTGCCCAAGGGCACAGGTACCGTAGCCGTGGGAAGGTTCGAACCTGCAACCCCAAATTTTCACCTATGATTGCGAGTCAATGACCTAAACCGCTCGGCCACGGTACCCCATGAAGAATTAGAAATGGCCAGACACTTTAGGAATCCCCTAGACAGAATGATTCTGTCCCTACGGGATTTCCCGTAGGGACAGTAGGTATACCCCTTTCATACAGTGGATTGTTGTCATTTTGCCTCCAAATTAGAATCACACCCAAAAATGTCCTCCTAGTTGTGTCCTGCAGTGGTTTCAGATGTCCATGATTGGAAAATGCTTGAAAGAAAATACTTACAACACCGTTTTTGAAGCAAAAATGTTCTCCCAAATGCAAACTGACCGACAGATTTCCTCGTTGATGTGTTAATAATTCTGGAGTTGAGAACCAGCCGGAACCTAGCACGAAACTCGGGCCGGAATTTCGGCTGGCCGGATTTTGTACATATTGTTATTTTTACGGCTTCCGGAAATGCTCGAAATGATTTTGTATAATCGTAAAAAGGAAAAATTCCACAATTTTTTTCTTCTAATCGGTAAAGAATATCCTCAAGTTTATTTTATAAGCGCCCCGAAAGATTTGGTCATGGGAAAACTTCGAATTTTTCCTTTTTACGATTTTACAAAATCATTTGAAAAGCGCGGCATCTGGGCGTAGAATTGTGCCTAACTTTCCATTGACCTTTCGAGCATTTCCGGAAGCCGTAAAAATAACAATATGTACAAAATCCGGCCAGCCGAAATTCCGGCCCGAGTTTCGTGCTAGGTTCCGGCTGGTTCTCAGCTCCAGAATTATTAACACGTCAACGAGGAAATCTGTCGGTCAGTTTGCATTTGGGAGAACATTTTTGCTTCAAAAACGGTGTTGTAAGTATTTTCTTTCAATCATTTTCCAATCATGGACATCTGAAACCACTGCAGGACACAACTAGGAGGAAATTTTTGGGTGTGATTCTAATTTGGAGGAAAAATGACAACAATCCACTGTATGAAAGGAAAGCTGACTGACTAGGAATCCCCTTGCTCCTCACGAAAGAATGCTCTGGGATCTTTAAAGTGTGTTACTATTACCTAACACACCGGGCCAACGACTTTACATCCCTTCCGAAGGATGGAGCAAGTGTGGTTGAGTGCCTTGCCCAAGGGCACAGGTACCGTAGCCGTGGGAAGGTTCGAACCTGCAACCCCAAATTTTCACCTATGATTGCGAGTCAATGACCTAAACCGCTCGGCCACGGTACCCCATGAAGAATTAGAAATGGCCAGACACTTTAGGAATCCCCTAGACAGAATGATTCTGTCCCTACGGGATTTCCCGTAGGGACAGTAGGTATACCCCTTTCATACAGTGGATTGTTGTCATTTTGCCTCCAAATTAGAATCACACCCAAAAATGTCCTCCTAGTTGTGTCCTGCAGTGGTTTCAGATGTCCATGATTGGAAAATGCTTGAAAGAAAATACTTACAACACCGTTTTTGAAGCAAAAATGTTCTCCCAAATGCAAACTGACCGACAGATTTCCTCGTTGATGTGTTAATAATTCTGGAGTTGAGAACCAGCCGGAACCTAGCACGAAATTCGGGCCGGAATTTCGGCTGGCCGGATTTTGTACATATTGTTATTTTTACGGCTTCCGAAAATGCTCGAAAGGTCGATGGAAAGTTAGGCACAATTCTACGCACAGATGCCGCGCTTTTCAAATGATTTTGTATAATCGTAAAAAGGAAAAATTCCACAATTTTTTTCTTCTAATCGGTAAAGAATATCCTCAAGTTTATTTTATAAGCGCCCCGAAAGATTTGGTCATGGGAAAACTTCGAATTTTTCCTTTTTACGATTTTACAAAATCATTTGAAAAGCGCGGCATCTGGGCGTAGAATTGTGCCTAACTTTCCATTGACCTTTCGAGCATTTCCGGAAGCCGTAAAAATAACAATATGTACAAAATCCGGCCAGCCGAAATTCCGGCCCGAGTTTCGTGCTAGGTTCCGGCTGGTTCTCAGCTCCAGAATTATTAACACGTCAACGAGGAAATCTGTCGGTCAGTTTGCATTTGGGAGAACATTTTTGCTTCAAAAACGGTGTTGTAAGTATTTTCTTTCAATCATTTTCCAATCATGGACATCTGAAACCACTGCAGGACACAACTAGGAGGAAATTTTTGGGTGTGATTCTAATTTGGAGGAAAAATGACAACAATCCACTGTATGAAAGGAAAGCTGACTGACTAGGAATCCCCTTGCTCCTCACGAAAGAATGCTCTGGGATCTTTAAAGTGTGTTACTATTACCTAACACACCGGGCCAACGACTTTACATCCCTTCCGAAGGATGGAGCAAGTGTGGTTGAGTGCCTTGCTCAAGGGCACAGGTATCGCAGCCGGGGGAGGTTCGAACCCGCAACCCCAAGTTTTCACCTATATGGTTGCGAGTCAATGACCCAAACCACTTGGCCACCTGCACTTTCAACTCTTTGTACAAGGCTTATGAACCTCATTGACAAAAATTAGGGTTTTTTTCCCTCCAGAAATTAACATTATTCACGCTAAAATCATATTTTCACAACAAAATGTCACTTTTTTAGCGGAAGATAAACTGTATTATTAAAAGACAAAATAATGCAGGTATTAAAGTAAAATAGGAAAGAATTCTGTTTACTGGCCGCCACTTATTCTCCTTATGCATGTTATGACTCGATAACCACCAAAATATTCGAAAAGGAAGTGAATTTGTGAGCCACTCCATCAAAAGTAGGCGCTTGTCGCACAGGCCATAACTGAGATAATGGCTAATTTATGTATGTATGTCAAGTAGGGCATTTTTTTATCGATACCAGGATTTCTGCATGAGACCACCTATTAAGTATCCATCTATCACCTAAAGAAGTTTAAGTGAATAAATACTACCAGAAAACAGTTTTTTCAGTGTTTTTCTAAAGCATACCTTCATGAAACTGTATAGGCTAATTTGGCTAAAACAATGGGAAAATCACCGATATTCCATGCTTATTTTCATTGCCTTCGGCAGGGGTTGGCACTATATCCCAAACACCAGAAGGCTCCAAAAGAAGGCTTTTGGAGTCAGAATTTGCATGGTTGCTGAGAACTTTATGCCTTTACAGAAGTACAACCTTCTATGCCATTTTTCTCTAAAGCGATTCTTAAAAAATTGTGTTTTTGGTCATCACGGAAATGGTCATAACTTGGTAAATTTGACGGATTGACACAATGTTTGTAGTTTTGTGAAGCTTATAATATACTCTATCTGATTAAGTCGTTAGCTCTATTTTAATTTTTTTATGCAAGAGCCTACTTTCGGTGGAGCGGCTCACATTTTGCAGTGAAAAGCATTCAACAATTTCCTTGAAAATACCTGTTCCATACATTTAACACATGGCGTCTCAGTGGCAACCAGTGAACGGAATTCATACCGAAATATATTCTGAAAGTGTAATTTTGGGAAGAATTTACAAGTCGGACATCATAAGCTTTCCTGCACTAAGCCCATCGGACAACTCAGAATAATTCTAAATTGTTTAAAGTGTTTCCTCACAAAATCATAAATTTTTCCCACTCAAACATTTGGGTTTGTCCATTAATTTGCACTTACTGATGCTTGATGAGTCATTTTAAAGAAAAAAACAAAATTCTGATAAACTTCTCAACTCTTAACTAGAATTCTGTTATTTAATCCACATAGAAACAATAATTCAACAAAATGAAGCCATTTTGAACGATCATGGTTAGGGTTTTGGGAACCTTTTATTTATTTCATTAACATCAATACTTTGTCTTTTCTCCTCAGGTTTTGATACCAGCCAAGGGTCCAGTTTAAATGTAAGTATCATATAAGTCTCTATTGTAACTTTAAAGATGTATTGTTTGTGCTTGGAGCCAATTTTACTATGAATATCTGGGCAATTCTCAGTTTGATGTTAATGATATCAATAGTACTGGAGTTTTATACATTCACTACCAAAGTAGGTACCTATTTTTCTGTGTGGAGAGAGGCAATTTATGGTAAAGTTCCTTGCCCAAAGGCACATCTACATGTACAACCTTTTGAATTAACCAAGGTACCGGTACATTTGTACATGACACTTGACTGTTTGGATATATCCAAATTTCATAGTAAAATTGGCCCTGAGCACGTATAGGAAAGATTACCCACGCACTAAACCTATGAGACAACTCCTTTTAATCAAATCATGTAATTTTCCCTCTTAATTTTGTGTTTTTATCATTAAACTAACATTTTTACATGGTTTATAGACCATAAAAAGGCAAATCCTGGGTGTCCGTGCATGCAATGAACCCCACGTATTTTTTGAAGGAAAGAACTGACCTCCAAATTTAAATCTTGTGGCAAAAAGTAAAACTAAAACAAAATTGGAATATGTGGCCAGTGACATGAAAGAAACTTGGCTTGAGAGATGATGAAAATCAATACCTGCATTTTCCGGAAACCATTATTTTTGATAATTTTAAAACTAATTAAGTTAGGAAAATAACTAAATTATTGGCCTTTTCGCAATTTCATTGCTTGGGAAATCAGTGGCAAAATCAGTGTACACCAATAAATTTACTGACAAATTTCTGGTGTCCTTTAATAGCGCATTTCATGTCTCTTGACATCTCAATGCAAACCACCTCAATAATTGATACATGTATTGATCGGCAAGTGGCGGCTAAGCCAGAGATACTGGGGGAAATTCCGCTTCTCTTCCAAAAGAATGTTCTAGTATCTTTAAGGTGCATTACACAACACTGGACCTAGGGCATTACATCCCATCCTCAGGATGGAGCAATTAGGGTCAGGTGCCTTGCTCAAAGGCACAAGTACCTCAAGTAGTCTGAAAACCACAACCTTCGGGTGTTTCCACCTGAAGTTTGTGATTGAATGACCCAAACTGCTCAGCCACGATACTAGACTCATTCTGCAAATTACCTGAACTAAAGGAGAAAATAGCAACGTATTTGTATCCGTATGTGACCCGCTCTGCAAAAAAGGGTCTTAAGTCACGCTGGCTAGTATTCTTTTTGCGACCATAAAAGGAAATCTGTGGCATTTCTACGCTCATTAAAATACCTAAACACAAAGGAAATTCCAGGCGTAACGCAGACATTCTAGGGGGAACACAGACATTCCAGGCGGTATCTGGGCACCGCCAGGAATTTCCATTGTGTTTTGGTATTTTATTGAGCGTGGATTTGCCGCGGATTTCCTTTTATGGTCGCAAAAAGAATACTAGCCAGCGCGACTTAAAGGGCCCCTTATTTAGGATTTTTATCAATGAAATCTATGCTTTAAAACCACTCTACTCAGTTAAAGTCATAAAAATCCTATTTGGAGCTTGCTTTGGGGGTTAAAACAAAGGTTTTTAGTTTTTATGCTAATGCGAATATGCATATTCATGACCAAGGTCACTATGTCACAAGAGGCAAACACAGGAAAATCACATTACACTGTGCACAAAAGATTCCACTTTTTTCTAAATTTTCCTGAAACTTTTGTAATCCATGGCTGTTTGAGTTTGTTTTACATGTTGCCTGCTGTAAGCCATGACAAAACTGGGGGTAGAAACTGCATCAATTTGCCACAAGTCCAACTTGAAGTCTTATGTTTTTTCTTAACTTTCCCTTCTGTCTTCCTTATGTGATGCACTCAAAACAGCGCCCTCTGTCTGTGATTTATTGCAGTGAAATCTTCAAAGTTGAAAAATGCCACCTTTTATTGATTTTACATCCAAACGAACAATAGTATGTCTTGCTGAACAAGTAATCCGTCATTATGAACCAAAGCTTAGGCACAAAGTTGTTTAACATGTCACAGGCCCTTTAAGACCCCTTTTTGCAGAGCGGGTCACATATCATCCTGAAAGCGAAATCTGTGCACATCAAGTTGAATTTGCGAAAAGGCTACATGAATACGTACATCGTACAGACTTGACCTACTCATCTGTGTCAATAGTCGGAAAGTTCCATGTTGTGACTGGCCACTAATTTCATTTAGACATGCTGGTAAATGTACAGCACAGAACCCCTTATTTTTGGCATGTAAGGTTAAAAAAAATTTACTTTTTGCATATGTGCCGAATTTACTCAGTTGAATTCCCTATTTTTAACTTGTGCTACACACATTTCATTATGCTCTTTCCTACCGAGTACAAACTGCATGTTACAACATGAACTGTCTGCCATTATAATACATGTATTCCAGCAAACATATCAACATTCACTGTCCTTATAGGTACCCATTTACTCCTGGGTGGAGAGAACCCACGTTTAGAACTAATCATTAGGGATGTTTTCGCACCGTCACGGATACCGATACGTCATGACTTTATGCGCGTCTCGTGACGCGTAACCATAGTACACATGTTTTCATTCGCGTGAACAACGGTTAACGGTCTCCATACGCATAGCATAAAAACAGGTACCGGTTATGCAGATTTTTTGCTTTTTCCATGATGGATTAATAAGTTTTATGCGTTTTGTTTCTTTGTGATGTATCTTCCATGAATACCGATCGAATTTAATGAGTCATACCCACGTGAAAGTGAGGAAAATCTGCTGCAAACAAAGCCAAGCGCAGAGCATATTTAGCAGATAAATGTATGCACGTATATAGTCGCACAGTGCGAAACCCAGTTCAGTGAGCGCATCAACGTGAACAGTTACCGTTGTCATATCCGTATTCGTCACCTTGCGAAACCTCTCTATTGTCTCAAATGCAATCCACGGAACATGAATTGACCTGTGAAATGTGTAACATGCAGTTTGCTCAAAACACGAGAATGGCTAAAAATTGTTTCTTAGAAAATTCTAAATTTTCCCTCACTTTCCCTCCTAATTTTGCATTTTTATCATCAATGTTTACATGGTTTATATGTCAAAACAACAGTCCTGGGTATCTGTGCATGGTAATTTACCCCTTCATTCAAAAAACTCTAATTTTACGTGTTTCATAATTGAGATTTTGGTGAAAATTAAATGTATTCTAGATAATAACTAATATGCAATATCTTAGTGGATAATGTGTGCTGTAACATTTTACGCTCTAATAAAACTAAACATGTGGAAATTTTCTCGACATGTTTAAATAAACGGGGCCATTCCCCTGTTACGTGTGTGACACTTTGAAGCATTTTTGAACTGTATTATGTTGAATATTTGTTCTGTTGCTGAATACTTTTGCATTAATATAGTATCATGGTAGTCATCTACAGGGGGCACCTTATATAATAGTACAGCATTTGTTTCAAATTTATCTGGAAGTTCCTTTTTACAGGGTGAAAATGTCTGTTACGTGTGTGACGTCAGAAATGTCACACACATAACAGACATTTTTCCCTGTAAAAAGACATTTTCAAATAAATTTGAGACAAATGCTGTACTGTTATATAAGGTGCCCCCTGTAGATGAGTACCATGCTATATTATTGCAAAAGTATTCAGTAACAGAAAAAATATTGAACATAATACAGTTCAAAAAGCCACACAAGTAACGAGAGAATGGCCCTACACATGATTTCCAGCTAAAAGGTACTTTTTTGTACGACTGGTAAATTGTTTTAGGCAAATGGAATATGTTATGAGAAATTTAACTGAAAATTCATTTTGTTTTGGTATGAAATGCATTGTAAATTGTGTTGATCTGAACTTAATTTTTGTAATTTTCTTTTTCAGAAATGAGAGCTCCTGAGGCTGCAGTCAAGTCCACCACAAGTCCACGGGTCTTAATTCAAGTCACAGGCTACTCAAATGAACTCCAACAAAGGCATCCGTTTGTGCGTGTTCATCCTTTGCTTCTGGACTTATGACGGACTCGACTACAACCTCGGTTCCAGATGGAATAGTTTTTAAATCTTTTCGTGAGTGATGTCTTCATGCCCTGGTACGTCGTAATCTGGAACAAAATGCCGATGGTATTTTGAGTCAATTGGGTATGTAGACAGAATACTTGAGAAAGTCAAATTTCAGTTTATCGTCTGTAACTTAATTCTGATTTACAAATGTTGTGTTTTACCGATTTGTTTCTTGCAGTTATCGTTTGTAATTATATTTTCTTGTTTTACATTGATGTTTCATAAATCATTTGAATTGTATTTCTTTGTACACGATTTACAAATGTTGTTTTAATCATTTTTTTCTTAAAATTGCAGTTATACCGGTAGTTTGTTTTTACAGTGGATGTTTCATAAATCATTTGTACACCATTTTTATTAATGTTTTCTTTAACAGGTAGAGGAGGGAAACCTCCACTTCAATACGTTAGAAAATCGGACAGGGGGTAACCCCTGTTCGATTTTCAAATTATAATTTTGGTCCACCGTGCCCTGGACTATCTGTAAAGACAATAGCAATTAGGACCTTGCATAAATTAAGTTAATGAACATTTTACTTGAATATATTACTTGGTTTACTTATTGGAGTATGGAATAAAATGAGACTTGTTTACAAATGAAACTTTTGTTGTCACTGACTTTTATTTTGACTTTGGAAGTTACTTTATATATAACACTTTAAATAAGATTGTTTACAAACAAATAACTATTTGTTAAAGTACATTTATAACAATGCTACAAGAGAAATAAATACAATTGGTTGTTGCTAAATGAAGACAAGAATATTAAGTACAAGTCAATGTTTACAAACTGTTAGTCTTTATTTGAGAGAATAATTTGAGCAAGTTTTGGTTTGTTTACAAACTGATAGTCATTTTTGAGACACTGAAGAGTTATGTGCTTAGGGACTGACAAGGATGGATAGAAGGTTCAGTTGATTCAATGTTTACAAACTGTTAGTCATTTTTTGGAGAGAGGCTTGAACAAATTTAGGACAGCTTGTTTGTTTACAAACTGTTAGTCATTTTTTTGAGACACTGAAGAGTTGTGCTGAGGAACTGACTGAAGGATGGATAGAAGATTCAATGTTTACAAACTGTTTTTGGAGAGAGGCTTGAACAAGTTTAGGACAGCAACTGTTGATTTGGGTTTGTTTACAAACTGTTAGTCATTTTTTTTAGACTCGGTTGAATTTTGGGAACTCTGTGGTAGGTTGAGCAGAAGGTTCAGTCCACTTGATTTCTTCAACTTGTGTCTTCGGGAGGTAAAAGTAAAAAGGTTTCAAACAGTATATTACATCTACAGATGGCACAAATGCAACATTTCCATATTTGTTGAGTCAGATAATGTTTTTCTATGCTGTAAACTCGGGCATGCAACTGCGTTACAAGGGAAATGCAAACAAATCTCCAACTTCGTAAAGTGTTTTTCAATTTTCGATGGTGCAGATGAGGAAAACAAAAAGAGATCAGCTGAAAAGTTGCATGCCGGTAAACTGCAACTCCTGAAGGCCCAATGGTCACTTTTCGAAAACTGGAGATACTTTATACAGTAAAGGGGGCATTTTGGCAACACAGACCATATTTTCGAGAAAATACCTGTCTGGTCTCAAAATAAAGGAAATAGGTTTGTTGTTTTGAAGAGATACCTTAGGCCCAAATAGGGTTACAAATAGTGTGACAACATGCCTTTCTAAAAACCCTGTGTACAAATTTCCAATATACGCTCGTAACCGGGACGGACACTTGTGTTACATTTTAGGCCGTTACGAGCGTATATTGGAAATTTGTACACAGGGTTTTTAGAAAGGCATGTTGTCACACTATTTTTAACCCTTTTTGGGCCCAAGTTATCTTTTCAGAACAACTGAAACTTATTTCTTTTATTTTAAGACCAAACAAAGGTATTTCCTCGAAAATATGGTCTGTGTTGCCAAAATGCCCCCTTTACCGTGGAATGACTGAAATGCCAGTATATTGGGGCTCACCATGGGTCAATCTTGGCCACTCTGAAGACGATGCAGTGAGGATCTTGAAAATATTCAGCTCCTGGTCAACATCGATTGGCACACGTCTTAGTCACCTGTCACAAATTAAGAAAATATAACGTTATAAAATGCTGCAAGTTTAGAGAAAATTAAAAGTTGATGAATTGTTTAATTGATTTTGTTTAAAATTGTGGATTGCCTCACGCATGGTAGAGTTTACAAATAAACTGCTTTGGAGAACTTAACATGAAGTGCGGAGCAATAAAAATGCAAGATGAGAGGCATTTCCGCAAATATTTGAATGTGTAGTGGAATCTTCCACAATGAGTGTTCACTGTATAAACTGCAGGCTACATTACATTCACAATCAGAGTTGATTGGGATGGTAGAGACGAACCGACGTCAGCATGGATTTTCAGCAAAGACAAAAAAGATTGAAATGTACCAAAACAGGTTGGAAACGGGGTTAAATTTTGTTCCTGATAATTTCTGAGAAATTTTTAAAAAAGTCAATTTTTGGAAAAAAAATGCTGGACTAACCCCTTGTGATTTTTTTTTAAATTATTGTCCTAAAATTGACCCAAAATGGATTTGCAGCAAAGATGAACAGAACAATGGACTGTGACTTACCGATACTGTAGGTCAACACTGGCCAGATTTCTTCTCCCAGCGAATCTCAAGATGACGGGTGGTGCATATGAACAGTAGCCACAGACTGAAAGGGAGGGAAAGAAAATCTATAAGTTAACTCAGTTACGGTACTTATAAATTAGAGCGAAGATTTGAAACCAAATATTCAACACTGAAGTGGAAAATGTGTGGAGCTATGAATGAACTTTATGCATTCTATGAAAGCAGATTTGATCCAAACAAAAGATGGTTTATTTTTAGCTAGTTCATCCACACTGCTACAACCGCAGCAATGCTATCATCTAACTAAATATGACGGTGCCAAAACAGACAACAGGCCCGAAAATGTTATGGAGTTTGAGCAGAATTGGCTAAAAGATGTTTTAGTAATAAAAAAAGAAAATACAAAAATGTGCCTTACAAAGCACTTAAAACATCTGCTCGGCTGTGGGTTCAAGTTCCACCCAAGCACTGGTTTTTAATAATTCAAACTGAGTGGTTAAGACAACTGCTCTACAATGCAGAAGGCTGTGGGTTTGAGTCCAACCCAAGCACAAGGTTTTAACATAGTTCTTAGGAAAACGCTGAGTGACGGTGCCAAATCGGTGCCAAAACAGGACCGAAAATGTTATGGAGTTTGAGTGGAATTGGTTCAAAGATGTTTTAGTAATTAAAAAAGAAAATACAAAGATGTGCCTTACAAAAGTGCTTAAAACATCTGCTCAGCTGTGGGTTCGAGTCCCACCCAAGCACTGGTTTTTAATAATTCAAACTGAGTGGTTAAGACAACTGCTCTACAATGCAGAAGGCTGTGGGTTCGAGTCCAACCCAAGCACAAGGTTCTAACATAGTTCTTGGGAAAGCGCTGAGCACATAGCATTAATAAATATCGTCAAAAAGGGGCAAGGGATTAGTTGTGATGCCAACTGCTCCACGATTCAAACAGACCCTTTTGCACCAATGCACTGAGTAGTTGAATAATTTGAGACAACTGCTCTAGGTTCAAGTCCCACCCAACCACATATTGATGTTTTTAGCAGTTCTTATAAATTTGACCAGGAAAGGGCAGTTGCGATACCAACTGCTCCATGATTCAGACTGGCCCTTTGATACCAGCGCACTGAGTGGTCAAATGGTTGAGACAACTGCTCTCGAATGCAGACTGTTGTGGGTTCAAGTCCCACCCAAGCACAGGTTTTAACAGAGTTCTTGCAAAAGCTCCGAGCATAAAGTGCTGATAAATTACGTAGGCAAAAGGGCAAGGGATTAGTCGTGATACCAACTTCCATGATTCAAATTGGCCCTTTGACACCTGCACAATGATTGGTTGAAAAGTTAAGACAACTGCTCTAGAATTCAGAAGGTTGTGGGTTCAAGTCCACCCAAGCACAGGTTTTAACAGAGTTCTTGGGAAAGCTCTGAGCATAAAGTGCTGATAAATTCAGAAAAAGGCAGGGGATTAGTTGTGAAACCAACTGGCTCTTTGAGACCAGCACACTGAGTGATCGCATTGATTGAGCAGCTGAGTGAGACAACTGCTCTATGTTCCAGTCCCAACTGCTCCATGATTTGAACCAGCACACCGAGTGGTCAAGTCAACTGTTGTAGAATGTAAGAGAATGAGGATATGGGTTCGAGTCCCACCAAGCACATTTAGATATTTTTTTATTGTTCAATTTTATAAATTGTCGGAAAAGGGCAAGGGATTAGTTTTGATACTAAATGTTGCAAGAATCAAACAGGCCCTTTGACACCAGCACACCGAGAGGTTGAGTAGTTAAGGCAACTGCTTTAGAATGCAGAAGGTTGTGGGTTCGAATCCCACCCAAGCACAAATTGTTGACATAATGATAGTTCTTGGGAAAGCACTGAGCAAAAGTGCTGTAAGATTATATTGGGAAAGAGCAAGCTATTCCTAATGTAGAGAAGTAGTAACAAGCTGATGATTACAATACCTGAAAGCTGCTCATGATGACAAATGAATTCCAACAGGAGAGAGACATGTACGTGGAGTCTAACAGTCCAGGTGAGGCCAAGCATGGGCAGCAACACAAGGGAGCTTCACAAACTGGTCCTGTTAAAAAGGAAATCAAATGAAATGCATGAGTATGTACAGTTCACTCCTTAAAAGTTTGCTTTTAATCACCTATATCTCAATTATTTGTGACCTGTTCATATCATGTTGCATATCAATGGAAAGCTCATTCATTGCCTTTCACAATGACACCACATTTGTAACAGTGCCTTTCACAATGACACCACATTTGTAACAGTCACTTATTTGAAGGTTCAACAACTCTGTTGTGAATACAGATTTAACATGTTTAACAGAATGTGCCAATACATTGTGTTCCCACAAATACAACGTTTATAAGAAATGGGACATATTGTTTGAGAAATGAACAGGCTTTCCAATGATACATGTAGCACACAATGCTAATAACACAGTAACAAAGACATGTGATTGATAATCAACCAAATTTAAAAAACAAAATCTTTGAAAGGTGTATTTAAATCTTTCAGCTTTTTGGCTGGAAGTAAATTATGCTTTTGCATAAATTAGGATTTTGATTAAGGTAAGGATAGTACACCCAATGTCAGTATTAACTCATTTCATTCAATGCATTGGGGGCATTCTGGGTAACATCATGATGAAACCATGGCCACTATGTGACTTCTAAAAAACCAAACTGGACCTCAGCTTCAGGGAAACACCATTCATGAATAAACATGAGCAAAGGCAAAAGAGGGAAAACATGTGTTGTAGCAATCAGTGTATTGGGGCATTCTGGGTAGCATCATGATGAAACCATGGCCATGATGTGACTTCTAAAAAACAAAACTGGAACTCAGCTTCAGGGGGACACCATTCATGAGAAAGGGCAAAGGGAAAACATGTGTTGGAGCAATGGGTGTATTGGGGGCATTCTGGGTAACATCATGATGAAACCATGGCCATGATGTGACTTCTAAAATACAAAACTGGAACTCAGCTTCAGGGGGACACCATTTATGAATAAACATGAGCAAGGGCGCAATAGTATATTTAGCATGGTGCAGTGACATGTAAAGTAGCAGCAGATTGGAATAATTTTGATTAAGTCAAGAACAGTACATCAAGATGTCAGTATTGATTAATTATGCAGAAACATGCAAATTAAGTAGTTACTTGCATAAATTTGAATATAAACAATTGAATACTGCACAAACTCAAAGGCCCATTGTATCATTTGCAATGACCCAATTTTAATTTTTATGAGTTGACAAGAAAAACCTTACTCAAAGTGTTGATAGCAATGGTAAACACGACAAATTTATTTCCGTCCAAAATGGTATTTCATGTTGAAAATTGACAACCGAAGGTGGTTTTTAAACAAAATAGTCCCGTGCACGAGACTTTTTTACCATTCACTTGTACACAAAATCCTCATAGATTTTCAAGGTTTTCTGAAGCATTGATGCATCTACATTTGTGCAAGTAGCTAAAATTTCTTCAGGCTAGTTTACAAACATTCTTCTTAGATATGTTACACTCTTATTCCACGAATCTGTAAACAGTTTTATTAAATGATACATAGGGCCTTTAAATGCCATTTGACATTGTGTTACTCCAAAAATGAATTTGAAACCCAAAGAGCACCATAGGGGCAAGAAAGACTACTCTACCCTGACCTCCGTAGAATTTCAAGGTGCCATTTTAGTCAGCAAACTAAATGCGCCTCATGTCTGTTTGACATGCCTCTTGCGGATGCTGATTTTTCTCTCATCCCAAGTTTAGTTGTTTCATTTCAATGGTGATTAGGTACCATACCAGATATTGTGTTCGTTACTTTGCTCAGGTACGCTCCCATGCAACAATTAGAGAAAAATTGGGTTCTTGGGGAAAACCTGAGGGAGTATACCACTGTGCCTTATAGCTCAGATGGTAGAGCATCTGCCTGGTGTGTCAGAGGTCTTGGGGAAACCTAAGGGAGTATACCACTGTGCCTCATAGCTCAGCTGGCAGAGCATATGCCTGGTGTGTCGGAGGTCTTGGGGGAAACCTGAGGGAGTATACCACTGTGCCTTATAGCTCAGATGGTGGAGTGTCTGTCTGGCGAGTCAGAGGTCTTGGGGAAAATCTGAGGGAGTATACCACTGTGCCTTGAAGCTCAGATGGTAGAGCATCTGCCCGGTGTGTCAGAGGTCTTGGGGGAAACCTGAGGAAGTATACCACTGTGCCTCATAGCTCAGATGGTAGAGCATCTGCCCGGTGTGTCAGAGGTCTTGGGGGAAACCTGAGGGAGTATACCACTGTGCCTTATAGCTCAGATGGTAGAGCGTCTGCCCGGTGTGTCAGAGGTCTTGGGGGAAACCTGAGGGAGTATACCACTGTGCCTTATAGCTCAGATGGTAGAGCGTCTGCCCGGTGTGTCAGAGGTCTTGGGGGAAACCTGAGGGAGTATACCACTGTGCCTTATAGCTCAGATGGTAGAGCATCTGCCCGGTGTGTCAGAGGTCTTGGGGGAAACCTGAGGGAGTATACCACTGTGCCTTATAGCTCAGATGGTAGAGCGTCTGCCCGGTGTGTCAGAGGTCTTGGGGGAAACCTGAGGGAGTATACCACTGTGCCTTATAGCTCAGATGGTAGAGCATCTGCCCGGTGTGTCAGAGGTCTTGGGGGAAACCTGAGGGAGTATACCACTGTGCCTTATAGCTCAGATGGTAGAGCATCTGCCCGGTGTGTCAGAGGTCTTGGGGGAAACCTGAGGGAGTATACCACTGTGCCTTATAGCTCAGATGGTAGAGCGTCTGCCCGGTGTGTCAGAGGTCTTGGGGGAAACCTGAGGGAGTATACCACTGTGCCTCATAGCTCAGCTGTTAGAGCATCTGACTGGTGTGTCAGAGGTCTTGGGGAAAATCTGAGGGAGTATACCACTGCCTTATAGCTCAGATGGTAGAGCATCTGCCTGGTGTGTCAGAGGTCTTGGGGAAAACCTGAGGGAGTATACCACTGTGCCTCATAGCTCAGATGGTAGAGCATCTGCCCGGTGTGTCAGAGGTCTTGGGGGAAACCCGAGGGAGTATACCACTGTGCCTTATAGCTCAGATGGTAGAGCGTCTGCCCGGTGTGTCAGAGGTCTTGGGGGAAACCTGAGGGAGTATACCACTGTGCCTTATAGCTCAGCTTGTAGAGCATCTGCCTGGTGTGTCAGAGGTCTTGGGGGAAACCTGAGGGAGTATACCACTGTGCCTCATAGCTCAGCTGGTAGAGCATCTGTCTGGTGTGTCAGAGGTCTTGGGGAAAATCTGAGGGAGTATACCACTGTGCCTTATAGCTCAGATGGTAGAGCATCTGCCCGGTGTGTCAGAGGTCTTGGGGGAAACCTGAGGGAGTATACCACTGTGCCTTATAGCTCAGATGGTAGAGCGTCTGTCCGGTGTGTCAGAGGTCTTGGGGGAAACTTGAGGGAGTATACCACTGTGCACTGTGCCTCACAGCTCAGCTGGTAGAGTGTCTGTCTGGTGAGTCAGAGGTCTTGGGGGAAAATCTGAGGGAGTATACCACTGTGCCTTATAGCTCAGCTGGTGGAGTGTCTGTCTGGCGAGTCAGAGGTCTTGGGAAAAATCTGAGGGAGTATACCACTGTGCCTTATAGCTCAACTGGTAGAGCATATGCCTGGTGTGTCAGAGGTCTTGGGGAAAATCTGAGGGAGTATACCACTGTGCCTTATAGCTCAGCTGGTAGAGCATATGCCTGGTGTGTCAGAGGTCTTGGGGGAAAATCTGAGGAAGTATACCACTGTGCCTTATAGCTCAGACGGTAGAGCTTCTGCCCAGTGTCAGGTTCGAATCCCGATAAGGCCCTTACGACTTTTCTCTCATCCCAAGTGTGGATGCTGCTGTTACTATTCTCCGCGACACAGATTACACCACGAGAGGCATGTCAAACAGACACAAGGCGCGTCTAGTTTGCTTACTAAAATGGTGCCTTTACATACTTCACTTTATTGAATTGATTTCGCATGGGTGCGCTATCTTGCACTTTTGCTGCTATATCATCTTTGAGGAAGCCCTACCCATGCATGCCTAAAAGTAAAAGCTAGATAAGTTTTACTACAGTGGAAAGTCACCATAAACGAGCATCGTATCTGAACGATGTTCACTGTAGCAGAATGTTCTTTATGGTGTTCATTATAGCGAAGTTCCACAGTAATAAAATTGGAATGATGGCCAAACACTTACCTCTCCTGTGTTTTCAGTAACCATGGCAACACATCCATTTTTGTAGTGTGTAATATCAAGCTCCACAGTCTGTGGGCTCCATCTCCAATCTGTCAATACATAAGAAACAAAAATTAGCAACTGTGACAGAAATGCAACCAATCCAGGCTTTGACATTAATCAAGGCCACCGAGGCCAATGGCCTCATGCCCCTTCAAGATACACTTTCTGAGGCCAACTTGGCCAGCACGCCCTATCCCAGGCCTTGACATTAACCAAGGCTACCAAGGCCAATGGCCTCATGCCCTGCTGAGTTGGCCCCGATGGCCCTTCAAGATATACACTTTCTGAGGCCAACTTGGCCAGCACGCCCTATCCCAGGCCTTGACATTAACCAAGGCTACCAAGGCCAATGGCCTCATGCCCTGCTGAGTTGGCCCCGATGCCCCTTCAAGGTACATGTACACACTTTCTGTAAAGCTATACTTTCTGATAAGCTGATAGCAAAAAAAGGACATGTCAAATTGATGTCTCATGCTCCTTGATCTTCCATTATTATGCGCAAATTAATTTTAGCTTTGTTTACAAAACTAGCCCTTGTTCAGTCAGGTGTGAAAATCCCAACATGATGACGACGTTAATGAAAACTTGAAACCAATGTCTACCGATATTTCAATATTTGTGAGCCAATTTTTAAAAAATACTACTATTTACATGTATCTACTTTTTTTCTGATACACCCTGTATTTAATGTTGATAACTTAATATTTAAGAGCCAGATTCTGTAACTATGGACCAATTTATACAAGGGGGTGATATATCACCGTTCAGTATTCCATCCAATTTTTTTTTGTGGGTAGATATATTATACAAACTGACAAAAATGACCTGCTCCATTAGAAAACTACAGCCCTTTTTAGGGTAGGGGTCCGAAGGGCCTAATAAGTACCAAAGTCAAAATCTGGACTTTGTCCTATGAATTTCTTGGTGCGCCCTCAAAAAGCCTCCTTGATTTTATGGTATATAAATATATGGGTGGAGTTGTTTTGAAAAAGGTTATAATTTGAGGCTAATTGAGGGCGCCACCCATAGGTGGCGCTTCAAATCGCAACTTTTTGCATTTTAGACCATGTTTGAGGCCCTCCCAGTTCCTGCGCCCTCATAAAGCCTTGCTTGTTCATGTTTATTTGGACACATGGGGACCTTTTCTTTCCAAAAAAACATAAATGGCAGAGGCTTAGTGAGGGCGCTTGTGAATAGAGGGAGCTTTTTGCTGTAAGAACGCGATTTTGGGAAATTTTCGTCAGGCTATATCTCAGTGCGCCCTCTATGGAATTCAGTGAAACTTGTTTTATTGTGTTCCTCTATATCCCCACTACTCATAATCAAAATAACTAGGAGGCTTTTTGTCTCATTGACCCTTTATGTGCAAATTCATGCACACCAGATCACCACTTTTTGAAAAACAACACTTGGTTCTCGTACACACCTATGGTGGCAACAATCATTTGGGAGATTTATTTGAGCATTTTCAGAGCATAAAAAGCATAACAATTTATTAAAATCAGCAACAATTTATTGAAATATACAGGCACCTTTGGTGCTGATAAAAGGCCTGAATGGCCAGCAACTAAGTGAATGACATGCTTGCTCAGAAAGGACACGGTGGTCAAAAGGTTCTCATGACAGTCCCTAAATTAGAGTTACCGGGGGTAGCACGTAGTTCATAACCAACTGAAAATGTGGACCGACTTTCAAAACTATAACTATAAATAGTTTCATTATTTTTAGACAAAATCAAAACATCCCAGATATGGATGTTTGAAAATCATACTCCTCAGGCGACAGACAAAAAACTGAACATAAGTTAGTCACATGAATATGGTCAAGTGACGACGACGTCCGTTTGTCACGTTCCTTATTATCCTTATAATGACTCAATAACCACCAAAACACGTTATATTTTAAAGGGAGTGAAAAACACTCAACAATTTCCTTGAAAAGGTAATTTCCTTAAATGCTTTGTTTTCGAGAAAAATCACGAAAAAGACTGCATATTTTATTGCACATTTGTATAGCGTTTTGGCAGACGACAACTTTGCAAGCACGTGCATGCAACTTTCACGCGCTCAGAACAACAAGCACGCAAAGCGATCGCCCAGAATTAAAAAGTAAACTACGTGTGCGAATTTGAAATATGTAAATTAGGCGAACAGCGCCACTCATTTACTGACGTCATGAACATTTGCATACGGCGCGAGTGTTGAAGCTTGGAGCAAAATCTCCACTGACCCGTTTCCGAAGCTCATGTTTCCACTGAAAATTTGGTCATGTTTTGGCTCGAAACTCATGCGCACCAGTGATATGATCAATCACAGAATATGGCCGCTTTTGATGGCAACAAAAAACATGGAAATAGTTGAAGTTTTCAGTGAGTTCTTCCATTTCAAAAGGCACGTGTCGCGGTTTTTTTTACGATCATAAATTTTACCTGAATGGACACTTGTAATTTTTTTTTTTTTTTAAATCGTTTATACGTAGCCTTCAGTCAAGGCGCGCGTGGCACCCCGGATGCTTGCAACACGAAAAAAGACCTGAGCGAGTGGCCACGCAAAGCCACGCACTGGTCTTTTTTCAGCCCTATTTGTAGGGCTAAACCTACGCATGCATAGCACACGGTCAACACAGTCACAGGCCTATAAGGCTAATGAAACTTGATTTTATGTTTCCCGTAACCCGCCCGCGTTTGGATTTTTCGGCCGCGTTTGAGATGCCAAAATCCAAAAACAATTCATTATTTTGTATTTTCCCCCCAAAATATAAAGTTTTTAATTTTTTTCTCCTGCCATTTTTGTTGGATATTTAGAAGCAGCGCTCGAATTTCACATTTTGGGCGAGGTGCTCATTCTTGTCCTCCCGCCAAAAAAATGTTAACGTAATTTTCTTCCTCCATAAAAAAAATACCCCAGAAGCAGAGTATCGGCGCGGCTGGCGGCCGGCGGAACGTAAACGTTTGTAACAGTGATTTACAATAAATTCCTGGTGCTGCCCGTGCCATTGTACATTGTACATGCATGTACCCCGTGTGCAAAACATGCGCAAGTCCGGCGCGCTGCTAGTTGTACAAGCACATAGGGACCGTCCGCTCCATCGTACTAGTTATTAAACCGTGGTTTGTAGCCGTGAGTGCTAGTCTAGAACTTAAGGGGAGTTCGCGGAAAAATCACATTGTGCCATTGGTTTGTACACTACTGGTTTGCCGCTTGGGCGCGGCCTATCGCGACGCGCAAAACGTTTTGAGCTTGGTCAAAGTTCAAATTTGTTGAACTTTGACCGCGGTGCGCTGACCTTTCCAACGTGCAGCCAATGAGGTATCAGAGAAGCCCCAAGTTACCAGAGTGGAATTTTCTATTTTGGAATAATCGGCGATTGGGAGCTCATGCAATGCGGTGAGCGCAGCGCGAAAGTGTGATTTTTCCGCGATAGTGTGTATCCGCCTTAACACACAAACTACAAATAGGTGATTGTATTTATCGTTAGCGAGCGGCGCGCGGTCCACAAATGGGCCTCGACACTTAAGTTGACTGGGGCTAGCTTTTTAGGTACCGTTCACGCGTAGAATCGCATCCGTCGTTTTTTGTCGTGTTTTGGAGAAGGTTGCACGGTTGTATGATGTGAGACAAATAAAATGTTCGTGTCAGTGAAGATACATTTCCGTCGCAAATGTTGCATTTCCATGAAAATTTTGTGTTTTTATCACGCCCGCCTCCATACAAAAGTATGTGAAACTGCTGCCGGCCGAGGCAATGTGTGAAGCGCGCGAAGAAAGAGGGCGTGCGCGTAATGATCCGTTTGGTTTCTGGCCGGCCGCTTTGCGTGCAATCATATACAATATTCTTTCCGTGATTTTTCTCTAAAACTAAGCCATTGCGACTGAAATGCATGTAAGTATTCCTATTCTAAAATCGTCCAAGCTGTCGATTCCAATAATTATTTTCCTTAAATTCGAGTTGTGGCATAAACTAAAAAAATACCAGTCATTTTTAACTAAAGGAAACAATAGTGACATCCGAGTACGGAATTCTTTCCTGCTTTTCACTGCTAAAATCACTTCCCCTTAAAATATTTACGTTTTGGTGGTTATTATTAAGTCAATATAAGGAGAATAATGCACCTGTCAATTGTAATCCCGGCCCCGGGGGACCCGGGACTAGCGGGGACTGGGCCGGGGATGTCCAAGTGGCCCAGCGTGATACTCCCGCTACGTCCCCGCTACGTGCCCGGCCCTGCGGGGCACTTGATTTTGTACATCTCCGGCTATACCCCGGCCCCGGTATGCGGGGCATTATTGTACAACGCCCGCACAATCCCGGCCCCGACATGCGGGGCATTTTGGACAACCCCCGCGCTGTCCCGGCCCCAACATGCGAGGCATAACAGTACAACTCCCGCCCGATCTCGGCCCCGACTCAACTGCTTTATGAAATTCGCGGCCGGCAAGAGTGTCCAAAAAGTACATTTCGTTCCTAAGATTTGTTTAAACAAAGATGCATCCATATTCTATTTGATGGCGACGAAAATGATTGTAGTACTGCACTAGCAAGAACATTTTTATGAACTGCATGTACTAAATTCCTGTATCATGTACGCCTATCCAACCCCACCCTTAAACCAAAATAATAATCCCCCGGCCAGTGCATGCGCGCGCTCAGGTTGAGGAAACATTGGTATCGTCAGAACCCCTAAATCCACGCGGTCCTATTTCTACGCACTCGCCTTATTGTTTGTCAATGCGCGTGTATATAAAAAGCGTATTATAGTTGTGCAGATTATGGAGGGTCGAGGATACATATCTGGCCAAGTCCCCGCTGTTGTCCCGGCCGGTAGGGCGGGGCAACAAATTAGACAACCCCGGCAAAGTCCCCGCTACTGTCCCGGTAGGGCGGGGCAGCAAATTTGTACAACCCCGGCTATGTCCCCGCTATTGTCCCGGTAGAGCGGGGCAACACAATTGTACAACCCCGGCTATGTCCCCGCTATTGTCCCGGTATAGCGGGGCAACAAATTGTACAACCCCGGCCAAGTCCCCGCTATTGTCCCGGCTAGCGGGGCACGTTTTTTTGGACATCCCCGGCTATGTCCCCGCTACTTTCTCCAAAGTCCCGGGTCCCCCGGGGCCGGGATTACAATTGACAAGTGCATAAGTGGCGACCAGTAAACTTAAAATCTTGCCCCCCCCCCCCTTTCCTGACACACGTGCTCTCTGTTGTTGGTAAAGTGCACCCTCAGTCAGGCTCTGCCAAACTAGCTACAGCTGCCAAAACGCTATCGACTTTTACATGACAGCTTCGCGTTGTAATCTAGGTAGCCCCGCGAGCAGTGCTTCAGGAAAACCCTCAGCCCTGTCGTCTAATGTACAGACTTTCACCATGCGCGAGAGTGGAGAGGTCAACACAATCTAGACTGGTTCGCTGTCCTCATATTTACTTCCCTTCATCTTACGACGAAGGGAAGTAAATTGAGGATGTGGAACCAGTCTAGTGTTGACCTCTCCGTTCTCGCGCATTTTATTTTTGGTGAAAGACGGTATTTCATCGTACGGGGTCTCAAACTTTCCCCACGATTTCACCGAAACTAGACATCGGATCGATGCGTACTCTTCGGAATATTTGCAAACTGGGGTGAGTGCACCTATTGAGCAAATATCACAGCCATGGGACAAATTTCATTTGCGTGAGTTTGCCACAGATTTGCAGTACTGATTAGACATGTTGTTAGACGACAGGGCTGAGGGTTTCCCCGAAGCACTGCTCGCGAGGCTATAATCTAGGCTGATGTTAACACAATTTAATAAAAGTACAGGAACTATTATGCTTACCATAACTAAGGCCATATGTCAGAACCATAGAGCAAGGCTCTATGGTCAGAACAAAGGTCCGACACCTCACAACACACAAGAAAATAAAATTAAAGTATGTGTTATAGGATTTTAGAACGATGCAGACGAAAATATTGCGTCACACAATTTTGACTGCACTGCACTATATATACTGCACCCAACTATTTCCATTAACTCTTTAGGTACAACGTAAGTGAGACAAGGTACCAGACTTTGTGCCGAAGATATTAGCCCCGCAGCGGGGCTAATAAAAGTTGCAGTGTCTTGATTAACCACGCCCACCGTACTGCACATTATTAAAAGCGGGCCTCCCACTGTGCGATTTTGCCACGAATTTCCTACGATTAGCTACGATTAGGTACGATTGTGTGTAGAGTCTCTGGTAATCGTACCAATTCGTAGGAATTTCGTAGCAAAAATCGCACAGTGGGAGGCGATTTTGGCCACGAATTTCCTACGAATTGGTACGATTATCGGAGACTGTCTATAGACTCTACACACAATCGTACCAAATCGTACCCAACCGTAGGAAATTCGTTGCCAAAATCGCACAGCGGGCCTCCCACTGTGCGATTTTTGGCACGAATGCATAGTTCCGATTTTGCCCAGTTAACCCCGCCCCCCTTGGACATTGTTGCTATGGCTCACACGCTATCGTCAAAAATGGCGACACACAACGCACAAAGCAATGGGACTTTCAACGGAAAGCACTGATTCATTGAAGAACTCAAAGGTATTCATGTTTCCGGTCAACAGTTATCTTAGAACACACCGAGTAAAGGGCCAGTAATACAGGGATGTCATATCATGACGAAATATAGCTTTCGTACCTTTGAACAACGAAACGACCGGCCTTGAAACCAAAAATTCACCCGGATCGTCGCATACAACACTGTACAAATTGTATGGGGCCGGCAGAACATATCGCGTGATCATGTTGTTGTGAGCGTACAGTGCACTTTGACCTATGTGGGTGACATCTGCTAGCTCTGTTGTGATTGGTCGGCGGGTTCGGTTGATTGACAGGTCGGAACTATGCATTAGCTACGATTGGGTACAGAGTCTATAGACAGTCTCCGATAATCGTACCAATTCGTAGGAAATTCGTGGCAAAAATCGCACAGTGGGAGGCCCGCTTAACAGTTTCATGTAACTAATTGATACAAGGTTACAGAAAAACAGAATTGTAGTTTCGTAAGAAAGTTATGATTGACATTGGAGCTCAGAAGGAAAGAATTCTAGTGCCATAAATGTAACATAGCAAATGAATTTTGTTGGCAGTATGTTGTTTTTGTTAAAGACTTTTAGTTGAATAGTTTATGCAAAGTTGATATAATTTCTTGTTGTGTCAAGCCTTCATTAAGCGGGCCTCCCACTGTGCAATTTTCGCCACGAATTTCCTACGAATTGGTACGACTACCAGAGACTGTCCATAGACTCTACACACAATCGTGCCCAATCGTACCAATCGTAGGAAATTCGTGGCGAAAATCGCACAGTGGGAGGCCCGGAGCGGTTTTGGGATCACCTTAAACTTTATTACTTTGAGAAAATGACTTAAAGAGCTAGAATCCCCCTTGAAGGAAAATCCAGCATTTAGGCTTTTTTCGATAGTCCAAACATCCCTCTTGCCGAAGTGGATTTTTTTTTTTTAATTGTCGGTTTTAAGTGGATAAATTGCAAGCGAAAATGAGATTTTCGCGATTTATAAAACGCTCATTAGGTATTCATGATATGCGCGTGACCCCGTGACGCAATCCTGAGAAAGAGAAGTCAACACGATGTTAGCTCCATACGTGTACACGCAAAAACTTGGAAAACCGTCTCTGTTAGATGGTGTTTTTTTAAGAATTTGTTTGGTCCAAAAAGCCAGAGATATGCCCAGTAGCTGCGTGGTTGTATGTTTTACCAGACACTGAAAAAAAAAGAGCAGAAAGATTTTCTTTTCTATTACATGTATAGGAATGAGATTTTGGCGGGCGTCTGGCGGGACTTTTGCAGCAGAAAATTCGTCTGGCAAGGGCCATTTCGTACTAGTCTGTGTGCATGTGATGTGCTCTTTCATCTAAACTTAGTTTCATGTGGTACCTCGAATGTTTGATCCAGCGCAATTTTTGGCCCCCTTTTTATTTGGGGGTCCCCAAGGGTCAAACGCAGCAGAGGGACCCCAGCAGACGCCCAAATCTGCAAATACTAGGTCACCTCCTAAATGTTCATGCCCTCGGTTGTTGGTACCTCGTTCGTTTAACCAAAACCCTCTGGGCTGCCGGTCTAGGTGGAGGGCACTACAGCTACAATTTGGGCTGCTTTCGAGCGCGGCACCAGGGATCCCTGGTGCTCGCCCGGCCGAAAGCGCGTTGGTGCACCAGATAGTGGCACCAACTGCTCCCGACCTCCGAGTCGTCGGGACAACTGGGAGACATTCGCAGTTGCGCGTACTCATGCATGACTCAGGGAAAATGGCTGGCGCGTCGTATAATAATTCTGGAAATTTGGGTTGATATTTTGAATGTTCAAGCTTCCACATTGAAACAAAATGTTGTAAATATTTTCATGATTTATTTTCATCAGATATCTGTGATTTATTTTGTGGAAAACCAAGATTTTATTAGCGGGGATGTAATTTCTAATGACCGTGGTGCACCAGGGATCCCGATAATGCTTTTGAGCGCGATTGTGTGTACGCATGTGTGTGACGTAACGTTCCCAACGCCTGGGAGCACCAGGGACGAGCGCTCGAAAGCAGCCATTAGCCTCTGTCACACACTCAAGCGTGACCACCTAAAACGGACAATTGTCAATATGGCGGCCGAACACAAAGGCTCAACCTTTTGTTCCATTCGCCATCTTGACATTTGTCCGCTCTCGGTCCTCAAGGCGCCTGCGCATAGGTTACGCTTGAGTGACACGACATAGGCTAATGGCTGAGAACTAGATGACGACGACGATAACAATAATTACCTAGCATTTGTTCATGTAACAAATACAAATGTTAAACATCCAATTTAACTTGATTCAGTCCAAGCCTCGTTTTGAAAAATGTTATTTCAATTCGTCTTTCTGCTATAGACTATTTACGTATTGAGCATTCACGGCCAAAACGAGGCACGGAATGCAAAAAAACATTTTCCACGGTTGGTTATCACTGTTGTGTAGTCTGGCACGAATGAAAATATGTGAGATGTTGGATGTAACTTTCTAATAATTGAAAATGTTGGGGTTTTTTCTGCCGTCCGTCGCGTCGCTTTGCTCACCGTGCGTGTGAGCCGCGGCGAATTAACTTCGTCATTATTAAACAAAACAAACAAAACAGGACACTATTAGGTAACGTGGATTGACAAAAAGTTTTATTCTTCTATATACGGAACATAACAACAGTGTCCTAAAAGTAATAAATATAAAATGTTAAAGTACAACTACATTGTCAAATTACTGCTGACAGCTTGACTAGCTGTTACAGCAGATTTTCACTTAGGATCTCCAGCTTAGTTAATATATCCTTGTCACACTCTGAATGGAAGGTGGTCTCAAAGTGATTACGTGTACCATACTTTGAAATCGTAAATTACTGCCATGCCAAAACAATCAACAGTAGGCTACAGTGTAGTTGTTTGGTTTCAAGAACCACAAGTCTATCAAGCGGGGGAAAGGAAGCCACAAATTTTGTGGGAAAATCACTCGAGATTTCTGCAACCATCTCAACATTTACTCGGCATCAAAACAAAATGATGCTATGAGACTGCCATGTTGTAAACAGCCGTAACACTGGCAAATCATACTTTTGGGGGCATTGCAAGCTTTGGGAAAAAAGGCCTGTGGACTGCATGCAACGTAGCTCTCTTTTCTAAAGAACAAAGACCAGGGCAACGATGCATAGTTCCGACCTGTCAATCAACTGAACCCCCGACCAATCACAACAGAGCTAGCAGACAGCACCCACATAGGTCAAAGTGCATTGCCTCACAAACAACATCAAGCGATTTTCTGCCGATACGTCGTATGCGGTGTTTATACGGGTGAATTTTTGGATTCAAGGCCGGGCGATTTGTTGTTGAAAGGTAAGAAAGCGAATATATGACATCTCTGTATCACTGGCCTTTTACTAAGTGCGTGCTACAGTAACTGTCGACCCTGAAACATGAATACCTTTGAGTTTTCTCCAATGAATCTGTGCTTTCCGTTGAAAGTCCCATTGGTTTGTGCAGTGTGTGTCGTAATTTTGACGATAGCGTGCGAGGCATAGCAACAATATCCAAGGGGGCGGGGTTAATTGGGCAATCTCGGAGCTATGCATTAGGTCTAGAGCTGCTGGTCTCGGTCTTGCCAGTCTCCTTCTCGGTCTCCTGGTCTATACATACAGCATGGGTTCTCAAGTGTCTCTTCAAGTGACCAATCTGTGTGAATGCCTTACCACAGTGGCTGCATACATATGGCCGCTCACCGGTATGGCTTCTAATGTGCGTCTTCAGGGCCTGACTTGATCTAAATGCCTTACCACAGTGGCTGCATACATATGGCCGTTCGTTGGTATGGGTTACCATGTGTGAGTTCAAGTGAGCAATTTGTGTAAATTGCTTACCACAATAGCTGCATACATATGGCCGCTCACCAGTATGGCTTCTAATGTGTATCTTCAAGCTTCGACTTGATCTAAATGCCTTACCACAGTGGCTGCATGTATATGGCCGCTCGTTGGTATGGGTTCTCATGTGTACATTCAAACTCTGACTTGATGTTAAAGTCTTTTCACAGTGGCTGCATTCGTATATCCGCTTATCACCAGTATGGGTTCTCATGTGTCTCTTCAAATTACTAATCTGTATGAATGCCTTATTACAGTGGCTACATTCATGTGGCCGCTCACCGGTATGGGTTTGCATGTGCGAATATAAGTGAGCACTCTGTGCAAATATTTTACTACAGTGGCTGCATTCAAATCGTCGGGTTCCAGTATGGGTTTCCATATGTGTATTCAAGTGACCAATCTGTGTGAATGCCTTACCACAGTGGCTGCATGTATATGGTCGCTCACCAGTATGGGTTCTAATGTGTCTCTGCAAGTTCTGATTTGACCCAAATGCCTTACCACAGTGGCTGCATGCATATGGCCGCTCGTTGATATGGGTTCTCGTATGTATCTTCAAGCTCTGACTTGTGGCAAATGCCTTATCACAGTAGCTGCATTTATGTGGCTGCTCACCAGTATGGATTCTCGTGTGCATCTTCAATGGACCAGCCTGTGCAAATGTCTTACCACAGTGGCTGCATGTATACGGCCGCTTGTCAGTATGGGTTCTCATGTGTATCTCCAAGTGACCACTCTGTGTGAATGTCTCACCACAGTGGCTACACAGAAATGGTTTTTCCCCAGTGTGGGTTCTCATGTGCACCCCTACGGAGCTTTTGTGTACGAATGCCTTACCACAGTCGCTGCACACAAATGGTCGTTTACCAGAATGGGTTCGCATGTGTGTATTTAAGTTGCTTCTCTGTTTAAATCGCTTATTACATTGACTGCATTCAAATGGTCGTTTTCCAGTATGGGTTCGCATGTGCTCATTCAAGTTACCTATCTGTGTGAATGCCTTCCCACAGTGGCTGCATGCATATGGTCGCTCGCCAGTATGACTTCTAATGTGTATCTTTAAACTTTGATTCGACACATAAGTCTTATCACAGTGGCTGCATTTATGTGGTCGATTATAATCACCAGTATGGGTTCTAATGTGTATTTTCAAGCTTTGACTTGAAGTGAAAGTCTTATCACAGTGGCTGCATTTATGTGGCCGCTCACCAGTATGGGTTCTCATGTGTCTCGTCAAGTAACCATTCTGCGTGAATGCTTTACCACAGTGGCTGCATTCATATGGTCGCTCACCAATATGGGTCCTCTTGTGCATCTCCAATTTGGAATTGCATGTGAATGTCTTACCACAGTGGCTGCATTCATATAGCCGCTCACCAGTGTGGGTCCTCTTGTGCATTTTTATTTGCGAACTTAAAGTAAATGTCTTACATGTGCTAGGATAGCTGCTTGCAAGCAACCGTTCACCAGGTGTCTTCAATTGACGAACTCAGTGTGCATGTCCTGATGCAAAAGCTGCATACATACATGTATGGCTGCTCATCAATGTGGATTCTCACCTTTAAATACTCACTTGTGAGAACCATCACATGCATATATCATCGCTTACCAATACAGATTCTGACATGCGCCGTCAGTACATGTCTAATCACAGTCACATGGACAGTTTTTCATCAGTATGTTCTCGATTACATTAATTTAAGCAGGACATATGCATACTATGTGCATAATTCTCAAATGTGCATAATTCTGAAATTACTCAATGTGATTCCCCTTCTGTCAACGTACTTTATTTTTTCCTCAAAAATAAGTTCACATGTGACATGGCAGGATTCCAAGTAAAATTCAATGTGACGGTTCCAGTCAGTGCCTCATCACTTGGTAGCATGAACCAATGCACGTCAGATTCTTCGAGATCAAACATAAGGTTCTCGTCTGGTAACTGGACTTACATGTATGCCTCTGAAAAAGAGAGAAAACAAATTGTTTAAAACATTCTTTGAACAAATCTGATCTGAAGGTCACTTTCATATTGTTGACAAACGGAGCCCGTGTTACCGGTACTTGGCACTGTTAACAACGACAGGACATTTCCCCTGGAATTAAACAGAAGGCTCTGGACTGGTAATATGGATCAGTGATGCAGAGAGATCCCTTGTACAAAGAGAACACAGTAGCACAATTTTGTTTATCACTGATCTTACATGGATTTGTAGTTGGGCTGTAGGCTTGGGCGACTCCACCATTTTCGCAGTCGACTCGGATTCCAAAAAGAATTGCAATTCCATTCAGAATCGATTTCATTTTTTCATGGAAAAATGTTAAATCAGCATAGTGTTTCTTGTTCTGTTTGTTTCTGATGCTGTTTGCTTGATGACAATTAAACAGTCTGAAAGCAAATAGTGTCATATTTATGACAACAGCATTGGATTCTATTGTACCATGAGCGCCATATCCAGTCCAGCACCTGACTGCACCATGACATGGCCCACTACTACGCCCCCTGAGGTCCTACATGTACTTCGCCTGATCGACCTGCATAAAGGGACAGGCTCAGCCCACCCAACCGATCATGCATCCATGCCGGCTGCCGCCTCGGGTGCAGCCAAGGCAGAAAAAGTGAAGCAGCCTGTGATATCAGCAAACAGCAGCAGGAACAAACGAGGAATGGGCTTACTTCGAGCAGTGATGGTCCGATTGCAAGGCTGCCACACACATCATAGGCTCAGACACAGTATTCCAGCTGCTTGAGTGTTGTTATGAGGCACTTTGGAAGGACCTTACCTGGATCTTCGGTGCCCTAGCCACAAGTGATGAGCTCACCATCTTAGGCAACATTAAGAAACTCGCTGTGTGCCAGGAAAACATCATGGTGGTACGGGTGCACTTCCAACAAATGTGCCAAGACCACGATGAACCAGTGTGGGCCTTTTCTGCTCGACTCCGGGGACAAACTGGGGTATGCAGCTTCAAGGTTGAGTGCCACAACCAGGTCAATTACAGTAATATCATGAATTGAGACACCCTAATCAAGGGGCTCGCAAATTAAGAGATTCGACTGGACATCCTTGGTGAATCAAAGCAGGCTGGCTATGTCACTGAAGGAGGTGCTCAAGTACGTCGGAAAAAAGAGTGGCAAGTCACATCTTTGGGGTACCGGTAGTACCGGTACCACTGCAACTGTGGCTGCCATCAGCTCCGACAAGCGTCAGGAGAAGGAAATGCGTGGCAAACTGGATGATAGGGAACCTGCGACATCGCTTTGTGGTCACTGCAGCAAGCTCAGCTGTGGGCGGAGCAGAGGAAATGCACAGCCTACAACCATATACACGCAACAATTGCAGCATACTACATGAACATCACCACAAGAGTGTGCCGCCATTCACAACGCAAGCCTGCCCTTGCTGCCGTTATGCAACAAGATGATGCCACTGCTACATGTACATAACTTATGCTTCGTTGACGATGCCTCAACAGTTAGCGCTGACCGTGTCATACTCATTACTGAAACACCACGTCTACAATGACCTTTGTGACAAGTGGGAGAAGCAATCATACTTCCTCCATGCAACGCAGGGCCCACTGACCACCACCCCAGGGGCGTAGCTACCGTAGACCATTTTGATTGAGGATGTCTGACCAAATTGACAATACAATGGAGTAAAATAGATTGGAGTGAAAGATTTATTGGGAAAAACTGATTTATATCACACAGGATTCTTGAGAGGAAAACAACCTCATGTTATAAGCAGACAAGGAATAAAACAAACACAGCCAGCTTTTTGTTGTGATTACACGCCTCAGCCAAAAAGTTTATTTAAAGCACTTCATTCCCTACCCCTTTTGTTAAAGGGGGTTATGGGACAAAACAATCGTGTATCACCATCCATTTGTACAAATTTTAGCAAGACCCCTTGCATGGTATGGGCACCAAAAGCCCAAGAGCACCACAAGCTCTGAGCACCAATAACTCAGAGCACCACAGCTCGATGCAAGGGGCAGCTCCAAAACGCATAAACCAGAAAACACACTCATCTCAATTCCACACACAATCAGGCCAATCATTTCTTGAATGATTCCAACTTTAGCGAAGAAAAATGCCATATCATACAAATTGTACAATATATTTGTGAATCAAACCTTTATCAAACTTTTGTTCGAATACATGTATTTCAGACCCCGTTCTTTTCCAACGTTTGCACATACAGAAAGAAAGAACGGTTCTCCTCCCCTGTTGCACTGATTCAGGGGAAAAGTTGATACTTGTAACACTGGGGAAAAATTACTCCGTATTTAGATTAAACTACATTAATATACAAAAGGTGCATTGTCTAAAAGTGCTAACTTAAAATGTGAAAGTGAGAATAGTAAAGTTCAGCCACAGACACTGTGCTGGCTTATTCCGCCTCAAAAATGCCATACACGCAATGCGTGGCCCAAGGAAGACCCAGCACTAAAATCCGACGATACTAGCCCCATGACTAATACAAGTGTCTGATGGCTGTGAGAAAGTTTTCCCTAAGAATGGAATTTCCTTTGGGTGAAAGGTGAACCCCATCACGTCTAAACAAACTGAAATCCGTCCAAGTGAACTGCTCATGCCTAACACTAGTGGCGCCAAGTCTGCCACACCGAGACCTGGCCCACCTGTTTACAGCTCGTCTTTGCTTTTCCATCCTTTCTTGAGGATTTGCCCCAAAATAAAATGCTCGTGGCAGTATTTCGGACCACAGTAGAGTTGCATTGGGGAATTTATTTTTACATGAGTGCATACAAACAACCACCCGTTGCCGTATGGAGAAAAAATCAACTTTCCCAAGATCATTTGTGCCTAAGTGGACAATGATTATGGAAGGGGGAGGGCCTTGAATTTTCTGCAGTAGGTCGGGTAAATCGGGCAGACCAGCTCCACTCCTGCCCTGCCACAACACTGAAAAGTTGGGGTCCAGGGGTCCTGCTGCCCAGCGGATAAGTGAATCACCAATGATCCAAACAGGGCCTGTAAGAACATGGATGATCAATTTAAAATGAAGCAGACGTGCATATCTGCTTCAGATGAAAAACACTAGCTGATTAAATCCCCGGCATGTGCACAACCGGGGTTGGACGAATATAGGTAAACATAGCCCGAGATCTCCAACGGCCCATTTGTTGAATGTCCGTTGGTGGGACCCCTAATTCATGGGCTGTGGTTGCTGCCCCAATACGAAATGAATGGGCACGGTAATGTGAACCTTCCAGTCCAGAAAAGGCCAATGCTTTTTTGAGCAGTGCATTGAATTGATACGCAGTCATCAGTGACCCATCAAAGTGAATAAACAATGGGCCGGACCCAGGGGGGCGGATTGCCATGTACTTCTGTAATGCAATCACTGGACACAATGATGAATCATTGGACTCAGTTAGACGAAACCGTTGGGGGGAACCAGTTTTGTTATTCTTGCTGCACGGAAAGGAAAGTTTGACTGACATTGGTCGTGTACCCTCCTTGGAAAAGTGAATGTTCGATGTATGCAGCAGGGAATCTTGAACTTTATGTTTTGAATTTGCCGAAAATTCTCCCAAACGCATGAAACCAAAAAAGGCACAAAGTACAGCGGATGTGAAAAGTGTGGATTCATAAGCTGAAACACACACATGTGGAAATGCCTGCGTGATCTTGGCAAGGAGTGGCACAGTTATTGGCAAGCGCTTGTCAATCGATTTTCGGTCCCTACGGCAACCTTCCAAAAGTTTGGAAACAACAAAGTCTTTTGTGGGATCCGCCCATCCTCGAATTTTATGGTAGAATCCCACTCCAGCAATGTAAGAGGAAATTGTGGCTGGGGCCAAACCTTCTAATGAAAGCCATGCTACAAACTCCCTAATTTCCCGGGGTGAAGCTGGCAAGAACATTTGTTCACCGTGCCTGAACCTTAAAAATGCATTCCAACCAGAAGCATATGACCTTTGAGTGTGAGGTGAGAAAGCCACTGGCAACAAGCGGTTTATCTCTGTACTGTTTACAAGATTTGAGGGAGAATTGGCAATGGAGTCATAACAGCTGCTGCCCCCGGATGTGTTGTTCGGAATCTTTCGTTCTGGAAACGAGACAGAGCATCGGCTGAATCATTGTTAATTCCGGGTACGTGAACTGCTTTAAACTGAATATTAAATTTCAAGCATTCAATTACAAACATTCGCAAGAGGTGCATTATCTTTGGGCAGCGAGATGTCTGTCCGTTAACTATGTGAACCACTGCCATGTTATCACAATGGAAGAATACCCGCTGATTAGCTAGTTCCTGTCCCCAGCACTTAACGGCCACCAAGATCGGGTAAAATTCCAGGAATGCAATGGATGGGGGGTCCTTAAATACCTTGGTTTGCCATCTACCCTGAAACCACTTGTTCTGAAAACATGCCCCAAAACCAATGCTTGCTGCTGCATCAGTAAACAATTGCAGCGATGCATTTGATCGCCATTCTCGATCCTGGAACATGGACACCCCATTGAAATGACTTAAAAATTCGATCCACATAAGGAGGTCAAGTTTAGCCCCTTTGTTAAGCCTAATCTTATGGTGTGGTCGAGTGATTCCACGGGTCAGTGCAATGAGGCGACCTAAAAATGCCCGGCCCGGCGCAACTGCTTTACAAACAAAGATAAGTGATCCAATTAAGGACTGCATTTTCACAAGAGTGATCTTGTGCTTACAGTGTTTTCTGCAGCTGCTCATTGAGCACGTGCACCTTTGCCAGTGGTACCCGGACCTGCCTGTGAACGGTGTCAATTTCAAGCCCCAAGTATGTAAGTTTTTGTTGGGGACCCTCAGTTTTTTCCCGTGCAATTGGCACCCCCAGTGCTGCACATGTGGACTCAAACACACCAAGGAGTGCGCCACAAAAAACCGCGTTTGGTCCAACGAAAAGAAAATCGTCCAAGTAGTGGGTGACAGACTGGCTTTGTGCCAATTCTTTCACTTTGAATTCAAGAAAGGTGCTAAATTTCTCGAAAAGGGAGCAAGAGATAGAACAGCCCATTGGCAGGCATTTGTCAAAATAGTATTTACCCTTGAAGGTAAAACCCAACAGATCGAAATCCTGTGGGGAAACGGGGAGCAGTCTAAAAGCCGATTTAATGTCAGATTTGGCTAGCCAAGCACCTGGCCCCACTGACATTGCTAAGTCAACTGCCTCATCAAATGAAGCGTAATGGACGGTACATTCTTTTTTGTCAATGAAATCATTTATGGATTCGCCAGAAGGAAAAGAGAGATGGTGAATGAGGCGCCATGAATTCGGTTCACGTTTAGGCACGAGTCCAATAGGAGAGCACTGGAAATTTTGTAATGGTGGGGTGTCAAATGGACCCGCGATTCGATTAAGGCTAATTTCGTTTGCTAATTTCTCTGAAACGATTTCCGGTCTTGCCGCTGCCGAAGAAAGGCAGTCGGCCTGCCGGCTACATCTCGGTCCTCTATAATGCAGGGAAAAACCAGATGAAAATCCTGTGTCCAAAATATTTGCGTCTCCTTTGTTTGGGTAGCCCTCCAGCCATTTTTTGAGAACAAAGATTTTAATTGGTGTTGGAGGGACGAAAAGAATTGCCAGAGGGCAGAAGGCCATTTTTGGACTGCCCTGAGGTTGCACTTTGGCTAATGGCCTTGCGTGGGTGCTGCGTGGCCTCGCCTGCCGAGGCCCTGCGAGGCTGGGTGTCTTTACGCCACGAGAAGTGGTTGCCAGAATTAACACTTCCCACTCTACACATATTGGCCCCATGGCCAGTGCGGTTACATGAACTACATTTGTGCGCAAATTTGCATGTGCGATAATGGCAGCCATGGGGGCCATTAAATGCAAAGCACACCCCTTTCTGTGAATTCGAAAATCTGTCAAATGGGAGGCGCTGTGAAATGCTCGTGTTTGTATTACCAACCATTGAAGAAACTGTTACAGCTGCAGCAACAGTTAGCCAGAGCTCAGTGTCAATTACCCCCCCCCAAGGACGAGATGGGTCATGCTCTTGGCGAAGACGAAACTGTTCGTCATAATTTCGCCATCCCATCCCTGGGAATTGACGGGCTGCCAGCCGAACTGTCTCTGCATACTTTAACAGCTCGACCGCACGACTTGGATGGCGTGTGACAAAGATTGACATAAATGTATGAAATGCAGAGGCCCATTTATCGATCGAGTCAATCTTTTTGGCACGAGTAGCCGAGGCCTTTCGAACAACCATTTGGCTACCCTCAACGACCAGTTTGAACTCGTCATCATCTGCTTTATTAAAAACAGCCGCGCCTACATCATTGTAAAGAAGAGCGAAATCAACATATTCGCTCTTCCAGATCTTTTCCTTAATGGAAAGTGGGACCTGATAGCCTAGTGGGGTGGATGTGTTAGATAACATAACTGGGGCCTCAATCTCTGGCAAACCGGTAGTCAAATTGGTGCCTTGACTTAGGAATGGATTACAATCGCCAGCACATGACTTAGCAGTACAACTATTACCTGTACTAAAATTACTAGTATTAATGTTCGTGACAGCATCAACCTGGACAGACTCACCACCACGGTCCTGAGACGTCTCTCCAATGCCTTGTGATGACAGTCCTCCCCCCGATACTGGCGCATATGGTACATGTACATGTATGTCCGGCACGTCTTGCCCAGGAGCACTCCCCGGGTGGACCTGACGGTTCCCTCGCCACTTCTTGGGAGGTGTGTGCATTTCTGCTTCCCGCATCTTCGCAGAAGGTCTTGCCTGTCGCTTTGGTCGTGGCATGTTGGAACCTAATATTCCTAAGTCTCTTGTCCACAGACTAGACAAAGTCGTCAAGCCGTAACTCAATGGATACCCGACGTCTGCCTGCTGTGCTAATTAATCCTTCTAGTTTTGAGATTAACGACGCTATCCTTTCAGACGCTATCCTTGATTATCCACCCGTACGTATGTTGTGCAGTTAAAGGCTGATGTACAATAGACTCAAAAAATTAATTCTGAATGTAGCTTTTCATTAATAGATGTTGTGCAGTTTAAGGCTGAGACAAAAGTGACCACATGGCTATAGCTTTCCGCCTAAATCCTACACACTGTGAATGTAACCTAGCTCTCATTGGCCTAGGCCAGATTAGGCTAGGTACTCCTGTTACAGTCACACACACAAGCTAAAACCACCCAAAACCTAAACAGCCATTGGAAATTTACACAACATACTTGTACAGTCAAATTGCCAGTAAGCAAGACCAAATATCAATATCCTGTGTGAACAAAACACACCTCCCTTCCTGTTTATAAATAATTTTATCATTGAGTGATAAAATTTGATGTTTTTTAAAGTTTTATTTTGACTGTAACGCGAGATTTCTGACATGTAAAATAACTAGAGAATCCAACACTGATTTGATGGTGACCGCCATGTTTCAGCGATCGCCTGAAAGTGACTCTTTCCATGTCCATAGGTCAACATAAAAAAGTAACTTTAAGCCTCTGAAAGTAGGCACAGTCGCCCACCTTCGCCCATATTACACCATTTTGGAAGCACACCGTTTTAGCCTTGATGTTCTTTCATAAAGCACAAAGCCCAATAGACTTGAAATATAATAAAGTCGGGGTTTGTATACATGCGTGCAAATCTATGGGAGGGAGTCTCAGGGTACCATGACAACATAATGCGGAACGTCAAATGACCGTGACGTCAAATGATTTAGGTCCAATGAAGCCAACATTGTTCCATGCATTATACTGCGAATAGACCTTTTAGGGGTTTTCCGCGCACAATGGAATCCATAGTTCCGACCTGTCAATCAAGCCCAACCTGCCGACCAATCACAACAGAGCTACATGTAGCAGACATCGCTCACATAGGTCAAAGTGCATTGCCTCACAACATCATGCGATTTTCTGCACATACAGTTTGTACAGTGTTGTATGCGGTGATCCTGCTGAATTTTTGGTTTCAAGGCCGGGCGTTTCGCTGTTCAAAGGTAAGAAAGCACGTATTTCATGATATAACATCCCTGTATTACTGCCCCTTTACTCAAGTGCGTTCTAGGATAATGTCGACCCTGAAACATAAATACCTTCGAGTTTTCTCCAATGAATCTGTGCTTTCCGTTGAAAGTCCCATTGGTTTGTGCAATGTGTGTAGCCATTTTGACAATAGCGTGCGAGGCATAGCAACAATATCCAAGGGGGGAGGGGTTAACTGGGGAAAATCTGTACTATGCATTGGTACAGCTGACCTTAGATTTGTTCCCGATTTTATACTTTCGCGAGATGGCGTTTTTTATATCGCTTATTTCAAAACCCCATCTAGCAAAAGTATAGAATCAGGAACCAATCTAAGGTCAGTTGTACCAATTCCATTGTTCGCAGAAAACCCTGAAAAGGTCTATTGGAATACAAGTACTGTTTTAAGGACGGAACAACACCTACCACTTTTGCCTTTGTACAGTTTCTCTCCAAGGGGTAGAAAGTCTAGATCTCTCAACCACCAACTCTTGTGAAGGACACAGACATCTGTCCAGAGGTCTTACTGCATTGAAGCAATTACTGTCTCTACAGGAATAGACGAGTGTGTTCTAATAGCTTTGAAATATAAAATCTGGATGATGTCATCAGATGGTGTTGTTAGGCAGTACCATATCGTCACTCATAACCTACACGTACAGCAAGTTAGGGGTTGACTTGACCAGATTCAGGATGCTAAAGGTGGTTTCAACAGCACTAAAACGAACCAAAAAACAAAAATGATCATATGAAACAAAGAGCTAAAAATACTAAAAGACTGAATGGGAGATGACATCGTGCTGCAAATAAAACCATGCCGTAGAGGGCATCATGGGATTGTTTGGAGTACTCTATAGGGGCATTCGAGATGCTTACACGGTGTAACCATGGTAACACAGGGTTTACACCGGGGGAAGTCTCCAGAAGATGCAAAACAAACGACACGGGGTTTCGCTTTGAATTCTGGGAACACAGGTCAAAGGTGGGGCTTTATACCGTAAAAGCTCCGGTGTAAGTTGATGTTACACAGTTTACGCATCTCAAACGCCCCTCTTAAAATGCTGGGTTGTATTTTTCCTTGATTAAATAATGAATAATGAAAAAAATCCCTCACCAAAATTTGAGGATTTTTTTTCAAATACAATAAACACGGATTTGGGCGAATTTATATATTGGAATCGATTACTTTTAGAAGGCTAAAAGTGTTTTTTTTAATGTTTATATTTGGACGTTATCATTTTCTATATAACACTTTTAGCCCCTTACCAATTTAACCCCATTCGCTATCTTACATTTTGCTGCACGCGGCAAGATGGCCGCCGTACTCCAAACTATAGTTCACCAATACAGTCAAAATTAAACATTGAAAAACTTACCAAATACCAAGTACCTGGAATCTCCAGAATGTTGTACCGTGGTCTGTTTTCCCCGATGATTCTTCTAAACAGAAAAAAACTAGTCCAACGTAATTTTTCTTGACATTTTCGAGCACACTCGGGACAACAGCCGTGTTTACAGACGAACAAAAGATCATTGTACCGTACTGCTAGTGACGTCATACAATGAGATGACCACAAAAGGGCGTGCTATCTGGACCATGACTGCTCAGGCCAAAAATAAAAATAGTTCTGCTTCCGATTACATGGCATTTCAAAATAGGGTAGGTAGGTAGGGAATTTTTTTTTTTTTGCCAATTTTTTTTGTGCACAATTATATGGAGGCATCTGCGTGTAGTCGAAGTCGGGTAACAAGAGTTTAAAGAAAAAATTGAGTTTAAGGAAAAGTACAAGTCAATCCCTGCCATCCAGTCCAAAACAAACTTTTAATCAATTTATTTGGTCCCTGAAAAGCAGTCGCGCCACCGCTAGGCAGTGCGTGATCGAAATCGATCCGAATAAATGTAGAATCCATACACTGGAAGGATTATAGACACTGTACATGTACTCCAATGCAGTACTTTTAGTTGATGGATTCTACGCGCCGTACATAGTACGGCGAAATTTCGCGGGAATAGTACGGCGAAATTTTGCAATAGTGCGGCGAAAATACGCAATAGTGCGGCGAAAATACGCTATAGTCATGATAGTACAGCGAAGTTTTACTGTAAAAAAAAAACCAAGGTGCGCGCTAAAAAAATGGCGAGAATCAGCCACCGTACTCACCAGTCCAGGGCACAACATTCAGCTCTAGCTCTGCATGCACAGTTTCTGTATTCAGGCGCGCGTATGTACTTCGTTGGCTGGTGCGCTGACATGACGTACGATGTACATGATATGATGACCGCCTCAACCGCCGTATGTGGCGAAAAGATCGTCCAGGCGCGGCGCGCAGCTTACATAACCCTTGATGAGACAGGGAACTACTTTTTTTTTTTTTTTTTTTTTTTTTTTATTTTTTTTTTTTTCCTCGATAAAATTTTTAGGGTCGCAGCCTAAAAATAGGGTCGGTCGGGAAACCGGAAGCAGAACTATTATTTTTTTTGGCCTCATCTCTAAACACGTGGTAAATGTCGCGCAGCGCCCTCTGTTGTCGCACTTACGCACAGACCGCTCGCCACGTCATTTTGTGCATTACTTTATGCAGTAATTTTATCATTTATTTATCTCAGAAATGCAACATTTGCGACGGAATTAAGTGTCAGTGGAAAGTATATCTTAGAGAATTAAATAAGCTATCGATTCCAATATATAAATTCACCCAAATCCGTGTTCAATGTATATGAAAAAAAATCCTTGATGTCTTTCTTTTGTCTGATTTATAATGGTTTTATTTGCAGAATCGCTCAAAAACGGATCATCTACAGGGCCTTTAACCCATCCGGCCGGCCATGTTCGAACTTCGACGAAACAAAACAGTGTGGAGCAGTGTGCGTGGAGCACGGAGGAAGGAAACCATGCAACCGCCGCCATCGTACTCCCTAAATACAATGCCTTGCCGGCGCGGCCTACCTAGTCTGTTAGATTGGTTCCCGACCCCTATAGATTGGTTCGCTTATTGCGAAAATATAGGGATCGGTAAAGGGCAGCCATGACGGGCAGAATTCTGCCCGTCACATGGTTATTATTATTTTTAGTTTTTGCATTGACATGTAACTTGGCCGTGCGTGTCGAACATATCCAATTATGTAAATAAAGTACATTGCCAAAAGCAAAGGGCTTGGCCAATTTTTAAATATAAAAAACGGTCTTTTTTTCATATACATTGAACACGGATTTGGGTAAATTTATATATTGGAATCGATAGCTTATTCAATTCTAAGATATAATTCCCACTGACAGTTCCGTCGCAAATGTTGCATTTCTGAGATAAATAAATGATACAATTACTGCATAAAGTAATGCACAAAATGATGTGGCGAGCGGTCTGTGCGTAAGCGCGACAACAGAAGGTGCTGCGCGCGCGCGCGTGAATGGTTATCCTGTGCACTAACTGAAGGCAATTTTTGAAGAAGAAAACGTGATTTTTCTACAGAAAAGCAACATTTGCGACAAAAGTGCAAGTGGGAAGTAGGCCTATATCTTAAAATTACATTATGTGTTGATTCCAGGAGGTAATTTCCTTAAAATCTTTGTTCAATCATGGAGGAAGTCTCCATGGTTCAATGTATACGAAAAAAATACCTAAAAAACAATGCGCACGCGCAAAGACGACCAATTACGGATCAAGATGAAGCGCCCTTTACCTGTCCTTATATTCTCCTGTGTGGAATATGTGGACGGGAACCAGTCTACTAGCTGACTAGGCCTACTCATGGAGGAAGAAAGTTCTAGTCTGTGAGCTTTCCTTTCATAAAGTGGATTGTTGTCATTTTGCCTCGAAATTAGAATCACACCCAAAAATGTCCTCCTAGTTGTGTCCTGCAGTGGTTTGAGATGTCCATGATTGGAAAATGATTGAAAAATAATACTTACACCGTTTTTGAACCCAAAATTTCCTCTCACGAGCATTTTCTTCGTATCTGTAAATTCTGAACGCTAGAGGGCGCTGTTACGAATTAGTGGCTTTGGCTATGGCTATGCTGTTGCCATGGGCAAACAATAAAGGTCCTTCCCTTAGAAACAGCATAGCCATAGCAATAATAAATAATAATGAAAATTTATATTGCGCCGGTATCCATCAAAAAAGATGCTCAAAGTCCAAAATCAAAGTGGGTGGATCTAAAAAGAAAGGAGGCTTGTCCGGTTGTATTTTTATTTATAGACTATCGACTGGTTCAAATAAGTAGTGATTTTCGGAGTGCTCACTACAAACTCCGATTCCTCTTTAAGTTGACCGGGGAGCACTAGGCAAAGCATTGTTTGGGGAGAACAATGGCGGCCGGCGCATGGCTTCAATTGCATACTTCATCTAGTGATTATATATCGATGGTACGTACGTGCAGACAGTTGAATGGTTTTAATGAATAGATGCGACCCCCAAAAAGGCATCCTCTTGCAACAGTGCCCCTTTAACGCACTTCCTAACTCCTGCGTACATTGTCCCTGTTGAAAAAGGCCCCATTTGGCGGTGGGCCGACTAGCGACAGAAATCTTGTCGCCTCTGCTGGACCAATCAGGACGCTTGCAGTGCATTGTGCCGCACGATTGCAGGCATTCAAATCTAACGCGCGCAGATTGTAAACACCGTGCATGCATGTGATACATGTACTCGGTAATGCTGGCCGTTGTCCGTGTCGGCGATTGGCTGCTATTTAAAGCATACTGGGGAATCCGTTCCATTACATTCGATTCGTCAGCATGCATCCCCGTTATTAATTTGAAAAACTGCGGAGTAAATAAGGTTCGTCGTTTGAAAGTTGGGTAGGAATGGGACAGTCATAAGGAACGGAACCCAATACAATTTCTGGAAAGTATAGAAATTGTTTCTTTTCGGCATAACATGACCGAATTGATTAAATTACATCAAAATGACTCGGGCGTGAGTTGGCTCAAGACAACAGCCGGCTCGCTCCACAGATTTGCGTGTATTTCCTATAAGCCAGTTCGGAGTCTCGACTGCGCATGCGTCTCCCGACTTTGGTTTGAGATAAACAAAGCGGTATGCATTGTGTTTATCTCAAATGACCTTGACACAATCCCATAGACGTTCATTGCGCGCGCGATTCCGAACTGGCTTAATAGAAATTCCCTGAGATCTCAGGATGCCAAAAAGGTGGCCCTGAAAGCCAGACAAAATTGTGAATTAGCGACTCAATAAGTCAGATTTGAAAAGCGAGCAATTCACAGCCCTAATTTTAGGGCTAACTTGAACCATGCTTGAAGACGACTTGACCAACATGCCTGACCCTGAAAGCTATGCACGGATTTTTATGGTTTTTTGCACCTGTATGACTGAAATTTCCACAAGCCAGTTCAACACTCTTCTTCAGTTATATAATGCTGTTGTTCCCGTCCAATGTTGTTTTTATTTTTGTTTGCATCAAAGTGAATAAATAACCTGTAAAACATGCTTTTCAGTCGCATTCAAATGATAGTGTGCAATCTAATTCATTAGGCAGAAAAAGGTTTGAGGGTTCATGCATGGAGGAAGGAATGGTTCATGTATGGGGTTTACAGACATCACCAAAGCAGTGCTATAACATAATTTTACTGACCCCTTCATCATACAGCACTTCCCCACCAAACACTGCAATTATACCGATACAATATAAAAGAAATCTTTGAGGCATTTAGTCTCAGCACAGATTTATTTTCTCCAAATTAAAAACACACACAATCTTGGACTTGATTTACACGGTGGAAAAACAGGGGGAAAAAAGAGAAAAAAAAATATATGCGGCGTATACACTAACATCTAGACAAAAAAGTGTTGAGATTATTTACATGTACATCAATATATTATAACAAAAGCATTGCCAGTACAAAGTAACAATACGAGTGACATTTCTTCTAGGTGTCTTGTATTGGACACCGTACCGTGTATATAAATAGAACATGAAACGCCAATGGCCCGATTTAATTCATTCAAATATTTTTTTTAAAACAAAATTTCCCTTGGTCAATCTTTTAATGTTTTCATCCCAAGGTCTTTCCGAGATGATAAAATATGTGTCCGATTCATGGAGGAGCAGTTTAGAAAGTCGACATACTATGCTTAAAGGCAGTATACATCATTGGTAATCTCGAAAATCAGAAATGTTTACAGATTTACGCCTAATTTACACAATACAAGCATGATGACCGTAGAAAACTTCCCCTGAAATGGTTTTGTCTGAAGTGCTATAGTCTTTGAGAAATGAGTAAAACAATCAGTTTTCGTCTCATGAGACGAAAATTCAGTTCGCCCCAAAACCATTTCGCCCATGTGCCATTTCGCCCCAAAACCACATCGACCAGATGTCACTTTGCCCCAAAACCACTTTGAGCACAGGCCGTGGTTCAGGGCGAAATGGTTTTGGGGTGAAATGACTGCAAACCCTTTTTGACTGTTTTCTCAAAAGTTAGACGAAGTTCGAGCTGGTTTTTGCTCAGGTTGGTTTTAATCATGCATATCTTCAATCACACAGGGGGATAAAACTATTTGTACCAGTTTACCAATCATGTATACTATCTTTAATGCTGTTGGTGCTACCTGGTGCACGCCTTTGCCTAGTAACCATCAGTCTGGTTACTTTATGCCATTCTCTCTAACAGTGAACACGGTATTGATTCTGTACTTCACACCCGTCGCAAGCACCACACACCAACAAAAATTTGTTCTGGTCAAGTGGAACTTAGTGTGCATGTGAAATGAATAACGTCAGTACACGAGACACTATTGATACAAAACACGCAAAAGGCTATTACACATTACCTTTGGTAGCAATGTAGAATTTTTACATGCATACGACACCACCCCCACCCCCCACCCCCCTCACCCCCGTCCCCAAAAAAATTGAATTGGCGGCTAGTCTTTGTGAAAGATGTGCTAAAGTTGTTTTGGTTCGTGTACGTTCCCGTGATCGACATTGCACCGTGCGGACAGGGAACTAGTCTATGCACCAGCTGGCTGCCATTCGTTATAACGTCTTTGGAAACCTCTCATGAGTCACGTGATCTGCCCGGAAAATTCCGAGCACAATACACGCATACCATGTCAACATGGTCACGTTCCGCCAAATAGAATCCTCAAAAATCACCGCGCACATTTTTGTTTATGTCGTTACGAAGAGCATATGGATTTATGGTGGCGGATTGTGACCGTGTTGACATGGTATGCGTGGAATGTGCTCGGAATTTTCCGGGCAGGTTACGTGACTTGTGAGAGGTTTCCATAACGTTCTAACGAACGCCAGCCAGCTGGCGCATAGACTAGTTCCCTGTCCGCACGGTGCAATGTCGCACACGAACCAAAACAACGTGAGAACGTCTTTCACAAAGACTAATCGGCTGCATGTGGTGAACACCACAACAGTTCTTTTCCATGGCTAGGTTTAATATAAATCATTAACACTGAGTTGTTATAATAATTTTCTTTCATTTACAATAATGATCAAACATTTTGGCCGAACCCAAATGTCAGGTGTAACATACAAATACTCAAGGACTGCTTAGCAGGGAAACAAATTAGAAAATATATTTGTGTGCTTAGCAAATATGTCAGAGTATCAGTCAAAAGTAGTACAAATGACATTTTGTCTGATAACCTGTTTTTTTTTATTTACTAAGCAAAGCAAAATGTCCTACTACGTGTAAACAGCGTCATCAAATTGGCCCTAACACTCTGGTTCAAACACTGTTTCGATCATTTATTTGGCCATTTTAAAATAAATTTTAAAGTTTCTCCGTGTTATTAAATTTTTCTTTGCAGCTTGCTAAATGCAAAATATGAGTATTGTAGTCAAGTCTTTCACAAGTCCAGAGCCGATAAAATCACAAGTCCAGTAACAAGAAGCAAAGGATGAACACGCACAAAAAATGCCTTTGTTGGAGTTCATTTGAATAGCTTGTGACTTGAATTAAGACCCAGGGACTTGTGAAGTCTTGTGAGGACTTGTGATGGCCTGATATACGTACGATAAAGATTACAATTGTGATTTGTTTGCTTGGCCCAATTTCATAGTGCTATTCAGCAAAAAAACTGCTCAGCAATTTTTCGTGCTTACCAAAAATGTACGAGTACCAGTTAAAAGTAACCGGTGGCATGACATTTCAGCTGGTGACCAGTTTTTCCCGTACTAAGGAGTATTTGGCCCAATTTAATTGAGCTGTTAAGCTTGAAATCTAGTCTCACATAATCAAAATATTAAACTCTGGATTTAAGTTAGTGTGTAATAGACCCCGTTCTCATTAGAGAAATCGCTTTGTTCGACGATGATTTGACGAAGAGTTTTCCTGATGTGAACGCACGCCGCTTCATTCGATGAAGCAAATAGCTTCATTCGACGAAGACATCACTTCATTCGATGAAGAAAATTTGTAAAGAGAACGCTCCCTTCGTTCGACGAAGCAATTTGGCAGGCCTGGTTGCACAAGCGCGTTGTGTGTCAGCACCCAGCAAGCGTTGTTTTTGATGCGCCACGGAAAAACCACAGCGCTTCTAGACGCGCATGTACGACCTCCCACAGCTATATTCTATCTTCCTTAGCGGTCGCTTATAATGTGTACGGTACCACTCTTCATTCGATCTTCGTTCGATCTTCGTTAAGTGATATGTGAACGCACGCTTCATTAACTAACAATGATTAACTAATCTTCGTCGAACGAAGCGATTTCTCTAGTGAGAACGGGGTCACAGACTCTATTCACGGGTTCAATCAGGCATCCTGAATCGTTTCTATAGAATGCAAACTGCTGATTGTAAAGGTGCCGTACTACTATGCATTCCTAGCCTCGTCTTCAGATCGAAGTTCGAAACGCATTATACGCATACGAAACTGGCACCTTTGTACTCTATAGAACTGATTCGGGTGACACGACTGAACCGTTTAAACGCATGAATAAGGTCTATGGCCTTGTTCCAGGAATTCAGTATATAAAAAAAAAGAATTTAAAAAAAGAAACATTTGCAAATGATACAGTGGGCCATTAACATACGCTGCCATAGCACAGAAATATTACAGTCCACATTTTAAAGTCATTTAACATTTAGAAGGTCACCAAGGCAAGGTTGCAAATATCTCGGCATTTTCCTAACTGTTTATTTACGACATTCACAGATGACCTTAACAATAGAAAAACTAGTGATACTGTATTTTGAATAAAACAAGTTCCATGCATTTACATCAATTTGAGGACATGGAAGAGCAATACAAATATTCCATTTTCATTAAGTTTTAAATTTAAAATCTGGCGAAACTTCCCGTTCCCACCAGAAATATTCAGTCAGTCTGTCTGGCGGTTCACGTCTGTGTGTCCGACTTTTTCCCCCAGACTGTTCACAAAAACATTCTAGGAGTAATTTCATAGCTTACAAAAAACATTACGTACAACGTCTACATGGTGTCGCTACCTGGTTCTTTTTTTTTCATTCAATAATGTCTTTAATACAGTATAAACATTCAGGGCTTAATAGGTCACATTTCAGATACGGGTACAAAAAAGACAACACTGACAAAACGCCCCTTACTCGATTGAGGTTAAATATTGGTCGTATTACACTGTCGTTTTTACGGTCATGAAATTATTTCGTCTGATTAAATCTTGAAGTTGGAAGTCTAAATATCACTGACTAAATACTGAAACGCAAAAGAAACTTACCACCTTTTAAACCTTGAAATAGCAACAATAACACTGCGTGTAGTAATGTGTGAACTTATTTGTGGACAATGGTGTCTGAAGGTCACTTGAACAGCTGTTTCGACTGTCAGTGATTAGCCAAGGGGTATGGGATGATTGTAATGAGCTGCACGTGATGTCGGCTTTAAAAAGGCCAGTGCAAAATGGGCATTTCAAGCAACATGCCACGATTGTCGGGGGATCAACGGCAGCGTGCCCTTGGCACCGATGATGCACTGCCTGTATCCAAATCAATGGTGGCCACACACGCTTTTAAAAGGGGACTGACATTGCACCCTCTTCTGTTCTTTACTGTAGAACAAACTGATGAGATGATGTATCTTGGTCAAAAACTTGACATGTCATCAATAAAATGCCAATGTTTCAATTAGCAATTGGTGGATTGTTTTATTTTAAACTGTTACAATTTCATTACATTTTAAACAAGTGGTAAGTTTCTTTTGCTTTTCAGTATATCATATGACAACCAATGGGTATTTTATTTTTTATTATCTCTTTAAAGATATACAGCCCGTGGTTCTCAGCAAATTTGGTGTTTTTTTCTCCGAACGAATTTTTAAAGCATTTACTTTATTTTAACGACAAAACATCATAGTTTGTATTTTAGACATTGGCAACCCTGTGAAAAACACCGTTTTTATACAGCCGTTTTTTGGCGCTTTGCCTAGACTTGCCCAGGTCTGACTTCCCCTGTTTTGTCTGTGGTGCGGTGCGTGCAGCACGCCCTCTGGATTGGTGGCCTATCAAATCCTTTTTTTCTGTCTCGGAAGACTTTCCGAGACAGAGGAAAAGGAAGAAAAACAGATTGGACAGGCCACCGGTCCGGAGAGCGCACTGTGCGATGCGCGTTGCAGACTGAACACGGGAGGTCAGACTTGGGCAAGTCTACGCCTTCAATTATTGGCGGGCCTTCAATTATTGGCGAACCACCAATAATTCAAAATATTGACAGTTATTGTTTAATAACTAAACATTGGTCTTTTTCTTTTCGTTGATGTCTCATTTGATAGCAAATAACTTTTATGTTTCTAGAAAATTATCAATTAAAAAAACGTTTTATTTAAGAGGTTGCCACACCCAAAACGCACGGACTGTATATCTTTAATGAGTATGTCTACTTATCTGTGTTGTCTTATGATGTAGTCAACGATGTGGACCACGACATTTCGACTTATCTTCATGTAAAGTATTGCTGAAACTGTTGGCGAACACTCATCGGTGCATGAGCCAATACATGTGATGGGTTCTCTACTGGTTGCTATCTTGTCCAGGCATGCTGAACAGCACCCTTACGCGGTGAACAGTGACCAACCAAATGTTTGCCACGTGAGAGCAAGGGCGCTGTTAGATACAAATGCATACATGTACAGGGTCGCCGGGGATGAATATGTGTGATGGGGCATGTTTGTTTCATCACAAATCCGAATCCAGATCCCGAGATGTGTTACATCACGGAAACAAACAAAACTGCTCTCAACTACATGTAGGATCTCAGGTGACGTGAATACTAGCAATAATTTACTCAATTTGTCTAATTTTTCTGCCAAATTTCATTTATGACATTCATCGTAAATAAATGAACAGCCTCAATTTGTTTGTATCGTGTGTTGTCTCCGAGAATTGTAAGGACACGATTTACTCGCGCAAAATACTTCACAATATTTACATCGCCATTTTGGATCTCCCGCTGAACTACCTCTCGAGAAGGATCCCAGAGATCACATATCTGTATCGGGATCTGCACGACGTGAACAAGTTCAACTTGTAGATCTGCGCAGATCTTGATCCTTCCGAAACAAACCCATGAGTGAACGATAATGACGCCAATAACCTAATTTTGGAATGACTCAGCCTTACTTTTTTGAAGTGTTTCTACAGACATTTTTTTTTTCCCGGGTGGAAAATTGTTGTCCGGGTGATAATGGCACTTCTAATTATTGGAGAACTCTGCAACGGTGGATAGACAAATACTAAGGACAAAACTTTAAAGACAAGCAGATAGCAGTTAAAATATTGTGGTCCACATCGTTGGCTACATTTTGAGACAAGAGAAGTCTTCTGGTTATATGATTACTGCAATGGATAACCTACCGTATTACACTTCAGTATATCTGTATACCGTCCCAAACTCAATTACATGTACACAATTGCGCCTCGTGTTGGAATATCTCAATTTCGATTCGGCAACATTTACAAAATTGGGGGGGGGGGGGGAATTCATGAAGCTGACCGAGGCTGCTTAAATTGCCTGTTACAGACGAGAAAGTCTGTTGAAAATTTTTCAAAAAGTGTTGTCGAGAAGTTTGGTGTAAATTCCTTGGACTCAAACATCAGGCAAATTCATCAAGCTGTTTAGCAAAAAAAAATTTAAATACATAAATCAAAAAAAAGATTAGGAGTCAAAATTTTATGTGAATTGTGTGAGAATTATCTGCTACGTTTATAAATACACAAGGTGACATACAATTTTGACTGCTAATCCATATTTTCAGCTTTATGAAAGACCAGTTGCGTGTTACATTTGCATAGATCCCAGAGTCCCGGCTTCACGCTATGGCGCTCGCGTATGAGAGAGTCAACCACCAGATTACCTGGCAAATCAGGCTGCTGCGGGTGGTGCAGGCCAGTACATGTAATAAAGCATGTACTGGGTGTTTCTATAAATTAGGGGTCCAAAAGTGTGACATTTGGTGTCCCCCGTTACACCTAATATGTGTTATTTTTCGTACAAAAATCATTAAAATGGCTTTTAAACCATTTTGTATGAATTGTACTTTATGTACTCACTCTTTGAGATGGAAAGTATTTAAAGAATGTGTCCTGAATTTACAAAAACGGGGGACACCAACACTGGACCCCTAATTTATAGAAAGACCCTACTGTACTCGCCATGACATTTCGTCAAAATAACGAGTTAGAATGTGTTGCTAACATGTACCTGACTGCACCACCTGCAACAGCCCGATTTGCCAGGTACAACATGTAGTCTGGTACTTAACTCACTCATACGCGAGCGCGAAGGCGGGACTCTCAGATTTATGCAAATAATTAACACGCAACTGGCTTATTTGCCCCAGATGATCACGTTTGCTTTGTGGTCCGTCAAAATGTGCAAATCTTTTCAAGGACATATTTGGAGGACTGAAAAGTGACGTGGATTAGGCCTATATCATACAACGTTGTCATCATCATATCAAGGATACGGAACTGCACAGTTGAGGCCAATATTAACCGTCAAACAAATTAACATTGATTATTTAAATTTTTCGTATAGGGACTTGTCACACATTGAGGCACGTGAACACTTCCAATTTACAGAAAAACAGGCCTAATATACACGTAATCTTGTGTGATTATTAAACTCTGGTCTATGTACGTATGTATAACTTTTGTCCCAGAGAGAAAAGCCGAAGATATTCCTTAAGTTCTATTTGCAACCTGCACGATGCTCGCAAGAAATAATCCATAGATACAAGCCTTGATTATCATATATTACGCATTTTCCAGCTCGCTTTGGATGAAATAATCCACACCAGGCTGGCTCATTCTCCTAACTTCTTTCAGACACACGTCTAAGTCTATAACCAGTTGACGCCGGAGGGCGTTCTGGCAATGTATACCGGTAGTCACAGGGTCAGTTGACGAGTTAAAACGTCAGCTTTGCCGCTGTCTTCCACGGTTGACGTGTAAATACGTCCACTGTCCACCATTCATTTGTACACACCGTGTTTTGAACTTGATGGCTGTGGACAGTCCATCAGCGTAGCAAATCTCGCTCTGTGGCGGCCGCCTCGGAGTGTTGCACTCTTTTGGTGAGAAGATTCATACAATGAATGTAGAAATGACCCAAGAGTCGGTATTTGTGGTACTTGACCTCTTCTTAACTCTTGGCCAATAACATTTTTCTTTTAAAAATTTGTATTTTTTTGCCAAAAATAATCCCGGCATCAACTGGTTAAACGACTTGCTGACGATCATCAATTATATTCAACAAATCTGCAGCACTGAATGTCCAATGTGTTTCCTCACTCTTTCTGGAACACAACCTTTCACATGATTCCTTGTCGCGATTCCTTCCCCGCGTCGTCACAAAATATATTGCAATCACTCCGTCTTGAGTCTTTTGTTACCACAATGCAGACTGTCCGTTGACAGTCATTTCCGGAGGTAGCGCGATGAAGCCGTGCGCGGCACTCCGTCTTCCCTAAACTCGCTGGGCTTCATGACGCCCATGCCGCTGCTTATCCCGCCGTTGATTGCAGAATAGGGCGTGGCCAGTCGGCCGATGCTCGGCTCGCGCCGCGGGAGGTCCGGGCCGGACATGGTTTGCGGTGGTACGCCGCGATGGAGCCGTCGGCTAACGGAACGCTGATTGTCGGCTCTTGATATTGGACGGGGTGATGTGGGATTAGCTAAAATAAAGTAGAAGGTTCAATACTTTAAAATCCGCTATGTTGCGAAAGTAAAAAAGTAATGGCTAAATAAAATGCAAGTTTTAAAGTTCACTTAACCCTTTCAGTGCCATGTAGTGTAGTGGTGAAAGCAATGGTAACAAACACCACATAATTTTTCTTCTCGTGTAAAATGGTACCTTTGTGGGAGAAATTGCCAACTGAAGGTGATTTTTTTTTACCAATCATTCAACACAAAACCTATGCACGGATTGTTATGGTTTTCTGAAGTATTACTGCATCTATGTGGCTGAAATGGAATGGAATTTGCTCGAAAAAATTCAGAATATCTGATACCAACAATTTAATAAGCATGTAAACAATTTTCTCAAAAGAACAAGCATACTGAATGCTATGCTCTCTTCTTAGGCCTTAATGCGGCTAGTAACTGCTGTAGTAGCTACTGCTCATGTGGTTGAGCTACGTGGATGCTGTAAGACGTCTTGCCTGTCCCTCCCCCTGTGCTAAACCTGCTTAATGCTTACCACTTGCTCCGAGGCCTTGTGGGGGACCTTCTGAGGCCTTAATGCGGCTAGTAGCTGCTGTAGTAGCTACTGCTCATGTGGTTGAGCTACGTGGATGCTGTAAGACGTCTTGCCTGTCCCTCCCCCTGTGCTAAACCTGCTTAATGCTTACCACTTGCTCCGAGGCCTTGTGGGGACCTTCTGAGGCCTTAATACGGCTAGTAACTGCTGTAGTAGCTACTGCTCATGTGGTTGAGCTACGTGGATGCTGTAAGACGTCTTGCCTGTCCCTCCCCCTGTGCTAAACCTGCTTAATGCTTACCACTTGCTCCGAGGCCTTGTGGGGGACCTTCTGAGGCCTTAATACGGCTAGTAGCTACTGCTCGTGTGGTTGAGCTACATGGATGCTGTAACACGCCTTGCCTGTCCCCCATCCTTCCCCCTCGTGAGTACGTTCTTCACAGATTGCGCCCCCCAATTGCTAGACCTGCTTAATGCTTACCACCTGCTCCGAGGCCTTGTGGGGGACCTTCTGAGGCCTTAATACGGCTAGTAGCTGCTGTAGTAGCTACTGCTCGTGGATGCTGTAACATGCCTTGCCTGTCCCCCTCCCTTCCCCCTCGTGAGTACGTTCTTCACGGATTGCACCCCTAATTGCTAGACCTGCTTAATGCTTACCACCTGCTCCGAGGCCTTGTGGGGGACCTTCTGAGGCCTTAATACGGCTAGTAGCTGCTGTAGTAGCTACTGCTCATGTGGTTGAGCTACATGGATGCTGTAACACGCCTTGCCTGTCCCCCATCCTTCCCCGTCGTGAGTACGTTCTTAACGGAATGCACCCCTAATTGCTAGACCTGCTAAATGCTTACCACCTGTTCCGAGGCCTTGTGGGGACCTTCTGAGGCCTTAATACGGCTAGTAGCTGCTGTAGTAGCTACTGCTCATGTGGTTGAGCTACATGGATGCTGTAACACGCCTTGCCTGTCCCCCATCCTTCCCCCTCGTGAGTACGTTCTTAACGGAATGCACCCCTAATTGCTAGACCTGCTTAATGCTTACCACCTGTCCCGAGGCCTTGTGGGGGGACCTTCTGAGGCCTTAATGCGGCTAGTAGCTGCTGTAGTAGCTACTGCTCGTGGATGCTGTAACACGCCTTGCCTGTCCCCCATCCTTCCCCCTCGTGAGTACGTTCTTAACGGAATGCACCCCTAATTGCTAGACCTGCTAAATGCTTACCACCTGTTCCGAGGCCTTGTGGGGACCTTCTGAGGCCTTAATACGGCTAGTAGCTGCTGTAGTAGCTACTGCTCATGTGGTTGAGCTACATGGATGCTGTAACACGCCTTGCCTGTCCCCCATCCTTCCCCCTCGTGAGTACGTTCTTAACGGAATGCACCCCTAATTGCTAGACCTGCTTAATGCTTACCACCTGCTCCGAGGCCTTGTGGGGGACCTTCTGAGGCCTTAATGCGGCTAGTAGCTGCTGTAGTAGCTACTGCTCGTGTGGTTGAGCTACGTGGATGCTGCAACATGCCTTGCTTGTCCCTGTCGTCTCTCCTCTCCCGATCGTCGTCGTGCGCTTTTGAGCCTCCCTGTACACAGTTACAATGACAGGGAGAATTGTATTGTTACTTGAAGGAGAGCAAAACTGATTTTTTTCCCCTTAAAGGCTCACATGTAAAACAAACCTAAACCGTCACAGGTTACAAAAGTTTCAGCAAGTTGGAGAAAATTGTGTGCACAGTTGAATGAGATTTTCCTGTGTTTTCCTAATGTGACATCACCACTTTGCTCATGCATATGTAAATTTTCATTAGCATAAAAATCAAAAACCTTGATTTCAACCCCCCAAACAACTTCCAAGTAGGGTTTTTATGATTCTAAGTTAATGGACTAGTTTCATAGCACAGATTTAATTGACAAAAATGCCATTTCAGGGGCCGTTTAAGCATCTTATGAAATTAGCCTACAACATCCTATGTACCATGGACATTCCACTTACGATTTTGAGGAGATTCCAGTCAAAGATATAATCGTAGGTAAAGCCTTGCCGGTGGAAGAGATTGCGAAAGAGTTGTCTGAGAAAGGAGTAGTCTGGCTTCTCATCAAATCGTAGCGACCTTGTGTAGTTCAAGTACGTGGCAAACTCCGCTGGTTAGAAAGAAATGGATGAAATGACTTTTCACTCTTACTGAGCTGACCTCAGAAACGCAAGTTATACTACGGAGGCTGATAGATGTAACTTTTTATCGGTCAGTAATGTGTATGACCACCTTTTGCGGCAAGGTTGACTGCACCAGCCTCCCTAAGAGGCAGGGTGTGCCACTCTGGCTGAAATGCCACTATGAGCTCCTGTATTTCTAGGGCTGTTTGGGAGACGCGCAGATCCAGAAGCCAGGCCATCTGTTGCAGGCTCAATAAAGTTGATAACCCAACAAAATTGGTTTTCGGGGAGCCCTTAATTGCAGGATTCCCCCAGAAACAGAAAATGTCACATTTCATTACTGTGGCAATCACTAAGTTCAAACAGGTCCTCTTGGACTTGGCGGAAATCACTGAAGCGGAAGAGTTTTGAAAGCGATTCCAAAGTGATTGGTCGGTCAGTGCCTTGTTATCCACAAATTCACTTTATTCAATAAAGTTGTGTTCTGATCAAGAATAGATATTTTAGGAAAATAGCATTTTTAATTCGCAACATTTGGGTGAAAACTCGGTGTTGCGAGTTCGATACCCGGCCATGGTACCTGTACCCTTGAGCAAGGCACCTACATGTAATCACAATTGCTCCATCCTTCAGAAGGGATGTAAAGCCGTTGGTCCAGTATGTTGTGTAATGCTCTTAAAAGATTCCAGAGCATTCTTTTGTAAAGAGTAAGGGTATTCCACAGAGTATCTGGCCGTCAGCTGCCAATGGCACCACCCACCAATTATCCAGATGCTTAGGTGGAAGACACTAAAGCCTGCTTCAAACGTCGCGCTTATGCCGTGTCGAATTAAATTCAACTTAGCACGACGTTGGCACGATGTTAGCACGGCAGTGGCTTCCAACGTCCAACTTAATTGGAAACTCCCAGTCGAGTATAAATACATCCAACATGGCGGATGAGTATTGTGCACGTCATGGACGTTGTACACGTGTGTTTTCCATTCTGTCCATTGTACGTCGCCAATTTATTATTTTGATGCACTTGTTTGTTGGTTATTTCTTTACTCACATACGCGCTGCGAGCATGTGCATTCCTAGTTGTGAACAAAATTGCGGACCAACTTCGAACTGGAATTAAATTCGACACGGCAGAAGCACGACGTTTGAAGCCAAGCCTTGCTTGTGCCGCACTGAATAGAGTTAGCACGGCAGACCCTGACCAGCTAAAATCTTCTGCTGTGTCGAACTCATTTTGCCGAGCCAAATGGCTTCAAACGTCGTGCTTGTGCCTTGTCGAATAAAAAAAAAAAATCAAGTTTAATTTAATTCGACACGGCATAAGCACGACGTTTGAAGCGGGCCTTAGTTTCGTAAAAACCCATTATGATGTGAAGCACACATGAACACAAGTTCATATGGAATGTGCGCTATATAAGAATGCAATAATTAATTTCTTTTTTGGGAAAGTATGTACATGTACATGAATGTATTAATATATGTAGCAAAGTTGTTATTTTGACCAACTTACATGGGAATCCAGAACAAAGTGTCTCAATGGCGGTGGACATCTTCTTTTCACTAATCTTCTCATATTTCTGCCTTTTGGTGGCAGCCTTGAGGCCTTGCCATGGTAGATTGCCCAGGTTGAAGTACATTAACATGTACCCTAAAGACTCGAGGTCATCTCGCCGACTTTGCTCTGTACAAACAAAAGCACAGTTTAATAGACCAATCTACTGAAGCCCTGTCCGCACTCGACTTATTTGGTAAAGCTTTTTTGTAACGTCTGGTTATGGTTGCTGGACATAAACCGACACGAACTGATGTTCAGGATAAAACAAATTTTAACTTTTGCCGAACCGAGTCAAACCGAACCGCACCCGAACTTGTTGTCTTTGTTAAGGTAGGGCAGGTACATGTAGGTAATTTACAAGCCAATATTGGCTCATACGGCCGGTACTCATCCCCGGTTTCCGTGGCATGGAGTGACTAGGACCAATGCTACATGTACTGATCCTCCTGGATGGGATGCCAGTCCATCGCAGGTCTACCCCTAGCAACTACAGTTGGGTTCCCCCAACCGTATTTACAGGTACCCATTTATACACCTGGGTGGAGAGAGACAACGTGGAGTAAAGTGTCTTGTCCAAGGACACAACGCGGTGCAATGGCCAGGTTTCGAACCATGGACCTCTCGACCGAAAGTACGACACGCTATCCATTAGACCACCACGTCTCCACTACATTTTAGTGCAAATGGGTGATATGAGAATATTTAGCTCATTCAGTATTTTAATGCCTCGTGCTGTATATACTCATATCACCCTCATAGCCATTCAATTGTCAAAGACACTCACCTATGCCTAAATGTGTGTTAATACTGGCGTATCGTGCAGTGCCCGTCAAGTTCTTGTTCTCCCTATACGGTATGTGTTGGTGTGTGTGGACGTCGCGGTACTTCTTGGCAAGGCCAAAGTCGATGATGTAGACTAGGTTGCCCTTCTTGCCCAGTCCCATCAGGAAGTTATCGGGTTTGATGTCCCGATGGATAAAGTTTTTGTTATGTACATATTCAACACGGCTGATCTGTGTATAGAATGAGGGAAGAAAGAAAGATCAACTTTAAACAATTTTTTAAGAAAATGGCTTTCGTTCTAACTAAACTGCAGGTATCATATAAAATACCTCCCCAAAATTCTATAAATAGAAAGAAACCAGGGAATTTGCAATCCCCAATTTGGATGTGGAAGAAAAAAAGGTTGGTGTAATCACCAGGCATGAGAATGGGTTGTGTTAGAAAAAACTGGAAAATAGCGATTCACTATTAATGACTCAAACAAGCCGTAGGCTTGGCCTGAGCCGAAGGCGAGGCATGCCGGGGTTCTCGGGGTGCCGGGGCCCCCTGTCGGGGGGGGGGGGGGGGGGGGGGGTTGAAGGGGTCAGCACCCCCTTTGGAAAATTTTGACAATTTAGGTACTGAAAAGTAGCATTTTCAAGCTATTTTCAATGTAATTTTTAGATCTAAATGTCCATAGGCCCTATTAAATAGCGGAAATAAACACAATTGACACTTGAGAATCTAAATGTATCACAGGATCGTTTTAAACACCACCCACAGACCATCGATCGTGAAAATTGCAATGTCAAAAACATTTTAATTAGGTACATTACAAGATCAACCAGTTTTGTCTTAAATATTTACCATGTTTACCTTGAACAAATGTGGATAATATTAAAAAGAATCCAGGCAACATCGATCGTTGAAGACCATGAAGACGGTGCAGCGAATGCTAGGATAAAATCGGTTCTTGCCCATTGTTTGCCCGGCGCATCGCATGCCATCGCATCGCGCCAGCCACGCATGCAGTGTGCTGCACACGTACGTACGTACGTACGTGCATGCATCACACACCACACGCAATGCACGGTACGACCGTACCATGCCGTTACCACGCGTTGCGTGATGCAGGCAAAGATGCGCTTGCTTAGAGATTAGACTTGTACACGTCTGCTTCGCTATACGTTGCAGACTCGGTCAGCTCGCCGAGCGATACATGTGTACATATGTACATGGAACAGCGATGTATGTCATGGCACTTGCATGGCGACTAGACTTGCACAAGTTTGCTTCGCAAAATACTGAGAAACAATTGAGGGCGCTCGTTAAAAAAGTATGGCCTGCTGAAAAGGCAAAAAACGGAAAATAAATTGCGGATCACCCTAGACCAGTCCTCTATCTACCCCCTCCCCCTCCAAATTTTAAACCGGATTCACATTGAACTCGGAGATGACATATTTTGGCCTCCAAAAAGCGGGAAACCGCGGAACGGCGGGGTATTCTCATGCCTGAATCACTGCACTGCTTTATGGATCGGTGGTATTTTTGAAAATATATGGATTGAGAGCAACATTTCAGAGAGGTAATGAGAAAAATATGACATATGGTATCATAATCTCAACACCCTTGGGAAAAATGTGATCTTGACACGATCCTTTTATGCTTTAAAAAAATATGAGCGTACGTAGTCATTTTCTTTTTATTTAAACAACTTTCAGTTGTTAAAGGCCCACTGTATCATTTGCAATGACCTCAAAAGTTAATTAACGAGTTGACAGGGAAAACCTTACTAAGTAAAGATTGAACTGGTAGCAACTACCTAATGAAATGTTTCTGCCCGAGATGATATAATTTTACCAGAAAATTATTTAGATCGTTTGCAAACGATTTACTTCTCATCTGGGCAGTCCAAAATGGGCGCTGTGTACGGTACTGCGTGTATGCTGTTTTTTAAATTTTTAATGCATCGACTGAGAACGAATATTTGAAACACCCAGCCAAGACCCGTAAAATGCATATGGATTTTCAAGTTTTTAGAAGACGTGGTACATTTTGACGGAGCTGAAATTTCTTCAGATGAGTTTGTTGATGTCTTTCTCGTGATTTATAATGGTTTTTATTACCAGAATCGTTCAAAAACAGATTATCTATAGGGCCTTTAACGGCACATTTTGTGAGGATAAATTTAAAATGCAAAATAACTGCATTTTTTACTTTACACGTATTTATTTTGTTTATGAATAAATGCTGTTACTGAATTATATTTGCAACATGTAAATTAAGTTTTTGGAAAGAAATACAATTGTTTAAAGAAAAAATAAATAAATTGTGCCCTCTCCTTTTGTTCCACCATACTGTATGTATACATGTATGTAAAAGGCTAACGCTGCTGTAAATTGGCAATAAACAAGTTCATTTCAATAAAATATCTCATCAACAAATTGTCTACATTATTCACAAGCTAATAGGTATTGCAATGTCATTTTTGTTTTTTTAGTCTATCACTTTCTCAGAAAGACAATCCTTTTCATCTGTTTTTCCAACATCAAAAAATTCCCACCACTAGCAGAAGGCCTACATGTACATCTACCTAGCAGTCAACAACTGCATAATTGGCCCCTGTGAGTTATGGCGAAGGACATGTTTTGATGTGTTGGTGGCAATTATTAACATGTGGGAAGTATATTTGCACGCTTCTGTGTAATAAACCGACAACTGTGCAGTAAGGCTTTTTTTAATTTGTTGGTTTATGGATCCACTGCCGAAAAAAATTGGAGTTTGTTTATTTTTATTTATTTAACCAAATCCAACAGCGAATATATCGCCATTTACAGGAACAAAAAAATATTGAAAGATGAATTTAGAAACATGAGAAAATTGCAGTGCCCCGACTGGGATTCGAACCCATAATCTTGTGTTTGTCTCTCTTTTTCCAACAATGCATTTAGGTCAGTCGGAATTTCGTCGTCCGTGTAGGACTTTAATACTTAACCAGACCTAAACAAGTTGGGTCCTTATTTATTGTTGAAAGTAGAAATCGATGTTAAAAAGAAATTCTGAGGGTCTTTTTCGCGTTTTTGTCGGTTTTTGACGCTGGAACTACTTTGTTTTTCCCGGATTCACAGCGAGTGCGTCGCCATTAAACAGGAAACCGATTGTTACTTCGCGACAGACCATACCATTATTTGTGGGGTGTGTGGTTTTTAGAAAATTGAAGCACATTGTCAATGTATACATTATGCAACCATTAGAATTGTAGCTCATAACATTTAAAATGTTTTAACATTATGCTGTAGTAGAATAAATTCTTCTAGTTTCAAAATTTAAATCGTTGATGTGTTTTTTTTTTCTTGTGCATTTCCTGCTATAAAATCGACCACTCTGATGATTGGCACCTAAGTCTGGGATCCATGCCAGTGAAATCTAAATATACGGCATTTTAACGTCATGTCAGAGAGCCAGACTGAAATGTCCTTTTCGTGTATGGCGCGGCGCCGGCTGGCCCGGCAGCAACAATCATGATTTTCATGGATGGATCGCGAAAGATTGCTGTGTATATGAGCAACAAATTACTCGTAAAAATAGAGTAAGTAATGAAGGTAAAAATAGTATAGTAAGCTTTATGTTGCTAGCGGTCCGTGTTTGCTAATTCGTGGTTTTAGTGGCATAAATTCACAACTGAAAAACACACTCCAGGCACCAGCGCAGTGTACACGGTACAGTGAACAAGTGACAGCGACAGTCGTCCCGTTTTAAGACATCTCGACCGGTCACGGTCGAAAAATTCGGAGAGAATTTGGTGGTTGATCATGGAAAAACTATCATGCACGTTCGCGAGTTGAAACTCCATGCACTAAGTCTATGGAGCATGACAACAAAAATCCTAAGTGTTTTCAAAGAAAAACTTGATATTTTCTTATCGTGTTTCCAAACCAAATTTTACACTTTCTGGGGCATTTATGATCATGACATTGTTACTTTTATTAGGAAGAATTAGTGGCGAACGTGTACGATATTTATACCGTTCATCATGTCTTACGATCACGACCTTTTGCACAAAACATATGAGACTAAGTGTTTCCTCACAAACATTTTTTTTTCTAACTCAAAAATGTGGGTATCTCCATCAAATTTGCACTTACCGATGCTTGAGTCATTTAAAAAAAAGAAAAACATTCTGATCAACTTCTTAACCCTCAGTGCCATTTATTAGTAATGTTAACTTGTTATTCGTTTTTCAGTTCAACAGTGAAGGGGACAAGGCACCAACCACCAGGTGCATTAGGGGTCAGGAAGTGAAGATTTCACTTACCTGAACAGTGATTGGATCAAAACTGTCAATGAGCGAAGACTTCAGATGCAGCACATATTGTCCACACCTGTACCTACATTTGAGGCTCGAGGATAAACAGGATGACATCGCCGGTGAACCCAAACATATGAGCAAGCGTCAAATGCCAACCAGGTATTCATCAAGTGATCTACAATTGTATTACACTTGTTTTAAAGTCTAAAATTGTTTTAAAGTCTAAAATTGTTTTAACGTCTAAAATTGTTTTAACGTCTGTATTCTAAGCATCGATTTTGAAGAATGTAGATATGGAAGAATGTAGAATGTAGATATGGATATTAAACAATTTTTTTAAAATTAGCTAATTGTTTTTTTTCCCTAGATCATTCTCCCGAAGAGGTGTATTTGGCATTTGGAAGAGAGCAGCCAACCCATGTCCACTCATTCCCAATAGGAGATGGACCCGCGAAGGTGAAAGTCGTTCCCAAATGGCATGAAGGTGATACCCACCAGCAGCAACTTCAAGACATTGTTTACGTGACTGGAAAACTTTTAAAATTAGGAACAGCAGCATTACATAAGTGTTACAGTACAAGTAATTAATTGTATTTCCTTGTTATCTACACTACTTGACTCGCATTCTTGTCATTCCATTCCCTCATTGTGTGTATTATGCAATCAGTTCATTTCTCCATTGTATGTGTTGTGCAATCACCTACAGGTACAATACGTTCTAAAGAAATCACCGAATTGTCATAATAATGCTTTGCGGGTTGAAGCTGTTTAATAAAGTGTTAAATAATTTGGAACATGTTTTATTTCCCCACAATTACAGTCGTAGTAATATGTTGATAAAGAGCCTTGTAGAAATTTAAGCCAATGCATGAAAGGTAAACAAAAAATATTCAAAACTTAAAACACCTTCAGTTAGCAGTTTTTTTTCACAAAGATACCATATCATGTGATTGTTACCTTGCTTTCAACACTTTTAGTTTTCTTTTTCTTGTCTGCTCGTGAAGTAAAATTTTGGGGCTTTAAAGATAATGAAAGAATTTGATGACGACTGACATTGCAAAAGATGAGGACAGCAGTGATGGTGCAATGAAGTATTCAAAAAATGGGGAAAACTTTCTGAACTCCAGGGGCCAATTTCATGGCGCTATTGGCACGAAACATTACTTAGCACATAATTTATCTGCTTTATATTGCAAAAGTTGATTGCCTGACAAAATATTGTGATATGTATTTACATGTGCACTAAAATGTTGATAGGCCGGCACAATTGTGTAGGCCTACTGTTTTTAAGCACAATTTGAAAATACAAATTTAGCTGGTCCCTCATCTTACAAAGTAATTCATTAATAAAATCTGTGCTCAGCAAATTTGTGCTAAACAGCGCCATGTACAAAGTTCATGGAGCTGTCCAGTACAGAAATGTGCTCAACACAAAGTTTATTTACTTTTCAAAATTGTTTCCAGCCAAATCTATGTGTGATTTTGTATTACGATTGACTTGTATCCAGGTACTTTAACCTCACAAAACGTCCCAAATTGTTTTGTAAATTTTGAGGTTCAGAATGTTTTGATTTACTGATCTTAATTTTCGGTTTGTGGAAATAAAGCAAGAAAATCAATTGATCACGTTCAAATGACGTCACTTTCTACAAATCGCCACGTGCATCAGAATTTTAAGCGTAGTTTTTTTATGACGCGCATCGGCTGCGCCGTATTTCGAACAAATTTCGAGCAACACGCGCGCGTGTTTGGAACATGTTACAGCGTGTGCGTGCGCGTACTTGATAGCGTTTAATACGCAGTCGCATTTCTTCCTACGAAGATGGCTTTCCCATTCAGTGGCACGTCCGTTCCGATTTTTAGATGTGGATCGGAAACCAGTCTAGCGCCGTATTCGAAAGGACGGATCACGTAATATATGGACGGGGGCGGCCGATTTTAGCAGGAATTACACACTACGAACAAACGCAACAAATATTAATATTTTCAAACGGAAAGAATTTATTTCTCTCCCAACACGGTTTTAAAACATTCAAATGCAGTTTCAATGGGTATATCGTGCATTTATTGGCGGCGTACTTGAACTTTCATAAACTGCATACCCTACAAATAATGGTACGATCCGTCGCGCAATGACACTCGAGAGCCTTGTCAACTGGGCGCGCGGCGAAGCACTCAATTGTTAATCCGATAAGAAGAAAGTAGTTTAAAGATACAAAACCAGAAAAAACGTAAAAAAGACCCTTACATTTTCTTTTTAACATCGATATATGTTTTTACCAATCAATAAGGATTCTTACTGTGTAGCTCTGGTTAAGTATTTTGGGTGTTACACGGACGAGGAAATTCCGACTGACCTAATTGGGGCAAATCCATGCCAACCAATTTAGCTACACTGATGGCCTATCGTGAAGAGAGGTCTTACCTCCATAGGGGGAGGGGGAGGGGGAGGGGGAGGGGGAGGGGGAGGGGGAGGGGGAGGGGGAGGGGGAGGGGGGGGGGGGGGGAGGGAAATCCATGGCAACCCATTCACTATAGAGGTCATTATTATATATTGAAGGTATATGACAGGATTGATAATTTAAAGATGAATTTAGAAACACAAGAAAATTGCAGTGCCCCGACTGGGATTCGAACCTAGGTCCTTGGCTCTACCAACTGAGCTAAGTATGTATCTGGGCATTAAAAATATTGCATTAAAAATATTTTTCAAATGACAAGATTATAAAAAAAAATTAAAAAGGGAAGAAAAAAAGATATTTTATAAGCTTACAAACAAACGGCATCAAATATGAAAGGAGCGGAATTTCAGCGCATCGGGCTGATACGCACGTTTGTACGTAGGGAGAACCCTGCCATCTGTTCATGGATTACCCACAAAACGTTATTAAACAAGAATCTGCAATGTTCTCACCAATTGATCAGCTAATAATAGCACTGTCTTTAAGCCAAATTGCCGCGAGCAGAAGTTAAAGAGATCTTCCAGACTGGGTCCTAGGAGTTCCATCACCATGACGTTGTAGTCTCCCTCCGCACCACACCACTTGATGGACGGGATGCCAACTGAAAGTTAAAAACAGCAGACCCAAACAACATAAGCAATGTGAGAGTGTAATAATAATAATGAGATTTGTAAGAACTCTGGATGCAGCAATAGGGCGACATTTCGGGAAGCCTCTCCCCGGGGACCACCGAAATTTCAGCAAGAATCACTCAAATTGACACCTTTTTTACCCAAACCTTCCAAAAATGGTTACAGACCCAAGAGAGATGGTTCTAGACCTAATAAAAATGGTTCTCGATTTAAAAAAAAAATTGTTTGACCTAAACAAATTATTTTTAATCTCAAAAATATTAGGGCGACACCAAATTGTCGCCCTGTTGAGCGTGTCGCCCTAATATAGCTTTTTTACACACAAATTGTCGCCCTATCCTAGCAAACAGAGTTTTTGTGAAGCGCACGTATCCACCCTGTGAAGAGGGGAAGGCTGGATTTTTTGCCATGGAGAGCTGGACCCTCCACACTGCCGTGTCCAACTAAAACTGTGTCCACATTGGACTAATTTTTGTAAAACGTTTCCGCGAGTCACTGTTAACATTCCATCACGGTAATTCTTCTGTGCGTGGATTTATTTTCGGTCCACAGAATGTCCTCCACCACGTAAAACTTAGATGAAAGGTGTCACCTCATCATTCAAATCCACAGAGAAGTTACATGACCACAACGTGTGTTCTATTGGTTTTACATTACAATACCCGTACGTACAAGACTTTCCAGGGGTGTAAAATCTAAAATGTAATGCTGCTCTCACACTGTGGCAAATATGCCAGCGAATGTGCTTACGAATGGAAATATTTGACAATCGCTCAAACTTCGCAACATTCGCCGTGTCTTCATAAGCGTTGGTAACAAATTCGGAACGTTCACAAGTCATTCTCCACCTCCTTACGAAGATCGGTAAATTTAGGAAGCGCTTCCTAAATTTCAGCGAATGCTGTGAAGACGGTCATTCGCCGTTGATTTTCGTAAGCATTGGTAAGCTATTGGTTAACGTTGGTAAAGCGTGCGCAAGCGTTCGTTAGCTATTCGTAAGGCATTGGCAATCATTGGTAAGCATTCCTAATATATTCGTAAGATATTTAAGGAGAGGTCGAGGGACGACCGAGGGGTGACCGAGATGAAAATATTCACTATCCAATCGCAATTTTTGGGCAAATTCACTGCGAAATTCAAATATTCATATTCGCAAGAATATTCGCCACAGTGTGACAGCAGTATAATTCTTCCGTGACCCAGCTCGCCCCGTAAACATTATTTTCATGTCAAATTCAACGAGATCACTTTCAGGATCGGAGTGAAATAAGCTAAATTGGTGTTGTGTCCCAGTTACATGTACATCCGCAACCAACATTTCATCAAATAACTCAAAATTGCCAGACTCCATCATGACCATCATGACTGAAGACTCAACATTTTTTGATGAACTGGCAAAGCAACTATACATGTACAAAGCAACATCATGATACAAATGACGACTTGCTGGTCAATTATTGGCCATTTTGTGAAAATGAAAACATGTCACACTTTGTTTCTTAACATCATTTTTTAAAAACTACATTCATGACATTGTACATAATATACTGTACATGTAATTTATTCTCGGAGTTTGAGAAAATTCTTCAAAAGAAAAGGGGAAAGTAGTCAAGTACAATGTAGTCATTTGTCTGAGCCACCCTTTGACTGGGTTTCAGTTAACTGTTTCAACCCACTACTGAAATGGGAGAGGGAGGGTGCAGTGAAAATGTTTGGCCTGGGGAATTTCAACGTATAATTTTCCAGCTCTCGCACACAAGAAAACACCTCTTCTTTTTGGTAAACCGAGAAACACTTTAATCAACTTAATGGGTTTCTCTGGGAGCCCTGTGTAAATTTACAATCTTGGGATTTACACAAACACTTTCTAGGAGCAGAACCAGCTTTTGGGACAAGAGGACACAGCATCTATGGAACTCTCGTATTTCAACGACCAGTATCCAGTACAGAAAAGGTCAATGGGCCTTCGGATAAAATGTAAATCACCGCCGACGAGAAGGGTGACATGTATGCCCTACACTGCCGCCTGGTCAGGGCATACCGGTATAGGGGGAAAATGAATGCTGGTCCACGTAGATCTGCTGAGTGTATGTACACAAACGACAGGAGGCTATGTGACGCCATCCCACACTGGCAAACGCAAATTGCCGTGATTCCTGCTTGGTGCGGGATTATAACGCTGGGCGTAATTAATTATCCGATTCCGGGAAGGTCGGAGGAACCTGTCAATGTTGTGACGGCATGCCTTTTGTTGGACAACACAAGATGATCATCATGTTTACATAATGTAGATCTTTGCATGACAAACAAACATAACAGACTTGGATTTACAATGTACCTGTAAACTGTACACAGTACATGTATATGGGTCATTCCATGATATCAAGACAGTGTCCTCCTATACCGTACATTGTGACACTTCTGGAGTTGATTTTTTTTTTTTTAATACCATGCTTTAGACAACAATTACCCTCAGCATATAAACAATATGGTCACATGAATTGACAACACCATACATCACTATGAGCAACTAACAATGGACATTGGGCACAAACCATTGTTATTAACAATGGTTTGTGCCCAATTTCCATTGTTAGTTGCTCATACATGTAGTGCACGTACCTGTTGATATTACCCTTAACATAAAGTGATTAATTCAATAAATATCTTCTTTGTGCAAGAGTGACATTTTGAAATATTATAATATAATTACATGTACATGTATAATAATAATAATTATTACATAAAAAATTCATATAGCACACATTCCATATGGATTTATGTTCACGTGTGCGGCACATACCGGTAATAGGTTTTTATAAAGCTAAGTCTTTCCACCTACAGTACATGTACGGTACATACGGAGGTGGTTTGCGCCATTGGCAGCCAGAGACATCAGGGAATCCCCCTTACTCTTCACAGAGGAGTGCTCTGGGATCTTTTAAGTGTGTTACACAACGCAGTGGTCCAACATGTCCAACACCTTTATATCCCTCCCAAAGGATGAAGCATTTATGTTTAAAGGGCCCCTTATTTAGGATTGTTATCAATGAAATCTATGCTTTAAAACCACTTTACTCAGTTAAAGTCATAAAAATCCTATTTAGAGCTTGCTTTGGGGGTTAAAACAAAGGTTTTTAGTTGTTATGCTAATGAAAATATGCATATTCATGACCAAGGTCACGACGTCACAAGAGGCAAACACAGGAAAATCACATTGACCTGTGCACAAAAGATTCCACTTTTTTCTCAATTTTCCTGAAACTTTTGTAATCCATGGCTGTTTGAGTTTGTTTTACATGTTGCCTGCTGTAAGCCATGACAAAACTGGGGGTAGAAACTGCAGCAATTTGTCACAAGTCCAACTTGAAGTCTTATGTTTTTTCTTAACATTTCCCTTCTGTCTTCCTTATGTGATGCACTCAAAACAGCGCCCTCTGTCTGTGATTTATTGCAATGAAATCTTCAAAGTTGAAAAATTCCACCTTTTATTGATTTTACATCCAAACGAACAATAGTATGTCTTGCAGAACAAGTAATCCGTCATTATGAAGCAAAGCTTGGGCATAAAGTTGTTTAGGACGTCACAGGCCTTGCTGAAGGGCACAGGTACCCCGGCCGGGTATTGAACCCGCAACAACGCCAACCACTCGGCCACGGTACCCCATTGAAAGCCTTATGGTTCGAATCCCGGTGGAGCCAAGTTGCTTTTCACAGCATCTTGTATAAAATTTTGCTCATAATGTAATTTGATTTTTATAACATACAGGTTCTATAGGGTGGGCAAAACCAGAAGCTACCTTTCCTAAAAACTGCCTGATCACATGTAACAAGTGTTTTCTCTCCAGTTGACACCCGTAGCAATGCCAAATCACTGAGCAGTTGGCTAAACACACAGTACGTAGAAAGTTCAGTGATTTTGGTATTGTGCATTGTGTACATTTATTATCCCTTCAATAATTATTCAGCATTGTAGTCGAGTTCTTTTATCCGAGTACCAAGTACTGCCAAGTACTCAGACAGCCGAGTACCATTTCAGTCCGAGTATTTTGACAGCCGAGTACAAGTACAGGAGTCCGAGTACCGAGTACTTCAACATACGAGTACGAGTACTTACAATAAAATATAATAAAATAAATTATTTTGTTTAAAAACCAAGCTGTTTTCTCAACCGAAACGCTTAAAAACTGCATCATGCGCCACCGTGGGGCCAAATATAAAAATTAGTGTATTTGACAAGTGTGACAATTTTTTTTAAAAACATCTAAGGTTACAGAAATTTTGATGTTTAATTCAATTTCTACTGTATTTCATAATCCCCTGACTAAAAGTTCATTGGTTACAATGGACAATGTACATACATGTACATTGAAAAAGCTCTGTATTGCACAGCTATAGATAAAATCATCTGGACAGTGCGGACTAAAAAGGTGAAAGTTAAAACAGTTGTTTTAACTGACTATTTTTAAACCTGTTTGATTCTGGGCCAAGGTGGAATTATTTTTAGTAAGGTGACTCAAGCGTTCCCGGAGTAACAACCCAAAAAAAGACAACTTCCTGAATCACTACCGAACCTGGTAAATTTAGCAGTAGCGATCTTTCCATGACCTTGTCCAAAATAACACTTTTGGCATGACACCAATTTTTCTCTCAACTCACGTTCGGTGTGGAGTTTACGTACTTTCCCAAATAGTGTTCGTTACTTTGCTCAGTTGCATACATACATGTACGTAAGGAAAACCCAATATCGTCCGCGATTGGCAAGCGAACGTCCGCGATTCGCTCCTGTACAAAACCAACGAGAGTAAGGAAAAATAGACTATGTCCAAACAAAAGAGGAACAAAGGGACGTCCGCGATTGTATGTGGATTCGCACCTGGGTGCATGTACATGTACATGTACCACTGTGCCTCATTGCTCATCTGGTAGAGCATCTGCCCGATGTGTCAGAGGTCTCGGGTTCAAATCCTGCTTAGGACCATGATTTTTTTCTCACCCCGTGTTTGGCCCTATACATGTAGGCCTATACACAAATCCATATCCGCCATAAAACTGCGTTGTTTTTACGTACTAGTGCATGAACTGCATGCACAAGTACTGCATGCACGAATAGAAGCACACATTACATGTACTTTGTGTCTACCAACAGCAGCGCACGTTTTGCTTCTAAGCATAACGCGCCCGTCTGTTTGCAGTGATGATGCAATGCTACCGGTACAGTGTGGAATCCATACAAAACGTGCAGTTTATGAGCTACCTGTAGCACCACAGTTACATGTATTATGGCAGCCTACATAAAAGGAAGAAATGAGTTTGTGTTAATATAAAAAGACACTTCATACATTTTGTCATGTTTGTAGGGGTGATACGTAGGGAAGTTCACTGCAGACTAACCATACAATGTACATGTACAGTGTATAAGGTCTGAACAATAATAATTAGGGAAACTTGGATATTACGTGTGGGTAATTCCCAAAATTAGGGGTCCAAAAGTGTGCCTTTCCTTTTTAAGATTTCCAAGTGTTTTTAATGATTGAAAGTGGTTTCCAAGTAGAAAATAATAATTTTTATTTCAACAAATGCCACTCAAATTTAATGTTTTTGTGTACATGTAGATACTGTATGGCACCAAGGTTAATGCAAACTCATTCTACAGCCAATTTTCATTGGCGTACATGTAGGTAACCCGGGACACCAAACTCCTATCCAATACCATGGAACAAATTACATGTATGAACCTTTATGGTCTTTTGTTTTGAATATTTTTCGGGAATCAAAAACCAAATATTAAAGAAACTGATGCTGCCCCCTATAATCACAGGCCACAGTCCATTACTGAGAATTTGTGGTCATAAGTGGTTATTTTTGAAGCAGAGAGTGTCGTACGTGACTGGGATACCAAACATTTTGACCCCTAATTTTGGGAATTACCACGTACATGTACATTATGATCCTTAGGAATCTATCAGTTTGATTAGTTGTGTATTACTCTGTGCATTAAATAAGTGATCAACATTCAGTGCACTTTGTGTGATTGTTGACATTTTCCAATTTATTTCAGACAACTGAATTCACTATAGCGTGGATTTTACGCTTTCATGAACCTTTCAAGATGACCCTCACACCAGTCAGTTCAATACAAGTTCAACCACAAAGAGTATTGTGAGTGGCCATGGTGCCAAGCCCAGAGCAGACTACCGACGACAATAGCAAGTTCAGTGACTCACCGCTGACTGTAGGCATGCACTACCGTACAGTACAGTTTCGCTCATTCTACAGTGTAAAAGGCCAGTCATATTATTTACAGATGAATTTTGTACAAATTCCAGGAACAACATAACAATATATAACTATAGAATATTGTTGATAAACAGCCTTGTAGAAATTTAAGCCACATACATGTACCCACATGTAGATGGAGTAATACTTCAGAAAACCTTAAAAATCCATGCATGGTTTTTGTGTTTAATAAAGCCCCTGTTACACTTGTACAATTTTGGATAAGAACCTTTACGATTTTGAATCGGGAGCATTTGTAAGGGCATTCGTAAACATTCATAAAGACAATCGTAAACATTCTTAACGTTCGTAAACATTCTTAAACGTTCGTAAACATTCTTAATGATTCGTATTGGTCTCAAAGTCATTACAAACTTTTTGGAATGTTCAAAAATTTTGTGAATGGTCCTACATGTACATGTATCTTTGCAACCGGTCGTTAGAGATCGTATTATAGTCGTAATGTGTCTTAACAAGGTCATAAATAATCCTACTGCATCGTTAAGGTTCTTAACCAGAATCCTTCAGCACTATTTCAATACGAGATTTTAAGATCTTTAAAGTTTACTTTACGATTTGATACGAATGTAATTAATTCATGTGGTCGTCATAATTTATAGGAAACCACAACAGAAAATCGCTTCCAGGTCGCCAAAAATCGTAAAGAATCGCAAGCGATCATAATCGCATACGATCGTAAAAGATCACAAAGAGTGCATTGTAAAACATCGCAAATTTGATCGCAAACATTCGCAAACTGTCGTATCAGATTCGCATTAAAATCGCATGGTTTCGTGACCTGTCGTAATGGAATCGCATTGTGTTATTTTCGGTCGTGTTCGTCACGGTACTTATGGATTTCCAGGCTTTTTTCATTACGATGTAATATGATTCTTATGTCGTGTTGATTCGTATCCAAAATCCTGTAAGTTTAAAAGGGGCTTAAATGATTCTTAAAAATATGTTTGCAAACAATTTGTTTTTAAAAGCACCTTTAGTTGGCAGTTTCTCAGACCACAAGCTACCATTTTACAGGAGGAAAAAATCATGTGGTGTTTGTTACCATTGCTACCGTACCGTACATGTTTCACTGCAAATGATGTCATGGGGCTTTAAGAGGTCGATTACATTATTAAATCACATGTAGCAAAACTAGAGAGAACACTCATGAAACTGTAGAACATTGTACTATACAGTGGCGTTATTTTATTACCATAGCAACACACCCTTCTTGTGTAAAATATTTAGTCGGCTGCTAAATATTTTACGCAAATTTGACGATGCAAATATGCACATACATGTACCGGTATCAGAATCATGTGTTACGCCCGTAGTGTATACCTGGTATCGTACATGTACAATGGATTCATCATACTCTATAATGCTTTTTGTATCTTTAATATTAGTTTCCATAGCATAACTCATTCAAATGTAAATTTTGGAAGCACTTCGGAATCATAGTAGTTTAGTACGTGTACTTGTACAATGGTTTCAAAAATGTAAAAAGGAAATGAATTTATTTCATTAACGTTTTATTAAAAAAAAAGATTCCCAAACCAACAGCCAGTTACAATGTAAGTACTGACAGTCTATAGACCCACTGCAAGGGCGGCCATGCATTGGCAGTCACACTGCCACCGTACACCAGTCCAGGCACTATGTGGATCTATTGTCACATCATTTAAATATGAAAACCTGCCCCCTGCCATGGCCGCCGGTGCAAAAGTCCATTGAATACTTTTGCCGAGTGTGATATAACTTTTGAGGGTCAGCAGGATCTTTCTATAAATTAGGGGTCCAAAAGTGTGACATTTGGTGTCCCCCGTTACACCTGATCTTTGTGTTATTTTTTAACACCTGATATGTGTTATTTTTTAACACCTGATATGTGTTGCTTTTAAACCATTTTGTATGAATTGTACTTTATGTACATTGTACTCACTCTTTGAGATGAAAAGTATTTAAAGAATGCGTCCTCAATTTACAAAAACAAGATGTAAAATGTAACGGGGGACACCAACATTGGACCCCTAATTTATAGAAAGACCCAGTACATACTGGGGTAGTGTACACATACATTGTACATTAACCGGCATGCATCATAATAAAAGGCATACTGCACATTTGTACCTACTACCCCGTGGCCTGTTGTCTCCACAATGACTCGGGTGTCATTACAACACAATAGATTCAATTAGACTATATATTACAGTCACAGTGGTACAATGTACATTGTTTGTAGGGGTGGAGTTACATGTAGGTGTATGAGCAGTGTTTGAATGTTATCAATAAACCAACAAACCCAATTCAGTATAGAATTCAAATCAAAGGTCATCGAGTAGTGAACATCATACCACATTTTCTTTAGAACATCCACAATGTGAGCAATAATAATAATGGTGGATTCTTGTATAGCGCACATGTTTATCCTGCAGGATACTCCTGGCGCTGTTGCCACTGCCATCAGGAAATCACCAGCTAAACATTTCGCTTCAGCTACATTGTACATGTAGGTGGCTGCCTGGCCAAGACGCACATCTTTATCAGCACTTGCATGCAAATTGTGGCATTCCCCCAACAGCTCCCCAAATATCGTTTGGGTTGTCGAGGCAAGTGAGATTAAGTGTCTTGCCCACGGACACAAACATGTTGGCACAAGTGGGGCTCGAACCATAACCCCTCGATCATGAGCATGGCTGTGTACCCACTACATTATTGCTTCTGGTCACTTCAAGAATGTAATTCAATAACATTTCAATTATTTTCAGTGAGTTGACCCTTGAAAATATTTTAACACAATCAGGAAACCAAAATTTGTTTATTTTTAATTAATTTTTAATGGGGTTTATGAAAGGAACTTTGTAAAATCCGGAACGTCCGGAACGCCCGGAACGCCCGGAACGGTAAAATCCGGAACGGTAAAACCCGGAACGCCCGAAATGAAGTGTTTCCAAAGGTCGCAGACACCCGGAACGGCCGGAATTGGTCTCTACACGACCTAAGGATCCCAATGAATCCAAAAAATCCGGGATCCAACGGATTTTAAAGAATTTTTTCTCACAGCCCGGAACACCCGGAACGCCCAGAATGAAGTGTTTCCAAAGGTCGCAGACACCCGGAACGGCCGGAATTGGTCTCTACACGACCTAAGGATCCCAATGAATCCAAAAAATCCGGGATCCAACGGATTTTAAAGAATTTTTTCTCACAGCCCGGAACACCCGGAACGCCCAGAATGAAGTGTTTCCAAAGGTCGCAGACACCCGGAACGGCCGGAATTGGTCTCTACACGACCTAAGGATCCCAATGAATCCAAAAAATCCGGGATCCAACGGATTTTAAAGATTTTTTTCTCACAGCCCGGAACACCCGGAACGCCCAGAATGAAGTGTTTCCAAAGGTCGCAGACACCCGGAACGGCCGGAATTGGTCTCTACACGACCTAAGGATCTCAATGAATCCAAAAAATCCGGGATCCAACGGATTTTAAAGAATTTTTTCTCACAGCCCGGAACACCCGGAACGCCCAGAATGAAGTGTTTCCAAAGGTCGCAGACACCCGGAACGGCCGGAATTGGTCTCTACACGACCTAAGGATCTCAATGAATCAAAAAAATCCGGGATCCAACGGATTTTAAAGATTTTTTTCTCACAGCCCGGAACACCCGGAACGCCCAGAATGAAGTGTTTCCAAAGGTCGCAGACACCCGGAACGGCCGGAATTGGTCTCTACACGACCTAAGGATCCCAATGAATCCAAAAAATCCGGGATCCAACGGATTTTAAAGATTTTTTTCTCACAGCCCGGAACACCCGGAACGCCCAGAATGAAGTGTTTCCAAAGGTCGCAGACACCCGGAACGGCCGGAATTGGTCTCTACACGACCTAAGGATCCCAATGAATCAAAAAAATCCGGGATCCAACGGATTTTAAAGAATTTTTTCTCACAGCCCGGAACACCCGGAACGCCCAGAATGAAGTGTTTCCAAAGGTCGCAGACACCCGGAACGGCCGGAATTGGTCTCTACACGACCTAAGGATCCCAATGAATCCAAAAAATCCGGGATCCAACGGATTTTAAAGAATTTTTTCTCACAGCCCGGAACACCCGGAACGCCCAGAATGAAGTGTTTCCAAAGGTCGCAGACACCCGGAACGGCCGGAATTGGTCTCTACACGACCTAAGGATCCCAATGAATCAAAAAAATCCGGGATCCAACGGATTTTAAAGAATTTTTTCTCACAGCCCGGAACACCCGGAACGCCCAGAATGAAGTGTTTCCAAAGGTCGCAGACACCCGGAACGGCCGGAATTGGTCTCTACACGACCTAAGGATCCCAATGAATCCAAAAAATCCGGGATCCAACGGATTTTAAAGATTTTTTTCTCACAGCCCGGAACACCCGGAACGCCCAGAATGAAGTGTTTCCAAAGGTCGCAGACACCCGGAACGGCCGGAATTGGTCTCTACACGACCTAAGGATCCCAATGAATCAAAAAAATCCGGGATCCAACGGATTTTAAAGAATTTTTTCTCACAGCCCGGAACACCCGGAACGCCCAGAATGAAGTGTTTCCAAAGGTCGCAGACACCCATTCTTTAAAATCCGTTGGATCCCGGATTTTTTTGATTCATTGGGATCCTTAGGTCGTGTAGAGACCAATTCCGGCCGTTCCGGGTGTCTGCGACCTTTGGAAACACTTCATTCCGGGCGTTCCGGGTGTTCCGGGCTGTGAGTGAAAATCCCTTAAAATCCTTTCGATTCCGGATCTTTTGAGTTCACTGGGATCCTTAGGTCGTGTAGAGACCAATTCCAGCCGTTCCGGGTGTCTGCGACCTTTGGAAACACCTCATTTCGGGCGTTCCGGGCGTTCCGGGCTGTGAGTGAAAATCCTTTAAAATCCCTTCGACCCGGTTTTTATGGATTCACTGAGATCCTTAGATCGCGTAGAGACCAATTCCGGCCGTTCCGGGTGTCTGCGACCTTTGGAAACACCTCATTCCGGGCGTTCCGGGCGTTCCGGGCTGTGAGTGAAAATCCTTTAAAATCCCTTCGATCCCGATTTTTATGGATTCACTGAGATCCTTAGATCGCGTAGAGACCAATTCCGGCCGTTCCGGGTGTCTGCGACCTTTGGAAACACCTCATTCCGGGCGTTCCGGGCGTTCCGGGCTGTGTGTGAAAATCCTTTAAAATCCCTTCGATCCCGGATTTTTTGGATTCACTGGGAACCTTAGATCGCACAGAGACCAATTCCGGCCGTTCCGGGTGTCTGCGACATTTGGAAACACCTCATTCCGGGCGTTCCGGGTGTTCCGGGCTGTGAGTGAAAATCCTTTGAAATCCCTTCGATCCCGGATTTTTTGGGTTCGCTAAGATCCCTAGGTCGTGTACAGACCAATTCCAGCGATTCCGGGTGTCTGCGAACATTGGAAATCATTTATTTCGGGCGTTCCGGGTTTTACCGTCGTTATTGAAAAATCCCTTAAAATCCTTTCGATCCCGGATTTTGTGGATTCACTGGGATCCTTAGGTCGCACAGAGACCAATTCCGGCCGTTCCGGGTGTCTGCGACCTTTGGAAACACCTCATTCCGGGCGTTCCGGGCGTTCCGGGCTGTGAGTGAAAATCCTTCAAAATCCCTTCGATCCCGGATTTTTTGGACTCACTGGGAACCTTAGATCGCACAGAGACCAATTCCGGCCGTTCCGGGTGTCTGCGACCTTTGGAAACACCTCATTCCGGGCGTTCCGGGCGTTCCGGGCTGTGAGTGAAAGTCCTTCAAAATCCCTTCGATCCCGATTTTTATGGATTCACTGAGATCCTTAGATCGCGAAGAGACCAATTCCGGCCGTTCCGGGTGTCTGCGACCTTTGGAAACACCTCATTCCGGGCGTTCCGGGTGTTCCGGGCTGTGAGTGAAAATCCTTTAAAATCCCTTCGATCCCGGATTTTTTGGACTCACTGGGAACCTTAGATCGCACAGAGACCAATTCCGGCCGTTCCGGGTGTCTGCGACCTTTGGAAACACCTCATTCCGGGCGTTCCGGGTGTTCCGGGCTGTGAGGGAAAATCCTTTAAAACCTCTTCGATCCCGGATCTTTTGGGTTCACTGGGATCCTTAGGTCGTGTAGAGGCCAATTCCAGCCGTTCCGGGTGTCTGCGACCTTTGGAAACACTTCATTCCGGGCGTTCCGGGCGTTCCGGGCTGTGTGTGAAAATCCTTTAAAATCCCTTAGATCCAGGATTTTTTGGATTCACTGGGAACCTTAGATCGCGTAGAGACCAATTCCGGCCGTTCCGGGTGTCTGCGACCTTTGGAAACACCTCATTCCGGGCGTTCCGGGTGTTCCGGGCTGTGAGTGAAAATCCTTTAAAATCCATTCGATCCTGGATTTTTTGGACTCACTTGGAACCTTAGATCGCACAGAGACCATTTCCGGCCATTCCGGGTGTCTGCGACCTTTGGAAACACCTCATTCCGGGCGTTCCGGGCGTTCCGGGCTGTGAGTGAAAATCCTTTAAAATCCATTCGATCCTGGATTTTTTGGACTCACTTGGAACCTTAGATCGCACAGAGACCAATTCCGGCCGTTCCGGGTGTCTGCGACCTTTGGAAACACCTCATTCCGGGCGTTCCGGGCGTTCCGGGCTGTGTGTGAAAATCCTTTAAAATCCCTTCGATCCAGGATTTTTTGGATTCACTGGGAACCTTAGATCGCACAGAGACCAATTCCGGCCGTTCCGGGTGTCTGCGACCTTTGGAAACACCTCATTCCGGGCGTTCCGGGCGTTCCGGGCTGTGTGTGAAAATCCTTTAAAATCCCTTCGATCCAGGATTTTGTGGATTCACTGGGAACCTTAGATCGCACAGAGACCAATTCCGGCCGTTCCGGGTGTCTGCGACCTTTGGAAACACTTCATTCCGGGCGTTCCGGGTGTTCCGGGCTGTGAGTGAAAATCCTTTAAAATCCATTCGATCCCGGATTTTGTGGATTCACTGGGATCCTTAGGTCGCACAGAGACCAATTTCGGCCGTTCCGGGTGTCTGCGACCTTTGGAAACACCTCATTCCGGGCGTTCCGGGTGTTCCGGGCTGTGAGGGAAAATCCTTTAAAATCCCTTCGATCCCGGATTTGTTGGGTTCGCTGGGATCCTTAGGTAGTGTAGAGACCAATTCCGGCCGTTCCGGGTGTCTGCGACCTTTTGAAACACCTCATTCCGGGCGTTCCGGGTGTTCCGGGCTGTGAGGGAAAATCCTTTAAAACCTCTTCGATCCCGGATTTTTTTGGTTCGCTGGGATCCTTAGGTCGTGTAGAGACAAATTCGAGCGATTCCGGGTGTCTGCGAACATTGGAAATCATTTATTTCGGGCGTTCCGGGTTTTACCGTCGTTATTGAAAAATCCTTTAAAATCCGTTCGATCTCGGATCTTTTGGGTTCACTGGGATCCTTAGGTCGTGTAGAGACCAATTCCAGCCGTTCCGGGTGTCTGCGACCTTTGGAAACACTTCATTCCGGGCGTTCCGGGTGTTCCGGGCTGTGAGTGAAAATCCCTTAAAATCCTTTCGATCCCGGATCTTTTGGATTCACTGGGATCCTTAGGTCGTGTAGAGACCAATTCCGGCCGTTCCGAGTGTCTGCGACCTTTGGAAACACCTCATTCCGGGCGTTCCGGGCGTTCCGGGCGTTCCGGGCTGTGTGTGAAAATCCTTTAAAATCCCTTCGATCCCGGATTTTTTGGACTCACTGGGAACCTTAGATCGCACAGAGACCAATTCCGGCCGTTCCGGGTGTCTGCGACCTTTGGAAACACCTCATTCCGGGCGTTCCGGGCTGTGAGTGAAAATCCTTTAAAATCCCTTCGATCCAGGATATTTTGGATTCGCTGAGATCCTTAGATCGCGTAGAGACCAATTCCGGCCGTTCCGGGTGTCTGCGACCTTTGAAAACACTTAATTCCGTGCGTTCCGGGTTTTACCGTTCCGGGTTTTACCGTTCCGGGTTTTACCGTTCCGGAATTTACCGTTCCGGGCGTTCCGGGCGTTCCGGATATTACCAACACCCTTTATGAAACTGCAACTCACAGCCCGTAGGCTGAATTGTACTAAGTGTTTTCTAGTTAAACGTCAGAGACACCATTGGAAGCCGACGACCAGAGACACTGGGTAATCTCTGTTATTGAACTGTACATATATATGATACATGTCATAGTAAATAGCCAGGCTCATGAATAAACATTTAGCTTCATATACAGTCACTGTGAACCTACTCGTGTACGTACATTGCCCTGCTGCACAAGTACATGTACAAGCATGCATGCATGTTACAAAGAAAACATGGAACATTCATGTACAATGTACGTGTAGCAGTACGATAGCTCTGGGAATTGCTGACTCAATGCAAACACATGGCTGAGTACTGTAAATGAACCTCCGCTCCTGTGAGATACATGTATGTACATGTAGGTGCACGATTGTTAACAATGTGCCATGATGTACAGTAGTTTGTGTGGACAAAAGACACATGCACTATGTACAGTATGTACAACACACAGAGTACTGTACACTCTCTGCAAGACTGCAAATGTCTACAACATACATACATTGTAAGATTTTACACCTGGTGACCGTTAAATGCAATTGTACAGAGTGATGATTTATATGCAGCAAACATTCCACTTAACACATTTATTTTCATAAAAATATTTCAAACAATGCTCTTTATATGTTCTTTCAGTAAGGCCCTTTTTCCACCATGCGTAAAAGCAACTACGTGTATCAATCGTCCTACTGCGGGCCCAGTAAACAGCTGTATCTTGAGGGGACCTCCATTCATCTATTTAGGCCATTATAGAAAGGATTGTGTCTGCCAAACAGTGTAATTTAAGTGCCTTCTACTTTCTAGAGTCTCCCCTTGGAGCCTCTGTGCATTTTTTAGGCGGTGCATCTCCCAGGGTTAAAGGCACATTTTGACCAATTTTAGGCACTGCAAAACTGATGCAAGAATCTGGATGCTTTGTTGAATAGCAGAAAGTTGGCTGTTAAAAAAAAACACCACTAAACTGAACCCTGATGCATTTCAAGGAGAATTTAAGCATGCAAAACTCACCCCCTCCCTGCATCATGCGGTAAAACTTGCTCTCTATGTGGAGCTGCGGATGCTTGGACTTGACACATTCTAACTTGATAGCTACCTCCTCGGCTGTTGCAATATTAGTTCCTGTGGAAGTTAACCCAAAAACATTATTAGTATAAACAACACATCTGCGAACATGGCACATGTCATTAGGAAAGGCTATTTAAAGTCACACATTCCAGGTTTTGCATCTAGGTGGCGCTACAATTGCCCTGAGCTCGGGATCAAGATTGATCCCCTGATAAGAATGCATCAGTGTTAACCGCAATGATCCGGAGTGCCGCGTTTATATTCTGTAGTTTATCTTGAATGCAGTGCCAGAAGTTGCAGTCAAAGGTCATGCTCTACATGTACACAATGTATGTGTGTAACAGTATGGGTGGAATAATTGAGATGACTGTCGAAAACCTGTTGTCACGGTAATCTGTGAAGCCGAGCAAGTGCGTGTCGCGAGTGCCATGGGGCACGGTACCCACGGCACTCGCGACAGTCATCTCAATTATTCCACTCCTAGACGCCGATATAATCCCAAAACAGATTATACAGTTGGTTGACTCTGTATCTGAGCTCTATATTACCAGCGAACATTTGTGTCAAAAACACAAATTTGCCGCATTTTACGACATGTTTGAAGCGGACGATACATTGTAGCCCCACTGACCTGCCAATTCTCATTCGATTCTACACGAGAAGATTGAACGCCGAGAAAAAGTGTACTAGATTTATATCCTATCAAGCGCAGCGAATTGTGGAGGAACCGTAAAGGCATGTATTGAAGCCAGGATACTGCTGTTACTTCTTGGGGGCATTGGACTTGCCCTTAGCCTTGGTAGGATCATGAGATCAGAAATTAATGCCGGTTTGGAGCCAAAACCGTGGTCAACCGTAGCAGAGGAACACTGGGACGCACCAGGGCCAACTGAGATGTAAAACCGGGAATGTGTGACAGGGCCCTTAGTGGTACTACCGAGCAAGAGACTTAATTCTGTACAACAAATTCCATTTAGACACTTTGGAGCATTACATGTGTACATGTACATGAACAAGGCCAGCGATTATCCCTTTCGGACAAAGAAATTCTTTCAAAAACATGAAAAATCCAAAATTCTGTTTAAGGGACCAACCTAATGCGAGCCTTACAAATGTATATCCAGAAAGCACAATAACCAATGCATGTTACACAATGAACCGAGTAAGTTGGGACTTGTAAAACAGGGAGCTTTATATCAGGGGGATGTTACGGTACAATGTGTATATACTGAGCAACAAAAAAACCCACAAATTTTCAGTTTAATTAAACTTTGAAAATTTCTTTTGTACTTAAACTGACTTTTAAAAATGTATGTAACAGCTTTACTATGCATGACTGCATAAAGTTTTTGTGTGCTGAAAATTCCCACTCTCAGATTGACTGCTTTTTTCAATAAAAAAGTGGAGAAAATGTTTGCGTTTTTTGTTGTTGCTTGGTATGAGTTTACTGTACATGTAAAGGCAATCCGGCGCTTCCATGTATTAAATGTATCATGCCTAATAGACCGATCCAGTAAGCTCCGCCCATTTTGGAATTGACCAATCACAGCCTCAGGTTGAGATAACCAAAACGTGGATCTCCATTTTGGTTACCCGAGTCCTCAATTTTGTGCACAGAGCTACGGCGAAATGCAGCACGAGTGACGCAAATACACCATAAACATAATTTTTGTATAAGACTATCCTAACCTGCTTTTAATCCCTTCATAAATGTGTTTTTGTGTAAACGGGAAAAACTCACAAATTAGCTTGTCGTTTTGCTATGTTGTGCATTTACTGCATTCTAGATGCGTGTCGAGATGATTTTGTTCGATCGCGCGCGTTACGCGTATTACAGGCATGTTGTACGTGCACGCACACGACCGGATACTTATGTGCACATTTTGCTTTCGAGGGTGCGGTTTCTGTGTGCGTTTGCGTGTTTCAATACACGCTGACGCTCGATGCGGCCACGCGACTCTACTGCACACGTGCCTTACATGTGTGGCATGTTGCTAGGCAATTTCTAAATGGGCGGAGCTTACTGGATCAGTCTATTGTCAGCTTATCTAAACCTAATATCTAAACTTATCTAAACTGAGTGCTTTTTGAATTTTTAACAACAGCTGAATAAGGAAATATCGGCTGATAATATCAGTATAAGTTTATATACTTCCTCAATCATTGTCAACAGAGATAATACACGTACATGTACGTACATCTACCGGTACATGTACATTCAGCTATCCATCACCGTTAGTTGCATTTCTGTGGTTTAGCAACTAACAATAGCTAAATGGAGTCTACTGGTATTTCTGTCAGTGGGAAAACCACCCGGCACAGCACAACATTGAACATGTTGAAACTAATTTTATTTTTAGTCCGAACTTTGAACAAACAAAAACGTTTGTCGACATACCGTTAATTCTTACACTTGTCAACCCAACTACATGTATGTAAACGCAAAAAAAAATGAGAACACTACCGTACGCGTTTAATAGTCACGCATAAGCCGTGTCCGCATTGGACTTGTTTTTCGAGAGGTTTTACTGAGACGATGGTAAAATAAAAAATTGGCAACATTTTACTGCTGTCTGCATTTGTACCTTTTGACACGAGAGCATTTTACGGAGACCGTAGAAGAGCATGCGCAGTGTCCCTGCACAGTGTCCCTACGCAGTATGACCTTCATGGCTCAGACGTACCGTACTGTACGTTTCCAGAGCACTTTTACCGACTCGATGTGTCCGCATTGGATTTATCATCTCGGGAAAAATTCCTTGGTAAATTTTCCTTGGCAGCAGCTGACCAGGAAAAGTAACCGCTGGATTTTGGAAAAGTTACTGAGAGGAAAACTTCCTAGGCTGTCTGCACTGGATTAAAAATGGGAAAAGTATCCATCATCTCGGCAAGTTTTAAAAGGCCTATAGCGAGCTCGATATCATATCATGTGTCATATTATTCTCATTCTGAAATTGCGAACTCTCAATCTGTATATTTTCAAGGATATCGTCAAAAAAACCACCGATATTTTGTAAACTACATGTAAAGCTGTGCAGTGATTACACCAACTGTTTTGCTTCCACATCCAAATCAGAGACTGCAAATTTCCTGTTTCATAATATATGATTGTTACAAATGTACATAATGTACTGTAGGTTAACAATCTCTTTCCAAAATCCATTTTCTGGAAAAAATCTGAACAAGATCCTTTGAATACTTTTGATTTGAAATTATACTCATGAATCTAGAGGTAAGATAATATTTTAATGACGGAAAGATTACCATGCATGGACACCCACTGGGACCCCACGCACTGCACCTACCGGTAATGTACATGTACATGTACAATGTATGAGACAACTCTGAAAAACTTTTTTCCTTAGTAAAATCATGACATTTTCCCCTCTTAATTTTTATCACCAAACTAATATTTTTACACGGTTTATAGATCATAAAAAGGCAAATCCTGCGTGTTCGTGCATGGTAATGAACCCCCCTCCTCCCCCAAAAACCCACAACCCACAAAACCTCATTTACAATTTCAAATCAGCACTGACACCCTCTCGTTTTTTATGACAATTTGAAATTTCTCATTCAGTTCTTTGACAGAATGACAGAAGTGCATTCAATTACCCAACATAATGAAAGAAGAAATAAATCATAAGGCAGATTTTGAATTCAATTATTTCTTGTGAATTTAATATTCAAGAGCTCAGAGGATGAGCCGAGATATTTTCACAGTTTACCTGGCAGAGTTTGGGCTGATCAATTATGATAATGAGGATCCTTCCATTCTGTGTATTGCATGGCTAGCGTTCTGCCCTTGATTTATCACAGAATTTCATTAGCTCAGGCCAACCATTTGTGTGCTCACTGACCAGCAAATGAAGGTTCTCAGGAAATTGGCCAAATTGACTATAATGCAGTTCTCGGTCGAGGATTAGCATGATTAGTGCAGCACCAATGCAATGGAAATCCAGTACTTCAGACAGATCAAGAATTTTGTTGGAGAAATATTTCATTTAAAATTTTACAATCATGTCATCTTTTTTCAGATTTGACCAGAAAATTGGGTTTTGTTCTAACCTAACAATCTCCCTGAAACACTACATGTACATATGTATCCTTGGAGGAAAAACCCCCTAGAAAACTAGCAATCTCCAATTTGATTGTGGAAGCAAAAAAGTGTTGGTGTAATTCCTACCTCCATGGTGTAATCACTGCACTGCTTTACAAATGCTTTATGTAAACAGATAAATTAGTTTACAAAACATTGGTGTTTTTTTGGTGATATTCTTGAAAATAGAGGATTGAGAGAACGAAATTTCAGACTGGTAATGAGAAAAATGACCAATATGATATCAAAATCTCATAACCCACGAGGTACATGTACATGGGGGATGGGGGCGAGGGGGGGATGGGGCGAGGGGGGGATGGGGGGAAGGGGGATGGGGGAGGGGGTGGATGGGGGGAGGGGGGCATGGGGGGAGGGGGATGGGGAACAGGCAATGTGCTTAAAAAAGTGATCTGATCAAGCTCCTTATTTTCAAGCATATTCAGTACTTACATGTACATGTACATGTACATTGTATTTCCAATACAGATACCATGTACCGGGTACATGTACTATGTAAGTGCCACGATGCATACGTAATGTGCCCCAAAAATTCACATTATTACCGTACATCACTCGTGGATTGTCTGCAAAGAGTGATGGATGCCAAAAATACACGTAACTGGGTCGTTCCACAGTAAAGGGGGCATTTTGGCAACACAGACCATATTTTTGAGGAAATACCTTTGTCTAGTGTCAAAATAAAAGAAATAAGTGTTCAGTTGTTCTGAAGAGGTAACTTAGGCCCAAAAAGGGTTACAAATACATAATAGGGGCGTTCGAGATGCTGACACCGGGTAACCCGTGTCTAACCTCGTTCCCGTGGTCTCCCTGGCTGATCACACCTCGCACGATCATCCCCAGGTCAGGGCTGCCCCGAGGAAGCATCTCGAACGCCCTTAATGATGATGGTGGATTCTTATATAGCGCACATGTCCACCCTGAGGGGTGCTCCTGGCCCTGTTGCCATTATTATTATCGCTTTAACTACTGTACCGGTACCGGTAGGTGGCTGCTGGCCAGGCGCTCAACCCTATCAGCAGTTAGATTGTGGCATTCCCCTTAACAGCTTCCCAAATATCGCTTGGGTTGACATGTAGTGTGACAACATGCCTTTCTAAAAACCCCGTGTACAAATTTCCAATATACGCTCGTAGCCGGGATGGTGTGTGTTGCCAAAATTTCCCATTTACCGTGGAAACACTCAACTCTAATTTGCCACAGTAAAACAACTGCATTATACTGACTGTGTGTATAATATGCATGAGCAGTAAATTATAGGCCAACAAAATTTATGCAATAAATATTACATTGTGTGTCTGTGCATGTTTTTGTTTTTTCCCCGAAGGGTTTGTGCGGGCAAGAATTTCATATCTGACCACTCATCGAAACAAACATTAAAGTTCGGGTTACTTTAATATATTTTAATTAATTCAGATTCTGCCTAGAAATCATGCAAATCCACCTGTGCAGTGGTGAGATTTTCCGCCCCAAAATATCACCAAAATCGGCAGTTGGCAGGCACCGTCAACTACCTAGTCTTGATTCAAGACACCAATACGGGCACGGCCATAAGCATAACAAAACGCCCTCATGCTCTGCTTAGCACCGCTGTTTAATGTCAGTTGATGGCGCCCTGTTTACAGTCTGCTCTTAAAGGACAAGATAAATATATAACGCTTGAATTTTAGACTAACCAAGAAAAAAAAAATGCTTCATGCCAAAGAGGGCGATTTGCATCACATCACAATTTTTGAAGTTGCCGTCTATTCATTTTCATTGACGATTCCGCACGTAAATTTGACGCATTTTAACAAGCATAAAACAGCAACCGCTTGATGAATTTTTGCAACAAAAGTATTTTTGAAATCTATTACAGCTCGTCTGTTGTGTAAAAGTGGTTTTAACTCAAAATAAAAATTCTGAAATTTGTTTCCAAGTCGCTACTAAAGGCCTGTCTGCATTGGACTTTTTTGGGCAACTTACTAAGACGATGGGTACTTTTCTCATCCAGTGTGGACAGCCTGGGAAGTAACTTTTTTCCAAGTCCAGCGGTTACTTTTCCTTGCTGCCCAGAAAAATTGACCAAGTAACTTTTCCCGAGACGATAAGTCCAATGCAGACACATCGAGTTGGTCAAAGCGCTCTGGAAGCGTACGTCCAGGCCGTGAAGGTCATCCCACTAAGTGTCTCTCACGGGCTCGGTAAATTTTCCCGTGTCGAAAAATTCTAAATGCGGACAGCAGTAAAATTTAAGCCGTGTCCGCATTGGACTTGTTTTTTTCGGCAGGTTTTACCTAGATGATGGTAAAATTAAAAATGGCTAAATTTTACTGCTGTCTGCATTTTGACTTTCTCGACACGGGAACAATTTATCGAGACCGTGGGAGAGCATGTGCAGTGTTCCATTTGCAGTCTGACCTTCACGACCAACTCGCTGTGTCCGCATTGGACTTATTGTCTGGGGAAAAGTTACCTGGTCAATTTTCCTGGGCAGCAGTTGGCCAGGAAAAGTAACCGCTGGACTCGGGAAAAGTTACTGAGAGGAAAACTCTCTAGGCTGTCTGCACTGAATTAAAAACATGAAAAATTTAAAAAGTACCCATCGTCTCTGTAAGTTTGACCAACAAAAGTCCAATGCGGACAGGCCTTTAGCCATTTTTCATCTTACCATCGTCTCGGTAAAACCTGCCGAAAACGACCTAATGCGGACACGGCTTAAGAGTGCAAGAAATATGACCGAACAAAAACTAGATAAGAACTTCACAAACAATGGCATTTACACTGATGCCTTGTCCTATGGGCACCGCCATTTTGTCCAAAAGCTGGCCAAAGAATTACGTTTCTGCATTAAAAGGAGCGTGACCAGATCACATTTTTTCTCCCATACTTTTCCCGGGCTTACCTCACGGGTCCCGAGATTTTTAGATCATAACATCCGTCATATTTTTCTCATTACGAATCCGAAAATCCTGCGCTTCTGGGCCGCATATTTCCGAGGATATTGTCGAAAAACCACCGAAGTTTTGTAAACTAATTTATCAAGAGCGGACAGCAGGGTGTTTAACACACCACCAAAAATTGGGGATAGTGCGTTTTTGTCCCGTTGGGCGCCAAAACGTTTCCTTCCTCAATGGCACCACGGAAAAAGTCACACTGTGCTGTATCGGTCAGCAGAAAAAGTTGCAACATTTTTGTGAAAGACTTTCAGTTTCACACTATCTGCACCACTGCCAGAGCTTTGAAAAACGGACGAGTTGGACAACAGATGAATTGACTTCTCCAGTTGAACGTTACGCATGACGACCGAGTTGAACATTGGACAAGTTGGACAACGGACGAAATGACTTCTCCAGTTGAATGAACTGCAGTCGGTCACTTCGCCCCAAATATCAGTTCGCCCCATTGCCACTTCGCCGCATCACCAGTTCTTATCTTGTCCCCAAAAGGTCACAAGTCCGGCGCACAGTCTCAGCATGCCGATGAAGAGTCATCAGTTGCTATGTACATGATGTACACGCAGTGAAGAACAAAATATTTTTTACGCGGCTGAAGTCATCCCGCGCCGATCCATTGTGAACGATACATGTACAGTGTAGCAATATGTCTGTATTTCTTTGTCCATTGTTTTGTTTACATTTTACTGTTTACATTTTTTTCTTTCTAAAACTTTAGCCATTTAAAAAGTTGCAAGCCATTTTGAAGTGGCGGTGGGGCGATGTGGTGGCGGGGCAAGTGGCAACGGGGCGAAGGGACGAAGTGGCAAAGTGCTCCATGCGTAAGCGTGTCAATATAGAGTACGCTTCATGCATGTGAATGGTTATCTTGTGCAATATGTGCAATGCAACACACGCCGTATAGCCACGGCACGGTTGGATCGAGTGTTCTGCACTGCTAGTCCGTGTTACATGTACATGGACATCCCCGCGACGAAGGGAATCCCCGTTGATTTCTCGCATTTGCAGCATTTCTGTTTCGGGACATGTTTGTCAGAATGTTTGATATGTATCAAAGAAAAAGTAGTGGTTTTCGTGAAAATGAGTAAAAAAGTTGCCGAGTTGGCATCCGCCTCATAGGTTTTATGCACAATTAGCCGGGCAATTTTGTTATCTAATCCCATGATGCATTGAGAACGTCGATAAGGTTGATGGACAAGTTGAGGTGGCAAACTGAACTTCATCGTTTATAGTGATTATAGCGCCGACTTTCTCCTAGTAAAAGTGGCTAAACACGCGGATACGTGACCAAGCTCGCACGATAGCATTTCGCCATTTTGACACGACGCGTTGTCCGTGGAGGTGAATTCGTCGATTGCAGAAAAATGAAGGTGCATACGCCAGTTTTGAGAGCATTACGTCCAGGCTCCAGGGCAGTATGTAGAACGTGTAGAGATTTTGATTTTACCAAAAAATTTCAATTTCCTGTAAAAAGACTTGCTTAAAGATTCCGTTTGGAGCCACGTTTTTGATGGGGAAATTTTTTTTTTTCTACTGAGAGTATCGGGAAGTAGCCTAGTCCTACGTCATTCAAGCACTACATAAAATAGGTTAAACTTGGTAAGAAATGTGAAAAAAGTAACATGATTTTTTGCTCTGGGGACTGGGATTATGGGAAATTCTCACATCAATTTTCAACCAACCTAAATAAATGTCTCCAAAGGAGCCGCTTCCAATCTTACGTCCTAGTCGGTACTTGTTACCAACCCGCAGCTCCATTCCTGTGGAGAAGGAACAAATATTAACGTTAATGTTCCGTCATTGACAATGATTCATCGTGGGTGTTCACTACAACAGCTGGGAATTAGTAAACCACGGATATTTGTGTAAAAGAATTTGTACTTGGACAGTGCCGATCATTTCAAAGGCAATTTATATTGTGAACGTACCTCACGTCGCACCAAAGTTATCTATCCAATAAAACACACCATCTAGCTATCCCCACATGGGAAAAATAAAGCTATATGGTGCTTCATAAAGCAAGGATGGGTTGGATTCCAACGAGGATATCTTCACCTTCTCGACTCATTAGACGCCATATTTATTTATGTTGACTCGCTGCTGTCAAATGTGCGCAGCCGCTGTGTTGGAGCGATCTCTGTTCGTTGATTGGTCGATTAGGGTCATAGGTGATCCAATATGGCGCCGCCCATGGGGTTGTGTCGTGTCTTGGTGAAACATGGTTTTTCTAACAGTAATTTCGGCCTTTGGTTGCCAGGGTGAGATATTTTATGGGTTCAGTCAAGATTAAGAAAACGTTGTTGTGATTTTTGTAGCTTATGCCCAACATGCATGAAATTTTACTCGACATCGATGTTTTTTTCCAATGTGGTTTCGTTCAGCACCGCACTAGTTAAGTTATGCTATACCGATTTAATACACAAGCATCTCGACTGCTGAACCAACTCGACCGGCCTAAATAACTTTATGCACAGTCTTTGCTGCATATGAAAGATTATGCACCTATCAATTGTTTCCCCGCCCCCTGGCCCCTCCCCCGTACTGCCCCACCCCCTATGTCAGTGTATGTAGGGGTTTGGTCACGTTTTTCATTCCCCAGGCTGCATGATTTGACCCTTTGAAATAAAATTATCGGTATTTTTTTCGTATACATTGAACAAAGATTTTAAGGACATTACATCCTGGAATCAACACATAATGTAATTTAAAGATATACTTCCCACTTGCACTTTTGTCGCAAATGTTGCTTTTCTGTAGAAAAATCACGTTTTCTTCTTCAAAAATTGCCTTCAGTTAGTGCACAAGATAACCATTCACGCGTGCGCGCAGCGCCCTCTGTTGTCGCGCATTAATACGCACAGACCACTCGCATGTCATTTTGTGCATTACTTTATGCAGTAATTTTATCATGTATTTATCTCAGAAATGCAACATTTGCGACGGAAGTGTCAATGGGAAGTATATCTTAGAATTGAATAAGCTATCGATATAAATTCACCCAAATCCGTGTTCAATGTATATGAAAAAAAATCCAAATTTTCTGTACATTTGTATACAAGACGCGCATGTTTTGTCACCTAAAATAGAACATGAGGGCACTATATATGCGCGGGCTTTGTTATACCTATAGTCTTGCCTGTATTGGTGTCTTGAATCAAGACTAGGTAGTTGACGGCGCCCGCCAACTGCCGATTTTTGTGATATTTTGGGGCGGAAAATCTCACCACTGCACAGGTGGATTTGCGTGATATTTGGCACAAATACAAACAAAACCATCCCCAATAGGCCTGTACCAAAAAGAAATCAGCCTGGCAGATTAAATGACAAACTATAAAAGGCAGCATGATTTTACAGTGCAATTTCACGCAGCGGTCCATCAAGCTTGCAAACTTCGGTTATGGATTTGACTAATAATAGTGTCACGACTGTGCGGCTGATGATGTCACAGATTTCCAAGTCCCTAATAACACAGGGCAACTCGGTGGTGACCAGAGAACAGAATTCATACCTCATTTTTTTCCTGCAAATTTTGTGTTTTCTTTTATGTTTAGATCTGCACTAATCTGGTTAATTAGTTAGGGACTTGGAAATCTGTGACGTCATCACGCGCGCACTGGGTACACTAATACTGGTCAGTTTCGCAGTGGATTTCTGCCGTTTGCGAAGTAGCGCCTCATGAAAAATGCGCTGTAAAACATCACAACATTGTTCAATTCCAACTTTTTAAATAGATACTAAAAATAAAGAACACTTTCTGACGATATTTATTTTTAAAACAATTTTTGGAAATATTTAAATTAGAACACAGCAAGATGTTTGTTTGAAGGTGAGATTTCTGGTCCAAAAAGGGTAGTTTGTGTTGCGAAACAGACTTGTGAAACCAACAAACAGTTTGGGGAGATTGTTGTCTGTGTTTGTGCAAAATTTCAGTATAAAACACATGCCCCTTGTTTGTTTGTTTTAGCCCACAAAAATGATTATCAGTTACTCTTTGTGAGCGTCGTCGAGTGCGTAGTTTTCATTCCAGGCGTAAATATGTGGGTCTTTCCACAGTAATGGGTACATTTCTGTGACATACAAGATCTTAGGTCCGAGTTCACTTCAAATGTCTTAATTTTATCTTTACATTATCCAGTTAAACCGAGGAAATAACTTTTACCCCAAGAAGTATGAAAAATAGTCCTACAACATACATTTCTGAAAACCCTGTGCACAAATTTTCGTATTACGTATGTAACAAAGACAAAAAAAAATGTCACAAATTGGTCTGTCCACGTTACATACGTAATAGGAAAATTTGTACACAAGCTTTTCAGAAATGTATGTTGTGGCCGCAATTTCTTACCTTTTTGGGCAAAAGTTATCTCCTAACAATAGTGCAAGGAAATTTATTTAAGTTTGAGATATACTGAAGACGTTTGAAAGGAATTCTTGACTTATCTTTCAAATAGGCCCATTAGCGTGGAAAGACCCACGTGCTCTTACACATAGTGCGCGCCCTCACATGTGCTATGTACTTCTGTTGCATTGAGGCTTTCTTGACAAAGCTTTAGTTGAGCAGAAAACGAGACAGCGTGTTGAACTAAGACTAATCAGACTTGAAGTTGAAGATATCTTCGTTGGCTTGGCGCAACATGTCACTGTGGGGCGCTTCATACTGCATCGTATTCTTCGAGCTCTCTCCTAATCAGTTTACACGCACGATTTCGCGGGAAAACGGCCGATTTCTAAGACGCATATCTCGGCTACCGCTTGCTCAATTTATGCGACAAGTGCTGTTTTAAAATTAACAGAAAATAATCTGTAATGTGAGATGATATTTTCAATCAAAATCGAACTTTGAATTTTTTTTCCAAGTCCCTAAATTAGTGATGTCTGACTTGTAAATTCTTACCCTTTTCAGGTTACCTGTAGTCCAAGTTCGACACAGTCGTTACCCACGCCATCATGTGTATCCAGTAGTTAGCAAGGAGGCGTATTCAGAAAGTGACCTACCAATTGACATTAGTACTCCGGTCCGTGCAGCAAAGTGTGATGTCTCCTCATCAGGTCTTCTGTATGATCCTCTCATAAAGTGAGTCCGGCGTCGTTATGTGCCAATTATTCGATTATTTGAATATTGATTTTAATGAGAGAGAAAATTGTATTTTTTTATGAGAGGTGTATTCTCAGAGTTGTTATAACACTATAACGTTCCAAATGTATGCATTGGACTTATTAAATTCATGATGATGATGATGGATACATTTATATTGCGCACATATCTATCCCAAGGATACTCAAGGCGCTGTCTACTTTTAGAAGACTAAAAGTGTTTTTTTAACGTTTATATTGGGACGTTATCATTTTCTATATAACACTTTTAGCCCCTTACCAATTTAACCCCATTCGCTATCTTACATTTTGCTGCACGCGGCAAAATGGCCAACGTAATTTTTTTTACACTCGGGACAACAGCCGTGTTTACAGACGAACAAATCACGGTCCAGATCATTGTACTGCTAGTGACGTCATACAATGAGATGACCACAAGAGGGCAGGCTATCTGGGCCCTGACTGTTCATCTCTAAACACGTCGTGGTAAATGTCGCTGTTGTCCCGAGTGTGCTCGAAAATGTCAAGAAAAATTACGTTGGACTAGTTTTTCTTGGACTAGAAATTGCAGCAGTTTTTGCCATAACCAACATGTCTGTCTTCTCTCCATTCCAGTAAATTTATTAACATCATGAACAAGCGAGGAAAGAAATTCATTGTGAAGAGAATTATGGACGAGGTAAGGAGCGTGTCCAGATCACATTTTTTGACCCCCATTTTTCCCATGGGTGTCTCGAGATTTTGATACCATATAATTTGTCATATTTTTCTCTTTACCATTCTGAAATTTTGCGCTCTCATTCCTTATATTTTCAAAGATATCATAAAAAAAACACCAATATTTTGTAAACTAATTTATCCACTTAAATAAAGCAGTGCAGTGATTACACTAACCTTTTTGCTTCCACATCAAAATTGAAGATTGCAAATTTCCTGTTTTCTTCCCATAGATGGTATTTCAGGGAGGTATTTTATGATTGTTAGGTTAGAACGAACTCCATTTGCTGGAAAAACCTGGACAAGCTCCTTGAACAAATGTGGATTTAGATGTCATATGTTTTTTGAAAATGGTTACCACTATACATTACGTCACTCTGTTCGCTTTCTTACGACACCAAAAAATCCAGAATACCTTCATGGATAACTGAGCACCAATGGTTCAAAGCGACCCTGTCAGAAATAGCTTTGCACCAGATTATAAATAAGTTTCAAAAAAGAAAAAGACCAATAATCCATTTTTAAATCTTTAAACCAATCATAAACTTTCAAATAGAACACCATATACAGGGATTAATTTGTTAATTTCGTGGAGATGGCTAAATATTTTGGAAATTGGCAACCACCATCTATTAGCTAATGATGTCCTCTTTCTTATGACACCACGAAATCCAATTTACGGTCACACACGACTGAGCACGGAGCAGTGTAATCAACCATGTTAGAACTGGTCTTGCACCAGATTCACCGCAGCCTAACTCCAACAATTTTCATACCTAAAAAAAAGAAGAAATACCAGTGTGTCCTCAACAAAAATTTTATTCTCAATGATTACACATTTGGGTGCCTTTCCCTGTCTCGACCTAACCCCAGTGTCCTTCGACTTTTAAGGAGTGTGCAATGAAATAACAATTTGGAGGCCCAACAAAAGCCCTGCACTGGGCAGACATGGTTCATTATGAAAACATCTTTTTGGTGCAAGACCAGTTCTGACATGGTTGATTACACTGCTCCGTGCTCAGTCATGTGTGACCGTAAATTGGATTTCGTGGTGTCATAAGAAAGAGGACATCATTAGCTAAGGCCAAAAAAAGAAAGTCTCCGGTTTCTGGTATGCGCGCGCGTCGCCCTAGCCATGCGCGTCGGCAAAATGAAAAAGTTTTTTTTTTTATGTAAGACGATGACTCAAAACTGCCAAACTCACTGGTTCGTCTAGAATTCTGCTGCTGCACAATTTGAACGTGTATTTAGATGGGGTTACCATCGAGTATAGGCTTTATGTGGCCTGTCTGGGCTTCCATATATTTTGCACAGAATAGTCGGGCACCATTTGCAGACGGCGTTGTATTTTCGTGATTTTGTGTATAGAAGCCAGACGTGAGTGGAAGCGAAGGTCGTGTATCTGGAACTTGTAACCGCTTTTAATAACTGCAATATGTAAGGGAGCAGACTAATACCAGCATTGCGGCACACATGTGCACGATGTCGAAGTCGCGGTACAGTCTGACGTTGTTTTCTTGATTAAGTTGCCCATCATTGCCAGGATTATTTATTTTAAGTTTGTTTTATGTGGAGTGCAATAGAATAAATATTACTATGAGGTAAAAAAATTGTTGGAAATGGAAAATATTTTATTCTTCACCCCATAGGAATATTCCTTCTATTGCATGACATTCGGTTTGCAGTTTCAACTAAACAAGTTTCCCATTTTGACTTGTGAAATAAAGAGTATACAAGAGACAGATCATACTTTGGCATTTTTATTTATTCTCAACAAACATTAGATGCCACAACATGTCCATGTATATTTTCACTATTAATCCAACATTCTTGCTCTTTTTATATGCCCCCAGTTGTCCATTCATTACACATGTATTACAAAGTGGCTTATTCGTGCATCTCATAGCAGGGTCACATGTTATGTAGCCCAAACACACCTGTTTGGAAGGGAAAAAAAGTAGAAAAAAAAAAAAAAGGCGCATCGCCGCACCACTTTTGGGGCAAGCTCCATACCAGAAACCGGAGACTTTTTTTTTTTTGGCCTAATAGATGGTGGTTGCCAATTTCCAAAATATTTAGCCATCTCCACGAAATTAACAAATTAATCTCGGTTTCCTTTTTTTTAAAAACACCCTGTATTCTCGAAGAAAAGCTGGATTCAAACATTCTCAAACTATTGCCACGATTGGCCACGACGACGTACAAAATCTTGGTCATTCGTGTGGTCTTGTCCCAAGACTGAGATTTGTTGTCTTCCTGAGTGGCGCTCAAATGGCAGGGTGTGCAAATAAGTGGAACAACAAATCTCAGTCTTGGGGCAAGACGTAAACAATTTTACGTCGTGGCCAATTGTGGCATTAAATTGTGACACTGTAACCTAGGCTAAAACCACTGTCTCTAAACCCTAATGTCCTTCCACATTCTCACCCCCCTCGTCAAATTTTGGGGTTTCTTTTTCTTATTCGATTTCAGGTTTAATGTAGCTCACACAAACTTGTTTCCCCCACCCCCCTCCCCCAGACAATGGAACTCGTAAAGAGAGAACAAATCCAGAAATACAACAAAGCCTCGGAAGCAGAGAAGTCCAGCATTGAGACCAACCCTCGGGTGATCTTCCACAGAGCCATTGAGAACTCCAAGCCACTCATGGGCCTCGCTGTGGTCAAAAAGGGTGGCATCAATTACCAAGTGAGAGCAAGTTTAGGACTAGAGTTAACTCATTCATTGCCAAGGCCGTACAAGTACGATCTATCGTATGTACTCTGAAAGTGCCAATTGCAATGTCGTACATGTACGATCCTGTTTTCTTCGAAAACGCCAACCGCTGTACATGTACAACCTAAACATATCGCTATAGGGTGCATTGATCTATCATAAAATGCAATATCATTGATATGAGGTACGACGTCGAGTTCCTCGAGAGGGCGCAATGTCTGAGCAGCCAAGATGGCAGCGCCCATAGAAAAATGCACTCGCTTCTCCGCGGAGGAGGTTTTGAGTATTTTTCAGATTCGGATAGTGAAAAAGATATTTATCACTCATCACTCAATAAAACAATACCATCGATTCTAGAATCTATAAAAGAACAATATACAACATGTTTGGTGAGTACAACTTATTAATTTTTTTACAGAATTTCAAAGAATTAAAAAAAACGTGAAAAGTCTGGCACTTTAGATAGAGTAAATATTGAAAAAACGCTGGCACTGATAGAGTTATTCACTGGTCAAACGTCATTTTGAGTACACACATGTGCACTGACGTTCAAGTGCGAACACCTTTGGTTAGTCAACTGATTCCGTGCAGAACACTGCACCAACTCGATACCTTATGGGTACAAGTGACCAGCGTGACCGTGCCCTGGTTCCAAATGGTCAACCAGACATGACTAACCATCGTTGACTAGACTGCGTTCAGCTGGAAATAGTCGAGCTATAGTTATTTATTATCATGAATCAAACTTGCCCCGAGATTCAGTCTAAAGATGGCACGTTTAACCGTTTAAAAAAACACAAATTATTTTTTTTACCAGTAATGGATACTGATAGGTCCACTGCTTAAGGAAATCTAATTCACAAACACAAGCTTTTGAAAATGTGGCATGAATATTAATAAATGAATATTAATAGCAAACTCCATAGCCTGTGTACAAAGTGACAAATAACTTTCTCAAGTCTGTAACTGGACGTCGACTGGTTTTTCCCAGTCCATATGTGCCCTGCAATCCTACGCTGCCGCGGTTTATGAGCCAACCGGTCCAGTTACCGACTTGACCAGGGGTGAGATTGGAGGAAAACAAAAATTCCGGAAGGGGCGTGGCGAGACGTAGAGACCACGCAAACTTCAACTTTTCGGAGGATCGTTTTAAACACCACCGTACCATTGGCATCGTGCAAAATGCAATGTCAAAAACATTTTAATTAAGCATCACAAGAACCAGTTTTGTTTGAAATATTTACCTTGTTTATAGGCCTACAAATGTGGATAATATTAAAAAGAATCCAGGCAACATCTACCGTTGAATACAGTTAAGCAAAAGCGGAGGGTAAAATTAGTTTGTTGGCTGCTTGCCGTATCGCGCCAGCCGCGCACACTGCACAGTACATACATGTATACCGCGGAAGCATGAAATTTTGAAAAATCCGGAAAAATCTCACTTCTGCTTGACATCAAGTCTAACCCGAGGGCACGCTTTAGGGGCCGTCCATAAAGCATGTATGCAAGGAAGGAGGTAATGGAGCAAATGCGTACACCCAACGTTAAAGTAAATGGGTGATGTCACAAATTTTGCGTAATGGGGGGGTCTAAAAAGTCTGCATTTTGTGCGTACGTACTTTATGGACGGCCCCTCAAGCAACTGCTTTGTCATTTTAACACTAGGTCCCCACTCCTCTCCATGATGCAAGGCGAAGATTCCTGGCCATGAAATGGATCTTACAGGAATGCTATACCAAACCACTCAAGGTCCACATGCCAATCAAACTGTCTGGTGAGCTGCTGGATGCATACAACAACACGGTATGAGACAAGTTTACATTCTAAGTTGTAATTCCATAGAAATTGGGGGCGATTTGCAATGAAATTGTCTTAGCCACCGGTCTACGACCAGGGACCAATTTCATAACAGAGCGTGATCCAATTCTGTCCTTCTTGTGAGGGACGGAAATCAAGAGACAAATGCATTTCCTTAATCAATACAACAAATGAAAACTAAAGTGAACCTGTATGTTTACCTGCTACTGATGTTCATACACACACCCAGTTTATCACATGTTGAAATTGACTTTACAGTTTTATGCAGAGGTTGTTTTTATGCATGCGGGAAGGACAATCAATAAAATTGACAAAAACTACAATTTTTTACATGCATTTTCAACTATTTCTTGAAAATGTAATGGCAGTGTGCCCAGCCAAATTTATTCTGTTAATTTTTGTAATATGATTGTAAAATATGGACATTTCTTTACTGTTCGAGGTATTATTTTGATTAATTTAAGAAATTTTGAAAATTTCATCACGCTCAAAACAATTTAGCATAAAATTTATTTGCTTTTCAAAAATGGGTTACCAGTCAAATTTGTTTTTATTTCAACTGAAGTTTGGCTGCACCAGTTGGATAAAAAAAAAAAAAAAACCAATGGAAAGTGATGCAGCCGGGTACTTGCACAATTTCACACCATACTCACAAAGCCACTTGTATGCGCACTTACAAAAAAGTTATTAAATACTACCGATAGACACATTATGCTTTCTTCACGACACCTTTCATCAATAACTACAAGATATAGCCCCATGTCTAAAAAAGCATAGATATTGCAAGCAGAGTATTATTATAGACTGGTTTGTGAGCTTTGGCAATGCAATTCAGGCGTTTCACCGTAAGAGCGCCACCAAGCGTTTCTGTTTGAGAGGGCATTTTAGAGACAGAGCGGTCGACGTCGGTGTATTCGTTTACTGCACAAAGATATCGGATTTGATTTGAAAACAAATACCTGATTTAGAGGTTGAATTTTATTTAGGAAGCCTAGATTATTTAAACACGGTTAACATCATTTGCAAGAATGAAAGTTCAATCTATGCTCTTTCCTTGAGAATAAACAAGATAATAATATGCTTTTTCACACGTCTAGCAATGATCGTGTTGACCAGACGTGTGCGCGCACATTGAATGTAGCCTTTCCGCGTCAAATGCTTGGTGGCGTCTCTTGTGAAACGCCCAAATTGGCAATGCCTTCAAAGGTTATTTTTGCCGTTTCGCCCCAGCTCTGCGATACTTGCTGTCAAAGATTTGCGACGGGTCCAAGTACCAAATCCACCTCGCCAAACCCGTGGCAAAATTACAAAGGGTTCAATGAGTTGCGATGGATTTGATACTTGCGACGCATCGCAAGCTGGGGTTAATTTCACGGAGCGCTACGATCTTTCGTGACTAACGCCAGTTGCGATGGGTAAACCACCGTAACGTGCGTCTCAAGTTACAAAGGCACTTTTAAAATCATAGCTAAAAATTCTTGTTTGTTTTTTTAATGCAGGGTAAAGTTGTCAAGCGGAAGCATGATTTGCATAAACAGTGTGAGACCAACAAAGCATACGCCCACTTCAGATGGTGGTAGTGGACTGCATATCGAATCCATGCATTGACTTTTAAGAGACGTTCGTGACTTAAGTTTGTGCTCGGCTTTCAGAGCCTGCAATATAATCTGCATGACTTATTTGACAAGGGGAATATGGAGTCACCTAATGTGCTTTAATGTCACTGGTCAACTGATGGAAAACTACAAAATGTAGTCAAAGATATTGCAACATTGGAAATCACTTTGTTCAACGAGATTTCCAGATGTGAATGAATGACTCTTTATTCAAAAAAACAAATTTGTAAGGTCTGGCAAAGTGTTGTGCTTTGATGCACCGCTCGTGCCAACGGTATTAAATTGAAAACCACAAAGAATACTCATAGTGGCTACCTACAGTAATGTGAACATTGCTGCTCTTTGTTCGATTGTTAAGTTACATGTCTACACATGCTTGATTAACTAACAATTAACTTATTTTCTTGGCCTATGATGTAGACTGATTGGCTTTTTCTGGAGCCAAGCAATTTGTGAAAACTGAGCAAGGGACATTTTGATTCTATAGATGAATTCAAAATTAACAAATTTGAGACTCTTTGTGTTAAGCAACTGAACATATGTGGCAGAGGGTATCCCCCCTACCATTGTCTCAAACATCCAAAGAATTCCTTTCAGTTTTTAGGGGGCATTAACAAAAGGGAAGAGTGTGTTGAGGTATAGGGAGAGTCCCTTTGCCACATATCGTGCTGGGTATACAACTGAAGTGAATGCACATGGGTCATTCCCAAAATTAGGGGTCCAAAATTGTTGGTGTCCCAGTTACGTACGACACTCTCTGCTTCAAAAATTACCCCTCCTGATCACAAATTCTCAGCAATGGACTGTGATCATAGGGGGCAGCATCATTTTCTTCAATATTTTGTTCTCCGATTCCTTAAAAATATTTAAAACAAAAGACCATAAAAGCTTATAATTTGTTCCATGGTATTGAATAGGAGTTTGGTGTCCCGGGTTACCTACGGCAATGCAAATTGGCTGTAGAATGAGTTTGCATTAACCTTGGTGCCATATTTACACACAAACATTAAATTTAAGTGGCATTTGTTGAAATAAAAATAATTATTATCTACTGGGAAAACACTTGGAAATCTTAAAAAGCATGTCACACTTTTGGACCCCTGATTTTGGGAATGACCCACATACAATCACTCCTAAATGCCACGCAGAAAAGTCACTGTACAATACTGTACTTGTAGCGCACGCGTACTGCCGACTTGACACGAAGAGCATTGGTTTCAATGCGGAAGTGTGCAGAATGGGTTAAATTTGTCTTATGTAAATAAAAAAGCCTGCTTACATTGTACATGGCCGCCGGGGCAAAGGGTCTATAACTATTCATTGGAACCACTGGCGTGATCATTAACAAACTGTTTTTTTTTTTCTGGTTAAAAAAAATAATTTTCATATTTAAAACTGCCATCTTGTAAATGCAAATCTTTGTCAAACGTCGCAGGCTACATTGTGAGACAGATGGGTTTTTGATTATGGTACTTTGTTTTACAATAAGTATTAAGACTTTATTTCTGCATGTGCATAGCAATGTATATAGTGTATAAAAACCACATTGTGGAACATAATCTAAAAACACTTTATCAGATTTGCCAAATTCCAACCATGCCATTTTTCCTAAATAAACATCCTCTTATGTGCTGTCACCGAGAATTTAAACAGTTTACTTGCACAAAAATCTTCGCTATTTTTGACCTTGTGCTGAACCACATTTCGATCAATGGTCAGTTCCAAGTGTATTTAACGTCTGGTGTATTGACGTACTTCCTTTCACATGGGCAGACTAAATTTTGTTGCTATGTTGTGCACACGGCAGGTGTGAAGTACAGAATCAATACAGTGTTCACTGTTGAATAGAATGGCATAAAGCAATCAGACTCAGACTCTTGATTGCTAGGTAATGGCGTGTACCACGTAGCAATAAGAGGATAGTATGTGACTTTCTAAACTGCACCTCCACTTGAAAGTTAAGAAATTGGGGTACCACGCAAAAGGCAAATTATCTGTTGGCCTCTACAATGCATACATGTGTGGGGTCTGACAAAGTCCCAAAATGCTACCGTGTATAGCGTTTTTAAACCCCCAACAAGTGTATAATACCTTTGTGCACACCATTTTCTGACAAAATTGTGTATGCTACCATAAAAACTTGGCACTTTATAAATTATATTATGAAAAGTATCGATGTCAAAACAAATGCATATATGTACTTTACTTTGTATTACACATGTCTCAAATTAACTTTTTCCAGCTACAACCATTTAATAAATAAAACATTTTGGAAAACAGTTGTATAATAAAAATATCTTCAATGATTATCTTGTCTATACATACATACACATGTAACAAAATATACAATTAATGCATACGCTCACTAGCACTGTCTTGGCATTTACTCAGAGTGATAATTAAAACAATAAAATGCCTTTGCGAGCATCAGCAAAAAGCACTTGGGGGTATTTTCAAAATGGTCCTCAGTAGAAACATGTTAAATACTGGTCACTGGTTTGGCCCAATGCAGTAGGCTACTTAAATGCGACATCAGTTACCATGGTAACTGGGTCTAAATGTCCATTGCTAAAAACACTTAATGGTTCCATACCAACTGTGGACATTCCTTTGATCTTGTGCAGTTAAGAAAAGTCACTGTGGACGTGTGCTAGTCCACATAACGTCCGTTTCTCCTGCCAAATGTGGGCAAAACCGAGCATAAAGCCGAATTCAGTAATTTTGAAAACTGCCATTTTTGGCGATGCGCTATTGGTTGACATGTCACACGTGACTTCCGCACTTCACATTCGATTCAAGAATAACTGCCAAATTTTGTGCTCCGATATCGGAAATTTGTTTCAGGATTTCAATAAAAGTAGACATCGGATCGACGATTACGTACTCTTCGAAATATTAATATGTTTGGGTAAGTGTATCTATTGGCCAAGGGACAGACTTAAATTTGGGGATATTGCCACAGGTTTTTGGTACAATGGCAGGGCATACATGTAGGCTCACCGAAGCCCTATTTATGGGTCTAATCTCAGACTGCATATCGTAATATGTCTCTGATTATTGGTTCATTACATCAGTAGCATACTGGATCACAGACTTTTCACAACCAATTTAGTATTGTTCTAGCAATTATATACATGTACTGTTATGATTTTCAGCATACAAGGAATAGATTAATATACAAATGCACCTCAGATAATGCATAGCAACCATCATTTTATGCATAGCACTGTTTTTAAAGCCAAATACTTTTTGTGTACAACAGGAAGTAACAATACAGGCACCAAAAGCTACTTTCACTGTGTATCATGTAGGGGGTTGGTTTTAGACTATGCTCTTTCCCGGGTTATCTCGGGGTTAACAAAAAATTTAACCCCGAGATTACCCTGGTAATTCGGAGCTTTCACACTATACTTTCAGGGGTTAGCAATTCTCCGGGTTAACTGCCTCAAAACCCCACTTAAAGGCCCAGTGTATCATTTGCAATGACCCCCAAAAAGTAATCAACGAGTTTACAGGGGAAAAGTTCTGAAAGTAAAGATTTAATTAATAGCAACTACCCAATGAAAGGTTTCCGCTCAAAATGATCCGTAAAGATGAAATTATTTAGATCGTTTGCAAACGATTTACTTATTTTTGGTTCGCATCTACGCGGTCCAAAATGCATGGGCGCTGTGTACTGAGTGTTCCAACGCGATGCATTTTTATGGATCGCGCGCACACGCACTATATGATGTGCGCCACAGAGTGCACGACGCAAGCCACATAGTACCCAATCAACTGAGAACGAATATTTAAAACACCCTGCGAAGACCAGGAAAACGCATATGGATTTTCTTGTTTTTTTTAAACGTGGTACATTTGACAAAGCTGAAATTTCTTCGGATGAGTTTGTTGAGGTCTTTCTTTTGATTTATAATGGTTTTATTCGCAGAATCGCTCAAAAACAGATCATCTACAGGGCCTTTAACCCAGGTAATTTCTAACCCTGCTTGCGAGGTGGGTTAACCCACCAATCTCGGTGTTAACTGCGGCCTTAATATGATTCTCCGGGTTACCTTCAGTAGTGTGAATGCTCGCAGGGTTTTCTTCAATGTGCGTACGCACTTTATGGACGGCCTCCTAGTTGCATAACTAATCAGTTGCTGTCGATGTGCGCGCTACGCACACATTGACAGGAACTGATCAGTTGAGTTGCTTCCATTTGCAAGGTCGATGTACGCTAGGCTTAACAATAAAATCTTTCATAAGATGACCAGACAATAAAACTATGGTTCAAATTTCATTCAAGGCAATTTTCTGCAAGACACACATTTCCACATTATAAACCCAATCCCTCTATGCCAAACAATAACCGACAAAAGGGTTATTGTACCAGTTATTACTCACAAAGGTTTCCTTCATATTTTTAGCTGCTCATTTGGCACATGGTGAAACACTCATCTGGAACTAAAATGGAGAGTTCATGCCAAGTTTGGTTCCAAACTGAAGCTGGGTACGGCGCTGCCATCTCACAAATACTCTTGAAAAAAAAATCAAGAAAAAACAATGTTAATAATATTTACAATTTCTTTACCCTTGAAGGGTTTATCGCTCTGTAGGGCTTGCTAAGCTCACGTGATAGCCAATCATAATAATAATAATCACAAGCATTTGTAAAGCGCCATCTATCTATGTAGACATATTCCGAGGCGGCTGTTGCCATTATTACCGCTGCCATCAGGAAATCACCAGAACCATTTCGCTTCAACTAGGTGGCAACCCGGCCAAGGCGCACAACCCTATCAGCAGTAAGATTGTGGCATTCCCCATAACAGCTTCCCATATATCGCTTGGGTTGACGAGGCAACTGGGATTAAGTGCCTTGCCCAGGGACACAGACACGTTGGTCGAAGTGGGGCTCGAACCCCCAACCTCTGATTGGGAGTCCCGCTTCATACCCACTAGACCACACGCGCTCCCAAATCAGTGAGGAACAACTGCAATAGGGCAATTCCGGAGATTCAAATTTACACTTCAGAGACTTTGAGGGCTTGTAATGCTTCACGTATTCAAGTTGTTTGATTTTAAACACATGTTCTTTAAGCATCATTGATGGAAGTGTCATTCCTGAAAAAGTGATTGCAATACCATTCTCAGTAAGTGTGTAGGGTCCCCAAAACTCTCGGTTTCGGACGTACTCATTGAGTATGTCCAAAACCGAGATATTTCTGGGTGTACCATGCATATTGAGAATGGTATTACAATCAGTTTTTCAGGAATTACACTTCCATCAATGATGCTTAAAGAACATGTGTTTAAAATCAAACAACTTGAATACGTAAAGCATTACAAGCCCTCAAAGTCTCTGAAGTGTAAATTTGAATTTCCGGAATTTCCCAATACCGTGATTCGAAACCACCAGTTGGCTTCATAGCCCAACTGGTATAGGGCATCTGCACGTTTAGCAGAAGGTCTGCGGTTCGAATCCTGATGGAGCCAAGTTGTTTTTCACTGCATTAAGATTTCCCAAACTCATATACATTTGTACTCATCCCGGCGGTTCCTGGGTCATAATCTCTAAAAATAATTATTCATACATGAGTCTGGATCCGCCACCGATTTCTAGTTATCTTTGCAAAAACTTAGAGCGGGTCACATGTTAGATTTTCCTGCCATGGGAAAAAGTACCAAGCAGAATGCATAAGAGTAGTTGGGCATTTTCCCTGATACATGTACCTACCTGATTTCAATCAGTTTAACTGCTTCATTCAGGACAATAATAACCACCGGCCATAGGAATGCTATGATCCATACAACTAAGGGAACGTCAGCTAGTGTGACCTCGTGACCTGATGTAATGTTGGGTGTCCATATCCTTACGTCCAGGACAAAATAGATAATCTGTAGCAAGAGACTGCAAGGTCAAAATGGGATTGATATTGATAAGTTGTTATAACATGCACATATCCATTAAACTTGGGATAAGAAAAATCGTAAGGGCCTTATCGGAATTCAACAGGGATGCCAGTGGCTCTTACCTTCACTATCATAACTGCATGTATGTGTGCACATGGACTCGCCAGAACAGTATACTGTACAGTATGTACATTGACAGTATGAGTGCAATGCAATGGATATGTCAGTATGTATGTGATCTAACCACTGCTGTATGGATACAGCGCCCTCTATGTACTTCTGATCGAGTCTGGTTTCGCGATACTTTAGCCGTGAATGATTATGGCCGGGATACAGACACACCGCGGCTGCGTTCGGGCGTGTACTCGTGTTAACACGAGTTATACTCCCCCGCGCGTGAACGGCAAGAATAACGACACTCGGGTCAGTGAGAGTATGCTCTCGCCACTCCCCAACAAATGGGGAGTGTGCTCGTACTCCTGCAAGTGTCATGTGATTTGTACGAAGATGGTGGAATATGGGTGGGATTTTTTGTGAATTTGCTCAACGTGTCAACTCAATAACTGAAACAATAACTCATAAGGTTTGTTTTAGACGGCATCAAAGGTTCTCACGACTTACGGCCTGTATTTCCTCAGTTTCTTGTGAGCAATGAAACGGCGTTTCTTGTGCAGTGATGGCAATAGACGGCCATCTTCACTGATTGCCATTCGCGCATGCGGAATGCCGACTTGCCGTTCGCGTGATGTGACCCGAGTGTAATGCGCACGCATTACTCCCGAGTAGGGAGAACTGCACGCCCGAACGCAGCCCGCATGTGTGCAAATCATTGGGGAAAACGTGCTACGTGCGTGTACATAGGCTGTACATACATGACATATCCGGACATCGTTGATCAGTAAATGAGACAATTTTTAAAGTTTTTTTGGACTTGAAGAGTTGAAAATATATTCTCTTTATATTTCCGGCCGTTTACTTTTCCGGCCTGGAAAAAAGACTTTTCCGGCCTGGAAAAAAGGCTTTGCCGGATTTCTTTTTTCAAAATAAGAAAAGCCAGAAATAGCCGGAAGACTGGCATCCCTGGATTCGAACCCGAGACCTCTGACTCACCGGGCAGACGCTCCACCAGCTGAGCTGTAATTCCGGTTGACAGATATTTTGCTGTTTTGAAACACCCATTATGCATAATATCTCCATCATACATGTACTTACATGATTAGCACCGTAGCACACCACATGCGACTGGTAAAGGGATTTTTCCTCCAAAGTGGTTTCAGATTGTACACGTAACTTACAGATGTAACAACTATTCCACCAAAAAAGAGAAAACAGGAATCTCACGATCTGAACATCTTTGTTACAGAGGCTCTTGTGACACCAACAAAACAAATCACTGCATCCAAGACTTATTAAAGTTGCACGTCCATGTTTCGGTGAAAGGATTTTTAAAAAAATTCACACAAGTGAATGAATTTAGAAAGCTTATGTGTCTTTATGAAAAATATAAAAAACTTAAATTTCTGACGTCAGGAATTGGAGATACAAGCCTTTTTTTGAAACAGGCTTCACATGTTGTACATGTGCGCGACCCTCATATGCACTTAGTATGTGTACAATGTACACATGTACGTGCACATGTACGTCATAACCCTGTCAAATAAAAGCAGGGCCTGTCTTGAAAACAGATCGAAAACAAACTATCAACTGAGCCAAGGAGTGCTTGGTAACTGTTTTGCACGCGCGCATGTGATGCAAGTCACGTATAGTTGCCACAGGACTCGTTCATTATCAATGTAGGTACGGCACTTGTATTTACTTCGAAAATACCCCATAGAGCTCCATATCAATACGTTTAAATTTGACAAATTGTTTATTCCATCCAAGTTTTATACGGAACGAATATGATTTCCATTTGATTCGATTGATTTGCCGTTTAATTTACCCAGTGAATTCAAAAGCGCAAGCCTACCTCCCTTGTTTGTAGGAGCTCACGACGTAATTTGCATAGGGTGACCTGCACATGACTGGCTGATTTCTGCTACCAACTTTGGTAGCGAATATAAAGAAAAACATAACAATTGCCTCGCAGTTCGAAAAGGCCAAGTGAATGAGACACTCGGTGTGTGTAGACTCTACTCAAGTCACCGAATCTCCCAATTTCACGAGGCCTTGTCAAAAGGCTAATTAAAACCTGGCATATTTCATATTTTGAGTAAGTACTCCACCATTTTGATTACAAATAGTTATATGCTGTTGACTGCTACATTTACAGCGAGCTTTTTAATGACAATTGAGTGTTTCTCAGGCGTAGAGCCTATTGATTGCTTTCCGGTGACGTCACCCCTTCCATCCACCATTTAGGTGGACATTTTTCATGACCCACGTGGCTTGAGTAATAACCGGCAAAAAGAGCAAAAAAAGCGCATTTGTTGCACTTACCTCTGTTGCTTCGCCATGGCTGTCGTATCGAGAAAGATAAAAACGCATTTCTTCAGGCTAAACATCGCGATCAAGTAAAAGCACTTTCGTTTTTACAAGCCGAGTGCATGCTCAATAATTTGAACGTATCATAATGGCCGCGTGCGGCATCTTCGAATGAAAATACGCTGGCGAGTATTTTTACGCGTGTTTATGTGCGTCTATTGGCGCGCGCGTGTACACGCGTGATTGTTGACAACCAAACATTCCTGGATGTTCTACGTCATCGAAAGCAATCAATTCTGGCAATAGAAAAACTACTTTTGAACTTGTTCTAAGCTTCAAAAGGGACTTTTTTTAATACAAGAATTGTCCAGAGTCAAAACATCTCAGAAAGACTGAATACTATTTTTCCTCTCTCCAAATGAAAGCTGTTCAATACTCACTAAAGTAGAAGACAATTAGAGCAGTTTGTATATTCTGGGAAAGTAACAGGTGCTGGTAGTTCTCTTCATTGAGTCCATTCCACGTAGAAGATGAAGAGTTTCTACAAATTAAAACAAAAACTTTCCTGTGAATGTAGGTGGGTGTTTTCTCAACCAGAACGTCTAGGGACGGAAGAGAGCCAGATTGCTCCATCTTGTGGGTGAACGGTGGTACATGAGTGGCGTGCATTTCACGGGAGGATCGGCAAAAGCCCACTTTTCATGGTACCCAACGAAAATGTTTGCCAAAATCGTCCGTCCGTCTGTGTGTACATGTTGTCATTGAAACTGAATTCAACCCTCTTCATGGCTCCATTCAAGAGCTTGACAAAGGCGGATTCAGACAATGAGGGTGGTTCAAGAGTGCTGTGGAATAACTCTTGTGTGCAGATCTGCATTGAAGTTAAAAGCAGTGTACTGTTGTAGTCGAGTCACCAATATCGAGTCCGAGTCCGAGTCTTGAGTCATTAGCCTCGAGTCCAAGTCTCGAGTCATTAGCCTCTAGTCCGAGTCTCGAGTCACTTTCCTCGAGTCCGAGTCACGAGTCACTTGTTCACCAAAATGAAACTGAATCTGCTATAGTTTCGTATACACTCAATGTGTGAAATGATGAAGTGCTCGTGTGCTCATCGCCGGCCTGGTGGGGGTAGTGTACATATTCACGCGTCGTACTGTGCTTATTCACGCGTCGTACTGAATCCTGCATTAAGCGCGCGATTATTATACATTTTTCTTCTTTCTTTGAAAGATGTGACCTGAGTGACTCGTTCGAGTCCGAGTCATCATGGTCGAGTCCGAGTCATTTTCCAATGTGACTCAAGTCGAGTCCGAGTCACGAAAAATGTGACTCGAGTCCGAGTCCTGGACTCGAGTACTACAACACTGGTTAAAAGTGCTTTAGCATGTCTTAGTCGTTACTTAATTCTATTTTCCAATTTTGCAGTACCAAACACTAATTTAAACACCCTTTTAATTAAATTCACTGACATTTCTGAATTTTGTAAAAATTGAGCATCAAGCATTCTCAGTTTATATCGTTTGTGAGCCAGTATGAACTAGTTTCTGCCTCATACTTTACATCACGCATATTTTAGTGTCTAAATTTGATTTGAATGTGGCAATAAAGGTAGATTTTTTTCGTATATGTGTTCAAATAATATTTGGCGCGAAATTAGCGTAAAAATGTCTAGTACCTGTACTACGCGTTGTACTGTGTATACAGCATGCGGTACAGTGGCCATGCTAGGCATACAAGTACATTTAGTATCGACTATTTGTAACCAGACTACATGGTGTTTTATGCTTGGTCAAAATTATTACTTTTTGTTTTTTAACAACTTCAAATAATAAATGTTTTTTTTTAAAAGGCCGAGTTATCTGAACATACAAGATGTTGTTGAATTTTAAAACTCATAAATTTTTAAAGAAACAATTTATCTTCCTTCATTGAAATAAATACTTGAGGGAAAGTGTGTAAAAGTGTATAAAATGATTGGAAAGAGTATTGGACCACAGTACACGTGTGCAGACTGTTTTTTGGGGAGTCAAAATTAAGGCATCTGATTGGTGTTTTTCTGTGCATCTGCGTTTGAAAAGGCGCAACACTTGCTTAATGCATTGTGACGTGGTTCATTTGACTCCCAAAACAATACAGAAAACACACATGTGTATGGTCAATAAGACATCTTTATTAAAGAGGTTTCGCACCGTCACGGATACCGATAGGGATACGGATACGTCATGACTCTATGCACTTCTCGTGACGTGTAACCGTAGTACACATGTTTTCATACGCGTGAATAACGGTTATCAGCCTCCATACGCGTAGCATAAAAACGGATACCGGTTATGCAGATTTTTCGCCTTTTCCGTGATGGATTAATAAGTTGTATGCATTTTTTTTATTTGCATGTATCTTCCGTGAATACAGATCGAATTTAATGAGTCATGCCCACGTGAAAGTGAGAAAAATCTGCTGAAAACAAAGCCAAGCTACTCCAAGCGGATTTAGCAAATAGTGTATACGTACATTCACACAGTGCGAAACCCAGTTCAGTGTGCACATCAGCGTGAACGGTTACCGTTATCATATCCGTACTCGTAACCGTATCCGTCACCTTGCGAAACCTCCCTATTAGCCATTTAAAGCCTACCTGTTTCCAAAAAGTACGTGGCAAGTTTCAGCATGCGAGAAGGCCTTTTTGCAGAAGGCGTGTAATACCATGGTGTGGCATAGTAATAAGATAAATACGCTGATGACAAACCGCGAGAAAAAGTAGAATACATAAAGCTGGATCACCTGCAACAAAGCAAAGAAATAAAGCCACTCGAAAACACTGACGATACCAAGCAAGAATCCATTCCCTTCTTTCAATTACTTTCGATGTCAAGGGGCCGTGTTATGGTTTGCGCATGCGCAGCAAAACTTGAAAAAATTTGGGCTAAATTTTTCAAATTTTGTCGCTGGTTTTTGCATATGGGTCATTCCATGAAGTTGAGGAACACAGTTTTTGTTTTTGTTTTGCCCTTGATAACCCCATGAATCAATACTATTCCGAAATTCAAGCTGTTGGATGAGAGAAATTTAAAACATTCATAACTTATAACAATATCCTCCTGGATTTAAATTTATATGTCAACTAAATAGAATTTTGTTCAAATGTAGGTGTGACATTTGGTGCTTTTTAGAACCGTGTGTTAATTTCGAATTCAACATGAAAACATTTGTAGTTGGAGTGAAATAAGTTGAACTGTATTTGTTTCCAAGTTACATCCACAACCACCACTTTGTTAATTAATTCAAAATGGCGGCACTTTGCCAATACTGAAGACTCCCAAATTACCCCCAAACAGTGTAAGCCATCACATCATGCAACATCGTTATATAAATGGTGATTCATTGCTCTCTTATTGACCATTTTTGTGGAAATGAAGAAATGTCACACTTTGTTCCTCAACTTCATGGAATGACCCATATCCTATTCAATCTTTGCCATCCCTTATAATTCTTTAGTAATTCTGGCAGTGGTGTACTTGTCAACGCCCAGGTTGTCCTGATGCATTACTTTTTACTTGAAATGGCGCCGTTTGCTGTATTTTTAGGCCGCCAAACATCAATATCACCGGGTGTGCAGCCGTCGTTGAAAAGAGAGCTTTTCATCCCATAAAAAAACTTCACAAAACATGACAGAAACGACATCGAATAATATGAATGATATGGTTGGAGATAGCAATTTGACCTGTCTGTAATTTTGAATCACATGTCCATCGATTTTATTTGCTGCCACCAATTTTGCTCTGGCGATCACCCACAACCTCTGCAACCAGTCTCGTGCTCTTTCTTAAGCCAGCTGTACACCTTGTGTTTCGTCCGTGATCCTATCACAATAGCGCATGTTGTGCAGTCGCATCACAAGGTGTACGGGTTATGCGATGCGTTCCGACGGCAATTATTTTGTACGTGTCCGGCGCAACGCAATCGCAGAATTTTGAGCATGCTCGAAATTCGGCGTGTCTGTGCAATCGCAATGGAGTCGGAAGGCAAGGTGTACGGCCGGCTTTAGATTTGCCCGCAAATCCAACATGTTTCAGCCACAGCTAGGTTGTAAGCTGGTCGCAGGTCAGATGTGACCCTTTTTTCCTTCCACAAGTTGCCAGAAGTTTTGTGATAAATACCTGGGCATCTCTGTGTTTGAGATTCTTCCCCGTAGCGCTAGTCATCGTCTGATGGTTGACCTGGGAGTGAAATAACGACAGTGACAACACCGGGACGATGATCACAGCCAACCAGAGAACATGCCTGCCACTCAGTGGGGGCGGTAGGAGGGCCACGGAGGCTAGGAGTTGGATGACGGTTAGGGAGAGCAGGCAGTACATGAGGAAGGTGAAGATAGTACTGACGGCAGAGCACAGCCCTCTCGCCTGCAAAAGAAATCACACACATCATGGAGCAAGTTCGATTCATGACTATAGTTAACCATTGGTCGAATGTCATGCTGGCAACACAGAGCAAGTTCGGGCGGGCGACCAGAATTTGTATATACGTCCGTATTCCTGGTTACCACAAACGATTCCTGATCGCTTTAGACATTTTCAGATAACTACATTTCTTTCTCCGATCTCTCCAGACATGCCCCAGTGTTGGATCAAAAAACAATCCTATCCATCCTGCACTCAATGACCTTAAACCAGAAAGTGTTGCAGTATCTCGGTGCCATTTTGAAAAGCACCGGTGGACCACTAAATTTTCAGCAGGACCAGTAGAGTTCTCTAATCTACTGGTCCTTCTGACCAGCATTTAATTCAGGTTAATATCGACACCTGACTTAGCATCAAGTCCTTCTCCTGATAGCATCAAGTCCTTCTCCTGATAGCATCAAAATTACAGCATTTGTCTCACCTCTTGTATAAGGGCCATAAGGTTAAAGTTATGGTCACACCAGAACGAAAGCGAACACGGCAGGCCAGTGAGAATGCTAGCCAGGCCTGTAGGGGTGTGCCAATGAGGGTCATTGCAGCTATGGGACTTGGGCAGGGGGCGATGGAGGCAGACCTGTGGGTAGAGTGGTTCCAATCCGATGCTGGTGGGTTAAAAATGAAAGAACAGCCACAATGTGAATACAGACACAAAACATTAGTTGGACCATTTACATTAGAGAGATTTTACACACGTACGAATAAGGTTACGAATACAGATGAGAGAAAAATCATAAGGGCCTTAATCATAAGGGCCCTCATAAGGGATTCGAACCCGAGACCTCTGACTCACCCGGCAGAACCTCTACTAAGGCATACTCCCTCAGGTTTTCCCTATGAACCAAATTTTTCTTTCGGTGTTGCATGGTAGAGCAACTGGGCAAAGTAACGAATGCAACTTCAGGTATAGTGTCTGATCACCATTGAAATAAAACAACCAAACTTGGGATGAGAGAAAAATCGTAAGGGCCTAACAGGATTCGAACCCGAGACCTCTGACTCACCGGGCAGACACTCTACCAGCTGAGCTATAAGGCACAGTTGGTATAATCCCTCAGGTTTTCCCTATGGACCCAATAGGTGTTGCATGGTAGCGCAACTGGGCAAAGTAACACACGCATCATCTGGTATGATAACCGTAAGCGTTTACGTTGATGCTCACACTGAATTGGGTTTCACATTGTTCAAATCTGCTCTGCGCTCAGGTCTGTTTTTTTGGCTAAATTTGTTTACGCTTTTTCTTGAGCATGACATTAAAGGTACACACCGGCCTACTGTTTACATGATTTAGCGATGTAGCAGCATTGACAATACTTTTTTGATGGTCGTTGTGAAAAAAAATCATCAAAATATCCTGTAATTTACTAAAGTGCAAAATTAACAAAAACGGTCAAAAGACGGGTTGTACGCTTTACCAGCTGTTGCAACTACGCGCGAGCTTCACGACTTTGTCACAAACGATTCGCTCTTTTTCTACTCGGGATATCTCCAATTTTCTGATCACGATTTCACTGGACAGCCCGGACGACCGGTTATGAATTTCTGTTTTGTCTGGAGAAGTTAGCATCATGTTTTTTCTTCACGAATGTACATGTACACCAACCAACCTGCCGTGTGTGCACTCGGGATATTTGCAGTGCTGCGCGGTGCGATCCACCGTAGTTTGCCATACTAGCACGCGCTCGCCGAGTCCCATTCTCCGGACTCTCTAAACAAACATTTCTGTTCGAATTTTCATACTTATGTTCAACTTTGTTTCATACCTGTATAAATAGTCTCTCTTTTGTCAATTACTTATAATATTGTGGAAAAATCAGAGTTGAATTTGGTGCAGTAAGAAACTTTTATGCGACTGGACATGCGACTGGACACAAAACTAACTCGCAAGACCATGTGACTTTTCGGAACCAGAATTTGGTTCCCAAAAGTCACGTGACCTCTGTTTTTTGAAAATTGCTCAAAAACGGCCAAATTCTGTGGTTTCTTTTCAGGATATGTTCAGTTTATTTCGGAAGGGCATTCAGAATCTGGTATGGGTCAATTTCGAGCCCAAAATAGCCCAACGAAGCCGGTAAGAAAGATCTATCAAAAAGAAACAAAATGTATTAGTCCATCACAAAACAGGTATCCATTTTCATACTACGCGTATGGAAGCCAACAACTGTAGTCAACGAATACCGTGTACTACGGTTACGTGTCACAAAAAGCGCATAAATTCATGACGTATACGTATCCGTATGGTGTGAAACCTCTCTGTTATCAAATATCTATGTTGGACTAATGTTGAAAAGGAAGATTATCAAGTATGAAAAAATTTTTAACAAGTGTGTTTAAACTTTTCACTGGCATGTCCCTCACAGGATTCAAACCCGAGACCTCTGGCACACTGGGGCAGATGCCAAGGGGGCGTACGCACGCCCCCCTTTTTAATTTTTTTTTTTTAATTTAAAAAAAATCCACTTTTTGTGCACACTTTTCCTGCTTATTATGGTTAAATATTGCCCCAGATCGCACCACAGAGCATCTAGAATCCATCTAGAAGCTGTTAGGGCTTCGCGCTATGCGCTATCTATTTTATTGTCTAAAAATTCCACGCGCCCCCCCCCCCCCCCCCCCTTTTCAAAATCCTGGATCCGACACAATGGGCCACAAATGGGCAATGAGCAAATACAGCACCAGTCTCGATCCTGAAAAGGCATGTTTACAATCAACCCAGTTTTGCCAAATCGAACACTGCACCTTCCCCCAAAAGGCAAGTTGAAGTCGGCAGGCGCAAAGTGTAAATACAAAAAGTGAATTGAAAAAGGCGAATCAGACCTTTTTAATATCACCTCTTGGGTAGGTCTGAACTCCACAATTGCCTGGTTGAACCCTGCAATTACCAAGGTCGTTTGTAGTGTAGACACTACCCGAATACAGGTTCGCCAATTTGAGCATCCTTGGTGCAAAGCTTATGCAGAGCATGCCATATGGTAAATTTAACTGACGACACCAGTTCGACAATGCAAAACACCCCACTCATCATGCCCCGTGTACACAATTAGCGCTGACTTTTGCGGTTGGAAAGCTAGACAACCCGTATCGGGACAATGTGTACACACGACAAATTTTCAGATTTGTGGTTGCAATAAAAATGTGACCATTTTCGTCGTTTCGAACGTAAATGCAACAAAAGTGACCCAACTAACCTGATATCAGCCTGTGCAAAGAGCGGCATGTTATGCAGATTGACACTACTACCCAGACAGCAGACCACTTCACCATAATCCTGCATGATTCGCAGCATCTCCTGGGTGGCTAAAATGAAAGAAAAACACATCTTGTCCAAAGGTTGTACTGTACACCATGTGTAAATACCATATACATGTACTTATATATTTATGTTTAATCGTTTTGTCATCCAATCAGTTTGGAGAGCCCCCTGACAGAAACTAGTTTCTTTTGGGAAATCCTGCGAGAGCTAATTGGATGTTGTTTTTGTTTTTTATGTTAATTTGCAGTTTATAATTTTTTTTGTTTTGTTTTATTATTTTTTGTTTTGTTTTGTTTTATTTTTTTCCCCTTTTTTTATTTATTATGATCATTATCTGTCTGTAGTTCTGTGACATTAAAGGAGAAGGTTACCCAAGAAACAAAAGACCTTGTGCTCAACAAGTACAACTCGTAAATTATTTTATTGCAAAAAACAAGAAATATTACCCACTAAAAAGTGGATAAGAACTTCACAAAGAATCGAAATTGTAGCGATGCATCGCACTATGGGCGCCGCCATTTTGTCCGAATACTGGGCAAAGAATGACGTCTTTGCGTACAAGTCCTACGTGCATTCCTATGGCAATACGCGAAAACGTTGTCAGCAAAATGTCATTCTTTGGCCAGTATTTGGACAAAATGGTTGCGCCCACAGTGCGATGCATCGCTGCAATTGCCATTATTTGTGAAGTTCGTATCCGCTTTTCAGAAACGGTAATATTTATTGTTCTTTGCATTACAATAATGTAAGAGATGTACTTGTTGAGCACAGGCCTTATGTTTCTCGGGTATAATTCCCCCTTTTCTTGTTACGCTTAGTTGTTAAATAATATTTACAAGATAATGTAGATTATCAAAATATATGAATTCAGCAAACAATTATTTCATTTTTAAAAAAACGGAAAACAGACTTTGAAAAACTATTCTCAGAAAACGTAAAAAAGAAAATACTATCGACTGAAAATTGACCAATCATATTTTGTACGCAAAAACGTCATAGCCTCAAGAGAGGGCGTTCCGCGACGGCAGTATCCATAATCGCCAAACAACTCGTCACTTTTTACCAATTTTTTTGAGTTAGAAAAACCGTACAGAGAAAATCGTTAGATGATAAGAATGAGAAAATATTACCGATTTAGTTAAATGTAACTTGATTCCTTTGGTACTCTTCTCCTTTAAGTGTATATCCCGGAAAATGAAACAAATACTAAATACTAAATACACCCCCACCCCAATGCCTCAAACCCGTCACCCCCACCCCAACTCCATCAACATTTTGAGCGGACGGCCGGATAGACGGATGGGCAAATGGTAGGACAGACAGAAGGAAATTGGTATTAACACTCGTTGCGCTATACGTACACACGGTGTATGCACAGTGCTTGACCATGCAAGAAGTGTCATGGCTTCCTTTACTGACAGAATCAGTCAATCAACTTTCCTAAGCAAATTTGTAAACTGTCACGACGAAATGAGCGTAGAGTCAGAATCTTCAAATATTGGATGTTGGTATTTTTGAATTCAGCAGAAAAAGAGCTTTCCAATGGTATATAACACATAAGGTAAAACTATTCCCCCAATGCAACACAGCTTGGAGAAGTGGTAGTGTTCAAACAAATCTTACAAATCTTCAAGCAAAATTTCTTACAAGTTACAAAGAAAGCGATCGTCAAAATTGGTTTAAGAATGATGTTTTTAATTGTTGGACGACGTTAAAAATTTGGAATTAAATGTAATGCGACACCTAGTAACCGCGAGTAGTAAAACATAGCGGACAGTTTGGAATTGCTACGTGAGTACGAAAAAAACACAGATTTATGACACAAAAAAGGAGGAATAGGGGTGTAACATTTTGCTTAATCAGTGGATGTCTGTGGGCATTGACAAACATTTTGCTGTACTTTAGGGCAACTATTTTTGGGTGGCGCCGGCTTGATTTTTCATCATGAGTCAAACGATAACAGCATTTACAAAGCCCCATCCGGCAACAACCTTTGACCTGTGTTTCCAGAATTCAAAGCGAAACCCTGTGTCCTTCGTTTTGCATCTTCTGGGGGCTTCCCCTGGTGTAAACCCCCTGTTGCCCGGTGTAAGCATCTCGGACGCCCCTATAGCTGATCAAAAGTGACAAGATGGTACACTCACTTTTAGGGGTGGAGTCTGTAAAAAGAGGCACCAGTAGTGGCACATTGTCTACTTTCTCGAGGTGAGGTCGGATCTTGTCAATGCCTCGTGGAAGGTTGGCCTGGAGTTACAGTAAAGAAAAACTGAGCGTCATGTGACCCACAATCCTCCAATAAAATTAAAAGAATCTACCTGGGCATAATATAAATAAAAACCCTTCGCGACGAGGAACTGCATATGCAGTTTTAAGTGCTAGTGTCCTGGGGGCGGTTATACAGAATTAGCCCATGGGTCAGTAGTACTACCAGGGCAGAGCTGGTCTCTCAACTTGCTGGGTTGGGCTCAAGTAAGTTTTTAGTTTTTGACCTGTGACTTGAATCTTGAGAAAATTAATTGTGACTGGACTTGGGAAATAAAATTGATTTACGACTTGAAATAAAAACTGATTCTAATAGGGTACTTTTTAGTTAGCCCCAATCCAATTAATGAACTCAGTGGAGGCTCGCTGGAGCCAAGTGCTGTGGTCCAAAATTCCCTCCGATTCAAACGATGATGATAACTCCTGAGCCACAGTTACAAAGGAGCTAAGATGTCGTCAAATGGATAACATAATTAACATTGGCCAGATGCCACAGAGCGAGGTCAGTTGCGTTTAGTCGGTAAATAACGGTGGAGCTAAGTCATAAAAGGAACCCCGCTGTGCTAAAACTGGAGCGAGCCCTACATAATTTTCGGGGCTAGATTTGGGGAGGGCTAGCCCCGGAGCTAGCTCCAGAGCTAGCTCCAGAGCTAGCTCCAGAGCTAGCTCCAGAGCTAGCTCCAGAGCTAGCTCCAGAGCTAGCTCCAGAGCTAGCTCCAGAGGTGGAGCTAAGTTGCATTCAGACTACAGGAGTTTTGGGTGGAGCTAGCTAGCTCGGGAGATAACCCAGGAGATAGCCACTCGTCTGAACGACCTACAAGTCTCCAACCCCAGAGACATGTACATTTACTGTATAACCAAAAACTGCAAGTGCAGTCTCCCGCTCCAGGGGAATAAATTGGGAAAATGGTTAGCCGCTGCGAAGGGGTTAATGGTAAAAAAAAAAGATAATGTTCCATTCAACTCAGCACTTTCTGGTTTATGGAATATTCAGTCTTTTAACTGACAAAAAAAAAAATTGTACCATTGACCGAGTGTAAAACATTCATTATTTGTATGTTATCGTTTTGCACACCCAACAATTCGAATAAGGTGCCAAACATTTTTGCTTCCAGCTTCGCTTCGGTTACTGGGGTGTTATGGCCGAGCGGTCTAGCACGTCGAACTCAAGTTTCTGTGCCAGTACGAGAATGTGGGTTCGATTCCGGGCGGTAAAACTTGTGCTCTTGAGCAAGGCACTTAATCACACTTGATCCGTCCTTCGGAAGGGATGTAAAGCCGTTGGTCCAGTGTGTTACATGTAACGCACTTTAAAGATCCCAGAGCATTCTTTCGTGAAGAGCAAGGGGAGGGATTCCCCGGTGTCTCTGGCTGTTTTTAATTCAACTTAGAAGTTGATAGTTATTCGAATATCTATGTTAATTGATCTCATTCCTGTAATTGGCGGTTCTTCCGCTGTTGGATGTGGTGAATAAATAAATTAATTAATTAATTAATTAATAAATTCAATAAGGGAAAGCAAGATTGCTGTACCAAGATAAAGGTAAATTGTAGGCGACTTCAACAACATACCCACCCTATTGGAGATGTCAAACCCCGCGGCCATCTCACTATCAGTCACATGACTCAACGTCTCCGTGTCATCACTCATTGTCCGAGTCTCAGAAATATTCCGGGACCTCCAAGAAACCGACATCTCTTCACTGAGAACTTCTAGATTGGATTTCGGATGACAGGGCGCCCCCGCTGACGATATGACACTGCTTTCCTCTGAAATGTGAACATTGGGCAAAGTGGAATTGGAGAAAGACGTTTCCGGATGTACATGTGATTTCTTTTCAATCACGTTACCCGAAGACTTTGAAGTTATTGCTGGTGGCTGATGCGAGAGAAGCTTGGACGTTTCGTCGATTTCAACGCTGTGCTTTCCTGAACGCAAATTAGTTTCGCTTTCTACGACAGTTTTCTCGTTTTGTAAAATCGCGCTTGTCTGATTAACGGTAAGATTCACGGACGATGAAGCAGTTTGCGGAAGCAGCTGAGAGGTCTCAGAAATTTGATCATCATCAAAAACTTCTGCGATTTTCACGGACTTGGAAGTCGTGTCTTCCACGGTCACGTTAACCTTGGCGTCCTTCCCTCGCGAGCTTGTCCTATCGCGACATTTTTCCTGCACGAGGGTCTCGGACGCATTTCGTTCGTCTCTGTGCCACAGCACCTTGACATTCGCAACGTCTGTCTGGATTTCTTTGGGGTTTTCGATGGTGATGTTAGCGGTAACATCCAGGCTTTTCCTGGATGGATTGCTCTTGATGGATGAGGACTGGTCCGAGTGTTGGCGCGAGACTCCGCTGGTGGATGAGGTGCTGCTAGGGTCGGTTTGTAGGGAGATGTGGCAATTCCAGCCTGCTTCAAGACCCATCTTTTCGGAAAACACCTACGGGGAAAAAAATCCTTAAATAATCACTCAAGTTAATGTGCTGATGATAATTTGTTTTTATAAATCTGTATAAAAAAAGTATACACTCATAAAATTGTAGATAAAATGGAAATTATATTATATTTAGAAAATTGGCTCACACATATCGGTAGACATAAGTTTCATGTTTTCATTAACGTCGTCATAATGTTGGGAATTTCACGCCTGAGCGAACAGGGGCTAGTTTAGTAAACAAAGCTAAAATTAACTTGCGCCAAAAAAAATGGAAGATGCAAAACCGGATCAAGGAGCATGAGAGGTCAATTTGACATGCCCTTTCTTTGCTATCAGCTTCTCGGAAAGTTTAGCTAGCCCCTTCCGTCCTCCACATGACCGTCTTTTTCTGCACACAGATTTGCACGCTCAGCGTAACACCAAAGGCACGCCTGATCACTGCTCTGTTCTGCCTGAGAAGGGTGACTCTGGTTCTTATTCATCTCTTTAGGTCATCCAGTTCCACGGGTAGTGACAAAAACTTGAGATCTCCCCACAAGAAAAACCAAGACCAGTTGTGTTAGGTCTGGGGGAGCGGATCATTTAAGGCAAAGTGGCGCACCCTGCCTCACCGGCTCCTACAGAGGTTGGGGCAGTCAGCCTTGTCACAAGAGAAGTTACTAAACCAAAATAAAATATGTTAAATCCCCCAGCCTCCTCCATTTTTTGGTCAGAGTGTAATTTATGTTTTTTTTTTAAATCGTAGACTTACCCTACTCCTAAGTTCCTGATCCCTGGAGAAATGCACAAAGCGAATACAGGCATGGTCTAGGTTTTCGATCAGGGCGACAATGTCTGACTTGGCCTGGTAGTTGGAGGTGACCATTCCGATAAAGATCTGACCACACTGAGCTCTATAAGCAAAAGATAAAAGAGGCCAATTTCATTCTTAGCAAGAATAGCAGATATGCTTGTGAAAAACACAAATTGACATGCAATTTTGACTATTAACCCATTTTTATAAAGCAAACAAATTTTGGATTAAGCAAATTTTTCTGCTAAACAGCTTAATGAAATTAGCCCCAGTACGCTTGGGCTTAAAAGGTCATCAGAAAATTTACTGTCAAATTTGCATATATGGTTATAACTCAAAGATATACAGTCCGTGCTTTTTGGGTGTGGCACCTCAAAATTATTATTTTCTAGAAACATAAGTTATTTGCTTTCAAATAAGACAACGAAAAAAAATCGACCAACATTTACTTTGTGTCCCAACTTCATGGTTCAACCCATAATTTAAAAAAAAAATTTCTGACCTGAAGCAGTCCCCTGCATCTCTAATATTCCCAATCTTGTCCATAGCCGAGTCCAGACTATGGCATTTGCGCCCTCGGCCCTTATCACTCTTGCTGCCATGTTGGTGTGCTGTTGTCATGTCTACATCCCAGGATGACCTAAGACAATAATGTAGCAACATTGTTGATTTCATGTAACACCCAGATAGATTCTCATCATTTTATGCACTGGGGCCTATTTCTTGAAACCTGTTACGCTTAAAGGCCCATTGTATCATTTGCAATGACCCAATTTTGTTTTTCATGAGTTGACAAGAAAAACCTTACTCAAAGTGTTTATAGCAATGGTAACACCACATGAATTTATTTCCGTCCAAAATGGTATTTCGTGCTAAAAATTGACAACTGAAGGCGGTTTTCTAGGAAAGAATTTTTACAAGTCGGACGTCACATAAGCCCTCATGCATTATGCCTATGGGACAACTCAGAAATATTCTAAGTTTTTCCTAGTAAATTCTTCATATTTTTTCCCCTCCAAATTTTGGTTTCTTCATTAGATTTGCACTTATTGATGTATAATAAATCATTTTAAGGCAAAATTAGTGACGTTCGAGTACTAAATTCTTACTGTTTTCTTAAAAAGGCCCGTGCACGTTTGAAATTATTAAGCCGTTTATCTTTACCTTGGAATGCCCATATTGTCCACATCAACTGGTGGCCTGCCTGGTTTGCCCCCAGCAGGTAACTCAATGTATAGATCGTCAAAGTACTGTGATACTGAGTCCACCATGGGCTGATAGGCAAAGGCTGAGCAGTAGGATGATAGGGCGGCGCGTTGGTAGAAGTCTAGAATCTTCTTCCTGTACAAATGCAAGATGGTTTGATGGGAAGTAGTGAAAACTACTGGTCCCAAGGTGTTTGATGATTGGGACTACCTCCTGAGGAGCAGCCGAGGAACGTAGTTCCTCAACTGATCCAACTGATCCAAACACAAGCGTGTCACCTTGTGACTGAGTTCTGTAAGTCAGTCTTGTTGTGTAAGGTGAAAAAAAAATGTGTTATCTGTGTCAACTGTTAAAGAGATCACGAGTTTGCGCAAATGGCACACTGCAGTTAAAAAAAAAACACCTTTTTATAATTTTTACTTCCACGTACTTAAACCTGTAGTCAGAAATGCAAGTACTTGTACTCATACTCGGGTGCTGTAGTTGGTAATTGAATACCTGTATTTGCACTCAAAGTACTTGGACTCAAACGGTACTCTATCAGAACTCGGCAGTTCTTGGAAGAAAGTACTCAATTACCATACTGCTTAGAGTACTTGAGGATCTCAGCAAGTTTTTAACATATACTTTTAGGTGTTTATGTGCATTCCCTTCATGAACAATTTCAATATGTGGCTAAATCAATTGGGACTGGCTAATTTACCTGTCATTGTCATCAAGCGGGGAAAGGTCACAGCCATCCCAGAAGTCAGAGCACAGACTGAGAACCAGCTCAGCGGTTCCCTCCGTTAGCAACTGATTGGTGTCTGATGAAAAAACAAATCAACTTCTTTCTCATTTCCATTGCAATGTGAGTCTTTCCACGGTAAAGGGGGCATTTTGGCAATAGAGACCATATTTTCCAGAAAATACCTTTGTCTGGTCTCAAAATAAAAGAAATAAGTTTCAGTTGTTCTGAGGAGATAACTTAGGCCCCAAAAGGGTTACAAATAGTGTGACAACATGCCTTTCTAAAAACCCTGTGTACAAATTTCCAATATACGCTTGTAACCGGGACGGCCTAAAATGCAACACAAGTGTCTGTCCCGGTTACGAGCGAATATTGGAAATTTGTACACAGGGTTTTTAGAAAGGCATGTTGTCACACTATTTGTAAGTTATTGTAACCCTTTTTTGGCCTAAGTTATCTCTTCAGAACAACTATAACTTATTTCTTTTATTTTGAGACCAGACAAAGGTATTTTCTGGAAAATATGATCTGTGTTGCCAAAATGCCCCCTTTACCGTGGAAAGACTCATTTGTATTCCGTTGCCATAGATTATTTATTGATTGCTTTCCGGTGACGTCACCCCTTCCATCCACCATTTTGGTTGTCATTTTTCATGACCCACATGGCTCGAGGGAAAAAGGAATAAAAGCGCATTGGTTGCACTTACCTCCGTTACTTAACCTTGCTCTATGTTGTTGCACCATGGCTGTTGTATCGATAAAGATAAAAATGTATTTCTTCAGGCTAAAAATTGTGATCAAGCAAAAGCACTTTTGTTTTTACAAGCTGCAGTGCATGCTCAATAATTTGAACGTATAGCAATGCGCGCGTGCGGCATCTTCGAATAAAAGTACGCTGGTGGTATATTTTACGCGTGCCCATGTGCGTCTAGTGGCGCGCGCGCGTGTACGCGCGAGATTGTTGACCACCAAACATTCTACGTCACGGAAAGCAATCAATAGGTCTATAAAAATTTCCAATATACGCTCGTAACCGAGATGGACACTTGTGTTACATTTTAGGCCGTCCCGGTTACGAGCGTATATTGGAAATTTGTACACAGGGTTTTTAGAAAGGCATGTTGTCACACTATTTGTAACCCTTTTTGGGCCTAAGTTATCTCTTCAGAACAACTGAAACTTATTTCTTTTATTTTGAGACCAGACAAAGATATTTTCTAGAAAATATGGTCTGTGTTGCCAAAATGCCCCCTTTACCGTGGAAAGACTCATTTGTATTCCATTGCCATAGATTATTTATAGGTCTATATTTAACAATTCTGTTCACTGCTGTTTGTTACTTTACCTCCTCTTGAATCTTTGACAAGAGCCGACATGACGTGGGGTACCGGGGTGCGCTTTTTGATGAAGGAACGCGTCTTGTGCACGTGACGGCTATGAATATCATCTATATCATGAGGCTAAAGCAAAAGAAAATTATTTCAATTGATAAAGCCTTGCAATTGACAGTCTTAATCTTTAAAGTAATTTTGCAATTCTTGATTTCTGGAATTCATTTTCTCAGGTTAAAGGGACACACCGGCTTTGTTGGGGTATTTTGGGCTTGAAATAGACCCATATATTATTCTGAAGCGCTTTCCAGAGTATATTAGATATATCCTGAAAAGACGCTGGCAAATTTGGCTGTTTTTGAGAATTTTTTTAAAAATTCAAGGTACGTAAAAACCAGCGCAAAGTTTGAGTTGCTTTTGTCATTCGCGGTTGGTTTCTCTTCTTGTGGAAAAAAAATGTCCTACGAACACTATGTACATACCGTATTTTCCAATTTGTACACAGATCTGCCAACAGATTTCATAAGAAGGGTTTCTGGGTGTTGATATGGACGAGAGAATATCTCAGATTTTTGTGTCTTCGCTTCGCGTTCGCGGCGATAAATAATATTCGAAGAAAAAAACAGCATAGGCCTATTGAGAGCGCTAAAAACACCAAAACGTTGCGTTCGAGTTGCTTCCTCGAGTCAGCGCGGACCTCAGGGATCTTGTGAGGTGTGATGAGTCAGGGAAAGCAAGGAATCGAGGTTAAACACGTGTCGACCCATATCGAACGCCACCTTTATTTACAAACACACGATACGTAATACATCGCGACGGCTGGTAAAGCATATAGCCCAACGTTTGTCTCTTTTGTTAATTTTAAACATTTCTAGTTAATTACGCGACATTTTGAAATTTATTTTTCACAACGACCATCGAATAATTATTGTCAAGGATACTAGATTGCTACATTATGTAAACAGTAAGCCGGTGTGTCCCTTTAATTTCATGGTACTGCTTAAAGGCTCATTAAATATCATTTCCAATGACCAACAATTTTACTTCATGAGTTGTCTTGCGTCGGGGAGACTGAATGATAATTAGGGTCTGTTTTGCCCTTTTCCTGACGCAATTATTAACACTGTATGCTCAGTGCTTTCTCAAGACACTGTGAGAAAACTCCCACCTGAGCACGCTATGAAGAAGTTTATCTCATAGTGTCTTGGAGTCTTCTTCAAAAGCAACAAGTTGATACATACCACAGGCTGATACAATGCTAGTTGCTGTTGTAATTCGTACATCTGTGTGGCTTGCTCAGTGAATCCTATTTGGTAAGCTAGTTGGCAGAGGCATCTTGTCAAAAATCAAGCGAAAAGAAAACTAATAATTTTTTTTAAAAGAGGTATTTTGGTTGTTGTCTGATTCCAATTTCATGGAGCTGTACATGTTCTGCAAAACAATACTGCTTTGCAAATATTTGCGGTAGGCAAATGTACCAGTCAAATGCAGTAAGTTCACGGGATCAAAGATCATTAGTAATACACCCCATCAGCCCCCATTTGAAACAACTAGAGACAACTACAAGAGCACAATAAAAACTACAATAAATTTGACGTACAAAACACAAACTCAATGAGCTGCGGTTGGGCGTATACTCCATTTAATCCCATCAAACTTTGTGCGGAGAGGATTGTTACGTCATCCAGCATGCGGGTTATACAACTACAGTAAGTATGTCATGTGACCGCAGTCATCATTCAGTTATTACAATGCATAGTTCCGACCTGTCAATCAAGCTGAACCCGCCGAACAATCACAACAGAGCTGGCAGACAGCGCCCACGTAGGTCAAAGTGCATTGCATCACAAACAATCACGCGATTTTCTGCCCATATACAGTTTGTACAGTGTTGTATGCAGTCGCCGGGTGAACTTTGTTTTCAATGTCGGGCGATTTGCTATTCAAAGGTAGGAAAGCGCATTTTTATGAATATGTCATCCCTGCATTACTAGCCCTTTGCTCAGTGTGTGCTATGGTAACTGTCGACCCTAAAACATAAATACCTTTAAGTTTTCTCCAATGAATCTGTGCTTTCCATGCCGAGTCCCATTGCTTTGTACGTTTTTTTGCGATGGCTTGTGAGCACATAGCAACAGTATCTAAGGGGCGGGGTGAACTGGGCAATCTTGGAACTATGCATTGTATCACAATTGAGTAGTGTGACCTTGGCCTTAGTCTGTGGAGATGATTCACCTAGAGTTACCTTCTATGTGCCACCCATACTGGCTGCGTGGTATCATCTGAACTCAGCATGCTGTGGACATGGTTGAAGAAATGACTGTATCGTTCCACTGTGTCAGTATTACAGGTATTGAGTAGGATGTTCAGACCCTGCCAAAACAAACTCAATTTAATCATTCTCACCATAAGAAGAGATACAACTCTGTATTGATCTGTTTTTGAGCGATTCTGCGAATAAAACCATTATAAATCAAAAGAAAGACATCAACAAACTCATCCGAAAAAATTTCAGCTTTGTCAAATGTACCACGTTTAAAAAAACCATGAAAATCCATATGCATTTTCATGGTCTTGACGCGGTGTTTCAAATATTCGTTCTCAGTTGATCAGGTGTGGCTTGCGTCATTCACTCTGTGGCTCACATCATATACTGCGTGTGCGCGCGATCCATAAAAATGCATCGTGTTGGAACACGGAGCACACAGCGCCCATGCATTTTGGACCGCGTAGATGCGAACCAAAAATAAGTCAATCGTTTGCAAACGATCTAAATAATTTCATCTTTACGGATTATTTTCTGGTAAAATTATATTATTTTGAGCGAAAACCTTTCATTGGGTAGTTGCTATTAATTCAATCTTTACTTTTAAAACTTTCCCCCTGTAAACTCATCGATTACTTTTTGGGGTCATTGCAAATGATACACTGGGCCTTTAATGTAGACCTGTGGGATGAATTGCTTATAGAGTTCCCTGCAAGAAGAAGAACTGAGTTGAACACACACGTTACATTACCCACTGAGCTAAAGAACAGTGTTATATGGCCCAACTGGGCAATAGAACACGTGTTATATGGCACTACAGGGTTATAAAACACACACACAGTTAGGGGGTGGTGTTAGTACCAACTTCTTTATATACCCCTCTTAGAATATGGAGATGTTCAATGTGAACGAGAAAACTGTTTAGTCAAGCTTAACCCCGCTGTACATATCCCCTGAAGTTTGCATCTCCCATTCCCAAAATGAGCGTTTTTTAAATTAAAAATCGCCTCACAATATTGGTAAAGACCTGGAATACAGTAAAGAAACTCAATATCAATGATATTAAATTTATTAGAGACAAATGATAATACACATCATGCACACCAAGACAACTTTCAAACAGTACATATATGTACAGGGGGATTGTAACGATACCACGGGCCAAATGTTGGTGTTTCCAGATTCAGGTAAGCCTAGACCATAATATTAGGGGGGTACTGATTTGATACAATAACTTTTGCAAAAACACCCCCCACCCCCCTAACACAGTAGGCTATAGAACACACATGTTTGGCTAGAAAATACATAAAGCCTCGTCTACACTGGCAAACATCACCAAACATGTATGTTTGCCGATGTTTTTCTGTGTGCCTACATTGGCAAACAGAAGCAAACTTCTTTTACAATCATGCGATCACGATTGGCTGGCTCTAATCACATGACCTGAAACTGGTTCCTGATTGGTTCAGACATAAAACATGAGCAAACAAATGTTTGCCAATAGCTGCATGTCCAAACACCGGCAAACACGGTTTGGAGAAGTTTGCTGTTGTTTGCTAATGTTTTCTGGGCTGTCCATACCTGCAAATTTTTCTGAAAAACAGGACCAAACTTGAGGTTTGGTCATATTTATGTGAGATTTTTGCAAGTGTAGACAAGGCTTAAGGCCCTACTGGTCTATAGACCACAAACGTTATAGGGGTAATTCCCAAAATTAGGGGTCCAAAATGTTTAGTGTCCTAGTTAGATACGACACTCTCTGCTTCAAAAATCACCACTTATGACCACAAATTCTCAGTAATGGACTGTGGCCTGTGATTATAGGGGGCAGCATCATTTTCTGAAATGTTTTGTTTTCTGATTCCTGAAAAATATTCAAAACAAAAGACCATAAAGGCTTATAATTTGTTTCATGGTATTGAAGAGGAGTTTGGTGTCCCGGGTTACCTACGCCAATGAAAATTGGCTGTAGAATGAGTTTGCATTAACCTTGGTGCCATATCTACACACAAACATTAAATTTGAGTGGCATTTGTACAAATAAAAATAATTATTTTCTACTGGGAAACCACTTTCAATCATTAAAAACACTTGGAAATCTTAAAAAGCATGTCACACTTTTGGACCCCTAATTTTGGGAATTATCCATATGGGCTACCCGTTATATGGCCCTACTGGTGTAAAGACCAATCCATATCTCACCATTGGCTTCAGGGAATTAATGTGCCTTTCCCAGGTGGTTTCATCAAACTGCAGACTCGTTGGATTTTGCTGAATACAATCAGAAACATTCCAGAATTAAAATTAATGACCTTATTATTTTTACAGTCACCACAACAGATGGGTATTTAATTGCTAAACAATTTACTTCATAATAATCAATTTTGTTCAGGTTTCAATTTTGACATTTCAAAATGTTGGGATAAACGGTAAAAGCTGTTTAAATTTTATTTATAAGTTTGCTACGACATTACAATATTGCTAAAACGTTTTTAGAGTATGTCTCTTAAGCTGGCCGTACACCTTGCGTTCCGACTCCGTTGCGATTGCACAGACACGCCAAATTTCGAGCATGCTCGAAATTCTGTGATTGCGTTTCGACAGACACGTACACAAAATCGTGACCACATCGCCATCGGAACGCATCCCAAAACCTGTACACCTTGTGATGCGACTGCACAACATGCGCTATCGTGATCGAATCACGGACGAAACGCAAGGTGTGCGGCCGGCTTTACGTCACTACCTTCTAATCTCGTACAGTGTAATAATAACAGAACAGAACTGAGTGAACGTTAATAGAATTTTGAACATCTAAGTTGATGTTTGTACTTACTGTTGAATCCAACGAGAGAGTCAGGACTTCTGCATGATACTCTGGAAAGTAATCTAGAAAATAAAAAATAAAGTAGGCTGGTATACAAACATTCACTGCTCATGAGAGAGTGATGGAGCAAACTTAAATGTCCCGAAATGTAGGGTGGTGTTGGGGGTATAGGCACTGCATATGCTATGTGTGCAAGGGAAGGGGGTCCAATACATCCATAAAATTACTTACATGAAATCTTTACATTTTATAAAAATTTGCATATCCTAGGACCCACTTTTATGAACTGAGCAGCATTGTACATTATTATATAAAATAAAGCTTTTGCAGATACCGTGCGTTTCTTATACTGTGCAGCACTGAGCCCCAATCTGATGCACGTGCACGCTGGGCGCACCCAAGCACACACGTATGCGCGCGTCGTGCATCGAGTAAATGGCTTGCGCGTATGTGCTACGCGCACAAGAGTACAGTAACAAACAATTCTGTACATAACAATAACAAAAGCACATGCAGTTTTCAACACCAAACAGACAAAAATCTCGCGGAAATCTTTTAAAACAAAGCTTCATTTTATATAACAATATTGGATGTCTTTTCGGGTGATATGAGAATATACCGCACTCGTCATGAAAATACTGAACTCACCTTCGGCTCGTTCTATATTTTCACGACTCTGCACCCTAATTTTTCTTTCTCGCACCACTACTATTCAGCAGCGTTCTCCACTGCCGTTTTTTTCCGGCATGCAGCCCGGACAAAATCATCAGAAGTACCATTAGCACCCGGACAAACATTTTCCCCTCTAAAACACTTTGAAAGTACAGCCAAGTCATTCCAAAATTAGGTGTAAAGTCACCAAACATGATTCGCTAGCCAATGGTATTATTATCGTTTACTTACCACGTATACATGTATCTATCGCATCGGCGACCGATAACGGCAGCGAATCAGTGTTCGCCGCGTGAGGGCGCTGCTCAGCGCGCCCGGACAAGATTTTTAGCAGTGGAGAACACTGTATTCAGTGCTAATTACTTCAGAGATGCGATCATCAACCAGCAACTAAGTTTTGTGTTGAGCAGTAGTGTTACTTGAAATGTATAGACAGTATCGAATAGCCGCCATTGCGTGGGGCAGTTTCTTTGTTCCTTGAGGACATGCACGGTTGCACATATTGTGCTTCCATTGTTGAACGGTTTAAGTAACAAAAGGTATTCGATACGGTCTATAGACCGCATCAAATAGCAACCATTTCGTGGGGCAGTTTCTTTGTTCATTTGATATGGTCTATAGTACATACCCATATTGATATTTGAACCGATATTAAACTAGGGTGCACATACGTAATGGGAGGGGGGGGTGCGGGGTGTAGTTGCCATGCGTACAAGGGAAGGTTTTAAGAAGGAAAAAATGACATTTCTTGCCTATGCACTTTATATGAAGGGTTTCGTGCTGCAATGCGCGCTGCAATGTGCGCTGCAATGCGCGCTGCAATGCTATTCGAACATTCGATGGAAGATCGAATATTTGATTCGTGTGGCACACTGCTATTCACTGCATACCTTCGTTACCGAGCAACTTCTCACGCGATGCAATGGACACAACCTTTTTGGCAGAATTCACTTCATCAAGCGATTTCTCCTTGGAGAAAACATCCGAGTCTGAGTTGGAGTCCGACTCCGTCCTATCATCTCGGAGACTACTCATGAAGAACACCTTCTCGATGGTTGGGTTTGGGTAGGATAAGATGCCACGCTTGTCCACACAGCACAGAGACTAGAAAATATAAATAATCGACAGAAATAATAGTTATTTCAAGTACACAGCGCTCATTTCGGAGCGCCCAGATGAGAACCAATATAAGTAAATCGTTTGAAAACGATCTAAATAATTTCATCTTTATAGATTATTTTCTGGTAAAATTATATCATCTTGGGCTGAAACATTTCATTGGATAGTTGCTACCAATAGACCGATCGAGTAAGCTCCGCCCATTTTGGAATTGACCAATCACAACCCAGGTTGAGGTAACCAAAAAGTGGATCTCCATTTTGGTTACCCCGAGTCCTCAAAATTGTGTGCACAGAGATATGGCAAACTGCAGCACGAGTGACACAAAAACAATAAACATCATTTTTATCAGCGCCCAGGATCTAGGACCCTAGCCGGTTTTAAACAGAGACTGGCCAGACCTACTTTTAATCAACTCATAAATACCCTTTTGTGTAAATCGATAAAACTCACCAAAGATAGCTTGTCGTTTTGCCATGTTTTGTATTCACTTTCCTAAACCGCATTCGTATGTGAACTGCTAGCTGTGCGTCTAGTTGTTTGTGTTCGATCGCGCGCGTAATGCAATAAAGCAAGCGTGTTGTATGCGAATGCACCGGATACTTGTCACAGTGCACATTTTGCTGTCGGGAGCGTGCAGTTTTTGTGTGCGTGTTCCATACATGCTGACCACTCCAAGGACACGTGATTTATCGGAACCAGAATCTAGTTCCGATAAATCACGTGACCTCAAGTTTTTTGAAAAATGCTAAAAAACGGCAAAATTTTGCGGTTTCTTTTCAGGTTTTCTTCAGTCTATTTCGGAAAGACTTTCAGAATCATGTATGGCGGCCGTGAGCCAGGCTCAAAAGTGTTTGCTAGGCAATTGCTAAATGGACAGAGCCTACTGGATCGGTCTATTAAATCTTTACTTGAGAAAGGTTTTCCCTGTCAACTCGTTGATTAACTTTTGGGGTCATTGCAAATGATACAGTGGGCCTTTACAGGGGAATTATACCCGAGAAACAAAAGACAACTCGTACATTATTGTAATGCAAAGAACAAGAAATATTACCTTCTGAAAAGCGGATACGAACTTCACAAATATTGGCAATTGCAGCGATGCCTCGCAGTAAGGGCGTCGCCATTTTGTCCGAATACTGGACGTTTTTGCGGACAACTTTTTCGTGTACTGCCATAGGAATGCACGAAGGACTTGTACGCAAAGACGTCATTAATCCTGACAAACTGGGACTTTTGTTCAATGTACGCAGCTCAAATCAACTATGTAACTTAGCTAAATTTATTAAGATGATTATGTCAAAATTCAATTAATTAACTGTTTATTTGTATAATGCCTGTAACTCACTTTTAATTAGTTTATTTTTCTTATCTGACTGTAATTTATTGGCTCTCATACCCTCTTTTGTGGGGTCGAAGAGATGAATAAACCATTCAAACATTTGCCCGGTATTCGGACAAAATGGCAGTGCCCATAGAACGACGCATCGTCATCCCTTGTGAAATGAAATTAGCCTCCAGTGTTTACAAAGCCGTGCTAAGGTGACGGGATTTTATTGGCTCCCTTTTGTCTCATACCGTCATAGTGCCAAGTCCATACAGCAGGCTGGCTGATCGTGGTAGATGACTGGACGGACCGAAACAGGCCGATTTAAAATGCTCAAGAAGGTGTAGCCATGACAGTTCTTCATCCTGCAAAGATACAAACACAATGGCTTTAAAGGCCTTATGTATCATTTCCAAGATAATTTATTTTACAGATTAATGAAATAAGAGTGCAACATATCTTAGGAAGAATGTTGGTAAACTAGCCTCAAATTTGTTTTAGCTACTTAGATGCATCAATGCTTCAGAAACCTTAAAAATCTATATATGGATTTTGTGTACAAATGAATAGTAGGTTAGAAAACGACCTTCGATTGTCAATTTCCAGCACGAAATACCATTTTGGACGGAAATAAATTCATGTGGTATTTGTTACCATTGCTATCAACACTTTGAGTAAGGTTTTTCTTGTCAACTCATGAAAAACAAAATTGGGTCATTGCGAATGATACACTGGGCCTTTAAAAGTCCTAATACATGGTATCAATGAAACTATTTTTCTCATGCAAGAAAAGAATTTCCTAACATTTTTAAGCAAGTATTTTTACCTTAACTTCACCCTTTTCACTGATTTGGTCATCAGGGTACTCGGTTAGTTCTGTCTGAAAAGAGAAAATAACATGAATTTTAAATTATTCATACTTAATTGGGGTAAGCCGGGTAAGGGTTTGGGGCGTATCTTAAATGATCTCTGGGAGGAGTGGTTATCTCATTGAAGGATTTATCCCTCTGTAGGGCTTGTTAAGCTCACGTGATGGCCAATCTCAATCGGTTTCCAGAACACCAGTTGGCTTCATAGCTCAATTGGTAGGGCTTCTGCACGTTAAGCAGAAGGTCGACAGTTCGAATCCCGGTGGAGCCAAGTTGCTTTTCACTGCATGCAGATTTCCCAAACTAACATTTGTATTAAATTTCAAATTTTAACGGAAACCTTGTATTATCAGAAATGAAAACAATGAAGAACAAGGATTTGGTAAAACAAAACACAGGGACACAGAACACAGGGATCGGAGGAGTTAAACAAACATCTCAAACAAGTACCTGTTCGTGTTTCGCTTTATGAAAGACTGTTACAATCCTGGCATTGCCGTAGCTGGTTACAGTAATCCAAAGGATGGGCACCATGAAGGATAAGAGGGGGAGAATGGTGTTTACCTGCACAGGACAAGGATAGTGTGTGAATTAGGGAGATAATTCAAAGTAATTATTAAGGCCTGTTCACAGGAATTCTAAGCATCAGAAAATTGAGCAGGGTTTCCTTTAGCGTGGGGTACCGTGGCCGAGTGGTTTGGGTCATTGACTCGCAATCACAGGCGAAAATTTGGGGTTGCGGGTTCAAACCTGGCTGCGGTACCTGTGCCCTTGAGCAAGGCACTCAACTACACTTGCTCCATCCTTTGGAAGGGATGTAAAGCCGTTGGTCCAGTGTGTTAGGTAATGGTAACACACTCTAAAGATCCCAGAGCATTCTTTCGTGAAGAGCAAGGGGATTCCCCGGTGTCTCTCTTCATGGGTTTCCTCACGCTTGCGAGTGACAGTGCAATGAGCACTATTGAGGAATCCTTGGTATGAATACCAGAAAGAAATAATAATAATAATAAATGACTGTATTTTACATCCTAACAAAATTTCAAACACCTCTTGCTTTTGTTTGGTTGGTGTATGGTGAAATCTGGGACTTGATATGATCTGTTCATGTTCCAGTATTAGGAGGTAACGCACGGATTATGACGTACGATTGATGGTGAAATCACTCATAGCTATGTCGGTTACTTTGCTCAAATGCCACATCATCCTACACCACTTCAACAATTTGCCTAAATGCCGCTTTGCCCAAAGTAGGAACGATCATGCAGACATGTTTCCAGTATTCCCTAATAACGGCAGTTTCCTTAAATAGAGTGGCAATTGAGCGAAGTACACACTTAAATCTGCCTGCACTGATTCTCGATCCATACAGCTTAAAAGTGGCATATTAGTGGACCGCTAACCAGTAGGTTGTATGTGATTATTATTATTATTATTTATTTCTGGTATTTATACCAAGGATTCCTCAATAGTGCTCATTGCACTGTCACTCGTAAGCAAGAGGAAACCTATGAAAAATTAGAATTAGAAATAGAAATGGCCAGAGACACCAGGGAATCCCCTTGCTCTTCACGAAAGAATGCTCTGGGATCTTTAGAGTGCGTTACCATTACCTAACATACTGGACCAACGGCTATACATCCCTTCCGATGGAGCAAGTGTGGTTGAGTGCCTTGCCCAAGGGCACAGGTACCGCAGCCGGATTTGAACTCGCAACCACAAGTTTTCACCCATGATTGCGAGTCAATGGCCCTAACCACTCGGCCACGGTACCCCACTTTAGTTTTTTTAAGGATCTGCCTAGACAGCCGTGCATTTAGTGTCATGACTCGATTTGAGAACACCAATCCGATACGGTGTGATACCGTGTGTAGTATTATCTCTGGACCGCATGCCACAATAGCGGCCAGGCAGGAGTCTGCACAAATGTCTTAAATAAATGAAATAGCCATTTACAGATACCTGCAAGTTAATGAGCATTTCCACCCAATCTCCAACATCATCAGTAATAAGTGCAAAACGCAGACTATTGGCAAGCAGTGACAAAATCTGCACAGAAACAAACACACACAGAAATGTATCAGCGAGTGTCATTTCTAAAGCCTAGCGTACATCGATCTCCAACTGCAAGCAACTAGTGGCAACGGGTGTTTCCGGCAACTAGAAGCAACTCGCGGCAACTGGGAGCAACTGATCAGTTGCTTAAAAAGGTTGATGTACGCGCATTTGCAACTACTAGCAACTGAAAAAAATTCCAGATGCCGCGAGTTGCTCATGTTCTACTTTCGGGCAACTAGTTGTACCCAGTTGTGGTCAGTTGCGTCGATGTACGCGTACTTGCAACTACCGTAATTTTCGGAATATAAGCCGCCCGGGGTATAAGCCGCGACGCCCGAAAATCCTAGAAACTAGATTCACCGTCGGCGTATAAGCCGCCCGGCTTATTAGCCGCACCATTTTGTCGGCCACAGATCGATCACAATATATAAAGAACTGCCGCCGTAAGTGCCTCACCGCGGGGCACGTGCGCGCGACCGCGCACTGCACAGTAGTCACACTCTCTGTCGGCACGGCATGTCGCCTCAAAGAGAGCTTTGTGGTCCAGGTTGTTTTGATGACAGCACACTCAAGAGAAAACCTTATTGAAATCAAGAAGTGGCTTTATCGGAAAAGGCGTTACATGTTTATAATAAGTTATATAGCAAGGTGCAATGCACAGTTTGTTTTGTAAATAGATAAAGTACATGTAACTTGACATATTTTTAAAATGCCTTGGAATGTGCATAATAAGAAATCTCCAAAAAATAAAGGAGAGTATATTAGAAGCATCGATGACGATCGAAGGCCGCAAGCCATCAAGATATTCGCTGGATTCTCCGACGGCGGCCACACGGCAGTGCACCAGGCCGACAGGCCATGCACAAACACGGTAAGTGAAAGCAGGGCTTCGTTCCAAATACGCGCACATTAAAAACGTTTGCAACGTTCGCCAACAACATTCCCAGCTTGTACGCATGCACAAGATAAAAGAGCACAACCAGAGGCGAACGTTGCCAACGTTCGCATGAGTGGAACGCAGCCCACGTGTACAAATTGTACACTGCTTTCGCCCGGGCCCGACGCATATGCTATGCATGTACGATAATAGCCGGCCGAGTCTCGATCTCCATTACGCGCACCGCGATTGGCTATTTTCAATGCACTTGGCGATTTTGATCTCACCGGCCAAAATAAAATATGCCAAACGTTTTATGTTTGATTGCTTCCATATTGTACTGCCACTACATTGCATTTGTCATGCGTTTGGGTCCATCACGATTAAACTAAAAACGCAAAGGACATGACAGTGACAAAGAATTAGACATTGTACTGGACCAGATGGACGGGGGTTTAGACCGAAGCTGCAACATCAATAATTGGACGGTTCATGGGGCCTCTCCATTTTTGCAAAAAGAGTTTATAAATAAGAAAACCAGCTTCACGGTGGTCCTTGCCTGCACGGCCAGCGGCAAAAAACTGAAGCCGATGGTCATCAATGGGCGTCTTGAGCGGAGTATACCAAGGCTGTGTAAACGCTATGCCTTCTTTTTTTCCGAATTCGGTTATCTCAATAGATCATTCTATATGTTGATTCACTATACATCATTCAAAATTACTTGAAAAAGAACATTGCAACCGACATAAAAGGGGCTTCATGGGGATTGGGTGATTGATATTAATATTTGTAATTCAGCGGAATGCTACATAGATCTATCGTCTTTTGCTTGGTACCGGTGTTCCCGATGATTTCTCGCATTTGCGTCCGCCCCATATTTTTGTGCACGACGCCGCTATAGTTCATTCACCCCCATTGTATCAATGGCGGTGAATGAACTATGGCGGCGTCGTGTTCCGAATTTAACTTTGACCTCGCCACCGCGCGCGAGATACCGAAAAGGCTTATTAAAATAGGGGACAGTTTGCCTGCCTGCGCCTGCGGACGTACGTACACGTATGCCGCTTGGGCGAAATGGCTTTTGGGCGAAGGGGCTCAAGTTGGGCAAAGCATGGAGGCTTCCTCCATGGGCAAAGTGACTATACATCGTTGGAAAAACATCGTTAATTAAAATTACTTGTAATGGTTTTCCATCTAAAACACACATTTCCACAGACAATGACAAACACAGAACTCTTTGGATTTTAAAACAACGCCAACTAAAAGTAAAGAATTGAAGAAAACACGGAAGAAACAGACGCACCAAACGATTTGTTTGGCGTTGGACGAGTACTCACGACCGATGGCATGGTCCGATGGCGAACTGGTTGCCTGCGCTTGTGCTGTGTCACATCGATGTATGGGTCACCAACGAAGATCGGTACACTCTCTGCACCTGGAAAAATTGCACACCTTTTCGTGCGCGTGCGACGGCCTTCAACATCGTTTTTTGACAATAAAAAATTCCCGTAAAAGATTGATAGAACTATTTAACTACATTACATAATGTATATGAGCATATCATGATTTTTATCTTTAGAGCTCGGCGTATAAGCCGCCCGGTTTTTGCAAAATCAACGTATAAGCCGCGGCTTATATTCCGAAAATTACGGTAGTTGCTTATAGCTGCAAGGTCAATGTACTCTGCGCTTTACCGAGTTGCTGTGTTGATGTGCGTGCTTTGGAAATGTAGGCTCCCAGTTGCCGCTAGTTGCGCAACTTATTAGTTGCTGAAGATGAGCGTGCTATGCACACATCGACAGCAACTGATCAGTTGAGTTGCTTCCTATTGCAATGTCGATGTACGCTAGGCTGTACGGTCTACAGTGCTAAGGTACAGTGCTAAATGTGACTTTCAGTACCAGAGAGAATTACTAATGATTGTTTGTATTTTGTAAGGTATTTAATGAAGCTTACCAGTGCCAATGGTAACAAGCATCGCTCTGTGATTCCAACACAAACAGTGCGTTTGACTTCTAGAATTGGTGAAGGCTTGCCACTGTCCTTCACAAGACAGGACCTGAAACAAAAAAACATCTCTACCCATTAGACACCATAGACACCATACATGTACGTTGTATACCCAGGGTCATGCCACGAAAACACGATATATCTGGCTACCAAAGGATAAATCTTAACAGAAAGGAACATATACAGTTCAAAAATGAAAAACAAGTTTCTTCAAATATCGATACTTGATAAGCACAGAAGTTTGTTGAATACAGTGAACTTGTGGACAACAAGGCACTGATAGACCAATCACTTTGGAATCGCTTTCAAGACGGTTCCGCTTTTCTTCCAGGTTCAAGATGGCCTGTTTGAGTAAAGAAATTCCCCCAGAATAAATAAAATGTGACATTTTCTGTTTCTGGAAGAATCATGCAGTTAAAAGCTCTCAGAAAACCAATTTTGTTGGGTTTTCAACCTTATAGACTCTGCGTGGGATGAGCTGACCCATACTAGAGCCAGGGTCTCCCAAACGGCCCTAGAAATGATGGAGCTCAGGAAGACACTTCAGGCAGAGTGTAACCCATGAAAGATATTGAAAGCCCCTCTCCGATCACCAGGATTTCCTGGTGTCATTATCATTCAAGAACCATGCATATCTATTGCATTGGCGATAGATATGCATGGCCTATAACAGCCGTGACAGTTGCATGCATCTGTTTTGAACAGCGCCCTCACATGGCGAACAGGGGGGTTAGTCAGTGTTCGCCATGTAAGGGCGCTGCTCAGCGCACCCGGACAAATTGTTGACGAGTGGAGAACACTGCTAAATGACCGATAAAATATGCTACATCCAGGCATGCAACTGTGTCATTACAAAAAAAGGGGGAAAATGCAAAAAATCTCCAACTTTGTAGAGTGTTTTTTAATTTTCAATGGTACAGATGAGGAAACAAAATAGAGGAAATCAGCTGATCAGCTGAAAAGTTGCAATCATGCTGTACATCTAGCTCAATATCCTCGATTTTTGGGTGACAGTATCCAACTAATATTTCGGTAAGAATTTAGTACTCGGACGTCACTAATTTTGCCTTAAAAATGATTTATTATACATCAATAAGTGCAAATCTAATAAAGAAACCAAAATTTGGAGGGGAAAAAATATGAAGAATTTACTAGAAAAAACTTAGAATATTTCTGAGTTGTCCCATAGGCTTAGTGCATGAGGGCTTATGTGACGTCCGACTTGTAAATTCTTTCCGATATTTCTTTTTTGAAGCAAATATTTAATAGTGGGATACTAGAAAAAGAAACTGGTCAGTGGTGGCTACTGAATCTGGATGAGTATATTTTACCTGAGGTATGGAATGTAGGGGGTGTCCAGGACTACAAACTTCATTGGTTTGAGTGGCTGGTGTGCCTTGGGGGCGCTGCACGGCTCATGACCTGCAGGTTGGAATTTATCACCTTTCTGTAACTCCACGTTGTGATCCTGGGAAGAACAATTATTTTCAAAAGTAGAAATTAAAATCAAGGCTTGTAATTCTGAGGATTTCGTTTTATCCTAAAAATCATATGAAATACCAGCCCCAAAATACTATCTATGGGAAGAAAACAGGAAAATTTCAATCTCCAATTTGGATGTGGAAGCAAAAAGGTTGGTGTAATTACTGCACTGCTTTTTGGAACCAGATAAATTTGTTTACAAAACATCTGTGGTTTTTTTACGACATCCTTAAAAATATACGGATTGAGAGTGCAAAATTTCAGAATGGTAATGAGACAAATATGACCAATTATATGGTATCAAAATCTCATCACCCATGGGGAAAAAATGGATTTATTTCTGTCCAAAATGGTATTTCATGCTGAAAATTGACAACCGAAGGTGGTTTTCTAAAAACAAATTACCAATCAGTTGTACACAAAAATCCATATAGATTTTCAAGGTTTTCTGAAGCATTGATGCATTTAAGTAGCTACAATTTCTTCAGGGTAGTTTACCAACATTCTTCCTTAGATATGTTACACTCTTATTCTACAAATCTTGCAAAAAGACTTTGGAATTGTTTTTAAAATTGTTTTTGGAAGTTGGTCCAATGCATAGTTCCAAGATTGCCCAGTTAACCCCGCCCCTTAGATATTGTTGCTATGTGCTCACAAGCCATCGCAAAAAAATGGCGACACAACGTACAAAGCAACGGGACTCGGCATGGAAAGCACAGATTCATTGGAGAAAACTCAAAGGTATTTCTGTTTTAGGGTCGACAGTTACCGTAGCACACACTGAGCGAAGGGCTAGTAATGCAGGGATGACATTATTCATAACTTTGAACAGCGAATCGCCCGACATTGAAACCAAAATTCACCCGGTCACTGGCGCATACAACATACAAACTGTATGGGCAGAAAATCGCATGATTTGGTGATGATTGCATCACTTTGACCTATGTGGGCACCGTCTGCTAGCTCTGTTGTGATTGGTCGGTGGGTTCAGCTTGATTGACAGGTCGGAACTATGCAGTAGCATTGTTGTTTATAGAGATTTATTAAAGGGCCTGTGACATGCTAAACAACTTTGTGCCTAAGCTTTGCTTCATAATGACGGATTACTTGTTCAGCAAGACATACTATTGCTCTTTTGGATGTAAAATCAATAAAAGGTGGCCTTTTTCAACTTTGAAGATTTCATTGCAATAAATCACAGACAGAGGGCGCTGTTTTGAGTGCATCACATAAGGAAGACAGAAGGGAAAAGTTAAGAAAAAACATAAGACTTCAAGTTGGACTTGTGGCAAATTGCTGCAGTTTATACGCCCAGTTTTGTCATGGCTTACAGCAGGCAACATGTAAAACAAACTCAAACAGCGATGGATTACAAAAGTTTCAGGAAAATTGAGAAAAAAAGTGGAATCTTTTGTGCACAGTTGAATGTGATTTTCTTGTGTTTGCCTCTTGTGACATAGTGACCTTGGTCATGAATATGCATATTTGCATTAGCATAAAAACTAAAAACCTTTGTTTTAACCCCCAAAGCAAGCTCCAAATAGGATTTTTATGACTTTAACTGAGTAGAGTGGTTTTAAAGCATAGATTTCATTGATAAAAATCCTAAATAAGGGGCCCTTTAAGTATGGTGCACCCCAAGATGCTAATTTCCCTAAGCTTGCCAATACGTATGACGCCTTCTCTTTGCGATAGTTGGTTGGATCAACACAGATAAAAATGAAGGCCATATCTTACATCAAAACCACAAACCGTCGTGGGGGCGACTTCACCAGGCCTCAACAGAATGACATCATCTTTGACTAATAGTGTAGTGGGCAGATTGACCAGGTGACCATCTCGATATGTCCACTGCTCGGTAATGGACTGAGTGGCTGGTTTGAATAATGACGAGTACACATCGGTGGGCCAGTGGATCTCACGGGACATTATATCTGGTAACGTGAAAATGCAACATGAAACATGGTAACATGAAAATGTATATACAGGGTGTTTTTAAAAAAAAAGGAAATCAAGATTAATTTGTTAATTTCGTGGAGATGGCTAAATATTTTGGAAATTGGCAACCGCCATCTATTAGCTAATGATGTCCTCTTTCTTATGACACCACGAATCAAATTTACGGTCGCACATGACTGAGCACGGAGCAGTGTAATCAACCATGTCAGAACTGGTCTTGCACCAAAAAGATGTTTTCATAATGAACCATGTCTGCCCAGTGCAGGGCTTTTGTTGGGCCTCCAAATTATGCAATCCTCGGCCTGTTATTTCATTGCACACTCCTTAAAAGGCTGCGGTGAATCTGGTGCAAGACCAGTTCTGACATGGTTGATTTACACTGCTCCGTGCTCAGTCATGTGTGACCGTAAATTAGATTTCTTGGTGTCATAAGAAAAAGGACATCATTAGCTAATAGATGGCGGTTGCTAATTTTCAAAATATTTAGCCATCTCCACGAAATTAACAAATTAATCTCGGTTTCCTTTTTTTTAAAAACACCCTGTACTGGAGAATAACAAGCCACTCCTTGTGTACAAGAATAATTTGCGTTCGTTACTTCTCGTCTTTCAAAAGCGGCAACAAATATGACCATCGTTGGTCAAAATGTATGCTATGATGACCCATTGACTCATCGTAGCATACGGTGCGTTGCCATGGCAGATATGCATCGTTAAACTCATCGCAAGTTTCTTGAAATCGTTCTTAGGATGCAACACGGTAACCCATCACATCTCGAGTTACGAAGGATTGTAAGCGTTAGTGAAATCGACCCCTGAACCACTGACTTGTTTTTCAAATGTACCCCATTAGGCTATTTTTGGTTTAATAGTTGGATTGCAGATTTTTGTTTTGATCCAAAGTCGGGCCGCGTATTAGAAATACAATTTTTTTTAAATATGAAAAAAAGACGCCCTTTGCATTATGTGCAACATAACTTGTCCAAGCACAACTTGTCCTTGGAATGAATGTGGCATTCCTAAGTCTCGCCCCGAAATTGTAATTTATGCTTTTAGGGAAAATTATCGTTTAAAAACAGCTTGATCGTAACAAACAATCGGTTGATTTTTTAAATTTTATGACAAATTTTCAACTTGAACAATGAACACCAACACACCAAAGATCATACAAGAACTTGAGAAGAAAAATGGTTTTGGCCGTGGTCGCGGCAGCCATGATGGTTTGGTTTGTACACGGACTCTACGAGTTGACTGGTAGACATACATTTGCGTACGTTCAGTATGTGCTTCCACAGGACAACACGATCGCTAAACTGAAGCTTGCACGACTCGACTGCACACCAGCTGCATACTGTACACGACATGTTGCGGTAGCGTAATGTAATGTTGCGCGAGGACATTTACTGGCTTGGCTTTGGAATTCTTTCGTATTTAATGCCTTTCATTTGTAAGCTTGCAAATGATATTTTTTCTCCTCTTTTTTATTTTTTCGGTCTTTTTTTGTCTAATTCTCATACTTAGATGCATCAATGCTTCAGAAAACCTTGAAAGTCTATATGGATTTTGTGTATAAGTGAATAGTAAAAAAGTCCCGTGCACAGGACTTTTTTATAAATCCACCTTCGGTTGTCAATTTCCAGCATTAAATACCATTATGGACGGAAATAAATTCATGTGGTGTTTGTTACTATTGCTATCAACACTTTGAGTAGGGTTTTTCTTGTCCACTCATGAAAAACAAAATTGGGTCATTGCAAATGATACAATCAGACCTTCATTTTTAAGGAGCGTGATCGCGCAGGCGCTCCTACCGCGCTCCTCGTAATTTTCGGGGAGCGTAAAAAATAGCGCTCCTCAAAAAATAACGGGACCATCAATGACCAAGTGTCCGAACGCCAACGCTGTACGGTGCGACTAAAATGGTCGCATTGGCGCCTACAAATTCTCACATGCGACCAGTGATTAAATTCTTATCGCCATTGGCGACCACAAAATTCGCACCTTAGTCGCCCAAGGTGGGCATCAGTGATGTTTACGGGCGGTACAATCATGGTACAATCTAGTGTTCTGCTCTTTTTAATATACTTGCGGCATGCAAACGACGATTGCGCATTGCATTTTTCCATTTCGCCACGTGCAACACACGGCCACAGCTTGGGTCTGCATTGTGTCCAACACAGCTTGTGTGCAATATACGTGCATAGACATACATGCATCTGGTATGCGACTGCGGCCCCAGACTGGCTCGGCCCCAAACTCGGCCCCAGACCAACTCGGCCCCCATTGCCTTGTGTACAAACTCGGCCCCAGACTGACTCGGCCCCAAACAGACTAAACATTTGATTTTCCCCAAAAGTCCATATACAGTGTGTTTTCAAAGATTTTAAGGAACTTTTTTTTGTTAGGAGAGCTATTAGCTCTCCTCGATTATCTCAGGAGAGCAATTTAGGGCTCTCCTGACTTTTTAAAAAATGAAGGACCGTACAATGGGCCTTTCATACAATAGAAAGACCCAGTTACACATAGCTTACCTCTGAGCCTATGCAGTACATCCTTAGCATGGTTGATAACCTCCATTTTCCTCAGTATGCCATCCCACTTAGCCACCCCTACACACATCGCCACCAGACACACCATAACCACCGCCTCCAACACCAACGACGCACCGCCTGAAACCGCTGCAGCCACGATCTTCAGTACGGTCACTAGTACCATCAGAACGGCACTGGTCCAGTGGAGGATGTTAGGGGGAGAGAGGGGCCAACTCAGCAGGGCTGGCCAGAGGGTGTGTGTGCCATGGAGCTTGGCTTCGTGGGATTTGAGCTCGTTTTCGATGGAGGTACCTAGACGTTGGAGTGCAACACTGGTGCACAGACCCACAGAGTCTACCAGGTTGATCTAAGGCCAACCAAAAAAAAAAAGATTTTTAAAAATTAGATTTGTTTAAATTTATTGATTACCGACAAGTTGGCAACTCATCAGTTTTGAGTTTTCGGTCTGGCAATATTGGCTGCGTTCGGGCGTGTACTCGTGTTAACACGAGCATACTCCTGCGCGCGCGAACGGCAAGATTAACGACACTTGGGTCAGTGAGAGTATGCTCTCGCTACTCCCCGACAAATGGGGAGTGTGCTCTTACTCCTGACGAGTGCCATGTGATTTGTACGAAGATGGCGGGATATAGGTTGGATTTCTGGTGAATTTGCTAAACGTGTCAACTGGATAACTGGAACAACAACTCACTAAGGTTTGTTTTACACGGAATCAAAGATTCTCACGACTTACGGTCTGTATTTTCTTCAATTTCTTGTGAGCAGTGGAACAGCGTTTTTTGTGTAGTCATGGCAAGAGACGGCCATCTTGACTGATGGCCATTCACGCATGCGGACTGCAGACTTGCCGTCGCGTAATGTGACCCGAGTGCAATGCGCACGCATTACTCTGGAGTAGCGAGAACTGCACGCCCGAACGCAGCCATTTTGTCCAGAAATGTTCACCTGTTTGGCTGTCTAGCATTGTGGTGGACATGAGGGAACACAGTGCAGTTAAAGAAAACTCTCATAAAAGTGCTCTTCAAGGGACCGGAATAATTTGAGGTTTATATCCAGAGAGCACTATAACCATTGCATATTACACATTGCAGAGAATAATGGGCGTGACTTAGAAAAAGGAGATATATTTTGAGAAGAGCTTTATATCAGGGGGTGTTATAACAAGAATTTACTGTATATTATTGTAGATGAAACTTTTTGATGAATTCCAGGAACAACAGCATTACATAACTAATGTTGATAAACTGCCTTGTAGAAATTTCAGCCACAAAGATGCAGTAATATTTCAGAAAACCACAAAAACCAACACAATCTCACCCTCACATACATACAGCACTTACCTTAGGCTCCATGACTGGCACTGCTTGGAGGATGCTTGCCTTCTATAACCAGCTATCACATTATTGATCTCCAATCCTGACTTGAGTACAGTGATCTGAAAGTACAAACCAATGTCGTATTAAAAACATGCCGCTCTAAAATTAGCAAGCCAAAAATTCACGAAGTGTTACAACTCTGTATTGTTAAGATTTTAATAATGATTAGTGAACATTCCCTTCCGGCTTGAAGGTGGGTCATTCCACGGTAAAGGGAGCATTTTGGCAACACAGACCATATTTTCGAGGAAATACCTTTGTCTGGTCTCAAAATAAAAGAAATAAGTTTCAGTTGTTCTGGGTCCTATTTCAGAAAAGTTAAAAACATTCTTAAGTGGATTTAGAAACAATAAAATATAATTTTTCCTATCTTTAAACGCACGAGTTAAAAATGTTTATTTAGGAATGTTTCTAAATGGGCTTTATGAAATTGGACCCTGAAGAGATAACTTAGGCCCAAAAAGGGTTACAAATAGTGTGACAACATGCCTTTCTAAAAACCCCGTACACGTACAAATTTCCAATATACGCTCGTAATTGGGACGGACACTTGTGTTACATTTTAGGCCGTCCCGGTTAATACGAGCGTATATTGGAAATTTGTACACAGGGTTTTTATAAAGGCATGTTGTCACACTATTTGTAACCCTTTTTGGGCCTAAGTTATCTCTTCAGAACTACTGAAACTTATTTCTTTTATTTTGAGACCAGACAAAGGTATTTTCTGAAAAATATGGTCTGTGTTGCCAAAATGCCTCCTTTACCGTGGAAAAACTCAGGTAATATACATGTTTGGCTTTCCCCATCATTTTCAGAAAAAAAAAAACATCAGGGAAATTACTTCGTTCAACCAAGATTTCTTGACCATCATTATTTAAAGGCCCTATAGACGATCTGTTTTTTGTGACTCTAGGAACGAAACGATTATAAATCAAAAGAAAGACATCAACATACACATTCAAAGAAATTTCAGCTCTGTCAAATGTACCAAGTTTTCCAAAAACATGGAAGTTTATATGCATTTTGCCGGTCTTGGCGTGGTGTTTCAAAATAACTTATTCTCAATTCAGTCTCAGTCGGTCGCGTACTCTGTAGCTCCCGTCATGCACTCTGTGGCTCGCGTCATACTGCGTGTGTGCGCGACCCATAGAGTTATATATACAAACAAAATACATCGCATTGGAACAGCACACACGCAGTACACAGCGCCCATTTCAGACCGCCCAGATGCAAACAAACTGAGTACAAAAAAAATTATATCATCGCATTGCATTACTCTATGCAGTAATTTTATCATTTATTTATCTCAGAAATGCAACATTGGCGACAAAAGTGGAAGTATATCTTAAAATTGGATGATCTGTTGATTCCAGGAGGTAATTTCATTCAAATCTTTGTTCAATGTATAAGGAAAAAAGGTATTTTTTTTGTATACATTGAACAAAGATTTTAAGGAAATTACCTCCTGGAATCAACACATAATGTAATTTTAAGATATACTTCCACTTGCACTTTTGTCGCAAATGTTCCTTTTCTGTAGAAAAATCACGTTTTCTTCTTCAAAAATTGCCTTCGGCTTCAGTTTAATAGTGCACAAGATTAAACCATTCACACGCGCGCGTAGACAGAATGATTCTGTCCCTAGGGGATTTCCCGTAGGGACAGAAGGTACCCCTTTCATACAGTGGATTGTTGTCATTTTGCCTCGAAATTAGAATCACACCCAAACATTTCCTCCTAATTGTGTCCTGCAGTGGTTTGAGATGTCCATGATTGGAAAATGATTGGAAAGAAATACTTACAACACCGTTTTTGAAGCCAAAATGTTGTCCAACGTACAAATTTTACGACTGCTTTTGTCGGTGCCGTACTGGACGTGAGATCTCGAGAGAGGGCGCTTTCCTACGTGAAAATCGGGCACAAATACATTTACACGTACGCAGTCCTTTCCGTGCCGCTAGCGCTGTACGCACTGAGGAAATGACTTGGCTGCTCTTTCCGACGGCTGTTTCATTACTTAACACTTAATGTCAACCATGTCCACGGAAAGGACTGCGTACGTGTAAATGTATTTGTGCCCGATTTTCACGTAGGAAAGCACCCTCTCTCGAGATCTCACGTCCAGTACGGCACCGACAAAAGCAGTCGTAAAATTTGTACGTTGGACAACATTTTGGCTTCAAAAACGGTGTTGTAAGTATTTCTTTCCAATCATTTTCCAATCATGTCAAACCACTGCAGGACACAATTAGGAGGAAATTTTTGGGTGTGATTCTAATTTCGAGACAAAATGACAACAATCCACTTTATGAAAGGAAAGCTCACTGACTAACGCGTGCGCAGCACCCTCTGTTGTCGCGCTTACGCACAGACTCTCGCCACGTCATTTTGTGCATTACTTTATGTACTAATTTTATCATTTATTTATCTCAGAAATGCAACATTTGCGACGGAAGTGTCAGTGGGAAGTATATCCTAGAATTGAATAAGCTATCGATAAATTCACCCAAATCCGTGTTCAATGTAGGCCTATATCAAAATAAATCCGGAAAAAATACCAACAGTTGAGTTGTCTCGAGTTCGAAGTCGAGTTAGTCAACAGTCAACTTGGTTCACCGGTAGCTAAGATAATCTCAGCTCTTGCTTTATCATTTTTCATTGGGATGTGGTCTTTTTAGCTCTACTGCTAAAAAGACCACATCCCAATGAAAAATGATAAAGCAAGAGCTGAGTTTATCTTAGCTAATTCACCGGCCGAGTTTGTACACCGGTCCAGTTGGCAAATGGTTGAGTTGACTGTATTTGCACCATAAATTTATCAGCTACTCTCATACATATGTTTTGTACACAAGGTCAATTAAAGCATGGTCTATATTTCATATAGACTAATCCGACGTAAATTGTTTACCGTTTTTAACATGTTTTTATAACTTCAAAATGAACACCCACCGCCTACCATCTTATACCCAGCACGATATGTGGCAAACGAATTTACCACTGTCTCTTGCATGCAGCAGTGCTACATGCTACACACACATTCGTATACAACGAATAATTGTGAAGCTGTTTCCAAACCAAAGTTTGTCAAAACAATGTATTTCAGCATGCCAGTGTCAAGGAACTAGACCTAGAAATTTACTGAACGTATAGCAAGGTGCTACACGGCCGTATATAGTACGTGGTATACAAGCACAAAAAGATTTTATCCTTGCGTTCAAAAAAAGTGCTGCACCATAGACTTGTGCACAAACTGACTGCTACACGGTGCTACACCACCGTATACAGGCTAGGCACAAAAAGGAAGGGATCCTTGGGTGTAGCAAAAAAAGTGCTGCACCATAGACTTGTGCACAAACTGACTGCTACACGGTGCTACACCACCGTATACAGGCACAAAAAGGAAGGGATCCTGGCGTGTAGCAAAAAAAGTGCTGCACCATAGACTTGTGCACAAACTGACTGCTACACGGTGCTACACCGCCGTATACGTATACAGGCACAAAAAGGAAGGGATCCTGGCGTGTAGCAAAAAAAGTGCTGCACCATAGACTTGTGCACAAACTGACTGCTACACGGTGCTACACCGCCGTATACAGGCACAAAAAGGAAGGGATCCTTGTGTTTAGCAAAAAAAGTGCTGCACCATAGACTTGTGCACAAACTGACTGCTACACGGTGCTACACCACCGTATACAGGCACAAAAAGGAAGGGATCCTTGGGTGTAGCAAAAAAAGTGCTGCACCATAGACTTGTGCACAAACTGAGTGCTACACGGTGCTACACCGCCGTATACAGGCACAAAAAGGAAGGGATCCTGGCGTGTAGCAAAAAAAGTGCTGCACCATAGACTTGTGCACAAACTGACTGCTACACGGTGCTACACCGCCGTATACAGGCTAGGCACAAAAAGGAAGGGATCCTTGGGTGTAGCAAAAAAAGTGCTGCACCATAGACTTGTGCACAAACTGACTGCTACACGGTGCTACACCACCGTATACAGGCACAAAAAGGAAGGGATCCTGGCGTGTAGCAAAAAAAGTGCTGCACCATAGACTTGTGCACAAACTGACTGCTACACGGTGCTACACCGCCGTATACGTATACAGGCACAAAAAGGAAGGGATCCTGGCGTGTAGCAAAAAAAGTGCTGCACCATAGACTTGTGCACAAACTGACTGCTACACGGTGCTACACCGCCGTATACAGGCACAAAAAGGAAGGGATCCTTGTGTTTAGCAAAAAAAGTGCTGCACCATAGACTTGTGCACAAACTGACTGCTACACGGTGCTACACCACCGTATACAGGCACAAAAAGGAAGGGATCCTTGGGTGTAGCAAAAAAAGTGCTGCACCATAGACTTGTGCACAAACTGAGTGCTACACGGTGCTACACCGCCGTATACAGGCACAAAAAGGAAGGGATCCTGGCGTGTAGCAAAAAAAGTGCTGCACCATAGACTTGTGCACAAACTGACTGCTACACGGTGCTACACCGCCGTATACAGGCACAAAAAGGAAGGGATCCTTGGGTGTAGCAAAAAAAGTGCTGCACCATAGACTTGTGCACAAACTGACTGCTACACGGTGCTACACCACCGTATACAGGCACAAAAAGGAAGGGATCCTGGCGTGTAGCAAAAAAAGTGCTGCACCATAGACTTGTGCACAAACTGACTGCTACACGGTGCTACACCGCCGTATACAGGCTAGGCACAAAAAGGAAGGGATCCTTGGGTGTAGCAAAAAAAGTGCTGCACCATAGACTTGTGCACAAACTGACTGCTACACGGTGCTACACCACCGTATACAGGCACAAAAAGGAAGGGATCCTGGCGTGTAGCAAAAAAAGTGCTGCACCATAGACTTGTGCACAAACTGACTGCTACACGGTGCTACACCGCCGTATACAGGCACAAAAAGGAAGGGATCCTGGCGTGTAGCAAAAAAAGTGCTGCACCATAGACTTGTGCACAAACTGACTGCTACACGGTGCTACACCACCGTATACAGGCACAAAAAGGAAGGGATCCTGGCGTGTAGCAAAAAAAGTGCTGCACCATAGACTTGTGCACAAACTGACTGCTACACGGTGCTACACCGCCGTATACAGGCTAGGCACAAAAAGGAAGGGATCCTTGGGTGTAGCAAAAAAAGTGCTGCACCATAGACTTGTGCACAAACTGACTGCTACACGGTGCTACACCACCGTATACAGGCACAAAAAGGAAGGGATCCTGGCGTGTAGCAAAAAAAGTGCTGCACCATAGACTTGTGCACAAACTGACTGCTACACGGTGCTACACCGCCGTATACGTATACAGGCACAAAAAGGAAGGGATCCTGGCGTGTAGCAAAAAAAGTGCTGCACCATAGACTTGTGCACAAACTGACTGCTACACGGTGCTACACCGCCGTATACAGGCACAAAAAGGAAGGGATCCTGGCGTGTAGCAAAAAAAGTGCTGCACCATAGACTTGTGCACAAACTGACTGCTACACGGTGCTACACCGCCGTATACAGGCACAAAAAAGAAGGGATCCTGGCGTGTAGCAAAAAAAGTGCTGCACCATAGACTTGTGCACAAACTGACTGCTACACGGTGCTACACCGCCGTATACAGGCACAAAAAGGAAGGGATCCTTGGGTGTAGCAAAAAAAGTGCTGCACCATAGACTTGTGCACAAACTGACTGCTACACGGTGCTACACCGCCGTATACAGGCACAAAAAGGAAGGGATCCTTGGGTGTAGCAAAAAAAGTGCTGCACCATAGACTTGTGCACAAACTGACTGCTACACGGTGCTACACACATTTACAAAAGAAGGGGTCCTGGCGTGTAGCAACAAAAGTGCTGCACCATAGACTTGTGCACAAACTGACTGCTACACGGTGCTACACCACCGTATACAGGCACAAAAAGGAAGGGGTCCGGACATGTAGCAGAAATGTATGAAAGGGGTCAATAACATTTTTCTCACCCTGTCCCCATTACCCAGGCGCCGTAGTGTATAAAATACAATGATCAGTGCATGCAGTTTCTAAAGAAATTGCTCAGAGATAAAAAATTTTCTTTCAACAAAAATCTTTTATTTTATCTGCAGCTGAGTGACAGACATTAAAGGGACAGGCCCGTCAGCAATGCGCGCGCATTAAATCCGTGCCACGAAATACACAGCTCCATAGCAAAGTCATGGAGCTGCGTATTTCCTGGCACGAATTTGGCACGTGCGCATTGCTGACAGACCTGTATTTAAAGTCAAAACGTATACAAAACGTATGATGGGTATAAAGATTTTATAAAATACTTGTAGTGTTCAGTTGGTAGTACAGATTTATATTATAAGAACGACTGTGTATAATAGGGAGGTTTATAGATGCACGTAAAACGCGTACGCGAAATTTATTATTATTATTAAATTTTTGACACAGTCAAGGGTCGTGAACAAGACCTTACGGTCCGTATAAAATCACTCCCCGGATAAAAAGATAAAAGATTAAAAATATTAAAAAGAAATCCCAGATAAAAGATAAAAGGAATTAAAACACAATGTAAAATATTAGGGCCTACCGGTATACTACAACTATATGAGAAAAAAAAAAAGTACGAAATATAGTAATGTATTGATAAAATAACGTTGCTCCCTGGGAATATGGTAAAAGGTATGCTAAAACACAACAACAACAAGCAGCAAACAAGCAGCAAAAAAGATAAAAGATAAAAATAAATCCCAGATAAAAAGATAAAAGGAATTAAAACACAATGTAAAACATTATACTACAACTATGAGAAAATAAAAGAAAGTACGAAATATAGTAATGTATTGATAAAATAACGTTGCTCCCCGGGAATATGGTAAAAGGTATGCTAAAACACAACAACAACAACAACAAGCAGCAAACATAATAACAAGGTATTAATAAAAAGGTACAACAATAACAACAACACCATCATTTAGTGGATTTAATTAAAACAAATATGAATGAAAGTTACATGGTAAAATGAGTTTGAAGGGACGATTTAAAGCTCTTTAAAGAGGGAAATGGCTCGAGCACTTGTCCTATATTTAGGGGGCCTCACCAACCAGGTTCAAATTTTGGTCACGACAAAAGAGTTATCTTGTCATGAAAGTTACAAGTGTATTTTTGTTTTCATCTCTTCTAAGATTTCCTCAAAGTCACGCTCAAGTGCACACAGCATTTCGCGTTCACGTACGCGTTTTACGTGCATCTAAACCTCCCTATTGAATGGCACATCACCGCAACCGGTAGACTGGTTCCCGTCCACATATTCCACACAGTAGAATATAAGGACAGGTAAAGGGCGCTTCATATTGATCTGTAATTGGTCGTCTTTGCGCGTGCGCATTGTGTTTTTAATATTTAAAAATTGGCCAAACCCCTTTGCTTTAGGCAATGTACTTTATTTACATAATTAGATATGTTCGACACGCACGGCCAAGTTACAAATGTCAATGCAAAATCTGCGCAAACTAAAAATAAATAAATAATAACCACGTGCGGGCAGAATTCTGCCCGTCATGGCTGCCCTTTACCAATCCCTATATTTTCGCAATAAGCGAACCGATCTATAGGGATCGGAAACCAATCTACGTAACCGGTTTCAGGCGGTTTGGAACATTGATTTACATACATATACTGGATACGCCATCTGGGAGTGTTTGTGTAGAAATGCGCGGCCGAACAATGGCGGCGCGTCGGGAGGGTAAACGCATGTAGCACTGCACGGCCTATTAACATTGCTGTTCTCATTAATTCAAGAACCGTGAAATATTATGTTGTTACCCTACTTCGAAAACGCACGCGCGGACGCGATTCCAGCCAGATGCCGTCTCCAGTTATATATATATAGCTCAATGGTTTGGAACGCATGCGCGCGTAGTGCGTTTTGTTTTCGAACACAACACGCGCGATTGTCACAAACATTTAGAAAGTGCGCATGCGGGAGGTTTAACGTGTAATTCAATGGGCAGTGCCCAAAACCATGAAAATAAGGTGCCCAAAATTATGCAAATGAGGTGCCCAAACTATGCGGTTATTTGCGTACGTCCTCAGTTTCTTATCTAGCTTTTAATGGATATCTGTGGTTGGTAGTGATAGAAGGGCCATAAATAAATAAAAATAAGTGAGTTCATGATCATTAACATGCACGGAGACCAACGATGTTTCTGATTATACATGTATAAACCAAGAAAAAATGTTATTTTGATGATAAAAATGGAAAATCAAAATGGAAAAGTGTCATGAATTTAAAGGAGTGACCAGATCACTTTTTTTTACCTTATGGGTCATGAGATTTTTATATCATAACATCCGTTATATTTTTCTGATTACGAAACTGAAACTCCCGCGCTTCTAGGCCGCATATTTCCGAGGATATCGTCGAAAATCCACCGATTATTTGTAAAATAATTTTCCAGTATCAACGTTTATCCACCGAAAGCCGACTCGATAGTTCTGTTCAATTTTTTACTGGAAATCGCGAATGTTTTCGGGTTTTTGGGACATGGGAGGTGTGTATGGGAGTTACTTGATAATATTGGTAAGTTACATCGAAAACTATTTTCCAGAAATTCTGGTCACGCTCCTTTAAAGGAATACTCGGATGTTTTAGCACATGAGGTCTCAGAGGGTATCCGTGCATATAGTAATCTATCCGACATGATAACACCATATGGTAAGGAAACATGAATTTAGCATTAAGAAAAGTTTAAGTTTTCCTTTAAAAACACTTGGAATGGTATTCTTCGGATAATTTACTTTAAATCGACCGTGAGCATTGCTTTTTTACAATAGGATTTTGTAAACCGAACAAATAACCTCCCTAAAGTTCTATCCATATGAAGAAATTATGATGTGGAAGCAAAAAGGTTGGTGTAATTACTGTAGTGCTCTATGGAACCAGACAAGTTAGTTTACAAAACATCCTTAAAAATGTGCGGATTGAAAAGTGATAAGAAAAATTTGACAACTGATACTTCAAAATCCCAAAATGGGTGGTTCAAAAATGTGATCTGCTCACGCTCCTTTCAGTCTACACTCCTTTCACAGTGGTTTCCACGCCCCACTAGTCGAATGAAGCGTAAAAACCATTGTGAAAGGAGTATACCTCAAGTCATTATCACTATAAAGCCGAGTTTTAATTGAATTAATTTTTTGTCCATGTACATTCTGTACGCTTCCATACATATGTAACTTGCTTTTGAAGATGGAAATATAAATCGTGCAGATTTGAATTTTTGCTACCATAAGAAAAACATTTATGGCAGACAAGTACCGGAAACATATCCTGGCATAATTCGGTCACTAGTGTATGCCTATGTTTTATAACACACCTCTGGCCAAAATATTAATGCAATTAAATTTTGGCCTCCTATTGTTTGAGACTAGTGACCGGTCAGATCATGATTGGGAATCAGAAAGAGGCGTGTTTATACCACCCAAAAATAAAAATACCAAAAAACTTGCTTTTGATGAGAGGGTGTACGTAGCACCTTGACCAAATGTCTCAGAAACAGTACAAAATCCGTCAAAACAACCATCACCATCGTATTTCGATTTCCGTCGAGTTTGGTGTCAACATTTTAGTTTAATGCATTTTTTTTTAAATGGTTGGTCAAGGGCAAGCCGGTGCTTTCTAGTGTCACTACAAATAGCCATGTGTTTTTAAGCAACAGAAAAAAGTAAAAAACAAACAACCAGGTTAACTACTGTCATTAAATTCTAATTTCCTACTGTATGACAAAAAAGTACAAAAACTCTGCTAATTTTGTATAAAGTTACCCTATGATTTGACATTTTCTAGCTTAAACCATTCCCTGTTGGAATGTTAACAGGAACACATAAGAAAACAACTTGAACAGTATCCATCGATAACCAAGTGAAAAGGTACTTCTATTTGTTTAGTCTGTGTTTGGCGACTTTCATTGACTGTTGCTGTAGTGCGACTATTTCCCGATCAATTTAAGAGAATTAATTGGTGTATGCATGTCTCAACACAAAATGAACACAGTGTCAGGTGGGTACTTTTGATTCAAGAGTTGTAAATCCTGGGAAAATCAACACCGGCCACTCGAAATGTCACAAATAAACTGTCCTGGAAGTGAGGCCTGGGGTTGACAGCCTATTACACAGATGGTTGAATAAATGTTAAAACTCTCGTGGTTCTCAGCAACATCGTTTACTATTTTTAAAATAAAAAAAAAATATATATATATATATATATATCTCCATGTGGAAAACCTTGTTTTTATACTGTCGTTTTTGCTCCTTGCCTAGAGTTGCCAAGGTCTGATTTCTCATGTTTGATCTTTGGGACAGTGCTTTCAGCATGCCCTCCGGACTGGCGGCCGACAAATTTCTTTTCTTTTGTCTAGGAGGACTTTATGAGACAAAGGAAACAGAATGTGCAGGTCATTGGTCTGCAATGCACAGCGCATTGGAGACTGAACACCGGAGATCAGACTTGTGCAAATCTACGCCTTGAATTATTGGCGGACTGCAAATAATTTGCAATTGTTTGTTAAATAACTGCTGGTATTTTTTCCTTGATTTCCATTATGAAAGCGAATAACTTTTGTTTCTAGAAAAATATCAATTCAATTTTATTTTTTTTAGTGCCTAACCAATAATACACGGGGTGTTTATTTTTAAATGCCAATATACACTCTTTTCACCATGATGGACGCCAAATATAAAATGCTCGTCACCATGTACCTGGATATCTATGTGCTTTTGGCCATGTGAGGTCAGCGAGTTGTTTTGAAATGTATTTCAACAACAACAAAGCTCCCTACATTTAAATAGGCCAGTTGCATGACAGATTTGCATAAATCCTAGAGTCCTGCCTTATATTTGCATAAATGCATTCGCACTATATGGCGCTTAGGTACGAGTGGGTCAAGCATCATATACCTTGCGAATCGTGCCGTTTCCCGGGGTGCAAGCTGGTACATGGTAACCATACGGTACCTGGAATACCTCGCACATTACTCTACGTATTTTAAAGCTGGACCATGTTGATTGAACATGTCGATTGGCAACCTCAAACCAGTCTCATAACCCAAAATCATTTCTCCACTTTCTTGAATGAATCATTGTAAATTGGAAACGTTCCAGCTTTCAACGTTGACATCAGTTTTAATTCAAAAACATGTTCAATTTCGTAATTTTTATGAAAATACATGAAGAGTTTTAACATGTTCAATTTGACATGTAATTTTGCATGGTCCAGCTTAAACATGCATAGAGTGATTTGTGAGGTTCCCGGTACCTCACATAATTTTGCACCGGTTGCTGTGTACCAGCTTGCACCCCCTAGAAACAGCCCGATTTGCCAAGTAGTCTGGTGCTTGACTAACTTGTACGCGAGTGCCATAGTGCGAAGGGAGACTCTATAATTTATGCAAATCTATCACGCAACTGGTCGATTTGCTTTGCATTGACCTTTGTACTTCACTTGAATGGCAACATTGTTGAAGTCATTTTAATCCAGAATTGTTTTTTATCATTACTTTTCCTTATCAATTACAAGTTTGACACCGAAAATCAATTTTCTCAGCTTCTTGTTCGGATAAATTAAACTCCAGACACTCCTGGTGAAACCAGCCTTCACAAGTTCCACATGAGATCCATTTCACGTTCTGAAACATCAATGATCCAAGAGGCAAAATTAATGAATGGTTATTTATAACTATACACATCTTTGCTGTAATTTCGAAAATAGTACTTTATAGGGTAAATACAACCAATTATCCAAAAGCATGGCATCATCCGATACCATTGGTTACTTTTATAGCATTATGCATCACTGAGTATCTTAACACGTTTAACAAAATAAATGTTGCTGTTGTACGGCAGTGATATTTTCCTCCGTTTCCAACCTTTTTTCTTATTGGTGCAGATTGTTTTGCTAAACATACATATATGGCTTATATCCTGTACATTTGTCATGTTTGTTGGACCTGCTTGACCTAATTGAAGACAACTTATGTGCGTGTAATTTTGTGGGAAGTGCAATATATTACTTTGTGATTTTAACTCCATATAATTTATTCAATCATCAACTACCCATACGAGATCTTTACCTCCACTTGAAACCAGGGCTAGACTTATTAAAACTGGCAAGTACACACTTTCTGATGTAATAGCATGGTCATGAATAAATGCGTGATTTTCCGTAAATAAAATTGGTTAATACTTCCAAAAATATTAAATTTCGTGTTTCTCAATATTTTGTTTGTTTCTTTGCCACACAGTCAAGAAATTTATGTACAATTTTATTTTGTTATTTTTTTAGTGTTTAACAAATGTGGATAATGTTGTGGGTCCAATTTCAAGCCGATACTAATTAAAACAGAATTATACATTAATCAAAATCTTATGAACTTGGGAAATCGAATATATTTTTCTTTGAATTTATCAAGCTTCGCAGAAGGAAAAAAGCAAGAAAGGTTGCAATATTGAAGAAGCCCAAAACGTGCACCAAAACCAGCCCAATCTATCATGTATTTTATGGTGACGTAGGCGCAGGGACATATGTCGAATGTTCGCGGCAGACGACCACTTGCATCAGACTTGGGTTCAGACAATCAAAAACAAGTATTGATTTGGTTCGTTTCGTTTGTTTGAAATATAACTGTTGTCATATCTAGCAAATTGAAAAAGAGAAAATACTCTGGAATATATGATCAACTAATGGTCCCACGGAACAATACAAATCAGGAGCGGATGGTACAATTTGGTGCACAGTATGATAAGAGGGCACGCTCTCTAGTCCCTTTCAATGGTGTTCAATGGGGGTTTGGGGCGGTAAAGGGTTCATTAACAAAAGGTGAAAAATTTGTAAGGAAGGGAGTCCGGGGATATCTGCCTTTGTTTACAATAGACCTGTCCAGTAAGCTCCGCCCATTTAGAAATTGTCTAGCAACATGCCACACATGTGAGACACGTGTGCAGCAGAGTCGCGTGGCCGCGCTGTGCGTCAGCGCCCTGGTCAGTGCGTATTGAAACACGCACACGCACACAGAAACTGCACGCTCGAACGCAAAATGTGCACTTAAGTATTCAGTCGTGTGCGTGCACGTACAACACGGCTGCAATACGCGTAATGCGCGCGATCGAACAAAAACATCTCGACACACATCTAGAACCCATTTTTGCACAACATAGCAAAACACACATGCTAATTTTTGTGAGTTTTCCCGTTAACACAAAAACACATTTATGAAGGGATTAAAAGTAGGTTAGGATAGTCTAAAATTATGATTATGGTGTTTCTGCGTCACTCGTGCTGCATTTGCCGTAGCTCTGTGCACAAAATTTGGAGGACTCGGGTAACCAAAATGGAGGTCCACTTTTTGGTTACCATAACCTGAGGCTGTGATTGGTCGATTCCAAAATGGGCGAAGCTTACTGGATCGGTCTATTCAGCTTTTTTTATTTTTTTTATTATAGATGCCTGCATTTGCGGTTAAGTTTCGGAGTATTTTTTGCTATTGAATAGTAGCAAAACTCATTCATTGGCTTTCTAATTTCGCACATGACCACCATCTGCAACAGTTGTGGATCCTATGCTTTTTTCATTGTAGAAATAAAAAGCACGGAAAATTTTCTGCTGCGTAGGTGTCTGAAATTTACGTCATTTTTGTTTGAGCAACAGTTGCTTTTTTTGTCAGCCCTGAAAATTATCTTAGTTGTCTGTACAATAATTATTTATAATCCGACCCTTCTTGTTATTGCGACAGAGCCTTTGCACGGCGGCCATGACATGGGGACAGTCACATTGTCACCGTGTGTCATGCATGAGTAGGTGCTTTGTGGTTCTATTGTTACATCATTTAAATAAGAAAACATGCCCCCTGTCATGGCCACTGTTTTTTTTTGTTTTAATCAGTATCTGCTTTAATTTCCCGAAGTCGTAAGCTTTCAATTGATGTATAATTTTGTTTTAATCAGTATCTGCTTTAATTGCTCTATTCATTTTTCGTTGAGTTAATTGTGATTTTACCGGAAAATATAAATGATTTAGTGCGCGACAGAACTAAAAACTGTATTAAACCATAGCAAACAGAGCCGGGTAATGTGATTTGTGTCCCTGCGCTTACGTCATCAACGGCGCCTAATTCCCGCTATTTGAATATGTTGTGAATGCTGGGCTTGTGGGAGTTCAACCGCACAAAAGTTTTTAATTTTTTACTCAGTAACCAATAAATTTGAGGCAGAAGTGAGACCGTTTTAAGTTTCCCGAAGTCGTAAGCTTTCAATTGATGTATAATTTTGTTTTAATCAGTATCTGCTTTAATTGTGTTTTGAAATATGTCCACGCTAAGGCTCTTTTACTTATGCTTACTGCAAGTCATTGCGTATAAAATGAGTGTAAGGTTTTGTAAACCCTAGGTAAACAGTCCTTGATATCATATCTCCAGAATAGGACACAAAATATTACCATTTTAGTTGAATGAATAAAACAATTATTTTTGTATCTCTAATTACCTTGTTCTTCCGCTGTTTTCCAGTTCTTCTTGGGTTCTTCAATGTGCATTTTTTGCACACACCCTAATTGTAGAGGATGAAATTAAAGATTTTTTATTTTAATGTTTGTAGGAACATTTTGCATGTTCAAAAACATTCAAAAACACCTGCAATACAGAAACTAACAGCTTGTGCCATGAGGAGCAAAAGTTAGTTTGTCAAAGTTGCAATGGTAACTCTAAACATTGGGGTGGGGCACCAATTGAATTTTCCATTGCAAAAGAATATGAATACGTTTCAGTGATTTGAGTGTAGATCAAGCAATGGTTTCTGACAGAGAGGACATTTTTTAACTGAGGTCGACATCACTGCATTTGTTTACTGTACAAACAATTGAGATTTGACTTAAAACAAATACATGCACATGATTTGGAGGTTGGAGTTTATTTTGGTAGCCCAGATTATTGAATCACCGTGAATAGTTGTTGTGAACCATGCAGTCTACAACGTTTCTCTACAAGAATTTGAAACTAGTACATTTGTATATGCTTAGTCACACATATAGCACTGTGCTGGTCAACTAGCTTTTCACATGCATGGCCACGCTTGCAGGTTTAGCATCATGCGTCGAGCATCAATTATAAAATGTTGTTACATGTATTACAACAATGCACGGTTTTCAATGAGAAAAGAGGCCTTTTACACAGCACCAAACTCCTGGAGGTGTCTCTCTTGTGGAATGCACAACTGTTGTACCTCCCCCCCAGCCCCACCCCTCTCTCCCCCCCCCCCCCCCCCTCCCCTCTCCCCTTCTCTCCCTCTCCCTTCTCTCCCTCTCCCCCCTCCCCCTCCATCTCCCCCCTCCCTCTCCCCCCCCTGTCCCTCTCTCCCCCCCCCTGTCCCTCTCTCCCCCCCCCTCCCTCTCTCCCTCCCCCCACCCCCCCCCCCCCCCCCAAAAAAAACAGCAGTCGGCACTCGAACTCCATGACATCGCCATGTACTCAACTCCTATGTACTCAAGTATTACATAGGTTATAAATGAATTATTTCACTAATTTATACTTTGATGCACTATAAAGCTTCCACCAATGTTTGCTGCTCATAATCTTACCTGATCTACTGTAATTCTGATGTTTCTTTTACTGAAATAAACAAATATAAATTCAACAGATGTAAATACAAATGATTGCAAACAAATAACTTCAATTCACACTGTCTGTGTTGCCCATCTTTGTTTGGTTTTAATTTTGTGTATATATTCTTGGTTTCTGTGCATTGACTTTGCAGCTGGTATTTAGAATGTCACATATTTCCATTTTGGGCTGGGGGATGTTGGAAACCTTTACATCGTTGTAAGTGAGCTCTCTATGTTTATCCTCTTTATGTTTATCCTAATTAAGGGCACCAAATTTGGGCAAAGTGTTACTTTTGCAAAATTATTTTTTATAAATTACCTCGTTTCAGTTTCCACTCTGGATTCATCTGGGACATCTACAGCTTTTCGTTTTTCTGCCAAGTTGACTGTTCCAAGTAAAAGTTACAAAGCTTCAAGTTTATTCGGATACAAGTATGTTTATAAATATCATTAACACCACAAGGGAATATGGTAAATTTTATCTCCACAAGCCCGCTTGCTGTTTTTTTTTCATGTACACCGATTATTAAAGGTACACACCAGCCTAGTGTTTACATAATGTAGCGATATAGCATCATTAAATGAATTGAAAAAAAACAAAAAATTAAAATGTCGCGTAATTAACCAAACATGTTTAAAATTGAGAAGAGAGGCCAAATGTTGGGTTATACGCTTTACCTTTGTTTTCAAGATCTATTGAGTCTATTCGGGAAGACACTTAGAATAATGTTTGGGTCAAGTTTGAGCCCAAAACAGCCCAACAAAGCCGGTGTGTGTGTACCTTTAAGAGTTTTATTGCACAAACAAAATAAAAGCCAAATTAAAACAAATTATGATAATATCCTACACTCCACGGTAGCCTACCGTAGCACGCGCTCGCTTCCGTTCTCCGGACTCTCGAAACAAACTTTTATGTTCGAATTTTCATACTTATGTTTAACTTTGTTTCATACCTGTATAAATAGTCTCTCTTTTGTCAATTACTTATAAATATTGGGGAAAAATCATAGTTGAATTTGGTGCAATTCTGCAGTAACAAACTTTTATACGGCTGGAAATACTACTAACTCACAGGACCACGTGACTTTTCAGAACCAGAATGTTTCCGAACAGTCACGTGACCTTGAATTATTCAAAACCGTCAAAAACAGCCAAATTTGACGGCGTCTTTTCAGGATATATCGAATTTTCTCTCGAAGGCGCTTCAGAATAATGTATGGGTTTATTTCGAGCTCAAAATAGCCCAACAAAGCCGGTGTGTTCCTTTAAGCATTATTATTTAATGAAACATGCATGCTAATTTTTGGAGGTGGTTGGGTAGTGGCTTTTGTGTAAATTTTTTTTTTGTACTTTAAACACTTGGTGAATGATCAAAATACACTACATAAAGCTATCCTAATAATTGTCATGTGTTAATGCCTCATAGCATGAAAAATTGAACACTGACTGATTAGGCCATGAAGGTTATCGCTATACCAAAAGCAGGTGGTGGTACATTATTCAACCTCCAATAATGAAGCTCTGATTTTCATTCCTTCTCCTTTGATTTGTTTATTGTAAGACAGGAAACACCAGGTTACCTTGAATACATGTAGCTTTACATGGCAACATTTCGTCCAGATTGTCATCTCTGCATTGTCCGCTCTGAGGTAACCCAAACAAATTTAAAAAAACATTTTGAAACTGCAAAATATGTATTTTCTAATTTCGACACAACAAAGTATGGTTGCAAAAATCTGGTCACCTGACATGTTTACAGTCAGGTGAAAGAATTTGGCCAATCGCGGCAAGTGTTATCCAGGCCTGGTCTTGGGGGACTTCATTACAAGCGCTTCGTTGAAAGCTTGCAAGTTGAGCAGTGTTGGAGCCAAAAAAGGAAAAAGGAGTATGACACTTTGGAAACACCATTAAATGTCACTCTTCTTTATCCCAACAATTTCCAAACCCAGCACCAAATTAATTTTCAACCATTTGTACAATTAATTTCCATCACATCTTGTGGGTCTCGACCAAGTGTTAATTACAAATAAAACATTTTTTAGGTTATTATTACTTATTGCAAAATCGATTACAATTCATACTTACATGTACCTCAACGTCTTCCTCCTTGCCACTGGGGCTTTCACTAAAAGGACAAGAAACAAGTAAATAAATGTTAATTAGGGTTTCTTTTGCCCTTCCAGATGTAATTATTAACAGTCAATACTAAGTGCTTTCCCGAGCATGCTATAAAGTATCCATAGCATCTCGGGAAAGCACTGGGTATAGAGTGTTAACAATTATGTGATTTTGGAAGAGAGTCTTCAAATATGAATATGAAGTTTCTTGTTTCAGTAGAAGTGGGAGTTCATCCCAGAGAGATGGGCCACAGTGGGAGAAGTGTTCTTTACTTGCGGTATTATCGCAGATGCTGTTGCATCTCTGTCCCAATTTAAAAGTGATCATGGTCAATTTGACATTAAATGTTGCCATAGAAATCAGGTCGCCTGGGTCTACATGGCATGTTTATTGGGAAACATCTTAACAATTTAATACACTTAGGCAGGTGGGTGATACCTGGGCATGGGAACTAGTTAAATTGTGACATAGGCGGGCCACAGCGTTTGGTGTGTGGGAGTAGGGAAACAAGGCATCAACCGTGACGTAATTTATGCAACCATTGCATTGTTAAAAAAATTAAATATGGCGCACCAGTCACATTTGTTGCAAAGTTTTTCATCAAAATTATATTGCCGATGTTGAAAACAAGTATTTTTGATTAAATTAGTCGCTTACTCCAAACAAGCGTTATCTCTCCCTGTAAGCTAATTCCAAAAGATAGAGTTGGTTACCTCGTTCTCTTTTTATTCTGAAAGAGTTTCCTAACAGTTGGCTGTGGGTTGTCTCTCACGGTAGTGTCTTTGTCTGCCGGTAACACTTTTAATACAATCAACAATTTTAGAAATTATGTGTAATGCCTTGTTAACAATTATGTAAAGCCTAGTCCCAAGTACTGCTTCTAATGCCATATGCAGCACAATATGTGGCATATCTATACCATTGTTCCCCCATTGTGTCTCAAACATCCAAGTATAATTCATTTCAGTTTTTAGGTGGGGGTGGAGGGTTGGTGCGTTAACAAAAGGGAATGGTTTATCGATGTATAGAGGCATTAAGGGGAAGTCCCTTTGACAGTTTCGTTCTGGTAAATTTTTACTTCTATTTTTATGGCGTCATGTGGAGTGCCACACAGAGCCACATTATATGTGTGTGAACCCAGTGGCCATTAAAGATCATATACAGTCCATAATCTCAACATATTTTTTTTTTCTCTGAATAAATTTTAAAACCATTTTACTTTATTTTAACAAAAAAAAATCATACTGTGAACTTTAAACATCAGCAACCATTTTAAAAATGTTAGTACGGCATTTTTTGCGCCTCGTCATTAGATTTGCCGAAGTTTGACTTGATATTTGGTCTGTGATCCGAAGCATGTATCTGGACTAGTGGCCTGTCATGTTTTGTTTCTTCCATCTTGGGAGACTTTTTGGAACAGAAGAAATGAGACTGGACAGGCCGCCGATACGGAGGGCGTGCTGTGAGCTGGGCGCTGCAGATCAAACATGTCAGATTTGAGCAAATTTATGCCTTGAGTTATTCTGTACCAACAAAATAATTAGGACAAAAATAATTCGAAATATTGACAGTAAATGTTCGATCATTAAATGTTGATTTTTTTTTTTTTTGAGAATGTTTTTATAAAATTTCAAAATCCAAAAGTTTTTTTTTTTTAAATGTCTCACACCCAAAACAGGCGCGAACTGTATCTTTAAGTAAACGCTATAAATTCTTGAAATTCCCGCCCTACCACAAAGTAAGTGCCATGTAGATTCCATAACTTTTACAGAGTCTACATTATGTCTGCACCAGTGGTGATGGGACCTTCATTTCAGCAACGCTATACGGGAATATCTGATCCACCTACTGAACTGTGTCATTTCGCAATAGGCGATGAACAAGTGTTTTTTGGGGTGAGAGTTGGAGGCTCTATTTTGCATTATAACTGCACCAAAAAAAATGAATATGCATGTATGAATGGAGTGAAACGGCCTACCTGCCCTTGCATCCAAGACATCTTCGGCTTCTTTTTCAATCTCCATTGGCGTTTCATCAGTTTCATGCACTGCTTCTGTGTGGTGGGGGGAGGGGGGAAATGCAACATGGGCAATAAATGTGCATTTCAAGCCAAAGTTGACTATTGTGCCTAATGTGTCAACTTTCAGTATCCATGGAATTAAAAACATTCAAATTACTCATTTAGCAAAAGTCAGCACTCTCAAAATTTACAGCATTTCTGTACTATGTGACTGTTGAGTACCGAGTATTGTATCCATTATAATCTAGTGAACAATAAAGTGAAACTCTGGGATCACCTACTTGCAGTTTATAATACAAGAGGTGCATATTGTGTCAACATGTGCATGATATTTGGATTTTTTGGACATTTGCTTAATTTTAAAGTGCCCTATTTTGAAATAATGACCAACGTTGAGAGCTTCCATCATGCTCAGGGAATGATGTCAAAAAATGTCAAAATCTTGTCGGATCGCCATATGTGACAAATACATAATCAGCTACCGGTATATGAAATTGGTCCCTGGTTTGAACAATACCGGTAGAACAGTCCACCTTTTAATGTATGAAAACATCTGTACCGTTATATAACCCCAACACCTAAAGGGTATATGTCAGGTACAGTCAATTAAAATAGGGTATTACCTTCCACACTAGCATTGCCGGTTTGAATCTTGAATACTAAAAGAAAAGAAAAGGTCACATAATTACATCCCCCAGGGAAAATGGTTTGGCCACAACAGGCAACATGTATGCGTGTCCATGTATGACTGATCATGGGCTGCCAACTCAAGCTTATCTCCATAGACATTTAATCACGGCACGGTTATCTTTGTCTTATTTCCCCAATTGTGTCCTGAAAGATTGGTGCATCTGCGATAGTGCAGGAGGTTTTCCATTGTTTTTCATTGGTGTATCACAAAAAAATATACACTCGTACAATTAGTGATTAAAAGTGGTCTAAACCGGATAGGGGCTTGGTGGCTCGTCCAGGCCCCTAGCCAATTTTACATGGATTATTCTGGCCAAACCCACTTTTAAACCCATTCACCGATCATAAATACCCTCTGTGTTCAAATCAGTTAAACCAAACTCACAACAAATCTTGTTTTGCAATGTCATTAATGTAGTTACATGCATGACTGTGTTTGTTTAAACTGTTTTGTGTGGAGTTATTTTTGTTTGATGCGCCTGTTATGCATAATGCAAGTGTGTTGTACGCACAGCGGGCACTTGTCTAAAGTGCACATTTTACTTTCGGGTGCGTGCAGTTTGTGTATGCATGTGTGCATTCCATACACGCTGAAAATAGGATGCGGGTGCGAGCTCAGGCTAAAAAGTGTTGAAAACAGGAGTTAGCTGTGTGTGGGGATTGTGATTGTACAACAGGTAGTATTATCACCCAGCATAGATCGTGCAAAGCATAATTTTTCTATGGAATACTGTTAAATGTTGGTGGCAAAATCATTTTGCAAGAACCTGTACTTGTATGGGAAGATGTGACTTACCATTCTCTAGCTGTTCTCGTTGCTCTGATGTGAATCGTGAGTATGGTAACCAAACTCCTCGTTTATTTCTTGGATTGGTGCAATTCCTCCCCTTCCTGATTATTGTTTCATGGTGTGGATCTTCATTCAAGAACACTTGTATTTTGGACATGAGTGGATCTGTGGAAACTGCTTTCTTGCACTTTTCCCTCGTGGGATGCTCAATTCCATGAGAATTCAGAGTGTGAAGCAGTGTTCCAATGTGAATGGCTACACCACACTCTGATGAGTTGCTCCCCCTGGGGTTCATGTTTACCCTTGGGTTTATTGAAGTCAGGAGCTGTAACATATAGATGCATGTCAATTTAGAACCAAGCTTTAGCACTTTAAAAATAGAGTTCGTCGTTTGTATTTGTTGGGGAGTGTTTTTGAAAAATTCTTCAAAAGCTATGGGTTTTAACACTCTAGGGATCTAATAGCACCCTCGGCTTTGCTTCGGGTGCTATGAGCTCCCTCAGGTAATAAAACTCCATATCCCACACCACACCAGTCAACAATTGTTTAATATCACCCTGTGTGATTGAAGATATGCCTGATTAAAACCAACCTGATAAAAAACAAGCTCCGTACTTCGTCTAACTTTGAAGAAAACAGCAAATAAGGGTTTGCAGTCATTTCGCCCCAAAACCATCTTGCCCTGTACCACGGCCTGTGCACAAAGTAATAAAGTAATACTTATGTGCTTTCCTATACTACTCACCTCACCGATGTCACAGACCTCTGTGGCCTGGATGACAAGACTTGCAAAGTCTGCAATAGACTTAACAGGAGATGGAATTCCACCGAGTTTGGTAGAGCCACTTTGGAACTGTTGTATTCCATACGGTAATATTCTTGTTTGCAAGAACATCTCCGCCATCTCTGGTGGAAAGTTATCGATAGCTGCCGTTCGGAGAAGCTGCATTTAAAAAAGGTGTTAATGTCAATTTCCATGTATATCGAGCACAATGAGAAGCTGTTTCTCCAAAGGTGTGTGGATGTCATATGTTACAGATCATATCGAGTACAATGTACATGGGCCTTTCAAATGGGCCAAAATGGAGTGTTGCACCAAACCACCAAAATATTTACAGACAGGGATGTTTAGAATAATTTTAAAGTGCATGGTGTACCTGAATGTATTGTTGATATATAGTAGAGATAAAAACTTTTCAAACGGGAATCAACTTTAAAAAAGTAAAATGAGAAGTCAAAATGGGTTTTCATTTTTTACTCCTGATGTCACACTTTTAGGCCCATTAGTGTGGAAAGGCCCACATGTATGTCAGTCCGACAAAGGAGTTATCAACACATTAAATCAAATATATTACTAATTTATTGCATTGTGCCAAAACCTTCATGAGAATCTTGTTTTCAATGTCAGCAACCCTATTATTTTTGATGATATATTACGCAACTATTGCAACTATGTAATGTGTCATATTTGAAATATTAAAAGGGATGATGCACTGATTGCACAGATGACGTCAAGAATAATTCCTTTTATTTCCAATTCTCATATGCTGTCCAGTGTGTAAAAATCTTCTTTTTTATGGCGAAGTGGCTTTTGGGAGAAGTGCAGGTTCAGGGTGAAGTGATTTTGGAGTTAAGTAAATTTTTGTCTCGCGAGATAAAAAGAAAGAAATTGTTTACTTATTTCTCAAAGACAAAACCATTTCAGGGGAAATTTCTACCGACATCATGTTTATAATCTGTAAGTAATGTGTTAATTTGTGAAAATTTCTGCTTTTTAAAGATACCAATTATGTATTGTACCTTTGAGAAATTTGGTAATGGGTAATTCCCAAAATTAGGGGTCCAAAAAGGGACAGCTTTTTAAGATTTCCAAGTGTCTACAATAATTGAAAGTGGTTTCCCAGTAGAAAATAATTATGTTTATTTGTACAAATGCCACTCAAATTTAATGTTTGTGTATAGATATGGCACCAAGGTTAAAGGAACACACCTTCTTTGTTGGGCTATTTTGGGCTCGAAATAGACCCATACATTATTCTGAAGCGCATTCGAGAGTAAATTAGATATATCCTGAAAATACGCCGTCAAATTTAGCCGTTTTTGAGCACTTTTGAAAAATCCAAGGTCACGTGACTTTTCGGAACCAAATTCTGGTTCCGAAAAGTCAAGTGGTCTTGTGAGTTAGTTGTATTTCCAGCCGTATAAAAGTTTGTTACTGCAGAACTGCACCAAATTCAACTCTGATTTCCCCCCAATATTTATAAGTAATTCACAAAAGAGAGACTATTTATACAGGTATGAAACAAAGTTAAACATAAGTATGAAAATTCGAACATAATTGTTTGTTTCGAGAGTCCGGAGAACGGGAGCGAGCGCGTGCTACGGCAGGCTACCGTGGAGTGTAGAAATTTGCCCCGCGCAGTACACGGCAAATAGCCTGAGTGCACACACACACGGAAGGGCGTGTTGCTTCGGTGCACGTACGTTCGTGAAGAAAAAACATGATGCCAACTCCTCAAAAGACAACGGAAATTCCTATTCGGTCGTCCGGGCTGTCCAGTGAAATCGTGAGCAGAAAATTGGAGATATCCTGAGCAGGAGAAGAGCGAATCGTTTGTGACAAAGTCGTGAGGCTCTCGCGTAGTTGCAACGGCTGGTAAAGCGTATAACCCGTCTTTTGACCGTTTTCGTTATTTTTGCACTTCTTTAGTAAATTACAGGATATTTTGATGAAATTTTTTCGCAACGACCATCAAAAAAGTATTGTCAATGCTGCTACATCAATAAATCATGTAAACAGTAGGCAGGTGTGTACCTTTAATGCAAACTCATTCTACAGCCAATGTTCATTGGCGTAGGTAACCCGGGACACCAAACTCCTATTCAATACCATGGAGTAAATTATAAGCCTTTATGGTATTTAGTTTTTAATATTTTTTTAGGAATCAGAAAACAAAAGATTGAAGAAAATTATGCTGCCCCCTATAATCACAGGCCACAGTCCATTACTTAGAATTTGTGGTCATAAGTGGTGATTTTTGAAGCAGAGAGTGTCCTACGTAACTGGGACACCAAACGTTTTGGACCCCTAATTTTGGGAATTACCCTAATACAATACAGCAAACAGGAATAGACTGCAGTGACAGGTTCCATTAGGCATTTTCACAGATAGAATATATTTGTTTGTATGATGCTATCATGCTAAAACTTACAAACTCTGTTATGAATAAAAGAATTCCATAGGTCCGGTGAAGGCGATCATCAGGGACGTCTTGAAGATGTGACAGTATTCTGGACACTGTCACCATGTTCTGATGTACAATGTTGTACGAATTTCTCCTGATCTCTTGTCCAATTGAGACAAGAAAGGGCAAGGTATGTACGGCTACGTTCTCGAGATCATCTCGCCGACTCTCCGCTTGAAACTGCTCCTCTGTGGTTTTCCTCTCTGTCTTGATAAACGGTACTAACACCACTCTTGTCATTTCACTGTATGTGAAAAAAACAACATTCAAACATATATCTATAAAACAGAATCAGGGACATTGCTCTGAAACATTGTTCCGAAATATAGTAAAAGAAACATCTAGTCTCGAATTTACTGTCTTAAAACATGCTTTTACGGTTCCCCCAAAAATTACTGCATATTACGGGTCCATAATCTATTACAGTCATATAATCGCGCCCGTACCAGTTAATATTTCTGTCTAATACAAAAATTTGCCGAGTTTTACGAGTTTGAAGCGGCCAGGAACTCAACTCTTCTCCAGATTCCCATTCAATTGTGTACAGTCGTGCGGACGCGATTCTGCGACTGTACTAGATTTTTATCCCATAATGCACTGCACCATATATGCACGTAGTGAATTGTGGAGGAACTGTAAGGCCACGTATTAGAAGCAACAAGAAAGGTGGGACAATAGTGTCGTCAAGGTGGGACCAATATACAGGAATTATTTAGGGTATTTTTTTCGTATACATTGAACAAAGATTTTAAGGAAATTACCTCCTGGAATCAACACATAATGTAATTTTAAGATATACTTCCCACTTGCACTTTTGTCGCAAATGTTACTTCAAAAATTGCCTTCAGTTAATGCACAAGATAACCATTCACGCGCACGCGCAGCGCCCTCTGTTGTCGCGCTTACGCACAGACCGCTCGCCGCGTCATTTTGTGCATTACTTTATGCAGTAATTTTATCATTTATTTATCTCAGAAATGCAACATTTGCGACGGAAGTGTCAGTGGGAAGTATATCTTCGAATTAAGTAAGCTATCGATTGCACTATATAACTTCACTCAAATCCGTGTTCAATGTATATGAACAAAATACCTTATTTAGTACTGTTTATATGCTAGACTCGGACTCACACTCAGAATAAGCTAACTGGTGATCTCAAATCACAGCAGTGGACGATACCATTACCCGTATTGAGGCATGTGTGACTTATCGTGATTGGCTCTTGCTATCGTAACAGCATCCCTAGCTATGATGCAATTTTTAATCATGAATGAATATTGTCGCTTAAACATGTTAGGCCCAAACATGTTCCACAAGCACATATTAAGAGGAAACCATTTCAGAGAACACACTTATAATAATGGCCAAGTTTTCTCAGCTTACCGATCACATCCTGCAAGTTTGGCCAGTACAAACCAATTGGCACTGACAACAGGGCAGCACTTTGGTGTTGCCTCCACAGCACATGTGGCATCAATGCCCCCATTGAAGTATTTGATCATCAGTCCCCTGACACTATTTGGCTCAGCATCGTCAATGATGACAGGGATGGATGATCCTGATGTGGCCTTTGGGATGAATCTCTCCCCTGTGTAGCCCAGAAGGCTATTTTTGGCACCCGTCATCCTGGATGCCATTCGGCATGAGGTTGTCTTTCCTGTTAAAATTCATGACATTGACATAGGTACATGTAAACATTTTTAAATGCATTATTGTAACCCCAGCTCATTAATCAGTTTATTTTTTAGGACACTTACCTGTATTAACGTCACCAATGATGATTGGCAGTGGGCAACATTTAAAGACATCGAGGATAGTTTCATAGTGCAGCGACATGCACACACAAGCTGGAATAAATATAAACATAATAAAATGAGTCACTCCATCAGAATGGGGGACAATATACTGCATATAGCATCAGTATAGGTTGTGTCCATTACACAATACTGAAAATTCACTTTGTGTACTCTGGAATCTATGTCACAAAGATTTGCAATGTGTTGTAAGTGCTCAAATCAATCGCAACTCGTCGAACCATTATTAAGTTTACGGCGAATTTTATAGTTTACATTTTACAGTTTGTTGGCAGAACCATTTGCAAAGTTGCGATGAACTATAGTATTTGGTAGTCGTAACTTTGCTTAGGATTCATCAGTTCTTACAACGCGTCACAAAATATTTCTTTGTGAAAAAAGACCGCTGTACTAACCATTTTAATGCACTGGATTTACAGTGCCAGTCGACATTCTATTCATTCATGAGTTAATTTTAGGCCCTATCTCTCACATATTATGAGATTCTATTTTGACTTATTACCTGTAACAATCAACTGTGACTGCAGTTGGGTACACAAGACTGAACATATTTTTACTGTGTAAATTGGGCTTGCTTTCATATCAGAAATGAATATAAAGTGTGTCCCCAAAAAAGTAAACCAAGATTAAATTGCCGAGTGATTTCTCAATAATGACAGAATTGTCTTTTTCATAAAGAACTTACAAAGACAAATAATCACTGTAAACAAATATTTTCTCCAAACACAAACTTCATTTTTTTGGTATAATGACAGCACTTTGTAACTAGGATTTTAAACTGATTATTGGTCCTTTTGTTCTGTGTATCATTTTTGTACAAATGAGGTTATTCAAAATTTGGTACAAAGTTTTTTTCTGACAGGGTCTTCAGGGCTCGAAATACCCACTGGACCGGTGGACCGAGGCCAGTAATTTCATCCTAGGTCTAGTGCTTTCTCTACCGTACTAGACCAGTGGTATAGTGCATGTTTGAACTAACCAACAGTAATTCCACGTTCCTTTTGGCTGGTCTTGTAAAAATAGCGTCGGTCCATTAAATGATTTAAGCTACTAACCCTGTGCTGTGGTCTAGCAGATTTGTTCATGAAATTAAAGCCCTGGTCTTTTTGAACCCTTTTTGCTCAGTCATCCATGATGAAGGTATTCATAAGAAAGAGGAAACAGTCATGAAACAAATGGTAGTTGCTGTTTTCCAAAATTCTTAGTCATTAATGACAAACCAGCATGTAAGTTTCATTTTTGGGGAGGGGGGGACACATTGTATTAATTGAGGAAGTTGTACTGGAATGAAATGGCTTTCCAGTCAACTTTGGACATCACAAAAGACGGCCTTGTAGCAGGGCTGTAATACTATTACTAGTAATAGCGACAGTAATAAGTCAGATTTCCCCAATGAGCCATTTACAGCCCTGTTTGTAGGGCTAACCTTTGACATGCATTGTGCATGAAAAACCCCACAAAGGTCTATTATGTACTAACCAACTGTAAAAAATGCCGCCATGGCATTTTCATGCAGTGTGTCTGAAAGAGAGATAAAAATATCTCTCAAAGTACTCTCTGGCCGGAATTCATCAAAGCTCTGTGGCACATCCAAAATGGAGATACTAGAGACTGGTAAAAGTTTATCGACCCAGTAAACTGTTTGTTGCTCCTCGGGTAGACCCAGTAACTGAGTCGTTGGCCCTTTTTTTACGAATTTTTTTTTTTTTTTGGGCTAACGACTCAGGCAATACATATACGCGTATGCAGAACTTTAACATTTTTAAATTTACCGCGCCTTTTGCCGAACGATGCGTTCCAGAAACTGCCCCAAAAAACAACCAAACGGACTTCCAACCTGGCCGAAAATGCACTTCCTGCATTCTAGACTTCCCAGAGATCATTGTAGTGCCTTCTTCTGGTACTTACGATCACTGCTTGAGACGGTGTGAATTTTAACAGTTGGAGAAAACAACTCTCACAACTCACGTTGTCATGGTCGAGACGCCATTTTCTGTGGAAAATTTTGGCGATTTGCATAAATGTCACATGTCGTATGACGCCCAATACAAACCGCACAAGCCGTGTCACAGAAACATCGACGACTGTTTTCTGTCACAAACTAAACAGCATATTTAGGCCAATAATGTAGCGACAACCAGAACACCAAAAACTGTTTATTTTGTGACAGAAAACAGTCGTCGATGTTTCTGTGACACGGCTTGTGCGGTTTGTATTGGGCGTCATACGACATGTGACATTTATGCAAATCGCCAAAATTTTCCACAGAAAATGGCGTCTCGACCATGACAACGTGAGTTGTGAGAGTTGTTTTCTCCAACTGTTAAAATTCACACCGTCTCAAGCAGTGATCGTAAGTACCAGAAGAAGGCACTACAATGATCTCTGGGAAGTCTAGAATGCAGGAAGTGCATTTTCGGCCAGGTTGGAAGTCCGTTTGGTTGTTTTTTGGGGCAGTTTCTGGAACGCATCGTTCGGCAAAAGGCGCGGTAAATTTAAAAATGTTAAAGTTCTGCATACGCGTATATGTATTGCCTGAGTCGTTAGCCCAAAAAAAAAAAAAAAATTCGTAAAAAAAGGGCCAACGACTCAGTTACTGGGTCTACTCCTCGGGTATCTTCCGTCCTTGCCCATCGAGTTGCAGGTTCGGGGAAAGAACCCAAACGTCTTGTTTCGGCTGTTTGCCAATGCACACAGCTGCAAGAAGTGTGGGCCGTAACTCCTCTTCCTTGCATTTCCTGTCAAAGATCAAGCAAAATAATGTTTCACAATAAGACCGCGTTTGTTGGAGAGGGCACAGTAGACTGGTTCCCGCTCCACATATTTCACATACAACGACTAAATATGAGACCGGCTACGTGTTTAAAATAGCACTTAAGCCCGGTTCATACTTCATGCGAACGCGAACGCGAATGCGAATTTGACGTCACAACGATCGATTGTTTCGCGCAGCGATTTCGCAAAAAGTTGAACTAGTTTCAACTTGTGCGAATGTTCGCCGCGAAATGTTTGACGTCACATTGACGTGGATTCGCGTTCGCGTTTGCTTTCGCGTGAAGTATGAACCGGGCTTTAGCATACGTCATGCATTTATCTAACAATTAAGCAATCCAAATTAGTAGTCTTGGCTCCAAGACCTTTTGTCACTTTGTTTGTTCTCGTAGCGTGCCGTGTAGCAAAGCATGGTAGTTTCTTTGATTAATTTGATATAAATGAACTGTTTCTGAATGTGTAGGCCCTAGTAAGAGAACTAAAAGCAATTAAGGACATTTTTTTTTTAATTATTATTAAATATAAATATAAAATGTAACCCGCTGTGGGAAAATCTGTATCTGTTTTGTACTGCACAAATCGCCCAGTGGCTATTAACGTGCAGGTCGAAAAGGTCGAGATTTAAAAAAAAAATTTAAAAACAAATCATTTGGACATGCTTCCTTCTTCATGGTTGACTACTGGAGATATATGACAGACGACCAATGAATCCAGCAAGACGATAAAATAGAGAATTGGTTTTGCCAATTTTGATTGACAGATGATGGTGAGCTAAACGTTCACCCTACACATGCATGTACTCACTTGTAAAATCTCTCTACTTCTCGCAAGAAGAACTCCTTCAGTTCAGTTTTTGTGAATGTATGCATCAGCCCTCCACATCCTGCCCCGTCTGCTCCAAAGGACTGAGACAGCTCAGTTGTAAATTTATCCAGGTTGGATTGTATAGAAGACTGGCTCACAAAACATGTCCTGTTGGCCGGTATATAGATGGGATGTTTAAAGCAGGTACACAAAGGGTGTACACAAAGGGCGTGTTTGTTTCGGACGAATCCGCCGATCCCGATATCTGCGCAGATGGTTCAGCTAGATCCAACTATGTGGCTTGCGTCATGCACTTTGTGGCGCACATACTGCGTGTGCGCGCGATCCATAAAAATGCATCGCGTTGGAACACGCACACGGAGTACACAGCGCCCATGCATTTTGGACCGCGTACGGATGCGAACCAAAAATAATTAGATCGTTTGCAAACGATCTAAATAATTTCATCTTTACGGATTATTTTCTGGGAAAATTATATCATTTTGAGCGAAAACCTTTCATTGGATAGTTGCTATTAATTCAATCTTTACTTTCAGAACTTTTCCCCTGTAAACTCGTCGATTACTTTTTGGGGTCATTGCAAATGATCCACTGGGCCTTTAACAACGACGCGCAGGCATGCACACGGCCCATATACCAACGGTGCGCGCTCGTAAGTAGCGCGCTACTATACTCATAAGATTTCTCGTTGGTAAATCATCGTTGTTAACTCATAAGTAAGTGCGTCCACACGGTCACTACTTACGAGCTTAACTTTAAAGCACAGGCTCGTCAGCAATGCGCGCCCGCCAAATGTGTGCCACGCAATACGCAGCTCCACAGCAAAGGCATGGAGCTGCGTGTTTCGAGCACGAATGTGGCGGGCGCGCATTGCTGACGAGCCTGTGCCTTTACACAGCGGCCATGACAGGGGGCAGGTTTTCTTATTTAAATGATGTAACGTAGAACCACAAAGCACCTACTCATGCATGACACACGGCGACAATGTGACTGCCCCCTGTCATGGCCGCCGTGCAAGAGCTCTATAGGTGCGTTCAGACGACGAATTAACAACGAGAAATCTTATGAGTAGCGCGCTACGTACGAGCGCGCAACTTTGGTATATGGGGCAGTGTGCATGCTGCGCTTGCGCGTCGTTGTTAAATCACCGCGTGGACACGCGTCGTTGTTAGTGGGACTGTCGTTGTTAACTTTACTTTCGAAGGTAGTGCCCGTCTGAACATGGCTATTATGTATGTATGTAAATCTTTGGGCGTGTTTGTTTCGGACAGATTCGCCAATCCCGATCTGCGCAGATGGTTCAGCGCTACGCATAGTACCCGATCAACTGAGAACGAATATTTGAAACACCCCGCCAAGACCAGGAAAATGCATATGGATTTTCATTGTTTTTTTAAACGTGGTACATTTGAAAAAGCTGAAATTTCTTTGGATGAGTTTGTTGATGTCTTTCTTTTGATTTATTATGGTTTTATTCGCAAAATCGCTCAAAAACAGATAATCTACAGGCCTTTAAAGCACCGTGTGGACACGCGTCGTTGTTAGTGGGACTGTCGTTGTTAACTTTACTTTCGAAGGTAGTGCCCGTCTGAACGTGCCTTATATATGGCCTAGGAGCGCAATAGACCTTTATCACGGTGCGTTCATATTTGTCTTGTACGTGTCGGACACGGTCAGTGCGTATGCGCTATACGTACCGCGCGATAGTGCGTGTAATCTCCTGTTAAGATACGCTGCGCACTCTCTTGATCGCGCAGCGCATGTGTCACTGTGATGCACACAATGAACAATTTCAAAACGGGACGAAACTATTTTTTTCTGCAAGCCTCGCTTTGGTTACGTTAATTTTAATAGGAGAAAAGGGAAGATGGCCGCACCGTGATAAAGGTCTATGTGTGTACATGTACTTTTATATGGCGTTTTATACGCAGTATAAAAACAGTTTCCTACAAAAATGGTGTCTGTGAGAGTGGTCAATCTAAAAATACAAGTTGGCGGCCCGCAACATACAGGTATTTGTTTTTCATAAAATATGTGACTAGGGATGTCATTATACAAAAGCATCATAATCCCGTCTTCATGGAAAGACCGTAATGAAAACAAGCCTACCTGGTGCAGCCCATCGGAGCACTGCAAACTTCGACCAGCAGGCCTCCTCGTTGAGACTTATTCCCGGCATTTATGATTCGTTTAACCATCATGGAGAAAGATGCCACTTCCTTTCTACTGGTGATCTTGTTCTCATCGTTTCTCTTCACCCTCCAAATCCTGTCGTTTGAAGTTTCAAACGATTCTACAAGAAATAAAATAAAATAAAATAAAATAAAATATAAAACAAAATAAAACGAAACGAAAAGCAAACGAAACAAAAGATGCGCGCCAAATTTAACGCCCGCGCTTGCACTGCACTATGCAGATCGGACAACATTTAGTCCAATGGGGACGCACAGTTGCGTGATAGAATTGCATAAGTCCCGGGTCCTATTTCATAAAGCCCACTTTTTCATGTTTTTAAAGATAGGACAAAGTATATTTATTGTTCCTAAATCCACTTAAGAATGTTTTTAACTTTTGTGAAATAGGACCCTGGGGTCAATTTCATAATACTTTGCTTGATAAAATTAGTTTACCAGCAAAAGTTTCATGTGATTGTCATGATAATGAAACAGTCCTCTATAACACTGGTCATACACTACTTCTATCACATGAGGATTTCACTGGTAACGTTCACTAATAAGCAAGAGGTTTTTTGTGCTTAAGCAAATACATGTATTTGTGCTGAAACACGTACCTCTATGAAATGATGAGGGATTGAATGTAGGGTTGATCACCGAGACCCAAAGCGGTCTCGGTCGGGATTTGCTCTGGGTTTAGTTCAACTATTAATAATAATAATAATAATAATTTAAATAATAATAACCTGGGTTGATAGGCTGTGAAAAGTTTTTTTCACAGTTTTACAGAAAGTGTTATTTTTCAAGACTCCCCCTGTGCACGTATAGCCCGCACTTTCAGTTTTTTTATTATTCTTCTTCACTCTCTGATTATTGTTAGCCATGTACAGTTGCGAGACTAACAATTACATATCAGCAGAGAACTGTGCATGTGAATAGCTGATGTACATGATGTATGTACAACCACGTGTTTTCCTCTTCCATGGTACAATGTACATTTTTTTCCAAGGCCGGGACGTGGGAGTTGACACTTAATAATTGGCCACATGTGTAGATTGCCTGGGAATAAGCAAACCCCAGCCGCTAGCCATACCCAATTGTTCCGGGGGCCGTGGGGTATAACGCTGTATAATTAAGGACGCTGTTCATTGATTAACAGAAATGCACAACAATATGATTTTGTACTTGTTAAATTTAAAATTGAAGCTAAACATATACAACCGAAATATAGGGGTTATTATTATTATTAGTATTTCTTTCTGGTATTCATACCAACGATTCCTCAATAGTGCTCATTGCACTGTCACTCGCAAGCGTGAGGAAACCCATGAAGAATTAGAATTAGAAATGCATGGCCAGAGACACCGGGGAGTCCCCCTTGCTCTTCACGAAATAATGCTCTGGGATCTTTAGAGTGCGTTTTCATTACCTAACACACTGGACCAACGGCTTTACATCCCTTTCGAAGGATGGAGCAAGTGTGGTTGAGTGCCTTGCCCAAGGGCACAGGTACCGTAGCCGTGGGAAGGTTCGAACCTGCAACCCCAAGTTTTCACCTGTGATTGCGAGTCAATGACCTAAACCGCTCGGCCACGGTGTCGAAAATCTCTCGCATGTGGAAAATTTTTGTGAAGAAATAAAAATGCACAAACAATGCTAAAACGTGTATCAACGCGCAGCCAATCAGGTGGCAGCTTTTATTACGCAAAGATGGCGCAAATCACGATATAAGCCCGCTCCCACGGTTCTATCTCCCACTGAAGGAGCCATCGTCTCTCTTTAATTATATGTTTATAACCCAAGATGCGTTGAGTGCCAAGTATGCCAATTCACACATCATTAATTCCAAGCGGTAGACCGATTGTCTCCTGGAGGGCTATAAAACTGCTCATAATCGGCTTACGCAAGAAGTATTTAACCTTGAACAATAAACTGTATTGTGTATTGCGACATCTATACTACCGGGGTAAACCAGCGACCCAGGGGAAGCCGTGGAAACTAACAACCTGACATGCTCGTATACATGATTGGTAAACTGTTACAAATAGTTTTATCCCCATGTGTGATTGAAGATAATGCATGATTAAAACCAACCTGAGCAAAAACCAGCTCCGTAGGACTACTTCGTCTAACCTTTGAGAAAACAGTCCGAAAGTGGTTTGCAGTCATTTCGCCCTGAACCATTTCGCCATTAACCACGGCGTGTTCACGAAGTGGTTATAATGGGAAGAAGAAGTAGTGATTTGGGGCGAAATGGCACTCGGGCGAAATGGTTTTGGGGCGAATTTAATTTTAGTCTCTAATAAACCTTATCGACGTTCTCAATGCATTATTATTATTAATATTTCTTTCTGGTATTCATAACCAAGGATTCCTCATTGCACTGTCACTCGCAAGCGTGATGAAACCCATGACGAATTAGAATTAGAAATGACCGGAGACACCGGGATGATCCCCCTTGCTCTTCACGAAAGAATGCTCTGGGATCTTTAGAGTGCGTTTTCATTACCTAACACACTGGACCAACGGCTTTACATCCCTTCCGAAGGATGGAGCAAGTGTGGTTGAGTGCCTTGCCCAAGGGCACAGGTACCGTAGCCGTGGGGAGGTTCGAACCTGCAACCCCAAGTTTTCACCTGTGAGTGCGAGTCAATGACCTAAACCGCTCGGCCACGGTACCCCTGGGATTGGATGACAATTAAAATTACACAGCCAAATGTCCATAAACCTATGAGGCGGACGCCAACTCGGCCACTTTTTTACCCATTTTCACGAAAACCAAGACAGATTTTAAGAATCAACCTCCCACCACTTTATCTTTGACACATATCATATATACCGAGCTGCGAGCGCGGTATTTAGACTCAACCGCTACGAAGGGAATCCCCGATGATTTCTCGCATTTGCAACATTTCTGTTTCGGGACAGAATGTTTGATATGTGTCAAAGATAAAGTTGTGGGAGGTTGATTCTTGAAAAAATTTTGGTTCCTGTGAAAATGAGTAAAAAAGTTGCCGAGTTTGCGTCCGCCTCATAGGTTTATGGACATTTGGCGGGGCAATTTTGTCGTCCAATCCCATAATGCATTGAGAACGTCGATAAAGGTTTACTCATTTCTCAAAGTCTATATAGCACTTCAGACAAAACCGTTTCAGGGGAAGTTTTCTACGGTCATCATGTTCACATTGTATAAGCTAGGCGTAAATCTGTGAACATTTCTGATTTTGGAGATACCAATCATGTATGCTGCCTTCAGGATGACGCCGCATGGCGCCACGCTGTGCAACGCAGTGCGAAGCAGCCTCGTAAAAAAAGAGATTTTTCTGCCATTTTGATCCAGGTTTACATCCTAAATAAAATATATACACACAAAACACCCTGATCAAGGCCTGAACAAAATGTGAACTTACCGTTGCGGGCCATCACCACATGTAGTAGATCTCTACAACAGAAGAAAGGAACATCAGCTACATATACAACTGAATGCGTGTATTAGGTCTGACGCCAACGACACCGTCTTTGTTTTACCTATTTTCAGAAAATGTCATTTGACATCAATACAGTGACTAATTGGCGTTCTCTAATTCGCCGAATCATATGCCAATGGACAGTCCATATAATATTTAAAGACACGCCCCGGCTAGGTGCACGCACATCGGTTGCTCTCTTTCCCTTATACACAAGCGTACATGGCAGGCGCGGATCCAGAGGGGGGGTTTTGGGGGTCAAACCCCCCCCCCCCCCCCCCCCCCCCCCCCCCCCCCCTGCTCCGACACCAAAAAATATAATGTAACGCATTTTTTGCGTGTCCGCCTGTCCGAAACAAGCAGACATAAAAATCTGATGGGCAAAACCCCTCCCTGGTGGCAAAACCCCCTCCTGGAAAAATTCCTGGATCCGCCTCTGCATGGCGATTAGCACTGCAGCCACAGACCAAAATTTGGCACCGCCCATTTTATTATGATGCATTTAGACAGCCGAAGTGTGACGTGCGTTGCCATGGCAATTGGATCTAAATTATCATGGCCGTCGGAAAAGTACCATTGGAAAAGCACTGGGACACGGTTGAGTGGTTTTTAGTTTGGATCCAATTGCCTAGGCAACCAACAAAAGGTGACGTACTCACTTCGGCAGTCTACCACCATACTGAATCTGCCCTAAGTGACGCTAAATGCCCACAAAATCAAAAATCATATTACAATTTTCAACGGTCAACCGCTATCGTACCAAGCCAAAATGCCATCGAAGTCTTTTTAACGCGAATGCGAATTTGACGTCACAGCGAATGTTTCGCCCTCTGTCGTTGAAGCCAACCTCCACCATTTTTGTACCCCACCGAAATGATCGCTGTTTTAATGTAATTCCACCCGTATAGGCACTCACATCGATATGCCGTCGCGTCAAGCGCAGTAATTAAAGTTGCATTGCCCGTGTTTCGGTGAAAGGATTTAAAAAAATAATTTACACAAGCGAACGAATTTAGAAAGCTTACGTGTCTCTGTAACGAAAAATATCAAAAACTTAAATTTCCGACGTCGGGAATTGGAGATACAAGCCTTTTTCTTGAAACGTGCTTCACATGTTGTACATGTGCGCGTACGCTCATATGTACATAGTATGTGTACAATGTACACATGTACGCGCACATGTACATTTACGTCATAACCCTGTCGATTAATTGACCTGCCAGCCTTTTAATCATTTCTTGTTGTTAATCGTCTGGCATTAATCCTTGATGGATTTTTACGTTCTTGGTACCAAATGAAAGCTGATAACTTTTTCTATTCTAGAAAAATACCTATTTAACTTTAAAAAACAAATTTGACGCCCAAATCAGTCCAAACACGGGCAGTGCAACTTTAACTGCATAAACAGGCAGTCTAAGGTCTATGTATATTAGTATTAGTTATTTATTTATAATATGTAACATATTTGAAAATATAATTATGAAGTTTTAAAGATTTAACTTATACAATGTAAGAGATAATTTTATTTGGTTTTTACATGTACATTGCACTGAGTGTTATTTCACGGAAAAAATAATAGTATTATTAAAGAAATTAAAATCATTTGCAGATTTCTTCTTGCAAAGAAGAACAATGATAAACCACTTTTGACAGCTCTTGACAAGTCAGCTACATAGGCCTAATACTTCAAAAATGTTTAAAGATACAGTCCATGGTTCTCAGCAAATTAATTCTTTTTCTGAATGAATATTTAAAGCATTTACTTTATTTTAACAAAACAAATCATACTTTGGTATACGGAGAGTGTGCTGTGCGCTGCAGACCAAACTAATGACAGACTTGCATGGGCAAATATGCCTTGAATTATTAATTAGGCCTAATATTGTTCGATAACTAAACTTTGGTCAGTTTGTTTGGTTGACGTACCATTTGAAACAAAGTTAAGAAAATATCTTTTATATTTCTAGAAAAATATCAATTCAAAACGCACATCAGACTATAGCCTTTATATTTTAAATAAATGCTTGGGTTTTTGTTGAGTATAGAGTAAAAACTACGTTTGGGGGTTTTGGGGCATTGTGAACCTTTAAATCAGTTTTCGGTACATGTAGCTTATTTTTTGTGTGCAATACTACATTCAGGTACTATTTGAATTTTTTTTAGTTGGAACCAATGTTTCTAGTTTTATCTTAATGAGCAGAGTTGTGATGTCATATAGGCCCACTCCCCAAAACGTTATTCAAAGCTACTCATTTTAAAACTTTGTTTTGCCAGGACACTGTCTCAGCATAAACAAATTTATGTTCTTTCATACGTTAGCTACACAATATAAGAACATATAGGAATCTGAAACTGCAGTTTTCAAGCTAAAATACAAACTATTTTTGTTCCAACTGTTCTTGGTGGTCTTTAACTTTTATTATTATTTCTTTCTGGTACGGAAATCTTTGTTTTGCTCAGAAATTTGCGTATCCGTGGCTGTTTAGTTTTGTTGTACATGTTGCTTAAAATTATGATGACACGTTTAACCGGTTAATAATTTAAACGCGTATAAAACTGGTTTATGCCTAAACGTTTAGGGGCCATCTTGTAATTTTTACTATAAACACCAGTAAAATAATTACTCTTTAATGTCGGCTGAACGTTTAAACCATTTAAACGACACACGAAATAATTGGAAACTGGTTAATTAACCGTAATGATTCCCATTCTTTGTAAAAGCTATATAAGATATACGAAAATTTGATCAGTTCAATGTTCACCTCGATTCTTAAATCATAAACAGTCAAGGAATTGTCAGAGTTAAAAACCCCTATATATAGGCCTAGTATAGTACCTTCTACATGTGTATCTACATGTTTTACATCAAACTGAACAGCGATGGGTATAAATAATATATACACCTTACCTACTGATTATTTATAATATGACACAATGACACCCCAGAAAGTGTAAAAATATTAAGAAAACTATGTTCTGTTGAACGCGTGATCCGGAACAGTAAAAATCGCAAATTTCTGACGATGTTCGGTCGAATGGATAAACGATCAACGGCGATATTATTTTTATCATAATTATTGTGGCAAGATTTACCAGCTGCATGTCATCTTATTTCCCCTATTTCAAGTCAAGTTTGCTGACGTATGTGTATCCCTTCGTTCGGATTCGACGTTCAATCGGTAACTTTAAAGGGCCTGTGACATGCTAAACAACTTTGTGCCTAAGCTTTGCTTCATAATGACGTTTTACTTGTTCAGCAAGACATATATATACTATTGTTCGTTTGGATGTAAAATCAATAAAAGGTGGCCTTTTTCAACTTTAAAGATTTCATTGCAATCACAGACAGAGGGCGCTGTTTTGAGTGCATCACATAAGGAAGACAGAAGGGAAAAGTTTAAAACAAACATAAGACTTCAAGTTGGACTTGTGACAAATTGCTCCTGTTTCTACCCCCAGTTTTGTCATGGCTTACAGCAGGCAACATGAAAGACAAACTCAAACAACCATGGATTACAAAAGTTTCAGGAAAATTGAGAAAAAGGTGGAATCTTTTGTGCACAGTTAAATGTGATTTTACTGTGTTTGCCTCTTGTGACATCGTGACCTTGGTCATGAACATGCATATTTGCATTAACACCCTTTCATTTTTTTAACTATAAAAAACTAAAAGGAATTTATTTTGGATTCCTAAGATGTTTAAGACACAATGGGGAACAATGGAATGGGGTATAGGGTACCCCCGACCCATATCGTGCTGCCTGTTTTTCCAGCTTTTTCACGCTTGTAAAGATAGTGATGTCCCCTAACTTGGCGCACTTCGACAATTCACTGCATGGAAATCCGCTTACCATATAGCAAAACTCCCCAACAGAAATGTTGAGAACCATGCTACGGTGGCCCATAAAGACACTTGCACGCGCATACCGTGACACAGTACACAACGCCATTATGCCTGCGGTTTTTATGTACGTAAAATGCCTGTTACAGGCTTCCGTGTATGTAACGAAGCAAACAACGATGCCTTCACAATCCCGGTATCCCGTGAATTTCTCGTAAATGAATGATTCTTCTACATTTTTTAGTTTTGGAGTTTATGAAGGAACTTGATAACTTTAATATTCTTTTGAAAGCCATCATCCTGTGTGAAAGTTTTTATTTCTTACAAAGTTTTTATTTCTGGATAACTTTATTTCCTTTTAATGCAAAGTGCAAAAGATTGTTATTTTTCACCAAAAGAGAACGGCAAGTAAAGTGTACCACGTTGGGTGGGGGACATCAACAATAGCAACTGGCGCTAAAGTCTTTTTGGTACCTGGAATACATCATTCAATACTCTATGCATTTTAAAGCTTGACCATCTGATATTACATGTTGAAATTAACTTGTTGAAAGTAACATAATAATCAGGATTTTTCGTCAAAATAACGACGGAAATAGAAAGTGCTTTAAAATCGATGTCAACTTTGAAAGCTGCCACGTTTCCAAACTGCATTGATACATTCAAGAAAGTGAAGAAACGATATCAGGTTGTGTGACTGTTTGAAGTTACCGATCAACATTTTCAATAAGCTTGGTCAAGCTCAAAAATACACAAAATAGGTCACAGCCTTGGACAATAACAATTATTTGCACGAACCAAGTAATGACAAACGTTCAACGTAATTAAACAATTAATTATTTTATTTAGACCCGTGATATCGTACCTAATAGATGAGTTGAATATAGTATAGAAATATTGACTGCAATGAGGGGGCATGGTTTATATTATAGGCCCAAGGTGATCTCGAAGCCATGACTATGCCCCGAGGCGGAAGCCGAGATCATCGAGGGCCTATAATCTTAACCATGACCAGAAAAAACAGCAGTCAATATTTAGTTTAATATACAGAATGTGTATATTTTTGTCATCTGGTTGGTTAAAAAAAAAAGGAACGATAAACACAGTCACGACAGTGGTCCTTCGAGTTCGGAAGCTGGCCTACGGCGGAAAAGTTGTATGTATTTACAGCAAAACATTGTAGCATAATCACCTGGCGCTCGAGTAGCACATTTCACCTGGCACAGTTTTCACTAGGCCACTTCTCACTTCATCATCTGCGACAGACGACAAAACGACTTCATCGAGATTCCGTTATTGCCGTCCTGCTGAAAGTTTACGTGAAGCGCCATCTGCATAGTTGGTGCACATATACTAGATATGCCAACACATGTAATGCGCGTGCGGAACCCGCTAAAAGACTATGCCCGGTGGGCATATGATTCAATGCCCCCACTTTTAACAAATCAGATGACAGGAATCTACGCACGAGGTATATAATATACAAATAATGACTGCAACGATGAGGGTCATGGTTAAGATTATAGGCCCTCGGTGATCTCGAAGCCATGACTATGCCCCTCGGCTTCCGCCTCGGGGCACAGTCATGGCTTCGAGATCACCGAGGGCCTATAATCTTAACCATGACCCTCATTGCAGTCAATATTTGTATAATATACCAACTACAATAGTAACTTTTAAAAAAAATCTATAGCTTGCCTCCCGAATTTAACAAAGTAAAACCCACTTTGAATTCAGATGCATTCGTTTTAACACAAATTTGAATGCAGTTTGTGATAATCAATAAATTATGTTAAGGAAAATGGCTAAAAATCGTAGATTCGTGTAAATAACCGACGAGGGAAAACTGTTTTACAAAGCAACAAAAGGCTATTAAAATACTGGCGAAAAGCGGTTATGTAATTGCTATTGCTAAATATCTGCAGTTTAATTAACAGTACAAGTGCAAAAATACAGTAATCTGTGTAGCGTGACGTTGAAATTAAAAATGATGGAATTGAAAAAGCTGGGATTGTATTTTGTTCAATTAAAATGTTTACACAACTACGGTATAGTTTTGAATATATTGGAACTTGGAATCTAGGAGAAAAAAAAATGTATTGGAATATAATGGTAAAAAAAAAACCAAATCCACACTAATTGTGTCAGGAATAATCTATAGTTTTTGTACATTCTTAAAATAGGCCTAATCTACAGTGGGCCGTAGATTCATAAAAATAATCTACAGTTTTATTATTATGTATTAGGCCATGAATCTACCACAAATACAAAGACAGTGTACATATAAAAAAAAAAAAAAACATTAACATACTGTACAGGGCAATAAGGTAAATGAAAGTAATCACACTAGAGCAAATAAAACATTTCAAACAAGTTCAGTGTGGAAGGAAAATTTTGGGAATCCTACTGTAATGATTCCAAAATAAATCTGGAAGAGGATTAACAACAGCAAGGCAGGGGTTGGGTGAGGGTCGTTAGAGGGGAGAATTGGGTGCAGGTTGGGGATTCATAAATTACAACACATGGGTCTTTCTATAAATTAGGGGTCCAGCTTTGGTGTCCCCCGTTACATTTTACATCTTGTTTTTGTAAATTCAGGACACATTCTTTAAATACTTTCTATCTCAAAGAGTACATAAAGTACAATTCATACAAAATGGTTTAAAAGCCATTTTAATGATTTTTGTATGAAAAATAACACATATCAGGTGTAACGGGGGACACCAAATGTCACACTTTTGGACCCCTAATTTATAGAAAGACCCACATACAAAAAAATCAGAAAAATTTGCATCCATTTACATTAACTAAAATATATATATACAGACAGTGCGATGTGGCAAAGGGACACACCCATCGATATATAATCACTGGATGCAGCAATGACGTCCAAATTTAAAGCCAATTGAAGACTGGTCATACTGTCTTCAATAGTCTACATGTGTTAAGTGGAATGCAAGTGATCGCATGGACCGGGGAGCAGTTTAGGCAAAGCATTGTTTGGGGGGTACATGGCTCTAATTCGTGTATAACCAACTGCTATTGCATACTTCATCCAGTGATTATATAACTTACCCAGACACCTATACGTCAACAAACTCCTTTTGTTAATGCACCAACCTCACCAGACCCCTCCTGGTGCGATGTCAATTGCCCTAGTAATTGGCTCCAAACATCACGGCTGGCACATAAAACACCATTATAAAAGTACAGGGAAACTTGAAAGGGGGAGGCGTATCGCCTGCCATATATCTTACTGCATATGTACAAACTGAAGATACAACAAATCGGAAAGGTTTACAATCACTTCGCCCCCAAAACAATTAGCCCTAAAACCTAGCATACATCGACATTGCAACTGGAAGCAACTCAACAGGGCCCAATTTCATAGAGCTGTTTAACGGCCCATTTTCCGTTAACCGAGCGTCAGGCTATTTCATAGACATCGTTAACGGTAAGCAACTGAAAACTTGCCTTAACCGCAGAGCCAAATTTTGCTTAAGATAGTGATGCAACAATGGCGGTTTCCAAGCGCGCGAAAGGTTAAACACGCCGCGGTCGTGAAATAGCCTTATAGTTAGTACAACTTTTCTGCTACAGTAAGCACACGTTTTCAGCTAGTGCTTAAGCAGCTCTATGAAATTGGGCCCAGATCAATTTGCTTGCTGTCGATGTGTGCGTAGCGCAACTGGGATTTTGTTCAGTTGCCGGAAGTAGCAATTGCACGTACATCGACCTTTTTGATCATCAGTTGCTCCCAGTTGCTGGAAACACCAGTTGCCACTAGTTGCTCCCGGTTGCAAGGTCGATGTACGCTAGGCTTAAGTGACTTCGTACTGAAATACGGCATGTGCACAAAGAACTTTGGGGGTGAAGTGGTGTTTGGCCGAAGTCGTTCAGGGCCAAGTGGTTTTGGGGCAAAGTAAATGTTAATCTAGCGAGAAATTTTGCTAATTTCTCAAAGACTATAGCACTTCAGACAAAAATCATTTGAGGGGAAGTTGTCTACCATCATCCTGTTTATATTTTTCAAGAAACCAATCACATATTCTACTTTAACCATGAAGAATTAGAGACAACCAGACAGCAACCACTATGTAGTGCTTGAACTTTTCACAACAGGTAGCATTGGGTTGTAGCCGTTACTGTAACAAGAAGCAGTATACCTGTTGCGTCGTACTACCATCCTGTGTAAATAAAACAGATGGTGTACTTTCGGCATAGCACACAAGATTTTTTTGAATCTTGCAAGCCACACAAAGGTCTGTTCAGCACTAAGTGTGTTGTCAGTATCAGCAAGATGGTCATTAGGATGGTACTTTGTCAGACAAGACTCGTCTGTGTGATTGCGGATATGCAGTCTGTCCACACACTTGTGGAGGTTCAACCACATATGCGACCAGGGCCAAGGCAGTGGCAATGGCTTTCGGGCAACAATCATATTGTCAAGGTGATACATATTGTCATAGACAATGGCAATGTCTGACCAGGATGTTTGAGGAACTGTGCTTAGGAAGGAAAACAGCCAAGTTGCAAGAATCAGGAAAACTTGAGATGGCGATTCCGACCTACAAACGAGAACAAGAAAGAAACTTAACTTAGTTAGTTAGTTCAGGTTATTGAAGTACAATCTTCCAAATAAGCTTAGCCACACAATCTTTGCAGGAACCACAAGGCTTGGATCAGTGTACTAGCTCTATGTTCATTGTATCACCAATCGGTGTAATACATATTTGGCTTTGAAGATTTGTCTCTGGGGCCAATTAGAATCAGTACCAAGTTGGCTGTCCGAGATGCGATGTTGCATATTTGAGGATTGCAAGATAGTTTTCGAAATTTAGAGAAAGTATTGATTTTGACAATCAATTTTTAATTGAATTTCAATTTGTAAAATTGAAACTAATTTTAACAACGTAAAAAGCATACACATCAGTGGGTACAAGCCTCTCAAATGGTCAGATACGTCACCTTACTAAAAAAAATTTTTTTTTAATAATAATGGCTGGCTACGTCACAAGTGTGGACAAAAGCTAATTTCTTGGGAAATACTGATCTTGTGCATGTGCATATTTATATAAAAGCTAGCGAATATGCCAAAGTTACTTTACACAAACGGACTAGAAATTCAGTCACTAGTGCACTTCTATGGGCCCCGGTGGACTGTGAGCGACCACAACAGGGTCCCATTTCCCTGAATTCAAAGGGCGAGGGAAATAGGACCCTCCTGTGGTCATTCACCAGAACCAATAGAAATGCACTGGTGACTGACTTATGCCAGTCCATATGTTTAAACACGTCAGGAAAAATATAAATGCAATGAACAAAACAGCATGATTTTGAACATTAAACAAGACTTAAGAATATCAACAAAACAGAAATAGGCAAGTCGTCAGTTAGACTTTAAGAAACATTTGGATTCCTAGCTAGCTTCAGTTTCTGAGTTGCTCTGCTCACTGACAGTTAACAACCTAGAGGTATCAGTAACTGCAGTCACTAGTATTTATAATAGTGCCCAGTCAGGAACACCAGCAGGGAATCACGCAAGTGCTTAAAGCCTTGACGTGTTCTGTACCTAATTGACTAACATGGCTATTTTGTTAATGAAGCATTATCTTGGCGACAACAAAATAACACTCACTTGTACAAGGTTTGCCAAAATTCAATATGGCCACCAGCCCTAACAACAAACAGATGTCCTCTAGACCACTTCTGGAGCCGCTTTCTTGCACCGGTATCTTTCTTGCAAGATGAAGGTACTTCCTCAACACACTCCGTCATCATGGTGGACATGGTGGCACTATGCTTATTCAGGAAGTTCACAGTTCCTTAGAAAGAATATGCAAAACAAATGAATTATAAATTATCGGTTACAGCAAATCCATTGGCTTTTCCACTAAAAAGAGAATACTTTTGATTAAAAAAAAGTAACAAAAACAAAGGCTGTTCTGAACAGCCCAAACAATAAATTGATCCTAAAATATCATTTTGGTAAAGTAGCATAAACCACATCATGGTATCTCTTAACACTTCCAAATTAGAGGCCAACATCCATCTGATCAGTAGGAAATGGGGTGAAAGGTCAACATCATATTTTGTACAGCTTGACTATACAGAACCATAATGCCATTGACCCCATTTTGGTAGGTCAAAGTACTTTAACCAATAAGAAAAAGAGGTCAAAGATCAACATTAATTGTACAGCTTGACCACAGCCAACCATAATGTCATTGGCCCCTTCCTGATATTCCTCACCAGTTTGAAATTAGAGCCCAACAAATATTAGACATTAAAGGCACAGGCTCGTCAGCAATGCGCGCCCGCCAAATGTGTGCCACGCAATACGCAGCTCCATAGCAAAGGCACGGAGCTGCGTGTTTCGAGCACGAATTTGGCGGGCGCGCATTGCTGACGAGCCTGTGCCTTTAAATACAACTAGGTAAATTACATTGTCGTGATGCGACAGAAATTTGAATTACATAACTTGTTCTATTTTATGGTACATGTATATTAAATCATTATAAGTAGGCAGCCGATGACATCATAATTTTGCATCGGGACCTCTGCCCTCGGACATAGGATTGTCCCAAGTTTCAAGTATATACGTTGTTGCATTTTTAAGTTGGGCTGATTTATCACCCAAATAAAATAACTTCTTAAATGTAAATAGGTAATTATATATTATATTCATGTAACTGATGATGTTATCGTAATATTACACAAACATCAATAAATATCCAGGATTCCCAAGTATTAAAAAAATGTGGGATAATAGTGCCTTTGCTTTGTTGATTGGATTTGGGTTGAAAATATATAACAAACGGAAAAGAGAAAAACACTAAAAAAAATAAAAAAGCAAATGTGATACCTTGGGCATCAACAAGTGATTCACCCGTTGATGGTGTTGGCTTCAACTTAGCAAGAACATCCCCTACACCAGATATGACACGTTCTGTTTAACAAAAGAATTCAAACAGTTTGGTTAACAATACCTCCTTACAATGTATGCAAAATTTTATTGATTATGGAAAATTGAGGAGTATTAGGATTAAAAGTATACTGTCGCATTTATGTCAAACATTACCTGAAAACAGCATTAAACACTTCTGGCTGTATTAAAAAGAAAAAAACCTACTTGTAATTTAGAAACCTTAGAATAATAGAAATGGGAGAATTTAAAAAACTGCGCCCAATTTTAAGGTGAACGTATACGTGTACCGGGTGGTGTGTTCAACATCCTGCTTTCCGCAAGTTTACGAAACGTTAGTGTTTTTGTAGATGATAGAATTGGAAATGTCTGGATTGGGACTGCCAAATTTTAACTAGGTATTTCGAAAAATTACTTAGGGTCTGTTAAAGGCTAAAGTACTATAGAGGCCTTATGTGTTTTTAAACACGAATTTTTTTTATTTTTTATTCAAGCAAAGTATAATTTAAATACAGTTCTTTGTGAGTTTGACAGTGTGCAATCATAACATTTTGGTAAACTAAATGCAGAACACAAAGCAAGGAACAAGGTACCTTAGGGGCTTGTAGTTAGTGTACAAGTAATGAAACAGGATTACCATCCCATCATATCCCAAACATCTAAAAGGTTGAAATTCTGGTCTAAACTGAAGACTATTTTTATTTATAGCAAATGTTGACCACATGGCATTTGAAAATTTACAAGGTTAAACATGAGCACACAGTTGAACCCGTTTGCAGTGGCCACTGGTCGCCCAAAGGAACAACAGAAAGTAGCCACAATAAACAGGTGACCAGGACACAAAGTAGACATACCTATGCAAATTAACATGAAATGGATCAAAGGGTACCAGTACAGCATGAATTTAACTTGTGTAGTGAGATTATATTGGGATCAACTGCAGCAGGATTGCACACAAAAATCTCTGGCCACTGGACACATTGGCCAACTGACTTACGGCAGGACCAAATAAATGCTATCATTTTGCCACTTTAAATGGTCAAAACAACAGAGAAATTTGGTAACTTAAGTGTCCTTGCCTCTATATGCGCCATAGCTGGGGAGCTTCCAGTGCATGGACTTTGTGTTTTGTGTAGATGGGTCATTCTATAAATTTGGGGTCCAATTTTTCTGTCCCCGTTACATCTGACATCTTGTAAAATGTTGTAGTTTGTAAATTCAGGACATACCGTATTCTTTAAATGCTCTCTATTTAAAAAACATGTTTTGAAGGCATTTTAAATGATACTTTTATGGCAAATAGCAGTATGTCAGGTGTGACGGGGACAAAAAAATGTCACACGTTGGACCCCAAATTTATAGAAAGACCCGGCTGATAGAACAAAAAGCGTTGCGTGCGACGCACCCCCTTCATGTACACGATCATATGCGCAACTTTATCAAAGTTGTTGCACGTCTGTGTAGGATGCAGTGCTTTTCGTTGTAACAGCAACACAACACGCACAGTCCTGGAAATGCCCCGCCCCCAGCTTTGTATACAGGGAGGGAGATCTTGGGTACCAGATTGGTCTATAGGTTTTACTGAATTTATACTACTGTCATTTATTTCACATCAAGTGAAAAGGTTTTAAAAATTACAACTGACCATTACAACCAGCATCAGACGTCAGGCCGAAGTTGTCAGTACTGTCACTGCGACACTCTGTCGATACAGATGGGCCTATGTAAAAACAGTTAAAACAAAAAATGGAAGCAAAAACATCTAGTTAACACTGGGAGAATACATATTGTATAAACCATTCCAGGACGCCTTCCCTGTACACATCCGCACTCGGTCAGAATGAAAAAAGGGCAATTTGGTTTTATACCTCGATCTTTAGCAGAGCCAAACCTAATGTAAATATATGCAAAACCTTGTACAAGTGTATGCAAATCAGTGCAGTCACCTTTGAAACCCACTATTTCTTTGAAACCCACAATCTTTTTCAACAAATGAAAACTCATGACGCGCGTACGCCAAACACAGCAATGCAAAGCGACGTACTGTACAGCAAAATGCAGCAAAGTTCACCTGGAAGTTTGCCTATAAAAAAACCAAGCTGTATTTAGGTTGACCTAAAGTCGCTTCAAAAACCAAATCAGTTCAACGTAATTTTGGGGCGCCTGCATCAATGGGTATTGTACATGTACACGTAGGCAACGTTACCTGCGGCAGACTGATCTGCTGTTTGAACACCGCAGTGCTTCAAAAATTCATGCAGACCAGTTGGTATTTCAGAACTTCGTGCTTCTTCACAATGTGCAGCACAAAATGCCTTTCCACGAAGTGGCGGTTTGGTACAAACATCTGGGAGACTTGGTACAGGGATACCGGACACCTTGTTCTATAAAGATAGTCAAAAATTTCCAAATATATTATTAGAACAAAAACATACAAATTGATTTCAGTCCCATTTCACCTGGAGACAGACAATCGTTCCTATTTTTCGTTGCGCGTTTCACAAAATCGGCTGATTTTTCTATAAAAATATACCCATTTTTAAAGCTTTGTTTTGACCCCAAACTGTCACCCAAAGCTAAAACGCGCAAGCACAAATTGAAAGATTGTGTCATTACCACTCCGCTGTACGTGTGCTATAGTTATGATTTCCCAACTACAGTATCACAGTTGGGACTGGCCCAACTACAGTTGGGATGGTCCCAAGTATGGTTGGGACCGTGGCCGTAGTTGGGGCGTAACACCAACACTCATTTTGTAATTAAAGCAGACAGGTTTTTGGTTGTGGTCAAGACAACAGCTGTACAATCAGCACAACATGGGACATTACATGTGATTATGCTCTTTAGAATTTTACTTTGGCTGGAGTACCTTCCATTCAAATGCATAGTTCCGACCTGTCAATCAAGCCGAACCCGCCGACCAATCACAACAGAGCTAGCAGACGGCGCCCACATAGGTCAAAGTGATGCAATCATCTCAAACAATCACACAATTTTCTGCCCATACAGTTTGTATCTTGTATGCGCCAATGACCGCGGGTGAATTTTTGTTACAATGTCGGGCGATTCGCTGTTCAAAGGTAGAAAAGCGCATTTTTATGACTATATGTCATCCCTGCATTACTAGCCCTTTGCTCAGTGTGTGCTACGGTAACTGTTGACCCTAAAACATAAATACCTTTGTTTTTTCTCTAATAAATCCATGCAGAGTCCCGTTGCTTTGTACGTTGTGTCGCATTTTTTTTTGCGATGGCTTGTGAGCACCTAACAGTATTTAAGGGGCGGGATTAACTGGGCAATCTCGGAACTATGCATTGTTTGGGTTAAAACAACGCAATACAACACATTTTTGGACTACAGGTACAATCCAGAAATGCACAGAAACTATATTAACAGGCTTTGTCTCTAGGATATGTTACCCGTTTTATGTGACATTTTTTGCTACATAGCCTGGACAATACATAACACTGAAAATAAACCAGCTAATATCAGTGTTAGTCAAAGTTTCAAAAAAATATAAACTATATATGTGTCCAAAAAAGAGGTAAAAGGAACGATGTGCTGTTTACAGGGCTTTGGGGAAAAAAATATATGCCTTCCACCATACCGGTATCTGTGAAAAAAACACCAAAATTACCTCGCATTTATGCATGCAATGAGGGAAACTGAGCTTCCAGATACCATCTGCAACAAACACACGGCCACAACCTGGGTGAAAAAATGAAAAAGCACAGTCGTCGCTTAGCAACAGCATGGGGCTTGTGAAAATAAAAGACACAAGCAAACAAAGATATTCACTGCAAACTAATTAATCTCTCACAGGCAGACCGAGATACTTTTAAACTTCAAATAATTGTTAAATCGGGTTTGGGGGAGGGGGTTGTCCTTTATGCTGTCCATTGTCAACATAGCGACTCCGAGCAAGTGGTGATAACACTTTATTTCTTATTGGTACTGGTATTTTTCGTTTTGTTTTGTTTTGTTAATTTGTTTTAATTAACTTCATAAGAATATTTTTAAAACTACTCGCGAGTAATTGCTGCAACTACTCGCAAGTAGCAAAATCCACTCGTTGCCCAGCAGTAACTGTTTTTACCTTTTGGCCAAAGTGGGGTTTTTTCCCCCAGTAATTAAAAAGAAACACACGAAGGCCTTTCCAAAGCTCCCTTTCCGAACAATAGAACTTACCCCTTGCTTCACAACTGGGGTGGCACACTGGGTGAGGGTATGGCTTCTGACGACGTACAGACTCAATATGCTCCATAATCTTGTCTCTGTCAGAATCCACCTTCATCAAGCCAAACATATCCAGTCTACCAAGTTCGCGAAGTTCGCTCTCCATCTCACCATTGTAAAATGCTGAAGACACATGCTTTGCAGAAATACCTTAAAAAAATTAAAAAGATATTACATAGTATAATTATATTGAACAGCTTATTTGATGCAATGTGATCTACTGAGCATTTTGATAACATTTTCGTACAGCGCCTTCTCATGAGCATTTTTCTCACGCAAAATGCAATACACACACCCAAACAAAAGCTGGTCAAAACTGGTTACAGTGTGCGTGTGATGTACATGTACTTTCCCCAAACAAACGTTCTTAAGTTTTTTCATGAAGTACAAAAATTAGCCATTTACAAATTGATTATCAATTTTGTCTAAGAATTTTGATTCTGCAAAAAATTTCCTGTTTATGATGGAGGTTTATGTTTCTACAATAAACGATTACCCCGGTACAACGTGTTTTCCGCCAAAAAACGGCAGTCTTTTGTTTAAAATGCAATTCAGTTTCGACCCTCTTCACCCTAAATTCTGAAACGCTTGAGGTCAATTGGTTTGTTTACAAACAGGGGTGTGACGTCATCCTGAGAAGAACTCAAAACGACCTGTGTAGTACTGAATGGAAAACATATGAAGTGTATGTTCATCATGCCTGTTTCGTCCTTGTAATTCAAATTACAAAGGTGAAAAATACTTTCTGTACTATGACAACAATTTATTGTTATCTTTTTGTGGAAAAAAAATGAAATGTTGCTCTTTTGAAGTAAATAACAGTGAATCGCTGCCTTTGGTTTTGACAAGAACGGTGGTCTTGGAATTGAAAAAAAAAATTTTTGGGTATGAATTTAAGAGTTGAATTCCACATCTTGTTATGAACTGTAAACCACGAAACAGTGAGAGTTTGATGGGAAAAAAAAGACGACTGAGACAAAGTTATGATTTTTACTGGAGCAAAACACATGAGTGCCACAGAGGCAGTTGGCAAACGGTCGAGCGTTGTACGTGGTCAACTTCAAGTTGACTGTTGCACCAGCTCGACCGTTGTTAGCGACTTGAAAAAAAATTATTTTGAGTTAAAACCAATTTCAAACAACAAAGATTGAAAACAAAGATTGAGAAGTATGGCCAGAACACTATAGTATAGCACATGTTACTAGACTTGTGAAACACATTCCGCCCAAACCTTTTATGTGTGGTCAACTTCAAGTTGACTGTTGCACCAGCTCGACCGTTGTTAGCGACTTGAAAAAAAATTATTTTGAGTTAAAACCAATTTCAAACAACAAAGATTGAAAACAAAGATTGAGAAGTATGGCCAGAACACTATAGTATAGCACATGTTACTAGACTTGTGAAACACATTCCGCCCAAACCTTTTATGTTGAAAAAATCAAATTGAGTCTTATTGTCAAAAGCAATTAATGCATTTCAATAATTTCAGTTTAAAAATAACCAAGCTAACTCCTAAAAAGGAAGAACAATATTAATTTCATAATGCCAGGAAAAATGATGCAGTTTTCATCCCCGGTTTTGTCATGGTTTACAACAGCCAACATTAAAAACAAATTCAAACAACCATGGGATGCAAAAGTTTGAGAAAAAAGTGGAATCTTTTCTACACAATTTTTATGTGTTTCCCTCCTCTTGTGACATCACGACCTTGGTCATGAATATGCATATTCGCAAAAACTATAAAACTTTGTTAAAGTTTTATAACCCCCAAAACAAGCTCAAAATATTTTTTTTCAAAGACTAACTAAGTACAGTAGTTTTATAGGATATATTTCTTTGATGAAAATCCCAAATCTGGGCCCTTTAAATGTCTATTTGTTTTGCCTTAAATGCTATTCAAATTAACAAATTCCTAATCAAATTTAGGACGATGAATACTCATGATACCAGTTCTGAAAGGTACACTGTAGTACAACATTTGTGCTGGTGACACAAACAAAACACAAATATTTAAACAAATAACATGCACTGAAATGGCATAACAATTCACCAAGAAAATACAATTTTACCCACTGGTACACAAATAAAAGTAACCATCCATTTCAGTTTTGAATGCTCGTAATTAGTGGCGATTGTTGTGGACAAGATCCATGATGATCAAAACTTTGCAAGTGACCTTTGGGCACTGAGAAATTCCATGTGCATTGTCTACGGGACTTGGGGGAGGAGAAAAAGAAAAAAATCCGAACAAAAACAAGGATTTCAAGTTCAGTACCTGTGTGTCTGGTCAGGCCAAATGCATCATTGAAGGACTCAGCAAAGCCAACGAAGCTGACCCACGAGTGATTCCTAAACATGCACACACACAAAATAAAGAAATTAATTAATAAATACAAAAATAAATACAATGTACTCAATTACTTGTACATGTAATCATGCATGTACAACATACAATAATATTCAAAAGAATAATGGAGAAACACCACCTTAAGAAGTCCATAATGGTTCGGGGCATGGTTAGTGCACTGCACTGTGTCCTTGGGAATTAAAAAATATTGATTTCTGTGCTCTCATGTAATTTGAAACAAAAAGACAAAGAAATTGAGCAATGTACAAAAACAATGTAATTTAAAAATCGTCGGAAATCCACTGTTTGTCTCATGGCAGTATCACAGTAACGGATGGGGAACGAGAAAAAAAAATTTCCACCCCGTCCCGTCCCGGGCTCAATGTACCCAAAAAGAAATTAACAAACAAACAACATTTTTTTCAAAGGAGGTGCCTACATGGGGTGCAGGTCAAGTCAACCGTTTGCCAACTCGACTCCTACCAACTCGACCGTTGTACCAACTCGACCGTCGCGCGCTCGACCGAAGGAGTCAACTCGACCGTCGTACCAACTCGACTCCTACCAACTCGACCGTTGTACGTTTAACTGCAGAAGTCAACTCGTCCGTTGTGTCCCACTAAACTAGTACATCATGTAGTAGATAGCCGTTTTTATAAATGTTACTTCTTAATTTATTTTAACATCATTAAATTATTACCACAGTTTAATTCATTTTCTCGTTCTATTTCAAAGTCAAACATGTGCCGGTTATGAGGGAAATAGGTCAAACGTGCCAATTTTTGTTATGTTCATAACAAACGGTCGAGTTGGCCAACGGTCAAGTTGGTCAACGGTCGAGTTGACTCGACCGTGAAGTCGAGTTGGTCAACGGTCGAGTTGGTACGACGGTCGAGTTGGTACGACGGTCGAGTTGGTACGACGGTCGAGTTGGTACGACGGTCGAGTTGGTAGGAGTCGAGTTGGCAAACGGTCGACTTGACTGTAAACCCCTACATGTACATGTATTTCGGTCAGAAATGGGACAAATTGGCCCAAGACCATGGTAATCGATATTGGATTGTGCACGCCTTGGATATTCCTGAAATAGTGCGCACTCTTGCAGCACTAACAGACCAGTCTGACAAGTCTGACTTGTAAAAATATTCGCAAACATTTGCCAAAAAAATTATGCCACCAAAAATAAAAATAAAACAGTTAGGTTCAATTTTCCTTGTAAGCCGCCTTATATTTTTCAAACCATTCAAAGCGCGTGCACACGGTGTATTTGGGTTAATTCCATTTAGATCACTCGCTGCATTCGACAGTCGAGTTGACACACATACGAAGTCTAGTTGTCAACAGATGAGTTGGTTCAACGGAGTCGGATCAACTCGACCGCGTACCAACTCGACCGCGTACAAACTCGACCGCGTACAAACTCGACCGCGTACAAACTCGACCGCGTACAAACTCGACCGCGTACAAACTCGACCGCGTACAAACTCGACCGCGTACAAACTCGACCGCGTACAAACTCGACCGCGTACAAACTCGACCGCGTACAAACTCGACCGCGTACAAACTCGACCGCGTACAAACTCGACCGCGTACAAACTCGACCGCGTACAAACTCGACCGCGTACAAACTCGACCGCGTACAAACTCGACCGCGTACCAACTCGACCGCGTACCAACTCGACCGCGTACCAACTCGACCGCGTACCAACTCGACCGCGTACCAACTCGACCGCGTACCAACTCGACCGCGTACCAACTCGACCGCGTACCAACTCGACCGCGTACCAACTCGACCGCGTACCAACTCGACCGCGTACCAACTCGACCGCGTACCAACTCGACCGCGTACCAACTCGACCGCGTACCAACTCGACCGCGTACCAACTCGACAGCGTACCAACTCGACAGCGTACCAACTCGACAGCGTACCAACTCGACAGTGTGCACCGCCGACAGCAACCCGGTCGCTGCATGCCGGCAAAGACATGCCGACAAACCTGCGGCCGGCCGCGTGTCATGTCCCATGTTCAGTGTGCGTGCGAGCGAGCCGACATTCACCGGCCGAGTTGGTACGCAGTCGAGTTGGTCCGAGTCGAGTTGGTCCGAGTCGAGTTGGTCCGAGTCGAGTTGGTATTCAGTCGACTTGACTGACATCCGGTTCAACCATGGAGTTATGGTTCAACGGTCGAGATTGTACAACGGTCGAGATTGTACAACGGTCGAGATTGTACAACGGTCGAGATTGTACAACGGTGAACGGTCGAGATTAGGTGAACCATCTGGAAGTATAGGTACTTACGCAAGGGTGCACTGCAATTCCAACAACTGCCGTTCCACATAAAGGATGTCGCTTGCCTCGATCAAAGGTTGCCTTTTGTCATAGAGTTTGAAGTTAATGCTCGAGTTACCGTAAGAATGGTACTTGTACATTAAATTGCACTTTCGGCATCTCAAGGTAGCTTTGTGCCCTTTTTTTATCCCGTTGAGAGTTGCAACTTTCACAGACACAGGTTGATGGCACTTGTGAAGTTCACTGTTACAAAATATGCAGAGCGAACATGGAGGCAGCAAGAAATATTCAGAAGACGCGGGGTTAGAGTGGGGCATGGAATGGGTACGGGTATGGTCAATAATAAATTCGCACAATTCAATATCAGCGTCCAGAGTTTCGCTTACTATGCGAGGACTGAATGATACAAATGCACTGGTTTTAACAGCTGTTGACACTCTCGACACCTCCAAAAAACCAAATTTTGAAACTAAAACTCCAAACTGTTCATTGATGCTTAGTTCGCGAAATGGAGGCAATGAAACATCAACGTTTTGTAACGCTTGCCGGTACACGTCCACCGACCTGTCGGCTTGTTCGAGCTGGTGAAAGTAAGTTGAAAAATCAACTTTGGCCACTTTGCTTTTCGACTTCGGCATGTTGAATAAGCGGGAACATACTCGACGTTTAATACAGGAAAAGCAATAATATTTGTAGAAAAACGATAGAGAGTACAGGAAAAGCGTTCATAATATTTATAAAAAAACGATAGAGAAATGCTGGTAGAGAAATCCGTACACGTGGCTCGCAAAAATCGGTCAAAGTCAGAATGAAGGACGCTAAGCAAATTCCTATGAGGGGCCGTTCGTGTCAATGAAGACGACCACCGGATTGGTCACTAAGCACGTTGCGCGCAACGCAATAACCAATCACGCTTGTGTTAGGTAAGATGCATTATGGGGTCCCATAATGCTCGGTACCCGGAAGATATCGTCTATTCTTGGATACTGCAATATCTATGCAGTCAGTAAACATGGTAAAGCCGACCAAAGTAAGTAGTTTCTCGCATTTGGAGCATTTCTGTTTCGGGACAGTTTGTCAGAATGTTTGATATGTATCCAAGTAAAAGTAGGGAGAGGTTAATTTTCGAACTCTTTTTGATTTTCGTGAAAATACGTAAAAATGTTGCCGAGTTGGCGGCCGCCTTGTTTGTTGTTTGTTCATCATTCATGTCAGTTGTATCCTCGGGTTATATTTCGCCTTGTCACTGTTTTGATCACAATAATGCAACCAAAAAGAACCTTTTTGCTCCCTTGTCAGATTCCTTGGCTGCGTTCGGGCGTGTACTCGTGTTAACACGAGTTATACTCCTGCGCGCGTGAACGGCAAGAATAACGACACTCGGGTCAATGAGAGTATGCTCTCACTATACTCCCCAACAAATGTGGAGTGTGCTCGTACTCCTGTCAAGGGTCATGTGATTTGTACGAAGATGGTGGAATATGGGTGGGATTTTTGGTGAAATTGCTCAACGTGTCAACTCAATATTAAAACTGAAACAATAACTCACTAAGGTTAGTTTTAGACGGCATCAAAGGTTTCTTGTGAGCAATGAAACAGCATTTTTCGTGCAGTGATGGCAAGAGACGTCCATCTTCACTGATTGCCATTCGCGAATGCGGACTTGCCGTTCGCGTGATGTGACCCGTGTGCAATGCGCACGCATTACTCCCGAGTAACAAGAACTGCACGCCCGAACGCAGCCATTATGTCCAACCCTACCTGGGAGTAAATTTTCAAGAAAGAGCAATGAGAATGAGGCCGTACGACGTGCAAAATGAATGGGCATGTTCTAAAATAATTATAAGTCCAACCCAACCACCCCGTTGCCGGCTACGCGGCTACGATGTTGCCGTCGCGTTGTCCAATCAGAATTGAGCAGTGCAAAACGAATAGGCATTATAAAAAATAATTCTAAGTCCAACCCAACCACCATGTTGCCGGCTACGCGGCTACGATGTTGCCGTTGTGTTGTCCAATCAGAATAGAGCAGTGCAAAATGAATGGGCATGTTCTAAAATAATTATAAGTCCAACCCAACCACCCCGTTGCCGGCTACGCGGCTACGATGTTGCTGTTGTGTTGTCCAATCAGAATTGAGCAGTGCAAAACGAATAGGCATTATAAACAAATTATAAGTCCAACCCAACCACCATGTTGCCGGCTACGTGGCTACGATGTTGCCGTCGTGTTGTCCAATCAGAATAGAGCAGTGCAAAACGCCATGGTTTCCGGACTTTATTTACCTTTTTTAAAACATCCCTCTCGTGCCGCGATTATTCCGGGCAAGAGGGTCTGGAGACGCGTAGTTTGTCGGGAATTAAATTAAAAGCGCCGTCTGGACACCGACTTAATATTAAACGAAGTACGCCCTTTGTACGCCGAACAAGTTTAATATAAAACACACCAGAATTGAGGCCGAACACGTGGTCTGTCATGGCTGTCATGTTAATGACCGATCTATATATTTTCGCATTAACCGTCTATTATACATGTACATCATACACACAGACATACACACAGCAATAGGATCGGGAACCAATCTATATACAGTACACAAAAGACACAATAAACCGTACATTATATATAGGCCTACATACGTGTACATGTACAGTAGACACGACACAGTGTATAGCGAGAGCATCCAACCGTGTCTGCATAGCCGGCTACGAGGTGGTGTTTCAGAGTTGTGGGGTATTCTGCAATTGTGCCTCCTAACCCTGTGAATTGTGCCTTGGATTAATAGAGTGTGCTGATTGAATCCAGCGATCGCCGATGTGTTGTGCTAGCGTCGGATAATCGGACTTGCGATGAGAATAAAGGATGTGCTATCTACCGCAGCATTTTACATTTTATCGTGTAATTATTAACACTCATGCATGACGTATGGTGACAATGTGACTGCCCCCTGTCATGGCCGCCGTGCAAAGGCTCTATAGTAGCCACATACCGGTATGTGGTTACTATAGAGCCTACTCTGGCCAAGACTCTACAGGCTCCAGACTTGGCCACACAGGTAGCGGTCGAGTTGGTAAACATGGTAAATGGTCGAGGTGACTCCAGTCTTTGCAGTCGAGTTGGTCGCAACAAACAAATAGACTTAAAGATTACATAAAGATCACGACCAACTCGACTTCAAAGTGGAGTTAACTTGACCGTTTATCAACTCGACTCGAACCAATTTGACTGCATACACAATGCACAACTGTGGTACAATGGTCCAGTTAGTTTAAGACGAGTTTAAGACGAGTTGACCTGCACCCTTATGGGCTACGTGAACCTGTCTACTGTCTTCCACACTAGACTGACCAATTTAATGAATTTGGCATCCTGACATACATTTTTTTTTCAGGTTAAGGTCATAAGCAGAGATTTTGTGTGAAAAATGTCATTTGGACTTGCTTCGTTTTTGATGATTGACTACTGGAGATGACAGACGACCAAGGAAATAGAGTGAGTACCACGCATTTTAAAGGCCCTGTAGATGTTCTGTTTTTGAGCGATTCTGCGAATAAAACCATTATAAATCAAAAGAAAGACATCAACAAACTCATGCGTTGGAACACGCACGCGGAGTACACAGCGCCCATGCATTTTGGACTGGGTAGATGCGAACCAAAAAAAAGGAAATCGTTTGCAAACGATCTAAATAATTTCATCTTTACGGATTATTTTCTGGTAAAATTATATCATTTTTAGCAAAAACCTTTCATTGGGTAGTTGCTATTAATTAAATCTTTACTTTCAGAACCTTTCCCTGTAAACTCGTCGATTACTTTTTGGGGTCATTGCAAACGATCCACTGGGCCCTTAAGAAGATATACATGTCGGCATTCACAAAATTTGATTGACAGATGTACCATATCTATCCTTCAAAGTTCAGTGTAGCAAACAGTGTAGCAAACATTGAGTAGCAAACAGTTCAGTGAAGATAACAAATAATGGTCTTCTTTTGTTACTGTTAGTCCAGGTGTTGGAGTGCTACATGTACAGTGCTGTGATTTGACACAAACCCAAAGAAGATGCTTATTTCTGCAACATCGTGAACTTCAAGGGACTTGCTGGTTCATTGCTGAGATCCGCAGTCCTGCAATAACATCTATTTCTCTAGCCAAAAGGTCAATGACTACCACAGCATGAACTCAAGATGAAAACTAGTAAGCAATTTATGTAAAAGTTGGCAGTTTTAAACATGGTTACGCATCAAGTGAAAGCTTTACACTTCAGTAAACTTGAAACAGTATCATATTAGAAATTAACTTGCAAAATAAACCGCAATTAAATTAATGTTAAAACCTTTTTTACACCGTTTCACTTCATATTCATTTCAAACTATTTTGAAAGATGTCAATCCCTGGCACATGGCCAATACCCTGTGTACAAAACATGTATACAAGTAAAAATCCATTAACTACATGTTGTCAACACGTCACATCTAGCAGGGCCGGGTGAAAATGTGTGGCCATGCCTAAGTAGAGGAACAAAGCCGTTGTCCTTGCAATACGTACACTTATCTACCGGTACGGTAAGCATGGGCATATTTGTGTTCACTCCAGTCATGTCGTTATGTCTGTACACAAAGGCACCTGGGTTCAGTGTGTTGATTAATGCACTTAAAAGATCTCCGAGGCACTCTTTTCCTGCAGCCGATTTCACGAATCCTTACGTACTGCGTAAGCCAGCTTACTCAACGTTTTATTGCATAAACTGCTCTACATTCTGGTGATAATTACACAAAGGTCTATTGGGCTTATACCGTTTTCAAAAGTTGTGCAAGTTACACAATTTTTTCGTGAAATTGGCTGCTTGTGTCTCTAGCCGTCGGCTGCACCAAACACCTATGACTACATGTCTTGATGTTTATGTGGAAGATACTTGCACATATGGGTCTTTCTATAAATTAAGGGTCTAATATTGGTGTCCCCCGTTACACCTGAATTTACAAAAACCAGATGTAAAATGTAACGGGGGACACCAATTGTCACACTTTTGGACCCCTAATTTATAGAAAGGCCCATATGTACATGTAAGCTTCTGTAAACTCATAATAATGTACAGCACATGTGAACATGCTCATATGGAAATTTAATATTCATCATAATCATATTTTACAGTTTTAAAGGCACAGGCTCGTCAGCTCATCTGCGAAATATACGCAGCTCCATGCCTTTGCTATGTGGAGCTGCGAATTTTGTGGCATGAATTTGGCGTGCGCTATGCTGATGAGCCCATGCCTTTAATAGGTACAGATCAAACAAGGATTTCTGGATGTGATAACTCAACCCCCCACACTGTGCGACATCCAAATCCCTCTTGCCACAATACAGATGATGTAAATATACATGGATATATATACATGGATACACATACATTGTTCAACCTTCTTTTTATGTGTGAATTTCACCACTGGTTTGAGGTGGAAACATGTGATGTACATGTATGTATACACACATCCTAAAAGGACGAAACATAGCTGGGATTCATTGCAACACGCAATGAATCCCAGAAATTTCTACATGCTCGCCATTATTTCTTTTTATGCCATGATAATTAATAAAAAGTAAACATGAGAAAGCATGAGCTTAACTGTTGAACATTGATAACATTTCAAGTTTTTCTGTGAAGAGATTTGTAAATCAAGGATTTTCAGCTGTCAATTTTTCATGTACTTTTTTTTGTATTCACAGGAGCTCATCAGATGCTTGTGGCATGAATGGACAAATCAGGAGAAGCATGCTTGTATATGTACATGTTGTTAAGATGATCAACTGCTGTGAAAGCTGACACATAAAGCAGTACAACTCCAAAATGGTTAGTGTACATGTATGTGCGTATGTGAACTCGCCTAAACGTAAATCTAGGCTTCTACAGTTCCAGCTTTATGGGAACATTGCTCGACAAATTGGTTGGCCGGAAGCCCAGGACAACGTACAAAAATACTGGACTGTCAGAAATCCTTAAAATAGGTTGTCCGTGGACAACCTGAAAATCTGGCAAAATTACTGCACTAATTTTAATCTGGGCTCCCAAGTTGACATGGGCATCCACTTTGCAAGCATGCAGTTGTCTACGTGCAACTGCCTTTTTATTTCTCATTTGTCGAGCACTGCAGAGTCGACTCCAATTTCAAAATAGAATTGCAACTCCATTCGGAATCGATAAAATGCTTTCACAGGAAAACGTTAAATATACCGAGCATGTTGAAGTACATGTATGTTCATTGACGGGACTAAATATCGAGTAGACGACCCTTCTGTATAGACCAATCCAGTAAGCTCTGCGCATTTTTGAATTGACCAATCACAGCTCCAGGTTCAGGTAACTAAATAACTTTATCTCCATTTTAGTAGTGGAGTCGTTTTCATAAAATCCGTGACCATTTTTACCATACCTTTATTTTCTTGATGGATTTGATGAAAAGGACCAATTTTAGAGATCAACAGTAACAGATGCCAAAGTATTGCCATAATTGTTTATTATGTTAGAGTAGATACTAAATTACCTATTCATCAAAAAAGTTTGCATTCCCATGACGAGATATTTGAACTCAAAATTGCCGACCGTTTCTGCCCAATTTATGAAAACTTTTCACCAATTGACCGTTGGCGGCGCTGTACAGATTCTGAAAATTGTTGTCGCGATACCGGAGAAAACAAGCAAACAAGCAAAAAATGTTTCAAGCTGGTGACCCACATGTATCATGTGCATTACTATACACGTGCTTTCATTACGATCGATCGTGCGTGTGATTGTGATCGACCTGCATGCCGCTTGATTGGTGCTCCAATCGATCGTGTTGGTCTAGGCCGTTCGTGAATTTTATTACCGAAAATCGGTGAACAGAAAGGGCCCATCAATGCTAAAATGTGTATGTAAGGTCTTTATCATGCACATCTTACAAATCTGTATTTAAAAGGCGATTACGGTCATTTTCATTGCCGTCTTCTTGGGCGAATTCGTCCTGTTCCAAGCGGTATGGCTCTACGCCACGGAATTCATCGTTATCACCGAGATGTAAATGAGATGTAAATGAGCTGTGACGTCAAGCTCCTTTTTACAAAACCGGGCCTGAATCGCGAAAAAAGGGGTCAGTAAAAATGTCTCAAAAACACCAAAAACTCGCGCAAAAAGTGGGAAACAAACATGTGGTTATTTATCATAAATTGATCTTTAGAAAAAAAGTAAAACTATTAAATTACGGCATCCGTTACTGTTGATCTTTAAGGAAAAAAACTGCTCACATACACCTCCCAGAAGTGACTGCTTACTTTTTCATAGCACGTTTTTCAAATTGGCTTCCGACGCCATCTTGAAAATCATAAAAAGTGATATTTCTGGAACTAGTTGAGTCACAATAAATTTTTTTATTAATTTCAGCATCACAAATCTGCTAAAATGGCATTTATAATGTTTCAGGGCCATCTTGACCTCTAAATCCAAGATGGCTGTCGAAGCCATTTTAAAAACAAAATGTGGTATCTTTGGGAATGAGATAAGTCATGAGAACAAACTAGGTACAATGTACGTCGTTTTCTACTAATGCTAGCATCAAAAATCTGTTGCTTCAGAGTTTCTTCAAGAGATCTCTGTTCCAATTATAATATAAGTTTTTCTAATTCCAACTTTTGTCTTTCCAACTCATGTCTTTTTTCTTTTAACTCTCTCTGTTTTACCCTTTATTGTCTTTGCTTAAATTGTTCTTCTTTCATAAACTAAAATTGCAGTGTAGGGCCAACGGGACATTCAACTTGGTCACCTTCCTCTCCTAAAACAGAATCGTGCTTTTGCCCTAACTTGCAAGCATACAAATCTAACATTAGCTCATCCTTATTTTTACCTTCCGTTTCTATAGCCCTTCTGTCCAATTCTTCCTTCAACTCCACCACATTCATCTGATAAAAGAGTTTAACAACAGGTTCTGCCATATTGCAATATCGTCAACAAAATAAAAAAACTATAAAAAAAAACCACAAATTTATAGACTACAAATTTAAAAATTGTAAATTAATAAAGTAGTGTTCATATTCAAAGTGAAAGCAGTTTGCGCTCGAATTCTCGACAGTTCGCGCACACATTTGTTATCACGAATCACAAAAATAACAAACAAGATGTTCAGTTTTCGTTCAACTAACGATAACCAGTCACGGCACTTACTTGCGCCTTGCTTGCAGTTGCACGTGTTACCAGGTTACACGCATATGTTGGTTCCAACTAAAGATCCAGTCAACAATCATAGTCCTTTCTCATGTTGAAATCGTCCAGATTCCATCTCCACTGTCAACTTTGGAACACTGCCGACTCTTTAAAAACCATTGCTCGATCCATTTCTCTCGGAATATTTACTGTGTTCGCTGACATTGACACACATACGCGAAAAACAGTTTTTCAATTCCTCTGAGATCGTTTTATGGGCCGGTATCCACGGCATATTCGTTGCATTTTCACACAGATAATAACAGTTTTCATACTACCCTCAAATGATGTAAAAATGGCACTCTAAAGAGTATGCCATCTTGGGGTACGGGTGTGGGCATCGACGAATATCGCGTATCGATAGCACAGCACTAGCGAGCTCACGGTCCGGGGTCGGTCAGTCAATATCAAGGTACATGTATCTAAAGAGTTAGTTACAACAAAATGTTTTCAGGTACCCAAAGATGGTTCATTTCTCCGCCGCATTGACCCCTCAGTCCCACCTCCTCCGGGCGTCCGTCGGTAGCCAACTTTCAATATTCACAGCAGATTCAATTCGATTATAGACGGGCAATTTGCCGCTGGCCCTTTGAACCAAATTCTCAAAGGTTTTCGAGCAAAATATCGGTCGTAAGTTGTAAATAGTTTAAGGAAGAAAACGTTCTTCAGGAAGACGAGTTCAACCATCGACTACCCTCCCGACTACGTCAATATTACAACCGCATTGCGGAAAACAAACACGTCTGTCACCACTCGTCTCTGGTTCAGAATTCGCAGTCTGTTTTACAACTTCTACCCGCGAAGGAGTATTACGACAGTCAGTGGATTTTCTTAAAAGAGCTTACTGTGCACGTTTTAAATGGTAATTGCACAACACACACACAAATGTGAAAAGGAATAACTACACAAAGAAAAAAAAAAGATTACCCAATAAAGGAAAAGAATGACAAGAATGCAAACCAAAGTGTACTACATGTATTATTATTATTATTATTATTATTATTATTATTATTATTTCTGGTATTCATACCAAGGATTCCTCAATAGTGCTCATTGCACTGTCACTCGCAAGCGTGAGGAAACCCATGAAGAATTATAATTTGAAATGGCCAGAGGCACCGGGGATGATCCCCCTTGCTCTTCACGAAAGAATGCTCTGGGATCTTTAGAGTGCGTTTCCATCACCTAACACACTGGACCAACGGCTTTACATCCCTTCCGAAGGATGGAGCAAGTGTGGTTGAGTGCCTTGCCCAAGGGCACAGGTACCGTAGCCGTGGGGAGGTTCGAACCTGCAACCCCAAGTTTTCACCTATGATTGCGAGTCAATGACCTAAACCGCTCGGCCACGGTACCCCACATGTATGTAAATGTCAAGAAACATATACAATTATTTGGACTGTAAGAGACGCATTCAAATTTCAAATGACAAAGTGTGATGTTGACTGTAACAATTGTTTGTGAAGGTGATGTTTGTTAAAGCAACTTTCCATTCTTCCTGTATTGCACAGCAGATTTACTACTACATCACCACCACCCATCGCCAACACTGCAGTCACTGCCGATGTCGCATTACCGGACATCATAATCATCTTTTGGATGAGTGATTAATATCTCGCGTTGCAATCATGTGGCAGGTTGGTGCTGAATTTTAATCAATTCATGCCGGTTTATCAGTCCAGACCTTATGGACTAACCAATACAGGCGTAATAACCAATGACTTGTGTAACAAATTTTAACAACATAAGTGCATACGTAAAAAAAATTGAAAGGATTTGGGACATGCGCAAAGCATTACGCAGCCCCTTTAAGTTGAGGTTCACTTTGATTTTGCAGCAATTTGACTTATGGATTTTCAGGGTGGCTCATCACATGACATCAACCAGACCTAGGGCGCATTTCACTAACTCCTTGCGATCATCACAAATGCTCAAATCGATCGCCAAACTAACTAGTTACCAAGGGATTTTAAAGTTCGATTTCACAAACATTTTCTTATCTCAAACCATCTGTTAAATGCAATAGCTTAAGGATAGGTAATAATAATAATAATAATGAATATTTGTAATGCGCCGGTATCCATCACAAAGATGCTCAGGGCGCAGCAACACACAAGTATGAAAAACACATGTAAATATCACAACCAAGGTACTAAAATATTAAGTTAATGCAATTTCATAAAATATGTTTCAGTGATGATTTAAAGGAGGCTATACATGTAGATGTTGAGAGTTTGATGTGTTCCGGTATCTTGTTCCATAATGTTGCGGCTGCTGATGCAAATGTCCTGTCACCCCAGGATCTCCTAGATCAGACTTTCTTGAGAAAAAGTTTTTTTTTTGATCGCATGGAGTCTCGGTTGGTATGATGTAATTGTAGTAAATCTGATAGATATGGTGGTAGTCTGCCATTGAACGAGCGGTATACATACATAAGAATTTAAAGGAAATCCTGTCCAATGAAGTTTTCTCAAAACTGGTGTAATGTGTTCCCTATCTTTAGTCCTAGTAATTATTCGGGCTGCCACGTTCTGGAGGCGAGTCAAACGACCCAGCTGGTTATCTGGAAGACAGTAAGTGAGATAATTCTCCATATCGAGGCAGCTGGTGATGTAGGCGTGAATGAGTTTCTCTGTGGCGTTCAGGGTAAGGTATTTCCTTATAAGCCCTATGTCCAATCTATTGGCATTTTATAATTCCACATTTCACTATGGACTTTAGAGATGGACCGGGTGTTATTTGTGCTAATTTGCGAAACTCTCGAGTAACGCAACCTTATAACGATCATCTTTGCCTGTTGTGATTAGGCCAAAAAAATAAATAGTTCTGCTTCCGATTACATGGCATTTCAAAATAGGGTAGGTAGGTAGGGAATTTTTTTTTTTTTGCCAATTTTGTTTGTGCACAATCATTTGGAGGCATCTGCGTGTAGTCAAGGCTTAAGGGTAACAAGAGTTTAAAGAAAAAAATTGAGTTTAAGGAAAAGTACAAGTCAATCCAGTCCAAAACAAACTTTTAATTAATTTATTTGGTCCCTGAAAAGCAGTCGCGCCACCGCTAGGCAGTGCGTGATCGAAATCGATCCGAATAAATGTAGAATCCATACACTGGAAGGATTATAGACACTTGTACATGTACTCCAATGCAGTACTTTTAGTTGATGGATTCAACGCGCCGTACATAGTACGGCGAAATTTCGCGGAAATAGTACGGCGAAATTTTGCAATAGTGCGGCGAAAATACGCAATAGTGCGGCGAAAATACGCTATAGTCATTATAGTACAGCGAAGTTTTACTGTAAAAAAAAAACCAAGGTGCGCGCTAAAAAAATGGCGAGAATCAGCCACCGTACTCACCAGTCCAGGGCACTACATTCAGCTCTAGCTCTGCATGCACAGTTTCTGTATTCAGGCGCGCGTATGTACTTCGTTGGCTGGTGCGCTGACATGACGTACGATGTACATGATACGATGACCGCCGTATGTGGCGAAAAGATCGTCCAGGCGCGGCGCGCAGCTTACATAACCCTTGATGAGACAGGGAACTACCCGGGGATCGTCGCGGTTGTAAAATTTATTGAAAGCGGGCGCCTTTGAAGCACGTCGTTAGAAATTATTTATTCATTTTTTCATTTGTTTGTTTGTTTTGTTTTTTTTCTCGGTAAAATTTTTAGGGTCGCAGCCTAAAAATAGGATCGGTCGGGAAACCGGAAGCAGAACTATTATTTTTTTTGGCCTTATTGTTAGTTTTACGGTTGGAATTAAGAATCCTTGGCGATTGTCTTGGCTAGAAACGGAAGTGGATGGAGACCAATATTCTAATCGCGACTTTATTGTGAAAATTAACAAACCGCGATAAGTACAAGTGCACGTGGTGCGATGTATTCCATGAGAAAAATTTGTCAGAGTTGTAAGTTTTCCTGGCCATAGGTGCAGAAAAATCAATCCCATTTCCCTGCAGCATAAGCAGCAGTATTCCTTTATATCCCCTAAGTCGGTAGGCATTGCTTAAAACTTTGATTTCTGTTGAAATTACTGCATTGTAATTGGTACATTTTCAGGGGAAAAAACGCGACGCGAACCATATCCGAAAAGCTCGTGGGAAAAAAAAATTGTGCAACTGGTAATCTGCCTATGGAGATGGGTACCAGTGTATGCATATTATTTTCCTACTGTGGTTCTGGACCCACGTGCATTATATAGCCACCTTTTTCTTTTGGCAACAAGATCCAAGCAAAATTACTCGCACCGGTATAAAAATGATGGCGTTTGGGGAAAAGGGGGTAGATACCTAATACAAGAGTTGGATATAGAGGAGGTGGATCGGAAAAGGGAAGTTGGGTTGGTATTTGTTTCCACTCAATGATATAAATTTAATAAATATTTTGCTTAAATATGATACAGGGCCATTTTTCACATTTTACATGTACCGTATATGCATCCACTGCACTCGGTAAAAAGTGCCCTGGCTAACTCATCCTAATTTTTCGTGGAATTTTTTTCCCATCCAATCTTACCCATGGTCTAGTCACTTTACTGTAGGTCTCGTTTTTCATTAGGAACATTGTAATGGTCTTTAAAATAACTCGCAAAAGTAGCCCTTATATGCAGCGTTTAATCATCCATTTTGAATTTGCTATAAAAAAATACTGGATTGCTAAACAAAATTTTAAAATTGCTACGCAAAAAAAAAAATTGCATAGCAAATCTGCTATCCAATATTTCAGAACGAAATCGTTCACTGTCACTGTTGCGATATTTACAAAATGTGCAGTTAAATAAAAGTCAAACATTCAACCGGGGAAAACCATAAGACCACCCTGATTGAAATATGAATTATCAACCCAACATTCAACTCCACATCGTAGCACACTTGTTTTGCTCAAACGGCGTTTATCTCGCGCGGGGTCAGTTTCGACAAAGTTGAATGGAAGGTTTAATAACATTTACAAAGTTCATGAGCGTGGAACTTTTTTTTTGCACAAAATTGACCATTTAGTTTCTGACGGACTTTGCAATGCCAACCCAAGGCGGGTGATAATCAATCGTTGCGCTTGCAAAAGTTCTGTCCCCAGCTGAAATAATTCCATCTTTTGTTTTACCTAAACATTACTTTCTGTCCTTTAGTTTTCTTTTGCAGCTTGTAATATCTTTTTCACGAGAGGAAAGTGTAAAAGTGAATAAACGACTTTTTGTAAAAAAAGCTTTTAAAATAAACGTTTTTATTAAAGGCATGGGCTCGTCAGCAATGCGCGCACACCAAATTCGTGGCATGAAATACGCAGATCCATAGCAAAGGCATGGAGCTGCGTATTTCGTGGCACGAATTTGGCGCGTGCATTGCTGACGAGCCTGTGCCTGTAACGCAGCCAGACAAAAAAAAACGTTAATATCCCAAATTTTCAATCTACCCTGTATAGTTTCACATACATATGTATGCCTTTGTAAGGGAATCACTACTATAGGAGGGGTTAATGTTCAACATTTAGTAACTGAATGATAGGGCCTAGGGACTTTGCATAGTAGAGGTTTCGCAAGCGTACTGACACTTATTGCTTATATGTCACATTTTGTGACGTCGTACAAGTCTCACCACCTGCTACACGTTTGCACGGCACGGATATCGAGCGCGCTATGCAAGCACTAAACGCGTAATGAAATTTTAGATTTCTAGTGTTTTTTTCCTCATTTTTCATTGTTTACGTAGCCAGGTTGATAAGAGTATGAATTGTGATTGGTCTACGAACTTTTTGTGCATTTCAAAGCTTTGGATTAAAAGTAAACATGTTAAAATTAGTATCTAGGCCATGTTGCAGCTAGTTTTCCAGCTGCTACAAATAGATGCCTTTTAGCTTACATGCTGTGGTTTTGAAGTTGCAAAACCACAGGTATTCCACTAACAGGTATTCCACTAAACGTATGCGTTATGTTTAAACGTTGGCTTGTGACAAGTCACTTTTATCTTTGAATAGGACTGAAAGAATGGACAAGGAAATTGCCCCTTCATGGGTTTGTATTTATGAGCATTGTTTTTATTATCAAGTTTGGACATTCTGTTATTGATGTGGAGCATATGAAGAAATATTTCATTCTTCAAGTACAAGTTTTCAAACATTGATTTAGCTTAGTCCATACCAATTTTGGTAATAAAAATTTTGTTGCAAGTGAAAGTAGGAACAACCAATAGAATCAACGTAGGCAGCAACAAATTTTGTTATTTTTACTACGTTGATTCACATTAACTTCCCTGCAGGCCTTATTTTGTCGAGGCGACATGCTCTGCATCAGCTTTTTGCACATGAAAAAGGGTTAGTGTGATTAACTGTATGGCAATATAGGAGATTTTGGTAATGTAAAATCGGAAAATAAATTTAAGCATAGACAGACTTGCTAGCGTTTTTCGACTTGCACTCATCAGAGAAAAACACAAAAATGGTGTGTGTATGCTATTAATGTAACGGTGCATGTGCAGTAGCTGTTGCCAGCTGACCAATCTCTGCGTAGCCTTATATTTACGTGTGTACATCGATAGCGTACCCACGCCATTTCAGACGTTTGCTCTGATAGGTGCAAGTCAAAATATTGTAGCATGTCTTTGTCGTTATAACAGTTGTAACCTCAAAATGGCCACAAATATACGTTGTACACCATCTGAGCATGATCTGAGGTACAAGTAGCCTATCGAGGTTTTAGCCGAGTACAATGACTGACTTACATTCTTAAAGAAAGTGCAATTTTCCGACCGTTCGCACGGCATTGCACACATTTTGCAGAATTTTGCGTGTGCCGGACCGGGAATAATGAAAATGCGATGCCTGCTAAATATACCAAAATAAAAAAAGTTTGATCGTGTCCAGGTTCGTGTTTGCCAGACAGATTTGTGAAACTGTCTACTGTTCATGGGGACACTTGTTCGTATTTGTTTAAAATTGTATTGTAATAAACGTGTGCTGCGGGTGCTGTTTGCCCTTTGCCAGCGTCACAATTTTTAGTGGTAAATTCACTGTATTCCGCATGGAGATGGACCAACTGTACCAAGCATAACACAGCAACCGCTTGGTCAATTTTTGCAACCAAAGTATTTATAAAATCTGTTGTAACTTGTGTGTAGCTAGAGAATCATTTTTCTTCATAATTGAACTTTTGATTTTCCCCAAGTTGCTGCGAGACGTCGATCATTTGCGGAAACAAATAGGCATGACCTTTTGTTTTGTTTTTTTAAAAATCAGAAAATGTTTGTTCGTTTGCCACTAATTCTCGAAAATCAGAAATGTTCACAGATTTACGCCTAACTTACACAATATTAACATGATGACCGTAGAAAACTTCCCCTGAAATTGTTTTGTCTAAAGTGCTATAGTCTTTGAGAAATGAATAAAACAATTAGTTTTCGTCTCATGAGACAAACATTTCGCCCCCAAACCACTTTGCCCGAGTGCCATTTCGCCCCAAATCACTTCGTCCAAACACTACATCGCCCAAATGCTACTTCGCCCCAAAACCACTTCGTGCACAGGCCGAGGTTCAGGTTGCCAAAGCCGAAGTTCGTTTAATCCATTGGAAAAAAACTGGCCCCATTGCCACATTTTCGTATTTTTTCTTTTAAAAACAAATAAAGCACGGATTTGTCTGACGCGATCGATGAGCAATGCTTGGAATGCGCTCGGAATTTCCCGAGCGGATTCAGGAAAAGTCCCAAGACGATACTGAAGCACGGACGTAGACTGGTTCCCTGTCCTCATAGTACAGTGTATGGCGCCCTCTCTTGGCGAATGTCGGTGAATGTTGGTTAGCGCGCGGCGGTCAATGACAAATATCACGCAGTATCGTCTTGCACCAAGACTAAGTTCTAAGGTGTGCACTAAGGCTGTTCCAAATTGCGGCGCCAGTTACAGCAAAACTCGAGGCGTAAGACCCCTTTCGTGCAAAGGGAATTTTCAGTGTCTTTTCGGCAGATTGACGAGTTTCTCGAGTTTGTACGTAAGGTGTAAATAGACTTGCCATATACTGCGGGGCCAAGGAATTGATGCTTTTAAAGACAAATATAGCTTTCTTGTATTTAACTCTCTGGATAGGCAAGCCAGTCGAGCTTTTTAAACATGTCAGCTGATGGCGTTAGGAAATCGCATTTCAGTATTATTCTGGCTGCACGTTTGAGGCATTTGTTCAAGACATTGTTATGAGATGCGTAACGGTCACCCCATACTGTACAACAGTAATCTAGACTAGGCATGACTAAGCTTAACATAAGGGTGTTTATGTGCTGTTGAGTTACACAGTCGCGAATTCTTTTTAACATAGCTAATTTCGAGAAAACTGTCTTCTTTACATATTCGACATGTTGGTTCCAACTTAAGGTTTCGTCAATAATAACACCCAAGCATTTAAACGATTTAACGTTATGCACTTGATCATTATTAATGTGTACTCTGAGCTCATGCGCGCTTATCTTTTTCTTTGAGCCAATAAGCATACATTTAGTTTTACTGGCATTAATTTTGATTTTATTTTTAACGGACCACAGATGAATCATGTCTAATGACTTGTTAAGGCTTGTTTCAATTTCGACAATGCTTTCGGAAATGCAAGTTAGTGTAGAGTCACTACATATATACATATATAGCTTATCGGATACATAAAGAGGCAGGTCATATGTATATACAAGAAACAATAATGGGCCCAGAATTGATCCTTGTGGTACACCGACACTTATAGGCAAGGATTTGACTGCGATATTAACGGTTTGACTGCGATCACTGAGATAGGACTTAAACCAGTTTAATCAAGTCTAAGACATCATAAACTAAGTGATGTTATCATTGGCTGTATTTTAACCAGCAAGGTGCTCGTAAAGAATGAATGTACATACAGCAGGGTTGTAGTCGAGCCCATAACAAGTCTATTCCAAGTACAGAGCCAATAAAATCACGACTAATTTTAACTAAGTAAAATCCTGAGTCCTTGACAACACTCGCAAAATGTTGTCACAAGTCCAATAACAAGAAGCAAAGGATGAACACACACAAATAAATGTTAGCTTGTGGCAGGACCCAGGGACTTGTGGTTGATTTGTGAAAACTTTTATGAGGTGATCGGCTGATCCCCGATCACCTATTACTCCTTTACGATTTCTTTGTCTTTTTTTTTCCTTTTTCCGACGAAACGATTCCACAGCTTTTTTCCCAAACAGTTCAAGCTATCAACTTGAAACTTGGTACGAGTATCAACCCTCATCCCAAGGTGTGCATACAAGTGTGACGTCATTATGACATCATCAGCTTTTAAATTACAATAATTCAAAGTTTAATATTTCAAAAATTCATATCTCAAGAACTGTAATAGATATTTGAGTACTTCTTTCACAGGATGATAGGTCTTAATGAACTGAACAAATCATACATTGACATGACCCCTATGTGACCCCAAATGTGATGCAAATAGAGCCAAAGTGGTTGGGAATTTTACCATGGTTATACAAAACGAATTGTTCCTGCGCATGTGAACTTGCTGACTATACCAATTGTGATGTCATCACCTGGACTGTGGTTACGTAATATGTTGTATCTTGAGAGCTGCTGCAGATATTTGCAATATTTCTTCGCCACTTTTAAGAACTTGATGTTGAACAAATTGTTGAACAATTTTTGCACAAAATTGTGACGTCATGATGTTGCCACATGTGTCAAATTACAAGAATTCAAAGGTTATTATTTCAAAAATTCACAACTCAAGAATCGTAATAGATACTTAAACAATTCTTTCACAGCATGATAGGTCTCAATGAACTGAACAAATTATTCAATGACATGACCCTGTGTAACCCCTACTTTCGGTCCAAACTGGAAGTCGTTCAAAAATGTGCAATTATTTTAGCATTTTGAATGTAAATAGAGCCAATGCATGGGGAAGGGAACTTAATTTGACCATAGTTCTAGGGAACAAAATGTTCCCTCATATGTGGACTTTGACTACATGTATACCAATGATGACGTCAACACCGCGATAAAGGTCTATTGGTCAGTCATTCTAATTTTTGCTTTTTAATATTAACAATATTTAGACATTTAAAAAAAAATTAATATATTATTTTTCTTCTCTTTAATGTAGCTTATTAATACTTAAAATGAATATCAAAGATGGCATTGCATCAAAGGACCAATTCATCATGAAACAACCTTCCTGTCACAAGGCTGTTGCTCCCACACAGAGTTGTCTACAAGACTCTTTCTGCATCTAGATGAGCTAGGCTGTATTTGACCCCAGGGCTGTTTAATCAATGAGAGATCAACTCGGCAACTTTTTTCAAGAATCAACCTCTCACTACTTTTTCTTTACATATCAAATATACTGATAAACATGTCCCAAAACACACATTTTGTAATTGGAAGAAAAATTATCGGAGTGGTAGCGATGTAACACACACCGTATGGCACGGCGTGGTTGAGTTGGGTGTGTCTGTGTACACGGACTCCCTCAACATTCCTAATGACTTCAAACAATTTTAATTTTGTTTTGGGACATGTTTTTCAGTATATTTATTACGTATTGCATAAAAAGTGTTGAGAGGTTGATTCTTGAACTTTTTGGTTGTCGTGAAATAGTTGCGGAGTTGATGAACACAGTACCGTCGTACAGTGAGGAATAGCGTGCCCCACCCACGTGTGGAATTGTTAATCCAGTCTCAATCCCAGAAGCCCTTGTGTGTGCTAAATATCAAAAAGGCTTATGGAAACATGTACTGACTGTCCCCAGTTACTGTATGACTCAGTTTTGAATGTCACGCAAACATGTTCCACAAAGCTACATGTACGTGCACGTGTGCCTGCTGGCACCGCGGTGACCAAACAAAAACGTTACATGATTGGTCAGTTGTGATCACTGTCACTTGCTCATTAATATTCATACGAGTCCTGAATACAGCCTACATGTACATGTAGCTCAACTCAATGCAATAAATGCAAGGAATGAATCTCATTCATTTGTTGTATGCGGGATTTGTGGAGCGGACACCAGTCTAATAGCGATTAAATACGGGTTCCCCGCTTAGTGCCGGGAAACACGGTTCGTTTACATGTTAGTTCAAAAATAGATCATTAAAAGTCGCCATTTTTAGTCTAAAAACTGATCCTTTGCATTTGGATATGGAGGTTCCCATGTAAGTAGAAATTATGCTAAAGCTACATGTACATGTATTAGCACTTTGAAATATAGTCGGAAAAGCCAACTTTTTGTCTCTAATTATGATAAAGGTGTTAGCTTAAAAAATACTTCATAAATACCTTACGTCACGTGGGCAGTCTTAAACTAGCGATAATGATAATTTTTGCCCTAGTCAGCGCGTATACGGAACACGCACATGCACACAAAAACTGCACGTGCCCGAAAACAAATTGTGCACTCCCGGGCACAATACACCTGCATTACGCGAAACGTGCCCAATCGAACAAAAACAACTTTGAGGTCTTTTAAAAAGATGTACGGATACCCTCTGAGACCATGTGCACTAAAGCTCTAAGTTTTTCTTAAGTAAATAAATTCATTACACTTTCCTCGTATTTTTGTGGTTTCATCATCAAACTAACATTTTTACATGGTTTATTTTTTCTTCCTGTTATTCATACCAGGGATTCCTCAATAGTCCTTATTGCACTATTACTCGCAAGCGTGAGGAAACCCATGAAGAATTAGATTTATAAATGGCCAGAGACAACGGGGAATCCCCTTGCTCTTTACGAAAGAATGCTCTGGGATCTTTAAAGTGCGTTACTATTACCTAACACACTGGACCATTGGCTTTAAATCCCTTCCGAAGGATGAAGCAGGTGTGGTTGAGTGCCGTGCTCAAGGATACAGGAACTGTAGGCGGTGGGAGGTTCAAACTTACAACCAAAAGTTTTCACCTAAGATTCTGAGTCAATGACACAAGACACTCTGCAATGGTACACCACAATGGGGTATGTTGTATGTTGTATGTCAACAAGAAAAATCCTGGGTTTCTGTGCATTGTAATGAACCAAAATTATTTTTTTAAATGTGTCTTAATTTATGAAAAAAAGATGTCAGATTAACAGGGGATATTTAACAAAGAGACCCATTATGTATAGATAGATCCTTTCGGTGGTGGACCATGAAATTACAGTATTATTTGATGTTTAGGTATAAATTCCATATTCTTTGGCACTATATCCGTATAAATATTGTCCCATAGAAAGGACACATTCATTTTACTGTGTTGTTACTAGAATTTCAAGATTGTTTTGCAAAAGCACTTAAAATTGTTGTCATGTTCCATAGACTTAGCCGAACATAAGATTCAAATAATTTTCAAAAAACAACTTTTCTCAGGGACAAAATCTTGTTTCCTTAACAAATTTACATATTTAATCTTCTGGGGCAATATTATGTTGTATTAGGAACACAGTGGTGAACGGATATTGAATTTATACCTAAACATCTAAAATACATGTAATTGAATTTCATTGTTCCGAGGTCCCTAGCAAAAACAATGTGGCATTTTGCTATGAGGTAAACATCATTTCGCTATGAAGCACACCGCGCCATGCACACTAGGCAGCAGCAGCTGTATAGTCCACATACAGACCACGGCTCGCCCTGTGCACATGTAATGGTCCAGCACAGCTGCCGGCCATCACGCACAATTCACTGCTAAATATACATGTACATGTACTAAGGGGTCGTCAATAAAGTACGTACGGCATGCAAAGCCAATTTTTCAGACACTTCCTTCCCTTGTATGCAGGACGTACGCAGTGGCCCCAACCCTCCTCCCCCTCCGCTGTATGCATACATGTACGCTTATACAATTGAAATGTCGCATCTAAAGTCTGAAATAAAATTTTAAAAGACCAAATCAAGAAGTTGGTGACTTAAAGAGGCTGTGTCACGGTTTGCGCAGCAAAAATTTAAAACGTTGGGCTAACTTTTTAAAATTGTCAATGGGTTTTGCATATCCTATTCAATCTTTGTCATCCCTTATAATTCTTCAGTAATTTTGGCAGTGGTGTACTTGCCAACGTCCAGGTTTCCCTGATGCCTTATTTTTTTGCCGTGCTGTTTGCTGTATTTTTAAGCCCCATTTTTAAGCCGCCAAACATTGATATCACGGGGTGATAATTTCTCATTCCATTAAAATAAGTTGATAAAACACGACAGAAACGACATCGAATTATATGAATGACATGGTTGGATACAGCATAAAAACTGGTATGCTTATCTGTTCCTGTCGGCAATTTTACAGCATTTTGTATCTGTCCATGGGGAAAACACCATTGCTGCCACCGCTGCACAAATTTTTTTCAGACATTAATCGCGCAATCGTGTGCGCATGCAATGCCAAATCAAACAAATACGTGCACACAATGTAGTTAAATTCTGCGTATTGTAAACACTCATGAACGAACACAGTGCCCATGCGGCATGTGCTACATGTACATGTAAGTACATAGCTACAGGTAGAACACGAACCAATGGCGTTGTTTAAAGAAATTTCACTACATTCATCTGAGCGCTCACGTACAATGTATGTCAAAATATTAAGGGATTTGGCACATGCGCAAACCGTGACAAAAACTTGAATAACCCATCGACCATAAGTACATGTAACTGAAGATTTAATAAAAAAATGTAAATTGAGTAGTGAGAAAAATTTGAGATGTGTGAAAACAAATGTATTGTCTATCAATGCCCAAGGTCTGAAGCCTCATATTCCACATATGACAAATATGAGGATTGGTCGTCTTTGTGCGTGCGCATTGTGTGCTTTATATTTAAAAACATGGGGAAGCGTTTTGCTTTATGTAATGTTTTTTTACTTTGGTTATCACGTGAAGCTGGGTTTTAAATATCAATGCAAAATTTACACACTTATTTTTAAAAAATAACAACATGACCAAGGGCAGATTTCTGCCCATCATGGCTGCCCTTTACTGATCCTTATATTTTCGCAATAATCTATAGGATCGTGAACAAATCTAAAGCCATGGTCAACTTGTCAATTTGGGAGTAAATGTAATTTGCAAGGTTATAAATGAGAAAAGGGATCTTATGACAGCCTTGCGTACAAAACAAACACAAATCGGCCTTTTGCAAAACCTACCTTGTACTACAAATATCAGTCCTGGAAATTCAAGGCATGTTGTTGGCGGAAAATTCAATTATTTACAGTTTACATCTTATTTTACTGTACCTCATAAATATTCATCAAATACTTTGAAATTTACTTCGAAACTCGAAGGACCACTGTCATGACTGTATGATGTATCTTTACTTTTAACCAACCAGATGACAAAAATCTACACATTCGGTATATAAAACAAATATTGACTGCTGTTTATTCGGGTCATGGTTAAGATTATAGGCCCTCTGATCTCGAAGCCATGTCTATGCCCCTCGGCTTCCGCCTCGGGGCATAGTCATGGCTTTGAGATCACCGAGGGCCTATAATCTTAACCATGCCCCTCATTGCAGTCAATATTTGTATACTATTTCCCATCAAACCATGAGGTATTTGATGCTATATTGGATAGTATAGAGCCTTTGCACGGCGGCCATGACAGGGGGCAGTCACATTGTTACCATGCGTCATGTATGAGTCGGTACTAAGTGGTTCTATTGTTCCATCATTTAAATAAGAAAACCTACCTCCTGTCATGGCCGCCTGTGCAGAATCTCTATTATGCCTGACATTTGAATCCTATACATGTCATATTGGTTTGTATTCCTTCTTCAGCTTGTTCCGTTGGATACAAACTGGATGGCTATCCACGATACAAAGCCATCAATAGTCAAGTTGCAGAACAGATGAATTCTTCCCTCCAACGCATCAAAGTGCAGCTGTCCTACATGGGTCAAGACAATTTCTTATGGCATTGTCATTTCTTTCTGTGGTGCAAAAATGAAAAGAAGTTAAGTAGTCTGTAGTGATTCAATCAATAATTGAGTTCAAATCCCGATAAGGCCTTTACTCTTTCTCTCGTCTCAAGTTTTTCTTTTTAATTTCATTGTGTAGCCTAAGTTTTCAGCTTTTGACTGAGATACCAATATGTACACATTTTCCCATTTTTAACCAGTGATATTCCACTTTCATGACATGACTCTGGCGTATAGCCGATTACACATGGAGGTGCAATTGGTTAAACATGTAAAATATTGTGTACAAACATTGATGTGCTACACACAGCAAAACAACCAGTACAAACTCTCTAAAGTAGCAGCATTGTAGTCATGAAATGAATATCGGAATTGTACATTTGTGAATTTGTGAGGCGTTCGGATTTTTGTACCTTTAACTATGTTTGGAATGGGCACTGTAGTAATTATTTATTGGTGTGTAAGGTGATATGAGATTTTACCCATGGGTAATGATAATAGGTGAAGGAAGGTTCTGTTGTGTGCGGTATCCACTCCCATACTTTTTGGACATTTACAGTCTAGTGTTGGGCATTGATTCCCTTCCGTAGTATTCAATTTGTATGGACAATGCACATATGCGTTTTCTGGTTCAAATTAACCAGGTCCACAATGCATTATGCCATCACAATGGACGTCTTGCACCTTTTCAAAAAGACCGTGTCCAGACCACATTCTTGACTCATTAATTTTTCCAGTGTATGTTGATATGTTGGTACCATATCAATTGTAATATTTTTCTCATTACACAATTCTGAAATGTATTGTTCTCAATCTACATACTTTAAAAGATTGTCGAAAAACCACCAATGTTTTAAAAACTAATTTGTGTTTCACAAAGAAGAGATCACACCAACGTTTTTGCTTCCACGTTCATCATATTGGAGATTGCAAATGAACTGTTTTTCACACATTATTTTGGGAAGGCATATTAAATACTTGCTAGATTACAAAGAAATCTATTTTTTCGAACATCCTCTTTAAATTGTGTTTATTTTATAAATATTGATTTAATTTTTATGTTTTTACAGCAATGTGACGTTTGAGACAACGGCCAAATCTAAGTTCCTACAAACTGTACTACTTTAAGCGGGTCTCCCACTGTGCGATTTTTGCCACGAATTGGTACGATTTCCAGAGACTGTCTATATACTTTACACACAATCGTACTTAATCGTAGCTAATCGTAGAAAATTCATAGCAAAAATCGCACAGTGGAAGGCCCGCTTTAAAGGCGCAGGCTCGTCAGCAATGCGCGCGCCAAATTCGTGCCACGAAATACGCAGCTTCATGCCTTTTCTATAGAGCTGCGTAATTCGTAGCACGAATTTGGCGCACGCGCATTGCTGACGAGCCTGGGCCTTTAAGCCGACTGTTCTTTAAAACGACATATGGGGCAGGCATGCAACTTTTCAGCTGAACAGCTGATTTTCTTTTTTTTGTTTCCTTATTATATTATCTGTTTCATTTAAAATAAAAAATCACTGCATTTTGCTTTTTTTTTTTTTTAAAGACACAGTTGCATGCCTGATGGGGTCATTTCATAAAAACTGGACACAGTGTACCACTCGCCCCCTACTACGTCGTGACACTCCTACTGCAGGGGTGACACCTGTTCAGCAATTATTAACATGGAAAGCCATTTTTACAATTGCGTGCACTTCGTCGCCTGTTTTTATGAAAGTACCCACTACAGCATTATCATGTGCCGTACCGTACCGTGCTGCTTTCTTGCATGTTAATAATCTGTATCGACCTAGTCTACAGTATATGTAAACAAATTCCGGAATTCATCATTGTTAAAGCCCATTAACAGAATTTGATGTGTACAAAAATTAAAGGGATTAAAATAGGAAATATCCTATGACAAATTAGTTGTTCGCAAACATGCGTGTACATTTTTATGGTTTTGGCTGTTTACTGAAGTCACAAAATAAATGTTATGAAATTAAAAACCTCATGCATAATTTCGACGTCTCGTTCGACAGGTCATAATTTACAATTTTACACAAATCTAGAACATTGCCCTGACTTTTATATGTAAAATCGCCAATGAGTACAAATAATAATCTGCTCAACGATCTGCCACATTAATGACAAATTAGTTCGCAAACCTTGTCAAACGCCGCAAAAAGGGAACGAAAAACAGATAGGACAGAGGCTCTAAAAGGAGGAAGATCCTTATAGGAATCGAGGCAAAAACAACAGCAGAAAAATTAGAGTATGCAGAAACAGCAAAACAAAAACAACGGCGACAAGGAAACGGATGCCAGAAATATGATCAGATGTTAGAAGAAAGGGGCCCAAAGGCATGAAGAAGCTTGACAGCAAGAAGACAAGGATAGGTCAAGATGAATCTACATCTGTTTGAATTTCTACCAAGAGCTGGTTCAACATAACCAAAAGAAACCAGGAATGAAAAACACAATTGATGATCTGCCAAGTTGTATACTTTCTTCAGAAGTTTGGATGAGAGGAGACAAACAACTTTACGAAGCTGTATAGGCCTACGGCCAGATATTAAAAGACAGGAAAATCCTGAAGAAGCGAATATCATCCTAGTTGCTGCATAAAGGAAGACGATAAAACGGACATCAAAATCTACCGGCCCATCAGTTCACCGTCGCACACTTAAGAAATATTCACCAAAACAATATGCTAACTCCAACCCTCATCAATCCTCCAAAATCAATACGATATTACATACAGCATGTGTAGTTATAGGGTTAAAGGCTATTTTAAAACAAAACCAATCGGGAGCAAGCATGCTTCATTGCAGGAATGGTTTTTCAACAATAGATCACCTACATACAGTAAACCAATTGATTGAACATCAAGTGAATATCAGCTTAAAGTTGCACTGCCCGTGTTTGGGCCGATTTGGGCCGATTTGGGCGTACAATTTTTTTTTTAAAAGTTAAATAGGTATTTTTCTAGAATAGAAAAAATTATCAGCTTTCATTTGGTACCAAGAACGTAAAAATCCGTCAAGGATTAATGCCAGTCGATTAAAAACAAGAAATGATTAAAAGGCTGGCAGGTCATTTAAAGGAGCATGACCAGAGTTTCTGGAAAATAGTTTTCGATGTAACTTACCAATATTATCAAGTAACTCCCATACACACCTCCCATGTCCCAAAAACCCGAAAACATTCGCGATTTCCAGTAAAAAATTGAACAAAACTATCGAGACGGCTTTCAGTGGATAAACGTTGATACTGGAAAATTAGTTTACAAATAATCGGTGGATTTTCGACGATATCCTCGGAAATATGCGGCCTAGAAGCGCGGGAGTTTCAGTTTCGTAATCAGAAAAATATAACGGATTTTATGATATAAAAATCTCATGACCCATAAGGTAAGTCCCGGGGAGTTATGGGTAAAAAAAAGTGATCTGGTCACACTCCTTTAATCGACAGGGTTATGACGTAAATGTACATGTGCGCGTAAATGTGTACATTGTACACATACTATGTACATATGAGCGTACGCGCACATGTACAACATGTGAAGCACGTTTCAAGAAAAAGGCTTGTATCTCCAATTCCCGACGTCGGAAATTTAAGTTTTTGATATTTTTCGTTACAGAGACACGTAAGATTTCTAAATTCGTTCGCTTGTGTAAATTCATTTTTTTAATCCTTTCACCGAAACACGGGCAATCAACTTTAACTGCTGCCTGGAATTCATTGATTATCAGAAAGCGTTCGACTCCATTGAACATAATATCATGTTTTAATAAGGACTACCGTATATGAATTAATGAAACATATTGCATTTTGGGAGATAGCCTATAATACACAAATGCAACTGCAAGGATACATATCGACAATGATATCTCAAAAGAATTAGTGACAGAGGAACAATGCGACACACAACGATCTTCAAAGTAGCACTTACAGGAGAAGGGTATTACCACAGGCGGCGAACAACACATATCTCAGATTTGCAGATGATGTTATGTTAACGACATCAGTACAAGATATGGAAGTTCAAGTAAGTAGTTTGAACAACGCATGTAAACAGGCTAGCTTACAAAATGAACAAGGGTAATACAAAGTTCATGACTTTGAAACATCTGAAACAATAACAATAGATAACCATCAATAGAGAAAGTGAGATCGGCCAAACACTGGAGATGGATGATGAATAGGATCAAAGGGGAAGAGAAGCGCTTTGGGATGCACAAAGAAATACTGACAAGGAAAATAACCAGTGCATCTTATAACAACAATGATTTACGGAGCAGAGATGTGGTCAACAACCAGAGAAATGGAACAAAACCCAATGTCAACAGCGAGCTTTGGTAAGAACGATGCTCAGACTATAACTGTACGTAACAAACTCAGACATATACTGCTATAAGACTAAAAGAATATAGGATAAAAGACATCATGGAAAAACATAAATAAATGCAATGGAGATAGGCAGGTCACTTGTCAAGAAGACAGGACTACAGGTGGACCAGGAGGCTAAATGAATGGCAACCTATACATTGAACAAGAAGACGCGGGAGACATATAGGCCTAGAAGAGGAGATGGAGATGGAAATTAAATTGAGGATGGCTTCGTTCAACAATGGACTAACATACAGCCTGGTGATGATGATGATGATGAGGATGATGACGACGACGATAAAACCTTGTATGCGTTCAATTACATTTTTTTCCATTTGCAAAAGTCTGACAGTGTTACGAAAAAAAAATCGCAACTTCGACTGAAGGGTTTGGCATTACACAATTTCGAATACTTTCTTTTTTTTTAAACGAATGTACTTACTATTAAAATGCAACTAATGTATACGTTGTGAAATATTATACAAAGTTCGTCGATTTTCCCGCAACCGGAAACTGAGAAGCAACAGAAGCCGCGTAGACAGTGCACGGGAAAGAATTCCAAACAGTGCACAGTAGTAATCACGATTTGAGTTAACTAAAAAGTCTATAGGCCTACATGATATACGAAAGTTTTCATTAAAATAGGCGGCCTAACCAAGAAACATAAATTCGTTTTGCGTATCAAAAACTTTTTTGTGTGAGAAAGTTGTGTTGAACAGTGTTAATTGCTATAGTTTGGATAAATACACTACATCAGTCCGGGAAAACTCCGAATAAGGAAACGTTTCCGAATAAGGAAACCTTGAGTTTCCGAATAAGGAAACGTTTCCGAATACGGAAACCTTAGAGTTTCCGTATTCGGAAACTCTTGCGTTTAAGTCCCAAAAGGGAATCGAAAAAGGCAAATTTGGAATAGTGAAAACTATAAAAATATGTTCTACGGTTCTTTACCTAAGTTTCTATCTGTGCAAATCCAAAACTTATCTGTGCGTTTTCTTGCAAATGGCTTTCGAAAATCAACACTCCACGCTTCTCAGCGACAGTAAATCGCGAATCCATTTTGACCTGCCTCGATCACTGTCAATACTTTTGTGCAAACGTAATTTGTAAATAAAATTTTGAAATTAACATCAGATGATTCGAAAATAAATAAGAGAACACAACAACATTTATTATGTTTGAATTAGAAAAAAAACGGAACACAAAATAAATATTTTCCTAAAATCATGATTAAAGTAGTGACGTGCCTAACAATTGCGCGAAACACTAGAATGGCGGGAATTTCGAATCGTGATATTTTTTTAGAAGAGTCTTTATGATTTAAACATGTCAAATCGCGTCGAAATGCTTGCAAATGATGTTCACAAAGAGAAAAAGAAGCGAAAACACAGGAAAACCATAAAATACATTAAGACCCCGAGTTATCGTCGGACACGTTATCATAAACGCTGCAGTAGTCTTATTCTCTCGGTAAGTAAGTCGGTGGTTTGCAAGCTGTATTTGACGATTTGGAATTCATTTAATTTCCTGTCATGCATTTGTGACTAACGCTTTTAACATTTTAAACAATTGGCGCCTATAGCTTTTAAAGTTTAAAAATTACTGTCACGTTAGAGGGCCCGGTTAGCGGTGTAGGCCTAAGGTGTTTTTTTGTATGTGATTTTTTAAAACCTGTCTGTAACTATTTTAGGCAAAATTTGTTTTGACAATTTTTATACCCGCAAAACGGGTGCTATCAACTTTTCTTGTATTAAGTGCCGCTCGTGACATACGAGGGAGCGTTGTAAAAAACGCATCACAAAACTGATATTAAATTAACATCGGACATGACACAATAATTAGTTAAATACATGTAGAGCCTGTAGTACAAGTATGGTTTTCAAATTTTTTTTTTTTAAACAGGTAAAAGAACTAGAAGTTCAGACTAGATGTACAGTTAGGTTAAATATTGAACCTACATGGCCAAATGGAAAATCATGGAACTACAGCAGCAATGACACCCCTTTGAACGATGAGAACTCGGGGACAATTGACAATGACGAGCATCTACCGGCACCGACAGTGAACCCAGGTGAATTGACTGTTACGCCACTAAGGCCTCATAAGACTGCCACTAGAGGTCGAGTTCTCCAATTGCAACCTCAAAATAAACAGATGGCTTGCCGTGTCTGTGGAGCAGAGACTGACAAGTCGTTTTGGCTAGGCTGTGGACATAAAAACAGTAAAACAAAGAGAGAAGATTGCAGTTATTGGGTTCATCAAAACTGCGTCGGCCTTTACTTCGACCGAGAACAGGATATCCTCAATGTGCCGTTCTTCTGTCCTAAGCATGGATCCACACGCAAGGGACCGAGCAAAAGGTCATGACAAGAAGAAGAGGTACGTATATTAAACAGTCTTTTTTGGAAAGAAAGAAATTATACATGTACTTACGATTTTAATTCACAAACTAGTCATTTTCCAGCTAGTCGTCAATTCCATCTGCATTTCCCGCGTCATCGCGATCGCCAACGCACTGCCTTTGCAGTTCATGCCAGATATCGTTGTAAAACTGAATATGTGTCATTTTTTTCTCATTTGCAATTTCGTTAGTGTACAACTCTTTATGCAAATTGGCTACATCTTGATCTTGAAATAGATCGAGTAGTTTAAGCGTTTCTTCTTTGATTTTTTTCACAGTCCAGTTCTGTACGTCATTGTATGATCTTGCGTCTTCGTCTGTGACAAAAACCGGTGTAAGTTCTGCTCCTGCCTGAAACTCCTTGTATGCACTGTAATTCCCTAAAGCAGTGAGGTAGAAATTTACCAGATCCGTATGCAATACCTTGCCGTCAATCGATTGGAGAGGTTTTTCAGCATATGGTTCCATTAACATTCCAGATGACCTTATTTCTTTCCGGATGGCTTGCACTTCAAATTCTCTATTAAAAACTGAACCACTCTGCTCGCCAGGATCCTTAATGCTCGCTCTGTCAAAAATTGCTTTGCGATTTTCTTGCAACAATGAGCTGCATCGGCTTGAAATTATCCAGTTCTGGACGGTTGGTACACCAGGTGGGAGGTTACTTTTTAATGCCCGGTTTTCGCCTTCCGTGACATAATCACCTCCTTCACCTCGCAGGGTATCTCCCGATCTGGAAAATGATTCCGTTTGCTCAATATATTCCCGTACATCTTCGGGAGCTTCCACCCTCGCTTGCATGTCTCTGTAAAATAATCGTTGGTATATTGCATGTTTGCCGATATACATCAAAGGTGCAGCCTTTTGTCGACCTGCGAGTGCATACCTGGAATTATTTCGTCGTATCCCGCTTCTATAACACTGTAGACCTAGAAATATATGGAACATTAGGTCGTATATCATGTTGTAATTAGGATTTACTACTCTGTTGTTCTTCCATGTGACAAAATCTGGCGCTGACGGTTCAAACTCTGTATTCTCTTTCATGCTCTCTGTCAGATATACGTAGCAAAGTTCCCGTGAAAAGGCCTGATAAACAATGTCAAAGACCTGCCAAGTAACGTGGTGATTGCTTCCTCTAATGATGAATTCCTTTGCTCTTTTACTTCGGAACCCCAGGCAACCGGCGATGTGCTCCATAAAAATCACCCTTGTGAAAGCAAAACACGCACGCAGAAGATTCAGTTCAATGTGACCAGCGCCGGGTGTCAGAAGAATGTCGTCCAGAACTTTCTTTTGTGTCGCATTCAAAATGCCTGGATGTTTCATTTGACAATGGGCATCAAAGGACGTTTTTGAGATGTCGTACTCCTCCTTGCAGACCTCGCACATCCAAAGATTTATCAACAGCATATCTGCAATTCGATATGGGACACCGTCGAACCCCACGCGTATCCATGATCGACCTTTTCCAACTCCTGTCTGTTCCTTAATGTTCATCAACACTTCCTTGATACTTTGCCTTGAATTGGGATTAACTGGAATAATTTCACCCATCTTAACGTCTGGTATTTCAGTAGGATGACCATTTGGTACATTGCCGTAAAGACTACTCCTGTCCGGCAAGTTGTTCGAGTTATGTCCGCAACCAATACACACCGTAATTGATTTGCTGTAAACTTTACAACACTTTGGACAAACACAGTCTTGGGCTTGTGTTGACATACTGTAAAATACGTTATCTTTATATTCTCCAGTGATGTCATCTACTTGTATTTGTTTATGAACTTCATTTATAAGCTGTGACTGACAGCTATGGCGGTGAGGACGGAATGTCTCATCGTTTAGTTTCTTTTCAAACTCTGTGATTCTCTGGCCTACATTTTCGTGCGTGTCGAGCCATCTCGATGGTTTTAGATCATCTCGCATTTGTATATTTGAAACAGGCTTTTTCTGTATGAAGACAACATTAGTGACGACCCCTGCAGGGGTTGTTCCTCCTATCCGAACTCGACCAGTCTTGCCAATTCTTTGGGTATTATCTGCAAACACATCAACATCTCCTGACGTGAAACAGACATTTGGCTTCGATGATGAACTGGTCACGACCTTTTTGAGAGACGTCACACTACCACAAGCGCTACTCGCCCCATCTAATGTGTGCGCTGTTTTGCTCCCGGTGATTGACCACTTTACTAGACCCTGACCGAAAGAAAATGGCCCAACAAAATTGTTATTTCTAAGAAAGTAAATGTCCTCCACCACTAAACACATAGCATTAAGTTTCTTTTCATTTGCTTCTTCAATTTTAACATTGGTGGCACCACTTAGGAAAGAAATCAGCCCCGTTGGCCTCTCTTGCAGAAACATGGTACTGTCTAATCCGAGAAGATGATCCAAATCCCTATAGCGGTAGAGCGTCTCTTTGGAATCTGTCAGTATATCTTGTTTTAGGCTGTTCCCTAGAGCAAAGCACAGTCTGCTTATATCTTGTAAAGAGACTTGGCGATCTTGGATCATGGTGATAACCTCATCCACTAGTGATGTTGACCTACTCGGTTGTGATGATTCGGACTGTTTGTCACTTTTTTCTTGGTCAGATTGACTTGATGACTCATGACCTCTTGTTTCCTCATCAATTACTGATGTACTTTTACTTGTCGACGGGCATTCGTTCAAGCAGTCACTGCACACATACTTCGTTCGTGGGCTAAGAAATTGCTGAGTTATTAGCCATTGGACTCTGACTGAAATGTTCTTATTAGATGTTTTCATAAGTCTCACTGATTCACCTTTCTTAAAGACATCATGCATAATACACTTGCATTCTTGTGTGAACCGTTTTGTTGATGTTTCTTTTTTTGCCGTCAAACGTGTCTTTCGACGCAGGGGATTCGGTTTGGTTTTACCCATGTTGTCAGAATTAAGTCGATGTCTATATAGAAAGTAGAAAACTGAAACTCACAAATAGGTTCATAAACTATAGCTCTGCAAACGCAGTAGTGCGTATATGGTGCCTTATCCCTACTAAATTGAAACAACCCAACAATCTTGACTTTCCAGAAAGATGCAGAGCTATATGAGGCAGCGCTAAACTCTTAGAATTGTCCTGAACTAAATTCTGTTTGAGTTTCCATAGCTATATGATTATAAATATACGAGCTATACACCATTGTCCTGTTTTTAAGATCAAGTGTTTACAGATTTAGAACCTAGCGCAACTGTTGCTTTTTCCCGCCCACTGGAATTGAAGTGGCGGGAAACTGTATCACGTGCACTATTTATATAGGCCTAACCTATCGTCTGTTTTGCGGTCACTTACACTGAATGTTTCATCAGTATTGTTGCTATTGCTACGGTAACCGTATCACACGCTCACAAAAGGCAGTAGGCTAGCTCAGTTGTGCCACTATAAAAATGCATGTGTCTTGGGCCCTAGCTGCCCTGTCAGACCTGCATGGTTCCGGTTACCGTAACCATAGCCACGTTGTTTATTTGTAAACTTCGACTACAAACGAAAATGGCTACCGCAATGGACTTCGCAGCTGAGGCATTTAAGCTTAGGAGAGAACTAGAATGGGATAAAGATGACACGACTCCTATTGTGTTTCTGTCAACTATCAATGGGTAGCAAAGATTATATTTCTATTTCAGTTTCTTGCATTCAAAATTACAACTTACCAAATGAATTACACGTCCGTGTTGACCCAAAATTTCACTTTCTCTTTCGCAGTTATCACGCGTACCGGAACACTCCGTACATTGGAAGGAGGTTCCCCATGACGTGCAGCCACAACCCCAGCCACTTCGACGATTGGGGATGTCTAGTGACCGCTCCGCCCCTAGAAAATATCAGCCAAGAAATCTGGACATCGGTTGTCCATCCACCTCCTCGAAAACAAACCGTCAAGGATATTGCTGGCAAAGCAATCGGTAACGTCCCTAAGAAAATAGGCAACATCATCTCCCATGGGCTAGTGGAGGGTTTTGTCCGAAGAGCCGTCTGCTTCTACACAGGGGAAATGCGCCATGAGGGGCAAATTCGAGGAGGCGGCCCCAAACTTACCGCTGTGTACGTCATTGACATCAAAGCCGGGAGCGATGTTAAAGGCATCAAGAAAATGATTTCTCAGCACTTGGGTAGTGGTTCGTTGATGATTTAAAGTGTTAACAGGCAATAAAGAGCATTGTGATCTAAATTTAATAAAGGGCTAGGGGGTGAAAGTTAAAGGGGAGCTGTACCCAAAACAAAATGAAAGACCTGGTTCTGAAAATATTTTGAGATGCACATGTCTTTTGTTTCTTTGGTATAATTCCCCTTTAAATAATGGAAGAATGACGTGATTTATTTTTTGGGGGTATTCTAATTATTGTTTAGATTGTGGGTAAATTACTTTTTCTGCCGTTCAAAAAGTTTCAAAAAGTTTTGTTTCTCTATAAAGTTAAAGTTTATATATTTTTCTGTATCTTTATGTAAATCATCAACAATGTCATCTTATTACAAAGAATCGTCAACAATTATTACATATGTTGATTTATCAAAATTGTGCAATTGCAGGTTTAAATTGCAAGTATAATTCCATGCTTGGCAAGTCTCCAATCAGTGCACATACTTTATTTGTTCCGACTTTCTTGATTTATTCAGTTAATTTCTTACAAATTTGGACATTCACATTCTCTTCTTTGTTTTGAAGTTGGCATGTATAGTTACTTTAAATTACAGTTGTTATTCAGAAATTCTATACCATTGAAGATTAGCAAAAATTAAGAAATTATTTATTATAATATATATAAACATATCTAAACAAAATTGTGCAATTAGATCGTTGTACCTGCAGTTGGCAGTTTATAATTGATAAAATAAAAGTGAACTTCAATCAGTACAACAAGTGTCAAATATATTTCAATTGTAGGTGCTGAAAAATTTAGAAAAATATAGAACGATCTGACGGAAAAAATAGTACACCACTGTATTGACGTTTCAGTTTACAAATAAGGACACGGATCTATTTCAAAATTAAAAGTGTACGTATAATGCCTTTAAAAGTTTAAAGCAGTGATATTCAAGCAGAAAAGGGTATTAGATCAAACAGTTAATTATATAAATTAAACAATAACCTGTAGCTGCATTTTCCATGGTATGTTCTAAAAGTGACGATAATGGGCGCTTTCACATGGATTCAAAATGTCATGGCTCACTGTTAACTGCCCTCCAGATAACGGGAGTGAACAATAGACAGCCGAAGTATGACGTGCGTTGCCATGGCAATTAAATCTAAACTATCATGGTCGCGGCAAAAGTACTACTGCAAAGCACAGGGGGACACGGTTTAGTGAATTTTAGTTTGGAGCCAATTGCCTAGGCAACCAACAAAAGATGACTTTTCCGATGGTCACACTTCGGCTGTCTATTAAAATAAATAAGTACTAGGACAACCACCCCTAACCCCAACCCCAAGACACCCCTGCTTATCATTGACAAACAAAATTACACTGGACATGGCAACACAACTCTAAAAAAACGGTAGTCAATAAGATTCACTGTGTTTCTTTGCGCAATACTGCCGTACGCACATTTTACACAGTAAGTTTCCTTATTCGGAAACGTTTCCTTATTCGGAAACGTTTCCTTATTCGGAGTTTTCCCGGACTGACATACAATGTAGGCCTACTATTCACACACATCTAGCAAATCAAATATAGCTCCATGGTACAAATTCACAGATGATGCGCCACATTTTTACATCTTGAATGCCAGTATGTATCAGTAGTTAAAAATAGAGGGCGCTATTATATTATACAAACACGGTTAAATGTTTTCTTGCAGTGTTCTGTGGATGGAAACGCAACAAACGATTTTCGAAAGAGGAAAAACACCACGTATCTCTTGGTTATTTATTCAAATACCTAATTAAACCAGTGAAGCTTTAGAAATGTGTGTATCTTGTAAAAACAAGTAAAGAAAAGAAGCATGCACAACTTTGTTAATTTCGTCAACTTTTGTGAATTTTTTGAAATGGTCAAAAGTTCACAATTGTTCACAAATCTAACCTAGTTCTCCAAAAAAATTAAAAATTATTCCGAAACTAAGGCAAACAAAGTAACCCCCCAACCCCCACCCGCCCCCCTCCCCCCCCCCCCCCCAAAAAAAAATATAGGCCTAGCATGCCAATACAGTCAGCATCTATAGTCTAGTCCTATTTATTTCCTTCATGCGAATTAGGCCTATATGAACATGAATAAATTATGAATCTCGTACTATCATAATGAACAATGTTAAAGGAACAGGAACAACACTCCAGAAAATAATAATGTTGATAAACCGCTTTGTGTAGGTGCAGAAAGAAAGAGAAAAATAAAACACTCAAAATCCACATGATAGAATAGTTGTTTATGAATGAACGGTAAAAAAAGTACTGATGTTCATTCTCCCCGACGCAAGCCAAAATCGCATTGTCTAAACAAAGTGGCAGCAGACATTATTTGCAGCTTTAGTTGGCGGTTCGGTTTTTTCCGCAAAGGTACCAGTTTACAGGGTGTCCAAAACAAAAATACCAAGATGGCTACAAATTTGCTAATTCCTTGATAATGTGACATTTGAAAAACGGCAAGTAGCCTATCCATTTCATCACTGTCTCATCTTTCTTTTGACGCCAAGAATCCCGGGTACTTTCAAGGATGACTGAGCCATGGTTTTAAGCGACACCGCCAGAAAACACTTTGTATCATATTTTGCATAATTTTTACCAAAAAGGACACTGCCCCAACACCCTTCCCAAAATCCTTCAAAAGATGTAATTAGCCTTTTAGAAGTATGGCGGAACAAAAAGAGAGGGCGCAATTTCATTTGGGTATGAATTTGTTTATCAATTGTATTTCTTTCCAAAAACTTGATTTACATGTTGTAATTATAATACATAGACAGAATTATCAATAAAATAAATAAGTGTAAAGTGAAAAACTGAGTTATTTTGCATTTTAGTCGATTTTATACCCACTGCAAAGTGCGCCCTCCTATTGTGTCCGCCATATACTTCAAAAAGGCTAATAGGAGCTTTAAGCACTGAGAGCGACTTGTATGATGCCATTTTTTTGTAGACGTTGGTGACATACCTGATTGTGGGATGCTGAATCCAGAAATGCCTTAATATTTTTTTAAAGGCCTGTAGATGATCTGTTTTTGAGCGATTCTGCGAAAAAAACCATTATAAATCAAAAGAAAGACATCAACAAACTCATCCGAAGAAATTTCAGCTTTGCCAAATGTACCATAAGATCCATATGCGTTTTCCTGGTCTTGGCGGGGTGTTTCAAATATTCGTTCTTAGTTGATCGAGAGGTCCCGGGTTCGATTCCCGGACAAGCCCCCAATGTCATGCGCTAACTAGAAGAAAATCTAGCGATGCAAAAAAAATGTTTAATTGAGAGACACTGACCGTGTATCGGCAAGTGCCTAAACACACGCAGTTGTGGATATTGTGTCCAATATAAGGTTTTGATAAATTGTGATGATTGCCCCGTGTGGCTAGTTGGTTTTGCATAATTAATCATATAGTGCCTGTGTAATTGATTAAAGGCCCAGTGTATCATTTGCAATGACCCCAAAAAGTATTTGACGAGTTTACAGGGGAAAAGTTCCGAAAGTAAAGATTGAATTAATAGCAACTATCCAATGAAAGGTTTCCACTCAAAATTATATAATTTTGCCAGAAAATAATCCGTAAAGATGAAATTATTTAGATCGTTTGCAAACTATTTATTTATTTTTGGTTCGCATCTACGCGGTCTAAAATGCATGGGCGCTGTGTACTGCGTGTGCGTGTTCCAACGCGATGCATTTTTATGGATCGCGCGCACACGCAGTATATGATGTGCGCCACAGAGTGCATGACGCAAGCCACATAGTACCTGATCAACTGAGAACGAATATTTGAAACACCCTGCCAAGCTAGACAGGAAAACGCATATGGATTTTCATGGTTTTTTTTTCAACGTGGTACATTTGACAAAGCAGAAATTTCTTCGGATGAGTTTTTTTATGTCTTTCTTTTGATTTATAATGGTTTTATTCGCAGAATCGCTCAAAAACAGATCATCTACAGGCCTTTAAGTGTTTGTGTAAACTCTGCTACGTTTTCCTGTTGTATTTTTGTAATTGTGGTTTTCTTGTCCAGGATATCACGAAATTGAACTAAAGTAACAGAGGTCAAAGGTAGCCTATGTGCCAGATATATATGTTTATGGTCTTATCTGCTGACTTGGGCCCATTTACTTTGAACTGATTTGATTTTTGCTGCTTAAGAGTTAATTTTTGCTGTGGTTTATTTTACCATTTAATTAACGCATCCCTCTACTCGATTTATTTAGTAAATACCCGCTTTATTTATTTATTTGGTGTGGGTATAATTTTTATTTTTAAAAATATCACGTGTGTGACATAGTGGCAATAAATAACTAGTGCATTTCTAAATTCTTAAATTTTGTCATGTGTACAGCTGAGATTTTGACTTTCACCATGGTGGGTTAACGGCCCATTTTGTAACATTTTTTGCATCGCTAGATGCACTCTGCGGCGCACATCATATATACTGCGTGTGTGCGCGATCCATAAAAATGCATCGCGTTGGAACACGCACACGCAGTACATACACAGCGCCCATGCATTTTGGACCGCGTAGATGCAAACCGAAAATAAGTAAATAATTTCATCTTTACGGAATATTTTCTGGTAAAATTATATCATTTTGAGCGGAAACCTTTCATTGGGTAATTGCTATTAATTAAATCTTTACTTTCAGAACGTTTCCCCTGTAAACTCGTCGATTAGGTACCTTTTGGGGTCATTGCAAATGATACACTGGCCTTTAATGTCATTCCATGTCCAATAAGTAGGCCCATAGTGTTTCAAAGAGAGGTACGGGTATGTGGAGGTAGGAAAACACGTAGTTGATAAGGCCACATTATAATTATCATGTATTTTGTTTTGTTTTTTTATTTTGTGTTATTTGTTTGGGAATTTCGAATTTTATGTTTTGCCTAAAACGCAGAGAAGCGCCCTGAATTTAATGAAGAAATCTTGCAGGTCCTATTTTTAAGAGTTGTCCTAAAGGTTTAGTGTGGGTGTCCATGCGTCGTAATCTTTCCCAACATACAACCTTAGCACAAAACATCTTGCTTAGTAAGGAACGTTACCAGTGAAATTATCATGTGACAGTAGTGTTAGAGGACTGTTTCGTTACAATGACAATCTTATTAAATTTTTGCTGGTAACCTAATTTTATCAAGTTTGTCATGCTTTCCTTCCTCCGTGCCACGAAATACGGAGCTGCGTATTTTGTGGCACGAATTTTGGGCGCGCGCATTGCTGACGAGCCTGTGCCTTTAAGCAATTTGTCATGTTCAAGCAGCTCTATGAAATTGGCCCCTGGCGAGTCATTCGTAGATCGAGCACTTCGAAATTAAGTTTCAGTGCAATGTTATTGTCTACTTTTGTTTATTTTGGTAGAAAAAAAATGGAAAGCCTTGACCCAAAAATATTCCCTTACCCCTAAAATATAACTTGATAGTAACCTTCATTTTTTGATTCAGCAGCCAATTTAAGCAAAACCAACATGTCTATTCAGAAATGCATTTTCTCAACTTAAAGCAAAACGTTTAAAAATGTTGACTAGACTACGAAACAAACCACAAAGCATTTTTAAGAAGTCAAAATTGGCAAAATAAAACCTTTTTTTATTCAAATTAGACAAATGAACAAATTCAACTTTTGTTAGTCTTGGTCCTAATATAAATACTATCGTATGCTAGGCAGTAAATTCTGAAAGTCTACCTGATCCGAACGATATTATAGGAACATGTGAATATCCACATGTATAGGAACATAGTGGTTATGGTGAACTACAAATGTTTTGCATTGACCTTTATCACGGTGTGTCCAACTTTTTTCTTGTTTCGCATAGTACGTGTTGGGCACGATCAGTGGGTGAGCACAATGTGGTATTTACTAAAAGGACAAAACAGTTAATAATAAAGTGATGTTTGGTATTCCAGCATCATTGCAGACATCTACCAAATTCAGAGAAAAATCTCAACAAAGTTCACTGTATTAATTATGTTCTAGTCTGTAAACAACGCGTCAGGATCCATAACTTTGCCAGCTTATGAACACATTTCTCTTGTGGTACGATGGCTCTGCAGAGGTGCTTGTCACTGGGTTTTTAAAAATATTTAAATCTTAGATATTTTATTATTGTAACTGTACTTATTTCTGGTACTGCCAATGGAAAATTGTAATAAAATAATATTAATAAAATGAAACATTCAGGGATGGTGCTTTACCATTGTACAATGAACTAAATCTAGTAAAATGGTGACCAAAATTGGAATCTTAATAACATTTTTATAGTCAAGATATTTCGACTCATTTCCTTCCACAAATCATAGGTTAAGCCCTGGGTGCATCAACTTTCAAGAAGCAACTGATGAGTTACGTAAAAAAGATTGCTGTACGTGCGCTTGCAACAACTTGCAACTGAAAAAAAAAATCACAGCTGCCGCGAGTTGCTCATGTTCTACTTTCTGGCAATAGTTGTACCCGGTTGCAGTCAATTGCGTCGATGTATTTGTACCTTCACTTGAACAAGTCCGTCTAAAATTTTAAATTCCGTTTAAATAAGAAATAAATAAATAAAATATTGACACTTTTTTAGCTTAAAGTGCTCAGATTGCAGGAGATAGCACCTAAATTTCCCAATGTTCAGAACCCCTAGCAGGGCATGTATTCGCTATAACCCCTCCCCTAACCAAAAGCCAATTCCGCCTCTAACCGTGTTTGTATAATATAATAGCGCCCTCTATTTTTAACTACTGATACATACTGGCATTCAAGATGTAAAAATGTGGCGCATCATCTGTGAATTTGTACCATGGAGCTATATTTGATTTGCTAGATGTGTGTGAATAGTAGGCCTACATTGTATGTAGTGTATTTATCCAAACTATAGCAATTAACACTGTTCAACACAACTTTCTCACACAAAAAAGTTTTTGATACGCAAAACGAATTTATGTTTCTTGGTTAGGCCGCCTATTTTAATGAAAACTTTCGTATATCATGTAGGCCTATAGACTTTTTAGTTAACTCAAATCGTGATTACTACTGTGCACTGTTTGGAATTCTTTCCCGTGCACTGTCTACGCGGCTTCTGTTGCTTCTCAGTTTCCGGTTGCGGGAAAATCGACGAACTTTGTATAATATTTCACAACGTATACATTAGTTGCATTTTAATAGTAAGTACATTCGTTTAAAAAAAAAGAAAGTATTCGAAATTGTGTAATGCCAAACCCTTCAGTCGAAGTTGCGATTTTTTTTTCGTAACACTGTCAGACTTTTGCAAATGGAAAAAAATGTAATTGAACGCATACAAGGTTTTATCGTCGTCGTCATCATCCTCATCATCATCATCATCACCAGGCTGTATGTTAGTCCATTGTTGAACGAAGCCATCCTCAATTTAATTTCCATCTCCATCTCCTCTTCTAGGCCTATATGTCTCCCGCGTCTTCTTGTTCAATGTATAGGTTGCCATTCATTTAGCCTCCTGGTCCACCTGTAGTCCTGTCTTCTTGACAAGTGACCTGCCTATCTCCATTGCATTTATTTATGTTTTTCCATGATGTCTTTTATCCTATATTCTTTTAGTCTTATAGCAGTATATGTCTGAGTTTGTTACGTACAGTTATAGTCTGAGCATCGTTCTTACCAAAGCTCGCTGTTGACATTGGGTTTTGTTCCATTTCTCTGGTTGTTGACCACATCTCTGCTCCGTAAATCATTGTTGTTATAAGATGCACTGGTTATTTTCCTTGTCAGTATTTCTTTGTGCATCCCAAAGCGCTTCTCTTCCCCTTTGATCCTATTCATCATCCATCTCCAGTGTTTGGCCGATCTCACTTTCTCTATTGATGGTTATCTATTGTTATTGTTTCAGATGTTTCAAAGTCATGAACTTTGTATTACCCTTGTTCATTTTGTAAGCTAGCCTGTTTACATGCGTTGTTCAAACTACTTACTTGAACTTCCATATCTTGTACTGATGTCGTTAACATAACATCATCTGCAAATCTGAGATATGTGTTGTTCGCCGCCTGTGGTAATACCCTTCTCCTGTAAGTGCTACTTTGAAGATCGTTGTGTGTCGCATTGTTCCTCTGTCACTAATTCTTTTGAGATATCATTGTCGATATGTATCCTTGCAGTTGCATTTGTGTATTATAGGCTATCTCCCAAAATGCAATATGTTTCATTAATTCATATACGGTAGTCCTTATTAAAACATGATATTATGTTCAATGGAGTCGAACGCTTTCTGATAATCAATGAATTCCAGGCAGCAGTTAAAGTTGATTGCCCGTGTTTCGGTGAAAGGATTAAAAAAATGAATTTACACAAGCGAACGAATTTAGAAATCTTACGTGTCTCTGTAACGAAAAATATCAAAAACTTAAATTTCCGACGTCGGGAATTGGAGATACAAGCCTTTTTCTTGAAACGTGCTTCACATGTTGTACATGTGCGCGTACGCTCATATGTACATAGTATGTGTACAATGTACACATTTACGCGCACATGTACATTTACGTCATAACCCTGTCGATTAAAGGAGTGTGACCAGATCACTTTTTTTTACCCATAACTCCCCGGGACTTACCTTATGGGTCATGAGATTTTTATATCATAAAATCCGTTATATTTTTCTGATTACGAAACTGAAACTCCCGCGCTTCTAGGCCGCATATTTCCGAGGATATCGTCGAAAATCCACCGATTATTTGTAAACTAATTTTCCAGTATCAACGTTTATCCACTGAAAGCCGTCTCGATAGTTTTGTTCAATTTTTTACTGGAAATCGCGAATGTTTTCGGGTTTTTGGGACATGGGAGGTGTGTATGGGAGTTACTTGATAATATTGGTAAGTTACATCGAAAACTATTTTCCAGAAACTCTGGTCATGCTCCTTTAAATGACCTGCCAGCCTTTTAATCATTTCTTGTTTTTAATCGACTGGCATTAATCCTTGACGGATTTTTACGTTCTTGGTACCAAATGAAAGCTGATAATTTTTTCTATTCTAGAAAAATACCTATTTAACTTTTAAAAAAAAAATTGTACGCCCAAATCGGCCCAAATCGGCCCAAACACGGGCAGTGCAACTTTAAGCTGATATTCACTTGATGTTCAATCAATTGGTTTACTGTATGTAGGTGATCTATTGTTGAAAAACCATTCCTGCAATGAAGCATGCTTGCTCCCGATTGGTTTTGTTTTAAAATAGCCTTTAACCCTATAACTACACATGCTGTATGTAATATCGTATTGATTTTGGAGGATTGATGAGGGTTGGAGTTAGCATATTGTTTTGGTGAATATTTCTTAAGTGTGCGACGGTGAACTGATGGGCCGGTAGATTTTGATGTCCGTTTTATCGTCTTCCTTTATGCAGCAACTAGGATGATATTCGCTTCTTCAGGATTTTCCTGTCTTTTAATATCTGGCCGTAGGCCTATACAGCTTCGTAAAGTTGTTTGTCTCCTCTCATCCAAACTTCTGAAGAAAGTATACAACTTGGCAGATCATCAATTGTGTTTTTCATTCCTGGTTTCTTTTGGTTATGTTGAACCAGCTCTTGGTAGAAATTCAAACAGATGTAGATTCATCTTGACCTATCCTTGTCTTCTTGCTGTCAAGCTTCTTCATGCCTTTGGGCCCCTTTCTTCTAACATCTGATCATATTTCTGGCATCCGTTTCCTTGTCGCCGTTGTTTTTGTTTTGCTGTTTCTGCATACTCTAATTTTTCTGCTGTTGTTTTTGCCTCGATTCCTATAAGGATCTTCCTCCTTTTAGAGCCTCTGTCCTATCTGTTTTTCGTTCCCTTTTTGCGGCGTTTGACAAGGTTTGCGAACTAATTTGTCATTAATGTGGCAGATCGTTGAGCAGATTATTATTTGTACTCATTGGCGATTTTACATAAAAAAGTCAGGGCAATGTTCTAGATTTGTGTAAAATTGTAAATTATGACCTGTCGAACGAGACGTCGAAATTATGCATGAGGTTTTTAATTTCATAACATTTATTTTGTGACTTCAGTAAACAGCCAAAACCATAAAAATGTACACGCATGTTTGCGAACAACTAATTTGTCATAGGATATTTCCTATTTTAATCCCTTTAATTTTTGTACACATCAAATTCTGTTAATGGGCTTTAACAATGATGAATTCCGGAATTTGTTTACATATACTGTAGACTAGGTCGATACAGATTATTAACATGCAAGAAAGCAGCACGGTACGGTACGGCACATGATAATGCTGTAGTGGGTACTTTCATAAAAACAGGCGACGAAGTGCACGCAATTGTAAAAATGGCTTTCCATGTTAATAATTGCTGAACAGGTGTCACCCCTGCAGTAGGAGTGTCACGACGTAGTAGGGGGCGAGTGGTACACTGTGTCCAGTTTTTATGAAATGACCCCATCAGGCATGCAACTGTGTCTTTAAAAAAAAAAAAAAGCAAAATGCAGTGATTTTTTATTTTAAATGAAACAGATAATATAATAAGGAAACAAAAAAAAGAAAATCAGCTGTTCAGCTGAAAAGTTGCATGCCTGCCCCATATGTCGTTTTAAAGAACAGTCGGCTTAAAGGCCCAGGCTCGTCAGCAATGCGCGTGCGCCAAATTCGTGCTACGAATTACGCAGCTCTATAGAAAAGGCATGAAGCTGCGTATTTCGTGGCACGAATTTGGCGCGCGCATTGCTGACGAGCCTGCGCCTTTAAAGCGGGCCTTCCACTGTGCGATTTTTGCTATGAATTTTCTACGATTAGCTACGATTAAGTACGATTGTGTGTAAAGTATATAGACAGTCTCTGGAAATCGTACCAATTCGTGGCAAAAATCGCACAGTGGGAGACCCGCTAAAAGTAGTACAGTTTGTAGGAACTTAGATTTGGCCGTTGTCTCAAACGTCACATTGCTGTAAAAACATAAAAATTAAATCAATATTTATAAAATAAACACAATTTAAAGAGGATGTTCGAAAAAATAGATTTCTTTGTAATCTAGCAAGTATTTAATATGCCTTCCCAAAATAATGTGTGAAAAACAGTTCATTTGCAATCTCCAATATGATGAACGTGGAAGCAAAAACGTTGGTGTGATCTCTTCTTTGTGAAACACAAATTAGTTTTTAAAACATTGGTGGTTTTTCGACAATCTTTTAAAGTATGTAGATTGAGAACAATACATTTCAGAATTGTGTAATGAGAAAAATATTACAATTGATATGGTACCAACATATCAACATACACTGGAAAAATTAATGAGTCAAGAATGTGGTCTGGACACGGTCTTTTTGAAAAGGTGCAAGACGTCCATTGTGATGGCATAATGCATTGTGGACCTGGTTAATTTGAACCAGAAAACGCATATGTGCATTGTCCATACAAATTGAATACTACGGAAGGGAATCAATGCCCAACACTAGACTGTAAATGTCCAAAAAGTATGGGAGTGGATACCGCACACAACAGAACCTTCCTTCACCTATTATCATAAGCCTTTTTGAAGTATGGCTGCCTTATAGAGGGCGCCCTTTGATTTGGGTAAAATAAACCAAAATGGCCGACGCTTGTACGTACGTTTGTGCGGGTGGGTGTACGTTTACATTTTTACTGACGGCTAAAGCCGCCTTTTTAAAATGACATTTTAGTGTTTAATTACGGTAATGGACGGGTTAAAGATACTCATTTATCTACGGCACAGGATATGTGTTAATCTGGCTGATTTAACCCATTAAGGCATCGGCTGCGCCTAGCCCGTGGCCTAGCCAACGCGCGCACGGTCATATATCAAAATGATGGACACATGCAAAGGAAACCGACCCAAGTTGGGCTAGGCCCATGGTGAAACCTAATAATTTCTGAAAGCCTTAGCTTAGTAGGGCCTATTTTAACTAGCTAAACGCTATGACTGTTTCCCAAAAGACCAATCAGTGTGTTATGTTTTAATCTGTGTCTTTTGGCTCTTTTAATTATAATCCAGATGAATAATGCAAATGACAGTTTGAGCTTACAAGCAGTAGATCCTGCATGACTGCATGACTGGCTGAAAACCAACAATGTGCCTTATCATCATTCCTGGAAGAAATTGCAGCTTTTTCCAAATTAACTTGTTATAGATAAATCTTGTATTACCAATCTTGAAAAAGAAGAAAGAGTTGGGACCCAAATTTGTCCTTGTTATAAGCATTACTTTGTATTAACAGTGCTCTTATAATCAGTGTTAGACTATTTGTATGTAGTTTTCTCGACACTGCAGGCTCTCAATTAATCACCGTTTTTAAGAATTTACCAATCGATAGTACCATTAACTATGCATGATATAGATGCTCTAAAATCACTCCATCTTAAGCTTCCATGTTATGGTACAGTCAAAACTCTGATAAGAGAACTGCTCATTGAACATTCTGCTCATAATGAAGAAAATTTCTTATTCTCCATCGTGTTCATTCCTCATTATTCATAAAGCTTGACTATGCAAGTTGTGAAACACTAAAAAAATACAGCTAGTACATGAAATTTTGTTTTGGCCATGGACAAATGAGTGTAAATAAAAAGGCCAAGTGAAACAAGATAACTTGAAGCCGCACGACACGGAGTTTATTCATTGGCAAATCTTAAAATACAGATGTCAAAACTGTCAAAGAACTTTACATGTGAACTTCCAGAAACCACGGGAAAGAATTGATAACTTGACCATATTGTTTAGACCTTGGAAAGAATTCCATACTCGGCCCGTCACATTTTCTAAAGTGCAAATGAAAAGAACAAATTTTGGAGGGGTAAAAAGTGAAGATTTTACGAGGAAAAACTAAGAAATCTTCCGAGTTGTCTTATACGTTTAGTGCAGGAGGGTTTATGTGACGTCCGACTCGTACATTCTTTCCAAAATATTAATGGTTAAATTATCAATTCTTACCCTATCGGACTTTAGAAACGTGCGTGAACGAATCATCATTTTTTGAAGTACGACGTTTTTCACGTATGCTAGGCAAAACAATAACGAAAACGATCAAAATCTGCCACAAACAGACTAAAAGTTGTTCTTATACAATAGACAATTATCCTATTTCCAAAACCACGTACAATATTGGTCGTCAAGTTATCTCTAAACAATCAAACAGATGAAGTTTTGATAAGCATTTTAATACAACAACGTACACGCTACGGTAACCGCCTGCCATTTTTAGATGCGTTTACCCAAATGACAGTGCGCCCTCTAGCGACAGGTATGGTATCCGCCATACCTCAAAAAGGCTTATTACCCATGGGTAAAATCTCATATCACCTTACACACCAATAAATAATTACTACAGTGCCCATTCCAAACATAGTTAAAGGTACAAAAATCCGAACGCCTCACAAATTCACAAATGTACAATTCCGATATTCATTTCATGACTACAATGCTGCTACTTTAGAGAGTTTGTACTGGTTGTTTTGCTGTGTGTAGCACATCAATGTTTGTACACAATATTTTACATGTTTAACCAATTGCACCTCCATGTGTAATCGGCTATACGCCAGAGTCATGTCATGAAAGTGGAATATCACTGGTTAAAAATGGGAAAATGTGTACATATTGGTATCTCAGTCAAAAGCTGAAAACTTAGGCTACACAATGAAATTAAAAAGAAAAACTTGAGACGAGAGAAAGAGTAAAGGCCTTATCGGGATTTGAACTCAATTATTGATTGAATCACTACAGACTACTTAACTTCTTTTCATTTTTGCACCACAGAAAGAAACGACAATGCCATAAGAAATTGTCTTGACCCATGTAGGACAGCTGCACTTTGATGCGTTGGAGGGAAGAATTCATCTGTTCTGCAACTTGACTATTGATGGCTTTGTATCGTGGATAGCCATCCAGTTTGTATCCAACGGAACAAGCTAAAGAAGGAATACAAACCAATATGACATGTATAGGATTCAAATGTCAGGCATAATAGAGATTCTGCACCGGCGGCCATGACAGGAGGTAGGTTTTCTTATTTAAATGATGTAACAATAGAACCACTTAGTACCGACTCATACATGACGCATGGTAACAATGTGACTGCCCCCTGTCATGGCCGCCGTGCAAAGGCTCTATACTATCCAATATAGCATCAAATACCTCATGGTTTGATGGGAAATAGTATACAAATATTGACTGCAATGAGGGGCATGGTTAAGATTATAGGCCCTCGGTGATCTCAAAGCCATGACTATGCCCCGAGGCGGAAGCCGAGGGGCATAGACATGGCTTCGAGATCACCGAGGGCCTATAATCTTAACCATGACCCGAATAAACAGCAGTCAATATTTGTTTTATATACCGAATGTGTAGATTTTTGTCATCTGGTTGGTTAAAAGTAAAGATACATCATACAGTCATGACAGTGGTCCTTCGAGTTTCGAAGTAAATTTCAAAGTATTTGATGAATATTTATGAGGTACAGTAAAATAAGATGTAAACTGTAAATAATTGAATTTTCCGCCAACAACATGCCTTGAATTTCCAGGACTGATATTTGTAGTACAAGGTAGGTTTTGCAAAAGGCCGATTTGTGTTTGTTTTGTACGCAAGGCTGTCATAAGATCCCTTTTCTCATTTATAACCTTGCAAATTACATTTACTCCCATTATATTCTGTAAAGGAAATATGACAATGTCAAGGCCTAAACATCAAGGCATCCCTTGCCCATGCTGGCAAAGGTTTGTCTTTTGTTAATTTTATGTAATTTTTTGGCGTTTAAATTTGTATTTGTCCTGTGTTTTTGTGTGGAGGCAATAAATAACAATAATCAAAATAAAACTTCTATGGATTTCAGAGAAGGAATTACCTTTAAATTCTTGATTAAAGAAATGATTGAATAAATCTAAAAAAAAAATAATCACAAGACGACAAATTACCGGTATGGTTAGGCCAGTGTAAACGGTCAATAAGAAACTTGGTATTCTTAAACATCCTGGGCTCCTGATTCAGGCAGTAGGCATGAAGATGGCAACCATTGTCATAGATGATCATCTTGGGAGCTGGGAAAATACAAATGACAATGAGTAATGAAGCCAGAAGGTATAGTGTGTCAATCGGACTCACGTACGTTCCACTCCAATGCAGCGTGCACAATTAGTAACATGTATAGGCGCGGCGGATGCTTGTCCTGTGCGGGGACGGAGACCAGCCTATGTCCTTAGTAACCACGACGCCCTCGAGTAAAAGTTGCATATTTCTCCCCGTGATTCAGCGGCAAATTCAAAACCCCCTTTGGATTTTTTTCACTATCTGACTTCGGTCAGTATTTAACTTGAGGAATGTGGAGCTTTTCTCCCAGAAATTTTAAATCTTGTGACAAAACAGCTATCAAAACGGTTGCTATGGTGGTTTTTACAAAGCGAAATTTTGCTTGAGATTAGATGTTTTTTAATCTACCTTTTTGGCACAATTGGAGTTTTGCTGAAAAAATGGAATACATCAAAAGAAAGATTATTTACTGCACTTTAAAAACATATAGTCAGTTTTTTGCTAGAATTTTATATTTTTGTTCTGTGAAAGATTAAAGAGACCACTGAAATGAAGCACCACAGCAGTGTTTCGACAGTGCTTTGCATGGTGTGTGGCTACAGACATATGAAATGCATTGTAAAATTAGCATTGTTGCAAAGGAGGTCATTCAAAGGCCCTGGCAGCCCCAATCAATGAGGAAATGCCCACGTACTGAAGTCTAAGATGCACCAGACAGGGGAAAATTTGACAGAGCTGACAATGGGTACACAGGTACACTTCACAAATTTTTATTCTTGTGCAATATTGTAGGAGAAATTTTATTACAACCATTTATTAAAAGTCTTGGTCAGTTTGAATTTTGAATCTCTAGTAACAGCACCCTCATTTTAAAAAATCAATTTTTTTGGGTGCAATCTTTGGTTTTTTTCAGATCACAGTTTATGTTATACTAATGTTATAATTTGTAAAGAGCCATGGACCAGCATGTGATAAAGGGGACTGCCTATGAAAACCTGATTGGAACTCTGTTAATTAAAGTTGTTGGTCCCATTTTTTTAATTTTTTGTTTGGAATATTAATAACACAAATTTCCTGTTTATAACGAGGGAATTAATTTTGTTAAAAAGATTGTTAGACTACACGTATTGTGCTTGCTAATTTTCCCGTCACTACAGACTGTGCCTCATGCAAGGGTTGGAAGCACAGACGCATCAGCTTCAACTCGGCGGCGACGCCGTCAGATCCTCAAGCAGGCAAGTAAAGTCATCGGTGCCCCTGAACCCAAGCCGTGTTCCCCAGCACAGCAAACGAAGGGTCTGGCAATGAAGGCCCAACTTGGATTATCCTGGACAAAGAACAGAAAATTAAAGAGGTCTGTTTAAAGTACACAATCAAATACATATTACTTTAATCCTGTATTTAAAAAATAAAAAAATAATTATGCACTTATCTATCAGAATGCTCCACCAACAAGGGATAGCAACATACATGACAGAGAGTGAACGCAAAATGATACGACAGGAGAAGGCAAATACAGGACAACATGATATCAGAAATTCTACCAAATTGTTACAAATTAGCCCTTTTTTAAAAAATATTTTATTTTCTCCCGTTATCTGCAATTTATTAAATATGACACATAATTAAGATGATTTTAATGCCTATCCGAATGAAAAAAAAATAAGTAGGCCTAGCTGAAGTACAATTGTAGTTTTTGGTTTGTAGGTTTTTATTGTATCTGGTCTAAGTTTAGTGTGTTTTTTAAATTGGTTGTGCTTTTCACTGTTTTACTGTAAACTGTTAAACGGTGTATTTGTGTTTAACTACCTTGTCTTTGGCTTTGCAATTATATCTCCAGTGTAATTTGTGTGCAAGTATTTTGTATATTTTGTATACATGTATTCTTGCCTGTGTTTTAATTGCTGTGAAAAAAATGTCCTCAGTTCAGCCTTTGGCTGCCTAGTGATGTTTTTACGAAATAAACAAGAATTGATTGATTGGTTGAATGAACGTCCTGACCACGTAAAAAGTGTGATTTTGCACAGCCAAAATAAAAAACAAGGTAACATTCTCATTTTCACTTACCTTTTTCCACATGAATTTACGTTTTATTGCGTCCTTCTGCCGTTGATCCGTCTTTCTGGAGCGAAAAAACACCTATGATGACAAACTTTTGTTGACAATTTAACGCAAAAAGTTGCTAATTTTCGCAATATGCATAAACTCTCGATCTACACGGATCGAAATTCTAGCAATGTTTCGTTTGCACATCCGGGTTCTTCATACCCTCTGTCAGCAAAATATATTTATGAAAACCTACAAAAAACTCCCAAAAAATATATATTAAGGTCTAAAATGGCACAAAAATTCTACTTTGGCAATAATGATAGCACACTTTCTTTTCACAAAAGTCACAACGTTTTGAGATTTTTCCCCCTTTTTTTTGAGAAAATTGCACAAAATAAGGGTGAAAGAGGCTAAAATCGTCATAACTACACAGAATCCACTGCCAGAGGTCGTCCTAGCAACCGTTTTCTGTCCCGACTACTGCACGCAGCCTCGATTCATCCAAGCTCATTAGTATGCAAATGTCCTTTTAAATACGCATGCATGCTGGGAAGGAAATGAACGACTGGAACGTACGTGGACTCCCCATGGAACTAAGGTCAAATTAAGGAATGCTATTAAGGACCTAATGACCAGGGGTAATAAGTGCCATGAAATATGTGATCAATGTGTACACTTTTTAAAACCCACAGTAGCAGTTTTGAGGTATGGTGGACACAATAGAAGGGGACACATTGGTTTGAATGAAATTTCAGTGTTAATTTGCTTTTCACTTTGTATTTGGTGTTTCTTTGTCAGGTTTTCTTTAGTTTCACTATGTGTGCTGATAAAATGAGCATCACATGCGGTGTGTCCTTGATAGGCGCCTTTTTGTCAATCCGAAATAAAATGAGTTTGAAACCCTGCATAAGTACTCATTGCTCTGTGCTAAATTGTAGATCGTAGCGAAATAATTGCTATTTATCAAAAATATAATTCGACAGAGAAAATGCATGTACTTACGCAATACACATCTTGTGAAAAACAAAGTAAAGGGTACATTTGGTGATTCAAACTGGTTCATCATTTCAAAGCCATAGCATATCCCTGGAAAATACAAACAAATATAACATGTAAATAACAAATTGACAAAATGATCACTCCGATGAGTTGCTTTCATGCAGTGCACTTCAGTATAAATCCAAAAAAAGGCTACAATAAGTTACTTTTTAAATTGCTGGTGAAACAAACGAGCATTGCTAGTTGAATCTGTTGGTAGCTCTTGAGGAAAATTCCATATTTCCATTTGCAAAAAGACCTTATTTACTAAGGATAGTGAGAATTTGTATATTGGTATCTACACAAAAATATAAGCACTTAATGTTAAAAGTTTTACAAGTTTTGATATAAGCAAGTGTTACAATCTAATAATGATCTGCATACCGTGTGGGCAAAATGCAGCAAATATTCCAGGTGTCATTCGTCCATAGTTTTTCGAGTCCTTCCTACAGGTGCTCCTGGTAATCTTTGTGCCATCTACTGAATAATGAGGCCTCACTTGCTGTTGGGAGAAATGGGGCCAAAAGCACATCCCAGTGAAGTGTCGTTTAGAACCGTTTGTATCCACATTTGCCTGAGTAGCAGAAGAAGACTCTGAAGAAGGCTCCTGCTTGAAGGGGGCAAGAGCCAAACGATGCAACTCACAAAGAATGGGAGATAAAAATGCTGGAAGACAATCCACAGATTCCACCAGATCAGCTACCAGAGGACACTGTGGAAATAAAAAGCATGTTTGAATAGACTGCAAATAAAACATACTGGTTCATTATCAAGCCCAGTCCTTAGTAAGTACGGTTACAGAAACTACAGCAAAATGCTGCTCTGGTCTGTGCCTTGCACCAAGTAAACTATAAAAACGGACCAAAACAGACCAAAATGTCAAGTCTGGTAAGGATTCAATTTCATCAACCCAAAGCAAACCACACCGAGACTGACAATACCAGTTACATGTACATATATTTGAATGAACAGTGGATACTGCAGTTTGTCTGACTTGCCTACCTCTCACACTAATGATAACATGCATTCATATACAACTTTGTAACATCAAAAGCCCGACTTTTAAGTACATCTTCCACTGACATTTTGATTTTGTCTACAATTTTACTGTAAATATAGGTTGTCTCTGCTGCTTCTCAAGAAGGACAAAGTACATTTAGCGACAGTTGCTAAGATCAGAAAACTAACCATGTTGGATGGAAGTAATTTTTGCCCATCACAACGCGTATGATGTGCGTTTCCGGAGGACATGCTAAAACTCATAGCGTGCTTGGGCGTGACTCGAACCCACGATCTTCTGTATACTAGGCAGATGTCTTAGCCACTCAACCACTGACTAACTCTTATTCTATGAGTTTTAGCGTGTCCTCGGGAAACGCACTAAGTATATAGTGCATAGCGCGTCGTGATGGGCAAAAATTACTTCCATTCAACATCATTTGGACCGAGACATTAATGCATAGTTCCGACCTGTCAATCAAAACAGAGCTAGCAGACAGCGCCCACATAATTTAAAGTGCATTGCATCACAACAATCGCGCGATTTTCTGCCCATATACAGTTTGTACATGTTGTACGCAGTGATCCAGGTGAATTTTGGTTTCAATGTCGGGCGATTCGATGTTCAAAGTTAGGAAAGCGCATTTTTATGAATATATAGCATCCCTGCATTACTAGCCCTTCGCTCAGTGTGTGCTACGGTAACTGTCCACCCTAAAACATAAATTCCTTTGAGTTTTCTCCAATGAATCTGTGCTTTCCATGCCGAGTACCGTTGCTTTGTACGTTGTGTCGCCATTTTTTTTGCGATGGCTTGTGAGCACATAGCAACAGTATATAAGGGGCGGGGTTAACTGGGCAATCTCGGAAATATGCATTCCTTACGCCAAAACTAACCATTTTGTGAGAACAGCCATTGCAATCAAATCTCTTCTAAGTGAAAAACCTGTAGTCATCTTTTTCACCACTTCAAGCAGCTCCTTTTCCGGGTGAACAAGTCCACATACCGGCGATGTCGAAGACGAGGCTTGCAGTAAAGGTCTGTAAACTGCAGGAGGAGCTGGCGGATTTCCCCCATCACTCAAGGGATTCAGGAGAGGAAGCAGACTGGCTTGATGTCTCTCACAACCATCAACTAAGGCCAAGATATCTTCAGATGGAAATGGGCGAGATTCCAAGGACTTGCTAAATCTCCTCAACAGCTTCCTGGTTTCAGGATCAGTTACAAAGATACTTTGCCTGTACACATTATTATGAGAAACAAACAAAACAGCAAAATATTTCACATGGGCATTTACTTCCAAAGTTGCAGAGAAAGCAACTTAAAGAGGAATCACACCTAAAAAACAAAACACGTTGTGCTGAACAAATATACAAGTAACTCGTACATATTTATACAAAATCAGGGAATTTTTACTTTGTCAAGTTGCGCCACAAAGCAACACCGAGAGAATTGGGTCTATAGGGAAAACCTGATGTGGTATACCAACTGTGCCTTAAAGCTCAGCTGGTAGAGCATCTGCCTAATGAGTCTGAGGTCGCAGGTTCAAATCTCGTACAAACATGTGTTTGCATTGCGTACACCATGCATACAGAGGTGGAGTGGAGTCCAAGCCAATGCGTAGGGTATGCAAACTGAAAATTAACTTTTAATAAATCGGGAAAAAATTGACAAGTTGACCATGGCTTTAGATTTGTTCACGATCCTATAGATTATTGCGAAAATATAAGGATCAGTAAAGGGCAGCCATGATGGGCAGAAATCTGCCCTTGGTCATGTTGTTATTTTTTAAAAATAAGTGTGTAAATTTTGCATTGATATTTAAAACCCAGCTTCACGTGATAACCAAAGTAAAAAAACATTACATAAAGCAAAACGCTTCCCCATGTTTTTAAATATAAAGCACACAATGCGCACGCACAAAGACGACCAATCCTCATATTTGTCATATGTGGAATATGAGGCTTCAGACCTTGGGCATTGATAGACAATACATTTGTTTTCACACATCTCAAATTTTTCTCACTACTCAATTTACATTTTTTCATTAAATCTTCAGTTACATGTACTTATGGTCGATGGGTTATTCAAGTTTTTGTCACGGTTTGCGCATGTGCCAAATCCCTTAATATTTTGACATACATTGTACGTGAGCGCTCAGATGAATGTAGTGAAATTTCTTTAAACAACGCCATTGGTTCGTGTTCTACCTGTAGCTATGTACTTACATGTACATGTAGCACATGCCGCATGGGCACTGTGTTCGTTCATGAGTGTTTACAATACGCAGAATTTAACTACATTGTGTGCACGTATTTGTTTGATTTGGCATTGCATGCGCACACGATTGCGCGATTAATGTCTGAAAAAAATTTGTGCAGCGGTGGCAGCAATGGTGTTTTCCCCATGGACAGATACAAAATGCTGTAAAATTGCCGACAGGAACAGATAAGCATACCAGTTTTTATGCTGTATCCAACCATGTCATTCATATAATTCGATGTCGTTTCTGTCGTGTTTTATCAACTTTTTTTAATGGAATGAGAAATTATCACCCCGTGATATCAATGTTTGGCGGCTTAAAAATGGGGCTTAAAAATACAGCAAACAGCACGGCAAAAAAATAAGGCATCAGGGAAACCTGGACGTTGGCAAGTACACCACTGCCAAAATTACTGAAGAATTATAAGGGATGACAAAGATTGAATAGGATATGCAAAACCCATTGACAATTTTAAAAAGTTAGCCCAACGTTTTAAATTTTTGCTGCGCAAACCGTGACACAGCCTCTTTAAGTCACCAACTTCTTGATTTGGTCTTTTAAAATTTTATTTCAGACTTTAGATGCGACATTTCAATTGTATAAGCGTACATGTATGCATACAGCGGAGGGGGAGGAGGGTTGGGGCCACTGCGTACGCCCTGCATACAAGGGAAGGAAGTGTCTGAAAAGTTGGCTTTCCATGCCGTACGTACTTTATTGACGACCCCTTAGTACATGTACATGTATATTTAGCAGTGAATTGTGCGTGATGGCCGGCAGCTGTGCTGGACCATTACATGTGCACAGGGCGAGCCGTGGTCTGTATGTGGACTATACAGCTGCTGCTGCCTAGTGTGCATGGCGCGGTGTGCTTCATAGCGAAATGATGTTTACCTCATAGCAAAATGCCACATTGTTTTTGCTAGGGACCTCGGAACAATGAAATTCAATTACATGTATTTTAGATGTTTAGGTATAAATTCAATATCCGTTCACCACTGTGTTCCTAATACAACATAATATTGCCCCAGAAGATTAAATATGTAAATTTGTTGAGGAAACAAGATTTTGTCCCTGAGAAAAGTTGTTTTTTGAAAATTATTTGAATCTTATGTTCGGCTAAGTCTATGGAACATAACAATTTTAAGTGCTTTTGCAAAACAATCTTGAAATTCTAGTAACAACACAGTAAAATTAATGTGTCCTTTCTATGGGACAATATTTATACGGATATAGTGCCAAAGAATATGGAATTTATACCTAAACATCAAATAATACTGTAATTTCATGGTCCACCACCGAAAGGATCTATCTATACATAATGGGTCTCTTTGTTAAATATCCCCTGTTAATCTGACATCTTTTTTTCATAAATTAAGACACATTTAAAAAAATAATTTTGGTTCATTACAATGCACAGAAACCCAGGATTTTTCTTGTTGACATACAACATACAACATACCCCATTGTGGTGTACCGTTGCAGAGTGTCTTGTGTCATTGACTCAGAATCTTAGGTGAAAACTTTTGGTTGTAAGTTTGAACCTCCCACCGCCTACAGTTCCTGTATCCTTGAGCACGGCACTCAACCACACCTGCTTCATCCTTCGGAAGGGATTTAAAGCCAATGGTCCAGTGTGTTAGGTAATAGTAACGCACTTTAAAGATCCCAGAGCATTCTTTCGTAAAGAGCAAGGGGATTCCCCGTTGTCTCTGGCCATTTATAAATCTAATTCTTCATGGGTTTCCTCACGCTTGCGAGTAATAGTGCAATAAGGACTATTGAGGAATCCCTGGTATGAATAACAGGAAGAAAAAATAAACCATGTAAAAATGTTAGTTTGATGATGAAACCACAAAAATACGAGGAAAGTGTAATGAATTTATTTACTTAAGAAAAACTTAGAGCTTTAGTGCACATGGTCTCAGAGGGTATCCGTACATCTTTTTAAAAGACCTCAAAGTTGTTTTGTTCGATTGGGCACGTTTCGCGTAATGCAGGTGTATTGTGCCCGGGAGTGCACAATTTGTTTTCAGGCACGTGCAGTTTTTGTGTGCATGTGCGTGTTCCGTATACGCGCTGACTAGGGCAAAAATTATCATTATCGCTAGTTTAAGACTGCCCACGTGACGTAAGGTATTTATGAAGTATTTTTTAAGCTAACACCTTTATCATAATTAGAGACAAAAAGTTGGCTTTTCCGACTATATTTCAAAGTGCTAATACATGTACATGTAGCTTTAGCATAATTTCTACTTACATGGGAACCTCCATATCCAAATGCAAAGGATCAGTTTTTAGACTAAAAATGGCGACTTTTAATGATCTATTTTTGAACTAACATGTAAACGAACCGTGTTTCCCGGCACTAAGCGGGGAACCCGTATTTAATCGCTATTAGACTGGTGTCCGCTCCACAAATCCCGCATACAACAAATGAATGAGATTCATTCCTTGCATTTATTGCATTGAGTTGAGCTACATGTACATGTAGGCTGTATTCAGGACTCGTATGAATATTAATGAGCAAGTGACAGTGATCACAACTGACCAAGCATGTAACGTTTTTGTTTGGTCACCGTGATGCCAGCAGGCACACGTGCACGTACATGTAGCTTTGTGGAACATGTTTGCGTGACATTCAAAACTGAGTCATACAGTAACTGGGGACAGTCAGTACATGTTTCCATAAGCCTTTTTGATATTTAGCACACACAAGGGCTTCTGGGATTGAGACTGGATTAACAATTCCACACGTGGGTGGGGCACGCTATTCCTCACTGTACGACGGTACTGTGTTCATCAACTCCGCAACTATTTCACGACAACCAAAAAGTTCAAGAATCAACCTCTCAACACTTTTTATGCAATACGTAATAAATATACTGAAAAACATGTCCCAAAACAAAATTAAAATTGTTTGAAGTCATTAGGAATGTTGAGGGAGTCCGTGTACACAGACACACCCAACTCAACCACGCCGTGCCATACGGTGTGTGTTACATCGCTACCACTCCGATAATTTTTCTTCCAATTACAAAATGTGTGTTTTGGGACATGTTTATCAGTATATTTGATATGTAAAGAAAAAGTAGTGAGAGGTTGATTCTTGAAAAAAGTTGCCGAGTTGATCTCTCATTGATTAAACAGCCCTGGGGTCAAATACAGCCTAGCTCATCTAGATGCAGAAAGAGTCTTGTAGACAACTCTGTGTGGGAGCAACAGCCTTGTGACAGGAAGGTTGTTTCATGATGAATTGGTCCTTTGATGCAATGCCATCTTTGATATTCATTTTAAGTATTAATAAGCTACATTAAAGAGAAGAAAAATAATATATTAATTTTTTTTTAAATGTCTAAATATTGTTAATATTAAAAAGCAAAAATTAGAATGACTGACCAATAGACCTTTATCGCGGTGTTGACGTCATCATTGGTATACATGTAGTCAAAGTCCACATATGAGGGAACATTTTGTTCCCTAGAACTATGGTCAAATTAAGTTCCCTTCCCCATGCATTGGCTCTATTTACATTCAAAATGCTAAAATAATTGCACATTTTTGAACGACTTCCAGTTTGGACCGAAAGTAGGGGTTACACAGGGTCATGTCATTGAATAATTTGTTCAGTTCATTGAGACCTATCATGCTGTGAAAGAATTGTTTAAGTATCTATTACGATTCTTGAGTTGTGAATTTTTGAAATAATAACCTTTGAATTCTTGTAATTTGACACATGTGGCAACATCATGACGTCACAATTTTGTGCAAAAATTGTTCAACAATTTGTTCAACATCAAGTTCTTAAAAGTGGCGAAGAAATATTGCAAATATCTGCAGCAGCTCTCAAGATACAACATATTACGTAACCACAGTCCAGGTGATGACATCACAATTGGTATAGTCAGCAAGTCCACATGCGCAGGAACAATTCGTTTTGTATAACCATGGTAAAATTCCCAACCACTTTGGCTCTATTTGCATCACATTTGGGGTCACATAGGGGTCATGTCAATGTATGATTTGTTCAGTTCATTAAGACCTATCATCCTGTGAAAGAAGTACTCAAATATCTATTACAGTTCTTGAGATATGAATTTTTGAAATATTAAACTTTGAATTATTGTAATTTAAAAGCTGATGATGTCATAATGACGTCACACTTGTATGCACACCTTGGGATGAGGGTTGATACTCGTACCAAGTTTCAAGTTGATAGCTTGAACTGTTTGGGAAAAAAGCTGTGGAATCGTTTCGTCGGAAAAAGGAAAAAAAAAGACAAAGAAATCGTAAAGGAGTAATAGGTGATCGGGGATCAGCCGATCACCTCATAAAAGTTTTCACAAATCAACCACAAGTCCCTGGGTCCTGCCACAAGCTAACATTTATTTGTGTGTGTTCATCCTTTGCTTCTTGTTATTGGACTTGTGACAACATTTTGCGAGTGTTGTCAAGGACTCAGGATTTTACTTAGTTAAAATTAGTCGTGATTTTATTGGCTCTGTACTTGGAATAGACTTGTTATGGGCTCGACTACAACCCTGCTGTATGTACATTCATTCTTTACGAGCACCTTGCTGGTTAAAATACAGCCAATGATAACATCACTTAGTTTATGATGTCTTAGACTTGATTAAACTGGTTTAAGTCCTATCTCAGTGATCGCAGTCAAACCGTTAATATCGCAGTCAAATCCTTGCCTATAAGTGTCGGTGTACCACAAGGATCAATTCTGGGCCCATTATTGTTTCTTGTATATACATATGACCTGCCTCTTTATGTATCCGATAAGCTATATATGTATGCCGATGACTCTACACTAACTTGCATTTCCGAAAGCATTGTCGAAATTGAAACAAGCCTTAACAAGTCATTAGACATGATTCATCTGTGGTCCGTTAAAAATAAAATCAAAATTAATGCCAGTAAAACTAAATGTATGCTTATTGGCTCAAAGAAAAAGATAAGCGCGCATGAGCTCAGAGTACACATTAATAATGATCAAGTGCATAACGTTAAATCGTTTAAATGCTTGGGTGTTATTATTGACGAAACCTTAAGTTGGAACCAACATGTCGAATATGTAAAGAAGACAGTTTTCTCGAAATTAGCTATGTTAAAAAGAATTCGCGACTGTGTAACTCAACAGCACATAAACACCCTTATGTTAAGCTTAGTCATGCCTAGTCTAGATTACTGTTGTACAGTATGGGGTGACCGTTACGCATCTCATAACAATGTCTTGAACAAATGCCTCAAACGTGCAGCCAGAATAATACTGAAATGCGATTTCCTAACGCCATCAGCTGACATGTTTAAAAAGCTCGACTGGCTTGCCTATCCAGAGAGTTAAATACAAGAAAGCTATATTTGTCTTTAAAAGCATCAATTCCTTGGCCCCGCAGTATATGGCAAGTCTATTTACACCTTACGTACAAACTCGAGAAACTCGTCAATCTGCCGAAAAGACACTGAAAATTCCCTTTGCACGAAAGGGGTCTTACGCCTCGAGTTTTGCTGTAACTAGCGCCGCAATTTGGAACAGCCTTAGTGCACACCTTAGAACTTAGTCTTGGTGCAAGACGATACTGCGTGATATTTGTCATTGACCGCCGCGCGCTAACCAACATTCACCGACATTCGCCAAGAGAGGGCGCCATACACTGTACTATGAGGACAGGGAACCAGTCTACGTCCGTGCTTCAGTATCGTCTTGGGACTTTTCCTGAATCCGCTCGGGAAATTCCGAGCGCATTCCAAGCATTGCTCATCGATCGCGTCAGACAAATCCGTGCTTTATTTGTTTTTAAAAGAAAAAATACGAAAATGTGGCAATGGGGCCAGTTTTTTTCCAATGGATTAAACGAACTTCGGCTTTGGCAACCTGAACCTCGGCCTGTGCACGAAGTGGTTTTGGGGCGAAGTAGCATTTGGGCGATGTAGTATTTGGACGAAGTGATTTGGGGCGAAATGGCACTCGGGCAAAGTGGTTTGGGGGCGAAATGTTTGTCTCATGAGACGAAAACTAATTGTTTTATTCATTTCTCAAAGACTATAGCACTTTAGACAAAACAATTTCAGGGGAAGTTTTCTACGGTCATCATGTTAATATTGTGTAAGTTAGGCGTAAATCTGTGAACATTTCTGATTTTCGAGAATTAGTGGCAAACGAACAAACATTTTCTGATTTTTAAAAAAACAAAACAAAAGGTCATGCCTATTTGTTCCGCAAATGATCGACGTCTCGCAGCAACTTGGGGAAAATCAAAAGTTCAATTATGAAGAAAAATGATTCTCTAGCTGCACACAAGTTACAACAGATTTTATAAATACTTTGGTTGCAAAAATTGACCAAGCGGTTGCTGTGTTATGCTTGGTACAGTTGGTCCATCTCCATGCGGAATACAGTGAATTTACCACTAAAAATTGTGACGCTGGCAAAGGGCAAACAGCACCCGCAGCACACGTTTATTACAATACAATTTTAAACAAATACGAACAAGTGTCCCCATGAACAGTAGACAGTTTCACAAATCTGTCTGGCAAACACGAACCTGGACACGATCAAACTTTTTTTATTTTGGTATATTTAGCAGGCATCGCATTTTCATTATTCCCGGTCCGGCACACGCAAAATTCTGCAAAATGTGTGCAATGCCGTGCGAACGGTCGGAAAATTGCACTTTCTTTAAGAATGTAAGTCAGTCATTGTACTCGGCTAAAACCTCGATAGGCTACTTGTACCTCAGATCATGCTCAGATGGTGTACAACGTATATTTGTGGCCATTTTGAGGTTACAACTGTTATAACGACAAAGACATGCTACAATATTTTGACTTGCACCTATCAGAGCAAACGTCTGAAATGGCGTGGGTACGCTATCGATGTACACACGTAAATATAAGGCTACGCAGAGATTGGTCAGCTGGCAACAGCTACTGCACATGCACCGTTACATTAATAGCATACACACACCATTTTTGTGTTTTTCTCTGATGAGTGCAAGTCGAAAAACGCTAGCAAGTCTGTCTATGCTTAAATTTATTTTCCGATTTTACATTACCAAAATCTCCTATATTGCCATACAGTTAATCACACTAACCCTTTTTCATGTGCAAAAAGCTGATGCAGAGCATGTCGCCTCGACAAAATAAGGCCTGCAGGGAAGTTAATGTGAATCAACGTAGTAAATATAACAAAATTTGTTGCTGCCTACGTTGATTCTATTGGTTGTTCCTACTTTCACTTGCAACAAAATTTTTATTACCAAAATTGGTATGGACTAAGCTAAATCAATGTTTGAAAACTTGTACTTGAAGAATGAAATATTTCTTCATATGCTCCACATCAATAACAGAATGTCCAAACTTGATAATAAAAACAATGCTCATAAATACAAACCCATGAAGGGGCAATTTCCTTGTCCATTCTTTCAGTCCTATTCAAAGATAAAAGTGACTTGTCACAAGCCAACGTTTAAACATAACGCATACGTTTAGTGGAATACCTGTTAGTGGAATACCTGTGGTTTTGCAACTTCAAAACCACAGCATGTAAGCTAAAAGGCATCTATTTGTAGCAGCTGGAAAACTAGCTGCAACATGGCCTAGATACTAATTTTAACATGTTTACTTTTAATCCAAAGCTTTGAAATGCACAAAAAGTTCGTAGACCAATCACAATTCATACTCTTATCAACCTGGCTACGTAAACAATGAAAAATGAGGAAAAAAACACTAGAAATCTAAAATTTCATTACGCGTTTAGTGCTTGCATAGCGCGCTCGATATCCGTGCCGTGCAAACGTGTAGCAGGTGGTGAGACTTGTACGACGTCACAAAATGTGACATATAAGCAATAAGTGTCAGTACGCTTGCGAAACCTCTACTATGCAAAGTCCCTAGGCCCTATCATTCAGTTACTAAATGTTGAACATTAACCCCTCCTATAGTAGTGATTCCCTTACAAAGGCATACATACATGTATGTATGTGAAACTATACAGGGTAGATTGAAAATTTGGGATATTAACGTTTTTTTTTGTCTGGCTGCGTTACAGGCACAGGCTCGTCAGCAATGCACGCGCCAAATTCGTGCCACGAAATACGCAGCTCCATGCCTTTGCTATGGATCTGCGTATTTCATGCCACGAATTTGGTGTGCGCGCATTGCTGACGAGCCCATGCCTTTAATAAAAACGTTTATTTTAAAAGCTTTTTTTACAAAAAGTCGTTTATTCACTTTTACACTTTCCTCTCGTGAAAAAGATATTACAAGCTGCAAAAGAAAACTAAAGGACAGAAAGTAATGTTTAGGTAAAACAAAAGATGGAATTATTTCAGCTGGGGACAGAACTTTTGCAAGCGCAACGATTGATTATCACCCGCCTTGGGTTGGCATTGCAAAGTCCGTCAGAAACTAAATGGTCAATTTTGTGCAAAAAAAAAGTTCCACGCTCATGAACTTTGTAAATGTTATTAAACCTTCCATTCAACTTTGTCGAAACTGACCCCGCGCGAGATAAACGCCGTTTGAGCAAAACAAGTGTGCTACGATGTGGAGTTGAATGTTGGGTTGATAATTCATATTTCAATCAGGGTGGTCTTATGGTTTTCCCCGGTTGAATGGCTGTAGTGTGGAAAGGCCTTATATCAGGTTTGACTTTTATTTAACTGCACATTTTGTAAATATCGCAACAGTGACAGTGAACGATTTCGTTCTGAAATATTGGATAGCAGATTTGCTATGCAATTTTTTTTTTTGCGTAGCAATTTTAAAATTTTGTTTAGCAATCCAGTATTTTTGTATAGCAAATTCAAAATGGATGATTAAACGCTGCATATAAGGGCTACTTTTGCGAGTTATTTTAAAGACCATTACAATGTTCCTAATGAAAAACGAGACCTACAGTAAAGTGACTAGACCATGGGTAAGATTGGATGGGAAAAAAATTCCACGAAAAATTAGGATGAGTTAGCCAGGGCACTTTTTACCGAGTGCAGTGGATGCATATACGGTACATGTAAAATGTGAAAAATGGCCCTGTATCATATTTAAGCAAAATATTTATTAAATTTATATCATTGAGTGGAAACAAATACCAACCCAACTTCCCTTTTCCGATCCACCTCCTCTATATCCAACTCTTGTATTAGGTATCTACCCCCTTTTCCCCAAACGCCATCATTTTTATACCGGTGCGAGTAATTTTGCTTGGATCTTGTTGCCAAAAGAAAAAGGTGGCTATATAATGCACGTGGGTCCAGAACCACAGTAGGAAAATAATATGCATACACTGGTACCCATCTCCATAGGCAGATTACCAGTTGCACAAGTTTTTTTTCCCACGAGCTTTTCGGATATGGTTCGCGTCGCGTTTTTTCCCCTGAAAATGTACCAATTACAATGCAGTAATTTCAACAGAAATCAAAGTTTTAAGCAATGCCTACCGACTTAGGGGATATAAAGGAATACTGCTGCTTATGCTGCAGGGAAATGGGATTTATTTTTCTGCACCTATGGCCAGGAAAACTTACAACTCTGACAAATTTTTCTCATGGAATACATCGCACCACGTGCACTTGTACTTATCGCGGTTTGTTAATTTTCACAATAAAGTCGCGATTAGAATATTGGTCTCCATCCACTTCCGTTTCTAGCCAAGACAATCGCCAAGGATTCTTAATTCCAACCGTAAAACTAACAATAAGGCCAAAAAAAATAATAGTTCTGCTTCCGGTTTCCCGACCGATCCTATTTTTAGGCTGCGACCCTAAAAATTTTACCGAGAAAAAAAAAAAAACAAACAAACAAATGAAAAAATGAATAAATAATTTCTAACGACGTGCTTCAAAGGCGCCCGCTTTCAATAAATTTTACAACCGCGACGATCCCCGGGTAGTTCCCTGTCTCATCAAGGGTTATGTAAGCTGCGCGCCGCGCCTGGACGATCTTTTCGCCACATACGGCGGTCATCGTATCATGTACATCGTACGTCATGTCAGCGCACCAGCCAACGAAGTACATACGCGCGCCTGAATACAGAAACTGTGCATGCAGAGCTAGAGCTGAATGTAGTGCCCTGGACTGGTGAGTACGGTGGCTGATTCTCGCCATTTTTTTAGCGCGCACCTTGGTTTTTTTTTTACAGTAAAACTTCGCTGTACTATAATGACTATAGCGTATTTTCGCCGCACTATTGCGTATTTTCGCCGCACTATTGCAAAATTTCGCCGTACTATTTCCGCGAAATTTCGCCGTACTATGTACGGCGCGTTGAATCCATCAACTAAAAGTACTGCATTAGAGTACATGTACAAGTGTCTATAATCCTTCCAGTGTATGGATTCTACATTTATTCGGATCGATTTCGATCACGCACTGCCTAGCGGTGGCGCGACTGCTTTTCAGGGACCAAATAAATTAATTAAAAGTTTGTTTTGGACTGGATTGACTTGTACTTTTCCTTAAACTCAATTTTTTTCTTTAAACTCTTGTTACCCTTAAGCCTTGACTACACGCAGATGCCTCCAAATGATTGTGCACAAACAAAATTGGCAAAAAAAAAAAAATTCCCTACCTACCTACCCTATTTTGAAATGCCATGTAATCGGAAGCAGAACTATTTTTTTTTTTGGCCTAATCACAACAGGCAAAGATGATCGTTATAAGGTTGCGTTACTCGAGAGTTTCGCAAATTAGCACAAATAACACCCGGTCCATCTCTAAAGTCCATAGTGAAATGTGGAATTATAAAATGCCAATAGATTGGACATAGGGCTTATAAGGAAATACCTTACCCTGAACGCCACAGAGAAACTCATTCACGCCTACATCACCAGCTGCCTCGATATGGAGAATTATCTCACTTACTGTCTTCCAGATAACCAGCTGGGTCGTTTGACTCGCCTCCAGAACGTGGCAGCCCGAATAATTACTAGGACTAAAGATAGGGAACACATTACACCAGTTTTGAGAAAACTTCATTGGACAGGATTTCCTTTAAATTCTTATGTATGTATACCGCTCGTTCAATGGCAGACTACCACCATATCTATCAGATTTACTACAATTACATCATACCAACCGAGACTCCATGCGATCAAAAAAAAAACTTTTTCTCAAGAAAGTCTGATCTAGGAGATCCTGGGGTGACAGGACATTTGCATCAGCAGCCGCAACATTATGGAACAAGATACCGGAACACATCAAACTCTCAACATCTACATGTATAGCCTCCTTTAAATCATCACTGAAACATATTTTATGAAATTGCATTAACTTAATATTTTAGTACCTTGGTTGTGATATTTACATGTGTTTTTCATACTTGTGTGTTGCTGCGCCCTGAGCATCTTTGTGATGGATACCGGCGCATTACAAATATTCATTATTATTATTATTATTACCTATCCTTAAGCTATTGCATTTAACAGATGGTTTGAGATAAGAAAATGTTTGTGAAATCGAACTTTAAAATCCCTTGGTAACTAGTTAGTTTGGCGATCGATTTGAGCATTTGTGATGATCGCAAGGAGTTAGTGAAATGCGCCCTAGGTCTGGTTGATGTCATGTGATGAGCCACCCTGAAAATCCATAAGTCAAATTGCTGCAAAATCAAAGTGAACCTCAACTTAAAGGGGCTGCGTAATGCTTTGCGCATGTCCCAAATCCTTTCAATTTTTTTTACGTATGCACTTATGTTGTTAAAATTTGTTACACAAGTCATTGGTTATTACGCCTGTATTGGTTAGTCCATAAGGTCTGGACTGATAAACCGGCATGAATTGATTAAAATTCAGCACCAACCTGCCACATGATTGCAACGCGAGATATTAATCACTCATCCAAAAGATGATTATGATGTCCGGTAATGCGACATCGGCAGTGACTGCAGTGTTGGCGATGGGTGGTGGTGATGTAGTAGTAAATCTGCTGTGCAATACAGGAAGAATGGAAAGTTGCTTTAACAAACATCACCTTCACAAACAATTGTTACAGTCAACATCACACTTTGTCATTTGAAATTTGAATGCGTCTCTTACAGTCCAAATAATTGTATATGTTTCTTGACATTTACATACATGTGGGGTACCGTGGCCGAGCGGTTTAGGTCATTGACTCGCAATCATAGGTGAAAACTTGGGGTTGCAGGTTCGAACCTCCCCACGGCTACGGTACCTGTGCCCTTGGGCAAGGCACTCAACCACACTTGCTCCATCCTTCGGAAGGGATGTAAAGCCGTTGGTCCAGTGTGTTAGGTGATGGAAACGCACTCTAAAGATCCCAGAGCATTCTTTCGTGAAGAGCAAGGGGGATCATCCCCGGTGCCTCTGGCCATTTCAAATTATAATTCTTCATGGGTTTCCTCACGCTTGCGAGTGACAGTGCAATGAGCACTATTGAGGAATCCTTGGTATGAATACCAGAAATAATAATAATAATAATAATAATAATAATAATAATAATACATGTAGTACACTTTGGTTTGCATTCTTGTCATTCTTTTCCTTTATTGGGTAATCTTTTTTTTTTCTTTGTGTAGTTATTCCTTTTCACATTTGTGTGTGTGTTGTGCAATTACCATTTAAAACGTGCACAGTAAGCTCTTTTAAGAAAATCCACTGACTGTCGTAATACTCCTTCGCGGGTAGAAGTTGTAAAACAGACTGCGAATTCTGAACCAGAGACGAGTGGTGACAGACGTGTTTGTTTTCCGCAATGCGGTTGTAATATTGACGTAGTCGGGAGGGTAGTCGATGGTTGAACTCGTCTTCCTGAAGAACGTTTTCTTCCTTAAACTATCTACAACTTACGACCGATATTTTGCTCGAAAACCTTTGAGAATTTGGTTCAGAGGGCCAGCGGCAAATTGCCCGTCAATAATCGAATTGAATCTGCTGTGAATATTGAAAGTTGGCTACCGACGGACGCCCGGAGGAGGTGGGACTGAGGGGTCAATGCGGCGGAGAAATGAACCATCTTTGGGTACCTGAAAACATTTTGTTGTAACTAACTCTTTAGATACATGTACCTTGATATTGACTGACCGACCCCGGACCGTGAGCTCGCTAGTGCTGTGCTATCGATACGCGATATTCGTCGATGCCCACACCCGTACCCCAAGATGGCATACTCTTTAGAGTGCCATTTTTACATCATTTGAGGGTAGTATGAAAACTGTTATTATCTGTGTGAAAATGCAACGAATATGCCGTGGATACCGGCCCATAAAACGATCTCAGAGGAATTGAAAAACTGTTTTTCGCGTATGTGTGTCAATGTCAGCGAACACAGTAAATATTCCGAGAGAAATGGATCGAGCAATGGTTTTTAAAGAGTCGGCAGTGTTCCAAAGTTGACAGTGGAGATGGAATCTGGACGATTTCAACATGAGAAAGGACTATGATTGTTGACTGGATCTTTAGTTGGAACCAACATATGCGTGTAACCTGGTAACACGTGCAACTGCAAGCAAGGCGCAAGTAAGTGCCGTGACTGGTTATCGTTAGTTGAACGAAAACTGAACATCTTGTTTGTTATTTTTGTGATTCGTGATAACAAATGTGTGCGCGAACTGTCGAGAATTCGAGCGCAAACTGCTTTCACTTTGAATATGAACACTACTTTATTAATTTACAATTTTTAAATTTGTAGTCTATAAATTTGTGGTTTTTTTTTATAGTTTTTTTATTTTGTTGACGATATTGCAATATGGCAGAACCTGTTGTTAAACTCTTTTATCAGATGAATGTGGTGGAGTTGAAGGAAGAATTGGACAGAAGGGCTATAGAAACGGAAGGTAAAAATAAGGATGAGCTAATGTTAGATTTGTATGCTTGCAAGTTAGGGCAAAAGCACGATTCTGTTTTAGGAGAGGAAGGTGACCAAGTTGAATGTCCCGTTGGCCCTACACTGCAATTTTAGTTTATGAAAGAAGAACAATTTAAGCAAAGACAATAAAGGGTAAAACAGAGAGAGTTAAAAGAAAAAAGACATGAGTTGGAAAGACAAAAGTTGGAATTAGAAAAACTTATATTATAATTGGAACAGAGATCTCTTGAAGAAACTCTGAAGCAACAGATTTTTGATGCTAGCATTAGTAGAAAACGACGTACATTGTACCTAGTTTGTTCTCATGACTTATCTCATTCCCAAAGATACCACATTTTGTTTTTAAAATGGCTTCGACAGCCATCTTGGATTTAGAGGTCAAGATGGCCCTGAAACATTATAAATGCCATTTTAGCAGATTTGTGATGCTGAAATTAATAAAAAATGTTATTGTGACTCAACTAGTTCCAGAAATATCACTTTTTATGATTTTCAAGATGGCGTCGGAAGCCAATTTGAAAAACGTGCTATGAAAAAGTAAGCAGTCACTTCTGGGAGGTGTATGTGAGCAGTTTTTTTCCTTAAAGATCAACAGTAACGGATGCCGTAATTTAATAGTTTTACTTTTTTTCTAAAGATCAATTTATGATAAATAACCACATGTTTGTTTCCCACTTTTTGCGCGAGTTTTTGGTGTTTTGAGACATTTTTACTGACCCCTTTTTTCGCGATTCAGGCCCGGTTTTGTAAAAAGGAGCTTGACGTCACAGCTCATTTACATCTCATTTACATCTCGGTGATAACGATGAATTCCGTGGCGTAGAGCCATACTGCTTGGAACAGGACGAATTCGCCCAAGAAGACGGCAATGAAAATGACCGTAATCGCCTTTTAAATACAGATTTGTAAGATGTGCATGATAAAGACCTTACATACACATTTTAGCATTGATGGGCCCTTTCTGTTCACCGATTTTCGGTAATAAAATTCACGAACGGCCTAGACCAACACGATCGATTGGAGCACCAATCAAGCGGCATGCAGGTCGATCACAATCACACGCACGATCGATCGTAATGAAAGCACGTGTATAGTAATGCACATGATACATGTGGGTCACCAGCTTGAAACATTTTTTGCTTGTTTGCTTGTTTTCTCCGGTATCGCGACAACAATTTTCAGAATCTGTACAGCGCCGCCAACGGTCAATTGGTGAAAAGTTTTCATAAATTGGGCAGAAACGGTCGGCAATTTTGAGTTCAAATATCTCGTCATGGGAATGCAAACTTTTTTGATGAATAGGTAATTTAGTATCTACTCTAACATAATAAACAATTATGGCAATACTTTGGCATCTGTTACTGTTGATCTCTAAAATTGGTCCTTTTCATCAAATCCATCAAGAAAATAAAGGTATGGTAAAAATGGTCACGGATTTTATGAAAACGACTCCACTACTAAAATGGAGATAAAGTTATTTAGTTACCTGAACCTGGAGCTGTGATTGGTCAATTCAAAAATGCGCAGAGCTTACTGGATTGGTCTATACAGAAGGGTCGTCTACTCGATATTTAGTCCCGTCAATGAACATACATGTACTTCAACATGCTCGGTATATTTAACGTTTTCCTGTGAAAGCATTTTATCGATTCCGAATGGAGTTGCAATTCTATTTTGAAATTGGAGTCGACTCTGCAGTGCTCGACAAATGAGAAATAAAAAGGCAGTTGCACGTAGACAACTGCATGCTTGCAAAGTGGATGCCCATGTCAACTTGGGAGCCCAGATTAAAATTAGTGCAGTAATTTTGCCAGATTTTCAGGTTGTCCACGGACAACCTATTTTAAGGATTTCTGACAGTCCAGTATTTTTGTACGTTGTCCTGGGCTTCCGGCCAACCAATTTGTCGAGCAATGTTCCCATAAAGCTGGAACTGTGGAAGCCTAGATTTACGTTTAGGCGAGTTCACATACGCACATACATGTACACTAACCATTTTGGAGTTGTACTGCTTTATGTGTCAGCTTTCACAGCAGTTGATCATCTTAACAACATGTACATATACAAGCATGCTTCTCCTGATTTGTCCATTCATGCCACAAGCATCTGATGAGCTCCTGTGAATACAAAAAAAAGTACATGAAAAATTGACAGCTGAAAATCCTTGATTTACAAATCTCTTCACAGAAAAACTTGAAATGTTATCAATGTTCAACAGTTAAGCTCATGCTTTCTCATGTTTACTTTTTATTAATTATCATGGCATAAAAAGAAATAATGGCGAGCATGTAGAAATTTCTGGGATTCATTGCGTGTTGCAATGAATCCCAGCTATGTTTCGTCCTTTTAGGATGTGTGTATACATACATGTACATCACATGTTTCCACCTCAAACCAGTGGTGAAATTCACACATAAAAAGAAGGTTGAACAATGTATGTGTATCCATGTATATATATCCATGTATATTTACATCATCTGTATTGTGGCAAGAGGGATTTGGATGTCGCACAGTGTGGGGGGTTGAGTTATCACATCCAGAAATCCTTGTTTGATCTGTACCTATTAAAGGCATGGGCTCATCAGCATAGCGCACGCCAAATTCATGCCACAAAATTCGCAGCTCCACATAGCAAAGGCATGGAGCTGCGTATATTTCGCAGATGAGCTGACGAGCCTGTGCCTTTAAAACTGTAAAATATGATTATGATGAATATTAAATTTCCATATGAGCATGTTCACATGTGCTGTACATTATTATGAGTTTACAGAAGCTTACATGTACATATGGGCCTTTCTATAAATTAGGGGTCCAAAAGTGTGACAATTGGTGTCCCCCGTTACATTTTACATCTGGTTTTTGTAAATTCAGGTGTAACGGGGGACACCAATATTAGACCCTTAATTTATAGAAAGACCCATATGTGCAAGTATCTTCCACATAAACATCAAGACATGTAGTCATAGGTGTTTGGTGCAGCCGACGGCTAGAGACACAAGCAGCCAATTTCACGAAAAAATTGTGTAACTTGCACAACTTTTGAAAACGGTATAAGCCCAATAGACCTTTGTGTAATTATCACCAGAATGTAGAGCAGTTTATGCAATAAAACGTTGAGTAAGCTGGCTTACGCAGTACGTAAGGATTCGTGAAATCGGCTGCAGGAAAAGAGTGCCTCGGAGATCTTTTAAGTGCATTAATCAACACACTGAACCCAGGTGCCTTTGTGTACAGACATAACGACATGACTGGAGTGAACACAAATATGCCCATGCTTACCGTACCGGTAGATAAGTGTACGTATTGCAAGGACAACGGCTTTGTTCCTCTACTTAGGCATGGCCACACATTTTCACCCGGCCCTGCTAGATGTGACGTGTTGACAACATGTAGTTAATGGATTTTTACTTGTATACATGTTTTGTACACAGGGTATTGGCCATGTGCCAGGGATTGACATCTTTCAAAATAGTTTGAAATGAATATGAAGTGAAACGGTGTAAAAAAGGTTTTAACATTAATTTAATTGCGGTTTATTTTGCAAGTTAATTTCTAATATGATACTGTTTCAAGTTTACTGAAGTGTAAAGCTTTCACTTGATGCGTAACCATGTTTAAAACTGCCAACTTTTACATAAATTGCTTACTAGTTTTCATCTTGAGTTCATGCTGTGGTAGTCATTGACCTTTTGGCTAGAGAAATAGATGTTATTGCAGGACTGCGGATCTCAGCAATGAACCAGCAAGTCCCTTGAAGTTCACGATGTTGCAGAAATAAGCATCTTCTTTGGGTTTGTGTCAAATCACAGCACTGTACATGTAGCACTCCAACACCTGGACTAACAGTAACAAAAGAAGACCATTATTTGTTATCTTCACTGAACTGTTTGCTACTCAATGTTTGCTACACTGTTTGCTACACTGAACTTTGAAGGATAGATATGGTACATCTGTCAATCAAATTTTGTGAATGCCGACATGTATATCTTCTTAAGGGCCCAGTGGATCGTTTGCAATGACCCCAAAAAGTAATCGACGAGTTTACAGGGAAAGGTTCTGAAAGTAAAGATTTAATTAATAGCAACTACCCAATGAAAGGTTTTTGCTAAAAATGATATAATTTTACCAGAAAATAATCCGTAAAGATGAAATTATTTAGATCGTTTGCAAACGATTTCCTTTTTTTTGGTTCGCATCTACCCAGTCCAAAATGCATGGGCGCTGTGTACTCCGCGTGCGTGTTCCAACGCATGAGTTTGTTGATGTCTTTCTTTTGATTTATAATGGTTTTATTCGCAGAATCGCTCAAAAACAGATCATCTACAGGGCCTTTAAAATGCGTGGTACTCACTCTATTTCCTTGGTCGTCTGTCATCTCCAGTAGTCAATCATCAAAAACGAAGCAAGTCCAAATGACATTTTTCACACAAAATCTCTGCTTATGACCTTAACCTGAAAAAAAAATGTATGTCAGGATGCCAAATTCATTAAATTGGTCAGTCTAGTGTGGAAGACAGTAGACAGGTTCACGTAGCCCATAAGGGTGCAGGTCAACTCGTCTTAAACTCGTCTTAAACTAACTGGACCATTGTACCACAGTTGTGCATTGTGTATGCAGTCAAATTGGTTCGAGTCGAGTTGATAAACGGTCAAGTTAACTCCACTTTGAAGTCGAGATGGTCGTGATCTTTATGTAATCTTTAAGTCTATTTGTTTGTTGCGACCAACTCGACTGCAAAGACTGGAGTCACCTCGACCATTTACCATGTTTACCAACTCGACCGCTACCTGTGTGGCCAAGTCTGGAGCCTGTAGAGTCTTGGCCAGAGTAGGCTCTATAGTAACCACATACCGGTATGTGGCTACTATAGAGCCTTTGCACGGCGGCCATGACAGGGGGCAGTCACATTGTCACCATACGTCATGCATGAGTGTTAATAATTACACGATAAAATGTAAAATGCTGCGGTAGATAGCACATCCTTTATTCTCATCGCAAGTCCGATTATCCGACGCTAGCACAACACATCGGCGATCGCTGGATTCAATCAGCACACTCTATTAATCCAAGGCACAATTCACAGGGTTAGGAGGCACAATTGCAGAATACCCCACAACTCTGAAACACCACCTCGTAGCCGGCTATGCAGACACGGTTGGATGCTCTCGCTATACACTGTGTCGTGTCTACTGTACATGTACACGTATGTAGGCCTATATATAATGTACGGTTTATTGTGTCTTTTGTGTACTGTATATAGATTGGTTCCCGATCCTATTGCTGTGTGTATGTCTGTGTGTATGATGTACATGTATAATAGACGGTTAATGCGAAAATATATAGATCGGTCATTAACATGACAGCCATGACAGACCACGTGTTCGGCCTCAATTCTGGTGTGTTTTATATTAAACTTGTTCGGCGTACAAAGGGCGTACTTCGTTTAATATTAAGTCGGTGTCCAGACGGCGCTTTTAATTTAATTCCCGACAAACTACGCGTCTCCAGACCCTCTTGCCCGGAATAATCGCGGCACGAGAGGGATGTTTTAAAAAAGGTAAATAAAGTCCGGAAACCATGGCGTTTTGCACTGCTCTATTCTGATTGGACAACACGACGGCAACATCGTAGCCACGTAGCCGGCAACATGGTGGTTGGGTTGGACTTATAATTTGTTTATAATGCCTATTCGTTTTGCACTGCTCAATTCTGATTGGACAACACAACAGCAACATCGTAGCCGCGTAGCCGGCAACGGGGTGGTTGGGTTGGACTTATAATTATTTTAGAACATGCCCATTCATTTTGCACTGCTCTATTCTGATTGGACAACACAACGGCAACATCGTAGCCGCGTAGCCGGCAACATGGTGGTTGGGTTGGACTTAGAATTATTTTTTATAATGCCTATTCGTTTTGCACTGCTCAATTCTGATTGGACAACGCGACGGCAACATCGTAGCCGCGTAGCCGGCAACGGGGTGGTTGGGTTGGACTTATAATTATTTTAGAACATGCCCATTCATTTTGCACGTCGTACGGCCTCATTCTCATTGCTCTTTCTTGAAAATTTACTCCCAGGTAGGGTTGGACATAATGGCTGCGTTCGGGCGTGCAGTTCTTGTTACTCGGGAGTAATGCGTGCGCATTGCACACGGGTCACATCACGCGAACGGCAAGTCCGCATTCGCGAATGGCAATCAGTGAAGATGGACGTCTCTTGCCATCACTGCACGAAAAATGCTGTTTCATTGCTCACAAGAAACCTTTGATGCCGTCTAAAACTAACCTTAGTGAGTTATTGTTTCAGTTTTAATATTGAGTTGACACGTTGAGCAATTTCACCAAAAATCCCACCCATATTCCACCATCTTCGTACAAATCACATGACCCTTGACAGGAGTACGAGCACACTCCCCATTTGTTGGGGAGTATAGTGAGAGCATACTCTCATTGACCCGAGTGTCGTTATTCTTGCCGTTCACGCGCGCAGGAGTATAACTCGTGTTAACACGAGTACACGCCCGAACGCAGCCAAGGAATCTGACAAGGGAGCAAAAAGGTTCTTTTTGGTTGCATTATTGTGATCAAAACAGTGACAAGGCGAAATATAACCCGAGGATACAACTGACATGAATGATGAACAAACAACAAACAAGGCGGCCGCCAACTCGGCAACATTTTTACGTATTTTCACGAAAATCAAAAAGAGTTCGAAAATTAACCTCTCCCTAATTTTACTTGGATACATATCAAACATTCTGACAAACTGTCCCGAAACAGAAATGCTCCAAATGCGAGAAACTACTTACTTTGGTCGGCTTTACCATGTTTACTGACTGCATAGATATTGCAGTATCCAATAATAGACGATATCTTCCGGTTCGCTCGTACCCAGCCCGCCTTACAGGGCGCTGGGACAGGCTAATCTATGTGTGCCCTCATTGGCCAGTTTTATTGCGACCTATGACCTCGAGGTCACTACTTCCTCTTTGTATTAAAACGATTCGTGCATGCGTAATCAACATGGCAGCTCAGCTAAAACAAGTTTTGCGGTCAAAGTTGTCGCTGTATCGTCTTAATAGGGACCTTGGGCGATGCATAACGTATCTGAAACCCAAACAGTATGATGCGTTGGAAGCTATTATCACTGGAGAAAGAGATGTGTTAGCAGTACTGCCAACTGGATACGGCAAATCGTTGGTTTTTGATCTAATTCCGTACATGTGTATCGTCTCGAGGGAATCGGGCCTACCACTACCAGACAAAAACGATTGTGAAGCGCGATGTGTGCAATGTGAATGTGCTCCCCTCGTTTTAGTAATATCTCCTCTGGATGCTATCATTAATGAAAAACTTTCGCTGTGGGGCAAGAAGGCATGTCGTGTGAAGGAGCTTGTAAACATTGTTAATGAACTTCAACAACATGAACATGAACATTTTGGACATGATGACGAAGACCAACATAAAGCACACGAAGTGATGTATGTTATAGGACACCCAGAGCATTTCCTAACGTCTGAAGTTCTTCAAGTTCTTATGACCCCCCAATTGCAGGACCGGCCAGTTTTCATCGTAGTTGATGAGGCTCACTGCATTCCAACGTGGGGACCATCTTTTCGGCCAGCTTACAGTGAAATAATCAAGTTGCGTGCCATTTTTCCAAGTGCCAATGTCCTGGCAATGACAGCTACTGCATCAGCTAAGATGCAGGTTGCTATCAAGATGGCACTGAACCTGAGAAATATGTTGTTAATATCAGCTTCGGTCGACCGTCCTAATATAAAACTGTCTGTAAAAAAACGTCCACCATCTACCGGCACTGGCCACTCTCCTGAGAAGTCATTCGACTATGTGCTGCAACCACTGCTGTCTGAGCTGCAGGAAAAACGCCATGAATTTCCCAAAACTGTACTATACACAAAGTTGCGATGGTGTGGTTATGGCCATGAAATGGCATGTCGACCAAATACTGATGGAAAACCTTCAGAAATTAGTAGTTTTGTTGGACAGTACCACAAACCTTGCACTCCACAGGTTAGTTGACCATACGTACGAAAAATGTGTACCCTTGTCTGCCATTTTATTGTTTGATATGAAAGACCTGCTCAGGAAAATAATTTTTTGATAATTACTAATGTGATTAAAACAGATCCATAATACATTTAACTTCTCTTGATCATTGTAATAAATGGGGAGAGCTGCAACCTGTATTTATACAATAGCACAGTACAATATTTTGCAACAATATTTTGCATTCAGTAGGCTTCGTGAAAGTACAATCGAAGAACCATTGGACAATTACATGTAGGTTTTTAAACTGACGGGTATTCTGCAATTGCTACATTGTACACACAAGTTTGTTCCATTAAAGGCACAGGCTCGTGTGCAATGCGCACTCGCCAAAGTCTTGCAATGAAATACGCAGCTCCATGCATTTGCTATGGAGCTGCGTATTTCGTGGCACGAATTTGGCGCGCGTGCATTGCTGACGAGCCTGTATGTGCCTTAAAACAATAATTTTTACAAGCATGAATTTTTGTCATTCATGATTAATCCAGATGAAAAAGGATGTCATGACCAGCTTCAGCCGTGAAGACCCCGGTGGTTCGTTTCCTTCAGATAGCACCGATGTGCACATACGGCTGTTATTTGCAACCGAAGCATTTGGCATGGGAGCTGACATCAGTGACATACGCCGTATCATCCATGTTGGACCACCCATGACGATGGAAAGTAATTAAACAGACTTGGCCTGAATGCAATTTAAAGATAATTGAACTCTCATTACACATGTTACAGTGCTTATCAAGGGACCAAACCAGAACTAAAGTGAGCCTCATATCAAATGTGCACTTTAACCATTGAATTAAGCCTGTGCATTTTCGAATAATCTATTATTCGAAAATATTGTTTTATTTTTGATCGGATATTCGATATTCGATGCATGAAGTTATCTCGCCCGTTCAGTTTTTAAAAAATTAATCTCGGCTTAAACTGTCGACTTGTTGTAACTTGCAATGGTCTCTCGCCCGGAGAGTTTTTGCAACAATTATTCAGCCATAGACATTGTGTTCAATGTGTTGTATCTTCTCTTGGAGTGGAGAAGCCCATAACGAATATTCGATTCGGTAAAATGCAATCGAATATTCGATTCGTTAGGCACAGCCTTACATTGAATTGATTGCTTTCAGTGGTGTAGAACATCCGGAAATGTTTGGTGGTCAACGGTTGCGCGCGCCACTACATGTACATGTTGATGCACATAGGCACGGTAAAATATACTCACCAGCATACTTTCATACGAAGATGCCGCATGCACGCTTTGCGATACGTTCAAATTATTGAGCCTGCACTGCAGCTTGTAAAAACGAAAATGATTTTGCTTGATAACAATTTTTAGCCTGAAGAAATACATTTTTATCTTTATCGATACAACAGCCATGGCACAACAACATAAAGCAAGGTTAAAGTGCCCCTTATTTAGGATTGTTATCAATGAAATCTATGCTTTAAGACCACTCTACTCAGTTAAAGTCATACAAATCCTATTTGGGGCTTGCTTTGGGGGTTAAAACAAAGGTTTTTAGTTTTTATGCTAATGAAAATATGCATATTCATGACCAAGGTCACGATGTCACAAGAGGCAAACACAGAAAAATCACATTCTACTGTGCACAAAAGATTCCACTTTTTTCTCAATTTTCCTGAAACTTTTGTAATCCATGGCTGTTTGAGTTTGTTTTACATGTTGCCTGCTGTAAGCCATGACAAAACTGGGGGTAGAAACTGCAGCAATTTGCCACAAGTCCAACTTGAAGTCTTATGTTTTTTCTTAACTTTTCCCTTCCGTCTTCCTTATGTGATGCACTCAAAACAGCGCCCTCTGTCTGTGATTTATTGCAATGAAATCTTCAAAGTTGAAAAAGGCCACCTTTTATTGATTTTACATCCAAACGAACAATAGTATGTCTTGCTGAACAAGTAATCCGTCATTATGAAGCAAAGCTTAGGCACAAAGTTGTTTAGCATGTCACAGGCCCTTTAAGTAACGGAGTTAAGTCCAACCAATGCGCTTTTATTGCTTTTTTGGTTGGTTGTCACTCGAGCCCTGTGGGTCATGAAAAATGACAACCAAAATGGTGGATGGAAAGTGTGACGTCACCGGAAAGCAATCAATAGGTCTACACAATGAACTCCCTGACTCGGGAAGGACCTCACAATATACATTGGATGGCATTATAAAGAGAGTTTACTGTAATATGTAGAAAGTACCGTACATGTGAATGAATAATTTACATAAATTAATGTTTTGTTTTTTGTTGAATCAGCTTATCTGCAGGAAATTGGGAGATCTGGCCGTGATGGGAACAATGCTGAGGCTACAATGTACTATAATGCCAAAGACATAGCCGCAAATGTCAAAGATCTGACTGAAGAAATGAGACAATTCTGCTCAATTTCCACCTGCCGCAGAGATTTTCTTTGTAGATATTTCAATTGTTCAACATCAACCATATTTGGACACAAATGCTGTGACACCTGTGAATCAACTTGTCAATGTCCAGATTGCCAAAATCAGAGATTGTTGGAGGCTGCTCCTGATATAGCGCCCATTGATTATAAATGCATACATGTTATTGAAGAGACCCTGAGCGAGTACTTGAAAGAAGAAAAGGAAGCAGGCAGTGGAGAAAATGTGTCAGATGCAGTAGTGCATGAAATAGCTTCTAACTACAGTAGCTGGACCAAGTTGTCTCTCCAAGCAGCTTATGGATTGACAGACCACATTACTGAGAACTTTATGGTTATTTTGGATAATGCATCATCACCGTGAAAAGCACTTTTAATTCAGTATGCCTGTAATGTTTTAATCAGTCATTTGGATATTGCCCTGGACGAACTTTTACAAGCCAGAAAAGTGATTTTTGAGTGTGCGAAAGAGAAGCTACTGAAGGTTCAAGATGGCGGCGAAACACCAACGGAGTCATCAAATGAAAAGATAAGTACCCTTACATCTTGTAACCTTAAAGCTCGCAGATCTATGGATACCGCAGCTGATGATATTAGGGAACTATGCCTTTACGTGTTTGGTAATAGGAAACATTTTCCTAGGTGCTGCCTTAGTTCGACCAGTGCACCCAAGGCCAAACAATCTCTCCCTTAGCCCGATGCCTTGACAGCCCAGCAGCCGTCACAGCCGGCCACCCTAGATGCGCTCGATGGTAAATTTTCTGAGCAATTTTTAGCAATGTCTAATCATATTTCTCATTCTTTTTCGTTTGTGAGGGAGAAGATCGACATGTTGGAGAAGGAACGCGAAGGCCTCCGTTGCACTATTGATATGCTGATGAGCCATTCTACCGGAGACGATGTCCGGACTGAGGTGTATTCGTGCCCACCGAGCCGGAACCTTGCTAAGCCCCGCGCGCACAAAGGCCCGAATTCTTTACCAGTGGCCACAAGCAACCGCTTTTCGGCACTGGATACGCAGGACGTGGTAGAAGACAATGAAAACGCAAGTGACTCGATTGTTGAAGCAGAGGAATTGATCGATACGTATTATGACATTCTGAACGCTAAAAGTCCCGGAAAATACTCGAGTCCGAAACAAACAACAAACACATCGGCATCAAAGGAGAAATCGGGCCCAGCGAAAAGTAAGGTGTCCCATGAAGAACGGCTGAAGAAGTACCGCAAGAGACACAAGGAATAGATTGGTTCCCGATCCCTATGGATTGGTTCGCTTATTGCGAAAATATAGGGATCGGTAAAGGGCAGCCATGACGGGCAGAATTCTGCCCGTCACGTGGTTATTATTATTTTTATTTTTTTAGTAAGTGCGCAGATTTTGCATTGACATTTGTAACTTGGCCGTGCGTGTCGAACATATCCAATTATGTAAATAAAGTACATTGCCTAAAGCAAAGGGCTTGGCCAATTTTTAAATATAAAAAACACAATGCGCACGCGCAAAGACGACCAATTACAGATCAAGATGAAGCGCCCTTTACCTGTCCTTATATTCTCCTGTGTGGAATATGTGGACGGGAACCAGTCTACACAAGGAACAGCATCGCAGAAAGACAGAGCCACCGACCCCCGCTGCGTCTGCGGACATTCTATAGACCCAATTCTTCTTTTGGTGTTGCAACTGGGCAAAGTAACAAACACATCTGATCACCATTGAAATAAAACAACCAAACTTTGGATGAGAGAAAAATTGTAAGGGCCCTATCGCTCAGCTGGTAGAGCATCTGCCTTGTGAGTCGGAGGTCTCGGGTTCAAATCCCGATAGGGCCCTTACGATTTTCTGTCATCCCAAGTTTGGTTGTTTCATTTCAATGATGGTGCCTACCAGATGTTGTGTTTGCAACTAAGTACAAGCAATTGTTGATCACATTGTATTTGTCATGCTTACAAAGGAAACGCTGTTAACACAAGAACCTGAAGCACAAAACCTTTGGTAAAGTAAAAACAACCAAACATGAGATGATAGAAAATTTGGACTCTAGGAGCAGATACCGGAATAGAGAAAACCATTGTGGAGCCTACAGGTCTCGAAATATTGACAGTAATTGATAACTAATAGTCGGTCTTTTTTTTTTTTGTCTCTTTTGAAATCAAATAATTTGTTTTTAAAAAGCAAATCAAGATGGTTTTTAAAAAGCAAATCAAAAAGAAATGCTAATTTACGGAGTCGTATGACTTGGTTGCCATAGAATTAAATAATAATTTTGGAGCCGGAGGGGAATTTTCCTATTTTTTTCTTAAAAAGGGTTTTTGCGGGTTTTTCGCCCTTCCCGTAATTAGCGTAAATTTTAGTGTCACGTGCATGTATAATAATTACTTGTGATGTTCTTCTGTAACCATTAGTTGTTTTTTTAATGTTGTAGTTGTACAAATGTATCTTATTCCAGTTTGTTTGTGAAGTTGTTCAATTTAGTATATTTGTTTTATGTGTGTTTGCAGGGCCCCAATGGAAACCAGTTTTTGTAAACTGTTTGGGCTCACCCTGGGTAAATAAATATAAATAAATAAATGTTAAAAAGTATTTTTCAAGGTGCCACCCCCATAACAACGCCTTTTTTATTTGCCTTTTTAAGGTTTTCTCCAGTGTTGGAATAATTCAAATGCTAAATGTATCTTGGCATAAAAAGTCACAAATGCTCATTTGTGTTTGTCACTGTAACCATGAAAGCTCATTAAATGTACATTTATGTGGAACACTTTGGCAGCTCTACATATGTATAATCTTGTTAATAAGGTCCTTAGCAGATCACCTTGCTATAACAGAATAGTTGTATTATCAGGAAAGAAACACTGAACGAAGGCTTGGGACCTAACATTTACATGTACCTTGCTGTAACCAGAAATTTATAATAATGTTTTTTAAAACTAATGTTAACCTACGTATATTATTGCTGTGCAATAAACCAAAGACGAATCTGTATTTTTGTTGTTAATTTTAACCAGTTTGTATAATCATCTGACCCTTTATACGTACAACGTTGTTAGAAGCAGAAATGTTCACAGAAATCAGAAATGTTCAGATTTACGCCTAACTTACACAATATAAACATGATGACAGTTAGAAGCAGAATAAATAGACTACTAAAGTGAAAACTTCACCCTTTGTGTTGCCATGGTTTTTGGGTCTACACTAAAACCAGTGAACTGTTTCATGCGCTATACCAATGGGCGTTTCAGATGACCAGCGAATGTTAAGACCCAATTACTATGGCAACTGACGTAACACTTTAGTAGTCTATTGCCTCACCATTTATAAATTATGCACAAGTACATCATCAAACACAAAGCAGTAGGAAAAAAATATTTTTTTCCTTTTCTTAAAGGAGCATATTCAGATCTGTCTAGAAAATGGATTTCATACCAGTAAATCTTTCCCAAAATACTGTCCATGGGAGGGAGACAGAAGATTTGCAATTTTGGTCGTGGAAGCAGAAGGGTTGGTGTAATTACATTGTACTGCACTGCTTCATAGAACACATAAATTAGTTAAAGTTGCACTGTCCGATTTTCAAAAAAAAAAGTTTTTTAAAGTTAATAAATTGCTATTTTTCTAGAATGGAAAAAGTTATCTTTCATTTGGTACCAAGAACGTAACAATCTATCAGGGATTAATGCCAGTTGATTAAAAACAAGAAATAATAAAAGACAGGCCCTGTTTTTTATATATATACATGTACAACATGTTAAACCCGTTTCAAGAAAAATGCTTATTCTCCAATTTTCGACGTCAGATATTTATGGGTTTTTAAACATTTTCTTTTACAGAGACATAAGCTTTATAAAATTGTTCGCTTGTGTAAATTATATTTTTTTAATCCTTTCACCCAAATACGGACAGTGCAACTTTAACAAGTCGGTGAAATGAGAACACAGAAAATTTTGAGAATGGCAATTTAAACAAGTACATGTAGCAAAGATTATGAATAAAGTAAAGTCTGTAACAATTTAGAGGCCCTTTACAACAATTACAGCTTTGTTAATTTCCAATCTCAGTTGCAAATACATAATTCTTTTCAGTCACCCAATTTCGGAATTCGGCAGCATTAATGTCACACAGTTTTGATGCACGGCATTTCGGAAAGGCACCGTGTGATCTGTTGGGTTCATGCCTGAAGGGATGAATTTTGTGAATGTCTTGAAGCAGAGTATACTCATCCGACTGTGCAGACTGCATGGAGTGCTTATTCACTCGCACCAGTGTTCCAGACACTTTGTCATAATTTATCCCGATATCACGTGTACCTGCAATAGCCCCAGACTTGACTTTGATGTTCTTCTCCGTTTTGTTTGCCAGTGTGTGTTTTATGTGCTTCTTCATAAGACCTACCAGCCACTCCATCCTGTCGTCAACTGCAACATGGCTGTCAATACGACCCCCGGTATTGACAAACAGTCCATAGAATTCAGCGAATGCATCCTGCTCAGATAAACTGCAATACTGGTGAACCAACAGCCGCATAATTTCAAGTGCATACTTTGATCTAGTGTTATGAGTTCTGAAAATCAACATCAGCAGCTTAAGAAGACGAAGTCCTCGTTCTCTATCTGGTAGGTGTATCATGTCTGCTAAATCCTTGAAGAGAAGCCCAAGTTCTAGTACCAATGAGGCATAGTTCATAATATGATCCTGGTTCTCTACATATCTGGGTGTTGTCTTCGAAGGCTTCTTTATGAGAAGTTCTACCTGGCGACCATTACTGAGAGTGAGCGATACAACCTTGCCTTCCTCTGTAGAGAAACATAGAGAAAAAATAATGTAGAGATGTACACATACAGCACCTTCATTATGTTTTCTGTTCTGAATTTGTCCCAAATGAGCTTCATATTAATGAGGGAGGGGTGCTGTGGACTTGGTGCAAACGATACAACTACATGTATACATCTACATGCCCTTATTATGCATCATACATGTACTTGCAAAATCTGAAATTATTAGGGATATGCATTGCTTTCATTGAAAGGCACTTGTAAAATGAAATACAAACCGACTAAGTTTAAGCCCCCATTCCTCATTAGTGAATGATCCTTAATGTACATGTACACATCATAGCACACTGTAAAATGTTGGAAATATAATCAGTCTAATGTCACTCGTGCGGTATATTCTCATATCACCCTCAAAACCATCTAATATATAATTAACCTTGAGCTTTAGAACCACATGAGTGGAGTCCTTCAATGGTCTTCTTGACAGCTGGTGCTACATATTCATCAATGATTTCTCCAATCTGACTGTGTACCCATTCTCGGTGAGTGTCAGGACTGGCATCCAGTGGCGGTCCATTTCTGCTTGGCGAGCTGTTAACATCGTCCATGCCAAAGTGCTCCATAACTGCTTCTGCAATGTAGCTGTCAACGAATGAAATGAAGAAGTCCTTGTTTGCATCATACGCCTTTCTGACATCTTCATTGACACTTGTCCGCGAGATACGAAACTGTTCGCATTTCATTGTTCCGAGATCACTTTCGCTCTGGTCCGCATACAGACTTTTAAAAATTACAGTCATGAAACTCATCATCATGTGTAACAGCTCGAATGTAATTGGTCCCAAGTGCTCTAACTTTTCGGCATCTGTTCTTCCTCCAATTCTGAGGCGTTTTGCTCCTGAGAAGCGTTCGCGGGTTAATTGGTCACCTCCAATATGGATCTTATGATCAAGTTTGGATCCTGCGCTTTGATAAACATCGTGCATTGTGCTCTCATAGAAATCCAAGATTTCCACCACATCAGCATACTTCTGTTCATTTTTGAAGACAATGGGCAGTGGAATAACTTCATTCTTACCACATAGTTCATCTGAATAGGGACCTTTGATGAGGGTCGTCTTGTAGTTTGTCAGTGAAGGGAGAAGCCTTGCAATAACTCGCCCCACGAGTTCAATGTACTCCTCTCTCATTTGTGTCCAGTCATCCATCGACAAAAGATACACACCCATATCCATATCTTTGAAATCTTGATGAGGAGTGATGTCCAACTTGTCTGAAAAGTCCAATGTCTGTGCAATGACTGCTGAGCCAAATGCATGGAACATGTGTTTATGCTTGTCCTGCCTCTCTTCACTAACATTCAATGTCCAGTTGATGTTGTCTCCAACAATTCTAACCCTAAAGATTGTCATTTAAAAAGCAAAAAAATTGAGCCATTAGTCAATTGAAGGGTTTATTGATATAATATTGATAGAATATTTGATATAAAATTTATGAAGTTGATGAAGTTGCATCTGTTTGCTATGAAGCCACAGATGACTTCTTTTTGTTAAAAATCAAAGCACCCAACAGCTTCTAAAAGTATGTCCATATGATGTTGAAGAGTAGCACACCATTATGTACTGTATCCGAATGTAGGGGTGTTGGGTAAGTAGTGATCCTAAAAGTGATATTTGTATTGAAAATTATCTATAGAGGTAGTAAATTATTGGACTTTAATACACAATGTTCAGCCCAAACATTTTTTCCTTTTTTTTTTTACAACATTTTAGAGGGTTAAATTGCTAATTACTATTGGTCATGCAGACAAATGGAAGTTCTATGGCAGTTCTATGGCAGACAAATATCCAGACAAGTGCTAAGCATGACAGAGAATTCAAGTTAACATAAGAAGTGAACGACCAGGCAGTGCACGTGCCCTGGTTTCTACTTCAACAGGGGCGCCAATGAGTAGGCCTAGTTGTTATCATTGTTATTGAGGCGGGTGCAAGGGGGCGCACTTTGAGTGCTTGCATTACATGTAGGTGCCACTTTTCCTAGATACGACGCTGAGCAGCACAAATGTTGGGGCGAGTGCATTTTATTTTAACAATCTTCAAAATACTTCTAATATTTATTACCGGTAATTTTCGTACAAATTCCACAGCACTTGGCCACATCATGCACATATGAGAGGGTGCTTTGCAAAATTTATTTTTAAAAGGTGGCATAGTGGATACCACTAATAATAATATAACCATACCAATACTAAGATATATACATTTATTTAGCTCACCTCTTGTGAGTCTTTACCAGGTCTACAATCGCACTGCTGAAGTGGCCGTTTATGATGCTGCAGAGTGAAGTGGTTGCGGTATAGCTCAGGCAGACACCAACACGTTGAAGGCGGTCATAAAGCTGTTAAAGAAGAAAGAAAGAAAAAAACTGAGGCTACATGTAAAAACATAAAACCTGCTTAACCCCTTTTCCCTAGAGCATAAGAGAATATTTTATTTTGGAGGATTGAGCTGTGTTAGGGTTAAGGAATGTTACCAACACCAAGCACATCTAAATAAACAGCACATGAAAGTGCTTTCTCATTTTTATTGAAACACATCCATTTGCAAATGAATTAGTTTTGCACTTTTTAATATTATTTCAATGTGTATATGGGTTGTGCATCTAAGTGTATAAGGCAACTTGAATTTGGCAGGCTTTCCCCCTGCTACGGCTGTGGAGCGGATGCGATAAAAATTAATTGCTTACAATCTAACCGCAAACTGATCCCGAGCTCGAGATCGAACCCTCCGCCAAGGCGAGACCAAAATCTCGGGGTCTGATCCGGGGCCAATTTGGTCCCGAGAGCGTTTATACTCAGTTTGTGATCCGGGGCTGATCCCATGCTCAAGATCAAGTGTATACAGGGTGTTAGTAAATATGTCATGCAATGGAAAATTCTTAACATGTTACATTAACAAGATGTCAGTATAAACTCTGCAAACTTCCAATAAACTTAAAACATTTCATTTTAACCCCCAACAATTTTTAATTATGGTACTGCATAATAAACAATTTGTTTGCCGTAGAATTTTCAGGTATATGTACTGATTGAATGTGAAACAAAGATGAAACATGCTCCAAAATTTCCTCCACAAAGAAGACTGAAAATTTTAAATACCAAGATTTGCAGACCAAATTTACAGCTAAACATATTTGGGCATACTGTAATAGATGTGGCTGCAATGTATAAAAGATTGACATTTCAGATGATGCATTACTTATTGAAGAGTAAAGGACAACTTGAGATTGGATGGGAATATTTGTAAAGTATGCAAATGACGCAGCACAGTTTCAACATCAGTAGTGATTAAAATTGTGTACCATATTTACACTGCAGTTCCAAAATGAAATTAATAAAGTCTTGTGCTGTAATGCAAATGTTGATGACAACAGAACAAACAATGTCAATTATTTATAATGAAAACAAAGAATAGTTAATTTCTTCAAAACATGTCAGTAATTTCTTCAAATATGTCTATTAACACATTAACACAAATGCAGCTACATGTGCCAACAACATTGTGAATTTGGCACATTAATAGCCACATTTGATGATTGAAGAAAATGTTCATGTGGTGTGAGAGCCAACAGGCAACATGATTCTCGAGTACCATACTACCTGTTTTTCACACAAACTATCGGAAAGGAGGGAAGACATCACACGCTGGGCTCGGCTGAGATCATGATGCTTCGCCTGCAACAGGATGCTGATGGCCATACCTATTCTTGGGATCATTGACAGAAGAGCTTGTTCATTGTGAAGGGAGTCTGTCTTCATGCTGATTGCCAACAAGACTCTAATGACCTCTGGCATCAATTCTGATGCCTCTTCAACCACTGAAAACCAATCAAATGTCTTCAGATCACTGAAATCTTTGTGCATTAGGTAGCTCACAACCCCATGCTTGCGGTTTCCAAGCTTGTCTGTTGTTGCCTCAATGTCTCTCAAAAATTTGAAGAACAAAGCGTTCTTTGTCGTTTCAATTGAAACGAAGCTGTTGATAATTGTATCCAACTCCTGGGTACGAAGACTGTCTTGTAGCACAACATATTCATGTTGTGTTATTTTTTTGCGACTCACTGACTCGGTTGCAATTCTGTGGAAAGTACTCTCTGAAAATGAGGTACAGTTCTCATGAGATGTATGGGTACGTGTACGTCTTTTTTTCTCCCCTTTTGGCTGTGATTTCTTACCTAGGTACGAGTGATCGTGATGAATCAATGGCTGTGTTTGTTTGACAGGTGTTGTCGGCAGTGGGGTTGTCGAACAGACTGTCTCTGACCTATCACTGCCAAACAAGCTGCACCTTCCTTGCGTTGCTTTGGGCAGTAATCTACAATGGGAAGAGTGGTGTATGGTATGAATACATGTACTCCAAACTGTATTGGGGATTACTAATACAACATTGTACAATTATATCAACATTTTAAAAGGTCACAGTACTTATTTGAAATCCCCCCCCCCCTTTTTTTCCTGCCCACTTTGTCACTCACTTTGGTGTTAACTATACACAGGTTTGACTATAATGGTTAGCAAACATCTCTTTCTGTGGAGAAGGGATATGGATATATTTTGGGTGCGAGTTGTCCCGGGTTCGACTATTCGAGTTGTCCTGTTTCCGTCTCAAGTGGTGAACGTGTCCACCTGATCATGGAATTGCCTAAATAATGATAGGCCTACACAATGCCTTAATGAGCCACGCTTACCTTACATGTTGACTATTTTGTCCTGGTGAAGTGATTTTTTCAGTTAACTTTGGCTTGGGCAATACTGACATCAAAGGTGAATTTGCCATTCTCTTTTTCCTTTTGGACAAGTGAGAAAAACAAAAGAAGACACTTTCTATTTTTTAAAGGAGCTACATGTAGGCCTACTAACAGATCACATTTTTGACCAATCTAAATTTGCGCTGCACAACCTTTGAAATTGGGGAATTTAAAAATAAACGTGAGCAAATTTAAAAATTGCACCGAGCATTTAGATTGCGTCCAAAATTTTCAAACAATAAAATAAAGCTCCGTGACCTTAATGCACCTGTCAATAAACCTTATCGACGTTATCAAGGCATCAAGGGATTGGATGACAAATGAAGCTGGCAATTTTCACACAAACCTATTGGGTTCTGGGGACATGACAACGTTCATCGATTTCCACACACTTTTGATCTATGAAAGATGCAATTTTTGACAAATATTATTTTAATTTTTATTGAGCTTAAATGAAATAAACTAAGAAAAATCGACAGTTAGAATAAAAATGATATTTGTCAAAAATTGCATCTTTTCTTTATGAAGAACGTGTTGGAAGATCACATGTCGATCGCTTCACAGAAATGAGAATGAAATCGATGAACGTTGTCATGTCCTGATGTCCCCAGAGCCCCGGGTTTGTGTGAAAATTGCCAGCCTCGATTATTGTCATCCAATCCCATCTGCCCAGGATGCCTTGAGAACGTCGATAAGGTTTATTGTAATCCCAACCCTGGGGGACCCGGGACTGCATAATTAACCACCTACCTTTGTGCCATCACATTAGCCTGACACTGCCTTTCTATCGTGGTAGCATGGTCATGCAGCGTTTTCAACCGTCTCTCACAGTTGATGCACAACAAAATGTCATCAAAAATACGGATTTTCCCGTACAGAAATAATAATTGCTGGACATTTTTCATGCGTTCGGTTCTTGAACTATCTGACAGACGTAAAAAACGAGATTTGCCAGCAAGCAAAACAAGTCTTGCACACACTACACACATTTCATTCGCAACTTTGACTGGTGTTACGGCCATTTTTGTGGTGGAATATCATCACAGGGCAAGCACGACAAGCAACCAACCCACAATGCACTGCGCGTGACCTCGCGTTGCGTGTTTCCGTCACAGAAATCTGTGCAGGCACATTAGCCTGTCCCAGCGCCCTGTAAGGCGGGCTGGGTACGAGCGAAATCTTCCGGGTACCGAGCATTATGGGACCCCATAATGCATCTTACCTAACACAAGCGTGATTGGTTATTGCGTTGCGCGCAACGTGCTTAGTGACCAATCCGGTGGTCGTCTTCATTGACACGAACGGCCCCTCATACATTTGTACCATCTCATCATCCCAGGGAATGATAGCGCCCTCTCAGGGCGGAACAAATAGGAGAAAAGTACATGGAGTAGGCGTGGCCAGGAGGGTTCCACTTTTGACAAAATAGAGAAAAAGAAAAAAGAAAAAGGAGAAATAAAAATATATTGACCCCGACTTGCTTATGCTCTTCTACTTTATACATATGTTTTTAAAGTAATAAGAGGTTTTTCTTTTTCCTTTTTCTTTGTTCTTTGTTACGTACGAGGCTATTGTTGTTTACTATGGTTTCAAGATGTCGGCCCGCAAGCAAGGTGCAGGAGTCGCTCAAGGCGGAATGTGGAACACACAAACACCACAATACAGCAATGAAACTCAACAGTTGATGAAAGGTTTGTTTCAAAAGGGTGGGCTGAATTTGAAGGGGCCCATCATGTTTAATAATACCCACGAGTACGACGAAAAGAGATGTGCTCGACAGTCATGACACGGACAACGGACCGGGGATTGTCACTTTTTGTGTTTTTGCGTGACAAAATCCCCACCCCTGGGGCACAATTTGGGTGGCAAAATTCCCACTCCTGGGGGGAAAAATACGCATGTTTTTTTTCCCCCAGGTGTGTCAAAGTCCCCACCCTGGGGCATGAAAATTGTGACTAAATCCCCACGTAAGGGGTGGGGCAGCCGGAGGGAGGAGGGGGGTGGTGTGGGGGAAACAATTCATAGGTACATAAACCTATGCCTATGGGGCAGATGCCAACTCGACAACCTTTTTACTCATTTTCACGAAAACCAAAAAGAGTTCAAGAATCAACCTCCAACCACTTTGTGTTTGGGAGGCCAATGGCTATGTTTATCAAACATACTGACAAACATGTCCCGAAACAGAAATGTTGCAAATGCGAGAAATCATCGGGGATTTCCTTTGTAGTGGAAGAGTCCTGCTCGCAGCGCGGTATGCGCAATGCAACACGCGCCGTATTGGCAAGGAGCTCGTTGGATTGAGTATACTGCACTGCGAGTCCATGTACACGGACTCCCCCGCCACGAAGGGAATCCCCAATGATTTCTCGCATTTGCAACATTTCTGTTTCGGGACATGTTTGTCAGTATGATGAATCATTTTTAAAAAAACATTCTGATCAACTTCTCAACTCTTACTGGGTAGATTCACCAACATTTTCAAGTGTTCCAATAAAATAAATGTTTATTTCGTGTTCATAAAAAGGCTTAAAAAAACCTTTAAAATGAGGAGTCTCTCGTTGTCAGAGGACGGTTCTTGGAACTAAAGTTATTGTGGATTTTCTTCAGTAAAATTTGACTCGTTTTGATATACAAAATGATATACAAAAATTGTGGCCATATCAAAAATCTTCAACTTTTGAGGGCCTCTAAAACAACACTTACTCTCACTGATGTAATAAGTTAATTGGTTGATTTTATATGTGAAGTATCCCTTTATTGATGAATTGTTCGACATGAAACATTTTTTTTTGATACTGTTTTTGTCTCCCAAAGAAATAGTAGGTTTAAAAACTGGTCACAATTTGCATGTACAAATTTGTATATCATGGAGTGTGCCCTCAGTATTGCAGCTTGTGTATCTAACTACTCTTACCGTTCAAAAAAATTTTGTATTTTTTTCCGTATACATTGAACTAAGATTTGAATGAAATTACCTCCTGGAATCAACAGATCATCAAATTCTAAGATATACTTCCTACTTGCACTTCTGTCGCAAATATTGCATTTCTGAGATAAATGAATAAAATTACTGCATAAAGTAATGCCCAAAATGACGCGGCGAGCGGTCTGTGCGTAAGCGGGACAACAGAGGACACTAGCTGTGCGCGCGTGTGAATGGTTATCTTGTGTACTAACTGAAGGCAGTTTTTGAAGGAGAAAATGTGATTTTTTAACAGAAAAGCAACATTTACGACAAAAGTGCAAGTAGGAAGTATGTGTGTATGGGTTTACGGTAGCACCATGTGAATCTCATTTGTATATGTGTGTTTCTGAAAAGAACCGGTGAGTGTGAACTCAACGTTTCGAACAGCGTGCTCTGTTCGTCTGTAGAGCACGCTGTTCGAAACGTTGAGTTCACACTCACCGGTTCTTTTCAGAACCACACATATACAAATGAGATTCACATGGTGCTACCGTAAACCCATACACACGTTGATTTCCACCATACACACGTTGATTTTCACACAGAAATTGAGTACACAGAAACTTTTTTTCCCCTATCATTTACAGTGATGATGCAAGAATCCAAATTAAATGCTTTCCAACAACGACAATTATGCCACGCTATGAAAGGTAAGCATTAAGGTGAACATCTTCCTCGTCTTATTTTAAAGAATGGAAAAATGAGCTGTTCCTTTCAATTTTTTTTCATTAAATAGTTATAGGCCTGTGCATTTTCGAATAATTAACTATTTGAAATTTTATTAATTTTTTTGATCGAATATTCAATATTCGATCCATGAACTTTTTCCAAAATTTCCACCAAATATTTTTGCAATGTTATTTGAACCTAAGGTTGTTTGGAGTGTACTTCCCGCGTGGGTGCTATGCAGGATGTTTTTTGTTTTTTTAGCAGCCTTCTTCGATGCCGATATCAGCTGCCTCATTGCATGCTCGATTTGCTTCTAGCCACGAGTCCAGTGTACAAGTTACAACATTGAAGCTATGGTTTGAGCTAGGATTACTTTACGGGAAAATCTGAATGGGCGGGATCCATTATGCAAATTTGTATGCTTTTTGCATAAAGAGCGTGATCCAAAACTAGTAAACACTGGGTAAAGATTTCAAAATTTCTTAAAGTAATCAAAATAATACCTCGATCTGTAAAAAAGTCCATATTTTACAATCATATTACAAAAATTAACAGAATAAATTTGACTGGGCATACTGTGCCATCACATTTTCAAGAAATAGTTGAAAATACAATTTTATTGATTATCCGTCCCTCACGCATAAAAACAACCTCCACATAAAACTGTAAAGTCAATTTCAACATGTGATAAACTGGGTGTGTGTATTAACATCAGTAGAAGGTAAACAAACAGGTTCACTTTAGTTTATATTTGTTGTTGCCTAAGGAAGGGCATTTGTCTCTTGATTTCCGAAGGATGGAATTGGATCACACTCTAAATTAATGTTGGCTCCACCCTGTACAAACCATAAGTCCCATGTTGTAACTTGTACACCGGACTGTGGTTGGCCACAAAATGTGACATCAAAGAAAGCGGCCGTTTCGGCAACGAAAAGCAACTACTGTGTTTGTTACTATTTACTCAGAGGGTGGTACCCTGCCCATGAGATGTAACCCAGCCACAAGTGCCAAGCCACAAACTCCACCCCCACCCAAGCCTAAGAGTGTCCGAGTTGATGCTAGGCGTCATAGTGGTGGCCTGAGGAAGAAAGAGGTCATCGAAGACTCGGGTGCCTACGACAGGCCGCAATACAGACCATCTCCTCAAAGTGAGTTTGGTATAAAACTAAGAAATATATCATTTATTGGGGCTGTGTCACGGTTTGCGCATGCGCCAAATCCTTTCATATTTTGACATACGTGCACGCTCAGATAAATGTAGTGCAATTTCGTTACACAACGCCATTGGTTCGTGTGCTAGTTGTGTACATCGTGTACTTAGCACGTGTCGCATGGGCAGTGTGTTCGTTCATGAGTGTTTACAATACGCAGAATTCAACTACATTGTACATCGTGTGCGCGCATTTGTTCTATTTGGCATCCCGCGCGAGCGCGATCAATGTCTGGAAAAAAATCGTACAGCGGTGGTGGCCCCGGTGTCTTTCCATGGACAGAAGATATGCTGTAAAATTGCTGTCGGGACCAAATAAGCATAAAAGTTTTGATGGAAAACAAGGTGATATCGATGTTTGGCGGCTTAAAAATACGGAAAACAGCACCATCTCAAGTAAAAAAGTAAGGCGCAACCTGGACGTTGACATTACTAAATAATTATAAGGGATGGCAAAGATTGAATAGGTTATACAAAACCCAGCAACAAAATTTGAAAAAGTTAGCCCAACTTCTTCAAGTTTTGCTGCGCATGCGCAAACCGTGACACAGCCCCTTTAGGTAGACACATGTGTAACGAGGCCATCATGCTTGGCGTCCCAAAGCTTCATTCGATCTTCGTTAGCAGTTGTCGATGTCTAAAATACAAAGTATGATGTTTTTTCGTTAAAATAAAGTAAATGCTTAAAAAATTTGTTTGGAGAAAAAAAAGTGAATTTGCTGAGAACCACGAACAATATAACTTTAACTGACAATGATTAAATAATCTTTGTTGATCGAAGCAATTTCAACGAGGTCAGATTCTAAAAAAAAATTGTGTTTGTTGCAGAGTCGATGGCAAAGGAGAAAAATAAGCTTCAGAATATGATGGCGTTTGGAGAAGATAGAGAACCAAGCACAGCTGAAGGAAGGAGAAAACTGCTCAGAGTGCCGTCCCCAGAACCAGACATCGACAGATTTGATGAATGTAAGAATTTAAGGGCCCAATTTCAAGGAATTTCATATTTTCTTCGAAAACGAGGGTGTTGGTGTTTTCTTTTCTGATAAAATTTGCAAATGAAAAGACGTGTGACGTAATACAATGGCTCAGCATCTAAAACGAGGCTGCCAGCAAAAAATGGTACCAGTTAAAAGCAGGTGGCATGAGATTTCACCTGGATACCTTTTTCCCCTCAATTACAATTTGTCTGTGCTACGTAGAGTTTGCTGCTAAACAGTGAAATTTAGTCTTGCTGTCCATAAATAATATGTGACCAGCTCCAGCAAAACCCAACAGTTTTGGTCTCATCTTAGTGTGCATACAAAAAGGTATCTTTTAAAACATGTTTGAGGAAATTCTGATAATTTTTGGCGAAGTTATGACCAATTAAAGTATGACGGATCAGAAAAAGTGAAATGGAGCTATTGGTCTTTAAAGTTTGACAAACTAGTTGATTATTTAATTTTTTGTCAATAATATGAGGAATTTTGAGACAGTTCAAACAACAAAACAAATCTTGAATGTATCCCGATGTTGATTCTGCCAAATTTTCAAGTTGGTCCCAGAGGCCATTTGTTAAGGTTGTGGGCCCATATCACGTAATGGGAAATGCCGAGAAGCGTCGGGTTTTGCCAGAGTCGGTCACATATGTGATAATGTAAGGAAAAAGTCTAATGCGTCTTGGAGTGAATTTGAAATGATAAATATCAATTTCTGGAATAAAATGGACATTGTGCTAAACAAGCGTAACTTGCACATTGTTATACAAAGAACAAGAAATATAACCAATTATTTAAAGCCCAAGTAGATCCCTGTCATTTGATTGGACGATAGCAGGTCACATGGCGTTAAATAATTTAACCATTTAACGCCACGTCACCAACCATGCATTTTTGTTCCATACCACGGCGCGCCTGTTTCCATTGCACTGCATGCATTTTTACTGCTAGCGCGTGTTTGTGTACGCGCGTGACATTGCACTACGCTGAGGCAGACGCATTTGCGTAAGACGCACGTGGGGTAGGCGAGTCTGATTCGGTCATTGTGATGCGAGGGATGTCAGATGTTCTCCAATCAAATGACAGTGATCTCTTTGGGCGTTATATAAAAAAAACACGATGAATGTTTTTCAAATTATTCCATTCATCTCGTCTCCGCCTCGTTGAATGTAGCCTTTGTTAAGGCCTCACAGCTGGGTGAGTCGCGCACCAGAACGAGAGCGCCACCATGCGACGAGGACGGGACGAGCAGTGCCAGCTGTAAGGCCTTTGCTGTCCCGGAATATTTATTTATTGATGTATACAGCCCCTGTTACATTATTTATCCATGCGTTGTTGTGCTGCGAATGTATGTTTATTACAAACCGGTGCGCGGGAACCTGATTGGCTCGCATTGTTAGCTATTCAACGCAACACGCACACTGTCATACGATCATTAGCATTTTGCTACCTCTCAGGTAGCAAAATTCCGGGTCAGCAAAGGCCTCACAGCTAGCGCTGCTCGTCCCGTCCTCGTCGCATGGTGGCGCTCTCGTTCTGGCGTGCGACTCACCCAGCTGTGAGGCCTTAACAAAGGCTACGTTGAATGGAACATCCCATCTTTCATTGAACTCGTAAACATACATTATTTGTATACTGAAAGATAGATATGAACTTCACAAAGAATGGTAATTTATTCTTTAGTTCTGTAGTGGTGTTGTTCCTGTTTTTTAATCGTGTAACCTGTCTTTAATTTGTAACTCCTTTTTTTACCACAGTGGAAGCTGAAATCAGAGAGAGGTCCGAGTTTCTGGAAGACATGAACCGCCTTGGCAAGGGCAAACAGTACCAGACCATCATAGCAACAGAAGTATCACAGGTCAGTATAGGGCTTTTGCACAGGTCAATCGGTTTAAAGGTATATGCTACACAATTTTTGGCGATTAAAAAGAAAGTTAGAGATTAACTTGCCCCTCGCCCAGCATGGAAAGTGTCTTACATTTATATCATTTATTGTCATGGCTGTTGTAGATGAATTTCTGACAAATAACGTTATCAAATTAAATTTTCAAGCAGTGTAACTAATATCGGTTTCATACAGGCGCACCAGAGTTGCGCCGAACTAATTGTATTAGTCGCTCCGATTAAAATTTGGTGTCAGACCGGTGTTCTTAATGCCAGCCGTGCGCACACTAAAGATCGACGTCTGAAACCAAGTCGTTCTGACCGACTGGAACAGTCGATCTTTCGACTTCTGGGGAACCAAGTCGCTCCAAACTGTTTCATACGTCAAACTTAATTCAAATTTCTGGGATAATTTAGTTCGGCGTGACTCTGGTGCGCCAGTATGAAACGGGTGAAAGTCTTTTTTGACAGCTATTGCTTCGTAGCTCGTTGAACCATTTTGCTATAGCTCCATGATTGAATTTGTCTGTTCTCAACAAAAACAATTCTGAAATTTGTTTTTCTTCAAGAATCAGAATTATGCTAAAAATTACTAGTAGTTTTTACCATTCGTACTGGCAAAGTTGGTGACCGTTTCAGGGGTTTATTATAATTTTTAGTTCTACTTTTCAACTGTAGTACATGTAGTATTGCATGATCAAAATATTATCAAAGGATTTTTAGCTGAGATTTAGAAAAGACTGTGGTGACAGAAAAAAATACCTTTTTTTTGCAGCGACAACCCTTTTTTTTTTCAAAGGGTTTGTGTCACGGTTTGCGCATGTGCCAAATCCTTTCAATTTTTCACACACGTGCGCGCTCAGACGAATGTAGTGCAATTTCGTTACACAACGCCATTGGTTCGTGTGCGTAAACGTACATCGTATACTTAGCTCGTACGTGCTGCGTGGGCAGTATCGTTCATGGGTGTTTACAATATGCAGAATTCAACTACATAGTACATCGTGTTGCGCGCTTTCGTTCGATTTGGCATCGCGTGCGCGCAATCAATATCTTGAAAAAATCGGTACAGCGGCGGCGACCACAGTGTCTTTCCGTCAACAGAAGATATGCTGTCAAATTGCTGTCAGGACCGAATAAGCATACCAGTTTGGGTGGAAATCAAGGTTGAACAAGTGCTGTATCCAACCATGTCGTTCATATCATTCGATGTCGTTTCTGTCATGTTTTGTCAAGTTTTTTGATGGGATGAAAAAACTCTTTTTGAACGACGTCCACACACCTGGTGATATTGATGTTGGACGGCTTAAAAATACTGCAAACAGCACCATTTCAAGTAAAAAGTAATGCATCAAGTACACCACTGCCAAAATTACTAAAGAAATATAAGGGATGGCAAAGATTGAATAGGATATGCAAAACCCAGCGACAAAGTTAGCCCAACTTTATCAAGTTTTGCTGCGCATGCGCAAACCGTGACACAGCCCCTGTAAGTACATGTAAACATCGAACATCACTATTGCATTGATTAATCCTTCAATTTGTACACAATTTTCCATAAGACCAAGGGTTTAGGGTTCATCACAACTTTCTGAGAGTGCATCTCAAATAGCTAATTTTATTTTACTCGTAAGGGAACACTACTGTACTAAACAGTATTTTCTTCCAAAAACCGCCATTAAAATGGGTTCAGGCTCTACTGGCACAAATCTTAACATGAGAAAAATATAAACTTGAAAGTTAATTGGTTGTAATTCTCATTTTTTTCAAACAGAAACTCAGGGAAATGGAGGTTATAGACAATAAAAGAACAGCGCAACTGCAGAAGGCTATCCAGGCTCAGGACACACACAAGACGACAAATCCAATTGTCATGGAAACGGACGACAACAAATGAAAACATGTACAGAGAACTGCTGTTGATCCAGATTTAAATTTTCTATTTTTAGTGGGATATTTTCATATCCAAAATCCGTCCACAAAAGAAGCATTACATAGAGCATGGTAGGAATTTTGTTACTGAAGGGGTGTCATTTTTGCATTGGGCAGGCATTTAAGAGCAGCTGAGGCAGGGTGTGCCACTTTGCCTGAAGTGCCTCCCTGAGCTCCTGCACTTACTACAGGATTTTCCCAGAAACAGTCACATTTCATTGCTGTGAGAATCACTTTGTTCAAACAGGTCCACTTGGAAGTACAGTCTTGAAAGCAATTTCAAAGTGATTGGTCGATCAGTGCCTTGTTAATCCACACCCACGCTGTATTCAAGAATAGATATTTTAAGAAAATTCTGTATCTTTATTGGGAGAGTATATACTAGTCGCAAAAACTCAAAGGCCAAGACAAAATTCACTAGAGGTCTTGCCTTTCATGAAATTCTGACTCCAGTTGAAGTGTGCCTTACTGTGTAAAAAGTACTGCCAAATATCTCATGTTAAAGATGTCGTCTCGTCAGATGTAATTTTGGATTTTAAACCCACTGTTGAACAGTCTTTTTTAAATTGCTCATAATTTTAGACAAAGCCCCAAATCATGGTGAGTGCAGCTTCAAGCCCTGGTAAAAGTTAGACCTAGATTTTCCTTGGAAAACCCAGACTGTCCGGTAGGCCCTCATGTTTGTACACAAAATAAATGCATGTACATGTATTCATTCCAGTTAAAAAAGAGCTTTCACTGCAGGAAATCAACCATCTTAGCATTGTTGTAGGTAAACGTCCTCCAGAGGACATTGTGATAAAGGATTGTGCTCACCCAGTCCACATACTCTTGAAAATGGCACCTTGGTGCAACATTGCATGGATTTTTGTTTAGGGCTGTGCAAGGTGCATACCCATGGTTGGGACTGGCTACATGTAGCTGAAGCCTTGTGGGCATTTCCAGAAATTAAGGGGTCTAAAAGTGTAGCATTTAAGTGTGTACACTGATTATTATTTTTTAAGTTATAGAAAATAAATTTAGTACAAGTTTGATATTGTCAAAATAGCACTTGTATTTGCCAGATGCGAATAGTGTAGCAATTTGCACACCAAAAACTGCATTGGATGTTTCGAATGCAACATCGGGGGCCAATATTTCATAGGGCTGCTTAAGCACAAGCAGTAACGGCGTGTTTACTATAGCAAACAAGTTAAAGGAGAAGAGTACCAAAGGAATAAAGTTACATTTAACTAAATCGGTAATATTTTCTCTTTCTTATCATCTAACGATTTTCTCTGTACGATTTTTCTAACTCAAAAAAATTGGTAAAAAGTGACGAATTGTTTAGCGATTATGGATACTGCCGTCGCGGAGCGCCCTCTCTTGAGGCTATGACGTTTTTGCGTACAAAATATGATTGGTCAATTTTCAGTCGATAGTATTTTCTTTTTTTACGTTTTCTAAGAATAGTTTTTCAAAGTCTGTTTTCCGTTTTTTTTTAATGGAATAATTGTTTGCTGAATTCATATATTTTGATAATCTACATTATCTTGTAAATATTATTTAAAAATTAAAACTTAACAAGAAAAGGGGGAATTATACCCGAGAAACATAGGGCCTGTGCTCAACAAGTACACATCTCTTACATTATTGTAATGCAAAGAACAAGAAATATTACCGTTTCTGAAAAGCGGATACGAACTTCACAAATAATGGCAATTGCAGCGATGCATCGCACTATGGGCGCAACCATTTTGTCCAAATACTGGCCAAAGAATGACGTTTTGCTGACAACGTTTTCGCGTATTGCCATAGGAATGCACGAAGGACTTGTACGCAAAGACGTCATTCTTTGCCCAGTATTCGGACAAAATGGCGGCGCCCATAGTGCGATGCATCGCTAAAATTTTGATTCTTTGTGTAGTTCTTATCCACTTTTTAGTGGAAAATATTTCTTGTTCTTTGCAATAAAATAATTTACGAGTTGTACTTGTTGAGCACAAGGTCTTTTGTTTCTTGGGTAACCTTCTCCTTTAAGCGCTTTTACCCGGTAATGGTTGTGGCAAGGTTAAGCTTGGAAACGGCGATTGTTGCGTCACTGTCTTAAACAAAGTTTGGCCCTGTAGTTAAGGCACGTTTTCAGTTGGTTACCTTTAACGATGTCTATGAAACAGCCTGACGCTCAGTTAACAGTAAATCAACCGTTTGAAATTAAACAACCAAACATAATGGCCTTATTGGGATTTGAACCTGAGACCTCTGATTCACCAGGCAGACGCTCTACCAGCTGAGCTATAAGGCACAGTTGGTATACTCCCTTAGGACCCAATTCTTCTCTCAGTGTTGCATGGTGGTGCAACTGGGCAAAGTAACAAACACAACATCTGGTATGGTGCCTGATCACCATTGAAATGAAACAACCAAACTAGGAACGAGAGAAAAATTATAAGTGCCATCATTGGATGTTTCTGTTAATTATAGCAGATATAATTAAGACATGAGAAGATGATTTTCACCAAGTATCCTCCCATCTGAGACTTTGAACTTCAAAGTGTCAGATGTGCTTCTTACCAACATCCCACCTGGACTGCAGTGCTGTTATCCTATCATCGTGATCGCGTGCGTCACTGCAGGTTAATTCGACCGTCGTACCAAGACGTGTACTTTTTTACTGCACCAAAGTAGGACAGGCAGTTTTGGAAATCCTAGATGAAGCGCCGACTGTATTGGTGTTGTATTAATGTCTTTATTATGAGAAACGCGACCGACAATAGATGTATGAAATGGATGTCCAGTTTGAATGCAGTTCGTTTGCTATCTCCGTTTCCCGCCATGCACTTTTCGTCCACGTCCAGTCTGCTTTTTACCTCGTTGTTTGACACCATGATCTTTGTTTGTCGCCCTCTTGTGACCAGCTTTGTGCCTGTGTGAGCCTCCTTGTTTTCCTTTGCTAATTTTTTTCTGCAGCTTCAGGAGTTTGGCACTTTGAGATGAAGAGTGAAAAATAGAAACATTAAAAAGCAGAACAACCAAATTATTTTAAACTACATGTACCTTATTTGTGACCCGACCATTAAAAAGTCAGTTGTCGCACAGTACTAGTCTAGGCCTAGAAAATACAATGGAAATTCTAAGCGGTACTGCCCAGAATGTCTGTTATATTTTCACATTTTTAGTTGGCCTGGATCCACTGTTAATTTCTGATTATGGTCAGAAAAACTCAACCCAGACGGTGTGACATCCGACTCATTCTGCATGGTTGGGCCGGGTCACATTTGACTGAACGGTCTGAACGGTGTATGACATGCTATCACTTTCAAGAAAAATAGCATTTTTCTTTCAATTTGCAGCAATGGTCAATCAAACATAGACCCCGTTCTCACTAGAGAAATCGCTTCGTTCGACGAAGATTCGACAAAGATTTTCTGATGTGCACGTACGCCTCTTCATTCGATGATGATTATAATCTCTTCACTCGACGAAGCAAATTTCTAATGCGAATGTTCCCTTCGTTCGAAGGAGTGATTTGACACATTATGAGTGACCTCCTTAATATGTATTTCCGGTATACACGGGGTCACGTCGGTCATGAGGTCACAGTTTTAGTAGACTGGTTCCCTGTCCTCATATTTACTTCCCCTTCGTCGTATAGCGAGAGCAGTGTAGTGCACATGGACAGGGGACCAGTCTACAAGACGTGACCCCACCCGAAGTGTACAAATCGCTCAACAGAGGGCGTCGCACAACTTCATTCGATCTTCATTTAGCAGTCGCTTAATGCGTAAGGTAGCGCTCTTCGTTCGATCTTCGTTAAGTGAGATGAGAACGCACGCTTCATTAACTAACGATGATTAACTAATCATCGTCGAACAAAGCAATTTCCTAGTGAGAACAGGGTCATAGCAGCGTTCGCCCTTAACTTTTTTCCCAACTGGCCAACAGGGCCAGTTGTATTAAATCTTCACTGGCCCGCCGGCATTTCAAGTGGCCCGGTTTAATACTGTTAAAATTTCTGGTTGTTCTTTTTAAACACAGTCGACCATTAATGTTTGCAAAAACCACATTTTAGTGAATAAATTAGGAAAATTTGGTAGTCATAAGGTTCTCCCCATTAAAAGTTTGAAAATGTGTGGTACATTTTAGAGCTTTCTGGTGAATTTTAGAGCTATTATGGAGTCTTGAAAGGCTCTTTTGTTATAAATTCTCAAGGATGCATGATGTTTTTGTGCACATTAACCCCTTCGGGACAGGGAACTGCATTTGCAGTTCTAAGTGTGAGTGTACTCTTGGGGGCAGTTATACAGAATTAGCCCATAGTACTACCCGGGCAGAGCTGGTCTTTTTCAACCTGTTGGCTTGGGGTCAAGTCAGTTTTTGGTTTTTGACATGTGACTTGACTCTGGAGAAAATGACTTGTGACTGGACTTGGGAAATAAGATTGATTTACGACTTGAAATAAAAATAGTCATCAAGTCTCCAGCCCCAGAGACATATATGTATACTGCAAGTGCAGTCTCTCACTCCAGGGGAATAAATTGGAACCGGCCGTGGGAGTCTGAAGAAAGATCAAAGTTATTTCATCACTCCTTTAAATTTAGTATGGCGTGGGTCTGTTTTATTTCAACTGGACAGCCAGACCATTTGGGAAGGGTTTCCAGCTGGCCTGAGACCATTTCAACTATCATTTGGCCAACGGACCAGTGCTAATTCGAACGCTGGTCATAGTTGAAACTGGAAATGTATCATGATTTTTCTGGCATTTTGTTTCAAATATTTGGTTTCAAAATGTAAAACTAATTTGTAAAATCAAACCTGAAAATTTGGTGTAAGTTCCGACACTGATTGAGAGTTTACCTTTTATTCTTGGCTGTATCTTTGTTGTTTTCTGTCTTTTGCATTGCACTCTCTTCCTCATGGTCACTACTTTCATCATCGTCACTCCCATCACATCCTGCTAACACCCCGAGACGAGACTGTGCATTGTTCTTAACAGCGACGATATCATCTTCGTACTCCACCTGGTGTGTAAAAAAAGTATTGAAAGGCAGTGTGATTAGCTGTGACGTCTTGGTGCAGTTATCAGCTGTATCAGCAGTGTAGTCGTCAAGATTGGTTTTAGTCTCCAGAGCAGTCTTGACACCAATGTTGTGTGTTCTTGGTCTCAGACAGGCTGATTTTCATCTTGGTTCCAAAACCACTGTTCTTAGGATTTTGGCCAGAGACCAGAGGTGGATTGCGGTAAAGAAAGTTAAGATGTATTAACTTTTAAGACATCTTAGCTGAGACATCAGGGGTGGATTGCAATAAATAAAGTTAAGACGTCTTAACTCTTAGGAAGTCCTAACTCTGACATCACTAAGATATCATAGATTGTTTTGCCTTGCAATAAAAGTTTGTGTGTCCGTACTTGTGTCCTAGGACACATAAAATTTAAGACACCTAATATGTGTCTTAAGTTATGTCTGTAGAAAATTGTTTGAAATTTCCTGCTCAATTCTGACAAAAGGAGCCTTGTGACTAGGATCAAAAGTTTATTTTTTTATGAATTTAAGACTAACCAAGAGAAAAGAACGTGCTCCGTGCCAAAGAGGGCGCTTTGCATCACATCACAATTTTTGAAGTTGCTGTCTATTCATTTTCATTGACGATTTCACACGTAAATTGGATGCATTCTAACAAGCATAAAACAGCAACCGCTTGATAAATTTTTGCAACAAAAGTATTTTTGGAATCTGTTGCAACTTGTCTGTTGTGTGAAAGTGGTTTTAACTCAAAATAGAAATGTTTAATTTTTTTTCCAAGTCGCTAGCAACAGTTGCTTCCAGTTGCAAGGTCGATTTACTCTAGGCTTGACCGAGTTGCCGTGTCGATGTGCGCGCTCTGAAAATGTAGGCATGGCTGGATGCTCCCAGTTGCCGCTAGTTGCGCAACTTATCAGTTCCCGTCGATGTGCGCGTTCTGCACACATCGACAGCAACTGATCAGGGCCCAATTCCATGGAGCCTGTTAGCACAAAAATTTGTTTAGCACAGAATTTCTTTGCTCTGTAAAATGGGTTACCGGCCAAAATTGTACGTCAAATTTCATTTTTAGGAACAGGAACAAAATATCAGTAAATACACATCACATACGATTTTGGCTGGCAACCCAGTTTTGTAAAATAAAGCAAAGAAATTCTGTGCTAGACAAATTTTTGTGCTAACGGGTTCCATGAAATTGGGCCCATGCAGTCGAGTTGCTTCCAGTTGCAAGGTGGATCTACGCAAGGCTTCATAGTTACCTTGTTCTCTCCAATACCTCCATGTGCAGCAAGGAGATCCAAGGGTTCCACGGTGACGCCTCCTTCTATTTCTATGGTAACCGTATGATCATCATTGTCAAAGACTTCAGTTTTAGTGTCTTCTGTAGCTTTCAGTTCGTCTGAAATTGAGAAATTAATAAACACAAATCAGTAAACGTAAATAAGGTTTTAGAAAAAATGAAATTCCCTACCCACTTCGTTCGATCTCCAAGTGAGGTTCTTAGGCATGCTTCCTAACAAATCATATACTTCATCGAATGAAGCAATTTCCCTATACTGTGAACGTATCCTATCAATGTCTTTTTCAAACATCCTCTTGTAGCCATAACAGAAAAATGCACCAAGCCTTGCATGCGATTAAATGACTGGTTGTGGCTACGTCTATAGAGGCAAAAATAGTCCCTGTTTCTGGCAGACCTAGCTTGTTGTCACGTTGGTTATCATCGCGTCCCATTGACGATGTATCCATTTCACGCAGAATTTTCTGACTTTCTTTTGGCAATAATTTAATTTATACTGGATGAAACATGCTCATTTTGGTATTTTGCTATGACTGTCCGCATAGTTGGGTCATGACCCTCCACGTGTCCATCTCCTCTCTTCAAAGTTGACATCAGTGGCGCATGTCGTTCACAGCATTCCGATATCTGTGGAGGGCGCAAGATGTTGCACCAGTGCACCGTCTCATTGCTGTTCGATATCGCCTTCAATAGCTCTTTCCTGAGCGAGTGATTACCAAGTATCACCCCTTCGAGTGGCCCCCAGGTCACCAGACCTCACCCCTTGCGACTTCTTTAAAGAACAAAGTTTTCACAACGCCACCGCACAACATGCAGGATTCAGTGAGAGGTGGACAGTTTGCAAGAGGATCCAGACACCGTGAGACATGCGCCGCTGATATCAACTTTGTTTGGAGAGAGGAGGTGGACATGTGGAGGATCGTGGTGAATAAAAACAAATCAGAATCCTGTGTTGGAAAGTGTGAATGAATAAAATGTAATTACTTAATAAGATTGTGTCATTTTTCTTCAATTCTGTGTGTCAATAATCGATTTTGTTCAACCAACCCCCATTTTGCACCTCATTTTCAAGACAATTGTGCTCAATGATGCGTGACCCTAGAAAAGTAACCAAGGCATCATTGGAAAGCCCATACCCTCTGCTTTGAGATGCTACCATGCTTTTTACTGACAAACGTATAGTCTGGGTAAAACAACCTTTCAAAGTTGGATTTTAAACACCCTGTATATAATAACAAGACAAATCCAAAGTGGTCATTGAATTAAACCTTGTTCTCCGACCTGGAAATTGCAGTTGTTGCCTTCCGGCTTGTAAAGATTGTCGAGCCTCCAGTCGTAGTTTCTGTTTCTCTTCTTTGTACTTTAGTTCCTGCTGTTCTCGTGCTAACTTCTTCCTCTCTTTCTTTCTCTTTTGAAAACCGCTGAGGAAATCTCTGAGAAAATGGTGTTACAAAACCAAACAAGAGAACAAAACTTAACGGAAAAAATAACATACACCCTCGCCAGTTGAGACTCAATGCACTAAGTCTATGGAGCATCATGACGTAAGGAAAACTTGAAAATTGTCTCACTGCTAAATTCATGTTTCCTCACCATATTTACACTTTCTGGGGTGTTATCATGTCATATTATGAAGAATTAGTGGCGAGGGTGTATGGTATTTATACCAACTTAACACCATAAGTGGTGTTTTTTTTATTATTTTTTAAAAAGATATACAGTCTGTGGTTCTCAGCAAATTTGATTTTTTTTCTCTGAACGAATTTCATAAGAATACCGGTAATACTTTATTTTAATGACAAAACATCATATTTTGTACTTTAGACATCGGCAACCCTGTGAAAAACGCCGTTTTTATACAGCCATTTTTGCGCCTTGGTTAGACTTGCCCAGGTCTGACTTCCCGTGTTTGGTCTGTGGTGCGGTACGTGCAACGCGCCCTCTGGACTGGTGGCCTGTCAAATCTTTTATCCTCCGTCTCGGAAGACTTTCCGAGACACAGGAAACGGAAAAAACAGATTGGACAGGCCACCGGTCCGGAGGGCACACTATGCTCTGCACGTTGCAGACCAAGCACGGGAGGTCAGACTTGGGCAAGTCTACATGTACGCCTTGAATTATTGACGGACTGCCAATAATTTGAAAAATTTACAGTAATTGTTAAATAACTAAATGTTGGTCAATTTTTTTCGTTGATGTCTCATTTGAAAGCGAATAACTTTTATATTTCTGGAAAATTACCAATTCAAAAAAACTTTATTTTTCAAGCTGCCGCACCCAAAAAGCACGGACTGCATTTATATATGTTTAATATTCAGTAATTGACCATTACCCCGGTACTTCAAATCTTGTGTTCAAAACATATGGGACTGGTTGGGGAAAATTTCGGGTCTTAGTAAAATCTGTTCATTTCCACTGAGTTTTTCTATCATACATATGTATATGTACCGGTATCCTATCAGTAGTTATATGAGTGATGATGATAGACAATTTGACCAAAAAAAAGGAAAGAATTCTTTAGTGGGTCGCTACTTATTTTGCTTCTAAAAAAGTTATAATGACTTATAACGATCAAAACATGTTTTAAAGGGAAGTGATTTTAGAAGTGAAAAACATTGAGTGGCGTCCAGTGAACGGAATTCATACTGGAACCATCTACTTGCACCCCACCCCCACATCTCCTCTCCCCTGCCCCCACATCTCCACTCCCCTGCCAAACGCCCCCTGCCAAACACCCCACCATCCACCGCCTCCCCTTCCTGGATCCATGCCTGGATCCACTGCACTGACTGGGTTTCCAAGTTCCACCGCACATGCCGCACGCGCAGGCTGATGAACGTCTGCAAACCTAACGTTACCTTCTATTTTCTTCATCAAAAACCAGATGAATCTTAGTTTGTCGGTTTTTGGGATGCTTTTGTCTAAATTTGTCACTTGGCATTTTAAAAAGAATGTTTGGGCTTCGTGCACGTGTGTAAAATATTCCCAAACGTGCACAGCGTACACAAATCGACGGCGAGTTTTGTAAAGTCAGATACCGACAGTAGTGCCTATCTTTTGCATTGCAATACGTCTGGGTGTCGGACCAACTTTTTCCTGCAATTTCAAGATGGCGCTGTCCTGCGCCACACAGGCTGTGCGGATTTTAAGCGAACAATATAAAAGGAAAATCGCGACTGTGCGGGAGGAGTAAATTCTCTCTTCGGAAGAACTGATGTGTGCGAAGATGTGAAGTAGAGAAAACGAATATTTCCAACTTCTGCCATGTCTGTGCTGTATTAGTGTTAATATCCATATCGTATTTTAGCGTTCACTTCCGAGTACATCGTACGCGCACACGTACGTACGTAGTACGACTTCACTACTTTGCACTCTGCAGCGCAGTGAGGGTCAGGGAAGGTGGTCAAAAAGAGACATCTGACACGGACAATATTTCTGAACTTCTTGTTTGCAAATTGATGCAATTTTGCTTTGAGAGGAAAACAGGACAAATTTCAGAACAACATGACAACAAGGTAGGTGTAATGCACCTATCAATTGTTTCCCCCACCCCTCCCCCGGTATTTTTGTTAGTTTAGGCCACAACTCGAATTTAAAATAATTATTGGAATCGATAGCTTAGAAGATTCTAAAATACTTTAACCATTGACATTTACGTCGCAAATGTTGCATTTTCAAAAAAAATTGTTGTTTTTGTCACCTGTTTGCATACAAAAGTGTGTGAAACGGAGAACTGCAGTTGCAATGGGCCCTGCATATGCAAAAATGTTGCATTTCTGAGGTAAATAAATGATAAAATTACTGCATAAAGTAATGCACAAAACTATGGCGTGAGTGGCCTGGGCGTAAGCGCGACAACAGGGGGCGCTGCGCGCGCACGAGAATGGTTATCTATAAATGCACTAACTGAATTAGCCCCGCGAGCAGTGCTTCGGTTTTCGGAACCTTAGCCCTGTGTTCTGCTATACACCAAATCTGTGGCAAACTCACGCAAATGAAATTTGGCCCACGGCTCTGATATTTGCTTAATAGGTGCACTCACCCCAGTTTATAAATATTCCGAAGAGTACGCATCGATCCGATGTCTAGTTTCGGTGAAATCGTGGGGAAAGTTTGAGACTTTCGTGCGTGAAATTCCGACTTTCACCATGCGCGAGAGCGGAGAGGTCAACACAATCTAGACTGGTTCGCTGTCCTCATATTTACTTCCCTTCATCTTACGACGAAGGGAAGTAAATTGAGGATGTGGAACCAGTCTAGTGTTGACCTCTCCGCTCTCGAGCATGGTGAAAGTCGGAATTTCACGCACGAAAGTCTCAAACTTTCCCCACGATTTCACCGAAACTAGACATCGGATCGATGCGTACTCTTCGGAATATTTATAAACTGGGGTGAGTGCACCTATTGAGCAAATATCAGAGCCGTGGGCCAAATTTCATTTGCGTGAGTTTGCCACAGATTTGGTGTATAGCAGAACACAGGGCTAAGGTTCCGGAAACCGAAGCACTGCTCGCGGGGCTATAACTGAATGCAATTTTTTAAGGAGAAAATGTGATTTTTATACAGAAAAGCAACATTTGCGACAAAAGTGCAAGTGGGAAGTACATGTATATCCTAAAATTAGATTATCTGTTGTTCCAGGAGGTAATTTCCTTCAAATCGTTGTTGAATGTATGAGGAAAAAATACCCAAAAATGATATTGCAAAATTAGGAAAGAATTGGTAAGTTGATCATGGCTTCAGACCTTGTGTGCAAAACATATGAGAGAGCGTTTTCTCACAAAATCCTTAATTGTTCCCAACCTGAATTTTTTTTTTCCATTGTTCCTTTTATTGGATTTTGACTGTAAGGTGAGATTTCCAATGCAATTTCAATGAAAAAGGAAAACAAAATGGTTGAACCTTTTATTTGTCTCGGCATTGCATGTAACACTGACACCATCAATTCATCACATGATATCCGTGTGCAGGCTAGACCGATTGTTCCTTTTATTGGACACTGGCTCCACCCCTGTGACCCGTCGGGCGGCGGCTCTACAGCTGGGCGAGGTGCAGAAACTCCATCCTCATGAGTTACATAATCTTCTTGCCAAGGTGAGTTTCGACAAAGAGTACCTATTGTTAGTTGAAGCATGTGTACACATTTCTCTTAACGAAGATTGAGCAAAGAACGGTATCGTTCACATTGAGCAACTGCTAGCAAAGATTGAATTAAGTGCCATGATGGCCTGGTTCCACATACGTGTATGCGTATTGAGTACTTTTAGAAGGCTAAAAGTGTTTTTTTTAACGTTTATATTGGGACGTTATCATTTTCTATATAACACTTTTAGCCCCTTACCAATTTAACCCCATTCGCTATGTATCTTACATTTTGCTGCACGCGGCAAGATGGCCGCCGTACTCCAAACTATAGTTCACCAATACAGTCAAAATTGAACATTGAAAAACTTACCATGGAAGTACCTGGAATCTCCAGAATGTTGTACCGTGGTTCGTTTTCCCCAATAATTCTTCTAGACAGAAAAAAAACTATTCCAACGTAATTTTTCTTGACATTTTCGAGCACACTCGGGACAACAGCGACATTTACCACGTGTTTAGAGATGAACAGTCAGGGCCCAGATAGTCCGCCCTCTTGTGGTCATCTCATTGTTTGACGTCACTAGCAGTACAATGATCTTTTGTTCGTCTGTAACACGGCTGTTGTCCCGAGTGTGCTCGAAAATGTCAAGAAAAATTACGTTGGACTAGTTTTTTTCTGTTTAGAAGAATCATCGGGGAAAACGGACCATGGTACAACATTCTGGAGATTCCAGGTACTTCCATGGTAAGTTTTTCAATGTTAAATTTTGACTGTATTGGTGAACTATAGTATGGAGTACGGCGGCCATCTTGCCGCGTGCAGCAAAATGTAAGATAGCGAATGGGGTTAAATTGGTAAGGGGCTAAAAGTGTTATATAGAAAATGATAACGTCCCAATATAAACGTCAAAAAAGCACTTTTAGCCTTCTAAACCTACATGTACGCCCATGAAATCCCATATTGTGCAATCACATTTATTGTGAAACTTTCAGATTCACTTTTACTTGAGAAGTTCAACGTGGGAAACTCGCATAGCAGCAGGCCAGGCCATTGAAGCCGTGGCTAAATATGTACCACATTGGGCACCAGTTAAGAAGATTAAAGAAGGTAATGTTTCTGTCTTCATGTCATGCATTTTCACATTACCCACTTCCGACCCGGGTAACTTTTTACAAGTTAAACTTACATGTACACACAACCCGGAGTTTCTTTTCACACTTAACTAAACTCCTCAAAAAAAGTTTGGAAAGTCAAGTGAATTTGTTATTCCTCTTTACAGTGATGTGTCATTTGTTATGATTAATCAATTGGGGGATGTGCAGTATAGCGGAATACAGGGGTGGGTGGAAAGTGAAATGTGACAAAATTCACTGCTATTGTCATGCAGTGCATTCCCCTTTTGCTTGGAGGATGGGAATGTGTCAATGCACTTTTTGACAATAGCAATGCATTTTGTGACATTTCACTTTACACCCGCCCCCGTATTCAGCTGTGCTGCACATCCCCCAATTGCTTAATCATAACAAATGACACATCATCGTAAAGAGGAATAACAGGGCTTTCCAATGATACCAAATTCAAGGGAAATGATTTAGTTACAAGAGAGAAATCGTCAGTCAAACTTGACTTTCCGAACTTGTTTTGAGGAGTTTATGTAGGAAAGCATTTCCCCCGGTCCCTAACATGTGTACATGTACATCAGTTACCCATTTCCCACCGCAGTACTGCATGTGCATCTACCCAGGTATACAAACCAAATTTGTCACAATGCATTGAATACTGAGGTATTTCTAGTAAATTAATATTTTGTATTTTGTAGAGGGGGCCCCAGGTACAGCAGGCCTCCGTGTCGCCACCCCTGTCCTCCAACGAGAAGCAGACCAACTCAAATTTGACAAGTTCAATGTGAGCCGTGTCCTGAAGCATGGCTCCTCGCTGCTTGGATCAGCAGGCACCGAATATGAACCAGATATTGAGGATGCAGGTAGGATGTTGGAAAATTGTCCTGGACCATGTTTACATTGGGGAAAGTGGCTTCGTTCAACGATGATTTGACAATGGTTCATGAGAGAGACTTGCTAATGTAAATGGGTCTGTCCACAGTAATCAGGTAATGGGGTACATTTCTGTAACATTCAAGATCTTAGGTCCCAGTTCACTTCAAATGTCTTAATTTTATCTTTAAATTATCAAGCTAAACTGAGGAAATAACCTTTTCACCAAGGAGTACGAAAAATAGTCCTACAACATACATTTGTAAAAACCCCGTGCAAAAATCTTCCTATTACGCATGTAACAAAGACGGAAAAAAATGTCACAAAATGGTCTGTCCATGTTACATACGTAATAGGATAATTTTGTACACAAGCTTTTTTAAAATGTATGTTGTGGCAGCAATTTCTTACCTTTTGGGCAAAAGTTATCTCCTGAGAACAAAACAAGGACATTTCTTTAATTCTGAGATAAACTAAAGACATCTGAAAGGAATTATTGACGTATTTTTCAAATGTACCCCATTACTGTTGATAGACTCACATGCATGGCTGCTCATTCGATGATTAAAATGTCTTCATTCAATTGAAGCAAAATTCATGTAGTGTCATTTGATAAAGAGATTGCTTCATTTGATAAAGCAAATTTGTAATGTATATGCTCCTTTTGTTCGACAATATGATTTGGCAGGCCTAGTCATCTATGCACATCAAGCATTTTAAAAGGAGCTTGTTCAGATTTTTCCAGAAAATGTATTTTGTTCTAACCTACATGTAACAATCATATAAAATGCCTCCCAGAAAGAAAACTTGCAATCTCCAATATGGAAAATTTGCAATCTCCAATACGGATACATAAGTAAAAAGGTTGGTGTGATTACTGTACTGTTGTACTATGGAACAGACAAATTAGTTTTTTTAATTTTATTCATTTATTTATTTAACCAAATCCAACAGCGAATAAATCACCATTTACAGGAAAGGTACATATAAAGTATATGACATAAAACATAAATATGAAAAAAAGGAATTAAAGTAGGCTATGTACATTAAAAATGAAATATGAAATTAATAAATATTCAGTAATTTGAATTATATACAAGAAAACAAATTTCATCAGTAAAAACAAACAGGAAGGCTAAATTTTGACAATTTGAAAAAAGGGGGAAATAAATAAAACTTACCTTGAAAATATATGGATTGGGAGCGCAAACAGTAATGATGGTAATGATAAAAACATGACAAATGATATGTATCAAAATCTCAACAACCATGGGAAAAATGGGGGGTGCTCAAATATGTGACCCGACACGTTCCTTTAAGTGTCTGACAAGCATGAAATGTTAACATTTTACAGTTCATGTAAAGTTATACGTACGCGGCCCTCAACCCCCTCCCCCTCTTCCTACGCTTTGTAGAACCATGAAAATGTTGACAACTTTAGACGGCCCCTTATAAAATAAAAACAAATTTGTGTTTTTCTGATATTGTTCCTCATTTGCACATTAGCAAAATGTTCAATTAGGTTTGGCTCCTATAAATTGTACGTTTATGCAAAATGTTAATTACTAATTACATTTACATCAGCGGCCATGTTAGGAGGCAGGTTTTCATATTTAAATGATGTGACAATAGATCCACAAAGTGCCTACTCATGCATGACACATGGCGACAATGCAACTGTCCTCTATTGTGTCTTTGGCAGGTTTGGACCCAAAAGAGAAACTTCTGAAGCAGCGCCATCTGCTGCAGAAGCGACTTGGCCTCGACGTGGGCGGAGTCCTTGGGATGGACTCGGGGGAGTTGTTTGATGACGAGGACCTGATGGTAAAGAAGGAGCCGCCTGTTAGAGCGGATAGCAACACACTTAAGCTGCCGGTGAGTTGTGGCCCCCTCCCCCTCTATTCATCTCCCTCCCCTGTCCCTCCCCTGTCCCTTCCTCGTCCCCTGTTGCACAGCTGTGTAAGTAATGTCTTTTTAAACAGCTAGAATCCCCACTTCCGAAGGGTTTTGACGTCATCCTGAGAAACATACAAAACAGTCTGTGCAGTATTGAATGGAAAATACACCAAGTGAATGTTTATCATGCCTGTTTTGTCCTTGTAATTCAAAATACAAACGTGAAAAATTTACTATTACCTGTTTTGTGAAAAATCATTGAAATTGTGGCTCACAATGAAGCTCTTTTGAAGTAAATACTGGTGCATTGCGACGTTTTTTTTGGTCACGGAACGAACGGCATTCACAGCAGTCTGTGTACAGCATGGAACGGTTCCCTGCGGGCATCGGCCGGTACAAGTTAGAATGAGCGACTCATTTTTTCTCTCTTGGTAATAGAAAAGAAAATCTTTCTGCTCTCTTTTTTTCATAGTGTCTGGTAAAACATACAACCACTGGGCAACAAAATTTTGGACCAACAAAATTCTTCAAAAAACACCATCTAACAGAGACGGTTTTCCAAGTTTTTTCCATGTAAACGTATGGAGCTAACAATCGTGTTGACTTCTCTTTCTCAGGATTGCGTCACGGGGTCACGCACATATCATGAATACCTAATGAGCGTTTCAGAAATCGCGAAAATCTCATTTTCGAAAAGCGCACTTTTGCTTGCAATTTATCCACTTAAAACCGACAATTAAAAAATAATAAAAATCCACGTCGGCAAGAGGGATGTTTGGACTATCGAAAAAAGCCTAAATGCTGGATTTTCGTCAAGGGGGATTCTTCCTCTTTAAGTAGTGTATATTTCTTTTTCTCTCTGATTACCTTTGACACAGACATCAGCAGCCGACATTGTGGCCCAGGAGATGGCTCAGATGGGAGCTGGGCTGAGCTCACGGGAGAAGAACAAGGCCAAGCGTAAGGCTAAGCTACTGCTCAAGCAAAGATCTAAGGAAAATAGTGATGCCATGGGATCGAGGTGAGAGCATATGGGTCATTCCATGAAGTTGAGGAACACGGTTTCCGTGTTACATCCACAACCATTTTTACTTTTCTTTTTTGTCTTGATAACCCCATGAATCAATACTATTTAGAAATTCAAGCTGTTGGATGAGAGAAATTTAAAACATTCATTACTTGTAACAAAATCCTCATGGATTTAAATTTATATGTCAACTAAATAGAATTGTGTTCAAATGTAGGTGTGACATTTGGTGCTTTTTAGCAGATTTTCTTGAATCACAAAGAAATTTAAGCTAGAATCCTTCAAATTCAAATTAAAAAGGATTGTTTAGTTTGAGAAATGTGTGTTAATTTCATATTCAGCATGAAAACATTTGTTGTTGGAGTGAAAGCAGTTGAACTGTATTGGTTTCTAAGTTACATCCACAACCACTCCTTTGTTAAATAATTCAAAATGGCGGCACTTTGTCAACACTGAAGACTCCCAAATTACCCCCAAACAGTGTAAGCCACCACATCATGCAACATCGTTATATAAATGGTGATTCATTGCTCTCTTATTGACCATTTTTGTGGAAATGAAAAAATGTCACACTTTGTTCCTCAACTTCATGGAATGATACATTTAAAGGAGGTTGTTAAGATTTTTCCAGAAAATGGGTTTCATTGTAGCCTAACAATCATGTAAAATACTATCCATGGGAAGAAAACAGGAAATTTGCAATCTCAAATTTGGATGTGGAAACAAAAATGTTGGTGTAATCGCTGCACTGCTTTATGTTACCGGATAAATTACATGGTATCTAGTTTACAAGCACCGGTTGTTTTTTGACGATATCCTTGAAAATATACGGTTTGACAGTGCGAAATTTTATATGGGAAAAATGAAAATATGCTGGTGGGTATTTTTTACGCATGTTCATGTGCGTCTATTGCCGCGCGTGTGTATGCGCATGGCCGGTGACGCCCAAACATTCCCGAATGTTTCACGTGGTCGAAAGCTATCAATAACCAAGTAAATGGGCAAAATTACAAATTATACGATGGGTCTTTAACACGAATCGCCTTAATGTAAAAGCCTTTTTTAGAATGCCCCCAGTCGCTAAAAATAAATACCAATGTCTCTCTTTTTCCAGTTTAGAGAGTACCACTGATGAGCCAGCAAGCAAGAGAGCTAAGCTGGTCAAGATATCCAGCCAGTCCTCATTCTCCGACAAATCACAGGCAGACCAACTAACGGACAGCAATATCTTTCATGAGGAGGTATATTCAGGGATGCCAGTCTTCCAGCTATTGCCGGAATTCCGGCTTTTTCTTATTTTGGAAAAAGAAAATTTCCGAAAAAAAAATTTTTTATTTTCCGGCAAAGCCTTTTTTCCAGGCCGGAAAAATAAACGGCCGGAAATATTATTTTCAACTATTCAAGTCCAAAAAAACGTGGAATATTGTCTCACTTACTGATCAACGATGTCTGGATATGGCCTATGTCATGTACACGTATGTACAGTCTATGTACATGATTTGCACACATGCAGTATGTCTGTATCCCGGCCATAATCATTCACGGCTAAAGTACCACGAAACCAGACTATTGATCAGAAGTACATATAGAGGGCGCTGTATCCATACAACAGTGGTTGCATTGCACACTGTCAATGTATGTAAAGTGTCTGTGCTGCAGGCAAGCACAGACACGTACGTACGTACATACATACATGCAGTTATGATAGTGGATTTTTTTCAGCCCTGAAGGTAAGAGCCACTGGCATCCCTGTATATTTTGAATACAGTCAAATCCGTAAACAATAAAAAGACCATTCCATAGAAACAAGAGAAAACCTGACTAAAAGTGCTGATAGCAATGGTAACAAGCACTTTAAAAAAAAGGTTGTTTTTTTACCATTTATTCATGCACAAAAACCATGCATGGATTTTTCAGGTATACTGAAGTATTACTGCATCTATGTGGCTGTAATTTCTACAAGGCAGTTAATTACAAGTGGACATAACGCCGTTTACCAATCATGTATTTTATCTTTAACTCTCTCATTGATGAAAATCACTTCCATTCTCTCCTCACTTGTTCAGCCAGGTGATTGGCCATTTGCCTCATTCTGTGAGCAGCTCAGTACTGACCTCCTACACCAGTCATGGGAGGTACGGCATGGGGCAGCTACAGGCATCAGAGAAGCAGTCAAAGTACATGGCCAGAGTGCCGGCAAGTCGGTTGACCATCCACTGGATCAGGTCAGTGTGTGAAAAATCGCGCGTCACTCCGGGCGGCCCCGGGGCAAGTTCGCACCGGAGTTTGGTGTTCTAGTGGGAAAAGGCCTTTAGACCCTCTTCACAGTGACCATCTTGTGGGCAGGCACACATCAGGGGCGAGTTCAATAGCACAATACGTACGCCGGTATTGGGTATTTTCCTATACCTTCAACGTTGAAGGTATTGTCGGTATGCATACGTATTGCGCTATTGAACGCGCCTCAGGTGTGATTGTGCTTCCATTGCCACCTTTTCTTTTTTTAAATAAGAACACATGCCCATAAAAATGACTGCTGATCCCAAGTGTCTATAACCAACATGTAGGTAGACCTTTGGTGAGGATTTTGCTTAGCTTATGTAGTCAGAGTAACTTGTAACCGACATATTGCTATTTTAACATCTGGACATGAGCATATCAAGGCCCCTATCATTAAAACTGCATGTTTAAAACCGGCTAACCACACATTTATTCCCTTAATATTGTGACATTGTGTATGCTTTGCTTTGATTGCAGCAAGACAGTTTGAACCAGATGTGGATGGAAGATATGGCCCTCCGGTTGCTGTGCGTTCTTGCACTGGACCGCTTTGGAGACTTTGTCTCAGATGAGGTCAGAAATATACCGGTATTCATGTTTTGCTTCAACAACTCACTGGAAATCCATTCACAATAAGCATATTTAGTTTTTATGGCCTACCCTTAGTAAGCATGTGAATAAATGCCTTGAAAAAATGCACACTTTGAGCCCTTGACATCGTAGGAAACGGCAGCTGGCCGAAGTTGGATTTTGTACTTTGGACCCGTTGACTGAACCCCCTCTGAAAATAGTGCCTTGCCCAATTTGGCTGGCTCACAATTGGTGAGAAAAATGCTTCTATAGGTTTTTGTACAAATTTTACCTGACTGGGAAAATGAAACAATCCTTTAAGTTTAGCTGGCTGGACGCCAATCTGTCTGCCACTGGCGGAGTTATAAATGATTATTATTATATAAAATAAAGCTTTTGCGGAGGTGCGTCCACGCTGGCCGCAGCAAAGTACATGTGTACGCGCGTGTCGTGCATCAAATGAATGAATGAACTGTGCGTGTGCGCACAGTAACAAAAATACTGTACAACAGTAACAAAAGCACATGCAGTAGTAAACGTTGGAAAAGAACTGAAGATTTCAACACCAAACAGACAAAAATCTCGCGGAAATCTTTCAAAACAAAGCTTCATTTTATATATTACAATAATAATATTGGATTATTATTTCGGGTGATATGAGAATATACCACACTCGTCATGAAAATGCCAAACTCGCATTTGGTTCATTCAGTATTTTTATGACTCGTGCGGTATATTCTCATATCACCCTCAAAGCCATCCAATATTATATAATTACTATTTTGTGTACAATTTCTATTTCTGCTTGTGCCCATGCTTATTTCTTTGTGTGACCAAAAATTCACACACCCCCGCATTATTCACATTAAGTTAAAATTATACGGTTCAGAAAATGAAACGCAAATCATGCTCTGACTGAAAGATCACAGGCTGATAAATGTAGCTTATTTTATCAGTCAGTAATGTGTATAAACACCTCTTGTGACATGGCCGACTGAACCACCCTCTGTAAGAGCCTCTGAGGCAGGATGAGCCACTCTGCCTGAAGTGCTCCCTGAGAACCTTCACTCCTAGGGGTCATTTTTGAAATGTGCAGCAGCTCCAGAGGTCAGCTCATCCCGCGCAGGCTTTATAATTGGGTTGAAAACCCAACAAAATTGGCTTTCAGCGGGCCCTTAACTACAGGATTCTCTCAGGAAATAAAATGGAAATTACTTTGTTCAAACTTTGTTCAAAATCACTGAAAAAGAAAACTATTGAAAGCGAATTAATAGTGATTGGTTGATTAGTACATGTACCTTGTTATTGACAAGTTCACTGTATTCAACAAACTTTCATTCTGATCAAGATATGATCTTTCAAGAAAATTACATTTTGTTTTTTAACAGTACTGGTGTCTCTTTAGAGAGTTACTGCACATATTTTGGCAAAAATGTCATTACCAATTGAAATTGCGCCCTTTATTCTTGTGTCCGCCATACTTCAAAATGCTAATTTATGAGTGATTATCATTTGTACATGTATTGCTTTTCTAGGTCGTAGCTCCAGTGAGAGAAACCAGTGCCCAAGCTCTAGGGGTCATACTGCGTCACATGACACATGATGGTGTTAATGGCGTCCTGGGGGTTCTCCTACAACTATTGGCTCAGTGCCAGTGGGAGGTGCGGCATGGGGGTCTGCTTGGCATGAAGTACCTACTGGCCATCAGAAAGGTGTGTGTCAATTTGTATTAGCATACCTCATGCATATTCTTTCAGTGAATAGAGTCCTATTGGCACAGTGCCAATGGGAGGTGCGGCACAGCGGTCTGTTTGGCATGAAGTACCTACTGACCATCAGAAAGGTGTGTGTCAGTTTGTATTAGCATACCTTATGCATATGGGTCATTCTATAAATTTGGGGTCCAACGTGTGACATTTTTCTGTCCGTTACACCTGACATACTGCTATTTGCCATACAAGTATCATTAAAAATGCCTTCAAACCATATTTTTATGAATTGTATTTTATGTAATCACTCTTTGAAATAGAAGGCATTTAAAGAATATGTCCTGAATTTACAAAATACAACATTTTACAAGATGTCAGATGTAACGGGGACAGAAAAAGTGGACCCTAAATTTATGGAATGACCCATATTCATTCAGTGAATAGAGTCCTATTGGATCAGTGCCAATGGGAGGTGCGACATGGGGGTTTGCTTGGCATGAAGTACATACTGGCCATCAGAAAGGTGTGTCAGTTTGTATTAGCATACCTCATGCATATTCATTCAGTGAATGGAGTCCTATTGGCTCAGTGCCAATGGGAGTTGCGACACAGCGGTCTGCTTGGCATGAAAGTACCTACTGGCCATCAGAAAGGTGTGTGTCAATTTGTATTAGCATACCTCAGCGGCAGGTTTGCAAAAAACGGGAGACACGGTTCCCCATGGCGATGTGACACTTTTATAAATACCAGGGTTATAAATACATAGTTTGACAGCACCTTGAGCATCCTTGGGATGGATATGGGTGTTTCTATAAATTAGGGGTCCAAAAGTGTGACATTTGGTGTCCCCCGTTACACCTAATATGTGTTATTTTTCGTACAAAAATCATTAAAATGGCTTTTAAACCATTTTGTATGAATTGTACTTTATGTACTCACTCTTTGAGATGGAAATTATTTAAAGAATGTGTCCTGAATTTACAAAAACAAGATGTAAAATGTAACGGGGGACACCAACACTGGACCCCTAATTTATAGAAAGACCCATATGTACGCGATATAAATGTCTTCATCATCATCATCGATTGAAACAGGAAGCAAACACATCAGTGGTGCACGTGCCGCATGTGACATTGCACTTGCAAACTGGATTACATTTAAAAAAAAAAAGATTTTTACAAACAAATAATTTTTCTTTTTTTCAGGAAATGACAGATGAACTGCTGCCTGCTGTGCTACCGTCCATTGTACAAGGCCTGCAGGATGTGGATGATGACGTACGTGCTGTTGCTGCTGCAGCACTCAACCCTGCAGCGGGCGCCCTGGTCAGGGTGTGTCAGCGTCAGGTGAGTTAGGGGTTGTCCATAAAGTACGTACGCATGAAATGCCGACTTTTTAGACCCTCCCTCCCCCCTGTACGCATGGCGTACGCAGTGGCTCCAACTCCCCTTCCCCCTGTACGCATACGCATTCCATATATACCTCGGCATTGGTAAAAATGGTTCAGTACTACATGTATAGTGCTATATACTACTACGTGTAGTAGGATTCGCATGTCGCCACCTAAGTCTGAAATAAATGACAAAATGTATAGATTTCTTTTGTTTACTTAAAATGACACATCGAGCTTTATTCAACTGGGGATTTTATGGGAAAACCTAATTTGAGGAGTGAGACAAATGTGAGATGTGTGAGAAAAATGTGTGACCTGTCTAATATATTTCGTACATAAGGTCTGAAACCATGGTCAACTTGTCCATCCTTTCCCGATTTACTAAAAAGACATTTTTGGTTTGCGTACATACGCATTGGCTTGGACCCCCCCCCCGCCCCCCCCCCCCCCCCCCCCCTCCCTCCCTCCCTGTACGCATGGTGTACGCAATGTCAACAACCCCCCCTCCTCCCCTCCGTGCGTACGTACTTTATGGACGGCCCCTTACTGACAGATGAACTGCTGCCCGCTGTGCTGCCGTCCATTGTACAAGGCCTGCAGGATGTGGATGATGACGTATGCGCTATAGCATACGTCATCACTTTCGGAGTTGATTTTTTATGAATGCCAGGCCTTAGAGAATGATTACTCTGGGCATATTATAAAAATATGGACTGCAGTAAAGGGCATGGAAAACTCATAATCGGGCAAAATTCAGAATATCGTATGAACTTGAAACAAGCATCATTTTAAAGCTTGGAAGTTTTTTTTTTCTTCTGAAACTGTAAAAACGAATTGGGGCTTATTTTACAACTTTGCTGGATGCCTGGATGGTCACATAAGTGGAAGTTGTCAGAGGTTATTTAGCCCTAAAGATGCCCTTTTTGTTCTGCTGTACAGGTTTCCACTATCCTTACCACACTGTGGGACACCCTACTAGATCTGGATGACCTGACAGCATCTACTAACAGCATTATGACACTTCTGGCCTCACTTCACTTATACCCAGCGGCCTTGACAAGCCACGCCCACTCAGCAGCCATGACAAGCCCCTCCGACTCAGGGGCACTAACGAGCCATACCCACATCACCACCAGTCTTGTTCCAAGACTCTGGCCCTTCCTCAGACATAACATAGCATCAGTCAGGAAAGCCGTGCTGGAGACACTCTGCACGCTGTTACTCACAGAGCACCAGCAGGTATGTAACTGTTTGGTAGTTACTTAAATTCAATACAAATATTTAGCTCTTCAACGTATGAGTGTAACTCTTCCGGTAACTATCACAGCTAACAAAGATCTAAATTTTATATATAGGCATTTATCTTTGACTTTGTTCCCTTCCAGTAGAAAACAGAAGTGGACACATTATTTGAAAGTGGTAAAGTGTGCAAAGGTGGGGTTAATGGTGTTAGTGTCCGGGGTAATTGGGCTTGCCAAATTGTAAGTGATGACATAATTGCATAAAATGCCCTCTAGTGATGAAAGACATCTTGATGTTAACATCTTGAAGTGATGAAAGACATCTTGATGTTAACATCTTGAAGTGATGAAAGACATCTTGAAGTTAACATCTATTGCAGCATTTGTGAAATAAGCTCAACATAAATGCACGAAGTGAATGACCTTGCACGTTTCATTTAAATAAAACAATTGCAAAAAAGCCCTTGGGTTCTGTCGGCATAATTTCTGCCCTAATTCCAAAGGTTCATATCTATATGCACCTTTGGAATTTAAAAGCAGCAGTATATTTGATGTGTTTCTATAATGATGGAAACATTCAATACAAATTGTTTCGGATGCCCATTTCGATTTCCCATTTTGAACTTCCATGTATATATTTATTTGCTCCTCTGTCAGGTACCTGTGGCTGTCTGGTTACCACCAATACTGCAAGATGCATTGAGACATATATTTCAAAGATGTATTCTGGAATCCAATCCGGAAATATTGTTGCTCATTGAAAAGGTAATTAACATTGTTTTAACATTTCTCCAATATGAACACCAAAAACAATTTTGAGAAACAATTCAGAGAGTTCATTTTTGAAAACCATCCGTGTTAAAGGCCCTATGTATCATTTGCAAGATGATTTTTAATGGGCCGAGCACGCGCTCCCAATGATCCCGTAACAATGATCCGCCCGTAATCATGGCTGTTATCGAAGGTGAGACGATAGATTTGCGTTGTAAGTGAACGATAGTGTTTTAGAGGGGAAAATTTTTGTCCGGGCGGCAAATTTTTGTCTGGGCACTAACGGTACCTGCGATGATTTTGTCCAGGTGGCACGCCCGGAAAAACCGGCAGTGGAGATCACTGCATATAATCGCGATTAAGCGAGAGTATGTCACGGTGCCGCGATTAATCAAGTAGTTTAAAAATGATAGTCACGAGTATGAGTACCATTTACTACTCGCGATTAATCGATTAATCAAGCTACATGTATTCGCCCAGCGGTAGCGCAGAAACACTGATTGTGCCCGACATGTACTATGGGGAACAAGACAAAGATGGACGCACCGTGTCAAAGGTCAATTCGTTACCAGGATTTACTGGCCTTCTTCTATTGCATATATCGGGGGACTTTCTGCTCTCACTGTGTAGGATATTTGGAGTTAAAACTCGTGATTGTTTTAGCCTGACAAAACAAAGTTACTCTTTGTATCTTTCCCCTAGGTATGGGATGCCCTCCTTGAGAAATCCCCGCTTGACGTGCTAGTTGGAGCATCATGTCCCTACATCAGTGCATGGATGTGCCTGGCCATGCAGCCGGCTATGGTGCCTATTGAACCAAACATGCTCATAGAAGCCAAGCATAAAGTCAAGGTAGGGCTGTGCATGCTGTTGATAACACATAACTAAACTTGACTCGTATATATATATGGGCCATTCCATGAAAATGGGACACAGTGCTCCCCCCACCCCCCTTGCGCCATGACACTTCTTGAGTTGCTATTTATTTGTTTATTTATTTATACCATAAATACCATGCTTCAGGGAACAATCACCCTAGGCATATAAACAGTATATGGCCTCGTGAATAAAGAAACATCTTTACCAGCAGCCGATTTCACGAAAAGGTTTATATAGCTTGCGCAACGTTTGAAAATGGCATAAGCCCTATAGCTTGCGTATATTTATCGCAGGAATGTTGTGCAACTTGCGCAATAAAAAGTTGCGCAAGAGAGCTTATGCAGTGCGTAAGGTTTCGTGAAATTGGCTGTTAGGAAAGGCACCATTTAGGACATAAAGTAAAATGTTTGGTAATTTCAAACGACACAGTGGGCTTTTATTTTTAATGCCTATAGACTGCCGAAGTGAATATTTTTTATTTTTTTTAGTTGCCTAGGCAATGGCTCTACACTAAAAATTACTGAACCGTGTCCCTGTGCTTTTACAATGGTACTTTTTTCGACGGCCATGATGTTTAGAGCCAATTACCATGGCAACCCAGCACACTTTGGCTGTCCATTTATAAATACCCAAGACAATGTAGGCATTTCTCTTGATTGAGAGCATATCACATTGTTGGTCTTATTAAAGCGGATAATAGAGACTAGATGTTAGTTTTAGCGCATATGACAAACATACATGCACACAAAAACTGCACATGCCCAAAGCAAATTGGAAGTGCAGTGTGGCAAAAATTTATTAGATTGCATGCCTGTATAATGCATGTGAAGGCTGGGCACGTAACGTAGTACGTTGAATGAATGCGACATGGCAAAATGGTTGAAGTTAATCGTTGACGTATTTACACTAAAAATAATTTATTAATGGAAATAAAGGTGTGGTAGGCTGGTCTTGAACAGTACGTTTAAGACCGTTCACCAAACTTTATTCCCTTAAACAGCTAGAATCCCCCCTTCCACATTTTTTTTGTTTTTCTGTTTATCATGGAGGTGTATGTGTCTACAACACCATCACAACTTGTTTTTCATTTTGTCCTTGTAATTCAAAATACAAACGTGAAAAACACTTCATGTAATATGACAGCAATCTACATGTACTATTACCTGTTTTGTGAAAAAACGATGAAATTGTGGCTCACAGTGACTCTCTTTTGAAGTAAATACTGGTGCATTGCGACGGGTGGTTTTGTCACGGAACGACCGGCATTCACAGCGGTCTGTGTACGGTCTACTGCGGCGTAGTTTCCACGTGTTTGGACATCGGCCGTACAAGTTATAGAATGAGCGACTCATTTTTCTCTCTCTTGGTAATAGAAAAGAAAATCTTTCTGCTCTTCTTTTTTCATAGTTTCTGGTAAAACATGCAACCACGCAGCTACTGGGCATATCTCTGGCTTTTTGGAACAACAAAATTCTTCAAAAAACACCATCTAAAAGAGACGGTTTTTCAAGTTTTTTGCGTGTAAACGTATGGAGCTAACTATCGTGTTGACTTCTCTTTCTCAGGATTCACGGGGTCACGCGCATATCATGAATACCTAATGAGCGTTTCAGAAATCGCGAAAATCTCTTTTTCGAAAAGCGCACTTTTGCTTGCAATTTATCCACTTAAAACCGACAATTAATAAATAATAAAAATCCACGTCGGCAAGAGGGATGTTTGGACTATCGAAAAAAGCCTAAATGCTGGATTTTCGTCAAGGGGGATTCTTCCTCTTTAAATTAAAAAAAAAAGTAACGACACGGTGGGCTTTTATTTTTAATGCCTATAGACTGCCGAAGTGAATATTTTTTTTTTCTTAGTTGCCTAGGCAATGGCTCTACACTAAAAATTACTGAACTGTGTCCCTGTGCCTTTACAATGATGTTTAGAGCCAATTACCATGGCAACCCGCGTCACACTTTGGCTGTCCATTTATAAATACCCAAGACAATGTAGGCATTTCTCTTGATTGAGAGCATATCACATTGTTGGTCTTATTAAAGCGGATAATAGAGACTAGATGTTAGTTTTAGCGCATATGACAAACATACATGCACACAAAAACTGCACATGCCCAAAGCAAATTGGAAGTGCAGTATGGCAAAAATTTATTAGATTGCATGCCTGTATAATGCATGTGAAGGCTGGGCACGTAACGTAGTACGTTGAATGAATGCGACATGGCAAAATGGTTTAAGTTAATTGTTGACGTATTTACACCAAAAATCATTTATGAATGGAAATAAAGGTGTGGTAGGCTGGTCTTAAAGAGCACCTCTAATGAAAAAGCAGATTTTATCTTTCCTCCATTTATATACACATCAAACAATATCGAAACACTATGTAACCAAGTTAGTGTTGAAATCTCACAAAAAAGTTGCTTTTAAAACACTTTTGTCAAAACCCGCTCCGCTCGATTTCTGAAACACCCAGAGGTCACGCTTTTGTTTGTACACGCAATTGAGGGGAAAACACTGCACTGTGTACATACAATACATAGCGCATGGCCATACAAACTGTCCACGTAGCTTTTTCCCGGTTGGCTTTTCCTCCAAAAAAGTGAAGTGAACTGACATGACATGATGAACAAATTTTGTAGAATATTTGAGCTGAATATTTGTGGGATTTATTTTTCAGTTTAAACAACTGGATTAGCGAAAGTATGTGTGTTCATGTAATCAGTCCGACGAGTACATGTACGAGTCCGATTGTTCCGACCAGCCTGCATGCTGTGAAGGCTATCTGTAGAAAACGGCCCGCACACGGCCGTACTATTTCCCACGCACGCGGTGTTTATTGTGTGCCGGGAAATGTCCGAGTGAAATGTCATGTTCGATTCTCACAGTCATGACATTAATACATTGCCAGTGATTCGATCGGGGAACAGTTGTCTACGCTAGCAAGGATCAGAAAGACGGTGAAGAATGTTGCTAATCTGAATGATTAGATTCAGAAGTTGGACGGAGCATTATAGCTCCATGGACGGGGTAAGGATAGTGGTGATTGTTAGACATTCGGCGAGTAGCGATGGGGCAAGATACACTACACTCGGGCTGACTGGTACGCGTCGAAACGGGACGAAAAATGCTTCTTGTTGAGGTCATTTTCCTAGGATTTTGCTTTAATTGTCGGCGCTCCTGGATCTCTACTGAGCAATACACACAAAGTAAGTTCTATCTGAGAATACAGAAAGGTAAAAATTGTGCAAATTTGTGCACTCAAAGTCTCAAAAACTGGGATTGAAAAAAAGGTAAATTCGACATGAAATTAGCGAATAGGCGCGTACTCGGTCAGCTTGTTTACCTCTCGTCATTCGCCCCAGCGCTATCACGTTAGTCCAGAAAAGTCGTTTTTTATTTCATCCAGCAGCCACCGACTACAACTGACTTCGGGATCGTTGGTTTATCGAGGCAAATTGCAAAAGTAGAGTGAAAAACAGTGAGAAATTTAGGGTGAACAAACACAAACAAACCGACAAAACAGTTTCCGTGACCGATGAGCCACGTGTACATTTGTACGGCCGACTGGCTGTGTAGCGCTACATGTGTATGCATGTTGTGTGGCACGGCACGGCCGCCCACATGTGGCAGTTTAACACACTGACGTTTGGGGGTCACACGCATATGATTATCATACATTAAGCGTTGTCAGAATTTTGGGCAAAGCGAGTCTCAAAGTGGGATATTTTGATCGCGTTTTATTCGCTAAAACTTGTACTTATAAAATTGAACGATATCAAGTAGGTTAAGAGGGTATGTATTCTATCCTAAACCCAAAGAACTGTCGAAATTGATGTTTTCTTAGTGGTGCTCTTTAAACAGTACGTTCACCAAACTTTATTCGCTTAATATCATTCTACATGTTTGCATCAACAGGATTCCAAGAGTATGAGCAAAGGCTGGAAGAATCAACAGACCATTAAGGAGGATGACGGGGAGTACATCGGAGGAGACATGACCATTGGTGTATCAGCATCTGAGAAGGAGAGTATAGTGCTGCAGGCTAGGACAAGGGCTGCCAGGTATAATGAGCTTAAAGGGCCTGAAATGCTAAATAACTTCATGCTCAGTTTTTGCTGTATATGAAGGATTACTTGTTTAGAAATATGATACTACTGTTCATTAAGAAGCCCCATGAATAAAAGGTGGCATTTTTCATTTTCTTCACATAAACTCACAGAAAGAGGGTACTGTTTGGGGCATGTCACTTAAGGAACACACGGCAGAAAAGTAAAGAAAAAACATAAGACTTTAAACTGGAATTAATTGTTTTTTTGCATTTTCCAGGTTTATTTTGTTTTCATGGCAACATGTAAAACAAACCCAAACACTCATGGGTTACAAAAGTTTAAGCATTTTGCAGAAATTACTGAAATATTTTGTGCACAGTTGAACGAGATTTTCCTGTGTTTGCCTAATGTGACATCACAACTTTGCTCATGAGTATGTAAATTTTCATTAGCATAAAAATCAACAACCTTGATTTTAACCCCTAAAACAACTTCCAAGTAGAGTTTTTATGACTGTAAATGAATGGAGTAGTTGCATAGCATAGATTTCATTGAGCCTTTTAATACCTCGTCCCCATGGTCTACTGCTAAAACAATGTTGGATTTTTGCATTTAAACAATTTCAAGTTGAACGGAGAAGTATACCCAAGAATCTAAAGACATGTTAAAGAGACACTGCGCCCTTTTCGGACAGCCCAGATGAGAAGTAAATCGTTTGCAAACGGTCTAAATAATTTCATCTTTATAATAATCTTGGGCGGAAACATTTTATTGGATAGTTGCTACCAATTCAATCTTTATTTTGAGTATAGTTTTCCTAGTCAACTCGTTCATTAACTTTTGGGATCATTGCAAATGATAAGTTGAATACATGAAGCATTAGACAGTCTCGGCATCTCAGTTCAATGGTACATGTTCGCAGACGTATCCGTGTGACATAACACTAATTTGGTGTAAACAAGTCGAGATTAATTTTATACGTACCGCTCCCGTGTCGAATGGCTCCCATACGTTGTCCTACGTGGCTGATCCACATCACGTACGAGGACACCGCATAAAGTGATGACGTCAAAGCTGAAAATGGTTCAGATACGTATACGCGCGCAGATTTTGAGCTTGCCGAAACTGCCCTCAAAGTCTCTGAAATGTACGTCTGAATTTGTGGAATTTTGTGATGCCCATGTTGATTTTTTTTCCAGGTCTCCACAGTGGGAAAACCTCTTGTATCAAATTGTTGGTAGTGCGCTCTTTTAAAAATCGCTCAAACTGCTTATGCATCACTGAAATTTAGATTTAAGGCATTTTCATATCCTAATAGTACCTGTGTGTTATTGGTAGATTGCTTGGCCACATTGCACCGTACATCACCAGCAGTCAGCTCTCACCAGAACTCAACGCCTCAGAATCCTTCAGTCAAATTCTCATCTTTCATCTCAAGAGCAAGTCAGCCACACAGAGGATGGTCATTGGTCTCATTGTGGAGGAGTGGGCACGCACAGGCAAGGTAACATAACATTTATTGAAGAATTATAGCCAAGAAACAAAAGACATTGCGTTAAACAAGTGCAACTCGTACATTACTTTTATTCAAAGAATATTCATAAATACCTTAGACAGTTTATGTACCCCCAAAAACCTAAATTTATAGGTGTGGGAAAAATTTAAGATTTTCTTAGAAAATACGCATGATTTGTGCACAAGGTCTGAAGCCATGATCAACTTCTCACTTTTTTTATGATTCGTTTTTTGTTTAACAATAATTCCAAATCGACCAAATCTGCCAATATTTTCCAGATAGGAGTACCTTAGGGTGCATTGACCTTTGACACGACCTTGTACATCATGTGACTCTGAGATGACCTTTTCTGAAATTTAATCTCCCAAATGTTGACTAAAACATTAAAGCTTCAGAGGTGTATTACTCAGGAATTCCACTGCCCAGCAACAGTTCAAGCCAAGCTACTAGAGGTCTTATCCTGCACCATGTATTTTGATGAAGTCTCGGCAGCATTCATGAAGATGCAGATGGAATGTAAGGTGAGTTCACTTTCAAGTTATTTTCAAGGAAAGTGTTATTCCATGTCAACCAGGATTGTAGTTGAGTCCATCACAAGTCTATCACAAGTCTATCACAATTCTTCACAAGCCTTCACAAGTCCCTGGGTATTAATTCAAGTCACAAGCTATACAAATGAACTCCAACAAAGGCATTTTTTTGTGCGTGTTCATCCTTTGCTTCTTGTTACTGGACTTGTGACAGACTTGTGTGGGACTTGTCACGGACTGGTGTTTTTATCGGCTCTGGACTTGTGATGGACTTGACTACAACCCTGATGTCTACAGAAGCAAATTTCTGCTACGTTTTCTTTATAGGCCACAAAATGACTTAATTGGTGTTGATTTTGAGTCCAAATTAATTCATTGATTTCTGAACCTTTTTTTAGGTAGGTGTTTCCTCGTCGGTGCTGTTAAAACTTGAAAAACACAAAGTTTGTAAATCTTGGCATTTTGTTTATTCTCAAGTCTGACATTAGATAAAATGCCGATGGTATTGTTTTATTTCATAGATTCTTGTCAGTTCATGGTGTGATGTAAGGAAAGATGTGAAGGCTGCACAATTCCCAAGGTAAGAAAAAAATCTTTGCTTCACAGCAAATTGAAAAACAAAAGTGGGAAGAGGGAAGTTTGGTTTAAAGCTGAATACAGTAAGCATTTGTTTTGGTATTTTTTTCACAACCTACAGTATAAGTAAAAAAATGCCAACATAAGTAAATATGGCGGCACCAGACCTGTTAATCTGGGGGGCGGGGCAAGAGGGGGGCAAACTTAAATTTAGGGGGAAAACAAAAATCTGTTATTTTTTGATGTTAATTTTGATGGTAATTTTTTTGATGGTAATTTTTTTGATGGTGCCAGCTAATTATGATGGATGAAATTGAGTTTATTATTTACAGCGCAAACGACATTGTAACAAATTGGGTACAATGGTTTGCCCCCCCCCCCCCCCCCCCCCCCCCCCGGAGCGCCAATTTGATAGAAATGCAGGCGTCAAAATTCATTTACAAAAGGGGCACTGCAATTTTCCCTCGGTAAAGGGCACCTGAATGAGAAAATGGAAAAATTGGGTCAGAACCTTTTAAGGGCAACACGGCAAAAGCATAGAGCACCGATGTAATTTGCCGTGGTGCTGTGGGTTATTTCAAAGCCTGGAAATGTGGACAAATCCATGAGTTTGGGAAATCTGGATGCAGTGAAAAACAACTTAGCTCCACCGGGATTCGAACCACTGACCTTCTGCGTAACGTGCAGACGCCCTACCAATTGAGCTATAAAGCCAACTGGTACTCTAGAATCACGGTATTGCAGTTGTTCCTTGCTTATGTGGGATTTGCTATCACGTGAGCTTAGCAAGCCCTACAGAGGGATAAACCCTTCAATGAAATAACCACCCCTCCCAGAGATCACTTAAGATACGACCCAAACCCCTACCCGGCTTGCCCCAATTATTAAGTATGAATAGGTGATTTAGTTTAGGGATAATGACCCAGAAACCACCGGGGTGAAATAATTTGATATCGTGATTCGAGACCACCAGTTCAATTGCTCAATTGGTAGGGCATCTGCATGTTAGTCACAAGGTCCACGGTTCGAATCCCGGTGGATTCAAGTTGATCTTTATATTAGACTATAATTTGCGTTTTTTAAAACTGTATTTGAGTTAGTTCATGCTGCCCTAACTGTAATAATCCGTAACGTTATCATTTGACAAACTTAACACCCTAATACATGTACATCATTTGAAGTTACCCAAAAGTTTACTTCATAAGTTGACAAGAAAAAAAACCGACTGAAAATGTTGATTGCAATGGTAACAAACACCACATGATTTGTTTTGGTATGTGTGTAAAATGGTACCTTTGTGGGAGAAATTGCCAACCGAAGGTGGGTTTTTAAAAAAAGTTGTCTGCAGACAGCTTTTTATTTATCATTCATACACAAAAAACATGCATGGATTTTCTGAAGTATTACTGCATCTATGTGGCTAAAATATTTTCAAGGCAGTTTTCTCGACATAGGCTTTTAATTACAAGTGGAAATAACGCCGTTTTAAACAGTTTACCAATCACGTAGTACATATTTGGTGCCTTACTTCTCTAGCTAGCATTTGGGAAATTAATTGAAAGATCCCACTCCCTTCCCACAGTGCTTTCACCGTAGAGCAAGCCAATGCCTTATCTGAGTCCATTCAGGGTCAGTCGTCCCAGGCAGGTCTGCCTTCTAGGGTGGTTCAGGACCTCCAGCAGAAGTGTAAACAGATCCAGGCTAGCATTGAAGAGATCAACGAGGAACAGCAAAAACTCAGTACAAGGTAGGAACACAGTAAAGGGAGTTCATAATTACGAGTTACACATGAATGGATTTCGCAATGGGTTGGGTTGGACAGTTCCATTTTTGGAATCAGTTCCAATTTTACTGTATAGGAATCATGATACCTTTTAGATTAGATTCCATTTAAAAAACGAAAGTTGGCACTAAAAAAAGAAAATATTTCACAAACCCGATGCAAACTGTCAAATTCTTGGAATTTTGTAATTTCTTCATCCATTAGAGGAGCTTGTTCAGATTTTTCCAGAAAATGGATTTGGGCAATTCCACGGAGTTGAGGAACAAAGTGACATTTCTTCATTTCCACAAATTTTCAATAAGGAAGCAATGAATCACTATTTATATAACAATGTTGCATGATGTGGTGGCTTACACTGTTTGGGGGTAATTTGGGAGTCTTCAGTGTTGACAAAGTGCCGCCATTTTAAATTATTTAACGCAGTGGTGGTTGTGGATGTAACTTGGAAACCAATACAGTTCAACTGCTTTCACTCCAACTACAAATTTTTTCATGTAGAATTATAATTTGAATTTGGAGGATTCTAGATTACATTTCTGTGTGATTCAAGAAAATCTGCTAAAAAGCACCAAATGTCACACCTACATTTGAACACAATTCTATTTAGTTGACATATAAATTTAAATCCATGAGGATTTTGATTTAGTAATGAATGTTTTAAATTTCTCTCATCCAACAGCTTGAATTTCTGAATAGTATTGATTCATGGGGTTATCAAGGGCAAAAAAAAGTTAAAATGGTTGTGAATGTAACACGGAAACCATGTTCCTCAACTTCATGGAATGACCCCATTAGCAATTTACTAAAGTTCTATTCTCTGTTACAGTGAAACCTGCTACTGTACTAAGGCCACCTTGATAAACAGGCCACCTGCTTATAGGGGCCACCCGTCTTTGGTCTCAAATGCCATGTGTATAATGCTTAATCAACCTCTATAAAGAGGCCACCTGTTTATAGTGGCCAGTTTTCTACGGTCCAGGGGGTGGCCACTATACAAGTTTCACTGTATATCAACATGCAAGCCTGTCAGTTGTTCATTTTGGTACCGTCACTGCATCTCACCAACATCTAATGGACAATAATAACTCAAATCATTTAGCCCAATGTGAATTGTAATAAAGATTTTAATCTTGGTTAGTAATGTTACTTTTTTTGTAATGTTACTACCCAAGATTAAAATTTTGCAGGTTGATATAACAGAGGATAAAACTCCAGTAAATTGTTAAATCTAAACTCCTCAAAAAAAGTTCGGAAACTCAAGTTTGACTGACGATTTCTCTCTTGTTGCAAAATAATTTTCCATGAATTTTATATCATTGGAAAGCCCTGTTATTCCTCTTTACGATGATGTCTCATTTGTTATGATTAAGCAATTGGGGGATGTGCAGCACAGCTGAATACGGGGGCGGGTGTAAAGTGAAATGTCACAAAATGCATTGCTATTGTCAAAAAGTGCATTGATACATTCCTATCCTCCAAGCAAAAGGGGAATGCACTGCGCATGCATGACAATAGCAGTGAATTTTGTAACATTTCACTTTCCACCCACCCCTGTATTCCGCTATACTGCACAGCCCCCAATTGATTATTAACAAATGACACATCACTTAACAGGGCTTTCCAATGATACCAAATTCAAGGGAAATGATTTAGTAACAAGAGAGAAATCGTCAGTCAAACTTGACTTTCCAAACTTTTTTTGAGGAGTTTATAACGTTATTAACCATGGAATTGCCTATTTTGTTCTAGCCTAACAAACGCATAAAATACCTCCCCAAAATACTCTCCATGGGAAGAAAACGGGAAATCTCCAATATTGGATGTGGAATTTTGATGTGGAGGCAAAAAGAACAACCCAAAAAATGTCCGGGCTATTGGTCTTACCCCTTAATGGTTTCTCGTGGACAACCTGAAAGATCCGGCTAAACTGCTGCAGTCATTTCAGTCAAATACGTTTTACTTCAGTTATGCCAAAGAGGGAGAAGTAGCACGAGAGGTGCAGGATACGACAGTCCGTACTTGTTTCTGTAGTGTTTTCAGACTCCACTGGCGATCATTTATAAACCCAGGGGCAGTGGAAGCAGATGGAAGAGTATTAGTAATGGAATAAAAGTGTTTTTTTGTCAGTCTTGTATTGTGTTTAATACCGGCTGGGGACCTGAGACCAATAGACCGATCCAGTAAGCTCTGCCCATTTAGAAATTGCCTAACAACATACCACACATGTGAGGCACATGTGCAGTAGAGTCGCGTGGCCGCAGCGTCAAAATGTGCACTTAAGTATCCAGTCGTGTGCGTGCACGTACAACACGCCTCCATTCTGCGTAACGCGCGCAATCGAACAAAAACATCTCGACACACATCTAGAACGCAGTGAATGCACAACATAGCAAAACGACAAGCTAATTTTGGTGAGTTTTTCCCGTTTACACAAAAACACATTTATGAAGGGATTAAAGTAGGTTAGGATAGTCTTATATAATTCGTTTTAAACCGGCTAGGGTCCTCTGCGCTGATGAAAATGATGTTTATGGTGTTTTTGCGTCACTCGTGCTGCATTTCGCCGTAGCTCTGTGCACACAAATTTGAGGACTCTGGTAACTTTTTGGTTACCTCAACCTGAGGCTGTGATTGGTCAATTCCAAAATGGGCGGAGCTTACTGGATCGGTCTATTTCATGGCGCTGTTTAGCAACCGATTTTGTACTAACGGAGGCTCTGGCTATTTTTCAAGCAAGCAATTGCCCTTGTCCATGGGCAACTGCCTTTTTGTTGTGAACTTGATTATTAACCTTCTTAATTCATTCCAGAACCCATGCTTGCCTCGCCTCGGCTGTGATTGCCTTAAAGTCCCTACCAGACAAACTCAACTCCATCATTAAACCACTGATGGACAGCATGAAAAAGGAACAAGTTACCGTTATGCAGGTACTATGTGAAACGATTCAAGGACCTCTATTAAAATACAAAGTACATGTTTTGCAAGATGTCATTTTTATTTATGAAGTGAAAGATCTGGTGGAAATTTAGGAGAGCTTTAAAAATATGTTCAGACTTTTTTTTATTAATTTTTATTTTTGTGTATTAAAATTGTTCCTGAATTTCCATACCAAATAAACAATGATGCTGCACAGTATCACAAATGCACAGTATCACCGACAACTTCATTTTATATGTACTAATCAAACAAGTAAAAAGAAACTGAACAAAGCTGCATTCGTGCATACCATTCTCGTTACTCCGGAGTAATGCGTGCACACTGCATTCGGGTAACATTACGCGAATTGCAAGTCTACAGTCTGCATGCTGTCAGTCAAGATGGCTGTCTCTTGCCATGACTGCACAAAAAAATGCTGTTTTACTGCTCACAAGAAACTGAAGAAAATACAGACGTACAGAACCGTGAGAACCTTTGCAGAATCATTGATGCAGTCTAGAACAAACCTCAGTAAGATGTTGTTTCAGTTATCGAGTTAAGCAATTTCATCCAAAATTCTACCCATATTCCGCCATCTTCGTACAAATCACATGGCACTCGTCAGGAGTATGAGCACACTCGCCATTTGTCAGGGAGTAGCAAGAGCAAACTCTAAATGACCCGAGTGTCGTTAATCTTGCCGTTCGCGCACAGGAGTATGATCGAGTTAACACGAGTACACGCTCGAACACAGCCCAAATTGTTCAGTGTACTTACATGCAAGGTTAGTGCCGTTGGCATGGGACATACAGTACCGGCCAAAAGTTTGAGTACACCTGTTGAAAACTATGTTTAGTAACATTTTACAGCATTTTATGCCCAGTACAAAAAACACATTATGCAACCAATATATTCAATGCATGTCATAGAAATGTCCTTGAAACTTCAGAAATGTCTCTTTATCTTTCATTCCTCAAAATAGCCACCTCTGGCTTCATATTGGGAAAAAAGTAGCCTCTGAAGGTCACACAAGTTTTAAGAAGTATACAATGAATACAATATTGTATTATGTAACAGATTATGTGTAATAGGTTCTTTTGCATGTGTTCTGACTGTTCTCTGATTTTGTGAGGTCCCTGGAGCGTGTGTAAAATCACTTTGTACTAGCTTAATGCACAGTATTGGCACCAGTCAGTTCTTGACCACTATCAGATAGCTATCTAGTCTATATTTGCCTTTATATACCTCATGAGTAGATTCCTGTCATCTGATTGGTTAAAAGTGGGGGCATTGAATCAGCTAGACCCGGCGCATATATCCCCACCGGGCAATAGTCTTTGCCATGCCCCGGGCATAGTCATTTAGCGGGTTCCAGATGCGCGCATTACATGTGTTAGCATAGCTGTGCACCAATTATGCAGCTGGGCGCTTCACGTAAACATTCATCAGGACGGTAATGGCGGAATCTCGACGAAGTCATTTTGTCGTCTGTCGTAGATGATGAAGTCCTTAAGAAAGTAAGAGAAGTGGCCTACATTGAAAACTGTCAGGTGAAATGTGCTACTAAAGTGCCAGGTGATTATGCTACAAATGTTTGCTGTAAATATACAACTTTTCCGCCGTAGACCAGCTTCCGAAATCGAAACTCGAAGGACCACTGTCATGACTGTATGATGTATCGTTACTTTTAACCAACCAGATGACAAAAATCTACACATTCGGTATATAAAACAAATATTGACTGCTGTTTATTCGGGTCATGGTTAAGATTATAGGCCCTCGGTGATCTCGAAGCCATGACTATGCCCCTCGGCTTCCGCCTCGGGGCATAGTCATGGCTTCGAGATCACCTTGGGCCTATAATCTTAACCATGCCCCTCATTGCAGTCAATATTTGTATATTCTTGCATACATAACTGTTGTATAATGGCAAAAGGACCCCAGTTGAGTAAAGAAAAGGGCAAGCTGTGATTACTCTACGAAATGAGGGTCAATCTTACAGACAGATTGCAAGAGAGTGGTAGGAGTTCCTGGACATTAATCGAAGAGGGGATAAGTTTGGTCCAATGACAACCTCTGTTATTGTCAATATCTCCAAAATTCCTTAGAAAAAATGGATTTCAACGAGAAAGCAATCAAGTTCAACCGCACTGCAATAGACTGCCAAAGTGATTACGTAATTTTTTGTTAGTTGCCCAGGCAATGCATAGTTCTGACCTGTCAATCAAGCTGATCCCGCCGACCAATCACAACAGAGCTAGCAGACAGCGCCCACATAGGTCAAAATGCATTGCCTCACAAACAATCACGTGATTTTCTGCACATACAGTTTGTACAGTATGTTGTATGCAGTGATCCAGGTAAATTTTGGTTTCAATGTTGGGCGATTCGCTGTTCAAAGGTAAGAAAGCGCAGTTTTATTAATATATGGCATCCCTGCATTACTAGCCCTTTGCTCAGCGTGTGCTATGGTAACTGTATAGAAGGTAACAGTATCTAAGAAGCGGGGTTAACTGGGCAATCTCAGAACTATGCATAGGCTCTAAACTAAAAATCAATGAACCGTGTCCCTGTGCTTTGCAATGGTACTTTTTCTGACGGCCATGATAGTTTAGAACCAATTGCCATGGCAACCCACGTCACACTTCGGCTGTCTATACATATCGACATGCATCTTGAATATTTTTTTTGATAATATAAAAAATATTGCATTTTTGACATGTATAATGTGTGTTCTTGTTGCAGAGTCGGGCCGCCACCAGCCTAGCCCACCTCCTAGACCAGTGCTCCCAGCGCAGCCCCAACCCTTCCCCTAAAATCATCAAGAACCTCTGCACTAGTCTCTGCAATGACCCTAACATCACCCCCACCGCCACCCAGCCAATGGGCTCACTAGACCTGGCCAGTAAACCACCAGGATTTGGCAGGGGGTCTAGCACAGGGTCTGTATCGGGTTCGAGACCATCATCCCCTCTCCCTGGGGCAGTGGCCACGGTGCAGTGCGATAGACGGGTTGGGATACTCACATTGGCTAAACAACAGCAGGTTGGGCAAATTTGTTCTGAATTTTAATTTTGTAGAATTTAAAATGTGGCATTGTTGTGACTTTTCATTTGTTAACCAGTTAACACCAGGATTATTTCAAACATTGCTGTCCGTAGGCGCGGGTTTATTTGTAGTTGAAACATGGAGGAAGGAATACAACTGAACTCATTAACCATGCGCGGTAAAGTATTGTTGTTATGTCGATGCACCATCATTGTACACCATAATGGCGCTTTGTTATAAACTGTTTTGCCCATTTCCCTGGTCTATTACTGCAAGTGTAGACGTTAAAAGCAGTAACAAGTGAATTTCCCTTAAATTTGAGCTATTCTGCTTACGTCATGCACGCTGTGGCACACATCATATACTGCGTGTGCGCGCGATTCATAAAAATGCATCGCGTTGGAACACGCACACGCAGTACACAGCACCCATGCATTTTGGCCCGCGTAGATGCGAACCAAAAATAAGTAAATCGTTTGCAAACGATCTAAATAATTTCATCTTTACGGATTATTTTCTAATAAAATTATATCATTTTGAGCGGAAACCTTTCATTGGGTAGTTGCTATTAATTCAATCTTTACTTTCAGAACTTTCCCCTGTAAACTCGTTGATTACTTTTTGGGGTCATTGCAAATGATACACTGGGCCATTAACAAGTCTTCCGCTACACTGGTTTCTATAACTCAAAAGGTACAGCATCTGTCCGCTGTATCAGAAGTCAGGTATCCAAACCGCGATGACAGCCATAATATTTTCCTCTCAGTCTGTATGTGGTTGTTTTAATCCATGATTTCGCACCAAATTTTCCCCACGCCAGATAGCAGCTATCACCGCTGCCAACCGACGTGCCACCTACTCCCGATCCCGCAGCAAGGAATCCAGCCTATCAGAGGTCGCTCTCTTCCTAGATCCGGCCGTCCTGTCTGAGGGAGGAAACTCCCCAAGCCAGCTACAGCACCGAGGGGCAAAGTTTGCCCTGACCACCATTGCTAGACACTTTGGTGCTGAATTGATCACTGGTGCTGGCAAGCTGTGGGAAATGATGACGTCATCGCTGCAGGAATACCTCCAGACTCCAAAATATGGTACGTTGAAAAAAAAAAGATACGCGGTGTTAAGGTTTGTTTTGCCTTTGTTTTTATACCCAGCCATTCAGCACCGGCCAGCTCGATGGTCGAGTGGTTAAGATGTCTGCTTAGTATGCAAGAGATCGTGGGTTCGAGTCCCACCCAAGCATGCTATGAAGTTTTTCGCATAGTGTCTCAGGAAACACTGAGTATTATATACAGTGGTAATAATTTTACGCCGGGTAAGGGCAAAATTAACACTCATCTCCGATGCAAGCTAAATTACCTTATCTTATGGGGTGTTTCAAAATAACATGAAATATGTGACCCAGTACAACGTAATCAGGAATAAGTCGCAAATTGACTTTTTGAGATATGTACACGGTGAGAAAGGAAATTTCATAAGCTTTCTAATGATACCTATCACAAGCATGTAGCTTGTTCGGTTCTATAGTTATGATCCAATAACGATGACAAGCCATCTGTTGTTTACCAAATCCACATTCCAAGAAAACCGGCCTTGAAATAAAATAGATACGTCACCGAAATTGTGAAATAATAAGCTTTCGGACGATACCAAATTCATTCATTCATTCATTCAAATGTAGGGGGGTTCAATGAATAATAAGGGTGACAAAATGTATGGAAAATCAGTGTTATTCATAAGATTTTGATTACTTTCTAGAACAAAAGAACACGGACAATTCACACAAATCATCTTTATTTTTATCTTTAAGTATCGTTTTTACAATAAACACATTAATGACGGTAATCTATGACAACTACACTTCCTCAAAGTACCAAAACCCGAAAATTGACTTTGTTCACGATTTCACCCACATACCCAATTGACTGGGCCATTACTCGAAACGGCATCAGCGAACTATTCCTGATTACGCTGTACCGGGTCACATATGTCAACTGGACTTTTAAAATTACAAGTGATCTGAAATAATCGTATCTCTACAGATTCAGAACCAGTGTACAACATACTTTTTGAAAAGTGGCAGTGTTTTGCAAATCACTTTTCAACAGGGTCATAAATTGTTTCAGTTTAAATAGATATAAAAGTGAAAAATCAGCAAAATTGGTATTATGCATTAGACACTCTTCAGTTGATACAAAAAGCATTATGCGTGGGACACACATGCACATATTTCTAAAACAACCATTCCTGAATGAAATTTGTGGGTGCAAGTAGCTTTGTGATGCCAAACGCATAAAACATTCCATAAAACATGTGAAATAACTTAGCAGCCTGTAACAGGTCATGGGGGGCCCCCAAACCACTTCGCCCGAGTGCCATTTCGCCCCAAACCACTTCGCCCGAGTGCCATTTCGCCCCAAATCACTTCGCCCGAGTGCCATTTCGCCCCAAACCATTTTGCCCGAGTGCCATTTCGCCCCAAACCACTTCGCCCGAGTGCCATTTCGCCCCAAATCACTTCGCCCGAGTGCCATTTCGCCCCAAAACCATTTCGCCCGAGTGCCATTTCGCCCCAAAACCATTTCGCCCGAGTGCCATTTCGCCCCAAACCACTTCGCCCGAGTGCCATTTCGCCCCAAATCACTTCGTCCAAACACTACATCGCCCAAATGCTACTTCACCCCAAAACCACTTCGTGCACGGGCCGTGGTTCAGGGCGAAGTGGTTTTGGGGCGAAATGACTGCAAACCCTTTTTTGACTGTTTTCTAAAAAGTACGGAGCTGGTTTTTGCTCAGGTTGGTTTTAATCATACATATCTTCAATCACACAGGGGGATAAAACTATTTGTAACAGTTTACCAATCATGTATACTATCGTTAATAACCGTGGAATTGCTCATAAATTTGAAATTTTGCCTTTTGAAACACCCCATCAAGTGAGATTTTGAGCCATTGCAAATGATACAGTGAACCTTTAATGAGATAGCATTATTGAAATGTTTCCTTGCCCGTGTGTATCTATAGATCCTATTTTACTTGATGACAAGGATGACATAGCGCAGGAACTCATTAACACACTACAAGTGTTTGAGGTACTGTGTCCTGCAGTACATCGTAGTCTGCACTCAAAGGTAAAGACTGATTGCTGTTCTCTAATAATGGGGCTTTATTTTATTTGTTAATTTTGTTATTTATTTTAAAACAGGATATCCAAAATGGCGGCCAATATGGCTGCCAAAAATGGTCCAAAATCATATATTGGCCAAATAATATGATTGAAAGCACTTATAAAATTGCTTGGATATATCCATTTTATTTTATTGTTAACATCCCAGATACATTTATAATCATTAAAAGCACCCTAAAAGGGTGTAAGTTAGTTCTGGGGATTGCATTTATTTCTGTTATATTTTGACAGGGTAGCCCCTTCAGTTATAGAACTGCTATCCTTGGGGGCCCTGTATAAAATAAGGGTAAAACTATAAAGTATAAAAGATTAGTCTACTTAAAATGTAAACATTCTTAATTAAGAATATAATTAAAAATTTATAAAATTACAGACAAATATACACACAGGACGCGAGATTAAAACAAGGCGACTTTAAATGTGCAATTAAAGAAAACGTTATAAAACAAAATAAGTTAAAATACAAAAAAGTTAAAGGCACAGGCTCGCCAACAATGCTCGCGAGGGGGTGGTGGTGCACGGGGACACCCCATAGATACTCGACTAATATAAGCTACGTCAAGTTTACGTCATTTTCTTTTCCTACCCAGCTCACCGCCCTCCTCCGATACCTCATCCAGTGCCTTCAGTACCCCTACACATCCGTCCGCCACATGGCAGCCAACAGCCTGGCTGCCCTGGGGCAGGTCTCCACCGCCGAGACCATGAACCATGTCCTAGAGGACGTGCTTCCCTTACTAGGAACCACCGACAGCGAGTTAAGCCGTGAGGGTGCTACAGAAGCCCTGATGTGCATCATAGAGCGGCTAGGCATTGACGTGGTGCCGTATATCGTACTGCTGGTCGTGCCGTTGCTCGGGAGTATGAGTGACCAGGTGGAGTGTGTACGTCTGGCAGCCACACACTGCTTCGCAACACTTATCAGACTGATGCCCTTAGAGGTGAGTCACTAAACATGACGGATTTTTAGGCTGTGTTCGAGCATACCATTCTCGTTACTCCGGAGTAATGCGTACGCGCCACACTCGGGTCACATCTTTTTGCAGGATTTTGATGCTGTCTGGAACGAACCGTAGCAAGTTTTTGTTTCAGTTATTGAGTTAACAGGTTCAGCAAATTCACCTAAATTCCACCCATGTTCTGCCATCTTTGTCCAGATCGCATGACATTCATCAGTATTAAGAGCACACTCCACATTTGTCGGGAAGTAGCGAGAGCATACTCTCACTGACCCAAGTGGTCATTATTCTTGCCGTTTGGGCGTGCAGAAGTACTGCTTGTATTAACATGAGGACACTCCTGAACACAGCCTTAGATTGTCTAATCAACTATGTGGACTGAGAGGTGATCACGTCTATGTTAAGGCTTTTCGCATACATCAAGTTGTCTCTCTCGTCCACTGCCGGAATCGAGAATGTGGCAGCTTTAGGTTTCGGCATTCACAGTACTTACTCAGTCCACATAATTGACATGACAAGTACAGCTGTAAAGTTGCTATGAAAATGAGATTTCCCCTTTCTCTAGTTCTTTGCACAGTATGCAATAAGAAACATCATACAGAATTATAGAAGAGTTCAGGTACTTTTCATAATTGGTAAAATATCTCAGATTTAAAATCAAGTTTAAAATGACACTATCCACTTGTCCATACCTGCCAACCATTCCGAAATTGGCGGAATCATTATGAAAAATAAAGCTGTATTCCGATTTACGAATTTATCGTCCTTCAGTACGAATTTCCTCAAAATCGTTTACATTGTTAAATAAATACTGTGATTTAACAAACAACTTAAACTGTGCGTTGTCAATTATTTCGATGTCGTCTTCTTGTGAGGTATGACTTTGCGTCCTGCGCGCGCCGCATATGTACATGAAAACAGGTGCAGGTTAACTCAACCGTTGCGTCAACTCGACTGTTGTTCCAACTCGACCGTTGCACCAACTCGACCATTGCACCAACTCGTTGCAAGTTTCACTACATTCTAATTTTTGTTGCTAGGCAAGGTTGGCAGGTATGCTTGTCTCATTTGTCTCCAAGCCAAAATACCATGTGGCCTCCCCCTTTACGCACAGCCTTAGTAACACATGTGGATGTGGACATGGACACAGATGGAGATGTAGATACACATACTCTGCAGGGTGGACTCGCACATTTAACCTTTTTTCATGCGGTTATTTTGACATGCATCAATTGCCTCGAGAAAATGCAGCGTGGAGGAAATTTGGTGTGAAACGAGACACTGAAAACCACAGAATAACAAAAACACCCAATTTCACACCAAACCTTTCAAGCCACATTTTTTAAGGCGATGCACGTCATATTTACACACGTTATTGCCTGAAAAACGGTCAGTGTGAATCCACCCTTAATCCCTTTCTTCCCCACCCCTTCTTCCACTAGGCAGGAATCCCAGACCCACCAGCCATGGCAGCCTCCCTCATCAAGCAGAAGGCCAGGGAACGTCACTTCTTGGAGCAGCTACTGGACAGCAAGAAGGTAGATGACTACCCAGTGCCTGTTACTATCAAGGCGGAACTCAGGAAATATCAACAGGTGTGGTAATAATGAAAATTAATAAATACCTTAGACAGTTTACGCATCCCTATTGGCTGAGAGCACGTCACGTGGCCAGTCTTAAACGGACGATAAAGACTGACCGGCCGTCCAGTCCTAAAACACTTTCTCGCCTGTCCCGCATTTGTGCCCGCATCCTAGTTAGCGCGCATGGAACACGCACACAGAAACTGCAAGTGCCCGAATTTAAAATGTACAAAGTACCCCGTCATGTGAACAAATGCGATATGCGATGCATACAAAAATACAATGCAAAATATGATGATGGCCCTCGCCTGTGGCTGGGACCATTATCACTCGTTCAGGCCCCTAGCTGGTTTTAAACGTATATGTTCATAACTGGCCAAACCCATTTTTATTCCAGTGGCAGATCCAGCCTCATTAAAATACAGGAATACAATGGATTTCATTGTATTCCTGTATTTTAATGAGGCTGGATCCGCCACTGTATTCCCTTATTATATACCTCATGTGTAGATTTCTGTCATTTGATTGGTTAAAAGTGAGAGCATTGGATTTTATTTTCAGTTAAAACTAAACCCTGTGCCTGCAGAATTGTGTTTGTCCATGCCCCGGGCATGAACCAAGTCACTGCTTCAAATCTTTTTATTTTTTCTAGCCATACTGAATTGGCACAAGTGTGTTCCACCTGACACCCTTATTTGCCTCATATGCGGCCATGCATAAAACATAATTTAATTAAACTGCTACCAAAGGACACAGGAAAACCTATCCAAAATACATGTCAAAACATCTCATATAAATATTGGTACACTAAAACACAACAAGTAATTTAAAAAGTGTATAGTTTTTTTACTCACACTGTATAGTGCAACTGCATCCCGTATATCCCTCGGACTTTGGCCTTGTGGTATATGGGACATATACCACAAACGGACACTCTATTATTTTGTATTTCACTTACACTCGTGAGATAACTTATATTTTCGCTACTTTAATATCAATTGTCAATGTGTAATGTGTAGGATGGTGTGAACTGGCTGGCTTTCCTGAACAAGTACAAACTGCATGGAATACTGTGTGATGACATGGGACTGGGCAAGACATTACAGTCCATCTGCATTGTGGCTGGCGATCACTATCTTAGGGACAAAGCCTCCAAAGTAAGTCCTTTTACGTCATTTTGTTTTTCTGGTAGTCACTCTTAAAGGGTTGCCTAACTCTGTACGCTTCATGTAAGTGGCTTTCTTTTGCAGTTCGGCGCTCGTACTTGAGAGGGCATGAGTCAGGACACAACAGATTTTTACATACTTCACGGCGTGTGGGAGTCGGGAAACAAGGCATGCAATCGTTGCATGGTCGACGTCATCATCCCTTTCAAAATTTCAAATATGGTGCAGCACACAGTTGCATTAGTTGCAGAGTTTATCATCAAAATTAATTGGGTTGCGAATGCTGAAAACAAGATTCTCTGATTCTCATGAAGGTTTATGCACCGGACAATACATCGGTAATATTTTTGATTAATTTCGTCGATAACTTCAAACAAGTGTTGTCCCTTCCTTTATTAATGCCAAGTGGTCCATTTATATTGACAATAATAATAGAAATGGTCCAAAGCACACTTTTGAAAAATATAGACTGCTTTCCAGTGTCGTCATGCCTTCCACCATTTTGTATACCATTTGGCGATCGTGGCCTAATACGTGCTCACTAGAAAATTTAGCGAGAAAAGCATATCTGTTGCTTTACCTTGCCTGTTGGTTGTTGCACTATTGCCAATGCGCTGAATCCGGTAAAATGTTTTCTCCAGGCTATATCAAAATTCAAGTGAAAAACACATTCGCTTTTATAAGTTGACTACATGCTCAATATTTGATCGTATCATTATCATTATTATTATTATTATTATTTCTTTCTGGTACTGAAACCAAAAGTTCCTCAAAAGTGCCCATTGCACAGTCGCTCGCAACCGTCAGGAAACCCATGATGAATTGGAAACGGCCAGAGACACCAGGGAATCCCCTTGCTCTTCACGAAAGAATGCTCTTAGCGTGTTGCATAATGCACTTAAAAGATCCCAAAGCACTTTTTCGTGAAGAGTAAGGGGATTCCCCGGTGTCTTTGGCTGTCGGCTGCCAGCGGCGTCACCCACCTCAATGTTTAGGTAGAAGACACTGAGTTTCTTAAAACACAATTATAATGTGCATTGCACGAGAACATATCCAGATGAAAAGTGTGCTATACATAGAAATGTAATAATGTGGGGTGTTATGGCCGAGCGGCCTAGTGCGTCGAACTGAAGTTCCTGTGCTAGTACTAGAATGTAGGTTCGATTCCGGGCCGCGACGGGTTGTGGCACCCGTGCCCTTGAGCAAGTCACTCAACCACACTTGCTCCCATTCCTGTAATTGGCGGTCCCTCCGCTGTTGGATGTGGTGAATAAATAAATAAATAAAAAATTATTAAAAGGAAGGGTGACTTTAACCATGCAACAATTACATAGATGACATCAAGATTAAACTTTTGTTTCCCAACTCCAACACATCAAGCTGATAATCAGTGGTATCCTCCCTCAAGTTTTCTGCTAAGAACCCACAGTTTTACTTGGGCCCAATTTCATAAAGCCTATTTTCTTCGTAACTGAGCGTCGGGCTATTTCATAGACATTGTTAACGGTTAAGCAACTGAAAGCATGCCTTAACTGCAGAGCCAAACTTAGTGACACAACAATAGCCGTTTCCAAGCGCACGCATGCTTAACCATGCCGCGACCATGAAATAGCGCTTAACTCGTCTGCTATAGTAAGCACGCCGTTACTGCTTGCGCTTAACCGGCGCTATGAAATTGGCCCCTGGTGTTGAAGTTGAGTTAAGCAGGGTTTTGAATTACAAGTTAGACTTATAAAGATTTCACTGGTTTTTTTTCCTTCAGAAAACTCAGCAAGCCGACTGTCCCCCACTGGGCTCCATTGTTATTTGTCCACCCACTCTGACTGGACACTGGGTGTTTGAGATTGAGAAATTCTGCTCACGACAGTACCTCAACCCACTGCACTACACTGGTCCACCGACGGAGCGTCAGTCGTGAGTGCTATAAATGAATTTTTATTTCTTTCGTATGACACCCTAAAGGAATTATGTTGCTGAGATTAGCCAACCCAGGCCATTGCCCTGTAGCTACAAAGTTCGAGAAAACAGGACGAAATGCTCAGTTCTAGAAGTGGGAGGAAAATCCCACACACCAATGTGTGGGGAAAATTCACGGAATCAAGCAGGGACTGAGAACCCAATCCACATACTGACCCAGATAGGATTCGAACCAAGGCCAAAGAGCTGGAATGCGAGGAAAGTACCGCTGTATAACAATCATATGCTTGTGCTGGGACTTAAAGGCAGTATACATGATTGGTATCTCGAAAATCAGAAATGTTCACAGATTTACGCCTAACTTACACAATATAAACATGATGACCGTAGCAAACTTCCCCTGAAATGGTTTTGTCTGAAGTGCTATAGTCTTTGAGAAATGAGTAAAACAATTAGTTTTCGTCTCATGAGACGAAAATTAAATTCGCCCCAAAACCACTTCGCCCGAGTGCCATTTCGCCCCAAATTACTTTGTCCAAACACTACATTGCCCAAGTGCCACTTCGCCCCAAAACCACTTCGTGCACAGGCCGTGGTTCAGGGCGAAATGGTTCAGGGCGATAGGACTGCAAACCCTTTTTTGACTGTTTTTTCAAAAGTTAGACAAAGTACGGAGCTGGTTTTTGCTCAGGTTGGTTTTAATCATGCATATTTTCAATCACACAGGGGGATAAAACTATTTGTAACAGTTTACAAATCATGTATACTATCTTTAAGTTCACATTTGGAACCAAATGTCCACAACTGAAAGGAAAAAAAATTAAATTGTTTAATTTAATTTGTTAATTCGTTTTAATTTATTTTGTTTCTAAATGCAGGTTACGAAGTAAAGTGAAGAAGCATAACTTGGTGGTCGTGTCTTATGACATCGTCAGAAATGACATCGACTTCTTCAAGTAAGTACTCAAATACAGTGGAAAGTTGCTGTTACCAGTATTGTCGAGACTTGAGTCTGTCTCGAGTCACAATTTCATTCGTTTTGCATCTTCTGGGGGGCTTCCCCCATTGTAAGCCCTGTGTGAGCCTCGCAAACGCCCCTACATTGCTTTGATCAATATACTGAACGCCCACTATAACAAACACATTGTTTGGATCCCATGTTGTTTTAAATATAACAAAAACTATGGATGTTAGGATAGGGCGACAATTTGTGTGTAAAAAAGGTATATTAGGCCGACATGCTCAATAGGGCGACATTTTGGTGTCGCCCTAATATATATTTTTTTTAAATAATTTTTGTAGGTCAAAAACCATTTTTTTTAAATCGAGAACCATTTTTATTAGGTCTAGAACCGTCTCTCTTAGGTCTGTAACCATCTTTAGAAGCTTTGGGTAGAAAAATAAGGTGTCATTTTGAGTGACTCTTCTCGAAATGTCGCCCTATTGCTGCATCCAGAGTTCTTACAACTATGCTTATGATATCACAAAATTATTTTGTCAACAAATATTTGGCAATTCATACCATAACAAACCTGTAGGGCTTTGCAAATTATTCGGCTATTCGATTGAAAACCAAATATTTAAATATTGATTTTTGTATTAAAAAATAAGGTCAATGAGTAATGCTTTTCTAGATTGATCGTACTGCATTCAAATTTACTGTACGGTATACATGTAGGCCGATTTAGGAATTTACACCAAATAAATCATGACTAAATCAAGCTAAACGAATATTCGATATTCAATCGAACACTATTCATTTCGAATAGTAAATTCGATTCGATTTGACTCGGCCCTAAAAACCTGTGTGCATGTATAATGCGCATGTTTTTGCACCGCGACAAAAATCCGAAAGTTCAGGGAGCGTCTTACATTGTCTCGGTCTCAAGTACTGTCTGTTAGTCTTGGTTCTTGATTTTGGTCTCGGAGATACCCCATTGCTGACATCTTAATTCCATTGATTTCTAGGACTATCCAATGGAACTACTGCATACTAGATGAAGGTCACATCATTAAGAATGGCAAGACCAAGCTAGCCAAGGCCATCAAGCAGCTGAATGCTGCTCATCGACTCATCCTCTCGGGAACACCCATACAGGTACGCACAGTGAGATCCAGAAGACATTGCGCCGCCGTTTTTGTTCTGGCATGGACACGCGCGCGTGTAGGGTTTTTGACATGCTCGTAGCTGCAGAGGATTTTTTGTGGCGTACAAGGGACATCGCATAAGACGGATATCTTTGCAAATATTTGTGATGTCGCAAATATCTTTGCAAACAAGTGGGTTTGCGATGTCATACATTTCTTTGCAAATATGTATGTAAATATTTGCAAACATTTGCTAAAAAATATACTACACTGAAAATATTTGCAAAGATATGAGATGTGCGATATTTCTTGTAAGCCACCTTATATTTTTCAAAACTTTCGAAGCGCGTCACCACATTCATGCACACGATGTGCGCAACCCTACATGCGTGAAAACATGCATTCCGACACGCTGCTGTGGGGCAGCATGGCCGAGCGGTTTCGTGTATTGCCATAGAAATGCACAGAGGACGCAAAGACGTCATTCTTTGCCCAGTGTTCTGACAAAATGGCGGCACCCACAGTGCGGCGCATCGCTGCAATTGCCTTTCTTTGCGAAGTTCGTATTCGCTTGTATGAAAATAATTATCTTTTAAAATCCATACATGGCTTTAATGTTAACTGATTAGTTTTAAAAAATGTGTATGCACACTAAATTATTTATTAAAAACCACATTAGTTGTTCATTTCTTACAGAAAAAAACATGTTTGACAGAAATAAATTTATGCAGAGTATGCTACCATTGATGTCAACACTTCAAGTATTTTTTCCCCTTGTCAACTCATGAAGTAAAATTTTGGGCAATTGCAAAAGTTATGGTCAACTTCTGAATTATTACCGAGGTCACAGATTTGTTTTTCTTGTGTGCTATTCTTCTAGAATAACGTGCTGGAGCTGTGGTCTTTATTTGACTTCTTATTGCCCGGTTACCTGGGCACTGAGAAGCAGTTTTCTGCTAGATACGCCAAGCCCATCATTCAGAGCCGGGATGCCAAGAGCTCCTCCAAGGAGCAAGCAGCCGGCAAGTTGTGTCTCATGTTCTCGCAACTTTAATTTTATGTGACCCGTTCTGGAAAAGGGTAGCAGCAGGCTAGGTCGAGTTTTCACGACCGTAAGAAGAAATCTGTGGCAGATACACGCTCATTAAAATACAAAAACACAATGGAAATTCCAGGCGAAACACGGACATTCCAGGCGGTATCTGGGCACTACCAGGAATTTCCATTGTGTTTTTGTATTTTAATGAGCCCGGATTCGCAACAGATTTCTTCTTATGGTCGCGACTTATGCTACCTTTTTCCAGAACGGGCACATAAACTCCTCAAAAAAAGTTTGGAAAGTCAAGTTTGACTGACTATTTCTCTCTAGTTACTAAATCATTTCCCTTGAATTTGGTATCATTGGAAAGCCCTGTTATTCCTCTTTACAGTGATGTGTCATTTGTTATGATTAATCAATTGGGGGATGTGCAGTATAGCGGAATATATGCAGTGCATTCCCCTTTTGCTTGGAGGATGGGAATGTGTCGATGCACTTTTTGACAATAGCAATGCATTTTGTGACATTTCACTTTACACCCGCCCCCATATTCAGCTGTGCTGCACATCCCCCAATTGCTTAATCATAACAAATGACACATCATCGTAAAGTGGAATAACAGGGCTTTCCAATGATATAAAATTCAAGGAAAATTATTTTGCAACAAGAGAGAAATCGTCAGTCAAACTTGACTTTCCGAACTTCTTTTGAGGAGTTTATATCTTTATCATGTCACAGCCCAAAATTTGGGAAAAATTTGTTTTTACTGAAGCTTGTTGCATAATGTAAAGATTTAAAGCCATTTTCTACACTTAATATTCTAAACTTTAATGTCATGTCCACCTCTAGAAGGAATTGCCCACATGTATTTATAGGTGTCAAATTTTTAACTGTTCAATGTTGGATGGACAACTGATTATAACGTTTTCTTGTACACCCTCTTAAAAATCCACCAGGTGCCTTGGCCATGGAGTCTCTGCACAGACAGGTACTGCCGTTCTTACTGCGACGTCTGAAGGAAGACGTCTTGGACGACCTACCTCCCAAGATCATTCAGGACTACTACTGTGAGCTTAGTCCTTTACAGGTTGGTTCCTTTCTTGTTTAAGACATTCTGTAACCTGTGCTGGGAATGAGACAGAGACTTATGCTGTCACTACAATACGCAGCTCCATAGCAAAGGCATGGAGCTGCGTACTTCGTGGCACGAATTTGGCACGCACGCATTGCTGACGAGCCTGTGCCTTTAAGATGAATAACACAATCAAAATGAGACTAGGCATGCGTTTTGGTAAGAAAATTTGCAAACATCCACTACGGGGGGTAGGTCCTGTCGTTGTTAGACTTATTTCAAGTCTGTCTTTATGTATAATGTACCAGTTATGCATAGGGTACTTCCCATAATTGGTGAAGTATACGTGATCTCAGACTTGAAATAAGTCTAAAAACAAAATTGTCTTACCGGTACTCCCTGGTTTTGGGAACAAATATTTCATTTCCACATGAGATATTTTGAAGGAATGCTTGTGAGTCATTCTATAAATTCGGGGTCCAGTTATTTTTGGTGTCACTATAACACTTAATTTGGTAATCTCAGGATACATTCTTTATTGTCTTCAATCTTCAAGAGTGATTACTACGAAAAGTTAAATTCGTAAAATGTTTTTACAATAGTATGGCAAATTGTACAGGTCAGACTTGGGATGAGAGAAAAATTGTAAGGCCTTATCGGGATTAGAATCCGAGACCTCTTTGAGATGCTTACACCGAATTACACGAGGGTTTACACCGGGGGAAACCTCCAGCAGATGCAAAACAAACGACACAGGGTTTCGCTTTGAATTCTGGGAACACAGGTCAAATGTTGTTGCCAGACGAGGGTTTTGTAAACTCCGTTATCGTGCCACCTGAAATTTGTCAATGCCCACAGACATTAACTGATTAAGGAAAATGTATCTACACACCTATTTCCTTCAAGCTCGCCGGCGGGTCTGTGGTGTAAGGCTCGGTGTAATGACGTCACCTAGTAACCGCGAGTAGTAAAACATGGCGGACAGTTTGCAATCGCGACGTTAGTTCAAAGAAAAACACAGATTTATGACACAAAATAGGAGGGAATAGAGCTGTAAATTCATTTTGCTTAATCAGTAGATGTCTGTGGGCATTGATAAAGTTTATTGCCGTACTTTTAGGGCAACTAATTCTGCGTGGCGCCGGCTTAATTTTTTACCTGGAGTCAAACGATAACAGTGTTTATAAATAACCACCCGGCAACATCCTTTGACCTGTGTTCCCAGAATTCAAAGCGAAACCCTGTGTTGTTTGTTTTGCATCTTCTGGGGGGTTCCCCTGGTGTAAACCCTGTGTTACACGGTGTAAGCATCTCGAATGCCCCTAGTGTACGCATCTGGACGGCCACTATTATCACCACGTGCATTCAGTCTGAGTGTATTCATTTATTTTGCTATTAAAGGTGCAACTGTACGAGGACTTTGCTAGGTCTAGAGCCAAGCAGGGCGTTGAGGCTAGCATTGGTAATCAGGATGATGGGGAGGATCAAGCTAAACCTCTAGCACCTGCTACAGGCCATATATTCCAGGTATGCCATACTCGACTTCTGTCCAGGAGGCCATGACAGCGATCAGTCACATTGTCACCGTGCATCATGCACGAGTAGGCCATACTTTTTAATGTCACATCATTTATGAAAACCTGCCCCCTGTCATGGCTGCCAGTGGAAAGGGTCTATATTGTTTTTTTTTTACTTTTAAAAGTAAAGATTTAATTGGTAGCAACTATCCAATGAAATGTTTTTGCCTGAGATGATATAATTTTACCAGAAAATAATCCATGAAGATGAAATTATTTAGATCATTTGCAAACGATTTACTTAGTTGGTTTGCATCTGGGCGGTCCAAAATGGCCGCCGTGTACAGGCTGCATGATGATGGCTTTGCACACTTTTCATAGGTAGGCTACGCTGTGCATATGGACTGACGCAAGCCACAGAGTGCATATGCGTACGCGACCGACTGAGAATGAAGAGACGAATTTAAAATAATTTTAAAAACACATCGTCAAGAGCAGCATATTTTTTGAAAACGTAGTGCATTTGACGGAACTTAAAAGTCTTCAGATAGTTTTTTTTAATGTCTTTCTTTTGATTTTTCATGGTTTTGCTCCCAGAATCGCTTAAAAACAGATTATATATAGGGCCTTTAATGTCAGGTTTTAATGAACTTTAATTTAAATTTAAATTCGAAAACTGTTATAAACGGTGTAATATCCATGTGTGATTAAGGATATGTATAGTGAAAACCAACCTGTGTGTCCGTCAACTGAGTACCTCATCTATGCTTTCAAGAAATTGTGCAAAGCCTCTGTCCTATTTAAGCTGGTGTGACGTAGTTTCCATGGTAATTGGCTCTAAACATCATGGCCGTCGGAAAAAGTACCATTGCAAAAGCACAGGGACACGGTTCAGTGCAGAGCCATTGCCTAGGTAACTAACAAAAGATGACGTATTCACTTCGGCAGTCTATTGTTATGCAAGCCTCTGGAATTGCTATTTTGTGTTTGAATTCTCAGGCACTTCAGTACTTACGGAAGGTTTGCAACCATCCTTTGTTAGTCGTGAACAAGAAACACCCACAGTACGATAACATCACGGCACAACTCAGCGAGCAGAATACATCGCTACATGACATTGCTCATGCACCCAAGCTCACTGCACTCAAGTAAGACAATAGAGATCTGGTTAAATGGGACCCAGACCGAGTCGGATTTAGACCAAGTCGTGTCGGACCGTGTCAGAGCATGACCAAGTCGGACTAAACTATCCTATTATTGGGAATGAAAAGTTTATAATTTTAAGTTATCAGTTTTCAGTTTTAATGGGGTATCTAGCTCAAAATAGAAAAACATTGTGCAATTTACGAAAATTTGCCTATGGTTCAATTTTTTTGGATAAGATGGTTTGGCAGTTATGTGTGGTTCCGACTTGGTCCAATTTCAACTTGTCCTGGTCCGACTTGGGTCCGGGTCCGACTTTTTCTGGGTCTGACGTGACTCAAAACCATACATTATGGTTGGCAGCATTGTCTTAGAAATAAAATCATTTATTTAAAATCATATCCAGCATTTTAATTAGAAAAATTGTGGAATACCGAGGCTTGAGTGGTTTAGGTCATTGACTAGAAACATTGGGGTGAAAACATGGTGTTGTAGGTTTAATACCCGGTCGTACCAGTGTCCTTGACCAAGGCAAATAACTACAATTGCCCATCTTCGGAAGGGATGTAAAGCCATTGATCCAGTGTCACGAGTGTGTTGTGTAACGCACTTTAAGATCCCAGAACACTCTTTCATGAAGAGTAAGGTGTTTACCCGGTGAGTAAGGTGTTTACCCGGTGTCTCTGGCCATCGGCTGCCAATGGCCAACCACCTATGTATCTCAATGTTCAGGTGAAGACACTTGAGCTTCCTGCAATACAGGCTGTAAATTGATGTCCCGTAAAACTATTTTAAAAAAATAATAATAATACAAATAAATGTGGCATGTCGCCACAAAATGAGCTGAAAGTCGCAATTTTGAAAAATTTAGACATTGGTATTTTTGAATTCAGCAGGAAAGGAGCTTTCTAATGGTATATAACATATAGGGTAAAATTATTCCCCCAACATAACACAGCTTGGAGAAGTGGCAGTGTTCAAACAAAATTTGTTACGAGGCAGGAAGAAAGCTATCGTCAAAATTGGTCTGAAAATGTTGTTTAATTGTTGGATGACGCTTAAAATTTGGAATCAAATAGAATAGGAGTTAGTCTCTCCAAATATTACCAAACCCTAAAATTGACCTCCCTTCAATTCTTGACTGTTGTTACAGAAAATAGCGGAGTGGGACTTACGCTCATTTCGTCGTGACAGGTCACAAATAAATTCCAGGTCGTTCAGACGGGGGCTATCTCTGGAGCTAGCTCCAGACTTAGCTAGCTCCACCCCAAACTCTCGTCGTTAGAACACAATTTAGCTCCACCTCCAGGGCTAGCCCTCCCCAAATTTAGCCCCAAAAATTTGTGGGGCTAGCCCCACTTTCAACACAGCGGGGTTTCTTTTATGACTTAGCTCCACCTTGATTTACTGACTGAACGCAACAGACCTCGCTCTGTGGCATCTGGCCAATGTTAATATGCTATCAAATTTGACCACATTTTAGCTCCTCTAAAACTGTAGCTCCGGAGTTATCATCACCGTTTGAACGGGAGGGCATTTTGGACTAACTCACTTTAGCTCCAGCGAACTCCTGCTGACTCCGTTAATTGGATTGGGGCTAAAAAAAAGTAGCCCTCCGTCTGAACATACCCTTTTTTCTTTCTTCAGGCAACTGCTACAGGACTGTGGAATTGGCGTGGAACACTTTGCAGGGGAACAAGAAGGATTGACTGAGGCCGTGGTGGGCCAGCATAGGGTGCTGCTGTTCTGTCAGCTGAAGAGCATGTTGGACATTGTAGAGAAAGACCTCTTGAGGTGAGAATTTATTCATTGTGGGTTGGGTGGGGATTGCGCCATGCCGACAGTTGATCCTGAGCTGGGCAATTCTGGAAATTCAAATTTACACTTCAGAGACTTTGAGGGCTTGTAATGCTTCACGTATTCAAGTTGTTTGATTTTAAACACATGTTCTTCAAGCATCATTGATGGAAGTGTAATTCCTGAAAAACTGATTGTAATGTCATTCTCAATATGCGCGGTACAATCAAAAAATATCTCTGTTTCGGACGTACTCATAACCGAGGGTTTTGGAGACCCTACACAATTACTGAGAATGACATTACAATAAGTTTTTCAGGAATTACACTTCCATCAATGATGCTTGAATGACATGTGTTTAAAATCAAACAACTTGAATACGTGAAGCATTACAAACCCTCAAAGTCTCTGAAGTGTAAATTTTAATTTCCGGAATTGCCAAGCTTGAGGTCGAACTCGGAGCTTCGAAAACTGAGTGTAAACACTCTCCGGGCCAAAATTGACAAAAATCTAGTGGAGTTGATTTCACATGGCAAGTTTCTGTACATGGCCGATTTCGAAAAAAAACCTGCGCAGCTTGCACAACTTATGAAAGTGGCATTACTTTTAAATAGTGAATTTATCTCAAAATGGCTGCACAGCTTAATACGAAACAAGATGTGCAAGCAGCCTATAATATGCAATGGTCTAAAGGTGACATTAGATCCGGCATGGAAGCATGGCAAGTTGGACAAGATAAAATTTGAAACCTAAAACGTCCTTGTACAATTAAATATTTTTTTTATATTTAAAAAACTGCATTCATAACGAAAACATAAAAGTTTTTTTGTAAAACTTGTATTTCTTACGTGACCTCCATGCAGAGGTTATAACACAGTAATATTATTTTTCTCTTATCTCATGTTCGGTTGTTTGGTACTTTAAGCCAGAGACTTGTAGTGCGGTATGACGTGTCATCCTGTAGGATTTTCGTGCTAAAATTGATTTATCTTTTTGCTTTATTGGGTTGATTTGAGGTCAAATACTGGAAAATTGTGGGGTTCAAATTTTCCGACCCCTGGATGACCCCTTGGGGGCGGGGTCTCTAGTTCCCCCTCCAGACCGACCAGGCGCATATTTGCGGCATTAATAAACCGATTTACACAATATTGGGATCCTTATATATGTTTTCAAGGACGCCAAGTCCATTTATGACCACCCTCTGAACATATTGCTACAATGGAGCCATATTGTTGAAACCTAAGACACTACGTTCACAGGTCAAGCTTTGAAATGGATGATGTAATGACGTAATAGTAATTCAAACACATAACAAATTTAAAAACTGGTTCAGTGGATACTGCCTGCCTGTCATCTTAAATTCACCCATGACTCTGGGTACCTGACTGTTTCATGTAAGCATCGACTCTGGTCGTCTTTGTGATATTGTGACGAAATCGGGAAGATGGGGAAACTATGACCAAGGGAAATCCCACCGCTGCCACCATTTTGGCAAAAACGGAAGTAAGAGGAACAACGACCACGACAAATCTCGCTGCTGCCACCACTGTGGCAAAAATGAGAGGGGGGAGACTGATTTTAGCATGAAAATCCTACGGGAGCCATTTTCGTGACGTACCATACCACACTATTGGGTTGGAGTCCCAATTTGGACAAATTTTTCTTTCATTAATTTGTAAATCAAAGAAATGTTTTAACAATAATTTTGAATTTTTGTCTGTGTTACAGATTACACCTGCCAAATGTTACCTATCTGAGACTGGATGGCAGTATACCAGCAGGGCAAAGACATAACATTGTCCACAGGTATTTAGTCAAAATTTGGGCGATTCCCAATACAAGCGCCACCTAGAGTTTGACACGGAAAGACTATTTTCGCCGCATATAATGGGAGAAAAATAAGCGTAGATTGAATATTTCTCTTTTAGTAATTTAGGCTTTCTGTGTGGGCTTCAACCTCGAAATCGGGTCATTCTTTTCTATTTCTGAAACCCCCGTGGGTACCCGGGTTTAGAATAGGTACCCTGCATCCTCCTTGCATTTCGTAAGAGGCGAAAAGATGGAGGCAACTCGTTTGCCGTGAGTTGCGACTCGTGTCGATGGAAGACGGGATCCTGGAGGTTGAGGATTCTGGGAGCTGCGGCTCCCATGATATCCAACACACCTCTTTGGCCCTTATTTCATCTAGACGAGCGGTCTGAATGGCCCGTTCAGATCAATCGGCTGGTCGTGTCAAGCCCTATGTGCTGAGGTCCAACATTCGATGTATCGATATTTTCTGTACATTCCTTGTACTTTACCTTTTTTTCTAGACATCAGAATTAGTCAATGTTTTCATTACCTCAGCCATAGTAAGCGACGGCTCATGGGTCAATCAAGTATGATTCTTATCATATCTGAGTATATCATTCCTGTAACTCTGGTGTGTAACTACAGTTTTAACGTAGCTCTGCGCATCCCCGTTGTTGGGCTCCATGGTGGGTGGAGAACAGGTATGATGAATTTTAAACTACAATAACATGGCCTCCCACAAAAAAAAAAAACGAAATCTTCAAGAATCAGACTCAGAACCAGATAACCCAGACATTGTATCCCAAACAAATACTTGGAACAAGTTCTTTGAAATAATTTCTACTGATGATAACTTCCCTATTACAAAACTATCACCATTTGCTATTGACAAAGCTCTCTGTGGCATGGTGGGTACTGTAAAAACTGCTAAAAAGCTAAGAAAACCCCCTACCGGCAGCCTGCTTGTTGAAGTAACTACGGAAATCCAAAGTCAGAACATGATGAAAATCCAAAAATTTGCAGATATACCCGTCACTGTACGTCCTCATAAAACACTAAACAGCAGCAAAGGTGTGTTGAAGACACGTGAACTAAATGACTTAACAGAAGCTGAAATACTTGACCACCTGATCACTCAAAATGTCACCTATGTCAAAAGAATAACAATCAGGAAAAACGACTTAACCATCGCCACTGGCACCTACATACTGACTTTTGGTACAACCAAACCTCCTGACTTCATTAAACTTGGATATCTCAGGCTAAAAATTGATAAGTTTATCCCTAACCCTCTTCGATGCTTCCAGTGCCAAAAATTTGGCCATGGTGCACAAGCATGTAGGGGAAGACTTTTCTGTTCACGTTGTGGTGAACCTGATCATAACGGACAAGACTGCCACAATAATCCTAACTGTAAGAATTGCCAAGGTGACCACATGACCTCGTCAAGAGACTGCCCAGTATGGAAATATGAAAAACAAGTCCAATATCTTAAGGCAATGAATGACATCAGCTACCCGGAAGCTAAGGAAATGGCCAAAGCACAATACCCAAATAAATCTACATATGCCAAGGCTGCTGCACATACAAAACAAATACGACACACTGAATGCCAAACTACTCTGACATGGATTACGACCGAAAAACCAACGCATTACATTGAAACTACAAAACCAAACCCACCTCTAACCAAATCAATCAGCTGTCAAACAGATCCACTTAAAGAAACAACTCACCAGGAAAACAATCATACCAGAACTCGCTCTACTACTAGTAAGACAGAACAACCATCTACTAGTGGCTACCCAAAGGAAAAACCACCAGGAAAGGATCCAACAGATCCACTTAAAGAAACAACTCACCAGGAAAACAATCATACCAGAACTCGCTCTACTACTAGTAAGACAGAACAACCATCCACTAGTGGCTACTCAAAGGAAAAACCATCAGGAAAAGATCCAAATAAAAAATCAAATCATGATCAGAGTGAGCGTAACAAAAAAGCAAACAAAAATCCAACCAAGATCCAAAACAAATACAGTAGTTTAGACGATGAAGCTGAAGATATGGAAGTATACTACACAGAATTACAAAATGCATCAACCAACGTAAAACAAAGAACAAGAAGTAGATCACCCAAATCAAAAATGAAATGACACAATGTCCAATGTAATTAACCTATTTAACTTAAAGTAACTAACTTAATTAATTTACGTAGTTAACTTAATTTTCCAAATTAACTTAACTATTTACATTTATGAACAAAGCTAAAATTATTCAATGGAACTGTAGAGGATTCAAAGGTAACTTTAATGAGATTAAGCTCTTAATTCAGAGACACAACCCAGAACTGTTTGCCCTTCAGGAAACTCACTTGAAGGAAACAGATAATATAAACTTGAAATCCTACCATATGTATAATACGTACGACTCATCTGAAGAACGAGCCAAAGGTGGTTCTTCACTGTTAATAAAACAAAATATTATTCACAGCTGTATTCCCTTAAAAACTAATTTGCAAGCTATTGCTGCCCAAATCACATTACATAAGTCATTTACTGTATGTTCTATTTATATACCACCCACCTTTAATTTAAAACAAACCGATTTAGATAACCTTGTTGATCAGCTTCCAACCCCATATATATTACTAGGAGATTTTAATGGACATAACCCCATTTGGGGCTCTGATAATTATAATACAAAGGGTAAAATAATAGAAAAGTTTATTGCTGATCAAACACTTTGTTATCTCAATAATGGCTCTCATACCTACTTACACCCTGGTTATGGCTCATACTCGGCTATAGACCTCACACTTACTGTCCCTGATCTAGTTTCAGACTTTTCATGGATGGTTTTTGATGATTTATGCGGAAGTGATCACTTTCCCATCATTCTAGAAAGTGATCAATCACTTAGTGAAGAATATATTCCTAAATGGAATTTTAATAAAGCTGATTGGAAATCCTTCTCTGAACAATGTAAAGAAAAACTTATTAATATTGATTTTGTTGAAGAAACCAATCCAATCAGTACTTATACAAACATATTAATTTCTATAGCAGATAAAACAATTCCTAAAACATCAACAAATCCATTTAAACCACATTTACCTTGGGATGACCTTGAATGTAAGGAAGCCAGAAAAGCTCGTAAAAAAGCAGAACGAAGATTTAATCACAATCCAACCTCAGGAAATTTAGCCCAAGTTAAAATTCTGAGAGCCAAAGCTCGTCAAATTATTAATAAAAAAAAAAGAAACAGCTGGAAAAATTATGTCTCTCAATTAACCACACATACTCCCTTGAACAAAGTTTGGAATATGGTCCAAAAAATGAACGGTAGAAAAGCAAAACCAGGAATTAAACACCTTAAAAAAGATAATGAGCTTCTTACCTCCAAGGAAGATATAGCCGAAGAATTAGCCAAAACATTTGAAAAAAATTCATCTACTAATAACTATTCGAAAGAATTTCAACGTATTAAAGAAAAGAATGAACGCTATCGCTTAAATTTTACTTCTAAAAATGAAGAAAATTATAATAAACCCTTTACATTTGAAGAACTAATGACAGCTCTCCAGAAATCCCATGATACAGCTGCTGGACCTGACCAAATTCATTATCAACTATTAAAACACCTCCCTGATGAGTGTCTGAACTCTTTGTTAAACATCTTTAATATTATCTGGGATACTGGTGATGTTCCACTATTGTGGAAACATGCCACTGTTATTCCTATACCTAAACCAGGCAAAGATCATACAAATCCATCTAACTATCGACCAATAGCTCTCACTTCATGTTTATGTAAAACAATGGAGAGGATGATTAATAACAGACTTGTATGGTTTCTCGAAACCAATGGACTAATAACAAATTATCAGTGTGGCTTTAGGAAAAACCGCAGTACCATGGATCACTTAGTAAGACTTGAAACCTTCGTCCGAGATGCCTTTATCAAAAAAGAACATGCTGTAGCAGTATTTTTTGATCTAGAAAAGGCATACGACACAACATGGAAGTATGGTACAATGAAAGACCTCCATGAAATGGGACTAAGAGGTAAATTACCTCTCTTTATCGCAGATTTTCTAATAGACAGACAATTTAAAGTTAAAATAGGTTCTACGTTTTCTGAATCACATGAACAGGATATGGGTGTTCCACAGGGAAGTATACTGTCAGTCACCCTATTTAGTATCAAAATTAACAATATTGTGAAAACTATACAGAATGGAGTTTTCACATCACTTTATGTAGATGATTTACTTATTTGTTATAGAGCTAGCCGTATGCAAACAATTGAACGCCAACTCCAATTATCCCTGAATAAACTTCAAAAATGGGCCACTGAAAATGGTTTTAAATTTTCTAAACCAAAAACTATGTGTATGCATTTCTGTAGGATTAGAAATGCTCACTTTGATCCTGATCTCTTTCTTGGAGGGGACAGGATTAAGGTTGTTAATGAAACAAAATTTTTAGGTGTAATTTTTGACTCAAAACTATCTTTTTTACCACACATCAAATCCCTTAAAATTAAAAGTTTAAAAGCCATGGATATTATTAAAGCTGTTGCGAATAAAGACTGGGGAGCAGAATGTTCAGTCTTATTACAGTTGTATAGATCACTCATCCGATCAAAATTAGACTATGGAAGCATTGTCTATGGTTCTGCACCCAAATCCTATTTAAAACAGCTAAATACTGTCCACCACCAGGGATTACGTTTATCTTTTGGAGCCTTTAGAACATCACCGGTTGAAAGTCTATATGTCACTGCAGATGAACCACCACTTGAAAATAGACGTATTAAACTTTCCTTGCAATATATTACTAAATTAGCAGCCAACCCATCAAACCCAGCTTACCTATGTGTTTTTAACCCAATGTATCAACACATTTACTCTGCTAAACCCAAAACAATTAAGCCACTTGGCTTACGCCTACGACCCCATATACAGGCCTTAAATCTCAATTTAAAAGATATTGCTCATGCCGAATACTGTATATTCTCACCTTGGGAAATTTGTAAACCCCAAGTCTTTCTTCATATGACTAAACACAAAAAATCAGAAACTGATGCTTCAGTATTTAAAAATGATTTCCATGAATTTAAAACTCAGTTCCCTAACCACAGCTGTATTTATACAGATGGTTCTAAAGATGAAGGAAGAGTTGCCTCTGCTGCTATTTACAAACATCATAAACGAAGTGTTCGCCTGCCGAACCATAGCTCCATTTATACAGCTGAATTCAAAGCAATATTGTTAGCCCTGGACATGATTGAAATCTCAAAAAAAAAAAAATTCATCATCTTTAGTGATTCACTGTCAGTTTTACAATCACTAAGCGGACAAAACAAAAATCATCCTTTTCTTATAGATACTCTTAATAGATTAACTGTACTATATTCGAATAAGTATGATATTATTTTTTGCTGGATTCCAAGCCACATAGGTCTAGCAGGCAATGAGCAAGCAGACTCTCTTGCAAAAAAAGCTTTAAATCTCCCAGTGGAACCATGTCCTCTTCCTTATACAGACATGAGGAGTTCTATCCGCTCATATACAAAACAAATATGGCAGGAATTATGGACAACTCTTGCATTAAATAAACTCCATTCTATTCAACCTAACCTTGGATTTTGGATTCCTTATAGAAATTTAACACGACGGGACCAAGTCATCCTAACTAGATGCCGCATAGGACATTCTCACTTGACCCATTCCTTTTTACTAAAAGGAGAACCCCAACCTTATTGTATCCCATGCGATAGTCCATTGACTATGCATCACTTATTAGTAGAATGTGTTGAATTAAGGGATATTAGACATCGATATTTTCATGTCACCACACTAAAAGATTTATTCAATATAGATCCCAGTACCATAATTTTATTCCTTAAATTAGCTGAACTTTACCATATCTTATAATCACCATCAATCTCAATATCTTTGTAGCCCCTTTAACTAATTAGATTACTCATTTTTATATTAGGTAGGCTATTAGTTAGGATAATTGGCAGCTACACGTCCCCCGGAATGGTCGTAACTTCAATGATGCTGTAGCGGTTACTGTATGGAACTTCTGCAGCGGGACAGTAGCTGTCTCCTATACTGCGGTATGGGATCATACAAATAATTTTAATCTCATTAATCCATATTTAATATTGTTATTGATTTCCTCAAATCATCCCAACTTTATCACATTTTGTAAAATTCTGCTCCATTATCTACTCTTCACTCTTCCAAATAAGACTATTTAGGGACTCATCCTGGGGTTTGCTCGCCTCGGCGAGACAAGGTGTTACCCTGCCCCGTGGTTGATCTCCCTATAATAAAGTTCACTCATATTACAATGTCAATTTAGACCTTTTGAATAAAACTCGCATTTCACACGGGACGGTGGAACAAGAACCCCTACTTATCCTGGGAGACGGGGTGTGGGGGATTGACCAGACACTCGGTGCCATTGTCCCTTCATCACCCGGAGGTAAGCGGACCTGTAAAAATACCGGCGGGGCCCGGGCCCTTAAACTGCAAGGGAAACGGCCGACCTTGCGGGATTATTTAGACGCGGTGCCATGTGTCTGGGGGATCCACTATGACCGGCCTCCTCGGGGTTGCCTTGGAAAACTACCCAGATTCCACGAAGTACTTATATACAACGTTTCTTCAATTTTATTGAAATATACCACTTGTTATCTATACAACTAATTCCAAGATCATATATTTTCCACAACTTACATGATTTTATTAATTTTAATCAAAACCAAACATTTTTATATATTAACATAATCCCGCCATGAATATGGCCTCTGATGCCGGCATGGCGTTAAACCACAAACTCACTCACTCACTCACTCTATTTCTGAAATGTTTGTACAATAAGCAAATACACTGTCAATGCTCTCTCCCTAATTTTTATTGTGAACTAATTTTTCTGTGGCAGATTTAACAACGATCCTTCCATTGATATCTTACTGTTGACCACACATGTTGGAGGCTTGGGCCTTAATCTGACTGGAGCAGACACCGTGGTGTTTGTGGAACATGACTGGAACCCTACCAAAGACTTGCAGGTAATAATAGGACTACAGGATAGCGACGTCACTTTGCCCCTTTACCACATTAGGACGGGTTCACACTGCACTATTTCTGTCCGTCAGACGTACATTACATCCGTTGTGCGTCCGTCTGTCGCGTGGCCACACGTCAAAACGGATGAGTTGAATTTTTTCCAGATACTGTTCATTGCGCTTTCACCAGCGTTCCACGCTAGACGCATCCGACTGTCTTGGGAACTGAACAATATGCGCAGGAAATTCACCCCCCTCATTGTTTTATCCGTTGCTTCAGCCACCTAAGCAAAGCTAGCTTAGCTATTCAGCGCCATTCAGCCACACAGTAAAAAACAAAGAATACATCCACCACAGGAATTTTTTCAACGAACCGCTTCAGAAAATATTCCTGTGGTGGATGTATTTTGATTGCGCTGTTGTATGTACAATGGCGCGACGGATGAAAAATTGACGGACAAGTAAACATCGGATCAACTCTTCCGTCATCTGTCAATTTGACATGTGAAACCTTCGGATATGTTGATTTTTCTACTCAACGTACGTAAATGAAGCTGATCTTTAAGACAGTTCACATTGAAAACACATGAACAGACCAAAAACTGACGGACCAGAGACGACGTACGTCAATTTTACGTACGTCTGATGAACGAAAATAGTGCGGTGCGAACCCGCCCTTATAGTTAACGGTCATTATATCACTTTACGAATTCCACAACATCATTACATAACTAAAGAATAATGTTGATAAACTGCCTTGTAGAAATTTCAGCCACATAGATGCAGGAATACTTTAGAAAACCTGAAAAATCCATGCAGTTGTTTGCGTATTAGATGAATGGTAAAAAAAAATCGTTTGCACCTTCAGTTGGCAGTTTCTCCCACAAAGGTACCGTTTTAAAGGTATCATTTTACACGGGAAAGACATCATGTGGTGTTTTTTAACATTGTTATCAACACAAAGTAAAATTTTTGGTCACTGCAAATGTGCTTTAACAACAAAGACAGACAAAAGCACTTTTCAGTTCACACTCATGGGGGTATTACATGTGTACAGCAGGAGACGACAACCATAAAATATGAGAATCACATGGTCACTTAGCTGTGCAGCGACTGGTCTAAACCTGAAACCATCCTACCATGCATGTACCAGCTATTAAATATTACAAGATGGAAAATCTTTACAAACGGGATTATCACCATGCACATGTGATTGAGGATGTGTATGATAAAAACCAACCCGTGTATAAGTCGGCTCAGTGCCTCATCTTCATTCTGAGAAAACAATGCAACTTAGGATGAGTGAAAAATTGTAAGGGCCTTATCAGGATTCAAACCCGAGACCTCTGACTCACCGGGCAGATGTTCTACCAGCTGAGCTATGAGGCACAGTGGTATATACTCCCATATGAACCTAAAAGATTTTCTCTTGGTGTTGCAACTGGGCTAGGTAACGAAAACAATAAAAAACTGTCCATGCTTTCAAGAAATTGTGTGAAGTCACCGTCCTATGTGTGCATGATTGTTTTTTCTGCACATACACATAGCCCTAAGCTACTAAATGCATAGTTCAGAGATTGCCCAATTAACCCCGCCCCTTGGATATTGTTGCTATGCCTCACACGCTATCGTTAAAATGGCTACACGCACTGCACAAACCAATGGGACTTTCAACGGAAAGCACAAATTTATTGGAGAAAACTCCAAGGTATTCATGTTTCAGGGTCGACAGTTACCGTAGCACGCACTTAGTAAAAGGCCAGTGATACAGAGATGTCATATATTCATAACAATTCGCTTTCTTACCTTTGAACAGCGAATCGCCTGGCCTTGAAACCAAAAATTCACCCGGATCATTGCATACAACGTATGGGCAGAAAATCGCGTGATGTTGGTTTGTGAGGCAATGCACTTTGACCTATGTGGGCGCTGTCTGCTAGCTCTGTTGTGATTGGTCGGCGGGTTCGGTTGATTGACAGGTCGGAACTATGCATTAGTGTGCCATGTCAATTTTTCCCATCTGTTCTTTTGCACAGGCGATGGACAGAGCTCACCGCATTGGCCAGAAGAAAGTTGTCAACGTGTATCGCCTCATTACGAGAGGGACATTGGAGGAGAAGATAATGGGGTGAGTACTTGGTTTTAGTGGTAGATTTAAGGGCATAGACCCTATTCACACATTTGAACGGTTCAATCATGTCCCCTAAATTAGTTCTATAGAGTGCAAACTGTCGATTGGAACGGAGCCCGTTACGAACCTCGATCTGACGACGAGTCTTGGAACGCATAAGGAGTCTCGCACTTTTCCAATCAGCAGTTTAAATACTATACAACTGATTCAGGGGACTTGATTGAACTGTTCAAACGCGTGAATTGACCCCTTTCCAATGACGTCATTTTGGGAGTCAAAATATGCGTGCGCGTTGTGTGTGTCCATAGCGTGCGTAACGCGCAATACTAAGGCTCCCATTGGTGAATTAAACCGCGTTACGCCCACCAGAGACACACACAGCGCGCACGCACATCGCTTCCACAATGACTCAGCATTATTTAACTCCCAAAATGGCGTGTTCGCACATGTTCGAAAGGGGTCAATAGGGTCTATTGGAGCAGGGCAGTGGTCTTCAAATTATATTACCATACCTCATACATATTCATAAAGGAGAGTTGCGTTCTCACTGGTCCATTCACTGTAGTTATTTTTGCTGTTTATCCGCGCGCATGCCAAAGCGCAAGCGTAGTAAACTACTCGCGGCTGCCAGGGAAATAGTACACTGCGCACGCGCTTTGCGAAGCATTCTTTCTCGGCAGCTCGGGAATAGTACACTACGCATGCGCTATACGAAACATACGGGCGTAGCGCATATAGCGCGAAATATGCGCGACAGCACCGCGCAGGTACACCGTGCTAGCGTCTTAACTTCCAATACCTCGGGGAGCTAATAATCAACTATCCACCCTTAAACCATGTGATATTTGTATACCGTCATTGGTCTAACCACAGTTTTTGTTTAGTTTTTTGGTTTTTTTGGGGGGGGGAACGGGGGAGATTGGAGAATTTTATTTACAACTTGAGATAAACACCATGTAGTATTTGTACAAACACCACAATAAATTCAGAACATGCACTAAGTCGTAATGATAGCAAAAGCTCAACAACCTTTTATTAAATACATGCCCTTTTATATGCCAACGGACCTTCCGAGTGGCGGAGGGATATTGAATAATATAGTTCCCATTTTATGTGCAAATTAAGTGATTACAACACACCAGTCATTATCAAGTCTCCCGCCCAGAGACATACAAAGCTACTGCCCTTATATTAACCAATCACCATTTCACTTTGTGCCGAGATAGACAAAGTCTGAATCTTTTAATCAGTCATCTTTCTCAATAAACTGCACATCTGATCCTGGACGTTTTGGTTTCCAATTCGATGGGTCAGCATGCCTGGCATATCGTGAGGTATATCGTAGGTTGAGTTTACTTTAGGTAGCCTCATTTCAAACTAGTATGCAGGAGGTCGTGGGTTTGAGTCCTGCCCGAGCACACTATGAGATTTTAGTGTCTACTCGGGGAAATGCACTTAGTATATAGTGCATACTTAGTATATAGTGCATACTGCAATAATTTCTTATTTCATGTATATTATTTATATTATTATTCTTTGCATAACATGTATTTCCTTGCAGACTTCAGAAGTTCAAGATGAACATTGCCAACACAGTCATAACGCAGGATAACTCCAGCCTGCAGTCCATGGGCACTGACCAGCTTCTAGACCTGTTTTCACTGGACCAGGTATTAAAATGGTTATGAATGGTGCATATTGGGCTTGGATGACTCAAGGTCGATTATAATTTTCTTGAGAATCAATTCCTACTTGTATGTGATTCACAAAAACATCATGGTGATACAAGGAATTACTCAGTGGTTTTGAAGGAATTCCTTTCAGTTTTTAGGGGGGATTGGTGCGTTAACAAAAGGGAAGAGTGTGTTGAGGTATAGTGGCGTTGGGGGGTAGTCCCTCTGCCACATATCGTGCTGGGTATAAACTTTGCAGCCAATGCTGCTTTGTGCAGCACCATATTTAAAATTTTGAAAGGAAAGAAGACGTCAACCATGCAACAGATGCAAGGATGACATCAAGATTAAACGCTGGTTTCCCAACTCCAACATGCCGTGAAGTATGTAAAATCTGTTGTGACCTGACTCATGCCCTCTCGAGTCCGAGTGCCAAACAGCAAAACATGGCGACTTACATGAAGCGTATTTCAAGTGGTCAGAAAAGATAGTTTGTAAAATTAACTTCCACCCTTATAACAAACTTTGCTATGCTGGCGATATTTTTGAGTTTTAGGCAATCTTCTGCAAGTGTTTTCTCTTCCTTTAAGTGTAGTGTTCGTCTCTCTGATATACCGGACACCTCATACTTTGCAAGAGATGAGATATACGACTTAAAAAGAAAACGTACATTTTAAATGTGATAAGTACGTGTATAACCCCTTCAGACACAGTAATTTGGACAGAAAAAGAAGTCCCTTTCAACAAATGTACACATGTGACCGAAGGGGTTATGGCTGGTAAGAAATATGGAAATATTTCAATGTACTAATTACAGCCCTTTGTATTGTTATTTCCTAGGGCCGGCCAGGAGCAGCAGAAGAGCCTAAACAGGACACATCCACCTCAGCAGCTGGCAAGGGCACGGTCAACACCGTGCTACAAGGTCTTAGCAAACTCTGGGATGAAAAGCAATATGAAAATGAGTACAATCTGGACAGTTTCATGCAGTCACTCACTAGGTGATGATGCGTTGAGTCGTTCACTGTTTAGAAGTCTATAGAAGGCTTTGAAGTGAAGATGCTTGCAAACAGACGGTTAACTCACTGTGCTACAAGGTCTCGGCAAACTCTGGGATGAAAAGCAATATAAGAATGAGTACAATCTGGACAGTTTCATGCAGTCACTCCTAGGTGATGATGTGTTGAGTTTAGAAGTCTATAGAAGGCTTTGAAGTGAAGATGCTTGCAAACAGACGGTCTACACTGCGCTGCAGGGACTTGGCGAACTCTGGGATGAAAAGCAATATGAGAATGAGTACAATCTGGACAGTTTCATGGAATCTTTGTTAGTTAGTGGTTGACTCAAGTGATGAGGGATGGCAAACTATGACAATAAACATGATCTGGACATGAATTTTAGAAACACGAGATAATTGCAGTGCCCCAACTGGGATTCGATTTCAGGTCCTTGGCATACATGGCCATTTGCTCTACCAACTCAGCTATCTGGGCATCCCGCCGGAGCACCACAACAATCTCATGTTTGCCTCTCTTTTTCCAACAATGCAGTGGGGCAAATCCATGCCAACCAATTTCACTACACTGATGGCCTATCGTGAAGAGAGGTCTTCAATCTGGACAGTTTATAATTTTATTCTCTTGCTAGTTGACAATATGCTGGCCATAAATAAGCCAAATTACAGTTAATATGCTTGTGGGTGTGTAGGCCTTTTCCCACTAGAACAACCAACCCCTGGGGCAAACTCGTCCTGGGGCCGCCCGGGGCAACTCACCCCCGAGTTCAACCCCGCGTCGATTCACACTTGTTATTCTGAAACTCACCCGGGGCGAAACTCGCCCCAGAGAAAGGCAACTCGTCCCACACTTGAACAAGTGGGAAAAGGCCTTATACTGCTAAAAACGTGTAAACTATGCATTCAGGGAAATCCCGTGTTTGTATTGTATATAAGTCTGCAGGAAGAGATCCACGGTGACAAGGGAAATAAAACCAGTGGAGGATATGGGTCATTCTATAAATTTGGGGTCCAACGTGTGACATTTTTCTGTCCCCGTTTCGGCCGTTACACCTGACATACTGCTAATTGCCATACAAGTATCATTAAAAATGCCTTCAAACCATATTTTTATGAATTGTATTTTATGTAATCACTCTTTGAAATAGAAGGCATTTAAAGAATATGTCCTGAATTTACAAAATACAACATTTTACAAGATGTCAGATGTAACGGGGACAGAAAAAGTGGACCCCAAATTTATAGAATGACCCATATGCAAGCAGACTAAAATAATTTAAGGATAAAACACACAAAAATAATTAAGACTACAGACGTTTGAATTTGGAGAAATTAGAAAATTCAGGTAATTTGAGAATCTTATATACATATGTAAAACAAAAATTACATAGAGAAACTGGCAGGGTACCCTCCAGTATAATATGTGCACAAAAAGTACAATTTACAGATACGTATTGTTTGTACGAAATTTAATTTGGAACACAATATGTGACCAGAGTTGTAGTCAAGTTCCTGGGGAGCATTTAGTGCACAATAATGACAGACAGTACTCGGTCTTTCTATAAATTAGGGGTCCAAAAGTGTGACATTTAGTGTCCCCTGTTACACCTGATGTGTCATTTTTCGAAAAAAAAAACATTAAAATGGCTTTTAAACCATTTTTTATGAATTGTACTTTATGTACTCACTCTTTGAGATGGAAAGTATTTAAAGAATGTGTCCTGAATTTACAAAAACGAGATGTAAAATGTAACGGGGGACACCAACATTGGACCCCTAATTTATAGAAAGACCCAGTACTCCCTCCTATTGTTGTCTCAATTTTAAAGGATTTTCTTTCTCAGGTTTTCGGGGAGGAGTGAGTTAAAGGGAAAAGTGTGGGGCAGTAAGAGACTCTGTCACAGATCGTGCTGAGTATAATTTTGTGTTTCATAACTAACTACCCACTTGTCGAATTTTAACCAATAATTGGTTCCAAAGTTAATATTATTGGCAAACAGAATATTTTCAGTTTTATTTTTAAAGATAAAAATGGCTATGAGCATAAACAATAAACCCTGTTCATGCATGGAACGGTTCAGTTGGATATCCTGAAACAGTTTTATAAAATCTCTCTCTCTCGTATGATCCCCTAAAGTAATCGAGTTGCTGAAGGATTTGCTGACGCAAATCGTTGCCCTGTTGCCACCTAGGAGGTTCTTCAGCTCGGCTACGAAGTGCGAGAGAACAGGAAGAAATTCTCCGTTTTAGAGGTGGGAGGAAACCCCACACACCGTGTGGGGAAAACCCACGGAATCAAGCAGGGACTGAGAACCCAATTCACATACTGACCCGGACGGGATTCGAACCAGGGCCACATTGGCAGAAGGCGAGGAAAGAACCGCTACGCCAACCTGATTTTTATAGAATGCAAACTGTTGACTGCAATGGACAGTTGCGTAGGCTTATGCATTCCAAATCATGCTCTGGAACAAGCAGTTTGGACTCTGTACAGGGTCTCCCAGAAAGAAAAAAAAACTAAACCGAGATTTATCGATGTTTAATCATACTTTAATCTCAATCTTGAATAATAAATGACACATATTTGGAAAGCTTAGTTCCTCATCTTTCATTTGATACCACTCATATGATACATACATCACGCATGAATGAATAAAGACAATATGAAGCAGGGCTACCAAAAGGTCGTTTGCACAACGATACCTGAATTTCAAAGAAATAATCACATTTCTAACAAGTTCATTTTCTGCTCTTTCGTATGATACCTCAGTCAGGAAAAATGAGCCAGGGATGACAGAGATATCCTGCATTTAAATATGGATTTAATTTCCATGTTTTTTAAAAATCATTTGTTTTGTTCACACCTGTTGACCGATTTTTCGCATGAATGGATTCTGAGATGGTAACGTGTGCATTAAAAACGTGCGTGTTGAAACCCCTGAAATTTAGGTATCGTTTTTTGTTGTGCAAACGACTTTTTGGTAGCCCTGCTTCATATTGTCTTTATTCATTCATGCGTGAAGTATGTATCATATGAGTGGTATCAAATGAAAGATGAGGAACTAAGCTTTCCAAATATGTGTCATTTATTATTCAAGATTGAGATTAAAGTATGATTAAACATCGATAAATCTCGGTTTCGTTTTTTCTGGGACACCCTGTAGAACTGATTCAGGACACTCGAGTTCTAACCGTTCTACTGCATGAATAGGGTTTATTTCAGCGCCTTGCACGGGTACATCCAAACGGAGGCTCGACATGCAAATCTCATGTTTTACAATAAATCACTCTGTCAATCGACAATAGTAAAGATGAGAGTGAATCGTTGTCCTTGCATATACAGCCTTCCTGTTTTCCCAATATGGCGGTTCCGTGCAAAGAGCTAATACCTTGATGTTTGCAGCTTTTTATATATCCGATATTTTGGTAACTGTGTCAGTATTTTCCTGAAAAGCCTATGAAAATAAAGCAAAGCTTTAAGTTTACTCTTTATGGAGAATTATTGTCTCCTTTAAAAATATCGTTTCTCGTGTTATTCTATATTTTAAAATATTGTTTCTTGTGATACTACTGTTTCAAAAATAAATATTCAAGTATTATTTTAAAGGTCTATTCTTCCCAGAAATGTTTAAATCCGAAGGAATGTGCTTTAGCTGGCGTCGGGGAGAATGGGTTTATTTTGCCCTTGCCTGAATAAACTCGGTGCTTCCCCAGGACACGAGAAAAATGTAATAGCATGCTCGGGTGGGACTCGAACCCACAACCTCCTGCATACTACGCAGACGTCTTAACCACTCGACTAAGTTTTGTTGGGTAAGAGTTGGGTTGGAATTTTTTAAAATGGCTTTCGTTAAAAATTCTAAAATAAGTAAGAAATGTTGAAAACGAGAAATATGATGAATAACTACACGATAAACTTACACACAATTTGATCTGCATTTTTTTATACTGGTACAAAGTGTACATTTCACAGAAATTAGCCTTGCACCAAAATTGTTGAAATTTATTTTGTACTATGTAGTTCTGCAGCTACTCCATTCAGTTTAAATACAGTCGGGAAAACCTATTTGAAAATTGTTTTGGGGTTAAAATCAATTTTTTTTTTTTTTTTTGCTAATACGAATTTGCATATTCATGCATGAGCAAGTTCGGGGCTGCGTTCCAAACACGCGAACATTGCAAACGTTTTCATCGTTCGCCAAGAACTGGTACCCGGCTTTTCATAGACGAGTGCACAAAAGTACTGTAACCAGTGGCGAACGTTGGCAACGTTCGCGTGTTTGGAACGCAGCCCAGATGTCGCATTTAATAGGCAAACGGGAAAATCAGTCAACTATGCATAAAAGATTCCACTATTTTTTCTTACTTGCTGAAACTTGTAAATTGTAACCCATGGCTGTTCGGTTTTACAACATGTTGCCATTTGTAAGCCATGTAAAGAAAAAACTGGGGTGGTGAAAACTGCAGCAGTTTGCTTTAATTCCAGTTTAAATTGTTGTCCTTTACCTTTCTCGTGTGTGTTCCTAAAGTGAAGTGCCCCAAACAGCGCCCTCTTTCTGTGAGATTCTGTGGATAGTTTTTTTTTCAAAATTGAAAAATGCCACCTTTTATTCATTTTGCATCAAAATGAACAGTAGAAAAGTCTTTCTAAACAAATAACCCCTCTCAAGTCACATGCAGCAAAGATTGTGCTTGGCTAATTATTTTTGCATTTTAGGGCTCTTGAAAGGAGCGTGACCAGATTATCAAAATACTATCCACGGGAAGAAGACAGAATATCCCCAATTTGGACGTTGAATCAAAAAGTTTGGTGTAAATCACTGCACTGCTTTATGTAACCGGATAATTTAGTTTACTAAATTGTTGACGATATCCTTCAAAATATATGGATTGAAAGCGCGAAATTCCAGAATAGTAAAGAAAAAAATATGACACATAATATGGTATCGGAATCTCAACACCCATGAGAAAAATGGGGGTGTCAAAAATGTGATCTTATCTGGTCACGCTCCTTTAACTCAATCTTCCCCTTGAAAAGCGCGCGGGGCTCCGCCTACTTATTTCCCGACCGCACGCTCCAGTATCGCGCCCCTGGATATTTCGGCCGGTCTTTTTCATCATATCCCGGGCCAGTTAATGCATGCATCTGCATACACAAAACGTGATGAAATTGGGTTGTTTTTAAAGGCAAGGTATCGCTTCAGTATCGAAATTACCCGGCGAAATCCCTAATTTCGATTTACTTTTAACCGTCGTGAATAATATTGATGTCAAGATACATGTAAATATGTACGCAAACGGGGCACACGGTTGGTTGGATTACAATGCAGGTGCCTGAGGCATGCACTGCACGCGTACTTGACCCGTACATCTTTTCACCTGTTGGTAGCGAGCAACGCAATCGGTGCATTGCAAACAGGAAACAAACTAAACGACCGTGCAAACAGCCCATGGGGCGAAGTTCACTTGCGATTTCGTTCCTATAAACGGCAAGATTCCAAAGCTTCCGAGGTGTACTTCCAGAATCAAGTAAGAGGTCCCGATCGAGGAGATAAATTTGGACATCGCGGCACAACTGTACCCGTATCCGGGTTCCCAGGAACTGGCGAAAAACGGGGGCCTCTTTCTCCATGGTTAATGTATAGCTCCATGGTTGAACCATGGTTGAACCGAACAGCCAGCCAGCCTCAACATTTGACACGCTGCACACCGGCCCATTTCCTTGAAGTTGAACGGAACGACGGGGTATACTCATAATACTGTGTTACTTTTTGTCTTGAAAATTGAAAAAAATACTTGTGAAAAGCACAGGAACAAAAGTTACAAACAATGGTTGAGGCTATTGCAGATTACAACTTTGTCGCAAGCAGTGATGATGAGTTGTCCATCAAAAGAGACGATTTATTACTTGTAAGTTTTGTTTATTTTGGTGTTATAGGTATTTTTTCCATACACATTGAACAAAGATTTGGATAAAATTATCTCCTGGAATCGACAGATCATCTAATTCTAAGATATACTTTGTAACAACTTGCCGCACTTCTGTCGGAAATGTTGTGTATATCTCCGAATTGGATCATTAGCTATTGATTCCAGGAGGTAAATTCATTGTTTGAATCTTTGTTCAAGGTACGGACAAAAATACCGTACTATATTTTGTTTGTTATGCACTTATCAATTGTTGCCCCTACCCCCCTCCCCCTGTGATGCCCCACCCCATATAGATGGAGATTTTGTCACAATTGTCATGCCCCAGCTGGGGTGGGGACTTTGACGCATAGAAATCAAAATTTCTCTAAATTTTGCCCCAGGCGTTGGGAATTTGTCACTCAAAAAGTTACGGCCCGGGGTTGGGGGGTGAGAAACAACATTGAACACTGGAAAAACTACCATACATGTTCGCCAGTTGAGACTTCATACCGGTACACTAAGTCGGTAGAGCATGACAACAAAATCCCTTTGCAGTATTGACCTTCACGGCCCGGAAGTACGCTTCCAGAGCGCTTTTACTGACTTGATATGTGTCGATCTGCATTGGACTTATCGTCTCTGAAAACGTTACCTGGTCAATTTTGCTGGACAGCAGTTGGCCAGGAAAAGTAACCGCTGGACTTGGTGAAAAGTTACTGAGAGGAAAACTTCCTAGGCTGTCCACACTGGATTAAAAATGGAAAAAGTACCCATCGTCCAATGCGGACAGGCCTTTGAAAACTTTTCCCACAAAAGTAAACATTTTGAAACGAATTCCAAAGATAACATGTATTTCAACTTGAAAAGCTCAAAATGTCTGTATATGTATATGTCTGTATATGTGTCTGTATATGTGTGCATTGCAGGTGTTCTCAAATCCTGAAGAAAGCTGGTGCAGTGTTTCGCACATGAAAACTGACAAGACGGGGCTGGTTCCCCTCAACTACATCACAGTCAAGCCTTGTGGGTGAGAGCAAAGTTGGGTTTTATATTTTATCTTCGTAATTTTCTCTCTTATTTTAATGTACCTTTTTGGTTTGATACACATGGAATATTTGCATAATGGCTGATGCCCCAAATTCTACTTTCAAATGGAGGTGCAGTTTAGAAATAAAGTTGCATGCTATGCTGTTGTTGCTATGTGGTGCATGTCATTGCCTAGCAACCAAGTAGTTGCTTTATGCCATTCTCTCCTACGATGGACATGGTATTGATTCTGTACTTCACACTTGACACATAGCACCACATAGCAACAACAATTTAATCTGGTCAAGTGGATACTAAGTGTGCATGTGAAAGGAACTACTGTAGATGTCAGTACACCAGACATTATTTATGTAAAACGCACAAAAGGCTAATTAACACCTGTTTCATACTGGCGCACCATGAGTCACGCCGAACTAAATTATCTAAGAAATTTGAATTAAGTTTGACGTATAAAACAATTTGGAGCGACTTGGTTCGCCAAGTCAAAAGATTTACTGTTCCAGTCGGTCAGAACAACTGAAGAGCGACTTGGTTTCAGACGTCTATCTTTTCAGCCGTGTGCACGGCTCGCATTAAGAACACCTGTCTGAAACCATGTTAATGCATAGTTCCAACTTGTCAATCAAGCCGAACCTGCCGACCAGAGCTTGCAGACGGCGCCCACAAAGGTCAAAGTGATGCAATCATCACGCGATTTTCTGCCCATACAGTTTGTATGTTGTATGCGCCAGTGACCGGGTGAATTTTGGTTTCAATGTCTGGCGATTCGCTGTACAAAGGTAGGAAAGCGCATTTTTATGAATATATGTCATCCCTGCATTACTAGCCCTTCGCTCAGTGTGTGCTACGGTAACTGTCGACCCTAAAACATAAATACCTTTGAGTTTTCTCCAATGAATCTGTGCTTTCCATGCCGAGTCTCGTTGCTTTGTACGTTGTGTCGCCATTTTTTTGCGATGGCTTGTGAGCACATAGCAACAATATCTAAGGGGCGGGGTTAACTGGGCAATCTCGGAACTATGCATTGGAGCAACTTGAGTTAGTTTGGTGCAACTCTAGTGCGCATATTGAACGGGTGTAATTGAGTCATGAATATTAATGTATCAAGTTATTTTTATTTGTTTGTTGAATCAGTAACATTTTTGCATATTAAAGTTTCTTACAGCAAGTAACAAGAGAAGGAGCTGTGAAAATGTTGCAAGATAAACCAGAGGGAGCATTTCTTGTACGTCAAAGTGAGAGTGACGCGGCCAATGAAAGGAACTACTCTTTATCAGTCAAGTAAATACTGTGTAAAAAGCTAATAGAACATAAACTCCTCAAAAAAAGATAGGAAAGTCAAGTTTGACTGACGATTTCTCTCTTGATGCAGAATAATTTTCCTTGAATTTTATATCATTGGAAAGCCCTGTTATTCCTCTTTACGATGATGTGTCATTTGTTATGATTAAGCAATTGGGGGATGTGAAGCACAGCTGAATACGGGGGCGGGTGTAAAGTGAAATGTCACAAAATGCATTGCTATTGTCAAAAGGTGCATTGACACATTCCCATCCTCCAAGCAAAAGGGGAATGCACTGCATGACAATAGCAGTGAATTTTGTGACATTTCACTTTCCACCCACCCCTGTATTCCGCTATACTGCACATCCCCCAATTGATTAATCATAACAAATGACACATCGCTGTAAAGAGGAATAATAGGGCTTTCCAATGATATCACATTCAAGGGAAATGATTTAGTTACAAGAGAGAAATCGTCAGTCAAACTTGACTTTCCGACCTTTTTTTGAGGAGTTTATATCAAGCGGTATAGGCCTACTGCAACAAAAATGTACTCCATTGCCTCAGGCGTCTTTACTTTTTAGCCTTGCTTAAGCCTAGCATACATCAACCTTGCAACTGGAAGCAATTCAACTGATCAGCTGCTGTCAATGTGTGCGTAGCGCGCACATCGACAGGAACTGATTAGTTGTGCATCTAGCGGCAATTGAGAGCATCCACCCACATCTACATTTCCAGAGCGCGCATATCGATACAGTAACTCGGTAAAGCATAGCGTACATTGACCTAGTTGCAACTGGAAGCAACTGTTGATAGTGTCGCATTGTAGCTCAATTATTTTTGTTGATGAGCTGTGCACGCTACCAAAAATAATTTTACAAATAATTCTTTTTCTGGAGAAAAAATATTCAAGGAAAAACAAAATAAAAACGGTAAACATTTCTTACGTTTTCAATTATCTAATACTTCTTAAATAAATATAATTTATTCTCATTGGTTAAGATTTTTATTAATTTGATATTTTCTCATTTGTCAAATAATTGCCACTATAGTTGCTTCAGTTGCAAGGTCGATGTACGTTAGGCTTTATAACAAAGAACTGCTGTCTATTTGTGCACAACAGACTAATTGGTACTTGCGAACTTGACCACGTGATTCCCACTTTATTTAGCCTTATTGTAAAAAGGAAACACAATTTTCTTAAAAAGTTTGTTAAAAACTAATAGATAGCAAAGCATTATCACTTTGGAGTTGCTTCCAAAACTGATCTGCTTCAAACGAGGTGATTCGTACAGCCATGAAATGTATCCTTTCCTGTTTCTGGGAGAATCCTATAGGGTCATCCGTGTCAATTCAACGAGCTTTTGGACCTGACCATCACGGATTGAAATGAAATTTGGTGTGCGTATTGGACTTCTTGAGAAACACCGAGAACTAAAATTTTATGTCATTCGATCAATTAATTTTTGAGATACGGGTCAACGAACGTTTAACTAATAAGCATGACCTGCTATGTTTGGACAGTTATATCTCTAAAAGTAATAGACCTGTAGAGATAAACTTTACATCATTTTAAAATAACATGTAACTGTGTATGTACATGTGCTGTACATGGTATTTACATGTTAATTACATGTTAGCCAATGTTAAAATTATCATAACTCTAAAACTGTAAGAGTGCCCATCCCAAAGCTTTCTGGAAATGTTCCTTACATCTTAAGCTAACAAATAAAAAGAAATTACACATTTTGACAAATACGCATTTTTGCAAATCAAGGTCAAAGGTTATAAATTCACATAACTTTTTTGTGGTACGAGATACAATTTTGATGTTATTTTATAAAATGAAGGCCATTTCAAGAGCTTTAAAATGATGTAAAGTTTATCTCTGTAGGTCCATTACATTTAGAGATATAACTGTCCAAACATAACAGGTCATGCTAATTAGTCAAACGTTCTCAATAATTAATTGACCGATCGAGTGACATAAAATTTTAGTTCTCGGGTTTCTCAAGGAGTCCAATCAGCACACCAAATTTCATTTCAATCCGTGATGGTCAGGTCCAAAAGCTCGTTGTATTGACACGGAATGACCCTTTAGTTAAGTGCTCTCAGACAATTACCGGTAACCTATTTTGTTGGGTTTTCAACCTGATTCAACCTGTGTCGGATGAGCTGACCTCTGGAGCCACCAACTCTCAAACAGCTCTCGTAGTGCATGTAAGCTTAGGGAGGCACTTCAGGCAGAGTGGCGCACCCTGCCTCAGTGGTTCTTATGGAGACTGGTGCAGTCATCCTCGCCACAAGAAGGGTTTATTCATGTTACTGACCAATAAAATGTCATATCACTCAGCCCCCTAGTTGGTCAGAATATAATTTGCTATTGTGCGTTTTATATTTCTTTTTTAACCGTATATGGGTCATTCCATGAAGTTGAGGAACAAAGTGTGACATTTCTTTATTTCCACAAAAATTGTCATTAAGAGAGCAATGAATCACCATTTGGGTCTGTCCACGGTAATGGGGTACAATTCTGTAACATTCAAGATCTTAGGTCCCAGTTCACTTCAAATGTCTTAATTTTATCTTTAAATTATCAAGCTAAACTGAGGAAATAACTTTTTCACCAAGGAGTAAGAAAAATAGTCCTACAACATACATTTGTGAAAACCTCGTGCACAAATTTTCCAATTACGCATGTAACAAAGACGGAAAAAGATGTCACAAAATTGTCTGTCCATGTTACATGCGTAATAGGAAAATTTGTGCACTTGCTTTTTAAAAGTGTATGTTGTGGCAGCAATTTGTTACTTTTGTGGGCAAAAGTTATCTCCTGAGAACAAAAAAAGGACATTTCTTTAATTCTGAGATAAACTAAAGACATCTGAAAGGAATTATTGACTTATTTTTCAAATGTGCCCCATTACTGTGGACAGACCCATTTATATAACGATGTTGCATGATGTGGTGGCTTACACTGGGGGTAATTTGGGGGTAATTTGGAAGTCTTCAGTGTTGACAAAGTGCTGCCATTTTTAATTATGTGGTGGTTGTGGATGTAACTTGGAAACCAATACAGTTCAACTGCTTTCACTCCAACTACAAATTGTTCATGTTGAATGTAAAATAAACACAGTTCTCAAACTAAACAACCTTTTTAATTTGAATTTGGAGGATTCTAGATTATATTTCTGTGTGATTCAAGAAAATCACACCTACATTTGAACAAAATTCTATTTAGTTGACATCTAAATTTAAATCCATGAGGATTTTGTTACAAGTTATGAATGTTTTAAATTTCTCTCATCCAACAGCTTGAATTTCTGAATAGTATTGATTCATGGGGTTATCAAGGGCAACAACAAAAAAACAAATGGTTGTGGATGTAACACGGAAACCGTGTTTCTCAACTTCATAGAATGACCCATATAGCATGTGATCTGTCAATTCTATTCCAATTTCCCAATTGTTTTTCACCCTTCTTAAAAGGTACCAGGGTGCAGTTCAACACTTCAAAATCTTACTCGAAAAGCGCAAGTTCTTTCTATGGATGGTGACATTCAGGTCATTGAATGAGCTGGTGGATTACTACAACACTGAGTCAATATGCCACAAAGAGCAAGTCCATCTTCAACAAGTGCAGTTTGAGGTACATGTCGTCAATTGTTCAGGTTGTTTATAATTTGTATTTGTCCCACAAAGAGAGATGGAGCTAAACTCCTCAAAAAAGTTCGGAAAGTCAAGTTTGACTGACGATTTCTCTCTTGGTACTAAATAATTTCCCTTGAATTTGGTATCATTGGAAAGCCCTGTTATTCCTCTTTACAGTGATGTGTCATTTGTTATGATTAATCAATTGGGGGATGTGCAGTATAGTGGATAACAGGGGTGGGTGGAAAGTGAAATGTCACAAAATTCACTGCTATTGTCATGCAGTGCATTCCCCTTTTGCTTGGAGGATGGGAATGTGTCAATGCACTATTTGACAATAGCAATGCATTTTGTGACATTTCACTTTACACCCGCCCCCGTATCCAGCTGTGCTGCACATCCCCCAATTGCTTAATCATTACAAATGACACATCATCGTAAAGAGGAATAACAGGGCTTTCCAATGATATAAAATTCAAGAAAAATTATTTTGCAACAAGCGAGAAATCGTCAGTCAAACTTGACTTTCCGAACTTTTTTGAGGAGTTTATATACATCTCCCAAATATCTGTAGCGCGCTAGGGGCAGGAGCTCAGGGAGGAATTTTAGATAGAGTGGCGCACCCTGCCTCAGCAGCTCTTACGGAGACTGTGCAGTCGGCCTTGCCCCAAAAAGGGTTTATACACCTAACTGACTAATAAAATATTACATCTCTAAGCCTCCTCGGTCTTTTGGTCAGAGTAAAATCTATAAGGTCGCTCACAGTTGGGCCTATCATAAAATTAAAACGTAGCTTAAGCGTTCAGATTTAAACAGTGTTTTAATCTCCGTCTCTAAAATTATAAGGTATACTGTATGTATACAGGATCATGTGCACACTTGTTTATTCTAGAGCCATGTACAGATTTTTCGGGAAAATGGGTTTCAAGTTAACTTAATAGTCATAAAAAATACTCCCCAAAATAGTACTCGTGGCAAGAAAAGAGGAAATTTGCAAGTACTAAAGTGACAAGCTCCTGATCGACTGGCGGACTCGACTGGCGGACTCGGCTGGCGGACTCGACTGGCGGATTCGGCTGGCGGACTCGGCTGGCGGACTCGGCTGGCTGACTCGGCTGCCTGACTCGGCTGGCTGACTCGGCTGGCTGACTTGGCTGGCTGACTCGGCTGGCTGGCTGGCTGACTCGACTGGCTGGCGGACTCGGCTGGCTGGCGGACTCGGCTGGCTGGCGGACTCGGCTGGCTGGCGGACTCGGCTGGCTGGCGGACTCGGCTGGCTGGCGGACTCGGCTGGCTGGCGGACTCGGCTGGCTGGCGGACTCGACTGGCGGACTCGGCTGGGGGACTCGACTGGCGGACTCGACTTACAGATTCATGACAAGCTTCTGACAGATTTATGACAAACTTGACCACATCCATGATATGTACCATGGTTTGTTGCCATGGATCAATAAAGGATTCAAGTTTGCTTGGAGATAATAACATTTTATATACATCGGTGATTTTCATTATTGTATTTTTATAATGTTCATTTTAGCAGTGATAATTATAGAGATTTTCCACTGTATATTTATGCACATATTTTGAAATGCTCATTTTGTTTTGGTTGTAGGTCTCGGAAGCAGCACCAGTCTTCAATAATGACATGCCTCCTCTGCAAGCCATTGCACAATTTGACTTCATGGGAGAAGATAAAGATGACCTCAAGTTTAAAAGCGGGCAGAAGATTGAGATCACCAGGCAACTGGACGATCACTGGTGGGAGGGAAGGCTCAGACCCAAGGCAGGAGAAAGGCCTGGCAAGACGGGGGTGTTTCCAGCGTGTTTTGTCAAGGTCATCAAATAGTATACAAGTGTAATATGGTTTGAGGGTAAATAGTTATATTATATACCTCATACATTGATTCTCGTTCAGTTATTAGTTAAAAGTAGATCACGCGACATGGATTGGTTCAACTATTTTCGTGCGCAAGTAAAAAAGTACTATATATTTTGACCTTTCATGACTAGGTCAAACGATAGTACATTTTTATGTACTATTCCACTGCGTGTACGGAATAACGCGCGCGTGTGTGTGCCAGAGTGCGGGTGTTCACATGAGGCAACTGGTGTTTGCAATTACGCTTTTGCTCTCAACAATGCATGAGGTATATAAAACAAATATTGACTGCTCTTTATTCGGGTGATGGTGTAAACTACTGCCCCTCAATCTTGAGACTGTATGCCTGCTATTTTTCCTCGGTCTTCGGCCTCGGGAAAACGGCAAGTGTACCGTCTCAAGATCACCTCGGAATATTAGTTTGAACCATCACCCTCAATATTTGTATATTGGATCCCTAAAGTGTTGTAAGTTGACAGTTTTATAAAGGCCCAATATATCATTTGCAAGATGAAACATTTTACGTATTTCTGGAATAAGGGCATAATATTAATAAAGAATGTTGGTAAACTTGCTTGCAGAAATTTAAGCTACATAGATGCATCAGTGTTTCAGAAAATCTGTGCAAGGTTTTCGTATTAAGTGAATAGTAAAAAATGTGTGCGCACACATTTAAAAAAACAACAACCACCTATTACCAGAAATTTGTGAACTGCCTGTGTCAAACGAGGGCACTGTATGCCACGTTACGTACACGCGCAGTAATTGTTTACATGTAACTAAAGGACAAGGGCGCTTGCACGTCTACACGATGCACGATCAATGCTGTTTACGTTAAAAGAAATTCACGTAAAAATAATTTTTGTTACCCTCAATGTAAACTTTAAAATACCCCCTTTATTGACACTATTTGCAAATTTGCTACAGCTAGCTGTTTTCTTGGCAGAAAGCACTGAAGTCGGGCATATTGCACGCTCTTATATGCCTTTTGCCTCGCAAATCATTGCACAAATGGGGTGATTTTCACATGGCACATGTACACTGGAAAATAATCAGTATTTTTGTTGAAAAGTGACAACAAACACACAATGATTAGATCGTTGGCGCAGGCTATTTCCATTTTTTGTTCTTATCGTTGATATGCACATTGTGACGTCTTGTTGTCAAGACACTGCACAAACTCTACCAGTGCGCGGTCAATGTATGTTCGTGCATGCACAGAATGGTTGTTCATGTATTTCTGGTAATTTTCTTCTTTTTTTTCATCCAAAAAAAGTACCAGCTTGGACAGAAATAAATTCATGTGGTGTTTGTTACACTTTGAGTAATTTTTTTTATTCTCAACTCATTAAAATTTAAAAATAAAACTTTACTTTTAACTTTTTAAAAGCAAAATTTTGGTCATTGGAAATGATATAATGGACCTTTAACAACTACTTTGTGAACTGTCCACCTGTAATAAGGAGACGTGGTGGTTTAGTGGATAGCGTGTCGGACTTTCAGTCAAGAGGTCCATCGTTCGAAACCTGGCCATTGCACTACGTTGTGTCCTTGGACAAGACACTTCACTCGTCCACGTTGTCTCTCCACCCAGGTGTATAAATGGGTATACGGTTGGGGAAACCCAACTAGTGGCTGGGGTAGACCTGCGATGGACTGGCATCCCATCCAGAAGGAGTACATATAGCATTGCTCCTAGTCACTCCATGCCACGGAAACCGGAGATGAGTACCGGCCGTATGAGCCAATATAAACGACTGTAATAAACTATACGCTTCAAAAAACAACTCATTTTTTAATATCAATTCATGGTCAGAACAGAAGTTTGTTGAAATCTGTGCATTTATTTGTAAATACTCGTATTAATTTGTTTTTTATTGGTCATGAAATATTATATTGAAATATTGTACCTAACACCGATATTCCCTGAGGATAATGGTCACATATTTCACCGGAGATAAATTTTAATAATGTTACCCAAACTTGGGATGAGAGAACCCGAGACCTCTGACTCACTAGCACTAGGCAGATGCTCTACCAGCTGAGGTACAGTTTGTATACTCCCTCAGGTTTTTCCTATAGACCCAATTCTTCTCTCGGTTTTGCATGGTGGCGCAACTGGGCAAAGTAACGAACACAACATCTTGTATGGTGCTTGATCACCATTGAAATGAAACAACCAAACTTGGGATGAGAGAAAAAATGTTGCCCGTAAGTCTTTCATGTTTTAATTATTTTTCTTCTATTTTTTGTGTGAAAAGGGCAAGCTGTCAGCCCACCGAAAAGATAAAATTAAATGCATTTACTTACACAGAAAACTTAAAAATTGGGGTCAAATGTTACAATGTAAAGACAGTCTGGCCAACAAACTAATGGGAAATTCTATTGAGCTCTTGCAGACTATGCACACGTGCGTTGTCTGTGTCGTTTTGGGAGTCAATCGAAACCATGTCACAATGCAGTAAGCTCGTGTTGCGCTTTTTTAAACGGAGACACACTGCAAAACACCAATGAGATGCCTTAATTTTGACTGCCACGGTGACAGCGTGTGGTCTAGTGGGTATGAAGCGGGACTCCCAATCGGAGGTTGTGGGTTCTAGCCCCACTATGACCAACGTGTCTGTGCCCCTGGGCAAGGCACTTAATCCCAGTTGCCTCGTCAACCCAAGCAATACTTGGGAAGCTGTTTAGGGGAATGACACATGTAATATAACTGCTGATAGGGTTGAGTGCCTGGCCAGCAGCCACCTAGTTGAAGCAAAATGGTTCTGTGGATTTCCTGATGGCAGCGGTAATATTGGTAACAGCGCCAGGAGCACCCCGCAGGTTGGATATGTGAGCTATTGACCCCTTTCGAACACGTGCAAATACGCCATTTTGGGAGTCAAATAATGCTTAGTCATTGTGGAAGCGATGTGCGTGCGCGTTGTGTGTGTCTCTGGTGGGCGTAACGCGGTTTAGTTCACCAATGGGAGCCTCAGCATAGCGCGTTACGCGCGCTATGGACACACACAACGCGCACGCACATTGCTTCCACAACGACGCGGCATTGTTTTTCTCCCAAAATTACGTCATTGGCACGAGCTCAATATAAGAATCCACCATTGTCATTATCATTATTAGTCTGCACACGTGTGCAGTGCTAGTGGTATGGTCTGCACGTACAAGCCCAATAAATGTATGGTCAACTTTTTGTGTGTCTCCATTACATCTATAATATATTTTGTAAACTCGGGATGCATTCTTTAATGTATCTCAAAGAGTGATTAAGTAAAGTGATTCTGGAAAATAAAATTGTTTAAAGGCGATTTTAATAATACTTGTTCCGCAAAATGCACCAGTGAAGTGTAGCAAGAACACCAAAATGTCTCTTTTAGACCCCAAATTTATATAATTAACCTCGCTTAAAACCATTTATTAAGCAAATTTGTCGGAAACAATAATCAGTGCTTATGTCATCTAGTATCGCTGTAAACAAGTATTTTTTTATATTTTCTACCAGTGTATATGAAGAGTATTGTTGAGCCTACTATATATATGTAATGAGGTATAAAAATTTAGGCTGTAAGCTGAATTTCATCCCTGAAGAGAAACGGTGTATGTGATTTTTAAATGTCTTCTATTTTGTTATACTCGGTGTTGCTGTATAATGCTAACAGTACTTAAGATTGGGTAATTTCTTTTTTTATGGTAATTCCTTTTTTAAAGTTTTTAATGTTTTGTCAACATTTGTTATACTCTGTTAATTTCATTCAGAAGATGTGTGTATTTTAAAAGACTAACGACAATTTATGGTGTTATATTCTATTTTTCTGTACATTGCATTGTTCATAATAATTGAAGCCAAACTTTTGTATAAGTTGACAATCATTTCAATATAAAGGTAAGAACACGTGATTGGTAAAAATGTCTCAGAAATTACTTGAAAACATTGATCTGGTTTGAAACATGTTTTGGCAGGTTTCCAAGCAAATTTCTACGAAAAATTTAAATCTTTTGCCAAAAATGTGACATTTTTTTCATAAATCTGAATGACGTGAGCAGTCAAGCTCAAATTCAAGGAATATCGTATATAAGTCCTCAGCAAAATTGAAACAAAAGTCTTAAGAGTATACAGAATCGTAACCAAATCGTAGCTAATCGTGCCTAATTCGTGGCAAATTTCGCACAGTGGGAGGCCCGCTTAAATCACGAAATCATGAAACAAAAAAATCGTAAGGGGTTAGTCCAGCATTTTTCTCAAAATTGGCAACAAATTGACTTTTTGAAAATGTCTCGGAAACGATTCAACTAAGGAAAATTTAGCCCGTTTTGGAACCTATTTTTGCAGTTTTCCCAAACTAATTTCTTAAAAAAACTCTTCCTTAAAATCTGAAATTTGTAAAATATCATATTTTATTTTTTTGGATGAGCAATCAAGGTCAAATTTAAGAAATATCATCTATGGGCTCTAAGCAACGTTTCATCTAATTTTGAAGCAAATCTGAAACATGCAATTTTTTGCCCAAAATGTACAAAATCCAGCAATTTTTCTCAAAATTGGCAAAAATTAGACTATTTTAAAAATGTCTTAGAAACGATTCCTGAGGAAAATTTACCCCTTTGTGGAACCTATTTCGGCAGTTTTCCAAGCAAATTTTTAGAAAATTTGGGCTCTAAGCAACGTTTCCTCCAATTTTGAAGAAAATCTGAAACATACAATTTTTGGCCAAAAATGAACAAAATCGTAAGGGGTTAGTCCAGCAATTTTTCTCAAAATTGGCCAAAAATTGACGTTTTGAAAATGTCTTAGAAACGATTCCTAAGGAAAATTTACCCCTTTGTGGAACCTATTTGTGCAGTTTTCCGAGCTACTTTCCTAGATAAATTAACATTTTCCTTAATAGTAGGGTCCAGAATGGAAGTCCCGTTCTCGATGTCTTTACCAGAAGTTTTGAAGGTGTTTTCTTATGGATTTGAGGGTGCAAAATACAATGAGAGGGGTCTGACCCATCGAAATATGTGGGGAACTCTCGCTAGAGGGCGTTTTTCAAAATGGCCGCCAAAATCACTTAAAATCACCATAACTTGGTCAGTGAAGCACCCAGCAGCACGATTCTGATGTCTACACCCATGTTTTTAGGGTCAAGGAATCCAATAGATCCACTTACAAGAGCCTAGGACCTACCATTCCAAGATGGCTGCCAACATTTCAAAATGGCCGCCAGTGAAAATTAGTTTTGCCTATATCTCGGGTGCCGACAGTACTAGAAGTATGATTCTGGTGTCTATACCCACTTTTACAGGGTCAAGGAATCCACTGGAATATCTCAGAACAGCACAGGACCTTAATATCCAAGATGGCTGCCAAAATTTTAAAAATGGCCACTACTAAAAATGCAGAATTTTGCCTATTTCTTGGTTCCAGAAGCTCATATAAGTATGAATAAAAGTTTTGATGTATTTTTAAACATATTCGAGGATGCTGAATAAAATGAGACGGGTCTGGGTTTAGGGAAAATGTAGGGAACTCTTATAGGGGGCCTAGGTAGGACCTACCAGTCCAAGATGGCTGCCAAAATTTCAAAATGGCCACCAGTGAAAGTCTGTATTGCGAATGATACTCAGCAACAATACCCAAACAAACTAATAGTTATCGTAATGTAATCAATACAATAATTGACAGTGTTACAGTGGTGCATACTGTGACGGCCCGTACGGAAGCTGTTACGGCCCGCCACATTGGTGGCAGCGGTGGGATTCACCAGTACTATGGATAACTGAAGCGGAGGACAACGGAATAGAGCAGAGGGAGCAAGTCGTACTTTCACCGGGGAGACACCAGGTAAAATAGGCCGATTCTGGAGTGGAATTCCGGTACCGAGGGAGCGACTTCTTTTAAGCGGCTGTGTGGAGTACAGCAACAAGTGGAGCAGCCAACGTGCTTCAATCAGTCAAGGAAGCAACCCAGCATCAGTTGTCTTCAATGACATCTACAGTGAATCCCGGAGCGGCTCCAGGAGGATTGTCAAGATGGACAACTGATGGGGAAGGGTGGATGAAGCAACCATTGGCAAGCAGCACTACACATCTTGAGGGTGGATGGATAGGTGAGCTCGGGGAACCAGCCGGAGGATCGCCTATGCTAAATCCATTCAGCTCCTCTACTCCAGCGAGCAACGTGCAAATGGCAAGAGCCAAGGAAGAGGGGGCACCCATGCCACCTGTAACACTCGAGAAGATCGAAAACTGGTACCCGTAGGAAGCAGGAATTCAGTTAGAGAACATTCCACCATGAATGTTGGAGTTTCTGCTCCACCGGGAATCACTACCGAGTGGGGGCTTTCAAAGGCAACCAGGGTAGGGCCCATACGTGACAATGGTTTTCAGCACCACGACGGCAGGATTGCGAACATCCCCAGGGTATGCAGCGGCAGCCGGACAGTCTGCACGAGCGGCAAGCCTGAGCACGGCTTTAACTCAAGGCAGACCTTTCGAGATGGCACAATGGAGAGTTGGAAGCGAGCATGTGTCGACGTTAGATCAGGGGCGGATCCAGGAATGTGAATAAGGGGGCGGGGGGGGGGGGGGGGGGGGGGGCGCCAAAAGCCCGAACGCGAGGACCGCAGGCCCTAATCCCCCAGCGGGGGGTCTGGGGGGCCTCCCCATGAACATTTTGAAATCAAAGTGCTCCAGATGCGTTTTCCTGCAATTTGGAGACGAAATATTGATACACCAACCTTCATCATTTTATATGTTCATAAAATCTTTTTTTAGTCTGGCAAAAATAGGGGGGGGGGGGGGGGGGGGGGGCGCGCCCGGGGCGCCCATGCCTGGATCCGCGCCTGTTAGATGAACGATCCAGCGCAAGGGCTCCAGTTTTACGACTAAGATGGAGTCGAGTCAACCACAGCTACCAAAGGTTTCCTCATCAACGAAAATGGGAGGACTGGCGCAAGGATTGACAGGGGCAACAATTGGAAGCAGGAACCCAGAGAGACCCAGGGCAGAACCAGAAGAGAAGACGGTGGAGGGGATGAGAAGATCCACAGAGCACAACGAAAGCCGAGCTTTATTCCGGACAGATTTTCAGTGGACCTTCCTTGGAGGGATTACAAGGCTCATTTTGAGGCTTGTGTCGCCATCAACGCGTGGACTTCGGCAGAAAAGGCATTTTTCTTGGCAGCAAGCCTAAACGGGCAGGCCCAGCAGGTACTTGGAGATGGGGCACACGGCGAACAAGTGAGCTACGACGACCTTACTACAAGGTTGGAAAGGAGATTTGGTCCCGGGGAACAGGCCGAGAGATTCCTATCGGAACTGCGGAGTACGACGAGGGGAGTCAGTGCAGGTCTACAAGCTCTCGGACACAGCATCCGACGGCTTATCGAATTGGCATACCCAGAGCTCCCCAGAGGTTTGAGGGAAAGACTCGCCCAGGGGCATTTCAAGCATGCTATCCAAGATGCAGAAGTGCGAGCGGGTATCTTCAGAGCGCACCAAAAGTCCTTAGATAAAGCGATACGGGCGGCTCTGGAGACATAATCGTTCATCAACTTCGAGAGGCAGAGGCAGCAGGGCCAAGGTGGTCGCCAGGACAGAAATCCAAGGGTCCACCGGTACGTGGAATCTGTCTCAAGAGAGAATTCAACCGGCAGACGCAGGCTATGTCGGAACAACTTGCCGTATTACATAGAATGATGATTGATCTAGAGAAAGCAATGCGAACCACAACTCCGAGGAGCGAAGAGAGTGTTGCAAACAAGTAGTGGAGCCAGCGGGACCACATCCACGGACGGGGGGAAAGTGCCTCATGACCCTCCTTCGTGAATACAGCGCCCCTGTGGATTCGTCCACGTCGGAAAGCGGGGGAGAGGTTAAGAGTCGTCCGACGGATCCTATTCCCGCCAATTCGCGCCTGTTCCCCGGGACCAAATCTCCTTTCCAACCTTGTAGTAAGGTCATCGCAGCTCACTTGTTCGCCGTGTACCCCATCTCCAAGTACCTGCTGGGCCTGCCCGTTTAGGCTTGCTGCCAAGAAAAATGCCTTTTCTGCCGAAGTCCGCGCGTTGATGGCGGCACAAGCCTCAAAATGAGCCTTGTAATCCCTCCAAGGAAGGTCCACTGAAAATCTGTCCGGAATAAAGCTCGGCTTTCGTTGTGCTCTGTGGATCTTCTCATCCCCTCCACCCGTCTTCTCTTCTGGTTCTGCCCTGGGTCTCTCTGGGTTCCTGCTTCCAATTGTTGCTCCTGTCAATCCTTGCGCCAGTCCTCCCATTTTCGTTGATGAGGAAACCTTTGGTAGCTGTGGTTGACTCGACTCCATCTTAGTCGTAAAACTGGAGCCCTTGCGCTGGATCGTTCATCTAACAGGCGCGGATCCAGGCATGGGCGCCCCGGGCGCCCCCCACCCCCCCCGCCCCTATTTTTGCCAGACTAAAAAAAGATTTTATGAACATATAAAATGATGAAGGTTGGTGTATCAATATTTCGTCACCAAATTGCAGGAAAACGCATCTGGAGCACTTTGATTTCAAATGTTCATGGGGAGGCCCCCCAGACCCCCCGCTGGGGGATTCGGGCCTGCGGTCCTCGCGTTCGGGCCTTTGGCGCCCCCCCCCCCCTCCCCCGCCCCCTTATTCACATTCCTGGATCCGCCCCTGATCTAACGTCGACACATGCTCGCTTCCAACTCTCCATTGTGCCATCTCGAAAGGTCTGCCTTGAGTTAAAGCCGTGCTCAGGCTTGCCGCTCGTGCAGACTGTCCGGCTGCCGCTGCATACCCTGGGGATGTTCGCAATCCTGCCGTCGTGGTGCTGAAAACCATTGTCACGTATGGGCCCTACCCTGGTTGCCTTTGAAAGCCCCCACTAGCGGTAGTGATTCCCGGTGGAGCAGAAACTCCAACATTCATGGTGGAATGTTCTCTAACTGTTCCTGCTTCCTCCGGGTACCAGTTTTCGATGTTCTCGAGTGTTACAGGTGGCATGGGTGCCCCCTCTGCCTTGGATCTTGCCATTTGCACGTTGCTCGCTGGAGTAGAGGAGCTAAATGGATTTAGCATAGGCGATCCTCCGGCTGGTTCCCCGAGCTCACCTATCCATCCACCCTCAAGATGTGTAGTGCTGCTTGCCAATGGTTGCTTCATCCACCCTTCCCCATCAGTTGTCCATCTTGACAATCCTCCTGGAGCCGCTCCGGGATTCACTGTAGATGTCATTGAAGACAACTGATGCTGGGTTGCTTCCTTGACTGATTGAAGCACGTTGGCTGCTCCACTTGTTGCTGTACTCCACACAGCCGCTTGAAAGAAGTCGCTCCCTCGGTACCGGAATTCCACTCCAGAATCGGCCTATTTTACCTGGTGTCTCCCCGGTGAAAGTACGACTTGCTCCCTCTGCTCTATTCCGTTGTCCTCCGCTTCAGTTATCCATAGTACTGGTGAATCCCACCGCTGCCACCAATGTGGCGGGCCGTAACAGCTTCCGTACGGGCCGTCACAGTATGCACCACTGTAACACTGTCAATTATTGTATTGATTACATTACGATAACTATTAGTTTGTTTGGGTATTGTTGCTGAGTATCATTCGCAATACAGACTTTCACTGGTGGCCATTTTGAAATTTTGGCAGCCATCTTGGACTGGTAGGTCCTACCTAGGCCCCCTATAAGAGTTCCCTACATTTTCCCTAAACCCAGACCCGTCTCATTTTATTCAGCATCCTCGAATATGTTTAAAAATACATCAAAACTTTTATTCATACTTATATGAGCTTCTGGAACCAAGAAATAGGCAAAATTCTGCATTTTTAGTAGTG